>JALGPY010000008.1:83836124-86236124 GCA_023055425.1 Linanthus parryae | reverse complement strand
AAAATCAATCTTGGGTACTCGTGGTATTGTTGTTCAGAATCTTTCAATTCGAGGGTTTCTTCCTTCGATTTGGGACTCTTTTTTTTGAAGTTTCTTTGATTGATTTCTGGGGTTAGTTCAATTTCAGATTTAAATTGGGGGTTATAGTTTGAGCTCTTCTTTATGTTGCCTAATAGATAGAAGAGAAGGTGGGCGGTAAAGTTATTCAAATGCATGCATTTTATGATCCTATTGGTGATCACTTCTTATCAAATGGTCGAGAGAGAAAGAGATGTTAGTTGGTGACTGTGTCTGTGGGTGGCAGTGGTGGTGGCTCCGTGGTGGATTTCCAGTGGTAGCTATTCTCAAAGAGGTAGATAGAAGAAAATGCAACAAATGGGAGGAAAGAGAGTAGGGAGAGATGTTCAGGAGAGATGAGAATGATAAATATATTAAATGATAAATTAGAGTACCAAGGAAGGGTAATTTTGTCCCCAACTGCTAAATGTTTGTGTAAGAAGCTTTTTTTACTTGTGTAATCATCATCACCCTTTGAAAAAAAAAAGCATATCTTACTTTCTTGGTTGTCTTTCACTCTCTGACCTCTATTTGGGGAATTAATCATAAAATGATAAGCTAATTATACTAATTAATGTGAAATTATATATAAAAAAAAAACAAAAAAAAAACAAAAAGTAACTCCTCTCTCATCTCTCTCTTACTCCCTCGGGATCAAAACCAGAGAAACCCATTGGGTTTCTTTTCCTCCACACACCCGAGCCTTCTCTTCTCCTCCCACTCCTCCATCTTCTCCGGCGACCTACACTTCTCTCTCTCTCTCTCTCTCGTTTCTCTCGCTCTCATGGACTCTCAACCCTCTCCCACACACACGGTGAACAACGTGCTTGGAGACCTCAACTCCGACAATCAAGGAGCCGAGTCCCTATCGTCTTCGCCGGCTCCCACGGGTGAAGTGGCTGCGATTGAGACCGCGGCATCTCCGGCACCGGCTCCTCCCTCTGCACCGGCCAATGTCCACCAAGAGGTGAGTTTGTTTCACCATGTTAATTTTTTTTCATCAAACACGTGTTCTTGGATTAGACAAAATTTATGTTGTGTTGATTTATTTGTGCAAAATTCATTGATGAAATCATATTGTTGTGTAAATTTCATGTACAAATTCGTGTAAAAATTAAGTTGATGAACCACAGGGCGCACTATAGAACTGTTGGAATAGATGCCCTAGAGGCAATCTAGTTTAGTATGAATTTATTTGTGGCTAGAAATTCATTTATTATTTATTGGATATTTAATATAATGAAGTCCTTAGATTTACAATTGTGTTGTTTATCTTAAATATCCCTAGTCCAGTATAATGATTAATGGGACAATCATTTATAGACTAGTATAAGTTGGATTGATATGGAGATATCATGATCCAACAAATAGGTGTGCATTAGGGGTAATGTCGCACTGGATTGACCCATCTTCGAGAAGGCTACATACACGTTATGTTGAGTCACAAACGCTTCTCGCGGTACAATGGTATTGTCATCCTTAGACTTGAAGTCACTAGATATTCTAGTTGTGGATTATTGTGATTTTGGTAGCGTTAAACGCTACACCGTTACTGGGTAGTTATAAAGGCGTGTACTGGATACAATAAGAAGCAAGCTTAGAGATCGTAGTGGACGTAGATAGAATTTGTCCCTCCCACATAACGGGAGCAAATATCCTAGGCCACTCGAGAGATAGTGCTTATAGAATGTCTGGCCAGACTCAAATAAATCAATATAGGATATTGATGTTATTTGCACGAATAAGGCTATTCACATGGATCGAGAAACTGTGGATTGGATATACGAGTGTGGCTTGTATGTCTCCTGTCCAATCCGGATATAGAGACAAAGGGATGAGACAAATACTTGTACAAAGGTTGTCTAGATGACTATTCTATTAGTTGGCTAGAATGGATGTTTTGCTAGAAACCGCTCCATATTAGCAAATAGTTGCTACCAACTAGATAGAACCTATGGGGTCACACGCTATATAGAGTTTAACTAGATTTGGGAATTAATTAATTGGAGTAATTAATTAGAAGGATCACATTGCAAAACCTTGCAAACTTAGTAGGGACTAATTTGCAAGGAAGGGACTAAATTGAATTCTAGTAGGACTAGAATAAGTCATTTAGGTAGTTGGAAAAGAATTGTTGGACTATATAAAGGACCTTCCTTCCTTCCTTCCTTCCCACAACTTATTCTCATAATTGAACATAACAAGAGTGGGAGAGAACAAAAAGGAGAGAGCAACAAGCTAGAGGAGTCGCCGCCCCCTAGCCCGCCGCCCGTCCCCGTCGGCCCCAAAGGAGGCCGAAACCTCCTTTGGTTCGTCTCGTTTTGCGTGATTCTTCTTCATCTTCCTCTTTCCAGGCTAGCACCAAGGAGTGGGAGATCTAGAAATCAACTCTAGGCGTGGATCAACTATAGAGAACGTGACATAATTCGCGTTTGAAGTCATCAAAGGAGAACCCTAAGGTGTGTTATTGATTTCTTCCTTTACCATCGTTATGTCTCTTGACTTGTGATCCTTGGAGGGTTTTGCATGGTTAATTATTGTTTCTGTTGCGCATCCATGAATCAAAACCCTACAGTGGTATCAGAGCCACAGGTCGTAGAGCATAAACGTGGTTTATGTGTTACGTTTTAGTTGTTTTACACCTTAAATTGATTGTTTATCGCGTAAAACAAGACAAATCAAGCATGGGATGCAATTTGTCAATAATCTATCATAACAAGATCTAATTTTTGCATTAGATGCATGAATTAGTGAGTTTGAGAAATTTTAGGATCTTAGATCTAGGGTTTGGGCATCCTTGGGGGAAGAAGGAGTTCTTCCAAAACAAGGAAACAACCAAACTTGGGCACCAAGCAAGGGAGTTGTTTTGGAAACAACTCCCTATAGAGGTTCGCCCCCCCCCCCCCATGGGGACCGCCCCTCTTGCTTGCCGCCCAAGTCTTGGCCGCCCTAGGGGCCGCGCGGCCCTAGTCCGCGGCCTAGCCGCGTGGGTTAGGGGCCGGGCCGGACCTAGGGCCTTGCGGTTCACCTTTTAGGCCCGGGCAATTTGATTGTTGGGTCCATGGACCGTTTTAACCCTAGAAATCCTAAAATCAATTAAAATTGACCAAACGCGTTGAAATTGGATTTTAACTGTTTATGTGAAATTCGCATGGTGATTGGATATGGCCTTAGGATGTGGTTTGATGTGGATGTTTAATTTTGTGGTTTGGTTTTACGGCCTGCGAGCTGATCAATTAATTGTAATAATTAATTAGGGTTTTATGGCCTGCGTGCCATTTTTTTCTCAACTTGTGAGATTTATTTTATTTAGTATAGAAGTTAGCTAGTGCTAGATAAAGTAGATTGATAGCCAAGATTGAAGAAAAGAAGCCCAAAGCCAAAGGAAGCCACAAAAGAATGGAGCATGGAGCATGGAGCATTCCACATGACTATGAAGAATGGACCAAAAGATCAAGACGCATGGAGGTGTGTTTGCTTTTAGGGTTCATAGATAATTCCATTGGCTTGGAATTATCTTAGTTAGAAAAGGCCATATCCACATCACGTTTAATTTTGTTTTGTGGTTGTTTACTTTATTGTCTTATTATTGTATGGTTGGTGTATGGATGATGCATGCACTTAGGATAATAAGATAATTAGACAACCCGGATCTATTATTTGGAGTTGTGCACAAACTCAAATAGATAGATTAGTTGATATTGATCAACAAAACAATTAAAATTGAATTTAAAAATCCCTCGAATTCAAATATTGTGTTCTTGCCTTCTCGTTATTTAAACACTCATTATCATCATTATTTATCAAGTTTGTGTGTGCCAAAGCATGGCGACTTGGTTCATAATGATGGAATGCGATGGCACAAGCTAGTAATGTGCAATTGTTTAAATAAGAGGTTGAACACAACTGGACAATTAATATGATTAAGAAACCTAGAGGCAATCAATTGGGATTATACATATGGATGGATAAATAAGGAGTTATTTGCCCAATTGAACCAAGAGTTGCATAAGGGATGCAATTGGAATTGTTCCTACCTAAAGTAGTCAAATTATGGGTGACTTGCCAAAGCAAGCTCATAAGGAGATGAAAAATGGATCTTGGCCCACTAGAAAATATAAGGATATTTTCCGCATTAATATCTTGAGGGTTATTAATCCGTAAAAAAATAGTGGGAGCTATATTTGATAAACTAGCCATTATTGAATATAGTCAAAAATTCACAAATACTAAAACTTGCGTATTTTCCTTTTGTAGAATTCCAAATGGCAAACAACTCATCGAGTTCACAACATTCCCTACGATCTGTCATTGAGAAGGACAAGCTCTCTGGAACCAACTTTCTTGATTGGTACAGAAACTTGAGAATTGTTCTCAAGCAAGAGAAGAAACTGTACGCAATAGAGGAGCATGTTCCAGAAGGTCCAGAGAACCAAACACCTGCTGCCCTAAAGGCGTATCAAAAGCGTGTTGATGACGCTAATGATGCGGCCTGCCTTATGCTATGCACCATGACTTCTGAGCTTCAGAAGCAACACGAAAACATGAATGCTGTCGATATGATCGAACATCTGAAGGAGCTCTTCCAAGAGCAGGCAAGGGTAGAGAGGTATGAGGTCTCTAAGGCACTGTTCAAGTGTCATCTGGCAGAAGGGAACCCGGTGGGACCCCATGTACTCCTTATGATCGGGTACTTGGAGAATCTCGCCCGGCTAGGGTTCCCGGTCGGCCAAGAGTTGGCAACCGATCTCGTGTTGCAATCGTTGCCCGAGAGTTATGGACAGTTCATCATGAACTATAACATGAATGAGATCGTGAAACCACTACCAGATTTACTCAATATGTTGAGGACAGCTGAACAGAGCATCAACAAGGGTAAGGGCAAGGCCATTATGATGATGCAGAAAGGAAAGGGCAAAAGGTTTGCCTCATCCTCCAAGGGCAAAGGCAAGTCAGTTGCCAAGTCCAAGGAACCTGCCCTTAAGCCTGTTGGTGGCATTGCCAAAGGTGTGACTAAAGGTGAGTGTCACTGCTGCAGTCAGCCTGGACACTGGAGGAGGAACTGCCCAAAATATCTGGAGGACAGGAGGCTTGGAATAGTGATTCCACCACCAGGTATTTTTGTTGTAGATGTCAATTTAACTGTCTCTACATCATGGGTATTAGATACTGGATGTGGATCTCACATTTGTCGAAATGTGCATGATTTAAAGAGAAGTAAAAGATTGCCTAAAGGGGAGGTAGATCTGCGCGTTGGGAATGGAGCAAAAGTTGTTGCGTTAGCCATAGGCGTGTGCGAGCTATCTCTGCCTTCAGGATTAGTTTTAGAATTAAATAATTGCTATTTTGTGCCTTCTATGAGCAGAAACATTATTTCTATTTCTTGTTTGGACAAGGATGGTTTTATTATTTCAATAAAGAACAATTGTTGTTCCTTTTATTTAAATAATATTCACTATTTTAGTGCGCAATTATTTAATGGACTGTATGTCCTTGATCTAAGCAATCCTGTCTACAACATTAATACCAAGCGGATTAAAATGAATGATTTAAATCCAGCTTATTTATGGCACTGACGTTTAGGCCACATAAAAAGAGAAACGTGTATCTAGACTCCATAAGGATGGATTACTAGACTCATTGATTTTGAATCATATGAGACATGTGAGGCTTCTTTATTGGGAAAAATGACAAAGTCCCCTTTCAATAAGAAAGGTGAGAGGACTAGTGAGCAATTGGCACTCATACATACTGATGTGCGTGCGCCATTTGCCACGCCTGCCAGGGGTGGTTATGTCTACTTCATTACATTTACTGATGACTACAGTAGATATGGATTTGTGTACCTTATGAGGGCAAAATCTGAATCCTTTGAAGTGTTCAAAGAATTCAAGAATGAAGTAGAGAAGCAACTTGGCAAAAGTATCAAGGCTCTACGAACGGATCGTGGAGGAAAATACTTAAGCCAAGAGTTTGACGACTGTCTTAGAGAGTGTGGGATCGTGTCCCAACTCACTCCACCCGGAACACCACAATGGAATGGCGTGTCTGAAAGGAGGAATCGAACCCTATTGGATATGGTTTGATCTATGATGTGTCAAACCGATCTTCCATTATCATTTTGGGGGCACGCTCTATTAAGTGCAGCTTTCACCATTAACCGAGTTCCATCTAAATCAGTCATGAAGACACCATATGAGATGTGGAGTGGGAGGCGTCCCACACTGTCGTTCGTGAGGATTTGGGGCTGCGATGTCTATGTAAAACGTTTACAATCAGACAAGCTAGGGCCGAAATCGGATAAGTGTAAGTTTGTGGGGTACCCTAAGGAAGCTAAGGGTTACTACTTCTACAATCCAGCCGAGAACAAAGTGTTTGTTGCTCGGACCGGCGTGTTTCTATAAAGAGAGTTTGTCTCTAAAGAAGCAAGTGGGAGGACTGTAGAACTTGAAGAGGTTCAAGAGCCACAAATCACTGAACCGATTATGGAACATGAACAGGAAACACAAGCAGTTGTGGAGCAACCTGTGCAGGTAACACAAGAGCTTCGTAGATCTAGTAGAGTGCGCCAGGAACCCGAGAGGTATGGACTTCTCGTGACCGATTCCGGTGACACGATGCTCATAGATGATGAGCCTACTACCTATGAGGAGGCCATGAATGGCCCAGACTATCAGAAGTGCCTAGAAGCCATGAGATCCGAGATGGAATCCATGTACACCAACAAAGTATGGACTTTGGTGGAACCACCCGAAGGGGCGCGGCCCATAGGGTGCAAGTGGGTATTCAAGAAGAAGATCGACATGGATGGTAATGTGATTACCTACAAGGGCCGATTGGTGGCTAAAGGATTCAGACAGATTCATGGTATTGACTATGATGAAACCTTTTCACCATTCGCTATGACCAAATCCATCTGAATCCTACTTGCGATTGCAGCATACCACGGCTATGAGATTTGGCATATGGATGTCAAAACAGCATTCCTTTATGGGAATCTCCTCGAGGACGTGTATATGATACAGCCAGAGGGTTTTGAGGATCCAAAGCAAGCCAACAAAGTCTGTAAGCTGCAACGATCCATTTATGGATTGAAGCAAGTTTCTAGGAGTTGGAATCGACGTTTTGATGAAGTAGTCAAAGAGTTTGGCTTCATCAAGAACGAAGATGAGTCTTGTATTTACAAGAAGGTTAGTGGGAGCTATGTAACTTTTCTGGTCTTGTATGTGGATGACATACTACTCATTGGAACGACGTTCCTAACTACAATCTGTTAAAGATTGGCTAGGGAAGTGTTTCTCAATGAAGGACTTAGGGGAAGAAGCCTATATACTCGGTATAAAGATCTATAGAGATAGATCTAAAAGGTTGCTAGGCCTAAGTCAAAGTACATATATTGACAAAGTGTTGAAACGGTTCAACATGCAAGATTCCAAGAAGGGATTCTTGCCCATGTCACATGGAATCACTCTTTCGAAGAGTGATTGTCCTTCCAATGAGATTGAGAAGGAACGCATGAGTAGAATTCCCTATGCCTCGGCCATAGGATCTATCATGTACGCCATGTTATGTACTAGACCATATGTGTCATATGCCTTGAGTATGACAAGCAGATACCAATCCAATCCGGGTGAGAGTCACCGGATTGCAGTCAAGAACATCCTAAAGTACTTGAGAAGAACTAAGGATGCTTTCTTGATATTTGGCGGTGAGGAAGAGTTGCGTGTAAGGGGTTACACTGATGCAAGCTTCCAAACCGACAGAGATGACTTTAGATCACAGTCGGGATATGTGTTTTGCCTGAATGGAGCAGCGGTGAGCTGGAAGAGTTCCAAGCAAGAGACGGTGGCTGATTCTACAACAGAGGCTGAGTACATTGCTGCAAATGGTGCAGCAAAGGAAGCTGTTTGGATCAGAAAGTTTGTTTGTGAACTTGGTGTGGTTCCTAGCATTGCGGATCCAGTTGAGTTGTACTGTGACAACACTGGGGCGATCGCGCAATCAAAGGAACCCAGGTCGCACCAGAAAATTCAAGCACGTGCTCAGGAAGTTTCATCTGATTCGAGATAATGTCGATAGAAGAGACGTTCGGATATGCAAGATTACTACAAATGAGAATCTGTCAGACCCACTTACAAAGCCGCTCACGCAGTGGAAGCATGAAGGGCACACTAGGAGTATGGGCATATGAGATGCGCCAGATTGGCTCTAGTGCAAGTGGAAGACTGTTGGAATAGATGAAATTCATTTATTATTTATTGGATATTTAATATAATGAAGTCCTTATATTTACAATTGTGTTGTTTACCTTAAATATCCCTAGTCCAGTATAATGATTAATGGTACAATCATCTATAGACTAGTACGGGGTTGGATTGATATGGAGATATCATGATCCAACACATAGGTGTGCATTAGGGGTAATGTCGCACTGGATTGACCCATCTCCGAGAAGGCTACATACACGTTATGTTGAGTCACAAGCGCTTCTCGCGGTACAATGGTATTGTCATCCTTAGACTTGAAGTCACTAGATATTCTAGTTGTGGATTATTGGGATTTTGGTAGCGTTAAATGCTACACCGTTACTGGGTAGTTATAAAGGCGTGTACTGGATACAATAAGAAGCAAGCTTAGAGATCGTAGTGGACGTAGATAGAATTTGTCCCTCCCACATAACGGGAGCAAATATCCTAGGCCACTCGAGGGATAGTGCTTATAGAATGTCTGGCCAGACTCAAATAAATCAATATAGGATATTGATGTTATTTGCACGAATAAGGCTATTCCCATGGATCGAGAAACTGTGGATTGGATATACGAGTGTGGCGTGTATGTCTCGTGTCCAATCCGGATATAGAGACAAAGGAATGAGACAAATACTTGTACAAAGGTTGTCTAGATGACTATTCTATTAGTTGGCTAGAATGGATGTTTTGCTAGAAACCGCTCCATATTAGCAAATAGTTGCTACCAACTAGATAGAACCTATGGGGTCACACGCTATATAGAGTTTAACTAGATTTGGGAATTAATTAATTGTATTAATTAAATAGAAGGATCACATTGCAAAACCTTGCAAACTTAGTAGGGACTAATTTGCAAGGAAGGGACTAAATTGAATTCTAGTAGGACTAGAATAAGTCCTTTAGGTAGTTGGCAAAGAGTTGTTGGACTATATAAAGGACCTTCCTTCCTTCCTTCCCACAACTTGTGCTCATAATTGAACATGACAAGTGTGGGAGAGAACAAAAAGGAGAGAGTAACAAGCTAGAGGAGTCGCCGCCCCCGTAGCCCGCCGCCCGTCCCCGTCGGCCCCAAAGGAGGCCGAAACCTCCTTTGGTTCGTCTCGTTTTGCGTGATTCTTCTTCCTCTTCCTATTTCCGGGCTAGCACCAAGGAGTGGGAGATCTAGAAATCAACTCTAGGCGTGGATCAACTATAGAGAACGTGACATAATTCACGTTTGAAGTCATCAAAGGAGAACCCTAAGGTGTGTTATTGATTTCTTCCTTTACCATCCTTATGTCTCTTGACTTGTGATCCTTGGAGGGTTTTGCATGGTTAATTATTGTTTCCGTTGCGCATCCATGAATCAAAACCCTACAAGAACATCGATTTGGACTGAAAAGCCAGATTGGGCGCCTTACTGTGATGGAAAACCTAAAATTTTGACTGAATATCATCAAGGGCGCCTTAGGGCGCACACAATATGTGTTGGGCGTACAATTCTTTGTTTTGTCCACAATAGGTATGATTTTTGAAATCGTTTCGCAAATAGACATCAACATTAGAGTTCCATTTTTTATTCCAAACTAATTAACTTAATCAGTTTCATTATGAATTGATTAGAAGTTAGCTGTTAAATGAGATTTTCAAGGTAAGGTAAAATCTGAACTTTCTCTCTCTCCTCTTCCTTTTGATATATCCTTAAACCAACGGGGGACGACTTTTGGTTTCCAAAGCCCGTCGATCTACCACCATCACTACCTTCTCCGACCATCATCCCTACCCCTTCCCGACCACCATCTCTCTCTCCATTGGGAGGAAGAACAAAACGCATAGTTGCCTCCAGAAACTTGCGGCACACTACCGCCGACTATGACGCAAGCCTTGATACTTCAGTCAATTTTGAAGAAGAAGGGGAAGAACATGTAGGGGAAAAGGTGAAGAATAATAGGGATCGGACCCGGAATCAGAAGGTTTAGACCTTGAGGTTGTAGATAGGATTCGGATTCATCAAATTCTAAAATTGATCAATGAACAATTACAGCAACGAGAACAGCAACAAGAGCAAGAAACACAATAACAACAAACCAATTGATGAAATCCAAGAGGTATTGTTAAATATTTCTTTAAACATGAACTTGTTATTGATTTTCTATGAAATCAGAGGCTACAAACCCATCGAACAAGTAGTTCGATGTATAGAACAAAGATCTTTATAATAGAGTGGAGAGTTCAATACTTCGAACACCTAATTCGATGCTTGAAGAACTAGTCGGGCACATCGAATCTAAAGTGGATTTTGAACTCTGTTATTGAGAGTTTGATATGTCGAAATCTTAGTTATATAGGCCCCATACCTGGTTCTTCTAGAAGTAAGGAAAAGGCCCTTCGAAGTACCATTTTAGCCTTTCCAACTAGGATTTCTGTGTGTCGAAATCTCAATCTGAATCAATTGTGTCAAAACTAACGAACATATAGTTTGACCTATCCTACCGAGAGTTGAACTGGTAATTGGTTTTTGAAACCTCTTGTGCCAGCCTTGTTGAAATGATGAGCAGGGATGGCCCTATAGCTAGGCAGCTGAGGCGGCCGCCTTAGGCCCCAGGGCCGGCAGGGCCCGTGTTCTACCTTTAGTTTTCTTTAAAGATAGCTATTGTTCAGTTAATAAGGATAACGAGCTACAGTAAAATTTTGGGAGGACCAACATGCTTAGTCGTCTTCCACAATACCTGCCTACATCACCGAACTATTTAAGAGGATGGATGAGTTTGAGGAAAAGGTGATGAGTAGGCTAGATAAAAAGGATCAGAAGTGGAAGAAGTTATTGGAGAAGCAAAATGTTCAGGTACAGAAGCTGGAGAAGATACATGGGGTGGATGAGAGTGGTTGGGAAGAGTCAACAAAAAATACAAAAGTTAAACTATCTACACATGTCCACCTGAGAGTTCGACATAACTAACTCTTGTGGTTGCAACTTGGAATTAATATCCAACTGTATGCCCCTATTGAACTAAGTGTTCGACATTTCCAATTCTCAGCTCGACAGTTGAACTCTCAATTCGACGGCGACAGACAACTTGAAGATTTTGTATTTTAATTCCAAGTTAGGTTAGGTTATGAGTTTAATTATGTTTGACACTTAAAAGAATAATTAAACGTAAATATTTATTATTCATTTATAATAACTTGACTTAATTAACAAATTAAATTTTTCGATTCATGTAGATGTTTGGTATACATATTTTTAATTCTTGTAATGAGAACTATTATGTTTCTCTGCTACTTGTAATGAAACTACTTTTGTTGCATTTTCTAATTCAAATGTTCAACCACATGAATCGTGTGGGCGTCTTGGAAATTCTTGTTGATCTGCTTCATGACTTCAGGAACGAAAGGTGAGTTGTATGACATCCACACAAATTAACACCCCGTATATATCCCGTGCTATCCGCTCCGGACTGGAGAGCCTAGGAGGGTGCTACTCAAAATGAAGCGGCGGAAATGAAGAACAACACATCCGATAATTACATATTACAAAATTAGAATATGCCGCAACGTGATATCTTACATACTATTATACAATGCGAGATTAGACTAAGAGTTTGACTTATTAATAATACTACCATACACTACATGAGTCCGCGAATCCCCTTACGCCGAGCTCCCTTCACCTAGACCTGCGGGGGGAATAAAACAAGACTGCAATTTTTCCAAAGTCAACAAGAAATGCTGAGTAAGCAAACACCCATACACGTAAACGGGATGAGAGGCATTTTCATTTAATAAACAAGGATAATATTTAATAAGTAAACAAATATGTTCTGGTGTATGAGTAGAAGTACATTTTCCAACTCCTTATTCAATCTTTGTTTCTCCGAAACACATTCTCAAATGATCAGAATATATATATATATAGAACTTTTGACAGTAAACCCCTTTGCAGTTTCTTCTCACTGACACTCAGCTACATGCAGTATCAGTTTTACCATTTAACGTCTCTGCAGTTTGTAAAATTATGACATAGCGCACCAAATGTGTAACTGCCGTTACTAAAGTTATATTCCTTTTAATAAAATCTGTTAAGTTAAGGGTATTTTAGTCTTTTAAATTTTTTTCGTTTTCCCCTTTCCTCTCTTCATCTTCTTCTTCCGTCTGTTCCAAAATT
The DNA here is from genome assembly GCA_023055425.1 of Linanthus parryae. NCBI lineage: Eukaryota > Viridiplantae > Streptophyta > Magnoliopsida > Ericales > Polemoniaceae > Linanthus > Linanthus parryae. Next base: position 86,223,674 of record JALGPY010000008.1, on the reverse strand, counting down.
TCGCATATCTTCCATGGATTCAGAGAAAGAGAGGTTGGTGGTGGGTGTCTGAAGAAGACATCCAATCTGTCTCCATCTTACTACAGAGAAAGTAAGAGCTCCCCCACTCTCGACGTCCAAAGAGACCATTGAATTCAGTTTGAAGGTTTTATTCAACACCTGGACCTCAAAACCCAGATCCGAAAATCCTAACCCATACCCCCACTTCACCCATCAATTTTTTTGTTGGGTCTGTTCCGTACAATGGTGTTCTCAATACCCAACAAAAAACAAAAGAAGAACTGTGAATTGGTTTCGTACAAATGTCAATTGGTACAAATGACTAGTTGAAGGTTCAAATCGTGCTCAAGAACTGGTGGGACTGGGTTCTAGTTGTGCGACAGAACTTTTGGGTTGAGGTCGCCGGTTTGGTGGGGTCATTTAAGAGAGAGAGAGGCAACGAGAGAGAGATTGAGAGAGTGAGAGTCAGAGAGATTGAAGAATCGGAGACATTTTCGCGAGGGTGGGTTTGTAGGTTTCCGGTTGGGTCCGAGAGGGCAATTGAGAGAGAGGAGAGTTGAGAGGAACAGAAGAACAATAAGATACAGAGGGAGGCGGAAGAAGAAAAGTCGAACAAGATAAGAAAATAAAAGAAAAAGGAAAAAAGGAAAAACAAAAACCAATGGACAGACCATACTGCCCCCTCTTAAAGTTTGAAAAGACTAAAATATCACTCATTTATCTAACGGATGTAACGGTGTTAGTAAATTTGACCCAAGTGTCGCGATTTGACAAACTGCAAAGACGATTAGTGGTAAAACTAATACTGCATATAGCTAAGTGTCAGCCAGACAAAACTGCGAGGGAGTTTATATATATATATATATATATATATATATATATATATATTAAAGGAAAACATTCCCAATCCATAAAATTTCCCCCCACTAGTGCTTTTCCAAGATACTAATTTTCCTTCCACTTTTTACATTTGATAATATCATATTATTATTTGTTGTAGCGGGGTAGAACCAACTGTCACAATATATCTCATCACAAAAATATCTCATAAACCAAGCTACCAAGACCTTAAGTGTCGACACCCTCCTAAAGGATTCTTGCGCCCAGAAGGAGTGAGTACAAGGAGCGACCCGGGGCTAATTGCGGTCGAGTTAACCATATAAGTATCCAAAGTATCCAAATAAATGTTCTGCCGCAAAACTCTTCCACTTTACATTATTACGCATTATTATTTTCCATGTGATAAGTTTGAAAGAAAACATTTTGACACAAAATTGAAATCTCACACCAACACGTATATCACAAACCACATTTTAAGACATGAAATTATAAAAATATTTGGACACGAAAGGAGGACGGGCACACAATGTCGGGCATGTTTACTCACCTCTAGTAGCAACAGCAAATATCAAGAAATAGCTCCTACGGGTAGACGTAGCCTTCCTCTATGAACACGTCGCCTACAAATCATAATTTCTAATCAATTCTAATTCAAACTAGCACATGCAATGCAAGTAAGTGCGCTAATTGTTCTAATTATTAAGTTAACTTCTTATTTTCATTTCAAGATAACCCAAGTCCCTCATATTATTATTATTATTATTATTATTATTATTATTATTATTATTATTATTATTATTATTATTATTATTATTATTATTATTATTATTATTATTATTATTATTATTATTATTATTATTATCGTTATTATTATTATCATTATTATGATTATTATCTTCTTTTCTCATTTGTGTTATTAGCAAGTTTGACGGGCTTAATTTGAGATTTCCATAATTCTTATGGATGTCTGATGTTTGTTCCCAATGTTGTAAAGGTGTGCTCTATTGGCTTCTTGTCTTACAGTATGAACTAGTGCATCCCTTCTTAATATATCATTGATAAGGGTAGAGAGGCAACTTAACATACAAGATGCACATAAGCATGTAATACAGCATGTGAATCACTAACACAATCATTGCTGAGGTACAATCAATTAAGGATGCAATTTTCACGTAAGTTATTCTGCTATACTTCTTTCCTCTTCTATGATAGTTAACACTGGCCCAATCGAGTAACTAGGAATCTTAAATTAATTTCTTCATGCAAGCCTATCCGGCTATCACAATATCATAATCTCAACAATATATCAACATGCTGCACATCATACCCTTGCCTCTCATGATATATTCACACCACTATTTTGCCTTAGCACATATTGTCAATCCATATTTAATCATCTAATGAAAGATATTCAAATTAATAAATTCATAAACTGTAGAGCTGGAATTTGTGTGAATATGCTATCAAATTTCCCATTCTTGAAGTTTCTAACTATGTCTTGCAACCGTAACTGGAGCTGGATTTCTTACGGTAGGTCTTTCTATAAACCTAGTACTTGGGAGTACCTAGGGTAATATCTTGATAACTAACTGTTTCACATAGAAAAGACTAAAGACTTTTGTTCCATCCACATGCCCATTATCATACGTTTTCACCTAGTGTCCTAATCAAAACCCAATTAACGAATTAAATTTTAAACTCCTCCCTATCTAAATTTGTTATCCCCTCATTAACGTGGGTTCACAAGAATTCAACCAATTAAATTGAAACACTAATTGACCTCATGTCTGTAACGAATCTCCAAACATAAAGCTATAACATGCTTCCAACTTCCAACACGGACTCCAAGTTTTCCTTAACATACGTTTCTTAGTAACTGATATTATCGTCTCCATAAAGTTCATACCACGAATCATAAGCTAAACAAACGTGAAGTTGAAGAATTTACAACACCTTCCCCAAGCACAACTCCTAAAGACAATCCATATATGAACATATCCCGACCGCAGACAATGATATTGTAACAACACTCTGAGTATGTAATAGTATCGAAGATAGTTAGCCAATATAAGAAAGTTTCAAAATTTCCCTATTATAGAATAGTATCTCCCAGAGAAAAAGTCATGAACTAACAGATTTCAAATATAAACTTCCAATATCTGAGTTAAAATTCTAAAATAATCTCCAGACCAAACTTTAAAATTAAAATCACACTAAATGTGCAGACCCTCACTAGATATGTCATAAGATGTATTCAAGTATTGTAGACGATCATAGATGATCCAGCTATTTACTCCACAGTTAAACACCAACTTTCCCCAAGCGATTCCTATACTTCGTAACTGAATTGACATCGGATCCTCAAGAAATATTATGGTGACCAGACTTCAATTAACGCTTAAGTTTTGAATAGTTAAGTATTATCGAAGCTCCCAAATTATTTATGAATAATCAGTCTAGTATTGCCTCCCGAGTACAAATCCTAGATAAGTAAGCCCCAATCAACCACTAACACATACACACATACAACCATTCAATAACTAAAGATAAAATAATCTAGTTGACACGAGTCGAAGATTCAACGTGTTGACCTCCTAATTGTTTGTCTCAAGCGAGGGTGGGTGGGAACTTCCTCGACCGCTTATAAGATAAACTCTCTTTCAACCCCAGAAGTAACTCATTCTTGACCCATAATTCTAAATTATCACCCAATCAGTACCTCTAGTACATCATCAAAGTCTTCAAAAATATAGTTAACAAATCTAGAGTTCACGATTCAAGTATCTTAACATTCCCTTACGTCTCTTAAACCCAAAGTTTCAAATGGTCGAAATTTGATTCTCTACCTTAGAGTTTTATAAGAGTCTCGTACCGTAGCAATATTAATATTGAACGAAGGATCACTCCATGCGGTTATTTTTCTGAGCCATTTGTTCTTGTCGAATATTCCTAGCGTATTGCTGTAGTGGACTATCAGTCATATTCCTATGTCATCCCCTATTGTACTATTGTTTTACCCTGTCACGATTTCAGGGATTCGACTAAAACATCTCATAAAATGCACAATTATTAGTCTATATGTCAAAAGTACCCCATATAATGTAGCATCTATCACACAAAGATCACAACCTGCAACATTTAATTATTCTCAGTGATACACATGTAGCTCCTCTTTTCAAATTAACCATCATATTATTCGTAATCCAGATTCTAGTTTCCACATTTCATAATTAGTATTTTCCATCTTGGGAGTAACACTTGTCACTGATACTCATATGATTCGTTCCCTCAAATAGAACATGACTCATAATCAAGAATCTAATTCGGGTAATCCATACTTCTCATTGTATATCATAGGGATAATATTTTTCAGTTAATCCATAAATAACGAATTCCTCAAATCAAACTAAATAACAACATCAAAGGATGAGGGCGGGTGGGACAATAAGTCTGGCACTTAGGCTACCCGTATCCCAATCAACTTTTCCAATTTCATATTTTCTTACCCTAAATTCATTTTATATAACCCTACAAGTTTTAATTCCCTTTTGGATTGCCGCTCTGATACCACCTGTAACACCCCGTATAGTTCCCGTGCTTTCCGTTCCAGACCGGAGAGCCTAGGAGGGTGCTACTCAAAATGAAGCGGCGGAAATCAAAAACAACACATCCGATAATTATATATTACAAAATTAGAATGTGTCTCCAACGTGATATCTTACATACCATTATACAATGCGATATTAGACTAAGAGTTTGACTTATTAATAATACTACCATACACTACATGAGTCCGCGAATTCCCTTACACCGAGCTCCCTTCACCTAGACATGCGGGGAAATGAAACAAGACCGCAGTTTTCCCAAAGTCAGCAAGAAATGCTGAGTATTCAAACACCCAAACATTTAAACCGGATGAGAGGCATTTTCATTTAATAAAAAATGATAATATTTAATAAGTAAACAAATATGTTCTCATGTATATATATATATATATATATCCAAGGGAAACATTCTGAATCCATAACAATTCCCCCATTAGGTGTTTTCCAAGATACCAATTTTCCTTTCACTTTTTACATTTGAGAAATTCATATTATTATTTGTTATAGCGGGGAAGAACCAACTGCCACAATATCTCATCACAATAAAATCTCATAAACCAAACTACCAAGACCTTAAGTGTCGACACTCTCCTAAAGGATTCATGCGCCTAGAAGGAGTGAGTACAAGGAGCGACCCGGGGCTAATTGTGGCCGAGTTAATTATGTAAGTATCCAAAGTATCTAAATAAATGTTCCGCCGCACAACTCTTCCACTTTACGTTATTACGCATTATTATTTTTTATGTGATAAGTTTGAAAGAAAACATTTTGACACAAAATTGAAATCTCACACTAACACGTATATCACAAACCACATTTTGAGACATGAAATTATAAAAATATTTGGACACGAAAGGAGGACGGGCACAAAATGTCGGGCATGTTTACTCACATCTTGTAGCAACAGCAAATATCAAGAAATAGCTCATACGGGTAGACGTAGCCTTCGTCTATGAACACGTAATATCATAATTTCTAATCAATTCTAATTTCAACTAGCACATGCAATGCAAGTAAGTGCGATAATTGTTCTAATTGTTAAGTTAGCTTCTTATTTTCATTTGAAGATAACCCAAGTTCTTCATATTATTATTATTATTATTATTATTATTATTATTATTATTATTATTATTATTATTATTATTATTATTATTATTATTATTATTATTATTATTATTCTCAAGAAAACCCAAACTCCCTAAACAAGTTTCAAGGCAATTAGAAGGAGTATTCTTTTATTTGCCATTAAGTAAATAAAGTGACAAATTTATAATTAGCTGAATTATTTTAAATAACTCATTTTTAATTAAACAAATAATTAGGCATAAACTACTCTATTGTAAATTTTAGAATTCACTAAATAGTATTATTTCATAAAATGGTATAGTTAACGTTAATATATCAAATAGCATAACTATTCCAAAAGGACGTCGATCTGCATTTAAAAAAAATTAAAAATAATATCTCTTCTTACAATATAGTTTAATTCATAACTTTTCCACAAAAAAAATTGTAGTTATTTGAGTATGGTCAATTTATATGTTATAAAAATATTATATTTTATCTTACATTACTAGAGTAGTCAATTAAATTTATTTAAATCAAACACTTCATTTCTTAGTAGCTAAAAAATTGTCATTCACATACTTAATAAAAAGATTCTACTTATATAATAACATGGGCAAATTTACACAATATTCTCTTATTAAATTCTTATATAAGATTGTGTGTTTATGTGTGTGTGTGTGTGTATACGAAAATTTATAATAATAATTTGATTTGATTTAAACAAGTATTAAGTTATATATAAAATCAGATTGTGTCAATCATAACAAGATCCCCAAGGGTTTGAGAATAACACATTTAGTTACCCCCTAATAACATAACCAGATTCTGACTAGTCATATAGCACCCCTAACTTTATGTTAAAAGGAAAAATCACCTCCTCCCCTTCCCCATCGTTCAAACTCATCTTCTTCCCCAAACCCAAAACATGTATTATTCATACGTTGATACCCATCACATTTTGATAATCAATAACTCAAATTCAGGCTAAAACAAGTAGATTGGTGCCAAAAATCGATGGAATTGATTACCGAATGACCGAGAAATCCTTGGTCGAAGTTTTGACGGAAATTCGCCGGAAAAGATGGCTCTCTGATGGTGGGGGTGGCTCTTGCTGGCGCTCTAGAGCTTGGTCGAGCCTCTAAGAGGGTCGGGGAGTCTCTGGAAGTGGAGGAGAGAGGCGGAGAAGGAACGGTGGCCTTGGTCCTGTCGGGTCTAGTTTCGGTGGTGGCTATGGCCACCGCTGCTTCTTCTTCTTCTGTCTCTGTCTCCGGCAAACAGAGGGGAAGGGATAAAGAGAGGGGTCGAAGGGAGAGAGAGAGAGAGAGAACAAAGAAGGAGGTGGAGGTGGAGGTGGATGTGGAGGTGCTATGGCGGTAATTGCGGTGGTGGTGTTGAGGAGGTTGACGGTGATGGTGGTAGTGCCGAAGGTGGCCATGGTGGTGGTGTTGTGGAGGGTGCTTGTGGGTGGTGGAGATGGAGGTGATGTGGTGGTAGTGTCGGCAGTGGTAGTGGTGGTGGTGGGTGATGTTGCTATTTTACCGAGAGGGAAAGGGATGGAGAGTGAGATTGAGAGGGAGGTGGGTGGTGTTTTGCCGAAGGGGAAGAGGAAGAAGAAGATGGTGATGAAGAAGAGAAGTGTTGGTGGTGTGGTTGGGTTGGAGCCAAGGGGGGTATTTATAGAAGAAATTGAGGAGAGCAAATTTTGGTTTTGGATGAGAGCTATGGGTTGTAGGAGGAGTAGGGAGGTAGGGGTGTAGGGATGGAAAATTATGAGGGAAGAATGGTGATGGAGGAGGAGGAGGAGGGAGGAGAGATGGAGATGTGAGAGATGAGGGAGGAACGAAGGATCACTCCATGTGGTTATTTTTCTGAGCTGTTTTTTCTTTTTGAATCTTCCTAGCGTATTACTGTAGTGGACTATCAGTCATATTCCTATGCCATCCCCTATTGTACTATTGTTTTACCCTAACACGATTTCAGGAATTCGAATAAATCATCTCATAAAATGCACAATTATTAGTCTATATGTCACAATTACCCCATATAAAGTAGCATCTACCACACAAAGATCGCAACCTGCAACATTTAATTATTCTCAGTGATACACATGTAGCTCCTCTTTTTAAATTAATCAGCATATTATTCGTAATCCAGAATCTAGTTTCCACATTTCATAATTTCTCCATCTTGGGAGTAACACTTTTCACTGATACTCATATGATTCGTCCCCTCATATAGAACATGATTCATAATCAAGAATCTAATTCGGGTAATCCATACTTCTCATTGTCTATCACAGGGATAACATTTGTGGGTTAATCCATAAATAATGAATTCCTCAAATCAAACTAATAACAACATCAAAGGATGAGGGTGGGTGGGACAATAAGTCTGACACTTAGGCTACTCTTATCCCGATCGGCTTTTCCAATTTTAGCTTTTCATACCCTAAATTCATTTTATATAACCCTACAGGTTCTAATTCCCTTTTGGATTGCCCGCTCTGATACCACCTGTAACACCCCGTATAGTTCCCGTGCTTTCCGTTCCAGACCGGAGAGCTTAGGAGGGTGCTACTCAAAATGAAGCGGCGGAAATCAAGAACAACACATCCAATAATTATATATTACAAAATTAGAATTTGTCTTTAACGTGATATCTTACATACTATTATACAATGCGAGATTAGACTAAGAGTTTGACTTATTAATAATACTACCATACACTACATCAGTCCGCGAATCCCCTTACGCCGAGCTCCCTTCACCTAGACCTGCGGGGGAATGAAACTAGACCGCAGTTTTTCCAAAGTCAGCAATAAACGCTGAGTAAGCAAACACCCAAAATCGTAAACCGGATGAGAGGCATTTTCATTTAGTAAACAAGGATAATATTTAATAAGTAAACAAATATATTCTCATGTATGAATAGAAGTACATTTTCTAACTCGTTATTTAATCTTTTCTCATTTGTGTTATTAGCAAGTTTGACGGGCTTTGCGATTTCCATAATTGTTAAGGCTGTCTGAAGTTTGTTCCTAATGTTGTAAATGTGTGCTTTATTGGCTTCCCGTCTTACAGTATGAACTAGTGCATCCCTTCTTAATGTATCATTGATAAGGGTAGAGAGGCAACTTAACATACAAGATGCACATAAGGATGTAATACAACATGTGAATCACTAACACAATCATTTCTCAGGTACAATCAACTAAGCATGCAATTTTCACGTAAGTTATTGTGCTATACTTCTTTCCTCTTCTTTGATAGTTAACATTGGCCCAATCGAGTAACCAGGGTGTGACTCTATCATTGTGTCTGCCAAAATCTTAAATTAATTTCTTCGTGCAAGCCTGTCCGGCTATCAAAATATCATAATCTCAACAATATATCAACATGCTGCACATCATGTGCTTGCCTCTCATGAAATATTCACACCAATATTTTGCCTTAACACATATTTTCAATCCATATGTAATCATCTCATGAAAGATATTAGAATTAATAAACTCCTAAACTGTAGAGCTGGTCATTTGTGCGAATATGCTACCAAATTGCCCATTCTTGAAGTTTCTAACTATGCCTTGCAACCGTATCTGGAGCTAGATTTCTTACGTTAGGTCCTTCTATAAACCTAGTACTTGGGAGTACCTGGGGTAATATCTTGATAACTAACTGTTTCACATAGCAAAGACTAAAGACTTTTGTTCCATCCACATGTCCATTATCATATGTTTCCACCTAGTGTCCTAATCAAACCCCAATTAACGAATTAAATTTTTAAATCCTCCCTGTCTAAATTTGTTACTCGCCTCATTAACGTGGGTTCACAAGAATTCAACCAATTAACTTGAAACACTAATTGACCTCATGTCTGTAACGAATCTCCAAACATAAAGCTATAACATGCTTCCAACTTCCAACACGAAGTCCAAGTTTTTCTTAACATACGTTTCTTAGTAACTGATATTACCGTCTCCACAAAGTTCATACCACAAATCATAGGCTAAACAAATGCGAAGTTGAAGAATTTACAACACCTTCCCCAAGCACAACTCCTAAAGACATTCCACATATGAACATACCCCGACCGTAGACAATGATATTGTAACAACACTCCGAGTATGTAATAGTATCGGAGATAGTTAGACAATATAAGAAACTTTTAAAATTTTCCTACTATAGAATAGCATCTCCCAGAGAAAAAGTCATGAACTAACATATTTCAAATATAAACTTCCAATTTCTGAGTTAAAATTCTAATAAAATCTCCAGACTAAACTTTAACATTAAAATGACACCAAATGCGCAGACCCTCACTAGATATGTCATAAGATGTACTCAAGTATTGTAGACGATCATCGGTGATCCAGCTATTTACTCCAAAGTTAAACACCAGCTTTCTCCAAGCGATTCCCAAACTTCGTAACTGAGTTGACATCAGATCCTCAAGAAATATTATGGTGAGCAGACTTCAAGTAACGCCCAAATTTTGAATAGTTAAGTATCATCGAAGCTCCCAAATTAATTATGAATAATCAGTCTAGTATTGCCTCCCGAGTACAAATCCTAGATAAGTAATCCCCAATCAATCACTAACACATGAAAGAATTCAATAACTAAAGATAAAATAATCTAGTTGACACGAGTCGAAGATTCAAAGTGTTGACCTCCTAATTGCTTGTCTCAAGCGAGGGTGGGTGGGAACTTCCTCGATCCCTTCTAAGATAAACTCTCTTTGATCACCAGAAGCAACTCATTCTTGACCCCTAATTCCAAATTATCACCCCAATCAGTACATGTAGTACACCATCAAAGTCTTCAAAAATATAGTTAACGAATCTAGAGTTCACCATTCAAGTATCTGAACATTCCCTTGCGTCTCTTAAACCTAAAGTTTCCATTGGTAGAAATTCAAATCTTTACCTTAGAGTTTTATAAGAGTTTCGTACCCCAGGAATATTACCATTGAACGAATGATCACTCCATGTGGTATTTTTCTGAGCCGTTTGTTCTTGTAGAATTTTCCTAGCGTATTACTTTAGTGGACTATCAGTCATAATCCTATGCCATCCCCTATTGTACTATTGTTTTACCCTAACACGATTTTTGGGATTCGAATAAATCATCTCATAAAATGAACAATTATTTGTCTATATGTCACAATTACCCCATATAAAGTAGCATCTATCGCACAAAGATCGCAACATGCAACATCTAATTATTCTCAGTGATACACATGTAGCTCCTCTTTTCAAATTAATCAGAATATTATCCGTAATCCATAATCTAGTTTCCACATTTTTATAATTTCTCCATCTTGGGAGTAACACTTGTCACTGATACTCTCATGATTCGTCCCCTCATATAGAACATGATTCATAATCAAGAATCTAATTCGGGTAATCCATACTTCTCATTGTCTATCATTGGGATAACATTTGTCAGTTAATCCGTAAACAATGAATTCCTCAAATCAAACTAAATAATAATATCAAAGGATGAGGGTGGGTGGGACAACAAGTCTGATACTTTGGCTACCCGTATCCCGATCGGCTTTTCCAATTTCAGATTTTCTTACCCTAAATTCATTTCATATAGCCCCACAGGTTTTAATTCTCTTTTGGATTGCCCGCTCGGATACCACCTGTAACACCCCGTATAGTTCTGACACGCTCCAACTGCAAGTGTACAGTTGTCGGTGTAGTGATAAAATTCCGGAAATCCGGGTTGTCGAACCCAAAAGACTTCTTTGTAAATTAATTAATATTTCTTAACCTTTTGTGGGCAAATCGTAGTTGTTTGTCTTTCTAATTCTAAAAAATTAAAGAAAATACTAATATCAATTAATCGATTACATTGCTTCACGATTAATAAAGACGAATTGTTTTAGATTTTTCTCAAAGTTTGACAAAGTCAGGATATCTCTACTGGTCACTAGGTATTTCACACTATGTTGCAATTACGTCCTACTAACACGATGATTCTTTTTTCAAGCTAAACGAGCACATTTATGTTGAAGATGTCTCAACAAACACCTATACTTCAACTATCAAAGCTGATTTCTCTAGTCTTATCAAATTCAAGAACGCTTTACGATCATTAATCCACTCTTTGTTCTTAGCTAACTAGCAAGATTTCTCAACCCTAGATACGGCTAGTGCGTACTTCAAGTTCCAGGAAATAACGTTGATGTCTCTAACGTGACCTAGCTCAATCCTATTGATACGTCTAACAATAGAAAAGAAGAGTGATAAGCATGAAACACACATAACTAGATAAATAATCATCAGTTAAGCCAAAGCGCGCGAAGCAAATCCATGAATCACACAACATAGTGATCAAAACCCAGATCCCTACGAGATATCCTGATATAGAGGTTTAGCTACTCATAAACATGATCACAATACAAGTTTTCATGATCAAAATCCAAAAACTAGAAAAGAAACGGAGTTTTAGAAGCCAAACGAATTATCCAAGTGCTCTGATGCTCTCCCAACGATCTCTAGCTCTCCAAGCACGAGTTCCTACGCAAGAATATCCCAAAAACTAGCCCTAACTAGTTCCAATATGTTTTCATAGAGTTTAAGACAACTTCCAAGTAATTAGACAAAATCCCCAAACAAGTAGCTGATTCTGCCGATCTCTTCGCACGAAGAGAATATGTCTTCGTGCGAAGGTCATCGTGTGAAGGCTGTTCTTCTTCGTGCGAAGATCATCCTTTTTTGATACTGCAAGCACTCCCAAGAAGACTTTCTGAACTTTCTCTGAATTTGGCTAAGGCATTCTCTTCGTGCGAAGAGAATTTCTCTTCGTGCGAAGAGTCTGCCAGCTGCATTTGTTTTCTTCTTTTCCTAGAGTCTTTCCTTGAGTCCTTTGTTTCCGAAGCTCATCTCTTCATCCTTGTTGATCCTCGCGTCCTTTTTCCAGCGAACCACAACACGAAACACGAACCTACGATCATACCACCATAAATGTGCTAAAATATAGAAGAAACACCCGGATTCGACAATGACCGCTCAGAAACTCAAGTGTCACAATTTAAGCATGTTATACTCGAAAGACGAAAAATTCTCCATGATATGGACACAAAATGCAGACAAATAAGTAACAAAATAACTCCGAAAATGGAGTTATCAAGTTCCCGTGCTTTCCGTTCCGGACCGGAGAGCCTAGAAGGGTGCTACTCAAAATGAAGCGGCAGAAATCAAGAACAACACATCCGATAATTATATATTACAAAATTAGAATTTGTCTCCAATGTGATATCTTACATACTATTATACAATGCGAGATTAGACTAAGAGTTTGACTTATTAATAATACTACCACACACTACATGAGTCCGCGAATCCCCTTACGCCGAGCTCTCTTCACCTAGACCTGCGCGGAAATTAAACAAGACCCCAGTTTTTCCAAAGTCAGCAAGAAATGTTGAGTAAGCAAACACCCAAACACGTAAACCGGATGAGAGTCCTTTTCATTTAATAAACAAGTATAATATTTAATAAGCAAACAAATATGTTCTCATGTATGAATAGAAGTACATTTATTTAATCTTTGTTTCTCAGAAACGCATTCTCAGATCATCTGAATTTATATATATATACATATATATATATACATATATATATATAAAGAATTCAAGGTAAACATTCCAAATCCATAATATTTCCCCCATTAGGGGTTTTCCAAGATACCAATTTTCCTTCCACTTTTTACATTTGATAAATTCATATTATAATTTGTTGTAGCAGGGAAGAACCAACTGTCACAATATATCTCATCACAAAATATCCCATAAATCAAGCTACCAAGACCTTAAGTGTGTACACTCTCCTAAAGGATTCTTGCACCCAGAATGAGTGAGTACAATGAGCGACCCGGGGCTAGTTGCGGCCGAGTTAACCATATAAGTATCCAAAGTATCCAAATAAATGTTCCGCCGCACAACTCTTCCACTTAACGTTACCACGCATTATTATTTTTCATGTGATAAGTTTGAAAGAAAACATTTTGACACAAAATTGAAATCTCACACCAACACGTATATCATAAACCACATTTTGATACATGAAATTATAAAAATATTTGGACATGAAAGGAGGACGGGCACACAATGTCGGGCATCTTTACTCACCTCTAGTAGCAACAGCAAATATCAAGAAATAGCTCCTACGGGTAGACGTAGCCTTAGCCTATGAACACGTCGCCTACAAATATATAATTTCTAATCAATTCTAATTCCAACTAGCACATGCAATGAAAGTAAGTGCGATAATTGTTCTAATTATTAAGTTAGTATCTTATTTTTATTTCAAGATAACCCAAGTCCCTCATATTATTATTATTATTATTATTATTATTATTATTATTATTATTATTATTATTATTATTATTATTATTATTATTATTATCAAGACAACCCAAACTCCCTAAACAAGTTTCAAGCCAATTATAAGGAGTATTATTTCATTTGTCATTTAGTAAATAAAGTGACTAATTTATAATTAGCTAAATTATAATTAAATAAGTCATATTTAATTAAACGAATATTTAGGCATAAACTATTCTATTATAAATTTAAGAATTCGAAAAATAGTATTATTTCATAAAATGGTATAGTTAACTTTAATATATCAAATAGCATAACTATTACAAGAGGATGTCGATCTGCATTTAGATTTTTTTTTGAAATAGTATCTATTCTTACAATATAGTTTATATTCATAACTTTTCCATAAAAAGATTTGTAGCTATTTGAGTATGGCCAATTTATATGTTATAAAAACATTATATTTTATAACATTATTAGAGTAGTCAATTACATTTATTTAAATCAAACACTTTATTTCTTAGTAGCTAAAAAAATGTCATTCACATATTTAATAAAAAGATCATACTTATATAATAACATGGCCAAACTTACACAATATTCTCTTATTAATTTTTTTATAAGATTATGTGTTTATGTGTGTGTGTGTGTGTGTGTGTGTGTGTGTGTGTGTGTGTGTGTGTGTGTGTGTGTGTGTGTGTGTGTGTGTGTGTATGAGATGTTATAATAATAATTTTATTTGATTTAAACAAGTATTAAGTTATTTATAAAATCAGATTGTGTGAACTATAACAAGATCCCCAAGGGTTTGAGAATAACACATTTAGTTACCCCCTAATAACATAACCAATTTATGACTAGTCATATAGCACCCCTAACTTTCTGTTAAAAGGCAAAATCACCCCCTCCCCTTCCCCATCGTTCAAACTCATCTTCTTCCACAAACCCAAAACATGAATTCTTCATACGTTGATATCCATCACATTTTGATAATCAATAACTCTAATTCAGGCTAAAATAAGTAGATTGGTGCCAAAAATCTATGCAATTGATTACCGAATGACCGAGAAATCCTTGGTCGAAGTTTCGTCGGAAAGATGGCTCTCCGATGGTGGGGGTGGCTCCTGCTGGCGTTCTAGAGCTTGGTCGAGCCTGTAGGAGGGTCGGGAGTCTCTGGAAGTGGAGGAGAGAGGCGGAGAAGGCACGGTGGCCTTGGTCTTGTCGGGTCGAGCTTCGGGTCTGGTTTCAGCGGTGGCTATGGCCATCGCTGCTTCTTCTTTTTCAGTCTCTGGATCTGGCGAACAGAGAGGAAGGGAGAAAGAGAGGGGTAGAATGGAGAGAGAGGGAGAGAACAGAGAAGGAGGTGGAGGTGGAGGTGATCCGATGGTGATTGCGGTGGTGGTGGTGAGGAGGTCGATGGTGATGGTGGTGGTGTTGTGGAGGGTGCTTGTGGGTAGTGGAGATGGAGGTAATGTGGTGGTAGTGTCAGCAGTGGTAGTGGTGGTGGTGGTTGATGTTGCTGTTTTACCGTGAGGGAGAGGGAGAGGGATGTAGAGTGAGATTGAGAGGGAGGTGAGTGGTGTTTTGCCGAAGGGAAAGAGGAAGAAGAAGATGGTGATGAAGAAGAGAAGTGTTGGTGATGGGGTTGGGTTGGAGCCAAGGGGGGTATTTATAGAAGATATTGAGGAGAGAAAATGGTGGTTTTGGAAGAGAGCTACGGGTTGTAGGAAGAGTAGGGATGTAGGGGTGTAGGGATGGAGAGTTGTGAGGGAAGAATGGTGATGGAGGTGGAGGAGGGAGGAGAGATGGAGATGTGAGAGTTGAGAGTTGAGGGAGGGGAGTTGTCTCCCGGTGAAGAAAAAGAGAGGGAGAGAGAGAGAGAAAGAAAGAGAGAAGCTAAAGAGGGGGAGAGAAAAGTAAATAATAATATTTAATTAAAAATACGGGTTTTGGGTCGGGTTATAAAAAAAATACGGGTGCGTATACGGTATATATTATCGGGTAATACGAATTTATGGGTTGGGTGACGTAAAATACGGGTTGTAGACAAGTATGTAATACGTTTATATATACTAATATTTATATAAAGTACAATTAGCTCCCCAAACTTTTTATTAAATTAGTTATCAACTCCTTTAATCTACAATTGCCTCCCCATTCTTTCATTAAGATAGATTTTTAACTTCCCTAAAGTACATTTACCTCCCCATTTTCTAACTTAGTTGATTTATAACTTCTGCAAAACTACAATTATACCCAAACCAATATTTAGTTAACTCATTTTGTTTTCTAAAACTACAATTATCCCCCGCAATTGAATCCAACTACTTAATAATGTCTCAAAACTTACAATTTCAATTTCATTCTTTTATTAATTCATTTAGATCTTTTATAAATCACAATTATAACCCAAAAACTCTATCAAAATTATTAACTTATCCTATTGTATAAAATTGGGGTATTACATCCTTCCCCTCTTAAAGAAAGCTTCGCCCTCGAAGCTAAAACCAAGTACCCAATGGGAGTGTAGTGCCTCTAAGTTTATCTAGCATATAAGACATGATGTAGTATGATATGCAATCTAATATGGTATGAAACAGTGTTAATACTTTATGCGATGTAGTGTATGAGTACTTAATGAGTTAATGTGATGGTGTAATTGGTGATGGTACGAAAATTCAAAGGGTTACACACAAGGTCTCACTGTCGTTGTACGCGCGAAGGTAGTCCTCGTCGGCTTCATCATCAATGTCAGATGGGGGTATGGCGTGGTTATCTTCTCCTCCCCACCTGTGTTGTAACTTCATCACCCTCGTGTCGTGGACTAACCAGAACTTGTGCTTGATCTTACAAAAAAATCATCATGGGATGGAGACTTCTCCAACATCCAACAACTTAGGGCTATGACGATTTCCGAATTGTCTATGTAACATGTTAATTCTAATACAATTAAGCTGGGAAATACCAATGACAATCTCATGTAATTCTCATGTCATTCTACGTTATGGTATACCTAGGGTCATGTCGGTCCTCCTATGATTACCGGTCTGTTCTAGCAGGTCAATTATTGATACAAAAACTGGTCATGTTGGTTCGCCGTTTCACAAAACAGCTGAATAATCCTGACGAAACTACCCACACTAGCCAATCTAACAAACTTTTCCTTTCAGTCTTGGCGATTCAGGATTTTCGTTCACACCTCATCAACGCTCGATATGTGTTTTATCCCCATGAACGACATCAGGTTGCTCCATATCATTATCGCCACCATCATCGTCGTCATCACCATCGTCACCGACATCCCCCTCATTCATGGTTCTCAAGCACAGGTACTTCCCACTAATGTTTAGGAATGTCAACCAAGTCACCCAACTCCATTCCAGTGTCCTTGTGATAAAGTTTAGTCAGGAAATCAATAATAATATAACAACTCTCATGGTAGGGTACCACCTCATCGCCCCTAGCCGGTGACACAACACCGATGGATGACTCTCCATGTGTAAACTGCCTTCTTGTTGCAAGTTTGCTCGGCCATGAACTCCCTTCCGCAAGACCTACTCGAGGATTATCCACGTGATATCATGACAGATCGACCTGTAGGGTTTTGACACGGATAACGCAACGGAATAACAATAAACAAATTCCGTTCAATACCCTCCAAGGATCACAGGACTAGTATCATAACGATGGTAAATGAATAATGGGTTGTGTACCTTGTTTGTATGAATTAATCAGTTTACGTAGAATAGTGTCCACATCTCTATGAATATCCACACCTAGGATTGCTCCGCATCCTCCCTGCCTCTATGTGCTAGCTCACGCCAAGAAGGGGGAAGAAGAAGATCACGCAAAACAAGGACCAAGAGGCCGTTCCTCTTGGTGGCCGACGGGTAAGTGGGGGGGGGCTTGGAGTTCGTCCCTAAGAATCTCTCTCTCCTTTCTTTGTTCTCTCACTCACTGATGAATGTCCCATATGAGAAAATAAGCTAGGAGTGCCCTTATATAGTTAATAACTCCTTATTAACTACATATTATCCCCAATACTAATCATGTTCATACGCGGATTAGTCCACCATGCAAATTAGTCCTACTAAGATTGCATGTGGTTGCGTATTGATCCTCCTATTTAATTAGTCCTACTAATCTATTCCCAAGTCGGGTTTAGTACATAGGGCGTGTGACCCCATAGTTTTCTACTTAGTTGGTAGTAACAATTACTAACATAGAGCGGTGTCTAGCAACACATCTATGTCACCTAACTAATAGAAATAGTAAATGATCCGACAAACCTCGTGACCAATTTTATCGCATAATATTATCCTTTTGTCTCCATATCTGGATTGGACACGAGACATACAAGTCACACTCGTATATCCAATCCATAGTTTCTCGATCCTGGGAATAGTCATATCTATGAAGATAACATCAATATCCAATATTTATTTATCTGAGTCTGGCCAGACATTCCATAAGCACTACCCCTCGAGTGGTCGTGGATATTTACTCCCTTATGTGGGAGGGCAAATCCTCTCTACATCACAACCACCTCTAAGCTTGCTTCCTATTGTGTCCGATAAATGCATTTATTACTACCCAGTCGCGGTGTAGGGTTTGAAGACATCAAACCACAATATTCCACAACTAGAGAATCTAGTGACTTCAAGTCTAAGGACCATAATACCAATGTCACAACGAGAAGCACTCGTGACTTTAACATAATTAATGTAGCCTTCTCGTGGTGGGTCATTCCAGTATGAAATTCTCATAATGCATACCCATGTGCTAGACTTGATATCTCCATATCAATCTACCCACATACTAGTCTATAGTTGATCGTCCTGTTAATCAATATAAATGACTAGGGATATTTAAGATAAACAACAATTGTAATCTAAGGACTTCATTATATCAAAATATCTCCATAAATAATAAAATGATTATTCTAGCCAAAATAATGTTCATACTAAAAAATATTGCCTCTTGGACATCTATTCCAACAGTCTCCCACTTGCACTAGAGCCAATCTGGTGTATCTTGTATGCCAATAGATCTAGTGTGTCCTTCATGCTTGCGCTGAACAAGCGACTATGTAAGTGGATATGACAAATTCTCATATGTAGGAATCTTGCATATATTCACATCTCCTCTATCGATTATTTCACGAATAAGATGGAACTTCCTGAGTACGTACTTGGATTTCTAGTGTGACCCGGTGTGTACAAGGAAATCCAAGTGTACACATGTAACAGGGAAACAAAACAAGAATGGAGATACAGAGAGTTTGTAGGTAGGCGTAGGGGAAAGAGTAAGCACTTGCTGACTGTTCATGAGAGAGAGACAGTATAACAAGTTAGCTAAGAGATTCAAGAGCTGCCATAGAAGGCTAACGTTCCTATATATAGTAGGGAAGTGACGGTTACGAGGGGTTAATGCGCCTGTGAATGGCGGCTTAATGTTAGCCTCGTAAAGACACGTTCGACCGTATATATAGGGCACGTTACACACTCATCCGCATAAGTAGGGGACCGTTATGAGATCAACCGCATTAATGGGACACATAGGCATTAAATCTCTCAGACAGTTACCAAGAGTTGCGCGTGGTTGTTACTGTCGCACGACGTTCCCTACTCTAGCCTCCAAGCCACTAAGTCCCTACAACTCCCGTGCGGTTAGTATCGCGGGTAACCCTGTCTCGCAGCCCCCATATGGATAAGTGTGAATATAAGGAATGATAGGGTGTATACTGAGTACCATCAGATGCGCTAGATGGTTGCCACGTGGACGGTGGTTGATCTGCTCAGAATGAACTATCTACATTAGCCCCCTTTTATGCGTATACGACGCGCTTCGTTGTGTAGACGCGCAAAACCAGCCGTGCGTGGTCCCAAACAGATCCTCGTATCAGTTCGAATAAAATTCGAAAACCCTAGTCCCCAAAAGTAGCCATAATTTCCTAGGTCCCTGTGACGTTGAACAGTCTTTAATAGGGCGTGGTCGTTGCGAAGCTAATCAGACGCCATCCACATATTTTCGCCGATTTTTGAGGCAACAATGATTCGAAATGATCTGATAGGTCGCCAACTTCGCCGGTTATCAAGATAATGCTGATTCAGAAAATCTGAACAGTCGCGACTCTTTAGGCTTCGAGGCCCTATAAAAACCCTTCCACTGTAACTATTAGAACTTTTCCGCCATTGTTGCTATCACAAATTTTATGAGCAAGAGAGATAATCCTCAGAAGCAAGTCGAAGTCTTCGATCAGATTCTTGACAAGATCACTCAGGCAGTTCAATCACTCAAGAAACAACAAGATTAGTGATTCATGTCCTTAACTTCATTTTTGAAATCAGATTAGCAACCCCATCTAGGTTTAGCATTTATGCTTGTTCCTGGCATGCAACCCAGTTTGGGTTTAGTGTTCTTTTCTATTCTTTATAGTGTTCTTTTACTGTCCTTCATAATGTTCTCCACTGTTCTTCATACCCGAATATGGTATTGATCTTCAATCCTTGTTTTGCGCATATTACCTGTATTATAGAAATGGCTCCCACGAAATCTCAAAAGGAAGCAGACGATTTGCCCAAACTCTCCAAAGATCTGTGGTCCTCGTGAGCCATTCCACTCTCCAGGAACCTTCGGTGAAAAATGCCTTGCAGTTAGTGTCTGAACCAGAGAGGGACGACTGGGATTTGGTTAGTGCTCAGGACATGCAGCGGCTCGGCCTCGAAGCTCGATTGTACCCTTTCACTGATGTCTTTCTTCAATCATTAATGGAGAAACTCGGGTGGATGGATGAATGGACAGAGTTCATCCTCGAAAATTATGAAGAAGAATTGACGAATGCTGGGATATACCACACTGTGCGCGCGACGAAAGGGCTCAGCCTCAGAGTTGAACATGACATGCTGAGAGTCCTGTTCTCGAGGTATTCTAAAAAAACTCACTCCTTCCATTTTTCTACCTTCAAGGTTGGGCCAACTCTCGAAGATACAGAGCTATTGCTGCTACTTCCTAGTATGGGAGCTGTAGACCCCTTGGCTACTCTGACTTCTGATGAGGAGCTCATACTTTTCGATTAAATGAAAGAGTGCATCGCTGATATGAAGAAGGGAGCCTCGAGGTAGAACCCGAACACCTATGCTGACACATACATGTCTGTCTCTTCTGGCGCGAAGAACATCTGGTCCAAATGGGTCATGTATTTCTTCAGAGATTATGCGAAGCCAAAAGTGGCCCAAGAGTTGTCGGAGGAGGACCCAGATGCGATAATCGCGCTTGAGGGAAAAGGTGTTGCTTGGACTTTCTGTGGTTTTCTCTGCGTTTGGCTATCGCGCTAACTTATAGGCGGGCACCCTCGTGATCGAGTGTTTACTCACGTCCTCGCGCTCGCAGTCAAACTTTCACTTGGCCAGAAGGTAGCTTTGTGGCCTTTAGTCTTGGGTTCTCTGTAACATCGCTTGGATTTGGCTGCGACACATGTTGAGCAGTCACAGAGAAGATTTGATATTGTCTCTTTCGTTAATATCGCGTTTCTGACAATGTGGATTTTCGAAAGGTGGGCCAAGTACGCTCCTACATTTGACGGTTCATCGACGAGAGCAGGAGTAGGAATTGGAATTGTCCTCACTAAGCCTGACGAAGAGCTCATCCAGATGTCGAGCAAGCACAACAACAAATACTGCCTCCGTTGACAGCAAAATTTGTCGGTAGATAGCCTAAATTTGTCGGCATATATTCTACCGAAAGAAATTGGTTTGTCGATCCGTAGTCACAATAACTCCGTCGTTAGAGTAATAGCCAACAAGCGTTCTGTTTGTCGGCAGAAAGAGTAAGCAGCGACATAAATTTCTGTCGGTAGTTTCGTTCTACTGACTGTGTCCTTTTGTCGCCTTTAAAACTGGCAACAAACATATATTCACGTGTAGTTAGATAGATGACATCCAGAATAGTCACTAGAAGAGAAGTTTGTCGGTACTTCATCTTTCTTGTGACGTTCGTGCATGTCACCTTTATCACAACTTAATAAAAAAAATCACTTTTGAAGACCATCCAAACATGCTGCCAAACATAAACACGATGCCATAAATTGGCATTTTACATAAGAAATAAGTTGGCTACAGACACTACTTGCATTCAGCAACATGTCATAGATTGGAAAAACTACATAAAACTTAGCATCACAACCCAGTTCAAAAAATTCAAAGTCGCAGCATATTCAAGCTTAGTTCAAAAACTACACAAGTCATTCCAGATTCTAGTCTAGTTAACAGAAATAATAGACGTAGTAGACATAATGGATCCAAAACTCCGTGGCATGAACTATATATAGCACTCCATTCACAAACACCTGTTCCAAAAAGCTAACGTACTCCATTCACGAACCCCTGCAAATATTCATACATAAAGTCACTGCCTACTTGATTCCTAAAGACACCATAATTGATGAAAAAATTTAAATTCAGAAACTTATTTAAGCATTTAGACAAAGTATCGAGGAAGATTTGGTACGGTTGAGAAGAACGATTTCTGGACGGCATGAAGTGCTTTCCAAACCACAAATTCCGACTGCGTAAGAACAAATACAGAATTGGTATTTTACCGTTCGACTTCTGCCCTTCTTCGTTCAGCTTCTGCCCTTTAAATTAGGTTTTGTACCAAGTGAGACAGAAGGCTCTTTTATATGCATGTTGATATTTTACTGTCCTGTCATGTTTCGTTCGTGAATTCACTTTTTACTTTTTCTTGACAGTTTTGCCCCGAAATCGAGTGAAGTCTATTATACCATTCACCACTAACAAGTTGTTCTCTACCAATTTGAATCTATGAAGACCAATAACAATATTTTTTTGGAATACATCAGACCAAGAACAATTGAAGAACAAAAATAGCTTTGATTTCCAGCAAGGTTATTATGACTATTATACCATTCACCACTAACAAATTGTTCTCTACCTATTTGAATCTATGAATACCAATAACAATTTTTTTTAGAATTACATCAGACCAAGAACAATTGAAGAACAAAAATAGCTTTGATTTCCAGCAAGGTTATTATGACTATTATACCATTCACCACTAACAGATTGTTCTCTACCTATTTGAATCTATGAAGACCAATAACGATTTTCTTTAAGAATTACATCATACCAAGAACAATTGAAGAACAACAATAGCTTTGATTTCCACCAAGGTTATTATGACTATTATACCATTCACCACTAACAGATTGTTCTCTACCTATTTGAATCTATGAAGACCAATA
The DNA here is from genome assembly GCA_023055425.1 of Linanthus parryae. Taxonomy (NCBI): domain Eukaryota; kingdom Viridiplantae; phylum Streptophyta; class Magnoliopsida; order Ericales; family Polemoniaceae; genus Linanthus; species Linanthus parryae. The sequence continues at coordinate 86,200,565 of JALGPY010000008.1, read as the reverse complement.
ATTTTTTTTTTAGAATTACATCAGACCAAGAACAATTGAAGAACAAAAATAGCTTTGATTTTCAGCAAGGTTAATATGGCTACTAATAGTGGTCTACCCAAAATAGAGATTCTCATTACTACCCAAAATCATATACCTTTTTTAACACAAACTGAAGCATATAACTGAATATGGGGAAAAAGTACAAAGCTACAGACTCAAAGCTCCTTCAGCATAAGATTGAGACAACTGATTGTGAGTTCTACAAATTAAAACCAAAGTCCAAGAATTAAACATAGAATCTATAGCCTTAATATCCTCAATGGAGAGTTTATTTTTGCTTCAACTTGATGAGGTTCCCACTTTTATCTAATTGAAGAGCCAGTCATTTATGAACTTTTGAATTCCCGAAAAATTCAGCAACAAACCAATACTATCAAACCCAACTCAAATGGAGACTATACTGACAAGTTCAAATTAGAATCCAAAATTTGAAAATCACCCTGACCCCAAATCGGTTCCACACAAAGATATTGTGCTGATCAAAGAAGAAGGGAAATAGATCATCATAAAGAGATCTTGTCTATGTCCAAGTCTCAAAAGTCAGATAAAAAAGTCCGGCTTCGACTACGAGCAATGTCTTCCTGAACCCATAATTTTTTCGGCTGGATTTTGATGTCTCTGTGTACGTTGAAGGTCCTAATTGGTAGAATTGGTAATTGTTAGTTGGAACTCGGAACAACACTGAACACGTGATACCATTTTTTAATAAGGTTCAGTACGCCTAGAGAATGCATTTAGTTGGGTTTAGTAACGGGGCTATACTCTAAAATGAGAAAAACCCAACCCATATTGACCCCATACAAATCCCCATTCGAGAGGTTGTTAAATCCATGAAGTGTGAGAAAAATGGACTCGAAGAAAAACCCCTAGAAATTGTAAAACATGGAAGACAAAGAGAAAGATGTGAATCGCGAGAACGAGTAATGGATAACGACATACCAGGTTTGAGAGGATCCATAGAGCTGGTGGAATAATAAAGACAGGGGAGATCCTTAATTTTGCGGCGACGGTTCAGTTCTGTAGGATTAACACCAACCCATCGATTTCATCAGTAATAAGACCAGGAACAGAAATCAAAAAACATGTACAGGACAAACCCACCAAGAGAAATGCACAGAGAATGAACTTCACAACCAAATGACACTGGCCTCTCGCGTGCAAAGCGAGCACTCTACTTTTTGAGCTACATCCCCCAAATGACACCGATATTAAATATGCTTTATGCCTATTGTGGAATTGATGGTAAGTGAAAACCTTAAACCATGGATCGAAAATCCCATAGCTACTGATATAGATACAATATATGCACAGGGGTTCCTGCTTGAAGTCATAAAATTTGGATGCAATCTCTTTCAGCCACTTTGCTAAAGAAAACCGGGACAATTGTAAAGTCTTAGTGATGTCTTGCAACAACAAAGCCAACCACTGCCACAGAAAACACAAAAAAATATGTTAGAGACCAAAAGAAGTTTGTTAGACTTCTCCTTGTTAAAGAAAACCATTATTATGAATTGATACATGAATCGCAAGATTGATAACAAATCACAACAATCAAACAATGATTTGCAATTACAAATCACAACTGAAATCACCCAATATTTCAGTGATCTACCAAGAAATTCTCTTTACTAATTTGCAGTGAGAACCTATTTACTAAACCTTTTGGTTCAGAGAGACCCCTGCTACCATATTCAAATGAGCAAAATCAATGAAATAAGCAATTGTAACATGTACAAATGTATAGGTACCTACAGGAAAAAGTTTCAGGAGCACTGATGACGCTGATGTTGGCTTGCTCATTCTTTGTCTAACCCTGAAGGAAACGACCTGGAAATTTGACATAAACATCCTGTTAGAGAGGGATTTAGGTTATTAGCTCAACCTGTTTCACAGAAACAACCTGTTAGATCTGATTGACTGAAACAAAGAGAAGAGGAGTTGAGACTCGCCGGGGTGTCCAGACGGTGGAGGCGTCGTGGAGTTGCATGTCCTGTCCTCGTGGAGAGCGGAAGAGGGAGTATAGATTGAGTGAGAGAGACAGGTCGCATTTGTGTGGGGATTCAAATTTCTAATCGATGAAACTCTCCTTCCCAGCTGCTTTTGAATTTCAAAATTTTAAGATATGCAGAGACGACAGAGAGGCGGACTTTGATTGTCAGAGAACGTTACTGTGAGAGACCTGAATTCGCAAACCCAAATCACCTAACAAACTACTGTAGAAAAAATTAAAACGCACCACTAAGACTACATATACCTTAGTCTCCACCATTCATGTTCTCTATTCTTGAAAGAAACTGTAACCACTTGAGAGAAAACTTGTGAAGCAGCTCATGCGGATGATGAGGAATCCAAAACCGAACATCCAAAGCCGATGAAGTGAGGACAAAACCATAACAACTTTTAAATAAAAACCATTACAACTTTAGCCTCAAAATCACCAAAATGAGGCCAACACAAAACATATTTTTCCTAAAGTTGTTTACCTGTTATAAATTAACTGAAATCATACAAACCCAGTTGAGAACTATCTTGAGAAAGTTGAAGTTCATGATACAAAGTCCAAACAAAATAAGCATTACTTTAATTTCTGGTTACCTACTGAAAATAGCAACCAAGTAGAAGTTCATACTGCACACTCAATATGTTGCATTATTTTAAGCTTAGATAACCAAGTGCTTATCAAGAACCTGCAATAATTTTGCCCAGATACTGTGAAACTTACCAGCGATTGGAGAGAATCAGAGCCGAAATCCCTTATAGGAACCTGAAGAAAAGATATCAGAGAATGCAAGAGAATCAAAGCCACGGAGCAGGAGCGTGTGAGGGAAATACAATCTGTTGAAACGTATTTCTTTCCCATATCAAATCAAAACCCTAGAAATTGATACCGAGATAGGATGTGATGGACAACGCAGCCAGTCATTCCAATCTCGCCCACCTCGCTCTTATCACTCTCTCTAACGTTCAATTTCAGGTTCCGGGTATTGCAATTTAAACTAAGAAAATACCCATAAACTAATCGAGCAAGGCAAGAAATTCGTACCTGGTGGTAGACGTTGAGTGCTAGGTGCGAATTACACGCTGATACGAAAGAAATCAGGAAAACTCATCAAAACCCTAGAAATTCATAAAGAGAGAGAGAGAGAGAGGAGACGTACCAGGTTCTTCCGAGTGAGAGAAGCTGAAATTGGACCTGCCATCGGCGAGTTTGTGAGAGACGAAGTGTGAAAGAGGGGAAGGTGGAAGGTGCGTGGGTTGTGTGAGAGAGGGCGAGCACGGATAGTCCTTGTTTCTTTTGGTGTGTGTGTTTTGTTCGGTATTGAAAACGTGCTGGCCCCCATACACTCAAATCTCATCCACTCGCAGCCGTGGATTTCTCTCAAATCCTACGGTTTGTATTCAGCCAACAAAACCTTTCTGGACAGTAAGGCCCCTTGTTGCCTTATCATGTAGAGCGACTTCAATTTGGTTTCCCTCTTAATAATTTCGGTTCCCTCTATCTAAAAATGTAATAGTGCAGGAATAGTTGAATATAACCCTCTAAATTATTCTGTTTTAAATATTGACAAGTTGGTATGTCACTAAAATACAATAATTGTCACCCTATTTTATAATCTGCGGCGGGCAATTATGGCGCATAAAATGCTCGACTACTTTTTTACGTAAAATGCATAATTAGTCATAATGTTGACAATCGCCAACACATATATCGACAAACAAAAATATGGTAGATATATCATGTAACTAACGACACAAAATTGCTTGTCGATAAAAAAAATTGTCAAGAAAGATCATAATTGTTGTAGTGAAGCTAGACTTTTCAGTAACCAACAATGAAGTCGGGTATGAAGCTTTAATTGTCGACCTTCTCGCAGCCAAGACCTTGGAAGTTCAGAATTTGGTCATGATGGGAGATTCGAAGTTGGTTGTGAAGCAAGCTTCAGGCGAGCATTGTTTAAAATAGAGCAACTTGTTGTGTTACAGGTCGATTGTGCAGAAGCTGGTTCAAAAGTTCAAATTTTGAAAGAGAGTTGCTTGCTGGTGCGTTCTGCTTGTTCTCTCCAAGAGATCTGTCATCTCAGTGAGGAGATCTCCTCTGTCCTTAGGGGCTATTTCCAAGACTCTTGCGAAGTTTTTCAGAGACGAAATGCGAATCCTCGTGAGCTATTCCAAACAAGGTTGGTTTATACCTACAATTTCTAGAGCTTCTGGAGGCCGAGCATCTTCCATGCTTAGATCTAGCACGCCGGTTGTGGCATTCGGCTCATGCTCATTTCCCCCATCATTTGACGGCACAGTGTTTTGAGACGCGACATTGAGCGGGGATTCATGAGCTGAAGTAGCCATTCCTTGATGAAACCCAGTTTGCTCAATTCCTGCGAGAGGGGTCTCTGCTGGCAAGACAGCTGCGGGAACAACACTTGACGGAACCTCAGAAGGGGTAGAAATTACTTGCGGTTGATTCCCAGTTTGATCAGTATCTTCATCAGGGACACTAACTCTCTGTGAAGTCCCACAAGCCACACGCGAATCAACTTCTCGACGCGAAGTGATCAGTTCTTGTGGAGCTGCGCTTTGATCAGCGTTTTCAGCATTTTTTTTGCTCTCGTTTTTGTTTCTGCTGAAGGTCCTCATCGTCCTCTTTCTCAATGATGAATTCGAGTCGTTCATCCTTAATACTGCCCCCATCTCCAACCATGCGAACTCCAGTTACTTGTCCGGTTTGATCTTCCATTACCACATCTTCACTGGGAGTCTCGCGGATGGTCTCAGGAACACGAACCACAGCACTGCGAAGCCTACGAGCTCTTCTCAAAACCAATGGCTCTATCGGCTCTGCCACAACGTAAATTTATTTTAACATAAGTTCAAAAAATTCATGCTGCCAAAACTTAAAGAGCTTATGGTGAAAAGACCTCCACATTCATATGGAATTGCATCTTCATATTCACATGGAATTATGCGTAAGTATTATGTTGAAGATTATTATCGATTCCTTTTAATGTTGCATGACCTGGTCATGTGCGAAGGGTTGTTATTATTGCCCGAAAGCGATACAATGGATTATAGCAATTCTAAGGGAATTGTTTACCTGATGCTTCCCAGAATTGATCCGCTATCCAGCGACGAATATTGATTTTGGATAACCCATGGTTTAATGCTTGAAAGATAAGTTCTTGATACGATAAGGCAAATTTGAAAATAGTACCTTCTTTGTCCTCATCGCCGACGATCTCCTGAAAGTCTTCTTGGGCGCGCTGCATTTGACCAACGGTCGACCGCGAGCTCTGTTCTTGATCTTCAATACTCTTCTTCTAAGCTGCTCGAAGTTGGCGTTCCTCCTCCAACTTTTTGTTTCTGGCTCTTTCTTCAGCCATGGCTTTGGACTCTGCAATCGCTTCTTCTTCAGTAAGGCCCTCCACTTCTTCTACAGAATCTTCGCTATCTGTGATATATACATATGCGCATTGAGGGAAAATGACATCCTATGTTGAAGATTAATGGAAATGCGAGATGTTGCTACCTTCTTTCATAGCAATGGAGGTATCAGGATTGTACACCACAAAGTCCTCTGTGTTGCGTTCGGCATCTCTACCTCTTCCTCTAGTCACCTCTCTCTCTCTCTCTCTCTTGGAGCAGGGTTCCTTGAAGTAAGATTGGTCCTTGGGCGCTTTACAGGCCTGGACACTCCAAGGCCCGTCGCATCCGCTGAAGGCTCAGCAGAAGCTTTCTTTTTCCTTGGATTCTTATCAGCTTCAGTGATTAACACGATGAAGTTCGCAAGCGTGTTCCAGATATGATCCTGGACTTCTTGAGCCATCCTCATCTCAGGTTCGACAGCAGTTTTAGCTTTATCCTTCGATCGCAGGTCAGCAAATCCTGTGCTTCGATCCCCAGACGCTAATCCTGAAGCAACACTGCAATACAAGATGAATTTAACATTAATATGCTTATCGCGCACTCAAGGAAAATGAAGAGAAATGTGGATACTACCTTGTTGAAATCACTCGCGTAAGCTTTCCTCGCGTTGTAAGATTCCTTCTTCACCACATCCGCCTTCTCTCCCAAAATTAGTTATGGGCACAAGTGATGATCTTTGTCCCAGAGCGAATAAAAACCATATTGAGTCGCGTCTCTCGAAAACGACGACTTGAATGGGTAGTCCCCAATTCTAAGGACAGGAGAGGTTGGATTTGAAGTCGAGACCTCATATGAAGGCGAGTTTGTGCATTCCAGAATGCGACGCAATTGGGAGTCAACTCTCCTAGTCTTTCGTGCGAAGGTTGGGTGAGAGGAAGCATACTAACCAGTAAGTCATTACACTTACCGTATAGAAGCCCCTTGTAGCAACCACGAATGATCGAGTCAGACCACAAGGGAGGATCCACTGCATCAAAACCCGATTGGGGGCTCACTCGAACCGGATCATAATGAACCATTATGAGTTTATTACTTAAGGTTTCTGGAACGGCCTCGTGCTCAGATAAAGCAGGCAAGTACCCTCTTCTACACCTTTTAAGGAATCTGGAGTAGCTCCGCGAGCCCTGGGTGATATGCGAAGGAGAGAATTTGGTATTCTTCTCCGGGTACATGTAGGCGTGATGCACAATGTCTTCCAAGGCGAGAACATAAGGCCTGGCTACAAAATAACAGACATCATCGCACATCAGGTCAAATGAACGTTGAACGCCTCTGGTTTTGTACCAACACCAGGCGCGAGGGAAAAGAAAATCCTTCTTGTCACTGGGCTCATTCCACTTTTCAACATACGTTGGAGTGGGAGCATATAGAGGCCATCTCTCGAACACCCACATCGACAGAAACGCGACGTTGACGTAAGTTACAATGTTAACTCTACCTTGGGACTGCTTAGCATGCGTCATCGCCAAGTCCAGACGGTGATATAGAGACCCAAGGACCAAAGGACCTAGTTCCACCTTTTGACCCAAAAAAGACGAACTGAAGCGCAAGGACATGTGTGAACGCACCGTCATGTGGGTGTCCATCTATGAGGTACCTTGAAAGCCAGACACAAAGGAAACCGCATAACGAATGGGCAGAGCCTCTTCCTTCCAGTGAAGTTAGCGCGTCCTTGTTCTTCTTTAATATTGCCTGAGCAATCTCCTGCTTTGCAAAGTCGCGGTAAAAATAAGTTATCCACTTCGACCACAGGTTTTTCGCGCCTGTTTTAAATAGCAGGTGCTTCTATGAAGGGGTGATTGAGATCCAACTTGTGGTCGTCGTTTTCACCTCCCCTATACACTCCTTCATCTTTTCGAAGAGGGAGATCTCAGCATCTGAATCCAAAGGTGCCAAAGGATCCACGTTTCCCATGTAGGGATGCTCCAGCAACATTTCTACATCCTCGAGGGTAGGACTAGCTTCAAAGGTTGAGAATTAATGTATGGGTTTTCTTCGAATACCTTGAAAATAAGGTCGTCAGCATGTCGTTATCGAGCCTGACGCTCGACCCCTTAGTCGCGCGGACATCATGATATATTCTGGCGCGGGTGAGCTCAGCCCCGTAATTCTCGAGGATGTACTTCTTCCACTCGTCCATCCATTTCGGCTTCTCTGTGAAGGTTTGGTGGAGAATATCAGTGAAGGGATACAACCCAGCTTCGAGACCAAGGCAGCTTACGTCATTGATGTTGACGAGTCCCAGTCATCCCTCTCCGGTTCAGGCGTCAATTGCAGAGCAATTTTCACTGAGGATGCTTTAAGCTCTGTTGCCCTGATGGTCGCCAGATAGAAATCCTCCCCTCCCAAATAAGGGGCCTTGCACCAGAAGTCCTTGCGAACTTCTGGTAAATCGACGACCTCTTTCAAACTCTTGGTGCGAGCCATTTCTGTGGCACATAAAGCACGAAGATGAACATCAAAGATAAACCCAGATCTACTTGATTCGAGTTTTCAAAATAAGAGGTTTGCGCCATTGAAGGATGAGATCTACTAACCTTGTTGTTGTCTAAGAAACTGAAGAGCTTGATCGGCGGTTGCGAATAACTTAATGAAAGATAGAATATGTTGGCGAAGGCTCTCTATCATGCTCATACACCTTGACAGCAACAATGGTGTGAAAACTTCTAATTGTTGGGGGTAAAAGGGTTTATATGGAGCCTCCTGAAGGGTCACGACCTTCAATATCTTTCCGGATCAATCAATACCTCGGTAATCGGCTGAAATATGTGAATGCCGATCGCAATCCACGTCATGCCATGCTCTATTAAAGGCTATATGACGTTATAGAGACCTAGGCAATGATGATTGCTTTTTGGGGCTAGGGTTTTCGAATTTAATTCAAATTGATTCTAGAATCTGCCTGGAGCCACGCACGTCTGATTTTGTGCGTTTACAAAACGACGCGCGTGATATACGCGCAAAAGGGGGCTAATGTAGATAGTGCATCTCAAGCAGACTGATCACCATCCACGTGGCAGTCATCCATGAGGTTTGATGGTACTCTGGTATCACTCTATTACTCTTTATACTCGCACTTATCCATATGGGGGTTGTGAGACAGGGCCACCCTCGACACTAACCGCGCGGGAGTTATAGGGTTCAAGTGGCTTGGAGGTTAGAGTAAGGCACGTCGCGCGCGAGCCATGGCTATACTCGCGGTCGACCCTTGTTAACTGTCTGAGAGATTTGATGACCACATGTCCTATATACGCGGACGACCGTTTGAACGGTCCCTACATATACGGACGATCGTGTAATGTGCCCTATATATACGGGCGAACGTGCCGTTACGAGGCGGATATCTAGCTATCACTTGCGGACGCATTAACCCCTCGTAACGGTCACCCCTTTGCCCTTTATATAGTAACATTGGCCTTCTATGGCAACTCTCGCATATTTTGCTAATCATCATACTGTCTCTCTCTCAGACAATTAGCAAGAGCTTACTCTTCCCCTACCCTTACTCTCAAACTCTCTGTGCATTGTTCTTGTTCTCGTTCTTGTTCTTGCTCTCTGCTACAGGTGTACACTTGGATCTTCCTTACAGGATCCTCTTGCACACACCAACATTTACTACTTGAATCTGGGTTTATAAACTATAAAGCTAAGAAAATTTGGTTAGATAGTTATGCTTCAGCTAAGGTAGCTTATTGCAGTATGGTCTCTGGAGAATTGCTGGATAAATTGGACAGAGATTGGATTACAAAGCTTAGAAGTTCATCTATTTGGAAGTTTTTAAACCCTACTTCTGTGGCATATCCTAGATTAACTAGAGTGTTTTATCTGAATCTTTAGCAAGAGGAAGGTGATAGTTATGTGTTAACTTCTAGGGTTGCCAGTGTTGATATACGGCTTGATCATAGGACTTTTGCCGAAGTTTTGGGGGTACCTAGGAAGTATAAGGTAGATGAACACCTTGATAGGAAGGAGTGTTCAGAGAAATTCAAAGTCAAGTTCTTTCTGGAGGGTACTACATCTGGATCAAAGCAATTCACACATTCTGTGTTAAATTGTGCGGCTAAAATTTTATTTTCAATCATCATAAGGTGTGTGACACGAATTCTTATGTGTATGCGCAAGTGCACGGTCAAGTAATATAGGGATGGTATTTCAACCCCGAGTTATCGATCCCACGAGGAAAAGCTTGAGATTATTTAATTAGTTATTAACTTAGAGTACTATAACAGGAGGAAGAATTGTGATTTTAAGAGTTGTCACCCTTAAACAGGTGACTGAAATAAAATAAACAACTAAACTAATATTTTTGGATTTTTATTTTATTAAAACAATTATGGAGAAACTAGGCATTCACTAGATCGCCTAGGGTTGTAGACGATTTCCGGATTAGCTATGTAACACGTTAATTCTATTCTAGTAAAACCGGGTATGGTACTGACAATTTCCTATCGGTCTCATGTCGTTCTACGTCACGGTCTACTTGGTGTCCTGTCGGTCCACCTACATCTACCGATCCGTTCTAGTAGGCTAACGACAATGTAGGGAATGATGTCCTCTCAGACCACCACCACATGAACACCTCACTATCTCCTACCGAATCTACCCACTAAGGCCAATCTACACACTTATCTTCTCAATCTCCGTGACTAAGGATAGTTGTTCATATCTCATCACAACTAGGTCTAAGTCTCTCTCACGCACTCGCTAGCTAATTAATAAGTCCAGTTAATTACTCCATTCTTGCTAAGATTAAGCATAGTATATGAACAATTAGCTAAAACAAATATTAACTTTAATCAAGATCACAATCTATGAAGAACACGAAGATTCATGAATTATCAATTCCTACCCTAGCCGTGTCAATAGACTAAGATCTTCAACAAGTTCATGAAATCAAATGTCATCCAATAGATCAAATCAAAAAGCATGAAACAAAGTCTTAAATCCGGAAAACATAATCGTCTACATAAACCCTAGGCTCTCTAGATAAGCCTAGCAAAATGTCTAGCTATTAATTGAAATCGTAGCAACACAACAAAGTTTCTCCATGAAATTGATGAAAAGAGAAGAGAAAGAAATCAAACGGTGAAATTTCCGGTTTGGGGATGATCCCAATCGATCTCCTCAGCTCCCTTGCCTCTCTTCCTTCCTCCGTATGCGTGAATGATGTGTTTTTTCGTCCCTAGGTCGTTCTTCAATCATAACCCACAGAAGTCTTCAGTAATTGCACAATAGCCCCATGAAATCTGCTCCTGATTTCAATAGGCCATAACTTCTTCGTCCAAACTCGGATTTAGCTCCGTGACCTATCATTGGAAAGATCTTTGAGTCTACTTTCATTTGGAACTGGTCTCATCAACAAATTAATTGTAGAACTCCATCTATGATCAAATTGCAGACTGGTCATCCAAGCTCCTCCAATTCGGCTTCTCTTGACTCCACTTGAGCTCCCGTTGTTTCCGAAGTTCGTTCCATGCCTCCTATCAACCGATTAGCCTTCATTCCTACCAAGACAATATGAAAAAATAGACCAAGCGATTATATTGACAAATAACAATGAAATATGCATAGAAAACGCCTGGACTAACAATATAGCACATGGTGAGCAACAAGTGACAAAACGACTCATATTCTCTACAATTAAGCTCAAATCACTCGTGATAATGTGGAAAATAACATTAATATATAGCCCCTAAAAGGTGCTATCAGTGTGTAGTCCCAAGAGAACACTCTAAGGAGTTGGTTATTGATAGGGTTCTAATCTTGATGTATCTGATATGTCAAGGCTTTGACATTAATCTACCTAGTGTGGTGATGGAACATATGGTTTACTTTGCCACAAGGACAATAAATCACTCTTTACCTTATGCAAACATGTTGCCTTTATTCTTTGAGAATTTTCAAGTACCTGTGAAGGAGGGGGAGAAGATAACAACTGGTTTTGGGTTGGTTGATGAAAGTTCTCTCCAAAGGAATGGAGTAGTTCAAACTGAAAAAGGAAGCTGGAAGTTTTATACTGAGTTGTCTCCTGATGCGCTTAAATGGAAAACTTTTATAAAACCCAAAGCTGCAACCACACCCAAAGCTTAAGCCAATCTGGATTTTCTCAAATCAATAGCATGCTTGAAAATCTCGAAAATAGATTAGAAGACTTAAGGCAAGGTTAGTTTGACTTGTGCAAGGAAGTTGGGAAGTTCAAGCCTGTATTATCAGTCACCAGATAATAATCAGTTAGCTATAGAGCTGTAAAATCACACCAGCAGTATAAACAGGTATATACTGTAACCGCAAGAATTTAGAAGTTAGATTTCCCCTACCTCGTTAGAGTCAAATCTGAAACACTCTTCTTATCTCCTCTATGCCTTCTGTCTCAACACTCTCGGCCTTCACGAACCAAGGAACCAAAGAAACCAACTTCACAGCTTCTACAACTCATGAACGGTACCACACATTCCCTTTTTCTTAATTAAACTATTTATGTACTGCACTCTATATGTTCTGAGCTTTCTCAACCCCCATAAAAGAAGGAATTCTCAAATTCTATACCTCAAACCCACAATGATTAGGAATATCAAAACCACCCTCCCACTGTAAGCTTGAGTAGTAGTAATACAATATATTAGGGTTATCAAATAGACAGCCACGGGTACAGCTACTAACATGGTTAGATAGCTAAACATTTTAAGCAATGACTGACGAGAGTAGTCATCCAAAATTCCACGTGGCAAATAACAAATAAAATATATTCTTTTGGTAGGAACATGCATGCAACATTACCTACACAGTAAGTCTTGTAGTAATTTTAGCATGATAATGACATACTAAACAAGAAACTACATTAACAAGTTTGTCCAATAGTTGTTATAATAAACCGTCAAAGGAAACAAAATACCTCTTCATCCAATAATAAATTACATGCAAACAAGTACTAAATTTTATAGGGTATTAAAAAATATTTAAAATATTTTGTCGACTTGGAATGTCACGGTGGTTATCAAGGGAATAAATCTGGAGAAAGTGCCATCTGCTGAGAGTGAGGATACTAACAGCATTGATTCAGATATGGTTATTGGAGAAGCAGCAAAGCTGAAGAAGAAGAAGAATGTGCGAGTTGTGGTCACCTCAAATGAATTGTTTGAGTCAAGTGGTGAGGAAGCTACTGGAAATAAAGAGGTTTGCTGGTGTTGGAATAAATTCCCTAGAGGCAATCTTATTTAGTATGAACAATGTTTTGTCTAGAACATTCATTGTATTATTTATGGAGATATTTAATATAATGAAGTCCTTAGATTACAAATGTGTTTGTTTATCTTAAATATCCCTAGTCAATTATACTGATTAATCGGACGATCAACTATAGACTAGTATGGGGTTGGTTTGATATGGAGATATCACGATCGAACACATGGGTATGCATTAGAAGTAATGTCATACTGGATTGACCCACTTACTAGAAGGCTACATACAAGTTATGTAAAGTCACAAGCGCTTATCGTAGTGACAACGGTATTGTCATCCTTAGAATTGAAGTCACTAGAATCTCAGTTGTGGAGTACTATGTTTTGAAATCGTCTAACACCGTAACTGGGTAGTAATAAAGACGCTAATCGGACACAATAGGAAGCAAGCTTGGAGATGGTAGTGATGTAGATAGAATTTGTCTCTCTCACATAACGGGAGCAAATATCCGTGGCCACTTGAGGGTTAGTACTTATAGAATGTCTGGCCAGACTCAGATAAATCAATATAGGATATCGATGTTATCTTCATGGATAAGACTATTCCTAGGATCGAGAAACCATGGATTGGATATACGAGTGTGACTTGTATGTCTCGTATCCAATCCGGATATGGAGACAAAGGGATGAGACAATATAGTCACAAGGATCAATACGCAAGCACATGCAAACTTAGTAGGACTAATTTTCAAGGTGAACTAATTCATGTAAAGACATGATTAGTAGAGGGATCTTTATATAGTTAACAAGGAGTTGTTGGACTATACAAAGGACCTAGCTTATTTTCTCACTAATGCTCATAACACACATTGAGTGAGAGAGAGAAAAAAGAAAGGAGAGAGAGCAAGATAAGTCAAGGCTGAAGCCAAGACCCGTCCGCCCCCTTTCCACCGTCGGCCACAAGAGGCCGAACCTCTTTGGTCTCCGTTGCGTGATTCTTCTTCTTCCTTCTTCCACCGGTTGCTAGCACAATACGTGGAGGAATCTAGATCTTGATCCTAGGTGTGGACTAGCCATAGAGACGCAAACACTATTTTGCGTTTGAAGTCATCCAAGGAGACAACAAGGTAATTGTTACTAAATCCTCACTACAACAAATTATGCCTCCGTTGACAGCAAAAATTGTCGCTAGAAAGGCCAAATATGTCGGTAGAATTTCTATCGACCAATAATTTTTTGACGGAAAATGGTCACTACAACTCGGTCGTTAGTATTAAAGCCGACAAACCTCAATTACGTCGGCAGAAAAAAAAGGCCGCATCAGTTTTTGTCGATAGTTTAAATCTAACAACAAACCTTTTCTGTCGCTAGTACAACTACCGACAAGTAAATTTAGTAGTTTATGTAGATAAGTGACAAAAGTATTTGTCACCTGTAGATATGTTTCTCACTATTACATCTTCCTGGCGACACACATGTTTTTCGCCTGCATCACGACCAAATAAAAAAAAATAATGGAGAATTTTACACATATGCAGATCTGTGCTAAAATCCAAAATCGACCCTAGCACCCAAAATCTAAACGCTACTCAAACATATATGCAAAAATGTGCTGCAATCCAAGATCAAACCTTCAACAATGGGATTTTTTACATCACACAAACCAAAATAATACTGCATAAAAACAAGTTTGCATCCTTAGCCTTGTTAGTGACCGTCCAGTAGGTCACTTTAATTCAAGAGTTGTACAAATCAAAACAGTATTAAGTTAACAAAACAAGTAGCTTGTGTTTCAAAGTTCAAAAACTATTACATCTAGAGGTATGAAGTGCCCAGAAAACAGCTACAAAGTGTTATATCATCAACTGTCCAGAATCATCGGCCAGTGGGTCCTTCGATGCCCTGAACCTATACGAGTGACGCTAAAACCTGCAAACATCGAAAAAAAATCATAAGATAGTGGCTGTATGGTTTAACAACAATGAATTTTCCTACGATATACATCAATAGCCTATCTAACTATTCATGTTGTCACTTTAATGAAAAAAATCGAGGTTGCAATCATAATTCAATAGTTTCAAGTACAATACTTTCCGGACACGGCATGTGAAGGTTAAAAGGAGAAGAGACAGTGGAGATGGAGGTATCTACCTGCCATTCGTTTTAAGTTCCTGAACTATCAATTACTAACCAATAGAACTAAAGTGCTAAATTAAACAATATCAAATTCCAAACACCATATTTTTTTAGTACCAGCATGACTCGAAAAAATAACTAATGGAGATAATACTCTGCTAAAAATCACTAGAAACTGAGATATACTCTGCATCATCATTTTTCGATTCACACTCCTCTACAAAAACTATACTCAGATTCGAACAAACTCAACCGTCTTTTTCCTAAAGGCCAATTCAAACCAATCCATTGCCATTTTAGCCTGAAGATCACCAAAATGAGAGAAACACAAAACACTGTTTGCCTAAAGATCATTAGACTCAGAATCAAGAAATTGCATGCCTAATTATGATAAGGACATAACATGGAGTCAGAACCTGATATTTAGATATTCTTTTGCTCTTGGTATTAGTATGTTACTTGGCAAGGCTAAAATACTGCAGTTTCAGTGGCAAAAGTTGTAGTCATCACGCCACAGCATTTTGTATATAGAGAAACTTTCCAACACCCAGTTGATAAAATAATATGAATCAACGCTTATATCCAAAGAAGTGGTAGAAAATTAAGATGGTAAATAACACAATTTAAGCAAAAAACATGAAAGCAATGTGTTTCATCTTAGAAATTTAGAAGCAATATCTAAACACAGTTATAGGGCTGAAATAAACTCAGTTTTTTGACTGGCCTACAATAACCTAAACGGAATCCATCCCATTGCTTCGGGGAATTTGACAACTTTGAGAAAGATAAGACTTAGACTTTGGCACTGACTCTACTATCCCAATATGCTAATTAACCCACAAAGCAAACAACTTTGGCTCTGATTATATTGTCCGAAATGCTAATTAACCCACAAAGCAATCAATTTGGGCACTGATTCTATTTTCCCATTATGCTAATTAGCCCACAAAGCACAAATTTGTGCAATCGCATTCTCCTTTCTTTCATCACATGGTGTGGGAAGTAAAATATACATAGAAATATTGAATAAGAATAGTCATCGGATTAGGGCTACACTGAAGAATGTTATGGTTAAAAACTATTTTAGTTGATAAAACTCAATGAATTGTAGGGTTGTGTTAACGAACTTATTCCGTGGCACTGTGACATGAACCCATATAATCAAATAAACAAAGATTCCCGAAAACGCCATTCAGTGATATCCAATAATGATATGTAATCTTAGAGCAAGAACTTCAAATTCTGAGCAGTTGTCCTTCTGCTCTGAAAGAAATAGAGTTGCGCTATCTGGACTTGCTTATACGTTCTTTCAAAATGATAGAAACAAAGAGCCCCTATCCCTTCGCTTTCCTTCTGCGAATGGTTATCTATGTTTTATATGTAGTTCTTAGAATGAGTGCATAATATTTTTCACTAAATAAATATAACAATGAGAACCGGGATTCTGAGAACTTGCCTACTTAATTAAGAGAGCGAGAAGGTTACATAAATCAACCAATGAATAGATGTACATAAGAATTGATTTTTTTTTTTTTTTTTTTTTTTGAGAATGTGCAAGAAGAATTGAATATACCATCTTCATTTTTGACCTTGTACTTTTTTTATGTAACGAGAAATTTTATTGAAACAAAAAAACACGGTTAGAAAGAAGCTTGCACCATAGCCTACACAGAAGGGAAAACTGACTACAAAACCAAACTATTCAACAAAATCCACCAAGTAATCTATCGACCTGGGTGGAACACAAGAAGCCATACGAATGTGATAAAAGAATGAGAAAATAGAGAAGCAGTTGAATAGACTACGTCAATAGCTTGTGCAGCAGACACAAACTCAAGATCATATGAAGAAGAGAGAAACCCATGAAGATTAGCAAAAAATCAAACAAACGAACATAAAAATTAGGTTTCAATGGAAAATCAGAAAGGTTTCACATACCTATATGTTGAAATCTTGCTACTTTTGCACCCTTGTAATCAGATTAGTTGGGTAAAATCCTGCTACATAACCTCCTCCAATCATCTAAAAAATTCAACACAAAAATATTTATATATATCAAACGCCAATGGCTTTGTAACAGAATCATCAACATCCTCCAATACCTTTTTCTCATCCCTCTCTCAATCCTCTCCATTTTTGCCCTATATGGTCAACTACAGTGGTGAATTCAGATTATTTCTCTTATAATTTTCTTAGCGATTTCGTTTTCATGGTGTCGGTTCGGCCTTAATGGTGAGTTCAGTTTTGTCTCAATTTCGGCACAATCCAAGGACTGAAACAAATCAGAATTGAAAAGCAAAAATTTACAGAGTAGACAATAATAAAAAAATCCCCAAAATTGAGAACAAAACTGACCTGTTTGCGTGCAGTTTCAGGTCTTCAATCTCACGCTCAGGGAACTTTCCAAATCAAGTTCATCTATGCCGCGTTGGGCTCGAGTGCCCATGGTCGAGTGTCGTTTGGATCTGGATTAGAACATCCACCCCGCCTCCACCTGAATACATTAAGCCATGGTAGCAAAGAGATTAAGGCGATTAAAATATTGAAATAAATTTGAAAAACTTACCGTAAATCTTCAGGAGAACTCCATAATCAGAGAAGGAGGCAAGGGGTCGTATGGTTACTACAACAATTACTACAGCCACGACGACCAGAGCCGAGATCTATTTTCCTTCATCCTCTGGACTCCTCCGGCGGCGGCTGTTCGAAGCCAGGCGCGTCGCCGTCCTTCACCCTCAGATCTGAGACAGAGAAAGAAAGGGAAGCTAAGGACAGAGAGAGAGAAGGACGTAGACGGAGAGAGAGAGATGGCAAACCCAGTTCCGCCGCCGTCTCCGTCCTCAGAACACCACCATCGAACCCATAGGAACTTCATCACCGTACTCCTCTTCCTCTGTCTCTCACTCTATCTCTCCTTCTCTCTCTCTGTTAGGAGTTAGAACCGGTGTTGAATGTGTGGGGGAGGAGAATGGAGTAGTGGTGGGTTAGGTAGGGTTAATAGTGTAGAAGGGTAATTAGTCCCTCCTCACAATTTGGGAGTGTGGGAAAAACCAATTATTTACCCTCCAATTTTTTATTTTTTTGCAGGAGTTGACAATTAGATATGTCACTATATAAGTAGATCTCAAAATTAAATAAATACTCACAATATATTGACCAAATTATTAGGTAGAATAAAATAAAAACTAAAAGGTCGACAAAAAATATCATATGCATCGACAAACACAAATATTGTCGATTAATAGCGCAACTAGCTACATAAAACCGCCTGTCGACAAAAAACTGTCAACAAAGGTCATATTTGTTGTAGTGCATTTACTATCGTTATGATGTCTCTTCCTGTGATCCTTGGAGGGTCTTTTTCGTATTTCATTTATTTTTTTTCCGCTGCGTAATCCGTTACAAAACCCTACAGCTGGTAATGAAGAAGCATTAGGTGATGAGAAATCAGTCGGGGAAAACAAGAAGAAGCTTCAGAAGATGATGAATTAGCAGAGGAGGAACAAGAAGAAGCTGAGACAACCAAGGAAGAGGACAAGAAAAAGAGCAAGGCCAAAGGAGGGAAGAAGAAAGCCAAGAAGGATGGTGAAGCAAAAGACAATGTTTCAAAGCCTTGAACCCCTTATTCTATCTATTTCTTTCTTCCTTCTATCTCAAAGTCTTGGAGTTGTTTTATATTCTGTTTAAGTTTTTTTTTTCAAACACTCTGAACAAGATCCTATATTTCTCAAACTCTTGTGATGTTATGTGGCCGTAATAATTTTGGGTGCTTAGTTAATCTTAGTTCAATTTTTATATGTGTTACAGTTTATTGCTTATATATGTTTATTTGTTGGATTCTAATTTCTATTAAGCTACGAGACTGATTAGACATGAATAATAATTATTATATTTTTCAGCAAGGGGTGACTGATAATTCAATTCTTTTGAATTAATGTGGTGTATAAACTCAGGGAAATTTATACTTTGAAGATGATGAAAGACAAAGTCATTTTGAGAGACATGTTCAAAAGCTCAAAAGCTTTGGAGCTTACTATGCTGATAATCTTGCTATATTCTGTCTAACAATTTTCTGTGTTGCAGGACTTACATTGGATTGAAAGCTTGTTTATAGACTTTATATTGTCTCTTACAAATATTCTTGAGCTTATTATATAGGGTAAAAGGCAGTGACCACCCCTGAGTTTAGGGAAAAACCCACCCCGCTACCCTGGGTTTTGGATAAAGACACTCCACACCTTTTTTGGATGGAGATTAACAGCTGACTAACAACACAAGGAAAAAGACTATTTTACCCCTGAAATTTTGTAAAATTACCCCTATATATTATCCTTACTCCTTTCTCTCGTTCATTTTTAACCCTAATCCCCCCCTCTCTCTCTCTCTCCCCCCCCCTCTGATGTGAACACAATCGCCAACTACCAACAACCCCTTCTTCTTCTAATCTCAATCTCTTCCACATACACCGGCACATGATTTCGTCCTCGTCACTCCTGACTCCTGTTGTCCTCTCAATCGGCAGATCCGGTGCTGGGCGAACGTAATCGGACGCGCAGCGTTGCTGCTTCTCGCACAAGCCGGTTCCGGCCGGCGCTCGACGGATCGATGGGTCCATCGGGAGTTTAGAAGTTCGAGTTAGGCGGGGATAAAGAGTGATGGTGGCTATGGGTTTTGGGTGTTCTTATGAACTTCGAGTTTAGAAGTTCAGGGGCGGTGGAAAGTGCGACACCCCACACCTCGCCGTGGGGAGAGATACGGGAATGCCGTCCCGCGCCCGAGATTACTCCCGGGTGCAAGGGAACGAATGGTAAACAAAACAAACATCACATAATTATTTATTACAAACCAGAAGTCTTCCAAAGTGAAATTATACATACTAATAAACAAGATGAAACAATTGTCTAGGTGTTTCAATTATTTAAATACTAGATAGCTAGGTGAGTCCGCGATATCCCCTTAAGCCGAGCTCCCTTCACCTAGACCTGCGGGGGAAAGAAACAAGACCGCAGTTTTTCCAAAGTCAGCACAAACGCTGAGCAAGTAAACACCCCAACATGTAAATCGGAAAGAGGCATATTTTATTTTAATAAAAGAGGAATAATGAGTAAGTAAACAACAAATCGTTTCAAATGACCAATATAAATTATCCAACTCATTATTTAATATTCCCAATCCATTTCCATATTTTCCAAAATAAACCAAGTCCATCCATCATCCATATGAAAAATCCACATTTATTATTTAGTTGTAGCGGGGAACAAACCAATCCAATAATATAGAACCAACCATCTCGCATGCAACCACGACCTTAAGTGTCGACACCCCCTTAAGACTCTAGCGGCCAGAAGGGTGAGTACATGGTGCGACTCGGGGCAATGGCAACCGAGCCAAAATAATAATCACAATATATAGAAGAATTTGAATAGGGTTCCGCCGCACAACTGTTTCCACTTTACGTTATTACGTATTATTAATTTTTATGTGACAATTTCCAAAAGAGTCAACAAACAAATAATTGAAATATCAAGCTAAGCATTTAAATCACAAATCACATTTTGAGACGTAAAAATCATAAAATAATTGGACACGAAAGAAGGACGGACACACTAGGTTAGGCATATTTACTCACCTCAAGTAGCACGACCAATATCACGATAGCACCTATAGATACACGTAGCCCTCGTCTACGAATTCTTCACCTACAATTTATAATTCCTAAATTAATTACAATTCTAACTATGCAAGTATGCAAAAATGCTATATCTCCTAATTTCTCATTTTTCTTTATCCCCCTTAACCCCATTAATTAATAGCATAAAAAAATTATTTAATTAACACTTATATTTTCCTCATAAAAATATTATAATTTATACAAATACAAGCTTGTAAAATTATTGAATAATAAAACTAATATTAAGTTTATACTCTTTTATTTTGTAGGAGATAATAATTTAATAAACAAACTATTTATTAATAAAAAACTATAAAAGTTAATTCAAACTAAATCAATTATAGTTATTTATTTATTAGAAAATATGTACACTTTATAATAATTAAATACTTCAAATAAAATTCACAAAATGCTTATTTCAATAAAACAAGTCATACATATCTATAAACTTATGTTGAATAAATAATTTCTAATATCTAGAAAAATAATCATATAATATCAACAATACTAATAGGGACTTTATTTAAAAAGTCTACTTTATATTTATTTTACAAACTAACTTTCAACTTATTTATTTTTAACAATATTAACAAAATAATCTATTTTACTTAAAATAACAATTTACAAGCAATTTAAACTATTTAGTTAAATAAACCGAAATATTTAATTAAACCAAATCACACACTTTTAACTTGCTTACAAAACAAAAATATTTCATATAAATATACTCCTATATAATTTTAACAACTTATCTACTTTTATTTAGTCAAAATAATACATATAAACATTAGCTTATAACATAAATCCAAAAATAACACTTTTAAAGTTTATGTAAATAGGCAGTTTGCTAAAATACACACATCACCCCCAATCTTTGAGAAACTAAACATGCAGTTAACATCTTGCCCTCAACTTTTCAGAAATGACATAAACTACCCCCCTTTATGAACACAAGCATACAACTCAACCCAACATACCCGATTCGTGTTAGAGCTAACAAAATGTGATTTTGATGATTGGAAATGAACCATAGAGTGATTTAGGACTCACCTACGCGAAAAATCGCGAGAAACGGTCAAGAATCGGAACGGGTCACGTCTCCGAAGGCGGCGGTCGGCGGTGATGAACACCAACGACGAATCGGACGTCCTAGGCTCTGTTCGAGGTTGCTAAAGCACTCCTCGGACCTCCAGGAGTATTTTGGTTCAAACGGGAGCAAGTGGGTCACTCCGGTTAGCTCGGGTGAGCTTCTCGCCGGATTTAATGGTGGCGGCGGCGATGGTGGCGGCTCGGGGTGTTCTGCAGCCAACTGCTGCGGCTAAAGCTCGTCCTTGGGACGAAACAGAGAGGGTGAGGTGGTTCGGAGGCTCAAACAGCGAGAGAGTGAGAGAGGCAGTGGTGGTGGCGGCGTTTTGCCGTCGGGTTGGTTCGCCGGAGTTGCTGGCGGCCTTCTCGGCGGCTGCTGCTGCTGCTACTACTGATAGGGTGTAACAGAGGGGAAAAGGAGAGGGTTTCAGAGGTTCAAACAGTGAGGGAGAAGAGGGAGAGAGATGGTGGCGGGGTTGCTTCCCGTCGGGCTTCTCGCCGGAGGTGGCTGGTGGCGTTGATGGCAGCAGCTGCTGCTGCTGCTGGTGGTTAGCAGAGAGGGAGAGAGGGAGAGGAGAGGGAAGAGAGGGAGCTGCTGTGGTGTGGTGGTGGTTCGGGTGGTGGTGATGGAAGTGAGGTGGTGATGGTGGTTGCCGTGAGTGAGAGAGAGAGGAGATGAGTGAGAGAGAGATTTGTGTTCTGATGTGAAAAACAAAAAGGAGAAGTGGGTATTTTTAAATGCAAAAAGTTACTTGGAGAGGTGAGTTTCCTCCACCGCCCCAACCCTTTTCATTTTTTTTTTTTTTTTGTCAACTAGCTAATTATTGTAGGGTGTTATTGTTGTACCAAATGGGTGTGTCATCTAGTGGGTTGGGTACACATAATTGCTATATTCACATAAACCACATAAAACGCTAAATAAATACACAATAAAAATACCGGTTTCTATAAAACTATTATATGAAGTTCCCGAGTATATTATCAACCCAAAAATAATCTAACTCACCACTCGTAATAATATTAAATTTTATATTTCCCAATTTACCCTTCACAAATAGACGGGGTATTACAGAAAGGTTCTGGTGGAGGGAGGAAGATGGTTGAACGGTGGCTGGTGGTTTAGGCGTTAGCTAGGGCTAACAGAGAAGAGGAACGGGGAAGAAGATGGGGCAGGGTTTCGTAATTTGAGATGGGTTATGGGTTTATGCGATTTGCCATTGGAGATGGGTTCTGGGTTCTCTCACAAGCTCAAATCTAACAAGCTTCTCTGTATCCCCCTTCTTTTCCTCCTCCTTTTACCCTCCTCTGCGTCCCCCTTTTCCTCTCCTCTGTTCAAGTATGAAAAACTGGAATTGTGGAACACTTTTTTTTCCTTCCTCAGTTATTAGAGTTTATTAGATAATTGGGCATGTTCACTCAAATATCCAACATCATTTTCATAACTGGGCATGTTCTTGAGTGTGCCACAACAAAACTTTCAATTGATTGAATATTGAGAAATACACAAGGCTATGAACTTGGTTGATTGTCATGATATCTCTAAACTTTGAGTCACCCAAAGTGTGAGCTTTCAACAGCCTACTTCCAAGTTGGTTACAGAGAATTTGAGAGGGTGATTAGAGATTTCGATCACATGGTATTGAAGACGAGTCATAGAGAAACAAGTAGTATTTGCAAATTTTGTGTGTGTCTTGGTGTTCTTGATGTTTTGTATTAAAAATGGAATATGATCTTGGGGTTTGATCTTTTTTGTAGTGTTGGTGTTCTTGTTATTCTTGAACATACACATGGGCAAAAAAAAAACAGGGGTAATATGGTCCGAAAAAATTCTATCATCCACTTTTTATCGGAACCTAACAGAAGGGTGGTCATTGTCCACGGAATATTCCGTTAACTGGGTGCTCAGTGTCTTTATCCAAAACCCAGGGTAGCGGGGTGGGTTTTTCCCTAAATTGAGGGATGGTCACTGCCTTTTACCCTATTATATATTGAGTTTACTTTGCTACATAAAAGTATACATATTAATTGGCTTTAAGGATCACATGATCATGATTTACTGTGCCACGAACTGGTAATCATCTAGCTGATTTGTTTGTCCATTAATCTCTTTTGTTATCTCAATATAGTTTGTATACGCGCCCTCCTGATCGGCCCGTGATGTATTAGAAAACGATAAGTTCGGTCTATTTAGCAGTCTCTAAATAAAATTTGTTTCCTAAAAAAAATTGACACAGGTTCACCATTTCGACAAGTGAGAGGGAGTTTTCAACTTTTTTTTTTTGAAATAAGCTTGTAATTTATTTAAATAGTTGGGCTAAATTCAGAGGCCCATTGTTCATACAAGCTAACTGGGCAAATACAAGCCCAATACAAGTTAACATCATTTAGAAGGCCCATTTTTGCAAGAGAATGGGCTAGCCCGTTTTGATGTCGGTTACACCAAGAAACCCTAGAGTATATAAGTCTCTGAAGCTCGCCGAAGAGTGTAGAACACAGACGACTCTTCTCTGAGATACCCTCTCCTTGCTGCTTCTTCTGCAACTGTGAAGCAAGCAATTTGTTGTCTGTTTCTACTAGCAAAGACATGAATCCTCTGGATTTCGATTCTCTGATTGCATGGAGCATCGCATAAGCTTCTGCAATTAGAGGGTCTTTCGTGAATGGAATCTGTAGAGACATTCCAAACACAAATCTTCCTTCTGAGTCTCTAATGATCCCTCCACCTGTCGATCTCTTCAGATCCGTTGATATTGCAGCATCCGTGTTTAATTTCAGCAACCCTGGTGGAGGGGGTTTCCATCTGTTCGATCCACTTTCGCTTGATCCTCCGGCGCTTCCAGATCCTGCATGCACAACCTCTCGATCAAGATAAGTAAAATCTTTTATGTAAATATTGTTTTCTTGATATTCTCTATTTTCAGAAATGATTTGAATTGTAAGATCTGAGGAATTTCTAGAAACAGATTTGAAAATCCTTCTGTTTCTTTCAATCCACAGGTTCCATAGCAAAAAACAGAGAAGAGATTGTTGATGTTGATCTAAGGAGAGGAAAAGGTGTTTCAATCTGTGAGAAAAAGGCATGCACAGATTTGCAGTTGGAAGATTTATGGTAGGAGAAGTGAAAAGATTTCGACTCAAAACACAGTCAAAGAACAGATGAGCAATTGACTCCTCATGTTTATGACAGAAACTGCAAATAACAGGTAAAGAAATGCCCTTTTTTAAAAGATTCTCCTTTGTTGCAATGCAAGAGTAAAAAATACGCCAGATGAAAATCTTGATCTTGCTTGGAATGTTGAGATTCCACAAATTTTTCCAGAAAATGTCATAGTTAGTGGTCGAAGTAGACACACAGTGAGTGAAGTAATTGGAATTGAAGTTTTCTGCAATCATGTGGTAAGCTGATTTAACTGTATAAACACCATCTACAGTTTTTGACCAAATATAATAGTCCTCGGTGTTTGGTGAAATAAGATGAATTTGAGTTATAGCCTCTGCTTCATCTTCGGAAAAGCTGTTTTTGATTAAAACTGAATTCCAAGTGAAATTTTGGTTTAAAAGAAGAGAAACTTTGGAATTCAGTGGAAGTTTAGGGTTGCCAAAAGGTTTCCTACCAAGCCCCAAAGGAATCCATCTATTATGATAAATATATGTATTTTGGCCATTTCCTATGCCTTGGCGAATACCCTTAAAAACAATATTTTTTGCTTTAACAATACTTTTCCAAATGTAAGATGAACTGTTAGTGAAATCAGCAGAAATAATATTGGAATTATAGAAATATTTTCCTTGAAGAACTCTGGATAAAAGGGAGTTAGGATTAGTTAGCAGTTTCCAAGCTTGTTTACCAAGAAGAGCTATATTAAAAGAATATAAGTGTCTAAATCCCAGCCCACCAATATTTTTTGGACAACAAAGCTTATCCCAATTTTTCCAGATGATTTTTTTCTTATCAAGATCATTAGTCCACCAGAATTTAGTGAAAAGTTTTTGAAGATCATCAGAAAAAGTAGTAGGGAGAAGGAAATTAGACATAATATAGGTAGGAATAGCTTGGACAACAGATTTAATAAAAATTTCTTTTCCCCCCGGAGATAAAAACTTTTCTTTCCAACCACTAACTTTATTCCAAATTTTAGTTTTTAAGCTTTCAAAAGGTTTTTTCTTATTTTTACCTATAACCGTAGGTAAGCCCAAATAGGTTTGGTGATTAGAAGCAATAGGAATCTGTAAAATTTTTGAAATACAGTAACGAGTACTATCAGGTACAGTAGAGCCAAACACCAAAGCAGATTTATTTTTATTAATAACCTGCCCCGAAGATTCACAATATTGATAGAGAATAGAAGCAATGGAAATAGCATTTTGTTCAGTTGCCTTTGCAAATAAAATACTATCATCCGCAAATAAAAGGTGTGTGATACTGGGAGCATAGAAACCAGGTTTGACACCTTGAAAAATTCTGCTATTAACCGCATCTTTAATAAGACAAGAAAGACCTTCAGTGCAAATAATGTAAAGATAAGGACTAATGGGGTCACCTTGACGAAGGCCTCTAGTAGGATGAAAAAAATCCGTTTGTTGACCATTTATAATTATAGAAAAGGAAACGGATGTCACACAAGACATAATACGGTTAATAAAATTTGTAGGAAAGCCCATTTTAAGTAAAACTTGATTTAAATAAGGCCATTCAATCCGGTCATAAGCTTTGGCCATGTCCAATTTTAAAGAAAAAGACCCAGTATTATTTTTCTGATTTTGAATAGTATGAAGAGTTTCAAAAGCAATGATGGAATTATCAGAAATATGGCGACCTTTGACAAAAGCAGACTGAGCCGGATCTATGATAGTAGGAAGAATGTCTTTTAGGCGGTTAGCAATAGCCTTAGAAATTATTTTATAAGAAACATTGCAAAGGCTTATAGGACGAAAATCAACTACAGACTTTGGAGTTTTAAGTTTTGGAATAAGGGCAATGCAAGTTTTATTAATAGTAGAAATATCACCACCATTATTTAGAAAATGTAAACACATATCAGTAACATCTTGACCAATAATATTCCAATAGGTGTGATAAAAAATAGCCGGTAGACCATCTGGTCCAGGAGCTTTTAAAGAACCAATAGAGTGCACCGCAGTAATAATTTCATCTTCTGTGAAAGGAGAGTCAAGAAGCTGATACATGTCAGGGGTAATACAGGTTCTTATACTATCAGTGACCTGAGGGAACAAATCATTATTTGCGTGAAAGAGATTTTTGAAGAAATTCACAAAGCAATTTTAAATATCTTGCAGGTCAGTATGTAAAGTCCCATCAGTACTATAAATAGCCGAAATAGTATTTTTTTCTTTTTCTCTCCGAGGCTATTTTATGAAAAAATTTTGTATTTCGATCACCCTCCCGCAACCAATTTACACGAGATTTCTGTTTCCACTGTAATTCCTCATTTGCTAGAAAAGTTTGTAGTCTAACAGAAATGTCTTTTTTCTCTTTTAGGACCGAAGAGGTGGGTCTTTTTTTGTTGAGGATATGCATACGACGCAGCAAAAAATTCTTCTCCCTAACATTATTAGCATAGTTTTTTTTACCCCAAATACGCAAGTGGTTTGTTGTATTAGTAATTTTATTTGCAAAAGTGTGTAAATAATTAGAAGTAGGAGTAGAGATAGGCCACACCTGTTGTATTGTATCACGGCAGTCCTGTGAGCGAGTCCATTCAGCCGCAAACTGAAATCGACGAGGCAATCCATTCGGGATCTCCAGTTTTGACGCCGTCAGCAGCAAAGGGTAATGATCAGATCCACTATAAGGAAGCACCTCAACTGATTTGGCTGAGAAAGCTGAATCCCATCTGGAGTTGGAAACTGCCCTATCAAGTCTTTCTTGGACCGAATGAGGGTAAGATCGTCCGTTCCACCAGGTAAAATATTCTCCTCTATACCCCAAATCAAACAAACCACAATCCGAAAGCGTATCTGCGAAATCTTGAATTTGCGACAAACATCGTCCGTTCCAACCACGTTTTTCAGAATTAGTAAGAATTTCGTTAAAATCTCCAATAACCAACCAGGGGATAGCAGAATTTGGTTTCAAACGCCGTAAAAGATCCCACGAGAATTTCCTATTGTGAGTTATCGGATCACCGTAGAAACCAGTTAGATAAAATGAAGTTGATCCAAATTCTGGAGGTCTAACAAGGCAGTGAATGTGATAATTATTCCTGAAAAGAATTTGCACATTCAGATTTTTGTTCCAGAACAAAGAAAGTCCTCCACTTAAACCAATACGTGAAACATGATATCCCAGATCAAAACCCAGTTTAATACGCACAGCATCCGCTTGGGGGATAAGCATCTTGGTCTCCATAAGAAAAATGATATCGGGATGCTTATCCCTAACCAGGGAGTTGAGATTTTGGAACGTGGAGGAACTCCCCAATCCTCTAACGTTCCAACTTAAGATTCTCATTGCGGACGGCAGGGTTGGCCCGAGCCAACCTCTGCCGATGTTGGGGAAAGAGATTCGTCTCGATTTCCCGATTTTGCTCTTTTGGCTTCCGTTCCTGGGAACTCCTCTGCGTCTGTCCTATCTTCCGGTGATCTTTTATCACCAGTAAGAGAAGGGGGACTGGCACTATTTTTGGAGATTTGGGATGAAGTCTTTTACCGCATTATCCAATGCCTCACCCAAATTACCACCTCTAACAAATCTCTCATGGAAAGGTGCAACATTGAAAAAACGTTGTTTGTTACGGCTCTGGTGGGTGGAGAATTCCTCTTCCTCAGGGATAGGATCATCTTGACCCACATCATCGTCCGACATTTCTGCTAGATACTCACGGTGTGATGCCTTTTCA
The DNA here is from genome assembly GCA_023055425.1 of Linanthus parryae. NCBI lineage: Eukaryota > Viridiplantae > Streptophyta > Magnoliopsida > Ericales > Polemoniaceae > Linanthus > Linanthus parryae. Next base: position 86,172,171 of record JALGPY010000008.1, on the reverse strand, counting down.
CGTTGTCGAGAAAGAAACTGTCCCTCATCAGACTCGGGGTCAGGCTCGGAGTCGCTTTCCTCTTGGCTGCCTCCCGTAAAGTCATTCCTTTGCACACTGTCCATATGAAATTTCTGCTTACGCTCTGCAGGAGACAAAGTTGATGGTCCAAAAGCAGATGACATATCCGTGTTATATCCTAACACAAAGTTCAGCATTGCATTCGCCGTCATCCAATTCCCATAACGTAAGGGAATATCCTCAAGAGGAATACCCAAACGGAGTGCTATGGGGCATTCCTTAATTTCGTGTCCCATCCGACCACAATAATGACATAGGTTGGGCAACTTCTCATAGCGGATGAGGACCCATTCCTGACGCTCTGCATAAATTGTTGCCAGTGCCGCACGGCTGAGTGGTTCACCGACATCAATCATTATTTTCATGCGAATACAACGTCCAACTAGGGGGCCTGTTGTGGGAATAACAATTTCATGCACTGTACCAATTGACTTACCAATATCCTCTGCAACTGCTTTTGTTTGGCAGTCCGGGGATAGGTACCAAATCTGCATCCAAATGAGGGCCCTGTTATAGCGTATTTCCAGCATTTTCCTCCATCGGTACCATTTTTCCATGACTATCATATCCCCTTTGTAAAACCAAGGCTGCGATTCCATAATAGACTCCACCTGTTTCTCAGATTCAAGAACAAATTGGAATAAATTTGCTCCTAAGGTTTTCACTTCAAAACCTTCCGGATCTTTCCAAGCCCTAGACATAACATTTTTCAGATGGCTAATGTTAATGTTTCGGGTTGTGATTATCTTACCAAAGATACTGCGGCGACAGATCTCTTGCCCTTCAGCAAGTGATGATTCCTGGACCCGACACGCTGTTTTCTCCTTGTCCGTAAGTTGGAGATGGAACATCATGTCATTAATTTCCTCCGGTGTTTTTCCGGATAGGAAGTCCAGTTGATTGCTCCGTGAACTTGATGCCATGATGATTGCAGTGAAATTTCCGTGTTTGGAAAACGTAGGGAAGTAGCAGAAATTGGAGTTTAAGGGTATAAATCAGCAGATAACCGAGTTTTAACTGTCGGAAACTGCTAAGAAATTAAAAAAAGGGTAGTTATTTAGGCAGATGGAGATAACTGCTTGCGAAAGCTATGTGGAAAGGAAACCCGCGAAATCAAGGTTTAAGTAACTGACAAACAAAGATTATAAACAGGGTTGGGGAATCAAGTAGAAAGTGTTATTCTAGAGAGCATTTCTAGAGATAAGGGATTACTTAGGTTGTTAGGAAATACTTTTTTCGGATATGAGGGAGTTTTCAACTTATACCTAATTAAGTTGATTTAAGTTAATAATTACATATTTTTTTTGAGGAAAAATTACATATTCAATTCTAAACTAATTGAGAACAGCTTGGGGCCTGATTTTTACACGAAAACTTTCTCTGTAATTTCCATGTTTGTCCTCTTTTAGATAAGTGAGCCTTTCTCTTACTCTGTCATCTCTCTCATAGCCGACTGATCCTCTCTTATCTCCCTCTTATCTCTCTTTCGTTATTCCTCTCCGGTAAGCAGCTACTACCAGTACCTCCACTACAGATCTACCCACCACTGCAAGCCTTTGCGAGTCTCTCTTGAATCAATTTTCTTCCTCTTCATCTATAAATAACAAGCTTAGCCTAACTTTTGGAGCTTTTAAGGTTTTTTTTACTATCAAATTTTGTTCTACTGTGGCAAGATGTGGTCAATGAGTTCTCAAGATCTTTCTGCGTGCTACATTGATTCACGGCCAGTTCCTCAATAAATTGGCTTTTTGCCTCGAAGGATCACACAATCTGAGTTTCGATTGTCAGACTAGTTGTTTGTTGTTCTGGATGCTCTCTGTTTTCGCCTCCTTCCGATTTCAGATGAGTTGTTTGTTGTGTATTTTAATGTCGGATTAGTTCATTTTTCAAACCAATTAATCCCAAAAGTTAGGACTCCTCTAAATCAATTGTCAGGTTGTTTATGGCTATGGGTTGTTAGTCGGTTTGGTCCAGTTAGGGCTCAGTTTCAGAAGATGGTAGTGGCTGTGGAGGTAGCGCGGTGGTGGAGATGGTGGAAGTCTTCACTGGGTTGACTGGTAGTGGTTGAACTTGAAGGTACAGGCATGTACATGTAGTGAGAGAGAGAGAGAGGCGGTGGGGTGAGGTGGGGTGGGTATGGTGGTAAATTTCAGGAAGCCATGTTAGATAAACAAGGGGCAAAATTGACTTTAAACGTAACAATTCGTGTGAGTGGAGAAATAATTCGTGGGAACATCATCATCACCCTTGAGAATATACCTCAAATTTCACAATTTCCAGAAAGTTGCTTTCTCCAAATTCACCATCTCTCTACCCACGAACGGCGGTTCCCACATCTTCTCCGTCTATTCGAGAATTCCGATGAGAACTTGCGACATTGCAGATTCATCTCCGGAATCGAAGCCTTGAAATAGCAGTTCGAACTTCTTCTTCTTAATCGGTTTTGCCATTTCTGTGCTGCATATCGTCTCTGTTGTCTTCATAGCATTGTTTGGTTCTCATTTTGGTTGCAAGATTGTAGGAAACGTTTGTTTTTAGCTTGAAATTATTCGGCATTGCGTATTTTTGCCCAACAGGATGAAGAAAATTCAGATTTGTGGTAGTTTTACATTGTTAGAGTTTTAGATCAAAACAAAAACAACAAAAATCACAAATCAAGGGAAGGAATTCCATATAATGTCTTTTGTGTCGTTTCTCATTGAATTTCGTAAATTACAATCTGAAGTCTAAAAGATGATAATGTTCTGAATTGTAGACTTAATGGCGATGTGCTGAAACTGAAATGGCATGACATGATTGTTTCTCAACAATCTTGTACCAGTCACTTCTCTCTTTAACTTCATCTCTCTCTTTCTCAATGTCTCAGGAAAGGACCGCCTTCTGCTCTAAGCAATTTCCAACTTGGCAGTTCCATTGGCAGGGAATTTTGCGATTATTTGAAGAAGATGAGTGATCATTTGGCTTGGCCGTCAGAAATAGAGGTGACAATTTTTTAATCCTTAAAAAAATCACGAGCCAGTCTAGCTAATAGTTGATGGAATATTTATTGGCTTGAAATCTTAGCTTTGTATTGAGGATCTTCCATCAGATTTCTTGTAGCATTTTTTTCACTACCCATCTCTTCGTCATGTGATCTACCACCGTCTCGTTTTGAGTTTTACCTTACATTATGGAGTCCCCTTCTCATGAACGGGACTCTACATTATGTGCGTTGATCAATGAATATAATTGGAAAACGTTAACTTGATTGAAATGTTTGACTATTGTTAGTGCTTTGCTTAATTGATATTTTACTGCTTTATTGGTGGTAGACTTCTATATAATTGTGGTCCTTTATGTGTTTTGCATATTTATTCTTATTCTTGGTACCCATTTTGGATTCTGTACAGAACAATTTCGTAATTTTGAGTTTATTTGTTAAATGGATGATTCTTGCGTGGTTTCAGCCCTTAGACGCCGTGTGCTTACATGGCTTGATGGTTGAATCTTTCAGATTTTTCTTGAGTATTCAATTACATTATTGGTCCAATGAAAACTATAGGGTATGTGTTGACAAAAAAGGATTCAAATAATTTAATTCTATGCAGGTAAGAGTTTTCATCATTGTTTTTATTACATAATAATGTTTTTGGTTAAAAAGCTTATATATGTATGTATGTATCTTGTGCTCTGTTATCAGTAACGAGCGATACTCGATACGTATCGTACGATACGATACGATACATGCCACCAGCGTTACGTATCGTTCGCTGTATCGATAATGAAAGTGTATCAAACTGTATCGAGCGATACACATCCGATACGATACGTATCGCGTATCGCATGATACATTTGAGAACTGAAACAGGGCTAGGTTTGTCAGAACCGATTGATATAGAATTTCGTATTACATGGATTATATGAATATAACCTACATATGACTAACAATCCACTCAATTCTTCTAATTAACTATTACTCTCACTTATGTAATGTGAAGATGTGATTCATTATTGGACATGATGCTAAAATATATTAACATTCCTTCATAATGAGACTCTACAATCTAGCTGCATACATAAGATGTTAATACGTGCTGGTGCTGGTTAGACTATCTGATCAACCTGTATAAGTAGTATTGTATAAGAGAGTAAATGCCAGATGCAACAAATAAACTCTTCCCTATAACGGTCAGCATATATTTTGTAAGTTGTTTTAAGAAGGGTGTGCGTATCGTTCCGATACGCAATACGATACACGATATGAAAATCCTACTATTGATACACGATACGTATCAAGCTTTGACAACTTTAATCTTGTGTACTAGGTGTGCAAATAGGTACAAATACAACCATCTGGAAGTGTAGTTAATAATATAGATATTTTTCAGAAAGCAATTTTAGGAATGATTGTTTTAGTCACAGGTTTTAACATCCATTGTTGTGTCCTGAATTTATGTTAACTCTTCTTATCCTCCAGTTTGCCTCTGTTTGGAATTAGTAGTTGAGGAGGCGACTTATGATCTCCTTGCCAAATGTTTGCTCTCATCACTTTTTAGTAAAATAAAACACTTAAATCAAACTGAAAGTATTTGGAATTGATGATGTATAAAAAATCCTGGAAGTAAGTAATGAGTCAATTTAAGACATTATGAAGAGAATATTTGTGCCACGACAATGAGCAAGGCCTTGAACTATGAACGCCTTGAACTGCTGTGAAAGAATGTGATAATTTATCGTCATGCATAGGTAAACAAAAGAAGCTAACAACAATATGATAACAGTGAATGTCATAGCTAGGTTTCTCACAATGTCTTAGAGCATAGGATTATGATCTTAAATTAAACCACTTTCTCAAATTTATGGGAGGTTTAAATCATATACAGTAAATGTGTAGTAACTAATATTAATCTCGTGGTGCAAGAAAAGTTACAAGATATTATAGTATCATACTCCACCCAAGAGGGAATAAAAACTATTGCAGGAATTTGATTACAGGAAATGAGAAGATTTTTTTACTCTACTTCTTTAACATTGCAGAATTGCAGATGTTGTAAAGATGTCTCTTCCTCTTTGTTTGTTGTTCGCTTTTTTTTTTTTTTTTTTTTTTTTTTTTTTTTTAACAATAAGAGAAAATAATTTCCTTTTACACAAAGAGCATACAGAGGGTCCACTTGACAAATCCTTGAGTGAAACATCTATCTCCTTGCGTCAAACTAAGGTTGTTAATTGAACTCCTGGCCTGTACTTTGGAGAAGTAGATCGGTGTACTATACTACGCGATCACATCTTTTGCTATCTATCAGATTCAAAAGCGGCAACATAATCTTAACTTCACATTTCTCCCACTAATTAGGCAATATATTGTCATCTGGCTGGTCAAATTTAGTTCCATTTATGAAGCCAACTTTTAGCTCTAAAGAGTAACAAACACGGACTATTTAAAGTATTGTAACTATCTCCTTGCAACAACTGTAAGTCTAGAATACTATATGGATCGTTTGGTGCACTGAGAAGAGAAGTAATGGCCTCTGGCAGGTGGTGCTTTTTGAGCAATTGTAACATCCTTGATGATCTATAGATTGACTTATTTGGAACGTTTTCTTGCTTGTGGTTACTCAAATGGATATGAAAATCGAGCTAGACAAAGGCACTCTCAGTTTTGTTACAGCATCAGCATGGACAACATAAATGAATTCGTTTTTTGAAGGCAAGATTTGCCCATAGGCAGCGTCCTTCTCCTATGAACTATCAACTCCGTCCTGGGTAGCTTCTGGCATAATTGAAAGACATAGATACATTGTCTGAGAGACCCCTGGAATCGCTGTTAGAAATGAATTCCTAGCTTAATTCCTTGCTGCTGAGATCTGTATTCGAGAGTTTTCCAAAACATGAACGTCGTATGTTTCCACACTAACTTTGAATTTCTATGCCACGTTTCTAGTATAGCCACTATGCTTTTGATCTTCTTGAAACATTGTTCTCCAAACTACTCTCTTTTACTGTAGCTGCGGGGTTGACAAAGTCCCATCTCTTTGATCGAGCTTCTTTATAAGGGTTTGTGATGTTTATGTATATGGACTGTCATTCTTCCTTTGTTTGATCAACCAAGTTCTATGGTGATTAGCCATAAGAAAAAGATTCTCTTTCGGCTTTCTTACTTTGAGTTTCAGAAGTCATTAATTGTTTGAAACATCACTTGATTGCCTCTTGTTGAACCATGACATCAAACATCCGAACAAGTTATGTATAATACTGGTCTATTCTTCATGCTAATCTTCCTCTAATGTTCATAAAATTTCAGCTGAACGAAATGAGAAAAAGGGTTGCTGAACTGGCGGGAAGTTGTATTGAGGATGTCAAGGTTGTTGCCTCTCCTTACAGAATTTGTCCTCTGGGAGCACATATCGATCATCAGGTTCCCTTCTTATTTAGACTCCCAGATGTTTCCTCGACAGCTTGACATATGTTGAACAAATGTGTTAACTTCAAAATTTACAACTAGTTCTCTATTGTTATTCTAACATTTACAGTGGATTTGTACAGGGCTTTTTCTTTTCTTTACTTTTCTTTATTCATTTTTTTTTTCTTTTCGTTTCTCTCTTTTTTTTATTATTCTTTTTTAAAATCTGCTTATTAACTTTTACCAAGATTAGTTCCTAAAGACATCTCTAAACTTCAGGAAAAACAAAAATATTTCTCTAAAAGTGTTAAAGTGCATACCTATAGAAGTGTGTATTTCCTGTTTGTTTAGTTTTTATCCTATTTTTATGTAGAAGTGCATAGTTTTCTGTAGAGTAATTGTAAAGAACTCTCTATTGAACACATCAACTTACTCTTGAATCCATCATTTTCTAGTTTCTGTTGACTTGTGTGATCTATCATACATCTTCAACTTCTATGTTTCTTGAATCTGAGCCCAAGAATATGAGACTTTTGCATAAATGTTTACAGGGTGGAACTGTTTCAGCAATGACAATAAATAGGGGTATACTTTTAGGTTTTGTTCCTTCTGGGGATCCTCAGGTATTTTCCTGTATCTTATTGGAATTTCCAATGCAATGCTAACTTATCTTACATTTGCTTGTTTTAGTTGGACAATAAGACATCAGAAGGCGTCATCACCACTATTAAATGAAGTGTGAATCCCACTGTCAAATATCTCTGGGAGATAAAATTGATTTGATTAAACATATGACGGTGCCATCCCCACTATTAAATGAAGTGTGAATCCCACTGTCAAATGTCTGTTGGAGACAAAATTGAGTTGATTAAATGTCTTGGAGGACAAAACTTGTTTGGTTAAATGTATTCAGGGGCGAAATTGTTTTGGTTAAATGCCTCGAGCATTTTCGAACTAGTGTAATGACTACATTTACGTGTAACATTCACCTAAAAGAAAACAATAGGGTCCTGATGCAGTGATCAAGCAACGGAAGCATACTCTAGAAATGAAGGGAGGGGGCTGGCGTTTGGACAAAATTTTCCAAATAGAGTTCCGTAGCCTTAATGAAAAACGAAGGGTAGTTGAGTAGAAGGGTGGCTATTTTGTGCAGTATATTGAAGGGGCGCCTTAGTACACAAGTATCTGGTCTCTCTTCTTCTATTACCTCTGTTACTCTGTAATAACTCAATTTTGGTGCTGAAGAGATCGAATATGTGTAATGAAGGTTCAAAGCAAAATGAGAAGCTTCTTTAGGAAAGAAAATATCCTTGTTACTATAAGACAAATTTTTCTGGGATCCCAGAGAGTTGGGCCTACTTTTCTTATGAGCTCGCTATTTAAGAAGCATATATGATGAAACATGGGTACATAACTAGAGAGTAGAGACAATGATATGCCAGCATGCTAGGTCAGAAAACCAAGGACAGTACACGACAGTGACTTCACAGATGTTTTAAACATCTTTTATACACTGATGTTTCATTCAGAGGCACCAAGATTACAACAGAACTCAGTGTTGTTAGGACCATACATGTATTACATATTAGTGTAATTCAAAACTACCTGAAAATGACAACAGAACTAATTATTTTTAAGAACCATTCATGTATATGAATGTTCGATATCAAATTGAGAATTCATTATTACAATTAACTTCATCATCTCTTCTTACTCCCGCCGTCCCATAATAACTGTCCACTTTTCTATTTTGGGATTTCCCAAAATAATTGTCCACTTTCATTTTTTATGTTTGAAAGTGGACACACTGACAATAATGTCCGATAAAAAGTAGTTCTTATTGTGTTTGAAACGGATAAATAAGGGACAATTGTGTCAGTACCATTACAAAATTCAACCTTGAGCTAAGGTGCTTGCTTTAATCTTTTCAATACGCCGAATTCAGTATTGTTAGAACCGTACATGTGTACATATTGATGTAATTCACCACCTGAAAATTACAACAGAACTAATTATGATTGAGAACCATACATGTATACATGCTTGATGTCAAATTGAGAATTCGGAATTACAATTAACTACATTATATCTTATAAGATTGTAGCTAATCTTACAATTAACTACATTAACTACATTTGAGATAGATAGATAGATAGATAGATAGTGGGAGGGAGGGAGGGAGGGAGGGAGGGAGATTTTGTTCTGTTACGATCTTCTGTCGTTAAACGTTATTTTACATTTTTTAATAAATCAACTTTTTTAGATTGAATGCTATTTTAAATACAGTTTTAATTAAGATTTTATTGTTGACATGTACATAATGGAGATTAGGTTTGAATAATTAGTTAGATAGGTTTTTTTATTAAGATATAAACAATATCTTATCCTTTATTAGCTTAAACTAAGTCATTTTGTAACAATTTTTATTTAATAAAGTGTGCGTGTGTGTGTGTTGTAGTGGTGAATATTATCAGTAGATATAACATGTGATATCTGGACTTTGAATTCAAGTTTTCTCTTTTTTCTCTCCTACCAACTCTTTCTCTTCGTAGTTCCTCTTGGATGAAAATTAAACCCTGAAAGAAGTCGTTGGGTGTCTGACCAAATTTAACCACCCTCTTTCTGAGATACTCCCAAAGCTGGATAAACTTGCTTACTTTTGCTCCTCACTCCGGTTGGTATCAAGGTTTATGTATCTGTTTTGCCGGAAATTCTTTTGCAGGTTCGCCTTCATTCAGCACAGTTTAAAGGTGAAGTAAGTTTCAGGTGAAAACCTCTCTCTCTCTCTCTCTCTCTCTCTCTCAAACACACACACACAGAGGAGGGGAGAATTTCTGTCCTTTACCTTTTCTTCTTTAATCTCACCCTTTATGTGAACAGGACTCAAGTGTGACTCTTTGGACTTTTGGTCAATGAGGTTTTAGCTAGCAAAAAATGTTCCGATTGGAAACTGGGAATATAAATCAGAGTGTTTGTTTAAAAAGTTAGTTCAGTAAATAGTTATACCATGTGATAATTTTTTTTGTTTAGTGATGAACTGATAATTACAGGTATAGCCGTTATGTGATTAGAAATAGAAATGTATCATTATGAGGATTTTGAGAGCTCCAACTGAGTCCCTAAGTGAATAACAAAGATCTAGCAACAACCCAAGCAAGAAAGAAGCTTGATACGATCAATTAGCAGAAGCTCCATTGCTCGTGTCTTTGAATTCTTGAGAAGTATGCCACTGCTTCAACCCAATTAGTAGATTTGGAAAGAAGACGAGTCGACGACCTACCGGAAAAACAGATTCCGGAATCTTAACATTTGGTAGACTGATAGAGTCTATATGTTGATTGAATACAAAAGTTCCTCGTGTTATGAAAATTTTTGGAATTACTCCGTAATTTGTAGATTTGGACTCACCTCTTTTTGACATTTTGTACAGTATAGATTTTTGGAATGTGTAATGGTCTATAAAGCTGGAGGGTATCACAGTCTATTTAACCAAGCAGGTGGACTAAAAGTCCAGAAGCTACTCCCCATACTAAAGTTAGAAGTTAAAAAAAATGTTGTGTTCAACACATAACTTTTATGGCTTCAAGTCCCGGTGAGCAAAATTCATTAAAAAAAACCACACCAAGCTCCCCCTTAGCCTTCCCCCTTTTGATTCAAATAGGACAGAGGGAGTGTGAATTTAATAAAGTGGGAAAGTAACTTGTGTAAAGAGGACATATTTTTGGATGGACAAATAAAGGGATGGAAATATTATGAATTTTAAACAGTATACACATACCTATGTATATACATACACATATGTACTTCCTCCGTATCGCCTCTTTCTCTATACTTTGACTTTTTGACTCGTATCTGGGTCACTTTGTACGAGTGATTTGGATCGCAAAACGATACGATTTTTTGATATTTTTTTCACCATGTTATAGAACAAATTTTACTCTACAACACCATGAAAAATTATCAAAGGTTTAGATCGTTTCGCTATCCAAATCACCGGGTCAAAGTGACCCAGTGGATAGTGAGGAAAGTCAAAACGTAGAGAAAGAGGCATTACGGAGGAAGTATATATGTATGTAGGCGAAAAGAAGCCAAAAAGCCTATATATATATATATATATATATATATATATATATATATATATTGAACTGCATATGTACGTCAATGTGAGAAATCATAAATTCACCATGCTTTATGGCTTGTTTATCAACTTTTGGATCTTCAAAATGAGCGAACTTCAACAGTGCAGATGCACCGACATTATTTTTTCTTGCCTCAATAGCATTTATAAAGGGTGCTCCTCGTCTAATGAGAAAACAACTATGTTCCCATTATTATTGTTATCTGTATATGTATATGTGTGTGTGTATGTGTGTGTGTGTGTGTGTGTGTGTGTGTGTGTATTGTTTAATTTACTGCATTATTACCTTTTCATCTAGAAATTGAAGTTGTTGAAATTTTGATATAACAGAGTTGATGAAATCCAAAATCCAATGGACACCACTGTGATAAATGATAGATCCGAGGGGTGCAGTATGCCTAAACAACAAGAGAATAGCAATTGGGGAAACTATGCTAGAGGTGCCTTGTATGCTCTACAAAGTAAAGGAAATCATCTCACTCAGGTTGGTTCTTACTAGTTAGTTCTCCTTTTCTATTGGCTTTTACTGGATCTGTCCGTGATATACACTTATGTTCAATGCTTTTTCATTTTGTAACTTAGGAAAGTTGCCTTTTTGGGGGTGGAATACCAAATGTAATGTTGAAAAGCAAGTGAAAGACTATTTTTAAATTCAGACACGCAGCTGCTTGGAACCAGCTTTGAGTGAAGTCTGTAGAAAGAGCCTTAAAGTTCTCAAGTTTTGTATCACAGTGAAGACTTATTGTAGACGCATTTGTTTTTGTTGCACAATACGATCATGGATGCAAGTGATCGTGGTAATGTAGTGCCTCTGGTAAATATTTAAGATAATGGACTCCTTTTAGTTTGTGATAAACTTAAATGCCAATGTCAATACGCTTCATTGTCTCTGTGAAATTTTCAGCCTTTGATATAACTGGATTTAGCAACTACAAAACAGCACATAAGAGTCGGCCTTAAAGTGTGCTCAGTTGCCTTTAAATAGAGCTTGGTCATTGGGTTTCCGGGTCATACATGGGTATCATGCTTACTGGTATCCGTTCAGCCAATTCTAATTAGGGAAAAAGGCTTGACATATAAGCTGTGTGTGTGTGTGTGTGTGTGTGTGTGTGTGTCATTGGCTATTTATGTGAATACAAATAGGAGAATGACTTTCCTGTTGCTTCAAGTTCTTACCCATCACCAGATGCTATTACTAATGTTCATTACACTATTAACTCATGGTACGTTTGATTTTTCAGGAGTAGCTGTATTAGCTGGGATTGGACTAAATATAGTACAAGTATTGGTTAATATTTCAGGACTAATTTTAATACCGGTACTAAATAGTGAAAAGAAGGTGTTTAATACCCCAAATTAGTCCCCTCTTACATGAGGGTATTAGCTGGATTGGATTATTTGTATCGTAATGCAGAATTTAATGCTGCACAAAGCCAAACACATTATTAATTATAGTTAAGCTAATCCAATCCAATCCTATCCGGAAAATCTAATCCAGTCCAGTCCAATCCGGCTAGTCCGAAAAACCAAACATGCCATTAGAGTACCCATAGGCTTGTCAAACACATAGATATAGCCAGAAGGGCTTATTCAGGAGAGAGCCATAATGTGCACGAGTCCTTGACTATACAGTTGATTGCTTGCGTGCAGATTTAACCTGGAGTAGTTTCCAGTATCTTATGATACATGATACTTATCTTGGGATACAACACAAATCTTAAAATATATCTGTTTTATGTACTAAAAAATCAATTATGCTTCAATGATACGATTTAGAATACTTATACTGCGATATGAGACAATTAATTGTATCTAAAATGACCAAAAAATCCATTGTGTACCTTATGGTATGAAATATAGATCATTTGATAAAGTATCAATAACACAGGAACCACTACACAGAGGTGTAATATATTACACTTTCATATTGCGCATAACAGATACTAGTACGACACTTCTATGTGTATAGATATAGTATATCTATATACATATATTTAAAGATACAAGAATGCACAAGACACATCATTAACGTAATCTAGGCATGCATATTTCCTTGCAGGTATGATCAAAGTTCACTACTTTCTCTATTGAAACTTATATTTGCTTTGAGTAGATATTTTGATCAGTTAAACATTGGAAAGAGCCGGGCGCTGTCTCTTTCCATGTTCTCAGTAGTCTTAAGAAGAAGTGTTCAATAGTTTACTCGGTACAGTTTTGAGATCAAAATGGGCCATTCATATTAAAGATGTGAATACATGTATTTAGTCTTTCCTGCATGTATAACTGCATCTATACGAGACACAATAAAATACACTGGCCAATACAATATAAGAAAATGGAATTCCAATATGTGAATGTTATCTTATTTCTATAATTATTCGATTGAGGACTCCGTTTAATTATCACATATCTTGAAGTGCTTACTTAAAATAAGAAATCACTATCTTTACCGAAAGTAATTTTTTTAGTGAAGTTCCATCAAGGTAATAAGTTTACAATCCTTGCAGGGAATTATTGGGTTGATCTCTGGCTCTGATGGTCTAGACAGTTCAGGTCTCAGCTCTTCTGCTGCTGTAAGTTCGAATTTCTTTTGCTTATTTTTTATTTGCTGCCTGTTTTGAAGCATTGCAACCAGCTTTTTCTTCATGCAAGATTTTTTGTTTATTCTTATTTCTTTGGCAACGGATACGTGTTTTGAAAAAGTAAAATTTGTCTTTGATATATGTAGGGTGAGATGCAAATGAAAGTGATTGTGTGAGAGAGTGAGAGCTATTATGGGAAATACTTGAGCATGACCCGTGCATCATCTTACCACTGTTAAGTGAGATCCATGAAATTAGAGGGATGGAACTTGTTATGTATAAAAAGAGAAGAACAGAGAGAATGTTTGCTGTTTTTCGGGATTAGGTTTTGGAAGGGTCTCCTTGGGAGTTGGTAGGCAAGTTAGGTTTCTAACACAACATTATTCTTCTTTTTAAACTTGCTGTAATTGCAGCCAACATTTCCTCTAACCCAGAACAACTCACACACTCACAACACTTAATTGAGGGGACTCAGTTGGGACTCGATTCTCATTATCATAAGGAAAATTAGGGTTTACAGCCGTGCAACTACACCATTAAAGGAGAGAGAAGTGAGTTATGGTAAGGAAGAGAGTGGACAAAAATGATAAGAACATAACAAAATCCGAAACTTCAGGCAAGATTCTTCAACACCCTCCCTTTGCCATCCATTTCTCCAGATAACCCCCTCTCCTTGGCCCAGCTAGATCCTTGGTCGATGGCATTTCAAGTTTTCAACCATAGCTAGCGGTGGTATAATAACATGTCCTGTTCTAGAAGACGACCATAAACACGACATTTTTATCTGTGACATGGCATTTTCCCAGTAACAGAAGCCGCTTATTAAATCAGGAACTATTAATTCTTCCACCAACCGGCAACAACCAGTTATTAAGAGAATAAAGGAAACTGACCACAAAACTTTAATAATTACTTTTCCTGCCTCATTTATTTACTCCCAGTCATTGCCATAGTTGCTCCGGATTCCCATTAAGTTTAATTTCATGGCATCCCCTCTCCTTTAAACAGTCTTTGTTCTCGAAAACTAAATCTAAACTGAGAATGTATAGCTTTCCAATCCTCCCAACTGGAATCTTCAGGGAGGGAATTGGCCCTTTGTCTCAGCGTTTCACCACCGGTTCGTTCTTCCTTTTGACTAACCTCCTTCCCAGCACTGCAACTGGTTCCACCTTAAGAGTGCCATTCATTTCAGTAGAAGCCAGCTGTAGCTCTGCAGACCAATCTTCTTCTTAAGGAGAGAAACATGGATCAGAGGATGAATTCTGGATTGTTGAGGAAGCTGGAGCTTATAAGCTACTTTCTTAATCTTCTCTTTTATCAAGATTGGCCGCATAGGGGGGAGCTTGTAATCCCGTTTCCACTCCACTTGATCCAGCCGTGACGCTCCCTGCACAGTGGTTATGCGTTCCCAGACTCCAGTGAGTATCGTATGATAATTGACAGCTTTCAGTACCTATCTCTCTCTTGCCCAGATGTTGCTTTTGCTGTCAACAAGTCGTATTAGTTTACGCATCAGCCGACAACTACTCACTGCGGTCAAGCGTCTCTTTTGGCACCTCAGGGGGATAGTCATTTGACGGGGTCCATGTTCGCTATATGCTTTCTCTAATGCTGATTGGGCTGGAAATAAGGATTACTACCCCTCCACATCGGGCTATATTGTTTATCTTGGTGGGTCCCCAGTGTCGTCAAGCTCCAAGAAACAATGTATGGTAGCCCACTCCTCCACTGACGCTGAGTATCGGGCTGTCGCCGCTGCCTCTTCTGAGCTCCGTTGGATTTCCTCTCTGCTATTTGAGCTCAGGATTAAACCGTTCTCTGCTCTACTATCTATGTGACAACATTGGTGCCACGCATTTGTGTTCCAATTCGGTGTTTCATTCTCGTATGAAGCATCTCGCCTTGGATTTTCATTTTGTTCGGGAACAACTTCAAGCTAATACTCTCAGGGTGTCCATGTCTCCTCCGCGATCAACTGGCTGACTGTCTCACCAAGGCTCTCTCTGGCACTACACTTATCTACATTGAAGTCCTAGATTGGTGTCTCCTCTAGTTCCTCCATCTTGCGGGTGCGTATAGGAGATGCATAATTATATTAACTGTTATTACATATTTACCTAAGTACCCCTAGGGGTCCCTATATAAACTACGTGTGTAATATCCCGTCCCACATTGGAGATTTGTGAGTTCAACATCTGGTATATAGTACACGTGTGGATTACTACTAGCACCTTAAGGCTTAAGCATTTTTATCCAGTAGTACGGATAAAGAAATTGCTGGGATAGCAACTTCTCGAGTTGTTACAAATGGTATCTAAGCGCAAACCCTGGTCCCGCAAGGGCTTTGTGGCGGTGCATCGCCAGCCAGGGGGATCCATGACTAGGCACACTGGACAAGGACGTCGAGTATATAAGGTGGGGGGATTGTAATATCCTGTCCCACATCGAGATATTGTGGATGAGATGTATATAAAGGTGGGGGGATTGTAATATCCTGTCCCACATCGAGATATTGTCGATGAGATGTATATAAGGTGGGGGAATCGTAATATCCTGTACCGCATCGGAGATTTGTGAGTTTAACATCTGGTATATGGTACACTCTCTTGATTACTACAAGCACCTTCAAGGGTTAAGCATTTTTATCTGTTGGTACTGATAAAGAATTTGTTGGGATATCAATCTGCTCGGGTTGTTACAATGTGCACTCTCAGTATTATTATCACTGGAATACCTAATTCCTCGAACCTTAACACGGCGTTCGGCTGGGCTGGAGCGCTCGGCCGGGCAGCACAACGGAGAGGGAGGCAGAGGGAGTGAGAGACAGCGAGGGAGGGAGCTCGGCTGCACAACCACGATTTAGGCTCTTGAATTTATTTTGTTAGGATTTGATTTGATTAGTTAGGTGTTAGTTTGGTGCGATTAGGATTTGGTTAGCTAGAAATTTAGTTAGGATAGAAATTGACATGAAAAATCAAAATTCAAGTCAAAGTTAATAAAATTGAAATGAAATAATTCAATGGAAATTTATAAATGAAATTGTAAATGGAATTAGAAATAAAATAACTTGATGTAAATGAAGTTAGGAAGGATTAGTAATAGGATTAGGAAACGAGATAAAGATTTATGGAAATGATGAGAAAATAATATGTCTAGCAAAATTTTGAGGAAATGTCAAAACGACCCCCAATGTGTTGACTAATCGCTAAATCAAATCTCAACTATCGTAATTCACAAATCGGCCACAGGGAAATGCGGATTTACTAAAATTCCCTTAGGGAAAGTCGAGGTATTTCATATGCAGTAGAATCAATTAGCATGATTCTTTAAGTTCTCTTGTTTTCACCGTGGTAGTGCAACTGAAATAGCTTGACATGTCATTCCTTCTTCATGCATTCTGCCGTGACATTCTCCACCTTTCTTTCATCGTGGATTACCTAATCTAAACCCAATTGTTTAACTACCACTTTTGCTGCAGTGATCTTCTATTCTAATTATAATGCAATCTTCGAAATTCATTATATTTTAAAATTCTAGAAGGAAGATGGACAGCCAATTTGGAACAACCCAAAATGAAATAGAAAACATTTGCAGGACGGAGGGAGTAGTAGTTTATCATCAAATATCAGATTCTAAAAATTCCATGACACACAAATTGGTTGATGAAAAGAATTTTTTTGAGTTACATCGTCTCTCATATAAGGAAAACACCGGAATGATAATTATCTCCATTTCCTACCATCAGTCTATTTTAAGTGACAAAATTGCCAAGGCATTGTTATGATTTTAAGAGGATCCGAATGAAGTTGGAAATCTGACTTTGATGGAACTCTAATAATTTGGGTCTACAGAGAATATCATTTGATCCACTGAATTCTTTTCCGGCACTTTATCAACGTTGGTCGCAGTGCTTGCCTCCTTGTCATGGACTCTTGATGGATGACCATGCTAGAGCTTTTTCTTCCGTCATTCCTTATTGTTTACCTTTTCTTAACATTTGCTTAAAACATGCATGAACAACAGGTTGGGGTTGCTTATCTGTTGGCTTTTGAGAGTGCTAATGGCCTTGTTGTGTCTGCCGAAGATAATATTGAGTATGATCGGTGAGTTTTCATCTAGTCGTACCTATTTGAGTTGTTTCAAAGCCTATGAGTAGAGTTTTATATGATATTGTTATTTAAGTGAAAGCTTCACGCCGTTCTGTATTACTGGACTACAAATAATTAAATTTAAGGTATCAATACCCCTCTTTTGCAATAAAAGAAGCTTGGAATTATTTTCCTATAATGGCCCTGTTTGGATGAGCTTTATTAAGATTTTGAAATTTTAGGTTGTTGAAATGAGTGGTTGAGGTTAAAACAGTACACTCTCTCTCCTTACCTTAACCACTCATTCCAATCCTGTATAATCTTAATAGCTCATCCAAACAAGGTCAATATGTAAGGGCATCGAAAGTAAAAGAAAGGCATATCTTAATCCTATAAAAGGTCACGGAAACTGTATCAGTGTGTGCTTGTGTTTGTTTGTTTAAAAAAATTAAGAATAACAACAATTAACTAAAAGCAAAAGTCGATTCGTAAATGAGTCATAAAAATAAGTTCAGGGATTTA
This sequence comes from Linanthus parryae, assembly GCA_023055425.1. Classification (NCBI taxonomy): domain Eukaryota; kingdom Viridiplantae; phylum Streptophyta; class Magnoliopsida; order Ericales; family Polemoniaceae; genus Linanthus; species Linanthus parryae. Next base: position 86,154,402 of record JALGPY010000008.1, on the reverse strand, counting down.
ATTTAGAATATGATAACCTAAAAGGAAACCAGGTCAGGAAACTCTCAATTGTAACGCGAAAATTGTTTGCTGACACTTTTGCACAAGTCATGATGAATTGGCATTTTTTGGAGTCTCTGCTGATTTCAAAACGCTTTAACCAGGTGAATTCTTCAATTGATTTTACTTCCTTTTGTACTCCTTGCAGTTCTCTGTAATTGAGGTCACTATTTGTATATTTATTTTACCTAGATTGTAATTTTTAGGTTATCAATATAGAAAACTAGCATGTACTTTTTTTTTTTTTCGTACTGAATTTGAGCCACACACTTAGGCTCCTATGTCTTGGGATTTAAAATTTATCCCTGAAGCTCATACTGTGATTGATTCGTCCATTCGATCATGTGTTTCAATAGACATTGGGTCAATCACTTGGGTGGACTGAACTTGAAATGTGTTCAAGCTATCTCACTTAGGATTTAGTCAAATGTAATTCATGAAAAACATTGAGTAATTAATTAATTAATTTGTTTATCGATGAGGTTTGCAGATAGATTCTGTATGTTGGTATTTTCTTGATTTCAGTAGATGAATTCATCAGCTTAATGGTAGTGAATATTTTATCTTGCTTCATCCAGAAATTCTTATAAAGACTCCGTTGTATTTGCTTGGACAATTTCTTAGTGGATGTCTGCAGAGTTGCTAAGTGGTATATATATATATATATATATATATATATATATATATATATATATATATATATATATATTTATATATATATATATATATATATTTGGGTGAACCTAAGTGGAATATTTTCCCGTTGCCTTTTCAAGGAAAAGATCTCTAGCTATATGCTCATGTAATTTAGAAAGGGTAAATGACAAGAACTGTGACGTGACATTGTGCACCCGATGTATGACAAAAAACACTACCCTTTCTGAGGGTGGTTTTATTTTTGTTAGCATAGGTATTGGAATTATTATTTTACTGTAAATAGTTATTCAAAGTTTACAACCCGCTTTTCTAAAAAGAAAAGAATTTACAATCCGCTAATCAGAAAAATATAAAACACCCCCTCTCTCTTCCTTTTCCCAACACAATTAAACCCCACCCAGCACCGGCACCAGCACTACCTCCGCAACAGCACCACCGTCAATAAATTTTAGAACCTAGCATCACATCTTCTCTCTCTGCCCGAAATTTAACTCACCGTCTTCTTACTCAAACCCTGCCCTAAACTCACCTCACCATCACCAACCATCACCAACCAACCACTTGTTCGTCTTAATCGACGGCCACCATTCGCCAGACTTGTTACTCACCAGCGGAGTGAAAGTTCAACCACCCAAATCGCCCTCACCTTCCACCCAAATCGCCCTCACCTTCCTGCTCTTTCAACCAGTTGAAGCCCACCACGCTCCCAATCCCAATCAATCGGCATGTGAAGCATGGTCTTTGGGTCTGATTTTTGCAGATCTGTGATGGAGAGGTCGAGAGAGAGAGGATGAGGATGTGAAGCATGTGGTGACTGCAGCTGTGGTTATCAGTGGATGTGGTGGTTCGATGGGCAAGTCAGATTTGGTCGAGAGAGACAGAAGTGACTCTACTGCTGCAAAAACAGAGACCTTCTTTTGGATTTAAGAAGCTATTTTTATGGTTGAGCATGGTTTCTGCCGCACGAATAGTGATGGTTCGTCTGCAATTGATGGATTTTGTTTGGGTTTGGATTTATTTAGAGGGTCTCAGTTTCTGGTTTTCTTTGGGTGTTTTCACTTGATTTGGTTTAGAACCGGTGATTTGAGGGTTCCAATTTCATAATTTATGGTTGAACATTGTGCTTCAATTTCTTTTGATTGGCTCTAAAAACGGTGAGTTAGGGGTCCAATTTTAAGAATGTACGCTTGATTTGGTTTATAACCGGTGATTTGAGGATTCCAATTTCATTATTTATGGTTGGACATTGTGGTTCAATTTCTTTTGATTGGCTTTAGAATCGGTGAGTTAGGGGTTCATTTTTAAGAATCTGATTTGTTTACCACAGGTGATATGTCCTTTGTCACACCACAGGTGTTATATGTCTATCAATACACATGGTATTTGTTTACCTTAGACAAAACTGCGGCTCTATTATTTTTTTTTTAAATTTCAAACTTGCATGGATCTTATTGCTGATTTTGATGATTACGCCAATGAAATTTTAAATGTTGATTTTAAATCCTTTGTTATGTCGCTTTTTCTCTTATTATTTAGTACCAGATTTCTGCTGTGTTTTACATTATTTTCTCAGTTTTTGTTAATAAGCCGTTCTTCACCTTCTGGATTACTTTTTCCTTTAATCATAGTTATCTTCTTTATTTTGTAACAATTCATTTTTATCGTGCTATTTTCCAAGTCATTTTTCGTCACTTGCACTGCAGGCTAATTGAAAATCAGTATTTAGGCCTGAAAAATGGGATATTAGATCAATCAGCTATCCTTCTTTCGAGCCATGGTTGTCTGACCTACATGAATTGCAAGGTAATGTGTGAAAACCTGAATTTGCATATTCTTTTCATCTTTCTGTTTCTACTGTGCTTTACAAATTTGTAGGTCCATGCGGTGTAACTTGTAAGGTCACAAATTATTTGGTTTAGTGTGCAAGTACTTGAGTCTGAGCCATATCCGTGTCAGTATGAATTGTGAACTTGGAAAAGTTGAGGCTGCATCCCGGGTTCCAAATTGCCTTTAGTTGTATAAGACATTATAGAACTTATATAAAATTCGCACACGGAGGAGCAAATTGACGACGCTAGCAGAGATAGAAAAATTTCTGCCAACCTTTTAGAGCTTTCTTACCATGCCATTTTGGGTAAGCAAAATAGTAAGAGTATGAAACTATTGGGCACTTTTGGCGGCCACGCGGTCATCCTGTTGGTAGATAGCGGGCCAACTCACAATTTTATTTCCAACACGTTGGTAGAAAATCTAAAATTGCTGGGTACAACAAGTGGCTGAATTTGGAGTCCAGAAATGGAGATGTGATACGCTGTAACTGCTTTTCCCCCAGTATTTGGGTGCAGCTTGCAGGATTAACGATTACTGATGATTTTTATCCTTTCTCTGTTGGGAGTGCTGACATCATTTTGGGCATCAAATGGCTGGCGTCCTTGAATACTGTCCAAGCGAATTGGAACAAGAGGTTCCTCATATTTTACATGAATGGTCGCCGTTACAAGGAGTACCGAAGATAGAGTAAACCAAATCATTTCTTCAGAGTATATCCAAGGAAGAGGAATTTCCGCCTTGAGGACAAGGCTGTTTTCCAGGAGGGGTTTACGTTGTGAAAAAACGAAATATGCAGAAAGAAAGAACTAAACACACCGATTTACGTGGTTCGGCAAAACAGCCTACATCCACGGAGTTGCAGAGATTTCACTAAAACAGACGAAAACGTCTCAGAGAGAATTACAAGCAAAATCAGAACGCTCAATAACATGCTACGAACCCTAAGAACTTTATAAATAGACGACCTATCAAACCGGGCCGGATCCAAGCCCAAACGGGTCAAAACGGGTCAAAACATGAACTGGTTCGATTCATAAAACGGGTCGCCCATGAACCAGGGCTCCAACCCAACAATTCTCCCACTTGGAGACTAGTTCAACATCATGTACCAGAACCACATCCCCTAACATAATCAAGCTCCATCCCTGCAACTCAACTCATCTTCTTCAAGAAAGAAGACCCACTGAAGCTGTGCACAGCTTCAATTTCTTAACAGTAACAACCTTTGTGAACTCCCACAAATCTTCTCAAGCTGTACTTAACCGTCATCAAGTAACTCACAGACGAAATGATACTTTGTCTTAATATGCTTGGTCTTAGAATGAAACGCTGGATTTTTAGCTAGAAAAATAGTACTCTGATTGTCACTGTGAAGCGTGCCATTCTCCTGTAGTAGTCTCCTTAATAACGTTGTGCACAACCGACCTTGACCGCGTCAACCGAACGATGCCCAAAACCTGTCGATCCATAACCTTCTAGTCTTCCTCCTTCATGGCTTCAGGCTTTACCCCGTCCAGTGGAGCATGCAGTTTCTTCCCATACAAATAGTCCTCTATCTGCATCTTCCAGTACGCATAATCTGTGCCGTCGAACTTTTCAATTTCAGATCCATTCATCTCATCTGCCATCGTTTTTTCCAAACCCTAGCAAACCTGGCTCTGATACGAGTTGTGAAAAAACGAAATATGCAAAAAGAAAGAATTAAACACACATATTTACGTGGTTCGGCAAAACAGCCCACATCCACGGAGTTGCAGAGATTTCACTAAAACAGACGAAAACGTCTCAGAGAGAATTACAAGCGTAATCAGAACGCTCAATAACATGCTACAAACCCTAAGAACTTTATAAATAGACGACCTATCAAACCGGGCCGGATCCAATCCCAAACGGGTCAAAACGGGTCAAAACATGAACCGGGTCGATTCATAAAACGGGTCGGGTCGCGCATGAACCAGGGCTCCAACCCAACAGTTTACTGATATGAATAAGCTGCGTATGTATTCCAGAAAACGCACACGTGGCACTCATCAAGTCTTCCCGGGGCATTTAGATCAGTTATTAATCAGTACACACTTATCTAGCGGTTACCTAGCAGTTATTTGGAAATCATCTAGCAGTTATTTTCTGTGTTTTCTTTCAATATCCTCCAGGATTATCCAAGGGTATGTACTGAATGTTTGTCTCAATAATTGGGAGACTTGTCCACTCCATACGGACACTTTAATTCTCTGTTTCTATCAGTTGATCTGGTTTTTGTACAGAAAAATATTTTTGATTGGTGGTTTGAAGAGAGAGATCGGTGATTGCGGTGATGGTTGGTTGGGTTGGTGGTGGCGGCACTGGTGGTTGTGAGCTGGTGGATTCGATCAAGGAAAATAGAGAGGAATGTGACGAAAGAATAACATGTGGGCCGGGCTGGCTTCAAATTGGGTCAATTTTGAGCTATCTAACAAAATTTTGTTCTAATTTTGGGTATGACAGGTAATTTTGGTTCTGATAGTCTATTGTGTGTGTTGTTTGATGATACTTGTGGTGTTATGAATATTAGTTTCATTTGGGTGGTAATGGGTGGTGTAATATTTTAAGTCCAGGGGTATGGTGGACTTTGTTCACGATTTAGGGGTAAAAAGTAGGAAAAAACGCAGTCAGATACTGACCCCAGTGATAGACGAAATCAAACCGGGGGGGGGGGGGGGGGAGATTCAAATTTCCAGAACCAGAAGTTTGGCAAAGTAAGGGGTAACAGTGTCTTTTGTGAAAAAATGAGAGGGTAAAGTGTCTTTGTGTCAAAAATTAGGAGGTGCGTCTTACCCAACATTTTAATCGTAAACATTTGTAACTTCACCTAGATTGTTATAAAGTTTGCATGTAGTCCTCGATACTAAAAAAATAGGGACAATTTTGATTTTAAATACAGTTCCATGCATTTACCAAGTTTAACAGTTATACTTGATAGATCAAATGGTTGCATACACACACATATATTGGACGAGTTATCTACATCCGCAGTAGGGGGTGTATATCCATACAAACTGATCAATCTTCTTTGTATTTAAATTTTGTCTACATTTCTAACTTCTCTAGCTGCCAACTTATATGCTTTCTTCTTTTAGTTCAATGTTTAAATGACCATATTTGACTATATTTTCTCATGTGCTCTTTATTCTTCTCTTTCATGAACCATAGCGTCTAATTGTTTTCTTATGGAAAATGTAGACTAAGGAATACCAACTTGTGCATCCGCCGAAGCATCAAAATTGTGGATCTGGGATGCAAAGATCATACAAGATACTATTAGCATTTTCAGGCTTAAAGCAGGCCTTGACAAGTAACCCTGGGTACAACCGCCGAGTTGCTGAGTGTCAAGAAGCTGCAAGATTATTGTTGGAGTAAGATAAGACCCTTGTATTATTTTATATGAGTTCATTCATGAATATCTGATACCTTATACTTTTTATAAATGTTGGTGTGTTCTCGTGAAGAAATCATGCCAAAAGATGTGATGCCGAGAAGTTAACGAAAATACGTAGAATTCACTATTACTGAAGATGTAAAGCTTTATGGGACTACCACATGGAAGTTTGTTCGCATTGAAGCTCAACCTTCTTTTTACTTACCGTAACTTATGAGTAGTATGTTACTGTTATTATCAGAACACAATTGAAATGGAAACTACAATAGGCCTAGTAAACCAGGTAACAAGTAAGGCATTAACACTGCCAGGGAGTGTCTGTAAAAGATTGCCACTTTCTTATAAATTGTGCCACATTGTGCTTACACCAATTTGGTAAGCCACTTCTGCAGTGCTTTAGAGTGACCTTCTGTGTTACAACTCACAAGTCACAAGTTCTCGAGGCTGCAATTATCAACTCTAAGTACCTAATAGTTAACTTGTCCCCTTCTAAATCCATGTATCACTTCCTGCACCAAAGCTAGTTCTTCTGTCCCTCATAAGTAGATATCTTGTTTCTAGAGCTCAACATTTTGCTTAAGTATGCATTATATTTCTTATCTTGCAAGATGATTTTTAAAATCAGATAATGCCAGTGTGGATGTGGAAATCATGTTTGTTTGAGAACCAAGAAAGCTTGTTAAGCTTCAGTAATCCAGTGAGAAGCACTTTTCGGCAATAAAGTTGCTACATGTTTGCTCAATAATTCCAGAACTCCAAACAAACTTCTTGTGGTACCTTATAAAACCACGGAAGCCCCTCTAAGCTTCATAACTTTTTCTGCCATCCCCCTCTTGGAAATTATACGTACGAAACTCTCAATTTCTTTAGAGAAATAGAGAACTTGGAAAGAAACTAAGAGTTGATGTTGAGCTTATGCATCCAATGTCAGGTGTAGATGTTGCACATGACTTGCTTCATTACCATTATAAGCTAAAAGGCCATCAATGAACACTAAAGAGAATCGCCTCAAGAAGTTAACAAATATCCGGTTTCATGAAATTCTGAAAGATAAGTGGAGTACCTGCAAATAAATGTCAATACAGACTCAACAAAGTGTCGATGAGTTATAGAAGCAGTTTACAATTTCCTTGGTTACCTCATAAATTAAATTCTACCTGTACAAACATCACAGACTCATGACTCTGTTTAAAATATTTTGGTTGATCATTTAAGAGCTTTTCAGTATGGTTCACTGTTCACAATCTGACCTTTGTTGTCAATTTATGTTTTGATTTGATTTGAGTCTCTCTCTCTCTCTCTCTCTCTCTCTCTCTCTCTCTCTCTCTCTCTCTCTCTATCTCTATCTCTCTCTCTGCCAGAGTTCATTTCTTGTGGTCAATTTGTTGGATTATTTTGGTATCACTTTCATGTGTCCTCCGTATGTTCCTTCATCTTATTTGTATATTTTATAGGGCTTCTGGAGATGAAGGAGCTGAGCCTTTCCTCTCAAATGGTTAGTTGCTTAATTGATCCTTCCATGATTGAACTACCCAGGTTTTCCTGGGTAAATATTTGAATTAATGGTCTATTTTACTTATTAATTTTGGTAACTTGACTTTCTATTAACAGTTGATCCAAGAATCTACGAGACTCACAAGGTAACACTTACCTTCAGTAGTTGCTCAATTGCCTAGTTGTTTTATATTTTCTTCATGACTTATTTAATACTTAGTGCTTGAAGCAGGCTTATTCGCCGAAACCAATTGTCTGTGTGTGTTATCCGATAACCTATCTAGCAATCGACCGTTAATGCTTTGCTACAATTGCCTTTCCACCTCACATTGAGTTTCATTGACTAGTTTTAAGTCTGTAGTGGCTTCCACTGATTTGGTTTCGGAACGGATTTCACTTAATACTCATGCATGAACACCAACTTATATTTTACCAAATGCACTGCGAAAAGTTTCACATAAAACCCTACACTCCACTCGCGCAATATATTGGTCTTAACTTACCCTTAAATAGGGTACTTAAATTATATTTGTGGTACCAATAAGTTACACTTTTACAGCGCGATGCGTCTTTCTTGGTACGTTTCATATGTATGTTGTCGAGTAGGACTTTGTATAATATGAATGGGTATGAAGTACAATTAACCTTTTGATATTATACCGTTCACGGTTTTAAGTAGTTCTGAAGTGATATTTCTGTGTAGGGATATAGGCTCAAACATCCATGCTACAGCTGGTTTCGAGCCTGTTAATATTTTCTGTCATAAATTGATTATGCAAGTAAATCTCTGCAGGCTAATTTAGATCCTACTTTAGCTAGAAGAGCAGAGCATTATTTCTCCGAAAATATGCGAGTTGCAGAAGGTATTATTACTCACTGTTTAATCTTGATGTGTCTAATACTCTAATTATCTTGGCAGTTGTTTGTGTTAAAAGTGGTTGTCAATGTGTTTGGTGAAAATTTGTGTTTACTAAAAGCGTTCTCTTCCAATGATATTTAATACAATGTTAAATTAATTAAAAATAATGCAAAAAATTGTTTGTACTCTTGAATCTCCATGGTTCATGGCAAAACTTATAGAACACAAAATGTGCATAATCTTGAACACATTTGTGGCTTAACTTGGTGTGCATCTCTCTGTTTAGGTGGTTTGTTGGGTAAACTGGAAACCAAAACGAAGTGGCGTGTTCCAAATTGACCATTCCCACCAATGTGGGACGTCTCAATTTGAAACCAGTCTGTTTGTGTCGATTGGGTTGCATGGGTTGGTTGGTATAACTATCCAATTGCCACCTTATCTGTTTTAATATCATTCCATAAACTAGTGGTGAACTGCTAATTATGAATAGGATTTGGTCATTTGGGCATTATGGTGGTTTCATTGCAAGCTCATAGTCTGCATATCAAACTGCTTATACAGAATAACAGTATCAGTAGTTTACTGCTGAACAACTTTCTTCTATACAACATTACCAGACAGGTCCACTGCTAAACCCTATTGTCATGATAATTACAGGAGTTCAAGCATGGGCTTCTGGGAAATTGCCACCTTATCTGTTTTAATATCATTCCATAAACTAGTGGTGAACCGCTAATTATGAATAGGATTTGGTCATTTGGGTATTATGGTGGTTTCATTGCAAGCTCATAGTCTGCATATCAAACTGCTTATACAGAATAACAGTATCAGTAGTTTACTGCTGAACAACTTTCTTCTATACAACATTACCAGACAGGTCCACTGCTAAACCCTATTGTCATGATAATTACAGGAGTTCAAGCATGGGCTTCTGGGAATGTAGAAGTCTTTGGGAAGCTCATCTCAGACTCTGGTCTCAGTTCAATCAAAAATTATGAATGTGGTAAGCTACAGAGTCCTTTTATGTTCGATTTGAATTAGTGTTGTTGCTGTTTGTATTCTGTGTACACTGTACAGTATGGTTCTTTGACGCACAGAAAGCTGTGCCTTGTGGTGTATGTTCTAGAAACATAGGGAGGTAGAGGCCCTAACCGAAATGGATAAGTAATTAGGTATGAATCTAGATTTCTAGACTCCAATTAATATGCTAAAATCAAAGAATTCTTGAACTGACTTTTTGACTGTTGAATCACCTTTACTTTTAGCAACACACTTATTCATGGGACCCAATTTCTACTGATAGGGTGAGTTTTACGTGGACTTTTGGAACTTTTAGGCGACTTATAAGTGGAAAAAATCTCATTAAAAGAAAGTCGAAGACAAAATTAGGTCTGTTTGGTATAAAATTTTGCATTGTGTGGAAGTATGTGATGTGATAGTTTTGTTTCCTTGGTGTAAACTACTTGTATGGCCTTTTTTTGTTTGATAGTAAATGTTGAGAAGTCCGACATCGACAATTACAAGATGAAACAGCAATTAATAAGTTCATGGGCTACTCCCCTTGCCTACTGTTTTTAGGTGGGTCCCACATTGGACACGTACAAGATGAAACTGCAATTAATAAGTTCATGGGCTACTCTCATCACCGCCGATTGGGTTTTAGGTGGAACCCCAAGGATTATAGGATATAAAAGAGCCAAGGGTCATTTCATGTGATTGGGCGAACCACCCGCGGGATCAATACTTGCCTGCTAACATATACCTACGTGTAGGTCTTCAGATGCCACACGTCTGGGGGCATGTTAAGAAGTGGCACATCGGACAATTACAAGAAGAAACAACAATCAATAAGTTCTTGGGCTACTTCCTCATTGCCAATTGATTTTTAGTGGATTTTAACAGTAAATATTCATGAGGGGCTATTTTATCATTTTGAAGTACAAGTGGAAGGAAAAATCCAGAGAGTTAACAGCAGTACCCAACTTTTCATGGGTGAACCGAATAGTATGGATTGAGTGGTGAATAGTAAGATTCTGGGAGCCAAAAGAAATCTGGTCCAGAACCCGATGGTAGAGAACAAGTTCAATCATCATCTAATAGAATATATGTTCTACCTGCAAAGATTTTATGGATGTGGTCACAGCAAAATCTCGTTGGTTTCACCAAACTGAGTACAAGTGACATCTCTAACAGTAGATTAATGAAGGAATTCTACCAACTCCCAAAGCTCCCTACTTGGGAATAATTTTAAGCACATCACATTGCTTCAAAGCTGCAAACTGTCCTTGTTTTGGGTGTCAAAATTTTTGCTACAACCTGGGCTCAGAGTTATGGCTATAAAATTTGCTGGGGCCTCTCATAATTTTTAGCTGGCGAATATTTTAAGCATTTGAAATGTAGGACGGTTTGTCATTACTATCTTATAGTTCGGTCATTCTTTTGTCATCCTTACAATGGATTCCAACATCTTCACAACTTCAGAAGTAATCCAATATCAGTCTACATAAAAAGCTACTTTCCATTATATCATAATCCCTATAGTTAAGCGAATACTTTATGATCCCAGACAAGCTCCATATCCTTTTAAAATATACTATATCATAATCCCTCAGAGTATAGCAGAACAAATAACGGTTTTCTTTTCCAGGGTGCGAGGCTCTGATACAACTATACGAGATCCTTCTGAGGGCACCTGGTGTGTATGGAGCACGGTTCAGTGGTGCTGGATTTCGTGGGTGCTGTATAGCACTTGTTGATGCAGCTTCTGCCACGGAAGCTACACATTTTGTTGAAAAAGAATATCAGAAGGTCCAACCCCAACTCGCTTCACAAATCAGACCGGGTAAGGCAGCTTTGATATGCGAGGGGGGTGATTGTGCTCGTCTGATCTGACAGTGGAGCAGTTTTCCTCTTTTACGGAAAAACTGCAAGAAAAAGAAGATACATAGAAGTACATGTTTTACATCACGAGTTTTTTGATATGCGAGGGGGTGATTGTGCTCGTCTGATCTGACAGTGGAGTGGTTTTCCTCTTTTAGGGCAAAACTGCAAGAAAAAGAAGATACATAGAAGTACATGTTTTACATCACGGGTTTTTTGAGTTTCACATGCACTTCATTTCCATTCATTTGAATAAGACAACCTATTGGGATGTGTTCAATAAGACATCTTCATTTTGTACTGATTTATCGACCCCATTTTGATGGTCCCTAGATTGACATGATAAATCTATTAGAACACCACCTGGACACATCACCAACGGAGTGTGAGAACCTAACCTTTGGAGAAATATCAACAAGAAACTTTTCCCAATAAAATGAATGCAGTTTGTCAACTTGAAGATAACTAGTATTAGTATAAGAGTGCATACGTTGAATTGTTGTTTAATCAATTTTGAATATGCTAAGCAGTATTTACTAACTTGCTGCTAATAAGCCGAGTTAGAGAAAAGTTCGTTTTATTGGGTACTAATAATTAGGGGTGCGATTTCGGTTCAACCGAACCGGAACCGAACCGACTGAAGCCGGAACCGGTCGGTTTCGGTTCGGTTCAGCGGTTCGTAGGCCGTGTTCGGTTCGGTTGAACCGGAAACGGTATTTATGATTCGCTAGAACCGAACCCGAACCGGTAACCGGAACCGGATCCTTCACCGGGTTCGGTTTCGGTTCGGTTCAGGAACCGGCCGAATATTTTTTTGTGTTCATATTTTAGTTGTTGTAGTTAGTGCCTAGTTGTAGTATTAATTAATAAGTATTAATTAACAAAGTTAGGGTTAGGGTTCATTAATGAAATTAGTATTAATTAACAAAGTTAGGGTTTAGAGAATGTTATTAATTAATACTAGATTGTTTTAATGTACAAATGTAATGTAAAAATTGATAAATATTTAAAAAAAATCAAAACTTGACAAATAAGTGGAAAACAAGTAAACTTTTATTATTGATTAAAAGTTAAAACATCAAATGTTAGAAAAAATTGCATCACTATAGTTTAAGTACATCTCAACTAGGTTGGCACCTACTTAACTAACAATCATTTGCATTTTTTCTAACTTACATACAAAGTTCGGCTCTACTTAACTAGGTTGGCAATTGGTCCACATCTAGGGGAGTGTCCGGGTCTATTCTCAATTCTTGGTAAAGTTCGGTGACCATAACGTCCAAAGGGTGTAGGTGTTGTGTGCGTTTGTTGGCGTCGCTCCAATCCTTCGAGCATATGAGTGCCTCCAATATCTCCGAGGTTAGGCACGATCTTTTCTCCGACAAAACTCGTTTACCTGCACTAAAAGTAGATTTGGAAGGGACTGTAGAAGCGGGAGGGGTTAGTAAATCACGTGCCATTTTAGAAACAATTGGATTAGTTCTTTCATAATTTTTCCACCAATCAAGTATATCAACATTTTCTATGTCTCTCTCCGACACATTTATGAAATAATGTTGGTTAAGAAACAACGTTAATTCCGAGACGCAACTAGTCCCGGTGGGTGTGGCTTTTGTAGTCTTAAATAAAGAACCAATAGCGTACTTACTCTTACCCTTGCCCTTACCCTTCGGATCGCTCGATGATTTTTGAGAACCACCACTAACACCAAATTTAGCAAGATATTTATCGTACATAACATTAAGTTCTTGTTTAACTTGTTCAATAGTTGGTGATATCACTACGGGTCTATATGGGGTAGTCATGTTTTCCGAAATTTGGTTTAGCATAAAACCTAGGGAAGCATCCTTTTGTCTTGGGTCCAAAACACTTGACAAACAAAAAATCATAGGGATCGTTTCAAAATATTTGAGAAATTTGTCTTCCATGTCGTTAATTGCCTCGTATAAAATTTCATTCTCCCTATACTGTTGAAAAGCCGACGTTAAAAACAATAGTTGTGGAATAACGTTGTTAGTAGTAGGATAATAAACACCCGAAAGAATATTAGTGGCGTCATAAAATGGTTCAAGAAACTCTCTTAAGACACTTGCGGCGTTCCAATCATTTTGGGTAACGGATCCGGGATTGCCATTTTCATTCAAAAAACGTGTGATTGTGGTCTCATAACCTTCAACACTTTTCAACATCAAATAAGTGGAGTTCCATCTAGTCCTACAATCTCCCCCAAACCTTCTTTTTTTCTTGCCTATTTTAGCACAATAATTCCCAAAATGTTTTTGTCTTTTGTTTGAAGACGCAATAAAGAGAATAGCATCACGAATAGGAGAAATATACTCTTCTAGTTTTTTCAAACCAACTTGTACAATTAAATTGATAATGTGACATACACAACGAACATGTTCGATTTCTTCGCGAAATGGTGTTTGTATCAAAGTTCGAATATGATCTATCGCACTATCACATGCCGATGCATTGTCAAAAGTAATTGATGTAATTCGTTGATCAATACCCCACTCTTCAACAATATCCATTATGGCTTCTCCTATGTTTACACCGTTGTGAGGATATGCAACTTCTTGAAATGCAATAACACGTTTTTGTAAAGTCCAATTAGTGTCAATGTAGTGTGCGGTGACGCAAATATATCCTTTGTTATTTCTACCCGACCACATATTCGAAGTACAACCAACTATGAAATTAGAATCAAAAAATGTTTGCATAAGTTCCGCTTTCCTCTCACTATATGTTTCCATTATATTTTTTCTAATAGTGTGTCTACTAATATGCTTATAACCGGGACAAAAAGCTGTTTGTACTAACGTGTTTAACTCTACGTCGTCGGTCATATTTAGAGGTTTTTCGGTGGCCATGATATAATGAGATAATGTTTTTATTGCCCTATTTTCATCGTAGACAAAAGTAACTACGTTGCCTTGTGCGTCGAATCCTAGTTGGGTTTGGAGCATCGCGTCGCCTACGGCGGGTGTATCTTTCAAAGTCCGTGTTCATTTTGTAAGTGTTTTCTAAGTGATCCTAATCCACCGGTTTTATCCAACACAAAACTTTTTTGACAATGTTTGCATTTAGCCCTAAATTTTGGTGTACCGTTGGCGTCTACACCATCGGGTAATTTATCCATATGTTCCCAAACGGGACTTTTTTTAGGTTTTTCCGCCTTACGTGTTCTTTTATTACTACCTAAATTCGGATCATTTTCCTCTATACCGTCAAAAGCATTAGGGCCAAATAAAATGTCCATTTGATCATCAATATTAATTTCTTCGATTATGGGTACGTATTGGTTGTTTTGGTCATCAAAATTTGCACGAGATGAAGAAGCCATTTTTTTCTTATAGAAATTTGATGAAAAAAAATAAAGTTTTACAAATAAAGCACAAATAATAACACAATCAAATAGCAAACAACAAACAATAAAACTTACAAACTCCAAGAATAATTCTTGGAGGTGAAGCGAAACGTCGAAGATTGAAGATGCGTTGCCGAATATGGAAGATGCGTTGCTCTTGCTTGTCGAATTTTGAAGACGAGAGTGTATGACGAAATTTGAGTGATTTTGATTTTTGAGATTGTATGTGGAAATTAGAATTGAGGATTGAGGAATATGGAGATTGGAGATTGAATTTTGGAGAGTGTAGGATGATTTTTGAGAGAAGAATTGTGAGAAATGTTGAGAGAGTTTGTTGATGAAGTGTGAAAAAAATTGTAGTATGGGTTGGGTATTTATAGGGTTTAAAGGAAGGGGAGGGAAGGTGAAAAAAAAAAAAAAATCGCCCAAACGGTCACTGACCGTTCAGGCCTTCTCCAACGGTCACAAAACCAACGGAATCATACTTGAAAATTCGACCGTTACCCACCGGTTCTCGGGTCGGTTCCGGACCGGTTCCGGTTCCGGTTCCGCATTTTACTAAAACCGAACCGTAACCGGAGACCCCCCCGGGTCCGGTTCGGTCCGGTTCTACGGGTCTTCGGTTCGGTTTCGGTTGATTTCTTCCGGTTCCAACCTAGCGGTTTCGGTTCGGTTTCCGGGTGAACCGAACCGAAATCGCAGCTCTACTAATAATCAACTTTGTATTGACTGACTTACAAAGTTGATTGTTGTTTTCTATTTTATAAATATTATACTCCCTCGATGTGGTTTTGTATGTTACGATGTACACTCAGACTTATGAAATGACATAAATGTTCGTTCCAAATTTTTTCTTGATAGCTTTACCACTCATCTGTATGATAATCTTAATGCAAATTGTGAATTTCAATGGTGGCGATACTGGGATAACTATATCAAACTTCGCAAATTTTGTTCTGAGTGACTATTATTTTGTATCTCATAGAAAAAGAGAAAGAAAGAATACATAGAACAAGAATTTGGCAGATTACATGTTAAAATATATGGAGACGAGTTAACAACATTTCATGCTTACACGGGAGTGTTTGTTTGTCGGGAATAGAGATGGCTACTCGGTCCGCTCCAATCCGAGATCCGAGTGATCCGATTCGAAAGGACCAAATCCGAATCCGATTCAATTTAAAATGGATCTTAAATAGATTAGGAAAGCAAAATCTGAATGGATTTGAATCCGGATTTAGATCATAGTGCAAATTTGATAGATATAAGATGCGATCCAAGTACTTGCTATTTTACAAAAATAGTCACATGTTGTAAACTCAAGAGTAGAGAAGAGAGAAATATGTAGAGAAATATCATGTGTGTATTATTCTCCACCAAACCACCATTTATATATGGTGTAAGGGTCAATAAGTATCAACCAAATATGGTAAATACAATATGTTATGAATATTCACAATATCAATAATATATTTCATAACACTCCCCCTTGAATATTCACTAACACTAACATGATACCTCGTTAAAACCTTGTCGAGCAAAACCCGTTGGGACAAAAACTCTGGCAAAGGAAATATAGTACATCTTATGTGCAGGAGCTTGGTTCAATCTTGAGCTCATCCATTGCTGCATTTCTCATTAAAATCTTGCTTGGAAAAAACCATGTGGTATTAAAACCGCAACTACGGAAAAAGAGTACAACGCCTTGTAATTTAGTCTCCCCCTCTTTGCATCATCTTGATGTCACACTTTATACCTGGAAAGTGAACTTGTGGGAAAAAAATAATGTGTAACATAATATGATGCTACATGATCATTTGAAATAGTAATAAAAACTATCAATATGACATATTATATACTTATGACATTTGCCATACTAAATAATATCCATATGCACATAAACTACTCGGGAGTGTTTATCTTCAATTTGCTTTAGCAAAGAAGTATATCTAATGGGTAATAGCCTCCATGTATTTCATATATAGTGATTCGTACGATCATTTTGTGTAACTAGATACTTTCATATCCGTAGTCTTAAGACTAAACGAAATATCATAATCACTCTTATCAATAGAGGATTCGTAGGTTATAAGTATAATCATGAGAAACATATGAGCAGTGCTTGCAATATAGTTTATTTCTCTTTCAATAGTCTCACACATTCAGCCATTAGGGTGCGGACATTTGAATATATTGTTCTATATGAACATGGATGCTAGAGGCATATTAGGTAGTTCAAAGTACTTCACTTATATGCTCGATGCATTAATTGCAGAGCTCGTGTATATTTACACACACGAGTGTTGACTTTGATATTGGCCAATATAGTCAACACATTTCCACTAATAGTGGTGTAAGGATATGATATGATTTTAAGCGTCTTTCAAAGTGAATATGATCAATGATCATATACATAGACTCAAATGTAGGTAGCTCTTCATCTACATGAGCTGTTGCCTCTTCAACGACATTGATTTAATCATTTATTTATGAATCTATTGTGTTCTCAATTTCCATGGAATTGGAACTAACAAGGTCATGATCCTTATAGAGGATATATATGATTGCATAGGCAACCTTTACATGCTTCATATACATCAAAACTCATAATTTAGTAGAACGCTTGGATCAAGTTTGAGTAAGACATTTAAATTAAAATACATGTTTGTAATAGGGTATCTCCTCCCCCACAAGACATGAACCATATGATCAATGTCACAGAAATATCCTTTCGGCATATTTAGATACTGGAGCCAGAAACATCTAGGCGAGAATTTATCTCCTTAGAAGATGGAATTGTCATAATTCAAACTTATAGTTCTCAAGAACTCTAAAATACTATCCTCTTTGGGATGGGAGTTTTGATAACTCCCCACTAGGAGTTATCTTTGAGCATACATGAAGTGTGTTTTGTGTCAGAAAATTGTGTTTTAGCCAGAATTTTCCCTTAGGAAGCCTCGGAAGTTAGAACGAGATGTTTTAAATTCTCTTCATGAATTACTGCTTATTCTGTGCGTTTATTGGGATATGATCGCGGGTTTGTTCATGTTGTATTTGGAGGAACATGTTCGGAAAGTGTATTGGGATGCGTACCGAGACAGAATCTGGATCGCCTCGGTAAACATACTGAAAAAAATGCTAGGGGAAGGATTTGACCGAGGCTGGTCCAAGGGAGAGCGGAACGAAAAATGGAAAGACTGGAGGAAAAACAGGCAGTGAAAGCCGACCGAGAAAGCTGAAACCGCGCATAAGTATAAAATAAGAGTTTTTCCTTTTTGCATTTCACGTGGGGAAGCATTCTCAAACTCTTCCTCATTTTTCCAATCGGGACTTACATATTTAAACAATAAAGATCCATCTTTTAGAAAAACCATATATTACCATGTTGACACGGGGAGAAACCAAGTAACACTATTAGATGCGAACCAATACCACACTCACAAGACCATAAATGTCGACACCCCCCTAAGACTTCGTGCGGTCAGAGGAGTTAGTACGAGGAGCAACCCGGGGCTTGTGGGCAACCAAATAAAAGTGGGCTGTGTGACCGTAGTCAACAACAACCGATCCCAAAATAATAAATTGTTCCCCGGTACAACTCTTTTACTTTACGTTATTACATCTTATTAATCACGTGATAGTTGTGATAGAATTACCTTTACAAAATCAGTAAACTTTCTCAAATAAACAGTTCAAGTAGATATTCAAATTTTGAGACCATAAATCACAAAAACAGTTTAGACTCGAAAGAAGATATGGGTACTAGGCCTGGCATGATTACTTACCTCAAACAAAAGCAGTTACGACAAACTAGTCGTAATATTCGACGTATCCTTTGTCGAAGAACTCGTTGCCTACAATTTATAATTTCCTAATTAATATAGTGCTATCACACAAACACAAACGAAGTCTTATATGCAATGCAAGTGTAACCCCTTACTATTTCCCCAATATCTAACGATAATATTTTTATTAATAAAACATGATTTATACGGAATATCGTTTATTATCGTAAAGCACCGCTATAGTTATATAAATATAACTTATAAGATTAACTAAACTATTGCTTTAATTATTTAGGGTAGAGAAGCATATTATTTCTCCAAAACAACTATAATTCTATTAGTAGTTTCTCCCAATCCAAACAAGCCTTAGTAGCGAATATAAATTATAAACTAACTAAATTTATTTAAAAGAAATAACAAAATTTATTCCAATAAAGTTAATTAATCTAACTTGTTTATAAGTCTATAAAAATAAGAAAAATATTTTTATCACACTTATTCTACACTTTTATTTTTGGGTAAAGATGAGTAAAAAAAATTACTTTAAACATGTATAAAAAAAACTTGCCTCTTATGAGGTTCTATAAAAACACTTGCCTGTTATGAGGTTCGAACCTAGAGCCTACCCTACCATATACCCTAAGCTCTTAAGTGTTACCATCTAACCACTAGGCCAACCCACACTTGTTCTCTTCTTCTTCATAATTATTATCATTAACTAACTAGCTAAATTAAATAATGAGAAAACAAAACAAAACAAATCAAAAGAAGAAGGAAAGAGAGAGAGAGAGAGAGACGACGGGTCTGTTACCCGAGAGGTGAAGGAGACGACGGGATGAGGTGGCGGTGGCGATGAGCGGTGGTTCCGGCGACGAAGAGGACGACGGCGGCGTCGGGCTCGGCTGGGCTCGGTCCGGTTCCGGCGACGAAGAGGACGACGGCGGCGTCGGGCTCGGCTGGGCTCGGTCGGGTTCTGGCGACCCGGTCGGAAAAATCAAGAGAGAGAGAGAGAGAGAGAGAGAGAGAGAGAGAGAGAGAGAGAGAGAGAGAGAGAGAGAGAGAGAGAGAGAGAGAGAGAGAGAGAGATGGGTGAGGGAGATTGAGAGCAAGAGAGATTGAATGCTTGAGTGGTTGTGAATTCTCTCTGAGATTTATGGGTTTATATAGGTAGAGTGGTGATAAATTCAACAGGAAAGAGGAAACCCACATCAAATTTTCCGATTCCGAATTGGACTATCTTTTTGGCGAATTGCTTTTTCTTGGTGAACAAGATTGAGTCTCTACTGAAATAGGAGTGTATTGGGACGAAAATCAACATGTTTGATGAAGATTTGGAGTGGTGATGGTGGTGTTCGGGTAGGAGATAGAGTTCTCCCGTCCATGGAAGTGTTTGAGGAAGAAAATGACTTCCTTTTGGGTTAAAGACACTTTCACCCCCACTTGTTTAGTCATTATACAACTACTACCCCCAAGTTCAATTAAAAGAAACACTTTAAGTTAGGAAAACTACATAAAACCCCCTAATGGTTTATGACATTAAAATTAACTTTCTAAATAATAACAACTAATACCCAAACTTATACTAATGTCATATCAACACCTAATATTATTTAAAAATATCCGTTTCTAAATAACGGGGTATTTCATCCTGACCCAGGCCTTTAGGACAGGTTTGAAACCCTAGCAGACTTAGAACGAGACTGCACACTTAGGCAGCTTAACAGGATTCCGAAAGTCTGCAGAATCGTGATAACGTGTGGGATCTGAAAAGTTACTGCACAACTGGTACGTGGCACGGATAACTAGGATGCTGTGTGTTTTCATATCAAACTAGACAAAAATCTGAAAAGACCCTAGGGAATTTTGGAATCTAGTATCCCAAACCATAGATTTACAACACTTACGAGTATTCAGAAAACTCTCACAAAAAGATTTATAGTCTTAGTCATTACTTTTAGTACTTAGTTTACAACCATAATCTCAAATTCCTCCTTCCTTTTATATTTTGTGAGTTAAAACTGATTACTAGAAAAATTAGCAAAGTGCCTGTGGGATCGATAATCCGAGTTGAAAATACTCTGTATTGATTCGTATGCTTGCGAATAGTACGCTAAAAAGCGCATCAAGTTTCACTTATGAGAATACACTAATCTCATGTTCCTCCTTTAAATGGGTTCAAATGATGTTATAATGAGCATAAAGCATTTAGATATATAAAAATAACTCATAAAAGTTCACTAGAATGAATAAATTGCACAATTCATAAGAAGTGCACATATGGTCAATCTAAAATAATCTTGAAGACTATTTGAAGTCTAAATCAATTCTTAAAGCAACCAATCAATTTTAGTGATGCCAACAGTGACAAACTCAATCTTAAAACTTCTAGACAACTTCGTGTAAGAAACCATTGATCTCTTCTAAAGACGATATGTCTTCTAGGTGCTCGATATAAGATATGCACATTTTTTCAAATGTGAGTTGACAACTGTTGGAATAGATGCCCTAGAGGCAATCTCGTTTAGTATGAATTTATTTGTGGCTAGAAAATTCATTTTATTATTTATTGGATATTTAATATAATGAAGCCCTTAGATTTACAATTGTGTTGTTTATATTAAATATCCCTAGTCTAGTATAATGATTAATGGGACAATCATCTATAGACTAGTATGGGGTTGGATTGATATGGAGATATCATGATCCAACACATAGGTGTGCATTCAGGGTAATGGCACACTGGATTGACCCATCTCCGAGAAGGCTACATACACGTTATGTTGAGTCACAAGCGCTTCTCGTGGTGCAATGGTATTGTCATCCTTAGACTTGAAGTCGCTAGATATTCTAATTGTGGATTATTGTGATTTTGGTAGCGTTAAACGCTACACCGTAACTGGGTAGTTATAAAGGCGTGTACCGGATACAATAAGAAGCAAGCTTAGAGATCGTAGTGGACGTAGATAGAATTTGTCCCTGCCACATAACGGGAGCAAATATCCTAGGCCACTAGAGGAATAGTGCTTATAGAATGTCTGGCCAGACTCAAATAAATCAATTAGGGATATTGATGTTATTTGCAAGAATAAGGCTATTCCCATGGATCGAGAAACTGTGGATTGGATATACGAGTGTGACTTGTATGTCTCGTGTCCAATCCGGATATAGAGACAAAGGGATGAGACAATTACTTGTACAAGGTTTGTCAAGATGACTATTCTATTAGTTGGCTAGAATGGATGTTTTGCTAGAAACCGCTCCATATTAGAAATTGTTGCTACCAACTAGATAGAGCCTATGGGGTCACACGCTATATAGAGTTGAACTAGATTTAGGAATTAGTTAATAGGATTAATTAATTAGAAGGATCACTTTGCAACACCTTGCAAAGTTAGTAGGACTAATTTGCAAGGAAGGGACTTAACCGAATTCTAGTAGGACTAGAATAGGTCCTTTAGGTAGTTGGCAAGGATTTGTTGGACTATATAAATGACACTCCTTCCTTCCTTCCCACACTTATGACCTTATCGATCATAACTTGAGTGGGAGAGAACAAAAAGGAGAGAGTAAGCAAGCAAAGAGGAGCACGCCGCCCCCTTTTGCCGCCGCCCGTCCCCGTCGGCCACAAGGAGGCCGAAACCTCCTTGTTTCGTCTCATTTTGCGTGATTCTTCTTCCTCTTCCTCAATCCGGGCTAGCACCAAGGATTTTAAAAACTAATATTCAACTCTAGGCGTGGATCAACTATAGAGAACGTGACACAATTCGCGTTTGAAGTCATCAAAGGAGAACCCTAAGGTGTGTTATTGATTTCTTCCTTTACCATCGTTATGTCTCTTGACTTGTGATCCTTTAGGGGTTTTGCATGGGTTATGATTGTTTGTGTTTCCGTTGCGCATCCATGAATCAAAATCCTACAAAGGTATCAGAGCCACATGTCGTAGAGCATAAACGTGGTTTATGTGTTACGTTTTGATAGTTTTACACCTTAAAATTGTTGTTTATCGCGTAAAACAAGACAAATCAAGCATATGATGCAGTTTGTCAATAATGAATCATAACAAGATCTAGTTTTTGCATTGGATGCATGAATTAGTGAGTTTGAGAAATTTTAGGATCTTAGATCTAGGGTTTGGGCATCCTTTGGGAAGAAGGAGTTCATCCCAACAAGGAAACAACCAAACTTGGGCACCAAGCAAGGGAGTTGTTTTGGAAACAACTCCCAAAGGAGGTTCGGCCCCCCTTAGGGACCGCCCCTCCTTGCTTGCTGCCCTAGCAAGGCTCGGCCTAGGGGCCGGGGCAACCCTAGCCCGCGGCCTAGCCGCGTGGGCTAGGGGCCGGCCGGCCCAAGGCCTTTGCGGTTCTCTTTTTGGGCCCGGGAAATTAGATTGTTGGGCCCCATGGACCGTTTTAACCCTAGAATATCCTAAAATCAATTAAAATTGACCAAGCGCGTTAAAATTGGATTTTAACTGTTTATGTGCAATTCACATGGTGATTGGATATGGCCTTAGGATGTGGTTTGATGTGGATGTTTAATTTTTGTGGTTTGGTTTACGGCCTGCGAGCTGATCAATTAATTGTAATAATTAATTAGAGTTTTATGGCCTGCAAGCCATTTTTTTTCTCAAATTGTGAGATTTATTTTATTTAGTATAGTTGTTAGCTAGTGCTAGATAGAGTAGATTGTTAGCCAAGATTGAAGAAAAGAAGCCCAAAGCCAAAAGAAGCCACAAAAGATGGAGCATGGAGCATGGAGCATTCAACATGACTATGAAGGATGGACCAAAAGATCAAGACACATGGAGATGTGTTTGCTTTTAGGGTTCATAGATAATTCCATTGGCTTGGAATTATCTTAGTCTAGAAAAGGCCATATCCACATCACGTTTATTTTTGTTTTGTGGTTGTTTATTTTATTGTCTTATTATTTTGTGGTTGGTGTTGGATGATGCATGCAATTAGGATAATAAGATAATTAGACAACCCGAATCTATTATTTGGAGTTGTGCCCAAACTCAAATAGATAGATTAGTTGATATTGATCAACAAAACAATTAAAATTGAACTTAAAATCCCTCAAAATTCAAATATTGTGTTCTTGCCTTCTCGTTATTTAAACACTCATTATCATCATGATTTATTAGGGATGGCAACGGGTCGGATCCGGATCGGATCAGGCTAGATCCGATCCAGATCCGACTAGGAGAAATGGGATCCAGATCCGATCCAGATCCGTTCGGATCATCACCGGATTCGGATCAGATCGGATCGGGTTTCATCCAGCTGATCCAAATCCGATCCGTAGATCCATATAATACGTGGTCGGATCGGATTCGGATCGGATCCGACTTGGATTTTCAATAAGATACAAAAAATAAAATAAGAAATAAACATTATTTCATACGCTAAGGCATGTTCGCAAGTTATGAAGCCTAAAACACAACAAAAATAGCTTTGTAGGTTGGAATTACTATTGTATTCTTCTTGGAAGTGAAAGTGGGGAAGTAATATGAATATATTTGTAAAGCACACATATACGTCGGATCGGATCGGGTCGGAACCCGGTGGATCTTCCCTTAGATCCAAATCCAGATCCAAATCCGATCGGATCTGGCTTTCCAGATCCAAATCCGATCCATTTTCAATTGGATCGGATTCGGATCCGATCCATTCGGCCCGGATCGCTCGGATCACAGATCGGATCGGACCATATTGCCATCCCTATGATTTATCAAGTTCGTGCGTGCCAAAGCATGGCGACTTGGTTCATAATGATGGAATGCGATGGCACAAGCTAGTAATGTGCAAATGTTTAAATAAGAGGTTGAACACAACTAGGCTATTAATATGATTAAGAAACCTAGAGCCAATCAATTGTGATTATCCATACGGATGGATAAATAAGGAGTTATTTGCCCAATTGAACCAAGAGTTGCATAAGGGATGCAATTGGAATTGTTCCTACCTAAAGTAGACAAATTATGGGTGACTTGCCAAAGCAAGCTCATAAGGAGATGAAAAATGGATCTTGGCCCACTAGAAAATATAAGGATATTTTCCGCATTAATATCTTGAGGGTTATTAATCCGTAGAAAAATAGTGGGAGCTATATTTGATAAACTAGCCATTATTGAATATAGTCGAAAATTCACAAATACTATAACTTGCGTATTTTCCTTTTGTAGAATTCCAAATGGCAAACAACTCATCGAGTTCACAACATTCCCTACGATCTGTCCTTGAGAAGGACAAGCTCTCTGGAACCAACTTCCTTGATTGGTACAGAAACTTGAGAATCGTTCTCAAGCAAGAGAAGAAACTGTACGAAATAGAGGAGCATGTTCCAGCAGGTCCAGAGAACCAAACACCTGCAGCCCTAAAGGCGTATCAAAAGCGTGTTGATGACGCTAATGATGCGGCCTGCCTTATGCTATGCACCATGACTTCTGAGCTTCAGAAGCAACACGAAAACATGAATGCTCTCGATATGATCGAGCATCTGAAGCAGCTCTTCCAAGAGCAGGCAAGGGTTGAGAGGTATGAGGTCTCTAAGGCATTGTTCAAGTGTCATCTGTTATAAGGGAACCCGGTGGGACCCCATGTACTCCGTATGATCGGGTACTTGGAGAATCTCGCCCGACTTGGGTTCCCGGTTGGCCAAAAGTTGGCAACCGATCTCGTGTTGCAATCGTTGCCCGAGAGTTATGGACACTTCATCATGAACTATAACATGAACGAGATCGTGAAACCACTGCCAGATTTACTCAATATGTTGAGGACAGCTGAACAAAGCATCAACAAGGGTAAGGACAAGGACATTATGATGTACCTTATAAAACCACGGAAGCCCCTCTAAGCTTCATAACTTTTTCTGCCATCCCCCTCTTGGAAATTATACGTACGAAACTCTCAATTTCTTTAGAGAAATAGAGAACTTGGAAAGAAACTAAGAGTTGATGTTGAGCTTATGCATCCAATGTCAGGTGTAGATGTTGCACATGACTTGCTTCATTACCATTATAAGCTAAAAGGCCATCAATGAACACTAAAGAGAATCGCCTCAAGAAGTTAACAAATATCCGGTTTCATGAAATTCTGAAAGATAAGTGGAGTACCTGCAAATAAATGTCAATACAGACTCAACAAAGTGTCGATGAGTTATAGAAGCAGTTTACAATTTCCTTGGTTACCTCATAAATTAAATTCTACCTGTACAAACATCACAGACTCATGACTCTGTTTAAAATATTTTGGTTGATCATTTAAGAGCTTTTCAGTATGGTTCACTGTTCACAATCTGACCTTTGTTGTCAATTTATGTTTTGATTTGATTTGAGTCTCTCTCTCTCTCTCTCTCTCTCTCTCTCTCTCTCTCTCTCTATCTCTATCTCTCTCTCTGCCAGAGTTCATTTCTTGTGGTCAATTTGTTGGATTATTTTGGTATCACTTTCATGTGTCCTCCGTATGTTCCTTCATCTTATTTGTATATTTTATAGGGCTTCTGGAGATGAAGGAGCTGAGCCTTTCCTCTCAAATGGTTAGTTGCTTAATTGATCCTTCCATGATTGAACTACCCAGGTTTTCCTGGGTAAATATTTGAATTAATGGTCTATTTTACTTATTAATTTTGGTAACTTGACTTTCTATTAACAGTTGATCCAAGAATCTACGAGACTCACAAGGTAACACTTACCTTCAGTAGTTGCTCAATTGCCTAGTTGTTTTATATTTTCTTCATGACTTATTTAATACTTAGTGCTTGAAGCAGGCTTATTCGCCGAAACCAATTGTCTGTGTGTGTTATCCGATAACCTATCTAGCAATCGACCGTTAATGCTTTGCTACAATTGCCTTTCCACCTCACATTGAGTTTCATTGACTAGTTTTAAGTCTGTAGTGGCTTCCACTGATTTGGTTTCGGAACGGATTTCACTTAATACTCATGCATGAACACCAACTTATATTTTACCAAATGCACTGCGAAAAGTTTCACATAAAACCCTACACTCCACTCGCGCAATATATTGGTCTTAACTTACCCTTAAATAGGGTACTTAAATTATATTTGTGGTACCAATAAGTTACACTTTTACAGCGCGATGCGTCTTTCTTGGTACGTTTCATATGTATGTTGTCGAGTAGGACTTTGTATAATATGAATGGGTATGAAGTACAATTAACCTTTTGATATTATACCGTTCACGGTTTTAAGTAGTTCTGAAGTGATATTTCTGTGTAGGGATATAGGCTCAAACATCCATGCTACAGCTGGTTTCGAGCCTGTTAATATTTTCTGTCATAAATTGATTATGCAAGTAAATCTCTGCAGGCTAATTTAGATCCTACTTTAGCTAGAAGAGCAGAGCATTATTTCTCCGAAAATATGCGAGTTGCAGAAGGTATTATTACTCACTGTTTAATCTTGATGTGTCTAATACTCTAATTATCTTGGCAGTTGTTTGTGTTAAAAGTGGTTGTCAATGTGTTTGGTGAAAATTTGTGTTTACTAAAAGCGTTCTCTTCCAATGATATTTAATACAATGTTAAATTAATTAAAAATAATGCAAAAAATTGTTTGTACTCTTGAATCTCCATGGTTCATGGCAAAACTTATAGAACACAAAATGTGCATAATCTTGAACACATTTGTGGCTTAACTTGGTGTGCATCTCTCTGTTTAGGTGGTTTGTTGGGTAAACTGGAAACCAAAACGAAGTGGCGTGTTCCAAATTGACCATTCCCACCAATGTGGGACGTCTCAATTTGAAACCAGTCTGTTTGTGTCGATTGGGTTGCATGGGTTGGTTGGTATAACTATCCAATTGCCACCTTATCTGTTTTAATATCATTCCATAAACTAGTGGTGAACTGCTAATTATGAATAGGATTTGGTCATTTGGGCATTATGGTGGTTTCATTGCAAGCTCATAGTCTGCATATCAAACTGCTTATACAGAATAACAGTATCAGTAGTTTACTGCTGAACAACTTTCTTCTATACAACATTACCAGACAGGTCCACTGCTAAACCCTATTGTCATGATAATTACAGGAGTTCAAGCATGGGCTTCTGGGAAATTGCCACCTTATCTGTTTTAATATCATTCCATAAACTAGTGGTGAACCGCTAATTATGAATAGGATTTGGTCATTTGGGTATTATGGTGGTTTCATTGCAAGCTCATAGTCTGCATATCAAACTGCTTATACAGAATAACAGTATCAGTAGTTTACTGCTGAACAACTTTCTTCTATACAACATTACCAGACAGGTCCACTGCTAAACCCTATTGTCATGATAATTACAGGAGTTCAAGCATGGGCTTCTGGGAATGTAGAAGTCTTTGGGAAGCTCATCTCAGACTCTGGTCTCAGTTCAATCAAAAATTATGAATGTGGTAAGCTACAGAGTCCTTTTATGTTCGATTTGAATTAGTGTTGTTGCTGTTTGTATTCTGTGTACACTGTACAGTATGGTTCTTTGACGCACAGAAAGCTGTGCCTTGTGGTGTATGTTCTAGAAACATAGGGAGGTAGAGGCCCTAACCGAAATGGATAAGTAATTAGGTATGAATCTAGATTTCTAGACTCCAATTAATATGCTAAAATCAAAGAATTCTTGAACTGACTTTTTGACTGTTGAATCACCTTTACTTTTAGCAACACACTTATTCATGGGACCCAATTTCTACTGATAGGGTGAGTTTTACGTGGACTTTTGGAACTTTTAGGCGACTTATAAGTGGAAAAAATCTCATTAAAAGAAAGTCGAAGACAAAATTAGGTCTGTTTGGTATAAAATTTTGCATTGTGTGGAAGTATGTGATGTGATAGTTTTGTTTCCTTGGTGTAAACTACTTGTATGGCCTTTTTTTGTTTGATAGTAAATGTTGAGAAGTCCGACATCGACAATTACAAGATGAAACAGCAATTAATAAGTTCATGGGCTACTCCCCTTGCCTACTGTTTTTAGGTGGGTCCCACATTGGACACGTACAAGATGAAACTGCAATTAATAAGTTCATGGGCTACTCTCATCACCGCCGATTGGGTTTTAGGTGGAACCCCAAGGATTATAGGATATAAAAGAGCCAAGGGTCATTTCATGTGATTGGGCGAACCACCCGCGGGATCAATACTTGCCTGCTAACATATACCTACGTGTAGGTCTTCAGATGCCACACGTCTGGGGGCATGTTAAGAAGTGGCACATCGGACAATTACAAGAAGAAACAACAATCAATAAGTTCTTGGGCTACTTCCTCATTGCCAATTGATTTTTAGTGGATTTTAACAGTAAATATTCATGAGGGGCTATTTTATCATTTTGAAGTACAAGTGGAAGGAAAAATCCAGAGAGTTAACAGCAGTACCCAACTTTTCATGGGTGAACCGAATAGTATGGATTGAGTGGTGAATAGTAAGATTCTGGGAGCCAAAAGAAATCTGGTCCAGAACCCGATGGTAGAGAACAAGTTCAATCATCATCTAATAGAATATATGTTCTACCTGCAAAGATTTTATGGATGTGGTCACAGCAAAATCTCGTTGGTTTCACCAAACTGAGTACAAGTGACATCTCTAACAGTAGATTAATGAAGGAATTCTACCAACTCCCAAAGCTCCCTACTTGGGAATAATTTTAAGCACATCACATTGCTTCAAAGCTGCAAACTGTCCTTGTTTTGGGTGTCAAAATTTTTGCTACAACCTGGGCTCAGAGTTATGGCTATAAAATTTGCTGGGGCCTCTCATAATTTTTAGCTGGCGAATATTTTAAGCATTTGAAATGTAGGACGGTTTGTCATTACTATCTTATAGTTCGGTCATTCTTTTGTCATCCTTACAATGGATTCCAACATCTTCACAACTTCAGAAGTAATCCAATATCAGTCTACATAAAAAGCTACTTTCCATTATATCATAATCCCTATAGTTAAGCGAATACTTTATGATCCCAGACAAGCTCCATATCCTTTTAAAATATACTATATCATAATCCCTCAGAGTATAGCAGAACAAATAACGGTTTTCTTTTCCAGGGTGCGAGGCTCTGATACAACTATACGAGATCCTTCTGAGGGCACCTGGTGTGTATGGAGCACGGTTCAGTGGTGCTGGATTTCGTGGGTGCTGTATAGCACTTGTTGATGCAGCTTCTGCCACGGAAGCTACACATTTTGTTGAAAAAGAATATCAGAAGGTCCAACCCCAACTCGCTTCACAAATCAGACCGGGTAAGGCAGCTTTGATATGCGAGGGGGGTGATTGTGCTCGTCTGATCTGACAGTGGAGCAGTTTTCCTCTTTTACGGAAAAACTGCAAGAAAAAGAAGATACATAGAAGTACATGTTTTACATCACGAGTTTTTTGATATGCGAGGGGGTGATTGTGCTCGTCTGATCTGACAGTGGAGTGGTTTTCCTCTTTTAGGGCAAAACTGCAAGAAAAAGAAGATACATAGAAGTACATGTTTTACATCACGGGTTTTTTGAGTTTCACATGCACTTCATTTCCATTCATTTGAATAAGACAACCTATTGGGATGTGTTCAATAAGACATCTTCATTTTGTACTGATTTATCGACCCCATTTTGATGGTCCCTAGATTGACATGATAAATCTATTAGAACACCACCTGGACACATCACCAACGGAGTGTGAGAACCTAACCTTTGGAGAAATATCAACAAGAAACTTTTCCCAATAAAATGAATGCAGTTTGTCAACTTGAAGATAACTAGTATTAGTATAAGAGTGCATACGTTGAATTGTTGTTTAATCAATTTTGAATATGCTAAGCAGTATTTACTAACTTGCTGCTAATAAGCCGAGTTAGAGAAAAGTTCGTTTTATTGGGTACTAATAATTAGGGGTGCGATTTCGGTTCAACCGAACCGGAACCGAACCGACTGAAGCCGGAACCGGTCGGTTTCGGTTCGGTTCAGCGGTTCGTAGGCCGTGTTCGGTTCGGTTGAACCGGAAACGGTATTTATGATTCGCTAGAACCGAACCCGAACCGGTAACCGGAACCGGATCCTTCACCGGGTTCGGTTTCGGTTCGGTTCAGGAACCGGCCGAATATTTTTTTGTGTTCATATTTTAGTTGTTGTAGTTAGTGCCTAGTTGTAGTATTAATTAATAAGTATTAATTAACAAAGTTAGGGTTAGGGTTCATTAATGAAATTAGTATTAATTAACAAAGTTAGGGTTTAGAGAATGTTATTAATTAATACTAGATTGTTTTAATGTACAAATGTAATGTAAAAATTGATAAATATTTAAAAAAAATCAAAACTTGACAAATAAGTGGAAAACAAGTAAACTTTTATTATTGATTAAAAGTTAAAACATCAAATGTTAGAAAAAATTGCATCACTATAGTTTAAGTACATCTCAACTAGGTTGGCACCTACTTAACTAACAATCATTTGCATTTTTTCTAACTTACATACAAAGTTCGGCTCTACTTAACTAGGTTGGCAATTGGTCCACATCTAGGGGAGTGTCCGGGTCTATTCTCAATTCTTGGTAAAGTTCGGTGACCATAACGTCCAAAGGGTGTAGGTGTTGTGTGCGTTTGTTGGCGTCGCTCCAATCCTTCGAGCATATGAGTGCCTCCAATATCTCCGAGGTTAGGCACGATCTTTTCTCCGACAAAACTCGTTTACCTGCACTAAAAGTAGATTTGGAAGGGACTGTAGAAGCGGGAGGGGTTAGTAAATCACGTGCCATTTTAGAAACAATTGGATTAGTTCTTTCATAATTTTTCCACCAATCAAGTATATCAACATTTTCTATGTCTCTCTCCGACACATTTATGAAATAATGTTGGTTAAGAAACAACGTTAATTCCGAGACGCAACTAGTCCCGGTGGGTGTGGCTTTTGTAGTCTTAAATAAAGAACCAATAGCGTACTTACTCTTACCCTTGCCCTTACCCTTCGGATCGCTCGATGATTTTTGAGAACCACCACTAACACCAAATTTAGCAAGATATTTATCGTACATAACATTAAGTTCTTGTTTAACTTGTTCAATAGTTGGTGATATCACTACGGGTCTATATGGGGTAGTCATGTTTTCCGAAATTTGGTTTAGCATAAAACCTAGGGAAGCATCCTTTTGTCTTGGGTCCAAAACACTTGACAAACAAAAAATCATAGGGATCGTTTCAAAATATTTGAGAAATTTGTCTTCCATGTCGTTAATTGCCTCGTATAAAATTTCATTCTCCCTATACTGTTGAAAAGCCGACGTTAAAAACAATAGTTGTGGAATAACGTTGTTAGTAGTAGGATAATAAACACCCGAAAGAATATTAGTGGCGTCATAAAATGGTTCAAGAAACTCTCTTAAGACACTTGCGGCGTTCCAATCATTTTGGGTAACGGATCCGGGATTGCCATTTTCATTCAAAAAACGTGTGATTGTGGTCTCATAACCTTCAACACTTTTCAACATCAAATAAGTGGAGTTCCATCTAGTCCTACAATCTCCCCCAAACCTTCTTTTTTTCTTGCCTATTTTAGCACAATAATTCCCAAAATGTTTTTGTCTTTTGTTTGAAGACGCAATAAAGAGAATAGCATCACGAATAGGAGAAATATACTCTTCTAGTTTTTTCAAACCAACTTGTACAATTAAATTGATAATGTGACATACACAACGAACATGTTCGATTTCTTCGCGAAATGGTGTTTGTATCAAAGTTCGAATATGATCTATCGCACTATCACATGCCGATGCATTGTCAAAAGTAATTGATGTAATTCGTTGATCAATACCCCACTCTTCAACAATATCCATTATGGCTTCTCCTATGTTTACACCGTTGTGAGGATATGCAACTTCTTGAAATGCAATAACACGTTTTTGTAAAGTCCAATTAGTGTCAATGTAGTGTGCGGTGACGCAAATATATCCTTTGTTATTTCTACCCGACCACATATTCGAAGTACAACCAACTATGAAATTAGAATCAAAAAATGTTTGCATAAGTTCCGCTTTCCTCTCACTATATGTTTCCATTATATTTTTTCTAATAGTGTGTCTACTAATATGCTTATAACCGGGACAAAAAGCTGTTTGTACTAACGTGTTTAACTCTACGTCGTCGGTCATATTTAGAGGTTTTTCGGTGGCCATGATATAATGAGATAATGTTTTTATTGCCCTATTTTCATCGTAGACAAAAGTAACTACGTTGCCTTGTGCGTCGAATCCTAGTTGGGTTTGGAGCATCGCGTCGCCTACGGCGGGTGTATCTTTCAAAGTCCGTGTTCATTTTGTAAGTGTTTTCTAAGTGATCCTAATCCACCGGTTTTATCCAACACAAAACTTTTTTGACAATGTTTGCATTTAGCCCTAAATTTTGGTGTACCGTTGGCGTCTACACCATCGGGTAATTTATCCATATGTTCCCAAACGGGACTTTTTTTAGGTTTTTCCGCCTTACGTGTTCTTTTATTACTACCTAAATTCGGATCATTTTCCTCTATACCGTCAAAAGCATTAGGGCCAAATAAAATGTCCATTTGATCATCAATATTAATTTCTTCGATTATGGGTACGTATTGGTTGTTTTGGTCATCAAAATTTGCACGAGATGAAGAAGCCATTTTTTTCTTATAGAAATTTGATGAAAAAAAATAAAGTTTTACAAATAAAGCACAAATAATAACACAATCAAATAGCAAACAACAAACAATAAAACTTACAAACTCCAAGAATAATTCTTGGAGGTGAAGCGAAACGTCGAAGATTGAAGATGCGTTGCCGAATATGGAAGATGCGTTGCTCTTGCTTGTCGAATTTTGAAGACGAGAGTGTATGACGAAATTTGAGTGATTTTGATTTTTGAGATTGTATGTGGAAATTAGAATTGAGGATTGAGGAATATGGAGATTGGAGATTGAATTTTGGAGAGTGTAGGATGATTTTTGAGAGAAGAATTGTGAGAAATGTTGAGAGAGTTTGTTGATGAAGTGTGAAAAAAATTGTAGTATGGGTTGGGTATTTATAGGGTTTAAAGGAAGGGGAGGGAAGGTGAAAAAAAAAAAAAAAAATCGCCCAAACGGTCACTGACCGTTCAGGCCTTCTCCAACGGTCACAAAACCAACGGAATCATACTTGAAAATTCGACCGTTACCCACCGGTTCTCGGGTCGGTTCCGGACCGGTTCCGGTTCCGGTTCCGCATTTTACTAAAACCGAACCGTAACCGGAGACCCCCCCGGGTCCGGTTCGGTCCGGTTCTACGGGTCTTCGGTTCGGTTTCGGTTGATTTCTTCCGGTTCCAACCTAGCGGTTTCGGTTCGGTTTCCGGGTGAACCGAACCGAAATCGCAGCTCTACTAATAATCAACTTTGTATTGACTGACTTACAAAGTTGATTGTTGTTTTCTATTTTATAAATATTATACTCCCTCGATGTGGTTTTGTATGTTACGATGTACACTCAGACTTATGAAATGACATAAATGTTCGTTCCAAATTTTTTCTTGATAGCTTTACCACTCATCTGTATGATAATCTTAATGCAAATTGTGAATTTCAATGGTGGCGATACTGGGATAACTATATCAAACTTCGCAAATTTTGTTCTGAGTGACTATTATTTTGTATCTCATAGAAAAAGAGAAAGAAAGAATACATAGAACAAGAATTTGGCAGATTACATGTTAAAATATATGGAGACGAGTTAACAACATTTCATGCTTACACGGGAGTGTTTGTTTGTCGGGAATAGAGATGGCTACTCGGTCCGCTCCAATCCGAGATCCGAGTGATCCGATTCGAAAGGACCAAATCCGAATCCGATTCAATTTAAAATGGATCTTAAATAGATTAGGAAAGCAAAATCTGAATGGATTTGAATCCGGATTTAGATCATAGTGCAAATTTGATAGATATAAGATGCGATCCAAGTACTTGCTATTTTACAAAAATAGTCACATGTTGTAAACTCAAGAGTAGAGAAGAGAGAAATATGTAGAGAAATATCATGTGTGTATTATTCTCCACCAAACCACCATTTATATATGGTGTAAGGGTCAATAAGTATCAACCAAATATGGTAAATACAATATGTTATGAATATTCACAATATCAATAATATATTTCATAACACTCCCCCTTGAATATTCACTAACACTAACATGATACCTCGTTAAAACCTTGTCGAGCAAAACCCGTTGGGACAAAAACTCTGGCAAAGGAAATATAGTACATCTTATGTGCAGGAGCTTGGTTCAATCTTGAGCTCATCCATTGCTGCATTTCTCATTAAAATCTTGCTTGGAAAAAACCATGTGGTATTAAAACCGCAACTACGGAAAAAGAGTACAACGCCTTGTAATTTAGTCTCCCCCTCTTTGCATCATCTTGATGTCACACTTTATACCTGGAAAGTGAACTTGTGGGAAAAAAATAATGTGTAACATAATATGATGCTACATGATCATTTGAAATAGTAATAAAAACTATCAATATGACATATTATATACTTATGACATTTGCCATACTAAATAATATCCATATGCACATAAACTACTCGGGAGTGTTTATCTTCAATTTGCTTTAGCAAAGAAGTATATCTAATGGGTAATAGCCTCCATGTATTTCATATATAGTGATTCGTACGATCATTTTGTGTAACTAGATACTTTCATATCCGTAGTCTTAAGACTAAACGAAATATCATAATCACTCTTATCAATAGAGGATTCGTAGGTTATAAGTATAATCATGAGAAACATATGAGCAGTGCTTGCAATATAGTTTATTTCTCTTTCAATAGTCTCACACATTCAGCCATTAGGGTGCGGACATTTGAATATATTGTTCTATATGAACATGGATGCTAGAGGCATATTAGGTAGTTCAAAGTACTTCACTTATATGCTCGATGCATTAATTGCAGAGCTCGTGTATATTTACACACACGAGTGTTGACTTTGATATTGGCCAATATAGTCAACACATTTCCACTAATAGTGGTGTAAGGATATGATATGATTTTAAGCGTCTTTCAAAGTGAATATGATCAATGATCATATACATAGACTCAAATGTAGGTAGCTCTTCATCTACATGAGCTGTTGCCTCTTCAACGACATTGATTTAATCATTTATTTATGAATCTATTGTGTTCTCAATTTCCATGGAATTGGAACTAACAAGGTCATGATCCTTATAGAGGATATATATGATTGCATAGGCAACCTTTACATGCTTCATATACATCAAAACTCATAATTTAGTAGAACGCTTGGATCAAGTTTGAGTAAGACATTTAAATTAAAATACATGTTTGTAATAGAGTATCTCCTCCCCCACAAGACATGAACCATATGATCAATGTCACAGAAATATCCTTTCGGCATATTTAGATACTGGAGCCAGAAACATCTAGGCGAGAATTTATCTCCTTAGAAGATGGAATTGTCATAATTCAAACTTATAGTTCTCAAGAACTCTAAAATACTATCCTCTTTGGGATGGGAGTTTTGATAACTCCCCACTAGGAGTTATCTTTGAGCATACATGAAGTGTGTTTTGTGTCAGAAAATTGTGTTTTAGCCAGAATTTTCCCTTAGGAAGCCTCGGAAGTTAGAACGAGATGTTTTAAATTCTCTTCATGAATTACTGCTTATTCTGTGCGTTTATTGGGATATGATCGCGGGTTTGTTCATGTTGTATTTGGAGGAACATGTTCGGAAAGTGTATTGGGATGCGTACCGAGACAGAATCTGGATCGCCTCGGTAAACATACTGAAAAAAATGCTAGGGGAAGGATTTGACCGAGGCTGGTCCAAGGGAGAGCGGAACGAAAAATGGAAAGACTGGAGGAAAAACAGGCAGTGAAAGCCGACCGAGAAAGCTGAAACCGCGCATAAGTATAAAATAAGAGTTTTTCCTTTTTGCATTTCACGTGGGGAAGCATTCTCAAACTCTTCCTCATTTTTCCAATCGGGACTTACATATTTAAACAATAAAGATCCATCTTTTAGAAAAACCATATATTACCATGTTGACACGGGGAGAAACCAAGTAACACTATTAGATGCGAACCAATACCACACTCACAAGACCATAAATGTCGACACCCCCCTAAGACTTCGTGCGGTCAGAGGAGTTAGTACGAGGAGCAACCCGGGGCTTGTGGGCAACCAAATAAAAGTGGGCTGTGTGACCGTAGTCAACAACAACCGATCCCAAAATAATAAATTGTTCCCCGGTACAACTCTTTTACTTTACGTTATTACATCTTATTAATCACGTGATAGTTGTGATAGAATTACCTTTACAAAATCAGTAAACTTTCTCAAATAAACAGTTCAAGTAGATATTCAAATTTTGAGACCATAAATCACAAAAACAGTTTAGACTCGAAAGAAGATATGGGTACTAGGCCTGGCATGATTACTTACCTCAAACAAAAGCAGTTACGACAAACTAGTCGTAATATTCGACGTATCCTTTGTCGAAGAACTCGTTGCCTACAATTTATAATTTCCTAATTAATATAGTGCTATCACACAAACACAAACGAAGTCTTATATGCAATGCAAGTGTAACCCCTTACTATTTCCCCAATATCTAACGATAATATTTTTATTAATAAAACATGATTTATACGGAATATCGTTTATTATCGTAAAGCACCGCTATAGTTATATAAATATAACTTATAAGATTAACTAAACTATTGCTTTAATTATTTAGGGTAGAGAAGCATATTATTTCTCCAAAACAACTATAATTCTATTAGTAGTTTCTCCCAATCCAAACAAGCCTTAGTAGCGAATATAAATTATAAACTAACTAAATTTATTTAAAAGAAATAACAAAATTTATTCCAATAAAGTTAATTAATCTAACTTGTTTATAAGTCTATAAAAATAAGAAAAATATTTTTATCACACTTATTCTACACTTTTATTTTTGGGTAAAGATGAGTAAAAAAAATTACTTTAAACATGTATAAAAAAAACTTGCCTCTTATGAGGTTCTATAAAAACACTTGCCTGTTATGAGGTTCGAACCTAGAGCCTACCCTACCATATACCCTAAGCTCTTAAGTGTTACCATCTAACCACTAGGCCAACCCACACTTGTTCTCTTCTTCTTCATAATTATTATCATTAACTAACTAGCTAAATTAAATAATGAGAAAACAAAACAAAACAAATCAAAAGAAGAAGGAAAGAGAGAGAGAGAGAGAGACGACGGGTCTGTTACCCGAGAGGTGAAGGAGACGACGGGATGAGGTGGCGGTGGCGATGAGCGGTGGTTCCGGCGACGAAGAGGACGACGGCGGCGTCGGGCTCGGCTGGGCTCGGTCCGGTTCCGGCGACGAAGAGGACGACGGCGGCGTCGGGCTCGGCTGGGCTCGGTCGGGTTCTGGCGACCCGGTCGGAAAAATCAAGAGAGAGAGAGAGAGAGAGAGAGAGAGAGAGAGAGAGAGAGAGAGAGAGAGAGAGAGAGAGAGAGAGAGAGAGAGAGAGAGAGAGAGAGAGAGAGAGAGAGAGAGAGATGGGTGAGGGAGATTGAGAGCAAGAGAGATTGAATGCTTGAGTGGTTGTGAATTCTCTCTGAGATTTATGGGTTTATATAGGTAGAGTGGTGATAAATTCAACAGGAAAGAGGAAACCCACATCAAATTTTCCGATTCCGAATTGGACTATCTTTTTGGCGAATTGCTTTTTCTTGGTGAACAAGATTGAGTCTCTACTGAAATAGGAGTGTATTGGGACGAAAATCAACATGTTTGATGAAGATTTGGAGTGGTGATGGTGGTGTTCGGGTAGGAGATAGAGTTCTCCCGTCCATGGAAGTGTTTGAGGAAGAAAATGACTTCCTTTTGGGTTAAAGACACTTTCACCCCCACTTGTTTAGTCATTATACAACTACTACCCCCAAGTTCAATTAAAAGAAACACTTTAAGTTAGGAAAACTACATAAAACCCCCTAATGGTTTATAACATTAAAATTAACTTTCTAAATAATAACAACTAATACCCAAACTTATACTAATGTCATATCAACACCTAATATTATTTAAAAATATCCGTTTCTAAATAACGGGGTATTTCATCCTGACCCAGGCCTTTAGGACAGGTTTGAAACCCTAGCAGACTTAGAACGAGACTGCACACTTAGGCAGCTTAACAGGATTCCGAAAGTCTGCAGAATCGTGATAACGTGTGGGATCTGAAAAGTTACTGCACAACTGGTACGTGGCACGGATAACTAGGATGCTGTGTGTTTTCATATCAAACTAGACAAAAATCTGAAAAGACCCTAGGGAATTTTGGAATCTAGTATCCCAAACCATAGATTTACAACACTTACGAGTATTCAGAAAACTCTCACAAAAAGATTTATAGTCTTAGTCATTACTTTTAGTACTTAGTTTACAACCATAATCTCAAATTCCTCCTTCCTTTTATATTTTGTGAGTTAAAACTGATTACTAGAAAAATTAGCAAAGTGCCTGTGGGATCGATAATCCGAGTTGAAAATACTCTGTATTGATTCGTATGCTTGCGAATAGTACGCTAAAAAGCGCATCAAGTTTCACTTATGAGAATACACTAATCTCATGTTCCTCCTTTAAATGGGTTCAAATGATGTTATAATGAGCATAAAGCATTTAGATATATAAAAATAACTCATAAAAGTTCACTAGAATGAATAAATTGCACAATTCATAAGAAGTGCACATATGGTCAATCTAAAATAATCTTGAAGACTATTTGAAGTCTAAATCAATTCTTAAAGCAACCAATCAATTTTAGTGATGCCAACAGTGACAAACTCAATCTTAAAACTTCTAGACAACTTCGTGTAAGAAACCATTGATCTCTTCTAAAGACGATATGTCTTCTAGGTGCTCGATATAAGATATGCACATTTTTTCAAATGTGAGTTGACAACTGTTGGAATAGATGCCCTAGAGGCAATCTCGTTTAGTATGAATTTATTTGTGGCTAGAAAATTCATTTTATTATTTATTGGATATTTAATATAATGAAGCCCTTAGATTTACAATTGTGTTGTTTATATTAAATATCCCTAGTCTAGTATAATGATTAATGGGACAATCATCTATAGACTAGTATGGGGTTGGATTGATATGGAGATATCATGATCCAACACATAGGTGTGCATTCAGGGTAATGGCACACTGGATTGACCCATCTCCGAGAAGGCTACATACACGTTATGTTGAGTCACAAGCGCTTCTCGTGGTGCAATGGTATTGTCATCCTTAGACTTGAAGTCGCTAGATATTCTAATTGTGGATTATTGTGATTTTGGTAGCGTTAAACGCTACACCGTAACTGGGTAGTTATAAAGGCGTGTACCGGATACAATAAGAAGCAAGCTTAGAGATCGTAGTGGACGTAGATAGAATTTGTCCCTGCCACATAACGGGAGCAAATATCCTAGGCCACTAGAGGAATAGTGCTTATAGAATGTCTGGCCAGACTCAAATAAATCAATTAGGGATATTGATGTTATTTGCAAGAATAAGGCTATTCCCATGGATCGAGAAACTGTGGATTGGATATACGAGTGTGACTTGTATGTCTCGTGTCCAATCCGGATATAGAGACAAAGGGATGAGACAATTACTTGTACAAGGTTTGTCAAGATGACTATTCTATTAGTTGGCTAGAATGGATGTTTTGCTAGAAACCGCTCCATATTAGAAATTGTTGCTACCAACTAGATAGAGCCTATGGGGTCACACGCTATATAGAGTTGAACTAGATTTAGGAATTAGTTAATAGGATTAATTAATTAGAAGGATCACTTTGCAACACCTTGCAAAGTTAGTAGGACTAATTTGCAAGGAAGGGACTTAACCGAATTCTAGTAGGACTAGAATAGGTCCTTTAGGTAGTTGGCAAGGATTTGTTGGACTATATAAATGACACTCCTTCCTTCCTTCCCACACTTATGACCTTATCGATCATAACTTGAGTGGGAGAGAACAAAAAGGAGAGAGTAAGCAAGCAAAGAGGAGCACGCCGCCCCCTTTTGCCGCCGCCCGTCCCCGTCGGCCACAAGGAGGCCGAAACCTCCTTGTTTCGTCTCATTTTGCGTGATTCTTCTTCCTCTTCCTCAATCCGGGCTAGCACCAAGGATTTTAAAAACTAATATTCAACTCTAGGCGTGGATCAACTATAGAGAACGTGACACAATTCGCGTTTGAAGTCATCAAAGGAGAACCCTAAGGTGTGTT
Organism: Linanthus parryae; assembly: GCA_023055425.1. Lineage (NCBI taxonomy): Eukaryota > Viridiplantae > Streptophyta > Magnoliopsida > Ericales > Polemoniaceae > Linanthus > Linanthus parryae. Next base: position 86,113,815 of record JALGPY010000008.1, on the reverse strand, counting down.
ATTGATTTCTTCCTTTACCATCGTTATGTCTCTTGACTTGTGATCCTTTAGGGGTTTTGCATGGGTTATGATTGTTTGTGTTTCCGTTGCGCATCCATGAATCAAAATCCTACAAAGGTATCAGAGCCACATGTCGTAGAGCATAAACGTGGTTTATGTGTTACGTTTTGATAGTTTTACACCTTAAAATTGTTGTTTATCGCGTAAAACAAGACAAATCAAGCATATGATGCAGTTTGTCAATAATGAATCATAACAAGATCTAGTTTTTGCATTGGATGCATGAATTAGTGAGTTTGAGAAATTTTAGGATCTTAGATCTAGGGTTTGGGCATCCTTTGGGAAGAAGGAGTTCATCCCAACAAGGAAACAACCAAACTTGGGCACCAAGCAAGGGAGTTGTTTTGGAAACAACTCCCAAAGGAGGTTCGGCCCCCCTTAGGGACCGCCCCTCCTTGCTTGCTGCCCTAGCAAGGCTCGGCCTAGGGGCCGGGGCAACCCTAGCCCGCGGCCTAGCCGCGTGGGCTAGGGGCCGGCCGGCCCAAGGCCTTTGCGGTTCTCTTTTTGGGCCCGGGAAATTAGATTGTTGGGCCCCATGGACCGTTTTAACCCTAGAATATCCTAAAATCAATTAAAATTGACCAAGCGCGTTAAAATTGGATTTTAACTGTTTATGTGCAATTCACATGGTGATTGGATATGGCCTTAGGATGTGGTTTGATGTGGATGTTTAATTTTTGTGGTTTGGTTTACGGCCTGCGAGCTGATCAATTAATTGTAATAATTAATTAGAGTTTTATGGCCTGCAAGCCATTTTTTTTCTCAAATTGTGAGATTTATTTTATTTAGTATAGTTGTTAGCTAGTGCTAGATAGAGTAGATTGTTAGCCAAGATTGAAGAAAAGAAGCCCAAAGCCAAAAGAAGCCACAAAAGATGGAGCATGGAGCATGGAGCATTCAACATGACTATGAAGGATGGACCAAAAGATCAAGACACATGGAGATGTGTTTGCTTTTAGGGTTCATAGATAATTCCATTGGCTTGGAATTATCTTAGTCTAGAAAAGGCCATATCCACATCACGTTTATTTTTGTTTTGTGGTTGTTTATTTTATTGTCTTATTATTTTGTGGTTGGTGTTGGATGATGCATGCAATTAGGATAATAAGATAATTAGACAACCCGAATCTATTATTTGGAGTTGTGCCCAAACTCAAATAGATAGATTAGTTGATATTGATCAACAAAACAATTAAAATTGAACTTAAAATCCCTCAAAATTCAAATATTGTGTTCTTGCCTTCTCGTTATTTAAACACTCATTATCATCATGATTTATCAAGTTCGTGCGTGCCAAAGCATGGCGACTTGGTTCATAATGATGGAATGCGATGGCACAAGCTAGTAATGTGCAAATGTTTAAATAAGAGGTTGAACACAACTAGGCTATTAATATGATTAAGAAACCTAGAGCCAATCAATTGTGATTATCCATACGGATGGATAAATAAGGAGTTATTTGCCCAATTGAACCAAGAGTTGCATAAGGGATGCAATTGGAATTGTTCCTACCTAAAGTAGACAAATTATGGGTGACTTGCCAAAGCAAGCTCATAAGGAGATGAAAAATGGATCTTGGCCCACTAGAAAATATAAGGATATTTTCCGCATTAATATCTTGAGGGTTATTAATCCGTAGAAAAATAGTGGGAGCTATATTTGATAAACTAGCCATTATTGAATATAGTCGAAAATTCACAAATACTATAACTTGCGTATTTTCCTTTTGTAGAATTCCAAATGGCAAACAACTCATCGAGTTCACAACATTCCCTACGATCTGTCCTTGAGAAGGACAAGCTCTCTGGAACCAACTTCCTTGATTGGTACAGAAACTTGAGAATCGTTCTCAAGCAAGAGAAGAAACTGTACGAAATAGAGGAGCATGTTCCAGCAGGTCCAGAGAACCAAACACCTGCATCCCTAAAGGCGTATCAAAAGCGTGTTGATGACGCTAATGATGCGGCCTGCCTTATGCTATGCACCATGACTTCTGAGCTTCAGAAGCAACACGAAAACATGAATGCTCTCGATATGATCGAGCATCTGAAGCAGCTCTTCCAAGAGCAGGCAAGGGTTGAGAGGTATGAGGTCTCTAAGGCATTGTTCAAGTGTCATCTGTTATAAGGGAACCCGGTGGGACCCCATGTACTCCGTATGATCGGGTACTTGGAGAATCTCGCCCGACTTGGGTTCCCGGTTGGCCAAAAGTTGGCAACCGATCTCGTGTTGCAATCGTTGCCCGAGAGTTATGGACACTTCATCATGAACTATAACATGAACGAGATCGTGAAACCACTGCCAGATTTACTCAATATGTTGAGGACAGCTGAACAAAGCATCAACAAGGGTAAGGACAAGGACATTATGATGGTGCAGAAAGGAAAGGGCAAAAGGTTTGCCTCATCCTCCAAGGGCAAAGGCAATTCAGTTGCCAAGTCCAAGGAACCTGCCCTTAAGCCTGTTGGTGGCATTGCCAAAGGTGTGACTAAAGGTGAGTGTCACTACTGCAGTCAGCCTGGACACTGGAGGAGGAACTGCCCAAAATATCTGGAGGACAAGATGCTTGGAATAGTGATTCCACCACCACAAGGTATTTTTGTTGTAGATGTCAATATAAATGTCTCTACATCATGGGTATTAGATACTGTATGTGGATCTCATATTTGTCAAAATGTGCAGGATCTAAAGAGAAGTAGAAGATTGGCCAAAGGGGAGATAGATCTGCGCGTTGGGAATGGAGCAAAAGTTGCTGCGTTGGCCGTGGGTGTGTGAGAGCTATCTCTGCCTTCAGGATTAGTTCTAGAGTTAAATAATTGCTATTTTGTGCCTGCTATGAGCAGAAACATTATTTCTATTTCTTGTTTGGACAAGGAAGGTTTTATTATTTCAATAAAGAACAATTGTTGTTGTAACACCCCTAATTTTCGAGAGAATTCTTAGTGAAATATCAAGACTCTGGGGGCGAATTTGTAAATATTTTGTCACGGCTTTAAAGTTGGAACTTCGGAGTGTTTGAAATATTTGGGAGTCGTTATAATGATTTTGGAACACTAGAGATGTTCGGGGTGGTTGTGCAATTATCTGAAAGTAAATAGAAGCTCTAATTCTAGTTTATACACTAAAGTTTGAAAAACTACACTTCTAACCCCTATGCATGATGGACACTTGTCCTAAGTGTTTTCACAAAATTGCTATGAGTTGGCAAAACCCAACAACTCTATCATCATCTCTCAGCAGAGAATTTCATCAACTTCTCACAATTTTATTTTTCTTTCCCCTCTCCCTCCTCAACCACCAAGAACACCACCACATCCACCATGAAACCACCACCACCACCAAGGCAACCACCTCTCCCTTCCTCCAAATCAAAAACTGCTCCTACCGCAGTACCCCCTCGATCCGCTGATCAAAACGCACAAAGAAATTTGAAGTTTCATCGGGTATTGAGAGAGAAATTGCATTCAAAGGTGAAGAACCCTAACTTTTCAATCCTCAAATTCCCTCTCTCTGTTTGTTCTCAGTTGTTAATTCTTGCTCCGTTGTATTCGTGAGACCAAGGCGAGCTCGGGGAGAACAAGAACATGCCCTAACTCGCCGGATTTCGCTCGCCGGATTCTGGGCTTCAAACCCGTCGGAAACCGCTGCTAGACGCCGGACTTCGGCGTTCTCTCTGTTCTTGGCCAATTCTTCCCTCCACGCGGTTGCTCTGAGGTCTCTGGGCGTCCTAGACAACTCAGACGAACCCAATAGACCTAGAAAAGGCCGCAGACCCGTCGATTGTGGAGATGGCCGCCGGAAACTGGGTTTCGTCGCCGGAAACGGCCGCGACATTAGAAGCTCGGTAATCCTTGTTCTTGGTTGCTGATTTTCACTCCTTCTTGCTCTCTTGAGTCCTAGGACTAACCTAAATCCATCTAGCAGGCTCAAACATAACTGAATCGCCGGATTTTTCAGAGACTCTCGCCGGATTCCGCCATTGTCGTTGGAAACGCGTAGCTCGCCGGAATCAGCGGTATCTCCCTCATTTGTAGCTATTTTTCATTGCAGCTTGCATATTCATGAACCTTAGAATGTTTACAAAACTCCTACGGCCTGCAAACACACCCAGAATCGTGATTCGAGTGAGTTTGATCCGTTGTTGGGTCGTTTTTCCAAAACACAAACTGACCCTGTTCTAGGGTCTTTATCTTGCTTGTTACTTAATGAATTGTGGTGATTATTGGCTCTGTTAACTTCCGGGTCATCCCTCTACATGTTTCATGTTAATATCTTGGTCCAATTCGATCTCTAATTGTGTCTAAATCTGAGCTAAAGTTAGGGGAAAGTGAAGTTCTTGAATGTGTTCTTGGTGTTCATGTGTTTTGGTACAAAAACCTCCCCTGTTCAAATGCTTGTATCTTCTTCGTTTCTAATCCGTTTTGAATGATCTTTAGCTTTCTGGAATCCTTGAAGAATTGGCTACAACTTTTGTGTTGATTTCTTGGTCCAATTTTAACTCTAAACCCTCTGATTTTGGCTCCAAAGTTGCTGCAATGCTAATGTTCTTCGCTAGCAAAGAATTCAAAATTTTTCTAAGTATAATGTCATGGTGAAACACCCATTTTCCAAGCCTTGTATCTTCTTCAAAACTTACTGAAATGTTGATCTGTTTTCTCCTGTGTGAAGATGATATATAATACTTCAAATCATCGTCTCTGGGGCATGTTCAAATTTCTAACGGATTTCTCACAAAACGAGCCTAAAGTTGCTAGTTTCAACTCATGAAACTTTCTTGAATTTTTCTAAGTATTGAATCGTAATTTTCATCCAACTTTGGCTAGCGATATTTCTTTGAATACTTGGAGTTTTTAGGAGTTCAAATATGTTCTGGAATCCTTGAACTACCATCCTCAAAACCATATTCCCAGATTCTCAAAACTCCTTCCCAATTGATCAGAAATCAGTCGCGAAGTTGACTACTTGAAACGACTTTTCGCTATCTTTGATATTCGATTTTGACCATTTGAATGACACTTCTGGCCTTAGCATTCATCACGAAACTTGTTCGTATTCATATTCTGAGTCTACATATCAAGTTTGACCAAGTTTGACTTTCCGAAAACCCTAGTTTGACTGAACTGTATAGGAGGAGCAAAATAGTCATTTCACTTAAACTTGAATTGAGGTTAGTTTAGTAACTTGGAGTTTGTCAGCATGTCTTGTATGCGTATTTGGAGTACTCGTATATAATTCTGGGCTAGTGTTGACCAAGTCAAATGTTGGGCTCTTTTTGCAGTTTTACTAAACTTTAGGGGCCTAAGTGCAAATTATTAAAAAATGTAGATTTCGATGCTAAGTACATATGGGAGAGTTTAAGAGTCCTTCTTACATGTTTTTGGTCCAATATGATTATAATTTGGGGACCGGGCAACTAGACAGTTTTGGAGTATGAGGGGCGTTTTAGTCATTTATCTTGCACGACCCGCATTCCATGGCATTCTTGCATACAACCTCATATAGAGGGTAAATGCTAATAGACTATATACTTGACTTGTTTATATCCAGCCGACGTTATCGTTCAAAGTAGAAGTATGTATTGTGTTGCTGCATTTACCGTAAGACCCGGAACCAATATGGGACAAGAGTTGTAGGAGTGCTAGCTTTGCGTTGCGCCTTTAATGGCTCAGAGGTAAGTACATATGTACGACCTTTTCATATCAAAATGTGTGCATGTGTTTGATGTTTCAAATGAATGCTTGTTATATGAAGAAGTATGAGAATGCATGTTTTCCACTCGAAAGTTGTTAAACTATTTTATTCATCTCCTTTGAGAACTCTCGGAAATTACTTGTGAACTATTGATATTCTGATTCTGGTTATGTGAAAGAGAAGAAATAAAATACCTCTAATAGACTTAGGACGATGTACAGAGTACTGTTATTAATGGGAGGCGTCAAGCGATCCTCCATTTTCTTATGGCTAAGACCATTGAAGCAATGCTTCTTATTATTGGATAGAACGTCAATGTTGACAAATCCGCTCCCAATGAGCCAAAATGTATCAATATATTGAGGCCAAGGGGTTTATAGAGCTATAGAGTGCTACTTATACTTGTAAGGGTCACTACGGTATAGGGGTGTCGACACTTAAGGCCTTTTAGCTAATGTTGTGAGCGGGGTTGACGAATGGGCTCCCTTAACGCTCGGGTGAAATAGGGTTTGATAGACCCTAGAAGGAACCCTTAGTGATTATTTCGTGATCCCTCTGTTTACATCGATCCTGCTGGTGGCTCTTGACACGCCTCAGCTAAATTAAACTGTTGATTGAAGTCGAAATTAAAAGTTGGCTGCTTATTAATGTTGTTTGTGGCTCTTGATATGCCCTAATCGATTGAAATGAATTGTAAATCTTGGCTACTCATGAACTACTATCGTTATAAGTTCAAATGAACTTGTTTACTCTGGATATTTTACCAACTACTCGCGGTTTCTCAATGTTATTAAATTGAGAGGTTTTTGTTACTCGGTTACTTCAAGTTGATCCAAATTCTCCAATATGATAGTTTTACTGTTTAAATCTTCTAATTTGTTTCAACTCATGCTTCCGTGCCACTCGTTGCTTTACATGTCGTAGTATGTATTTACTCAGTTTTTACTGATTATTTCTTCAAAACTGCGTCGGCTTTTGCCATTTTAAAACCGCAGGTCGTCAATCAAGTTTGGGGAACGGGAACGCGGATCGAGACGAAGAAGTTTAGCTTAAGTCAGATCACTTAGTAGATCACAGACGATTTGTTTTATATTGTACTTAATATCGAAATTTTGTTATGTACTTTAACCGAAATGTAAACTTAATAGTTAATAATCTACTTTTGGTTATCGATTGTCGCTTTAACCCTGAACCGAGATCCCGGGACGTTTCAGTTGTTCCTTTTATTTGAATAATATTCACTATTTTAGTGCGCAATTATTTAATGGGCTGTATGTCCTTGATCTAAGCAATCGTGTCTACAACATTAATACCAAGCGGATTAAAATAAATGATTTAAATCCTGCTTACCTATGGCACTGTCGTTTAGGCCACATAAATGAGAAACGTGTATCTATACTCCATAAGGATGGACTACTAGAATCATTTGATTTTGAATCATATGAGACATGTTAGGCTTGTTTATTGGGAGAAATGACAAAGTGCTTGTTCCTCATGAGGATTTGGGGCTGCGATGTCTATGTAAAACGTTTACAATCAGACAAGCTAGGGCCAAAATCGGATAAGTGTAAGCTTGTGGGGTACCCTAAGGAAACTAAGGGGTTACTACTTCTACAATCCAACCGAGAACAAAGTGCTTGTTGCTCGGACCGGCGTGTTTCTAGAAAGAGAGTTTGTCTCTAAAGAAGCAAGTGGGAGGACTGTAGAACTTGAAGAGATTCAAGAACCACAAATCACTGAACCGATTATGGAACATGAACAGGAACCACAAACAGTTGTGGAGCAGCATGTTCAGGTAACACAAGAGCTTCGTAGATCTAGTAGAGTGCGCCAGGAACCCGGGAGGTATGGACTTCTCGTGACCGATTCCGGTGACACGATGCTCATAGATGATGAGCCTACTACCTAGGAAGGAGCCAAGAAAGGCCCAGACTCTCAGAAGTGGCTAGAAGCCATGAGATCCGAGATGGAATCCATGTATACCAACAAAGTATGGACTTTGGTGAAACCACCCGAAGGGGCGCGGCCCATAGGGTTCAAGTGGGTCTTCAAGAAGAAGATCGACATGGATGGTAATGTGATTACCTATAAGGGACGATTGGTGGCTAAAGGATTCAGACAATTCATGGTATTGACTATGATGAAACCTTTTCACCAGTCGCTATGACCAAATCCATCCGAATCCTACTTGCGATTGCAGCATACCATGACTATGAGATTTGGCAGATGGATGTCAAAACAACATTCCTTTATGCGAATCTCCTCGAGGACGTATATATGATACAACCGGAGGGTTTTGAAGATCCAAAGAAAGCCAACAAAGTCTGTAAGCTACAACGATCCATTTATGGATTGAAGCAAGCTTCTAGGAGTTGGAATCGACGTTTTGATGAAGTAGTCAAAGAGTTTGGCTTCATCAGAAAAGAAGATGAGTCTTGTGTCTACAAGAAGGTTAGTGGGAGCTCTGTAGCTTTTCTTATCTTTTATGTGGATGACATACTACTCATTGGAAACGACGTTCCCATGCTGCAATCTGTTAAAGATTGGTTAGGGAAGTGTTTCTCAATGAAAGACTTATGGGAAGCAGCCTATATACTCGATATAAAGATCTATAGAGATAAATCTAAGATACTGCTAGGCCTAAGTCAAAGTACATATATTGACAAGGTGTTGAAACGGTTCAACATGCAAGATTCCAAGAAGGGATTCTTGCCCATGTCACATGGAATCACTCTTTCGAAGAGTGGTTGTCATTCCAATGAGATTGAGAAGGAACGCATGAGTAGAATTCCCCATGCCTCGGCCATAGGATCTATCATGTACGCCATGTTATGTACTAGACCAGATGTGTCATATTCCTTGAGTATGACAAGCAGATACCAATCCAATCCGGGTGAGAGTCACTGGATTGCAGTCAAGAACATCCTAAAGTACTTGAGAAGAACTAAGGATGCTTTCTTGATATTTGGCGGTGAGGAAGAGTTGCGTGTAATGGGTTACACTGATGCAAGCTTCCAAACTGACATAGATGACTTTAGATCACAGTCGGGATATGTGTTTTGCCTGAATGGAGCAGCGGGTGAGCTGGAAGAGTTCCAAGCAAGAGACGGTGGCTGATTCTACGACAGAGGCTGAGTACATTGCTGCAAATGGCGCAGCAAAGGAAGCTGTTTGGATCAGAAAGTTTGTTTCTGAACTTGGTGTGGTTCCTAGCATTGCGGATCCAGTTGAGTTGTACTGTGACAACACTGGGGCGATCGCGCAATCAAAGGAGCCCAGGTCGCACCTGAAATCCAAGCACGTACTCAGGAAGTTTCATCTGATTCGAGATATTATCGACAGAGGAGACGTTCGGATATGCAAGATTCCTACAGATGAGAATCTGTCAGACCCGCTTACAAAGCCGCTTACGCAGTGGAAGCATGAAGGGCACACTAGGAGTATGGGCATACGAGATGCGCCAGATTGACTCTAGTGCAAGTGGGAGACTGTTGGAATAGATGCCCTAGAGGCAATCTAGTTTAGTATGAATTTATTTGTGGCTAGAAAATTCATTTTATTATTTATTGGATATTTAATATAATGAAGTCCTTAGATTTACAATTGTGTTGTTTATCTTAAATATCCCTAGTCCAGTATAATGATTAATGGGACAATCATCTATAGACTAGTATGGGGTTGGATTGATATGGAGATATCATGATCCAACACATAGGTGTGCATTCAGGGTAATGGCGCACTGGATTGACCCATCTCCGAGAAGGCTACATACACGTTATGTTGAGTCACAAGCGCTTCTCGTGGTGCAATGGTATTGTCATCCTTAGACTTGAAGTCGCTAGATATTCTAGTTGTGGATTATTGTGATTTTGGTAGCGTTAAACGCTACACCGTAACTGGGTAGTTATAAAAGCATGTACCGGATACAATAAGAAGCAAGCTTAGAGATCGTAGTGGACGTAGATAGAATTTGTCCCTCCCACATAACGGGAGAAAATATCCTAGGCCACTCGAGGGGTAGTTCTTATAGAATGTCTGGCCAGACTCAAATAAATCAATATGGGATATTGATGTTATTTGCACGAATAAGGCTATTCCCATGGATCGAGAAACTGTGGATTGGATATATGAGTGTGACTTGTATGTCTCGTGTCCAATCCGGATATAGAGACAAAGGGATGAGACAATTACTTGTACAAGGTTTGTCAAGATGACTATTCTATTAGTTGGCTAGAATGGATGTTTTGCTAGAAACCGCTCCATATTAGCAAATTGTTGCTACCAACTAGATAGAATCTATGGGGTCACACGCTATATAGAGTTGAAATAGATTTGGGAATTAATTAATAGGATTAATTAATTAGAAGGATCACTTTGCAACACCTTGCAAAGTAAGTAGGACTAATTTGCAAGGAAGATGCTAAACCGAATTCTAGTAGGACTAGAATAGGTCCTTTAGGTAGTTGGCAAGGATTTGTTGGACTATATAAAGGACACTCCTTCCTTCCTTCCCACACTTATGACCTTATCGATCATAACTTGAGTGGGAGAGAACAAAAAGGAGAGAGCAAGCAAGCAAAGAGGAGCACGCCGCTCCCTTTTGCCGCCGCCCGTCCCCGTCGGCCACAAGGAGGCCGAAACCTCCTTGTTTCGTCTCGTTTTGCGTGATTATTCTTCCTCTTCCTCATTCCGGGCTAGCACCAAGGATTGGAAGATCTATTATTCAACTCTAGGCGTGGATCAAATATAGAGAACGTGACACAGTTCGCGTTTGAATTCATCAAAGGAGAACCCTAAGGTGTGTTATTGATTTCTTCCTTTACCATCGTTACGTCTCTTGACTTGTGATCCTTGGAGGGTTTCGCATGGGTTATGATTGTTTGTGTTTCCGTTGCACATCCATGAATCAAAACCCTACAACAACACCCAAGCCACTTTAGGGACTGAATAATAAATTTCGGATTTTATATGAAATTGATATGGAATCACAACGCATAAACTAGGCGTCGGTTGGGCGATGCAATGCATCAAGCAGTATTTATGACAAATTCTCTACGTTTGGGTAGGCGACGTAATGCATCAAGCCATTTCTATGGACAAAATTGTCAACGAGAATGTCATTTATTTGTTCAAAATCACTTGTCATGTCCATAAATTTAAGTATAAAACTTTTAGAATTTCATTACATCAATCAATATATTCAAGGGAATTTCTTGTGTCAAAATTAACACATGGTGCGAAACAGCAACCAGAGCCTTAAAAGGTCTCATGTACATCCTTGAATAGAGTTTTTTTATTTTTTCAATTGTCATAATCTATATTTTGACAAATTGTAGGTTACCTCTTGTACGATACCTTTTCATCGACTCAAATATTTCATAAAATGAGTCAATAAGCACACTAGGGGGCTTATGTATTTTCTCTTATTGTCTCATTTTCTTGTGCAAGCCATAAATGAACTATGGACTTCATAAAAATTAAGAAACAAAACAAAATGTAGAACAAAATAAATAGAAGTAGCTAACCTTGATAGTAATGAACCCATGAACCACATATTTTGTAGGATTTCTCTAGAAGCAGTAAACAAGAGAAAGAAATATGCAACTATAATATACCAAAAACCAAATTTACTTTATTTATAGCAAAATAAAAATATATTTAATTCAAAGACATACTTAGAAGAACTTCTGTTAAGAATTCTTATTTTAGAAAACTTAAAATCTCGAATCTAAATTGTGTGGCGCAAAATATGGCGTGACAATTTGAAATAATGTTAGAAATAACCAAGGAGTTGGGAGGATCTTGAGTCACTCAACCAAAAATTTTTATAAATATTGGGAGGATCGTAGTCACTCAACCAAAAATTTGCACAAATATTAAGAGGATATTGAATCACTCAACCAACAATTCTTATAGAGATTAATAAAGAAATGTGGCGTATTACGAGTATGCAACCATACCCATTTAGAGGGAGGGGGGCTATATTTACAACTTTTGGTGCATGTTTTTTTTTCTCCCTTCGTTGTCAGGTGGTCTTGCTCTACAAGAGGTGTTATCAGGGTTCAATATGGGACCCTCTTGGTTTGAACACCAAATCGACTATTGCGACAAGGTCCATGACCGCGCGTAGTCGATTATATAAATGATGTCATCCACTTCAGGGATGCATTTTTATTCCAAACTTTTGGCGATTAAAATTGCCATAAGAGAGGTTGCTACATAGTAATATTGCTAGGATCGGACCTTTCAAATATGTATGCATCCATTTTTTTCTTGTTTAGAAAAATATGTAAAAAGTTCACAAATGGGACGACCTTATGGGCTCAGGAAAAATACCCATCTTGCTATAATCATTCGTGATTTAAGTAGAAATATAAAATAATTGAAATGAACAACCGATACAAAATCCGTTGGAGCAGTTGGTACTGTAAATTCAAGAGAACACACTTTTTTATAGAGTGTATGCATTCTTGATCAGATGGCTAGAATCTGCCCCTTCATGTGGGAGAACCAAAGGTTCTGAAGACTCTAGAATCAAGCAAAGGTGAGTAGCTAGACATATCAATCCTAGTAGTCGACAGCAACAAAAGTTTTTTTTTCAAACACTAGCAGCCGCCAGCTTATTTTTTGTCTTCTCATTTGCATTAATCACTAATAGGGAGAATGATTGCTTAAAGTCGCGAATGGTAGAGCAGATGGTTAAGTTGCGCTATGCGCCCTTTAGCTGTTCAATGTGTAGCTCTATTTTTCTTTTGAAATAAGTTCTAAGAACAATAAGTTGCTTAACAAGCTTTACATCTAGATCAGATGGCTTGTGAAGGAACTAATACAAAAAAAATGTGCTACCTTAGATAAACAAATGCAGACAGCTAGATGGCACCGGCTGGCTATTGATTTGCTGGGCATCTGACTTTAAGTCTCAGAAGCAGTATATTATTTTTTTTCTGAGAAAAATTCTGCTAGCTCATATGACAGCCGCCAGATGACATTTGCTGTGTGCCTAGGTTTAAGACCCGACATCATCAATTATTGCTCTTTTTTTTCTGGGTTCAATCAAAACCCTAGCAGCAGCAGATCATTTTTTTCCAACTTATCCGATCAACAAAGTTACTTTTAACATTGTTTTTAAAATCAAATTCATCACAAACGCACAAGGCGTAACACGTAATTGCTCTAGATCTTATGGTTCTCTCTAGATCTAAATAGATCGAGGTATAGGGTTCATTTTTTTTTTCGAAAAATACCTATCATAGACCAATTTTATTTTTCAATATTGATTCATAAACAAAAAGAAAAACAATTTATAAGATGTACCGTTGATTTGAATCAACTTTAAATCGAACAAGAGATTGGACAATCAAGATAGAAAATTAAGTTTTTTCGTTTGATCATCTTGTTCCTGACAACATTCATAATAAATAATAATCGTACCTTTTTCTTTTTGATACATGTTCTCGTTCCCGTAGAGCGTGCTGATAACGTGTTGTAAACTCAAGAGTAGAGAAGAGAGAACAACGTAGAGAGGAATATCAAGTGTGTATTATTCTCCACCAAACCACCCTTTTATATAGGGTGTGGGGGTCAATCAGTATCAACCAAATATGGTAATACAATATGTTATGAGTATTCATAATATCAATAATATATTTCATAACATCACAAGAGTTATATTTAATAATGAATATACTGTTATGATATATGGGCTAGTTCATTTGGTGAATATCAACCACATGTTGTAAGCCCATTTGTACATTGTTATTGGCCCGATAGCCCACCCTAATGCCTATATAAGGATGCTTAGGGTTGGAGAATAATACACATCTCAATATTGCTCTCTCTACATCTTGTCTCTCTCAATTCTCGTTTCACAACACGTTATCAGCACGTGTCTCTACCACGCTCGGATTGGAAGATAATTTAACAAAAGAACAGGTATGTTTGTATTTTGTTTCCAGACAAGAGTACTCAGACCAAAAGATACAATATTTCGTTCTTGGTTTTCCTGATATGAAGTGAACGTAGGAAGTTCACACCAGCATATTTGTTTGTGACCAACGAAAAAAAAAGTTACCGGAGCCACACTAGAATTCACTTTGAAGGGAAGGACAATTTGTGAACTGTGGGTGACGTTTACATCATTGGTTAGGAACCACACTACTTCTTATGCTTGTTTAGCTTTGAACCGCACTTCTAAAACTCGTAATATTGATTGTTTTGATTCCTCACATCTTACATATATGAAATAAAAGATGAGTCTCCTGGTGAGATCAATGACCAAATACTTGGTTTGAGATATTGATACGCGGATAAAGAGCATGTTCCACGCCTGAAGTTGTGGGCTGCACACATTATTCTTCGTAACTTGAAGTTACGACATGTTTTATGACCTGAAGTCATGGAATTTTACTAGCCGATATTCATTGAAGAGGACTTTTTTTTTTTTCATCGATCCTCCTGAAGAGGATAGAAATCGATGATCATGAATTTTCATGTGCAATGAGCTAGTGATAAAATTATGCTTTCACACCTGAAGTTGTAAATTACATGACTATCATATCGTAATATAAAATTCCAGTAATATTTTTTTATGACTCGAATTCATAAACCTATTGTCATCAGATCTCAAAAAGAGATGTCTAATGCGCCTAAAACGATTTTTCTTACCAATCCACTTGAATAGGCAGTGTTTCTTATTCTTTAGTTAATTTTACTTTTATGCACTTAAATTTTTTTGTACTCCAATTGTTTTTACTTATTATGGATAAAAACAAATTTTAGAAAGAAGTTTCGTTAAGTCTAATGGTATTCTTATATAAAGCCAAGTAATTTGTTCCTGAAGTAACAAATTACATGCAAGCGCTCATAACCAGAAGTTATGACTCCTATAACCTGAAGTTATAAAACATTCCAATTAATAATCTCATGAAGAGATGGATACTATCTATAATTGGTCAACCCTCCCGGAGATGATGTATTATACTTTTGTTAGTCAATTTTTTGTTATTAATTAGTTCTTTTTGTAGTTTTTGTGTGTGTCAAGTACTAGAATACCCCGAAGATGTTATTAGTACATGATTTTTCATTGGACTCTAGCAATTTACATGCTATGAAGACATATTGTCATACTAAAAGTTATGAAAATTATGAATATGTTTATAAAAAGGAGTTATAAAATAATATAAAAAAAATCTTTCTGAAGAGAGAATCTCAATTGTTTACTTTTACATTCTTTTTGTAGTATTATTACTTTTCTCATATTATTGTTAATGTCTACTGAAGAGATTTTCATAACGGACCACACAATGGTAATAAAAACGAACTGGTATTGCTAGCGAGTGCAAAAGAAATATTTCACACCAGAAGTTGTGAAACAAAGTTACAATTTCCATTGCTAATTACCGATTAATTTGAGTCCATTCCCAGAAGTTAATGGTAGTGCATTCCCTGAAGCGAATCACTTTTTTACATGCGGTCTAAATCCACATGACAACAGAGGCAATCACGGTTGTGGACGTGAAATTCTCTAAAAGAGATTAAACGCCTGAAGTGGTTCATATAAATCAATCTAAATGACTCGCATGTTACAACTCTATAAGAGGTTAGAGTTTTCTCAGCCAACCCCAGAAGTGGTTTTGTGTGGATAAAATTTAGCTTGTTGTTGTTCATGTCACCAGCAGTGACCAATCTCCGTAACAAAAAATATGTGATTTAATTTCAGCGGTTGATAAATTGTTAGATTGATTTCAATCCATGAAGGATTGTAAACACCACTCATTTTAAATGAAAGTATTGACATTTACATCTCTTTTTTGGTTTTCTGAGAAACTTTGATTAGAGAACTACGGCGTCTAAGAGATTGCTTATTGTCAATGTTTTTATTTTAATTTGTGGATTAGTTTACACAAAGTACATATGGGAAAAATTGATGCCTGAAGCATCAACAAAGTATCATTATGGTTATGATCATATTACTCACGTTAAGAGGGAGAGAATGAGTTGAATGACGTGAGCCAAAATATCATTGTCTCTGCGGGTATGTACTAATGCAAAATCCCAACAAAAATGGATAGCTTCTCAACTAATGGATATTTTATATGGGTATACACATTAAGCATAAAATGTCTGCTTGTGTAAATATTTTTGATCCTCCAGAAAAGGGACATGAAATCCAAAGCATCCAAAAATTATGTTGGGATATGAGTATATCAATGCTCTATAAATCAAGAACACAAGATTCAGGAGAAATCTTGGGGGGTTCATAGATACATCATCAATATTGGATCAAAACCAACGTTGGTAATTTAATAGCCCTGGAAGAGGCTAATAGCTCTGGAAGTTGCTAAAGGTACCTTAAAACAATAGTATGATCCATTAATAATGATGATACAGTTGAGGAAGCGCTACATAAATCACATATTATTTTATAGGAAGAATGTTGACTAAATAGTTATTGGCCAAAAGAAAGTCAACAAATGCATAGAAGATTGATGGGGTAAATAAATTCAATATGTAGAGAAAAAATGTGTAGTACTCAAAGTACTAACAACCCCAAGCATAAATTACAATCTATGCATAAACTACATATCCTCTCTTAAGTGTGGTATTTACGTAGATATCATATATCCGCTGTTAAGCGTGGGATGTGTCGAGACTACATATCCGTTGGTATGCGTGGGATTTGTCTCGAGTATTACGTCCGTTTTAAGCGTGGGACTTATAAAATGAGAAACATGATATATGGGGTCATGATAAATTCTCATTAGTATAATCATCGTGGTTAGGATGATTTAATGTTCTATTAGTCTCCGGGACTAAAGAACAACAAAAGATGGGTGAAGGGTAACTAGTTACAAATACGATCACACAAATTATAAATGAAAGCTCAGGTTGTTCAAGACCTTGGCTATTTCAAGGCCTTGAAACAGCTTTCAGAGCCTTGAATCAGCTTCAGAGGCTTGAAGACTATTTTCAAGGCCTTGAAATTGGATTCAAAGCCTTGAAACCGTTTAACCTGAATGCATATTCTCAAGGGGGAGTTTTTTTTTGCTAACTCACTAATCTGCTTTATTATCTCTCTTGCATATGTTTGATTACCCGTTGTTAGATGATGAAAGACAAATTTTTAAAAATGTTTTGAATCATAATTTGTCAACTGTTTGACCATGATAATGCAGGAAATATTGTTTCTAAGTTTTGAAGGATTGTTTCCTAAACTAGACTGCTGCAGATTTGGAAACACTTGAATACTTTGATCCTGTGATCAATCAGGCGTGTTTGACAGCTTCTCATGATGGTTAAATGAAAGATTACAACAATATCTATGAAGATTATGATCATTCAACCGTTGGAGAAGATCTCAAAGTAGTCAAACTCTGTTGCCTACAAAATAGGAAGGTTTTTGCTGAAAATCTGGAGAGATTTGCAGAGCTGTTTGAGGTATTTAAAGAGCTCAAATTCGAAGCAACAAAAACAACACAATTCTCAACTGGCAAATACAGAGAAAGAATTCTGGATTGACAAGCATCAAAGAAGTTCTTCATCTCTTCCAATCCATACACAGAAGTTCACTGCATTTCACTACAGTTTTCTACTCTTAAGTGATCTTCTGTATAGAGCTAGATTGTTAGATCGTTTCTGTATTATTTCTACATTCATTCTCAAGTATTGTTCAAAGTGAACAATAGAGAATTCTTAGTTAATCAGTTAGCTAGAGCAGGTACTAGACAGGTTAGGGAAAACCACAAGTTGTAACAGAGTAAGGGAACTCTCTGTGCTTGAGTTCTAGGGCTTAGCTTTTGATTAATAAGAATGGAGTTGAAAATCCTGAAGGGATCTAATACCTGAGGTAAAGACTTAGGTCCAAGTGGACTGAAATCTATAAATCACTTGTCTTGTGCATTCTCATTTCATTTACTTTCAAAGCTTTTGCAGCATACAAAAACTGTTTATTTTCAAGGATTTGAACTTGTTTTCAAGGCCTTGAAAAAGGCATAATTGTTCTAAACTCTCTGCATCTTTTCAAAGGCTTGAACCCGTGTTCAAGGCCTTGAAATTCAATATCTGCACAAATGTTTTCTACCTGTTAGTAAATTCTGCAAAAAGTTGGCATACTTTATTCAACCCCCCCGTTCTAGAGTATATTAGTTTCTTACGTCTTCATACTCACACTTTCAATTGGTATCGGAGCTTGTATCACTGTATAAGATTTAACCATCTTGGGATCATGAGTACTGCAGGTGATGGTGGTTTTTCACAAGGAAGAGCTGCTTACAGACCTCCTCTATTCTGTGGAGAAAATTTTGCTCACTGGAAAGCTCTCATGAAAATGTTTATCATTGATCAAGATCTTGAGCTTTGGACCATTATTCAAAATGGACCTCATAATTTCTATACAGAGAAAGATGGGATCAGAACTCCAAAAAAAGAAGACTCTCTCTCCTTTTCTGAATTAGAGCAATTTTCTAAGAACTACAAAGCTATTAACATTTTGTATTGTGCTTTGAGTACAGATGAATTCAACAGGATCTCTGGATGTACAACTGCTAAAGAAATCTGGGATAAAATTGTGGTTACCTTTGAAGGAACAAGTCAAGTCAAGCATACCAAGATCAACATTTATCTCAGACAATATGAGCTGTTCAAGATGAATGCAGATTAGTCCATCAGTGATATGTTCAAGAGATTCAGTGATATTGTCAACAACCTTGACTCATTGGGAAAACACTTTTCCATTGAAGAAAAGGTGAGGAAGATTCTCAGAAGTCTTCCAAAGGCAAAATGGGAACCAAAAACCACATCAATGGAAGAAGCTCAAAATCTCTCAACTTTACAACTTGATGACCTACAAGGGAAGCTCCTGAAACATGAGATATCTATGAATGAAGTTGATGGAGAACTCCCAGAAGGTGTCAAAAATCTATCCCTCAAAGCCAAAGAGAATGAGAGAATTCAAAGCCTTGAAACTGAGGATGGTGATGATGAAGATCCAATTGCCTTGATTTCCAAAGCCTTGACAAGGATTCTCAAAATGAAAAGAAACTCTGGAAACAAAGAATTCAACAGAGAAAGACATAGACCATCCAGCAACAAGGATTACAAAGGTAAGTCCTCTTCACAGAACTAGTCAAAAGTTATGAACTGCTTTGAGTGTGGTAATGCAGGACACTTGATAAGAGATTTTCCACACAAAAAGAGAAAGAACTTTCAGAAGGAAGATCATGACAGAAGAAAGAAAGCCATGATAGCTTCATGTAGTGATTCAGATAGCTCCAG
The DNA here is from genome assembly GCA_023055425.1 of Linanthus parryae. Taxonomy (NCBI): domain Eukaryota; kingdom Viridiplantae; phylum Streptophyta; class Magnoliopsida; order Ericales; family Polemoniaceae; genus Linanthus; species Linanthus parryae. Next base: position 86,094,792 of record JALGPY010000008.1, on the reverse strand, counting down.
TGAATCTGAAGAAGAACATTCCAATCTATTTTTCATGGCCAAGCATGGTGATAGTTCTGAAAAGAACATTGGGGTAATGGTTAACTGTTTAATTTCAAAGCCAAAAGAAGCTCTTTCAGAATATCTCAGAACGATGCTTTTAAATGAGGAAGATTATCTGAAAGAGATCAGGCTTTTGAAAGAGAAAGTTCATGAGCAAGCAAAAGAAAATCTACAACTTGTTTGCCTAAATCAGAATCTTGAAATCTCTTAGAAGAAAACTGACAGTGATTTCAAGGCCTTGAAAACCAGTTTCAAAGCCTTGAAAACACAAGTCAAGGAAGTAGTCACTGAAAACTCCTCAGTGAATGACAACCTTGTTAATCTAAGACATCATGTTGATGAGTTAGAAAAAAAAAGACTACTCTTACTAAGAAACTTCAAGAATCTGAATTAGTCAAAATCAAGCTTGCTGGATCAGAACGGAAGTTGAACTTGATTCTTGGAGGAAGATCACAGTCAGTTCACAAAGGTGGTATTGGATTCAATCCAAAATTTCCAAGAAGAAAGAGTACCAGGTTTGTGAAAGCTGGAAATAAAACCTCTCCTACTAGTCATTACTGCTGTAAAACTTGTCATGTTAAAATTACTTGTCCTTTTAGAAGAAGAGACACTCACATAATGAGGAACACTTTTCCCTTTCAAATTAAAGGACAGGTTAAGCAGACTTGGGTTCCTAAAGGGGTTAGACCACCTAACATGGTTGATCCTTAATATGAATCCAAATTCCACACTTGGTCTAACAGCTGGGTAAGGCAGTGATTGGTTCTTGCAGGTTGTTATCAAAGAACATAAGTGGTTCATGGACAGTGGTTGCTCAAGACACATGAGTGGAAAGAAATCTCTATTCTCAGAATTAAAGGAGCAATCAGAAGGTTCAATAACACTTGGTGACAAAGGAAAATGCAATATTCTTGGTATTGGAAAAGTTGGTACAAATTCTGAAAACTCTATTTCTGATGTTTATCTGGTTGAAGGTTTTAAGTTTAATTTACTTAGTGTATCTCAGCTTGTGATAATGGTAACAAAGTTATCTTTGATAAAGAGAAGTGTGTGGTGCAAAATGAGAAATCAGGAGATTGCATTCTCACAGCCTCTAGATCAAACAATGTTTAAACTTTTCACACTAACAAAGTTGCATGTGAAATTTTGAAGTGTCTCAAGGCCTTGAAAGAGGATTCATAGCTTTGGCATAGGAAACTTGGTCATATCAGTTTGCACACTTTGAACAAATTGATTTCCAAAGACTTGGTAAGAGGATTACCATCCACCAAGTTCAGAGAAGATGAGTTATGCAAAGCCTGTGCACAAGGAAAGCAGACTAGAAGCTCCTTAAGGCAAAGAAGTTTGTAAGTACAACTAGACCTATTGAATTACTTCATATGGATCTTTGTGGTCCTATGAGGACTCCTACTCCAAAAGGTAAAAGGTATATGCTAGTTGTGGTAGATGATTTTTCTAGATACACTTGGGTTATGTTTCTCAAATAAAAATCTGAAGCTCTCTCTCAATTTTCAAAGCTTTGCAGAGAACTTCAAAACTTGAAAAACCTACATATAGCTTCAATCAGAAGTGATCATGGTAGATAATTTGATCAGTTAGAGATTTATTTATTCTGTGATAAGCATGGTATTTCTCACAAATTTTATGCTCCAAGAACTCCTCAATAGAATGGTGTTGTTGAAAAAAAGAGCAGGACTCTTGAATATATGTCAAGGAAAATGCTTCTTGAGAACAAGTTGCCAAAACACTACTGGGCAGAAGCTGTGAATACATAAAATTTTATTTTGAACATGTGCTTGATCAGACCTATTCTAAAGAAGCCCCCCTATGAATTATTCAAAGGGAGGAAGCCAAACATCTCTTACTTCAGACCCTTTGATTGTACCTGTTTTATCCATAACAATGGAAAAGAAAATATTGGTAAGTTTGATGCAAGAAGTGATGAAGGTATATTTCCTGGTTACTCTCTGAATAGCAAAGCTTATATAGTTTACAATAACAGAACCAAACTGGTTGAAGAGAGCATTCATGTTATTTTTGATGAAAGCTATGATGGTTCTTTGAGTGAAAGTTTTGCAGATTTGAATTTGAACAAGCATGAATCAGAGGAAGAGACTGAGAATCCACTGGGATTCAAGAAAGGCTCAGAAGAAAATAGAAGACATCTTCAAGACCTTGAACGCAGTTCTCAAGGCCTTGAAAATACAACTCAAAGCCTTGAAAAAGATGATCAGAAGGATTCAAGTGACGAAGTCACTACTTCAAGACCAGAAAAGATCTATGGTGAACCTGAACCATGGTCTCCAAGAAAGAGATTCAAATATCTCTCATCCCATCCAGCTGATTATATCATATCATATCAAATCACTGGTACACAAACCAGATCACAGTTGAAGAACTTATGTGCTTTTAATGATTTTATTTCTCTTGTAGAACCAAAAACTGTAAAGGAAGCTTTACAAGAAGCATACTGGATCATTGCTATGCAAAGTGAACTCAATGAGTTTGAGAGGAATAAGGTTTGGAACCTGGTTCCTGCACCAACAAACCAGTCTGTCATTGGTACCAGATGGGTATTCAGAAACAAGTTGGATGAAAGTGGCAATGTAATCGGAAACAAAGCAAGAGAATTCTCAAGTCTTATGAGCAGGGAATTTGAGATGAGCATGATGCGAGAACTAAAATTCTTCCTAGGACTTCAAATACATAAATTGAAGAAGGGTATCTTTCTGAATCAAAGCAAGTACACAAGAGACTTTCTAACTAAATACAGCATGACTCAATGCACGGAAGCCAAGACTCCAATGAGCTCTACACTATCCTTAGACAAGGATGAATCTGGTAAGAGTGTCAATGTAAAAGAATATAGAGGCATGATTGGATCATTACTCTATCTGAAAGCAAGCAAACCAGATATTATGTTTAGTGTATGCATGTGTGATAGATTTCAAGCTGATCCAAAAGAATCACACTTATTTGCTGTAAAGAGAATATTCAGATATCTCAATGGTACCAAAGAATTAGGGCTTTGGTATCCAAGACATTCCAACTTCTCTTTAAGTGGTTTTTCAGATGCTGACTTTGCAGGGTACAAAGTTGATAGAAAAAGCACTTCTGGAACCTGTCAGTTCACTGGATCATACTTGATTAGTTGGCATTCCAAAAAACAGAATGCAGTTTCTCTATCAACAGCTGAAGCTGAATATATAGCTGCAGGAGCATGTTGCTCACAAGTACTATGGATTTCTCAACAGCTAAGAGACCTTGGATTTGACTTTAGAGGCATACCTATTGAGTGTGACAACACTAGTGCAATTTCAATAAAAAATAATCGAGTACAACACTCAAGAACCAAGCACATTGATGTCAGACACCACTTCATCAAAGATCATGCTGAGAAAGGTGATATTGTTCTTGAATTTGTTGCTAATAACATGCAAATTGCAGATATCTTCACCGAACCATTAGCAAATGAAAGGTTCTCAGCTCTAAGATTGGAATTGGGAATGCTAAATAAGACTCCATTGGTTTAGGGGGAGCATAAGGTAAGAAAGGTAAGCCTTGAAAATCAGTTCAAAGCTTTGATTTTTTACTTGTTGCAGTGTTACAGTATTTCAAGACCTTGAAAGCCTTTTCAAAGCCTTGAAAATAGTCAATAAACTTGGATCATTTATACTGGGTGATATCTCTGTAGATATTTGCATAATATAGTCTTTACCTTTTCAAAAATTTGTTTTAGAAAAAAATAGTATTAGTATATTCCATTTTCCAACGACATAATAGTTTGAAATTTCTCTGATCTTTGCAAATCTTTTTAGAATCAGAGAGATACTAGTTTTCTTTTGAAATTCAAACTCTTTCAGTATTTATCCTCTTCTCTTCTCCTTCATTCCGTATCATTCCATCTCTATGTTTTCTTCTCCCTAAACCTAATGAGCACAAGAAGAGCCTCAGACAAAATCAAGATGGCTGGAGGTTCGAAACCTGTCTCAGAGAAGAAGAAAAAAGCAGCAGTGGAAGAGGTTCAAGTAGTCAGTGGTGACTCTAGCTCCAGAACTCCTAGTGCAGAAGCAGTTCAAGATCCTCCTCCACCAAATAAGAAATCAAGAAGGCTACAACCTCGTCTTCAGAAACTCAGAAGAAGCAGAAGACCATTACAGAAAAGCAACCAGAAAAAGAGCCTACCAGTTCAAAGAAGGTGAAGAAGAAGGAAACTCAGGCAGAAAAAGGGAAAGGGAAGGTGACAGAAGCACAACCAGAAAGTCAATTGGAGAAGGAATTGCAGGTCTACTCTCAAGTCTCAGCAAAGAACACAGTTCCAAATGAGACATGGTTTGTCTCAAACATCTCTAAAGGTCAGTGGTTAGATGGTTTTGCCTCAAGGTCTATTGGTTTCTGCAGTTTGGTTAATAAGTATGTGTTGGAACATATGAAACTCAAGTGCATCTCCATGTTAAAGAAGAGTTATTTGTGGTGTATGCTGAATCCTAGAGAAATAGCCTATCCCAGACTTACCAGACTCTTCTATCTGAATCTAACCCAAGTTAAGAGATCTGCACACTTGGTGATCAAATCTAAAGTTGCTGGGATAATGATTGAACTTGATCACTCTGAGTTTGCCACTGTGTTAGGTTGTCCAAAAAGGTATGACACTAGCAACCATCCACCAAAGTCAGAAACTTTGAAGCTAGCCAAAGAGGAATTCTTTCTTCCAAATATCTCAACCTCAGCCAAACAGTTAACACACTCTGTGTTGAATGTTGAAGCCAAAGTCCTTCACACTATACTAGTGAGATGTGTCTTTCCTAGAGAGCACCCAAGAGAGTTGGTGACTGAGAGAATGCTGCACATCATGTACCTGATTATGCATGGCTATGAGATTAATCTCCCAAAACTAGTTCTTGAACACATGCTCTTCAGCCTAACCAGTAAGAGGATTCACCCTCTACCATATGCAAACCTCCTCACCATGTTCTTTGAGCATTTTGAGATCCCTTTTACTGGAGAAGAATCAGTCACAACTGGCTTTGGGGAACTCAATGAGAAAGCCTTTGAGAAAATTGGAGTTGCGAAAACCAAAGAGAAAGTTTGGAAACTTTACTCAGAACTGACTGAAGCAGAACTAGGTGCAAATAAATTTTCTAAGCCCAATACCTTGACTCCTACTTCAAGTCATACCTCAACCTACAAACAATCAAAGACTTGATGGTTTGGAACTGGACTTGGAGGATGTCAAAGTTACTGTTTTTGGACTGGAAAGTGATATGGGACAAGTCAAGTATATGGTGGAAATTATCTATAGAAGCATGACCTTGCTTGATGTTCCTGAGGATCCTGAAGGAAAAAAGAAAGGAAAATCAGACAAGGATTTTCCTAGTGAGCATTCATACCCGGAAGAAGCTACTTCAGTTTCAGATAAGGGAAAGCAGGCAGCAGAACAGGCTGAAGATGAAGCCAATAGCCCTGATTTAGATGAACTGCTGATCACTTTGAAGAAGAAGAAATCTCCAAAAGCTGCTAAAAAGGACAAGACTGAAGAGGCAACTGTTGCAGAAGGGATTGCAGAGGAACATGAATAGCATGACAAGACTGATGAAGAAGACAATGAGAAAGAGGAAGGAGATCAGGATGAAGATGGAGATCAAACCCCTTAATCTTGCCTGTTATTTCATCGATATTCTCTATGATTTAATTAGTTCTTTAAGTTTTCAAAATTTTCCAAACACTTGATCCAACATCTTCTATCTTTTTGATGAAAGTCAAAAAGGGGGAGAAATTCTAAGTTTCAGTTTAGGTTTTTAGGATTATTTGGTTTTATCTGCTGAACTAATTATGTGTTTTTGTTGGTATTTAAATAAGTTGGATCCTTTTGGAATTACTGTGTCTTTAAATTGTAGACTAATCAGTTTATTTTGCAGAGACTAAGGATCAAACATAATTTGGTTTTGTCTTTCATCAAGGGGGTGATTGAAAGCTCATGTTGTTCAAGACTTGAAATAGCTTGGCTATTTCAAGGCCTTGAAATAGCTTTCAAAGCTTTGAATCAGCTTCAGAGGCTTAAAAATAGTTTTGGCTATTTTCAAGGCCTTGAAACTGGATTCAAAGCCTTGAAACTATATAACCTAAATGCATATTCTCAGAGGGAGTTTTTCTGCTAACTCTCGAATCTGTTTTATTATCTCTCTTTCATATGTTTGATTAACCGTTGTTAAATGATGAAAGACAAATTGTTAAACATGTTTTGAATCATAACTTATCAGCTGTTTAACCATGATAATGCAGGAAATATCGTTTCTAAGTTTTACAGGATTGTTTCCTAAACTGGATTGCTGCAGATTTGGAAACACTTAAATACTTTGATCCCGTGATCGATCAGACATGATTGACAGCTTCTCGTGATGGTTAAATGAAATATTACAACAATATCTCTGAAGATTATGATCATTCAACCGTTGGAGAAGATCTCAAAGTAGTCAAACTCTGTTGCCTACAAAATCTAATCCCTGAGGTAGAGACGTAGGTCCAAGTGGACTGAACTTTATAAATCACTTGTCTTGTGCATTCTCATTTCATTTACTTTCAAAGCTTTTGCAGTATACGAAAACTGTTTATTTTCAAGGGGTTGAACTTGTTTTCAAGGCCTTGAAAAAGGCATACTTGTTCTAAACTCTCTGCATCTTTTCAAAGGCTTGAACCTGTGTTCAAGGCCTTGAAATTCATTGTCTGCACAAGTGTTTTCTACCTGTTAGAAAGTTCTGCAAAAAGTGGCATACTCTATTCAACCCCCCCTTCTAGAGTATCTTAGTTGCTTACATCTGCATACTCACACTTTCAATAAAGTTTTAAATTCCATGAAGGTTGTTGCCCATGAGAGAATCCATTTGCTTGAAGCAAATCGAAGTGTACACTCGCGAGTAGTTTTAGGTGCATATGCATTTTATCAATTATGATTGTTAATCGTTTCTTTTAGATTATTGTTTTTGCAATGAATTTTTTTTTTCAGGTAAAAGGATGCTCAAATGAGGGGGAAATCAAATGAAATGCGATGTCGTGCGACACTTTTTTTCCTTCGCTATGATTTTTTGTCCCATAGGGTTTTTCCGTGCAAGGTTTTAACGAGGCTGCAAAGACTATTCTGATGCGTTTCAGAAGAATGTCATCTTCAATGTCGAGCTAATAAAATCACCAGATGTACTCTTTTTCCTTAGTCATTGATTTTGTCCCACTGGGTTTTTCATTACAAGGTTTTAACGAGGCATCATAAGTGGTGAATATTCAAGGGGGAGTGTTATATTATATGGGCTATTTTATTTGGTGAATATCCATCACATGTTGTAAGCCCATAAGTACATTCTTATTGGCCCGATAGCCCACCCTATTGCCTATATAAGGAGGCTTAGGGTTGGAGAATAATACACATCTCAATACTGCTCTCTCTACATCTTGTCTCTCTCAATTCTCGTTTCACAACATATACATATTAGTGTATGAAATAATAAACTAATTTTCCTCTATGGTGCTACTAACCCCATATTCGAAAAAATTGTTGGACTTATGAGCAATGAAGAATGAGTTATGAAACTTGTGGATTGATTTTGGTAAAATTTGTGGATGAAATGGCGTATTGAACTTTTGTGTGACTTAAAGTTTTTTATTTGTGAATTAGAAGTAGTACATGTTTTGTTGATATGGATTTAAATCTATTTATGATGTTATCGTAAATTTTAATTTTTCTTTATTTTTGGGGATTCTTTGAAAATCCTCTGAATCTGATACGATTTGTGCATGACGGATATTCTGATCAGATTTGAATTTGATAGTTTAGATCCGATCCGAATTCAATCTGAGTCGGATTAAGATCCAGGTGGATCTGGATCAGATATGGATCTCCCATTCTTATTCAGATACAGAGATAGATATCGTTGGACCAAATTCGTCCCGTTGCCATCCCTAATGAGTACTGCTTTACCTCTAATAACGACAAGTGAGTGGTACGATTTCAAGTCCGGATAATCATCTTCTTCTTTGGTATCTCCTTCACCCTCTTATTATTCTTATATGTTGAACCATATCATTATTGTTTCTTACAAGTGATATAATAACTTCAGATACTTACGAGCATATACAGAGTACTACAAGTACAAGTAATAGTTTAACTAATTTTTACATTTGACGGAAACACAATATTCTAATTTCCAAATAAGAAATATGTACATTTTAATTTAAAAAACAATCATAAGTCAACTTGATAGAAACAATTATTATATCCATTATGCGCTGACCAAAGTTTTTGTATGACTCTAAGATAAAGTTTAAATATGTTTCTTTTGATTATTGTTGAAGTGCATCTACAATAAGGTGGTTACCTACACATAATAAGGTGGGTGACAAACATGTAAGTCTAAAAAAACAAGGCGGTTAGTTATACATAATGCGGCGCTATCTCGATTATCTTGTATATCTTCCATCTATTTTGTCGGAGGTCAGATTCTGCTGTGATAAGCTTAATATTTATCACCCTCATCATTACACCCAATGCTCCACCGGTGATAAGTTACTCTCCAACATACTCTTCTCTTCTTCTTCCGCCTGTGTTGGTACTGCAAGTTCCTCAATAACAGATGTGGTAACTTTCAAATGAAGCTCTATCATATGATTCACTGTAAACAACTTCTGAATCTCTTTGATTCGTAAGAGCCACCACACGAGCTTTGGTGACAGCTTCATGGAGCTTCCATATCTGGAAACTACAACTACCTTTGTGTATGTTGATTTCAGTGACGAAACTTATCTCGCTGATTGTTTTCATAATTCTCGAAACCCTAGTTAGAGCATGTTATGAAACAGGTTAAAGGTGAAGAAAAGAAGCAGTCGGGTCAACAAAGCGGGTTGAAACAAATTAAAGAGAAAAGGATCAAATTATCCCTAGACCCAAGAAAAAATGCGGTGTTTCCAATTAATGAATGGATAAGGACTTGACTGTTGAGGCTCAGTACATGGCAGAGTCCGCGAAGGGAAAAAGACAAGAATACCCTCAGCTCTAAGTCATATTTCACTCAAACTTGCCTATGAACCTTATCTTGTTCCGCAATTATCGAATTAGCCATGTGCTACAGAATCTTAGTGGTATTGAAGCACGAGTACTGTAACCCCAATGAGTATGAGAGAATGCGTATTAAATTTATCATAATTTTCCATTATTTCAGCTTTTAACATTCTAATGTATGTCTTGTGATTGCTGAGAGCATCACAATTTGGTACCAGAGTCAGGTTTTCCGTTTCCACGAGGGAAAAGTAGACGATATAGAAGCATCCCTAAGAGCAAGGCTCGTAGCAAGCTGGCAACTTCACATCGAATCCATGGTCGCCATGGAAGGGAAGCTCACATAGGTAACTGAGAGGATGAGCCAATTGCAGAGTCAACTTGAAACGGCGGTGGCCAAACTCATCAACAGGAACACTCTAGATGCTCCTCCAACTAGAATCGACAGAGGGAAAAAGGTAATGGTGTCTTCCACTGGGGATGAGTACCTATCTTGTTTTGAGGAATTAAGAATGAAGGTGCTTTTGAGACATCAAGGACTGGATGAAGAATTCTTCACTTTCAATTTTCATCCGTGGTCTCAAAATGGAAACCAAACATCTGTTTTATACCATTGCAGCCAAAATATCTGCAAGAAGCCGTTCATTTGGTGTTCCTGCATGAGACATTCTTGGAAGCCGATACTCAGAAACAAGAACACATCTATAGAATTACTTCAGCCAATATTGGCTCTACCAGGCACAACCTGCAAACCCCTACCCATAACCTCTTTTCCCCAGTCGGAAATAACCCACCACTCCTCTGACCAAAACAGCACCACTCCTCAAACCCACACAAGTAACAGCAGCGAAGGATCAACCATCAACTTCATGAAATTGACCCAAGTTGTGCTCAATAGCAAAAGGGAAAAGAACCAATGATATTTCTGTGAGGAACCTTACTTCAGAGGGAACACCTGCAAAAATAAACAACTCAACGTCATTTTGGGGGAAGAATAAGAGCTCAATGAAACTGTTACACCACCACAAGAAGGTGACATAAAACAAGAGGATTCTACCAAAGGAGGGGTTCGCCAAGGTGATATGAGTATTACTCTCAATACCATGGCTGGAAATAATGGACCAACAACTTTTAAATTAAAAGGACAGTACAAGAAAAATAAGCTCACCATGCTGGTAAATAGTGGGAGCACTCACAACTTCTTGGACTGCGATAGAGCCATAAATATTGGTTTTGCGATTACAATCCACCACTCCAGTTAGGGTATCCATATCTGATGGCTACACCTTGTTGAGTGTTTCCATATGCAACCATTTTTCTAGAGAAATGCAGGGTCGCTCCATCCCAGTCCCAATGAGAATCCTAACCGTAGGTAGCTTTGATGTATTCTTAGGAGTCCAATGGATGAAGACAAATGTCCTATATCAAGGAATCTAAATTCTTGGAGCTTTCCTAATTCAACATAGGACAGAAAGTGACACACTAGGGACTTACAAAGGCAGGTGAACTACACTTTATGAGCTGTCAAGATCTCATCAAACACTAATAAATTTACCCCAAATCCATCCTGTACCAGGTACACCTTCTCTAATCCTCGACACCACCACACATACTTTCTTACATATAACTACTTTTTGAGCAATACCATGTGGTGTTTGGAAAACCAATATCCCTTCCCCCCGAAAGAAGCCATGACCACCACATATGCGTACAAGAGGGCACTAAACCATTTAATCCACACCCTATAGATGCCCCCACTTTCAAAAGGGGGAAATTGAAAAAAGGATAGCTGAAATGCTCAAGTCTTGTCTCACTAGACCCAAAATTCGTCTTTGCTCACCTCCACTCTTGCTTGTGAGAAATCTTTAATAAGCTTAGATAAGTTTCTCGTTCCTATGGTGGATGAATTTGGAGGAGTAAAAATATTTACTGAGTTAGATCTCATACCTAGCTCCGATTTAGTAAGGGTGGGAGAGAAAGACATCTACAAAACTGCATCCAAAACTCATGATGGGGATCATGATTTTTTTGTTGTGTCATTTGGCCTTACATTTGCCCTTTAATTTTTCAGTCTTTAATGAATACTCTGTTCAAAACATACTTCATAAGATTGGTCTTGGTCTTATTTGATGATATTTTAATTTATGGCCCCGACTTGGAGGATCACTTGCACCTAGTTATCTCCCTTCTACAACAACACCTAATCTTTGTTAAAGAATCAAAGTATGAATTAGGGAAATCATATATGTGCGAGTACTTGGGTCACTTGGTTACACCTACATGAGTACAAATGGATCTCTCCAAGATTGACGACATGGTCAACTGGCCTGCACCAAAAACGTCAAAATCACTAAGAGGCCTTAAAGGGCTTACTGTTATCACATAAAGTTTATAAAATGCTATGAAATCATATGTAGCCCATTCACACAGATGCTCAATAAATCAGGATTTAAATGGACTTCTACAACAACCGTTTCTTTTCAAAAAAAGGCCTCGACAACAACTCATGTCCTGGCTCTACCCAATTTCAATTTTCCTGTTGTGATTGATAATGTGGAATCTTAATATGATATATGTGTTTTAATTATGAAGAAAGGCTACCATCCTTATTTCTTCGGTAAGGCATTGGGACCCAAACATTTTTGGTGCTCAACTTACGAGAAAGAACTCCTCTCTTTGGTGTTGGTTGTACACAAGTGGAGGTCTTATATTAAATGAAGGGCCTTTATCATCCAAACTAATCACCAAATCCTCAAGAATCGGTTAGATCAATGGATCACTTCAATGTTACAATAGAAATGGGCATCCAAACTTATGAGGAAAAGCTACGCTATAGTGTACAAGAAGCGGGGATAGAAAATAAAGTTATGGGTGTCTTGTCTAGGGTGCATGATCCACAATATGCTACCATAAATTTAAAAAAACTACTATGGAAGGAATAAATAAAAAGGTGCAATCAAGATTGTGCATCCGTCGAAAAGGTTATGACTCAACTCGTGGTGCAGCCTGGTGATCCAATGGGAAACTCCTACTCAGATGACTTTCAGCTCTACAAGGGAAGTATTTATGTGGGAGCATGAGGGTCAATTAGAGCATACATCATTCAATGTTCTCATAAAAGTGGGGAAGGATGCCACTTTGGTATTCATGGAAGCTACAAAAGAATCTCTCAATACTTAGATTGGTCTGACATGAAAAAACATGTATATGATTATGCTTCCACTAGTGCTATTTGTCAGCACACGATAGTGGAGCATATCAACTACCTGGCCTCCTTCCACCCCTTCCTTTTCCACCCAACAATGGAAATATATTTCCATGGACTTCATTGAAGGTCTCCCCCACTCAGATGGAAAGGATGCTATTTGGGTTATTGTTGATAGGCTAATATGCACATTTAGCCTCCTCTCCACCCTTATACTATTCTCATGATTGCTTCCAAGTTTTAAAAAAACTTCTATAAACTCCATGGTTTTCCCTCTACCACTTTCTCTGATTGAGATAAATTCTTCACCATTGAGTTTTGGCAAAGCATGTTCAAGTTGGTGGGTACCAAACTCCAATTCATTAGATCTTAATACCTCAATATGTTGGCCATTATGAGAGACTTAACGAGTGCATGAAGCCTTCTTTAGAGCCATGACAAGTGACAACCAAGGAAAATGCGGAAGATGACTCACTATAGTAGAATGGTTGTATAATACTTACTACGGTGGAGGGCTCAAGACTACTCCTTTTCAAGATCTCCATGGATATAAATTCCCACAATTTGGCATTACTCAACCTTCACAGCTCACCAATAGATGTGTAGGACTTCATGAAGAAAAGATATGCAATGTTGGAGCTCCTGAAAGACATTTTGAGACATGCTCATGATCGAATGATTCACTATGCAAACAAGAAAACAACTGATAGAAATTTTGAAGTCGGGGATGCTATTTACCTAAGGCTTCGACCTTACAGCAAGAATTCAGCGGCTCTTAGAAGAATTTTAAAGCTTGCACCCACGATTTAGTGGTCCCTTTTATTTTACAAAAAATCTAAAAGGTTACTTATCGCTTACAGCTTCCTCCTGGTCCGAAAATTCATCCGGTAATCGACGTCTCCTCTCGAAGAAACACATCGGAAAGCATTCCCTTTTTCCAGATACGCTTCCACGTGTGGATACTGACGGTCGAATTAGGGTTCATCCTGCAGCAATTCTCTAGAGGCGCCTAGTGAAATGCAACAAGAAGCCGCTCTGAAATTCCTGGTTGAGTGGGAAAACACAGATGCTTGTGATGCTACTTGGGAATATTATTCTGTAATGAAGAATTGTTTCCCTAATTTTGACTATGTTCTTGAGGAAGGTGTCAGCTTGAAGGGGAGAATATTTTTTATGAACCGGGCTGAATGTGAAGATATGCATCACTCAGGTCAACGAAGCGGGTTAAAACCGGTTAAAGAGGAAATGAATAAAATAACCCTAGACACAAGAAAAACGTCATCGTTCCAATTAATGAAGGGATAAGGACTTGATTTTTGGGGCTTAGCGTTTGTGGATGATTCTGCGAAGGGAAAATAAAAAATGTCCGTTGGTTCGAAATCTTATTTCTCTCAAAATTCCACTTGAACCTTATCTTGTATGAAATTATCATATTAGCCATGTGTTAGGGAGTCTTAGTTGTATTAAATCACGATTATCGTAGTCTCCAATTATTATGAGAGAATTTATCTTCGATTTATCGAAATATTCCATTATTTCAACCTTTAACATTCTAATTTCAATTTTGTGCTTGCGATGAGCATGAGAGAAAACTATTTTTCCATTTTAATCACTATTCCCACCCTCTTGACATCTTTACTCCAAATGGTTTTCTTCACATGTAAATTGTAGCTAAAAGTTCCTACACGATGACTCATAAAAATTCTTACATGTAGCCCTTTTTCTCTCCAACTTCTCTTTTCAATCTCTTTAGTATATGAATATCTAGATTTACAACCCCCACAGTGTCAGGAACCTCGAAATCAGGGTTCACCATGTTTAGTAATTTGGAGAAAGAATGACATGTGTGGTAGACGTTGCTGTCTAGAGAGTGAGGTAAGATGACGAGGATAATGACAACGTTTAATTTTGAATTTTATTTGTTATTTTCTTATTTTGGAAATTATTTAGCATTGGTTAAAAAGGATGAGGCGGAGGGAACCAAATGATTAGGTAAGAAGGAGGAGGGTATGGAACTTTAGTCCCGCCATTTATTCTCTCCCAAATTTACTCTATAACATCTCTTCTCCCTCAATAGTTCACCATTTTCATTTTAATCCTGATTCATATTTATTACAATTTCGAGACACAATTTGTCGTATGTCCTGATATTTGGTATCGGAGCGAGCTCGATTCACTCAAACGATTTCTTCTCTCCCTAATTTACTCTTTAACATCACTTCTCCCTCAATAGGTCATCATTTTCATTTTACTTCTGATTCATATTTACTACAATTTTCAAGACACAATTTGTTGTATGTCATGATATTTGGTATCAGAGCGAGCTCGATTCACTCGACAATTCATAACGGACACCAAATCTACCACAAACGCTATAGAAACCACAATAGCTCAGGAGGCTGAGGTTCATTTTCAGGAGGTTGGCAGTGTTGTTTTTGATTTTTGGTATCTGGTGTAAGCTCTCGATGATAATATTTACTCTACTTTTTTAGATTTGAACTCTAGCTTTTAAAGATTGCAAGAATGTATGGATTATAAATATTGAAAGTTGATTAACTATAAAAAACTCATGGAAAATGCTAAAAAAATGAGAAGGTAGAGAATATTGAGAATTGAGATGAGTATGGGAAGACAGATGTTGACCTCCACAAATATTACCAACCCATAAAATTTTCTTTACACTGCGAATGAAGATAAAACTCTGAGAAAAGAAATCCTCGCGTTTTGATGAGAGTGATCCGCTAGGGTTGTTGACCAAAATTAACAAATAATTCAAGGGTTAATTGCAATTTACCCCCGTGTGGTTAGGAGTTTGTGTGAAAGACCCCCTTGGGGTTCCAAATGTTGCAATATACCTAATTCTGGTTTAATTTTTGTGCGATTTTGTTAAAACAAATAGAATCCGTCAAGTTTTGACTTTTAATGCCCATTTTACCCCTAGCATTAAAGAACAAAAAAATTGAAAACTGAAAGAGAGATAAATCAGATATGGGAAAGCAGGAAGAACACGATGAAGTAGAGGGGGGAGGAGAAGATGAAGGAGGAGGTGTGGAGGTCGAGAAGAAAGAGAAAGAAAGAATAAGAGGAAGGGGAGGACGAGGACGACGTGAAGCCCGCCGCTGTCGTCAAAATAGAACGGAGACGATGAGGAAGTTGGTGGAATACGTCGCCGCAGCTGCTGAAGTGGGTACGGGACGCCACCACAACATTAATAGGCCTTTGCCGCTACTATTTCTTCTGGGCTTCGTCGTTGATGGAGGGTTGGACGATTTTGGATCAGTTGATGCTCCATCTATTTCTTCTTTTGCGCTGGTATTGAGAACGATTTTTTCTTTTTATATTTTTGTTTTTTTGGTGAAGATTAGATGATATAGGTGAATGGAATTATTTGATTATTGGTTACTCCAGTTGATGCGAATCAGTCGTTTGGTTAGAAATCATTTATAGATTTTCAAATTATAAGGGTTGGAGATCTAGTTGAGGTTAATTTTGAGGTGTATTCACTGGTAAACATGTGAAACCTGGGATATGCTTATAAAACACCATTTTAAGAGAAAATCGTCTATTCAACGAAGAGGAAATCAGGAGTTGACTTAATTTCCAGTCTCAAACTAACTTTTATTTATGTGGGCTTGTCTCAATTTAAAATTCTCATAGAATAATAAGAGAGAAAATGATATTTAAATGAAGGGGTGTACAATAGGTAGAAATACAAGATCAATACTCTAGAGGGGGGGGGGGGGTCGAATAGAGTATGCCAACTTTTGATAAACTTGCAAGAAGAGTGGTTTCAAATACAACTGTAATGTAAGAAGTGTGTTTCAAGGCCTTGAAATAAGTTTCAATCCCTTGGAATGAAAACAATTGGAGTTTAAAAGATAAGTCTATTTCAAGGCCTTGAAATGAGTTTGAAAACCTTGAAATGAAACTGTTTTGAATGCTGCAAAATTTCAAGTATGGAACTGAAAATTAAATGCAAGAGATACAAGATATATAGTGCTCAGTCCACTTGGACCTACGTCTCTACCTCAGGGATATTCTCCCTGCATAATTTTCAACTCAATTCTTATTAATCACAGCTAAGCCCTAGATCTCAAGCTCAGATATATGCCTTACTCTGTTACAACTTGTGGTTCTCACTAACCTATCTAGTACCTGCTCAAGATATCTAATTAACTAGGATTCTCTATTTTTCACCTTGAACAATCTTTGAGAATAAGAACTAGAAGTATTATCGAAATGATATACAAATGAAGTTCAGAAAAGAAGAACACTAGAACTGAATCTGCTGTGAGTATGGAGTGTTCTCCTGATGTTTGGATTGAGAGAAATGAATCTGCTCCTTTGTTGCTTGTCAATCCATGAACGTGTTTGTGTGTCTCTTATAATTGTCCCGTTGCAATGCTTCAGCTTTCCCTCTTTTTATAGAGCATTTTGAATTGAAGATATTCAGGATCTTCTCTTCAACAAACTTCCCTATTTTGTAGCTTCAGCTTTGACTTCTCTAACAGCTTCTCCAACGGATACTTTACTTAGTATCTTCAATGATACTGATTTGATATTGTACAATAATCTGTTAGGAAGTTTCCAAACACATCAAAATGATCATATAATCAAATCAACTCAGATTTCCTTTCCTGCAAAAACTCAGGTTAGGAAATAGATCCTGCAAGATATGAAATAAAATTTCCCTGCAAAACTAAGTCAAACAGATGGATTAGATGTTGTGAAAAGTGTAAAGATACTTTGTCTTTCATCATCAAGTATCAACTAATCAGGCACATGGGTATAGGAGTTGAATAAAGATCAGAAACTCCCCCTAAGTTCATGCATATAAGGCACAGTCAGTTTTAAGGCTTTGAAAGCTGTTTTAAGGCCTTGAAATAGACTAGCTATTTCAAGTCTTTGAACCTGAGTTGAACTTACAATCTCCCCATTGATGAAAGACAAAACCCAATATGTTTGATACTATGTTTCTGCAAAAAGTACTCATCAGTATATAGTAGAGTCAATTATAGCACATGATATCCAAAAGAAATCCAACTTATTAACTTACTGAAAATAAAAACATAACATAAGAGTTTAGATAATTCTACTGACCAAAAACCAGGTCAGATGTCCTAGTAAGAAGATAAATAAAAACCTAATTGTTCTCCCCCTTTTTGACTTTCATCAATAAAAGAATGAGAAGATGTTGGATCAGAGTTTTTGGAAATATTTTTGAAGGAATGTTTGAAAAGAAAAAATTTTCAAGACTTTGAAAATGATTTTAAGGCCTTGAAAAAAGATAATAAAGAGTAGGCAAGAGTTAAGGGTTTGGGTTAACATGTTCTTGCTGATCTGCATCTTCTTCCTGACTATTTCCCTCATCATCATCAGCTTGTTGTTCTTCCTGTTGAGCCACATTAACACCAGCTTCACCTTCTCCCTCAAACAAATCAACAACAGTCACAATATTTGGAATATCTATCTTCTTAGATTTCTTCTTCTTGAGATCTAGTAGCAGTGCTCCTGAAACTGGACTGTCAACTTCTTCATCTTGATCTTCATCAACTGGTACATCAACCACTTGCTTTCGTTTGTCCTTTACCTGAGCAGCCTCATCCTGAGTTGAGCATTCTCTAAGCAGATCCTTGGCTGAACAATCCTTTTTTGTACCTTTTGCAGCTTGAGATACCTCTTCAGGCACATCAAACACTGTCATGCTTCTGAAGATGTTTTCAACCATGTACTTCACCTGCCTAAGATCAGTGTCAAACTCATGTTTGTTCTCCTTCACTTCATCAATGTTCATCTGAAGTCCATCCAGCTTCTGAAGGACCAATGAGTTGTCTTGAGGCTAAGAGGTTTGGCTTGAAGTAGGGGTAGACTTGGGTTTGAGAAATTTCTTAGAACTCAACTCTTCTTCTCTCAAGTCTAAGTACAACTTCCAAGTCTTAGCACTAGTTTTCACCACTCAAATCTTTTCAAATCCTTTCTCATTAAGAATACCAAACCTAGTAGTAACAGTCTCTTCCCTAGCAGTTGGAATTTCAGAGTGTTGGAAGAATGAGGTGAGCAAATTGGCATATGGCAAGGGATGTTTTATTTGGTTGGTTTGGCTATACAGCATGTGTTCCATCACAAGTTTTGGAAGATCAATCTCATAACCATGCATAACCAAATACATTAGGTGCAACACCCTTTCAGTGATCAGCTTCTTTGAGTATTCCCTTGGTACCACACATCTCATAAAAATGGTAAACATGAATTTGGCTTCAACAGTCAGCACAGAGTGTGTTAACTGCTTAGATGTGGTAGGGGTATTTGGTAAAAAGAACTCTTCTTTTGCTATTTTCAGGGCTTCACTATTTGGAGGATAGTTACTGGTATCATACCTCTTAGGACAACCTAGAACATTGGAAAACTCAGAATGATCTGGTTTCATATCAATTCCAGCAACTTTGGTCTGAATCCCCAGGTTCACAGTATTCATGAGTTGTTTCATGTTTAGGTAAAATTATCTGTTGAGTCTGGGGTAAGCTAAGTCTGGAGGGCTTAGAACAAACCAAAGAGAGATTTTCTTCAACAATTTGATACACCTTAGATTCATACCATGTAACATTGAAACACTGATCAAACTACAGAATGCAACTAGTCTACAGAAAAGAGTTTATGTTTTTCTTGAGCAGACTCCACTGCCTTTTTCTCGTTGCTGGACACTGGTGTCTGATCTTTCTTTGCCTTCTTCTTGGGAGGAGTAGGTGCCATGCCTTCTGTAGTAGGAGTCTTTGAACTTGAATGTCCACTGATGGTCTGAACCTTTTCCACAATGGCCTTTCTTTTCTTCTATGTGCCAGCCTTTGAACCACCAGCCATC
The DNA here is from genome assembly GCA_023055425.1 of Linanthus parryae. Classification (NCBI taxonomy): domain Eukaryota; kingdom Viridiplantae; phylum Streptophyta; class Magnoliopsida; order Ericales; family Polemoniaceae; genus Linanthus; species Linanthus parryae. The sequence goes on along the minus strand of JALGPY010000008.1, from coordinate 86,075,643 downwards.
TTGATTCTGTCAGAGTCTCTTCTAGTGCTCATTAGGGTTTGGGTAGAAGAAGAGAGAGGTAGGATAGATACGAAGGAGAGAAAGAAAGAAGAAGATAAATAGAAAATAGTTTCAGTTTGAAAAGGAAACTAAATATTCTTCCTAACCTTTGAAGATCTAGTGAATAAAAAAGATTCAAATTTTGTGTGTGCCGTTGGAAATAAAAGATATAATACTATTTTGGCTGAAAAGAGGTATTTGAAAAATTGAGGGAAAATATTGAGAAATTATCTACAAAGATAAAACCCAACATTGAATGATCCAAATTATTGACTAATTAACATACAGTCTTAATTTCAAGGATTTGGAATGGATCTCAACGCCTTGAAAAGCTATATGATTTTAAGGCACATATACTCAAAGTTTTGAAAAGATTTTCAAGGCTTTGAAAATCAGTTCAAACCTTTGAAACACATTATACTTACCTGATTCTCCCCCTAAACCAATGCTTCTTTATTTAGCATGCCCAATTCCAATCTTAAGGCTGATAATCTTTCATCCACCAATGGTTTAGTGAAGATATCTGCAAATTGCAATTTAGTAGAAACAAATTCTAGAACAATATCAACTTTTTCAGCATGATCTCTGATGAAGTGATGTCTAACATCAATATGCTTTGTTCTTGAATGTTGAGCTGGATTATTTGTAATGGATATTGCACTTGTGTTGTCACACTTTATAGGTATATCTCTGAAATCAAATCCAAGGTCTCTCATTTGTTGTGCTATCCATAAAACTTGTGAACAACAAGCTCCAGTTGCTATATATTCAGCTTTGCTGTTGATAGTGCAACTGAGTTTTGCTTCTTTGAATGCTAGCTGATTAAAGATGATCTAAGAAATTGACAACATCCCGATGTAATCTTTCTATCAATTTTATATCCTGCAAAGTCAGCATCTGAATAGCCACACAAAGAGAAGTTATATTGTTTAGGATACCAAACCCGTAATTCTTTGGTACCATTGAGATATCTGAATATTCTATTAACTGCAGTCAAGTGTTATTCTTTAGGATCAACTTGAAATCTAGAACACATAGAAACACTGAACATGATATCTGGTCTGCTAGCTGTGAGGTAGAGTAATGATCCAATCATACCTCTATACTCTTTCACATTCACACTCTTACTGGATTCATCTTTGTCTAAAGACAATGGAGGACTCATGGGGGTCTTGATCTCTTTGGATTGAGACATATTATATTTCTTTAGCAAATCTCTTGTGTACTTGCTTTGATGTAGGAATATGCCTTTCTTCATCTGATGAATTTGAAGTCCAAGAAAGAAGTTCAATTCTCCCATCAAGCTCATTTCAAATTGCCCGCTCATAAGACTTGAGAATTCCTTGCACAGAAGATCATTAGTAGATCCAAACAGAATATCATCAACATAAATTTGAAGTACACGCATGTATTTCTCATGGGTCTTTATGAAAAGGGTCTTATCTACTAATCCTATTTTGAAATCATTTTCCAGTAGAATTTCTTACAATCTTTCATACCAAGCTCTTGGAGCTTGTTTCAAACCATAAAGAGCCTTGTCAAGTTTGTAAACATAATCTGGAAACTTGTCATTTTCAAAACCTGGAGGTTGAGCAACATAAACTTATTCTTGCAAATAGCAATTTAAAAATGCACACTTCACATCCATTTGAAAGAGTTTTATGTTCTTGTGAGATGCAAATGCAAGTAGAATTCTAATTGCTTCTAACCTGGCAATAGGAGAAAATGTTTCTTCATATTCAATACCTTCTTCTTGATTGTAGCCTTGAGCTACCAATCTTGCTTTGTTCCTGATTACCTTTCCATTCTCATCTATCTTGTTTCTGAATACCCATCTGGTGCCAATGACAGACTAATTTCTTGGTGGAGGAACTAGATTCCAAACCTTGTTCCTTTCAAACTCATTGATTTTTTTTGAATAGATATAATCCAGTCTGCTTCTTGTAAAGCTACCTTCACAGTTTTAGGTTCTACAAGAGAGATAAAAGCATTGAAAGCACAAAGAATTTTCAACTGTGATCTGGTTTGTGTACCAATGGTTGGATCAGAAATAATACTTCAGCAGGATGAGATGAGAGATATTTAAATTTCTTCCTTGGTGTCCAAGTTTCAGGATCTCCAATATGTTTTTCAAGTCTCTGAGAACTTGAAGAAGTAGCTTGTTCTGCAGTCTTTTCTGGATTATGTTTCAAGGCTTTGAACCTTAGTTTCAAGGACTTGAAAATGCCTTCTTTATTCCTGCAACACTTCCTTGGAATTATTTGAGGATTCTTCTTCAGTGTCTGATACATGCTTGTTCATATTAAGATCTGCAAAATCATAACTCAAAGTGCCATCATAACTTTCATCAAATATAACATGAACGCTTTCTTAAACAAGATTGGTTCTCTAATAATAAAACTTATAGGCTTTGCTTGTCAATGAATAGCCAAGAAAAATACCTTCATCACTTGTTGCATCAAACTTACCAAGATTGTCCTTACCATTATTGTGGACATAACAAGTACAACCAAAATGTTTGAAGTAAGAAATGTTTGGCTTTCTTCCTTTGAACAACTCATAAGGGGTCTTCTTCAGAATAGGTCTGATCAAGCACCTGTTAAGAATATAGTTTGCTGTATTCACAGCTTCTGCCCAATAATACTTTGGGAATTTGTTTTCCATAAGAATTGCTCTTGACATGTATTCTAGAGTCATGTTCTTTCTTTCAACAACTCCATTCTGTTGAGGAGTTCTAGGAGCAGAAAATTTGTGAGAGATACCATGCATAGAACAGAATACATCAAACTCTAGTTGATCAAACTCTCTGCCATGATAACTTTTGATTGAAGCAATAGTTATGTTTTTTTAAGGTTTGAAGTTCTCTACAGAGCTTTGAAAATTCAGTGAGAGCTTCAGATTTTTCTCTAAGAAACATAAACCAAGTATATCTAAAAAAATCATCAACAATAACAAGAACGTACTTCTTACCCTTTGGAGTTGGAGTTCTCAGAGGACCACAGAGATCCATATGCAATAATTCAATGGGTCTAGTAGTACTTATAAAGTTCTTTGGTTTGAATTAATTTCTAGTTTGCTTGCCTTGTGCACATGCCTTGCATATTCCTTCATCTTTGAACTTGATAGAGGGTAGACCTCTTACTAAGTTCTTGGAAACTAGCTTGTTCAAGGTATGCAAGCTAATGTGTCCCAACTTTTTGTGCCAAAGCTTTTAATATTCTTTCAAGGCCTTGAGACACTTCAAGTTTTCTCCTGCAACTTTGTTAGTTTGAAAAGTATAGACATTGTTTGATCTAGAGGCAGTGAGAATGCAATTTCAAGATTTCTCATCTTGCACCACACATTTCTCTTTGTAAAATATAACCTTTTTTCCATTATCACAAAGCTGAGATACACTAAGCAAGTTAAATTTCAAACTATCAACTAAATATACATCAGAAATGGAATTTTCAGAATCTGTACCAACTTTACCAATACCAAGAATGCTGCATTTGCCTTTGTCACCTAGTGTAATTGAACCTTTAGATTTCTCTTTTAATAGTGAGAATAGAGATCTCTTCCCACTCATGTGTCTCGAGCAACCACTGTCCATAAACCATTTATGTTCTTTGATCTTGGTGACAACTTGCAAACACCATTCACTGCCTTACCCAGCTGTTAGACCAAGTGTTGAATTTAGATTCATATTCAGGGTCAACCATGTTAGGTGGTCCAACCCCTTTAGGAACCCAAATCTGTCTAACTTTTCCTTTGAGTTGGAATGGAAAAGTATTTCTCCTTATGTAAGGGTCTCTTCTTCTAAAATGACAAGTCATCTTAACATGACCAATCTTATTGCGGTAATGGCACTTAGAAGATGTTCTGCTTCCAGCTTTCACATGGTATTGTTCTTCTTAGGAAAATTTGGATTGTATCCAATACCAGCTTTTCGAACAGACTTTAAGCTTCCTCCAAGAATCAAGTTCAAGTTGAGTTATGAGCCTGCAAGTCTTGTTTTGACTAATTCAGATTCTTGAAGCTTCTTAGTTAGAGTAGTATTTTTTTTATCCAATTCATAAACTTGATGTCTTAGATTAACAATACTGTCACTCAGGAGAGTGTTCTCAGTGACTACTTCCTTGACTTGTGTTTTCAAGGCTTTGAAACTAATTTTCAAGGCCTTGAAATCACTGTCAGTTTTCTTCTGAGAGATTTCAAGATTTTGATTCAGGCAAACAAGATGCAAGTTTTCTTTTGCTTTCTCATGAACTTTTTCTTTCAAAACGGTAACCTCTTTCAGATAGTCCTCAATGTTATTTTCAGAACTTTCATCATGCTTGGCCATAAAGCATAGGTTGGCACGTTCTTCTTCAGATTAGAGTCACTTGAGGTTTCAAAATCACTCCAGGAAGCTATCATAGCTTTCTTTCTTCTATCATGGTCTTTCTTATGAAAGTTCTTGCTCTTTTTGTGTGGACAGTCTCTGATAAAGTGTCCTGCATCACCACACTCAAATAAATTCATGAATTTAGGATTATTAACATGTGAAGAATATTTACCTTTGTAGTATTTGCTACTGGAGGATCTGTGTCTATCTCTGCCGAAGTCCTTGATACCAAAGTTCTTCTTCATTTTGAGAATTCTGGTCGAGGCTTTGGAAACCGAATCAATTAGATCTTCATCATCATCTTCAATTTCAAGGCTTTGGGATGGCTCATTCTCCTTTTCCTTGAGAGCTAGATTCTTGACACCTTCTGGTAATTATCCATCAACTTCATTCATGGATATTTCATGTGTAAGGAGCTTCCCTTGTAGGTCATCAAGTTGAAGCAATGAGGGATCTTGAGCTTTCTCAATAGCAGTAGTCTTTGGTTCCCATTTTGCCTTTGGAAAACTTCTCAGAATCTTTCTAACATTTTCTTCATTGGAAATGTGTTTTCCCAATGAATCAAGATTGTTTACACTATCAGTGAATCTTTTGAACATGTCTTTGATTGACTCATCTCCATTCATGTTGAATAGCTCATCTTACCTGAGATATATGTTGATATTTGTTTGCTTGACTCGGATGGTTCCTTTAAATGTCACCAAAAGCTTATCCCAAATCTCTTTGGCAGTCTTGCAACCTGAGCCTGTTAAACTCATCTGCACTCAAAGCACAATATAAGAGATTCATAGCTTTATAATTTTTTGAAAATTGTTCTAACTTAGAAGAGGAGAGAGTGTCTTCAGATCTGGGAGTTCTAATCCCATATTTCTCTGTGTAGAAAGTGTGAGGACCATTCTGAATGATATTCCAGAGTTCCATTTCTTGATCAGTGATGAACATCTTCATCAAATCCTTCCAGTGGAAAAAATTATCTCCACAGAAGTGAGGAGGTCTGTTAGCAGCTCTTCCCTGAGTGAAACCACCATCACCTACAGTACTCATAATCGCAAGATGGTTAAATCAATGCAGTGATACAAGCTCTAATACCAATTTAAGGGGTGTACAGTAGGTAGAAATACATGATCAATACTTTAGAATGGGGGGGGGGGTTGAATAGAGTATGCCAACTATTTCTAAACTTGTAAGAAGAGTGGTTTAGAAAAGAATTGTAATTTAAGAAGAGTGTTTTAAGGCCTTGAAATAAGTTTCAAGCCCTTGGACTGAAAACAGTTGAAGTTTAAAAGATAAGTCTATTTCAAGGCCTTGAAATGAGTTTCAAAACCTTGAAATGAAACTATTTGGAATGCTGCAAAAGTTCTAATTATGGAACTGAAAAGTAAATGCAAGAGACACATGATATATAGAGTTCAGTCCACCTTGACCTACGTCTCTACCTTAGGGATCTTCTCGCTACAGGATTTTCAACTCAGTTCTTATTAATCAACAACTAAGCCCTAGATCTCAAGCACAGAGAGCCTTACTCTATTACAGCTTGTGGTTCTCACTAACCTATCTAGTACCTGCTCTAGATATCTGATTAACTAAGAATTCTCTATTGTTCAACTTGAACAATCCTTAATTGAGAATATGAACTAGAAGTATTATCAAAATGATATACAATTGAAGTTTAGAAAAGAAGAACACTAGAACTGAATATGCAGTGAGTATGTAGTGTTTTTCTGATGCTTGGATTGAGAGAAATGAATCCGCTTATTTGTTTCTTTTCAATCCCTGAATGTGTTTGTGCGTCTCTAATAATTTTCCCGTTGCAATGTTTCAGTTTTCCCTCTTTTTATAGAGCAGTTTGAATTGAAGATCTTAAGGATCTTCTCTTCAACAAACTTCCCTATTTTGTAGCTTCAGCTTTGACTTCTCTAACAGCTTCTCCAACGGATAGCTTACTTAGTATCTTCAATGATATTGATTTGATATTGTACAATAATCTTTTAAGAAGCTTCAAAACACATCAAAATGATCACAGAATCAAATCAACTCAGAATTTCCTTTCCTGCAAAAAACTCAGGTTAGGAAATAGATTCTGAAAAATAGGAAATAAAATTTCCCTGCAAAACTAAGTCAAACAGATGAATTAGATGCTGCAAAAACTCTCAAGATACTTTGTCTTTCATCATCAAGTATCAACTAATCAAGCACAGGTGTTTAGGAGTTGAATTAAGATCCGAAACTCCCCCTAAGTTCATGCATATAAGGCACAATCAGTTTCAAGGCCTTGAAATAGACTAGCTATTTCAAGTCTTTGAAACTGAGATGAAACTGAGTTGAACTTACAGTAAAGAAAGATGATGAAAATTTGGAGAGAGATATAGTTGAGAGAAATGAGAATTAGCAGAAGTAAAGAGAAAGTGAGGAGTATATGAGGGGATTTAGGTTATATATAAGGGTATTTAGGTCTTTTTGTCGTACTTAACATAAAATAACCCCGTACTACACAAAAATGAAACCACAAGGAGGTATATTGCAACATTTGGAACTACATGGAGTTTTTTCGCACAAACCCCTAAGCACAGGGGGGTAAAATGCAACTAACCCATTATTCAAATGCATGCTATAAATGATTTGTAGAAACTCGCATTTGTATCATTACATTTCGGGGTGAAGTCTACAACTCGTTCATCTAGATTTTGAAGATATGAATGAAGTAACATGAGAGTTGGTCATAATGCGTGTCTGCATGGAGTTTTCAGAACGTGAACATGAGATTCTACTTGGTGAATTCAACAAATGGACACAAACCATTGCAGTAGCCGAACACCAAAGTAGATATGAAGCTTTGCGACCAGGAATCAAAGCAATTCGTCTAGAGTCTGATGAAAATTATTTCATTAATTGTTTCCAAAATAGACTACAAGAAAGATTAGTGGTGTCGTGCAATTGCAGTCCCTTAGAACATTATAACGGGTTAAAGCTATGGAAAGGTTACATGAAATAGATGTTAACTCGTTCAAACAAACATTGTAGCACAATATCAAAACCTGGTGTAAGGTGGCGACACATAATCCTAGCATCAGAACTAACTAGAGTAAAACAATGCTAACTGAATCATGTGTAATGTATAGAGTCCCAAAAAAGAAACAATGGAAGAAACAATAGCATTGCACTGCCTTACTAAAAATTTTCCACGTGAAGAAATGAAAGAACTACTTTTGTGATGAGAGATTCACTCCAGATCATAAATATAAAAAAAAGAAACAACAACTCTTCCTCATTGTGGGAGAATACCTAGAAGAAGAGGTAGATGGACTAGACCATAAACGGAGGAAGTCATCCCTAAAAGCGATGTCATCAACCCTTAGGTGGAAGAAGACTCTGGAATTTCCGTAAATGAAATGTCTAGTAACATGGGAGAACCAACTATTGGAGGTAAGGGTTCAAAAAATTATAGCATATGTGCTCATTGATTTAGGGAGCATGCATAATGTCACTGAAACTGGAACAACAAGAAAGCAGGGTGTACCCTTGACAAATTAAATTCCATGGTTATGATAGTAGCGTATGAGAGTATAATTGAAAGAAATGGCATATGAAAAAAAGTTAGAAATATAGTTACAATACCACACAGTGACAAGTGATCTGAGAGTGTTACCATTAGGTTGTTGTGATGTAGTACTGGGACTGCAATGGCTAAGGAGCATTATCCCGTTCTACACGAATTTCAAATAAATGTCTATTTGTTTCAACGATGAAGGGAAGAACATTACTATACGAGCATACAAGGTAAATGGACAACTCGAAGCTAGCATGCTAAACAACCTACACAAATATTTTCAAGAAAATGGAGCCATTAGAGCTCAGTTGTTCATCACTACTTAACTTGTGCAACATGGTGAGATTAAAACACCCCCAAATCATACGGCCTGCCAAACCGTACATTTGGAAGGTGCCTCTGCCTGAGGAGAAAATCCCATTTGGAACGGAGGAGGATTGTCGATTCATAGTTAGTACAATCCTCGATAATCCAAAGTGTAATTTATTACAAATTTAGGATAACACAGTGATAGGGTCTGAAAAGATAAGAGTACATTGTTCGGTGAAATAGAAATACTAAGTGAAATACTGATGTTCATAGCATGAGTCCCTACTCAGTAGTTTTCGTGAGCGTCCCCTTCTTGGCAACCTGCGGATTTTGAAATAGTGAAAGCCGACCGCAGAAAAATATTCAAGTCAGTAAAAACTGAGTAAGAATCATACAACATGTAAAATGAGTTTTTGCACGTAAATATAATTTAGAGATGATACCACAAGAACTGTAAGTAATGAATGGTTTCCACGTTTAATAGTTAGTTCAGATGAGGGGTATTATAGCCCAGCCGGTAACGAATGTCAACATAGAGGTCACGATGCAATAAATTACAATAGGGGTGCCTCTGGGGATATCACAAATCCAAATTCTCCCCGAGCGTTGTGGGTAGCCCATCACAACCCAATCACAATTATAAACCTTAAGTGTCGACACCCCTATAGATTCGTGAGCTACACATGCATAAGTAGTACTCCATCGTTTGCACGCCTTATATAACCCCGTGACTGCATCACCTCGGTGTATGACGGTCAACACGGGGTCCGGGAATGTAATCTCGTAGGATTAGCACCCGAGGAGGTTCTCTTACAAGCGCCTCCGACCGTAGCCTCCAAGCACATCCTCTGTACATCGCCCCATTTATATTATAGTGCATTTTTCAACCGTCATTAAAATATTGTAACATTTGATTCAAAGATCGTATCATAAACGCATATTTTCCAAATATTCAAAGGAGTTCTCAAAATCATGAATCTCAAACATGTGATCAACACATGAAATCTTCCAAGTTTCATGTGTTATATCAAGATTACAGTGTGGAAGCAACGCACGCCAAATTCACATTTTTGAGAGTTAAGGTGTTGTACATATGAACTTACCGGTAATAAGTAGAGTAGCGCACGCGCGACAAGAGAAGTCCTAGTACTCGTACTCAATAAACTCATTGTCTACGAACATGGTGTCTACAAATACGCAAATAATCCTAATTAATACATAGCTCATTCATGCAATCGTGCTCTACATGAAATGTGGATGTGAACTCGCAATTAATTTCCCCCAACAAACACTAATATAATTTACAAGAACTTCTATATTAATAACAAGCCTAAATATTAATTTTAAGTCATATTCATTTATGGAATAATCTTACTAAGACAACAAAGAGCTTTAAGCTATTAAAAGTTGAATGTGACAATTATTTTGAAGGAGAAATATTCTAATCACTTATTATTAATTATAAAGAAAGACCGTGAGTTAAATAATAGATAATCGTTATTATAAATATCACATTTTGATAGAGAAAATATCTAACCATCGTTCTAAAATAAATATTTATTTAAAAAGAAATTCTTATTATAAAATATACAATTATTTGTCAAATCATGAAACTCGTATATTTCTGTTCCAAAGAATAACTGGGTGCAATAATGCTTTTCTTACTTATATAGGCACAATTCTAGTTAACTAGCTTTGTTTTAAAAAAAACACGCTATTTTTTCATTATAAACTATTTATATTACTAGTACTCTTTCTAATTCAAATGTTAGAGTAAACATGTTATATTTTGGATTTAGACTAACTAATATAGCTATATATAAAAGAAAGTAACATTCACAATTTACATATAGCTTACTAGATAAACATACTAAAGTTACTTATCACGTATTTATTTTAGTAAAACGACTCTAATAAACAAGTTATTAATTTGTGAGAATTTATTTATTATTCTTATTATTATTTTCAAAATTTTCTTATTGAATCGTTGATTAAACAAAATATTATGCTTAAACTACCACCAACTCCACCAAAATTATTTAACAAGTTTCTGATAAAGCCATAAGCTACCCCCAACTTTTCTGAAAACACCCAAAAAGCCCTAAATTCAAGAGACAGGTTAAACCCATCTTCCCCTTTAATGAGACCCGATGAAAATTTAAATTTCAGTTACCAAGATATGATTTTGATGAATAAAAATGAACTAAGACGGGATTTAGAGATTACCTACACCAAGAACGGAGATAATTGATCAAGAAATGGGGTGGGTTGAGGTTGCCGTCGGTGGCGCCGGTGATGGAGCTCGGCGGGCTTTTATACGGTGGTTCTTGAACTTGGTTGAGAGCTCCAAGATCTTGGTCGAACCTTCATAGAGTGAGAGAGATGGGAGAAAAGGCCTGGGTGCCATTGGTTTCACTGGGCCGAACTTTTCCGTTGGAAAAAATGGTGGACGGCGGTGTTCGAGCTCTGCTACCACTGCTGCCCTGCTACTGCTGCTGACTCATTCTGCTTCGTATGGGTTTGGACAGAGAGATGGAGTGAATTAGATGGACAGAGATATGAGGGACATAAGCCGTGGTGGTGGTGGTGTGTCTTCTCGTCGGGGAAGGTAGCGGCCTTCGCTGCCGCCGCTACTGCTGCTTCTTTGCCGAAGAGGACAGAGAGAAGAGAGAGGGAGATGGAGGGAGAAGAGAGGAGGGAGCTGGTTGTGGTGGAGGTGGTAGTTGGTGATGGTGGTTTAGGGTGTTGGTGGTAGTGTTGCCGTTGGAGAAAGAAGAGGAGGAAGAAGGGGTCAAAAAGAAGAATAGAAGGAGAAGAAGTTGGGGATTTGGAGAATGTTGGGGATGGAGAAATGTCATGCAAGGGTTCTTTTATTTTTATTTTATTGTTATTATTATTATTATTATTGCTATTATTATTATTATTATAAATATAAATATGGGTATTGTATGGTATTTCATACGTATAACCTAATGTATTGCACTGTATATGTACGAGTAAAAAATACATGTATCGGTATTAGTATATAGACTGTATATATACATGTGAACATACATATTAATTCATGTAAAAGATAAGTATTCCCCCTTAGTTCTAGTAATGCAACGTTTAGTCCCCATATTCATAATAAATAATTTAAAACAAATGCACAATTACCCCCATCAATAAAATCAGGTACTTCATCATATCCCCCTTAATAGAAAGCTTCGTCCTCGAAGCTACAGTGATACGCTATCATTAAGGATCCTCTATACAATTCAAGGGCGCGTGTATAACATGGTGCACATATATGTATGTCATGAAATCCTCAAATAATGTCATGGAATGCACAAGTGATGTCATAACATATTTTGCAATACGATACGAATGTTTAGCATAACGTAAGGGCATTAAAACTTAGGGTTATGCCCTCGTTCCTCTATTTACCTAGTAAAATATGTGTGGGTAATGCTTCCTCATGTCAGCTTCTGCTTCCCACGTGGCTCCCTCATGTAAATGGTTAGAACAGAGAACTTTGACCAGCGTAGTTGACTTGTTGCGGGTATTTATGGTTTTCCTGTCGAGAATTTTGATGGGTTGCTCCTCGTAAGACAGAGACGGGTCAAGCTCAACTGGGGGGTCAAGAATATGGATCGGATCATGAATGTGAGGCTTGAGTTGAGAGACATGGAAAACATCATGTACTCATCCAAGGCTGTTGGGGATTCATGCGATATGAAACCTTTCCTATACGTTCCAGTACTTCATATGCACGATGAACTTGGGACTCAGTTTTCCCTTCTGATTGAATCGCATGACCCATTTGGTGGGAGAGACATTCAGAAATAATTTGTCACCCACCTTGAAATATAATGGTCTTCTCTTCAAATCTGCATCTTGTGCTGCCTTCATCCTTTGCTAAATCATCTGAATCTGGTTTGTCGATTCTTCGATCATTTGCGGTCCTAGAATGATGGTTTCGCTGATGTCGCATGAGCATAGCGGCGTTATGCACTTCCTCTCATAAAGCGCTTCGTATGGTGCCATTCCTATACTGGCATGATATCTGTTGTTGTAAGAGATTTCTATCAGTGGTAGCTTGTCTACCCATGATCTTGCGAAGTCCAAGATGCAAGATCTCAACATGTCTTCTAGCGTTTGAATTGTACTTTAAGTTTTTCCGTCCATAGATGGCTGAAAAGTTTTGCTATATCTGAGTTCCATACCCATAGCCTTCTGTAACTCCTTCGAAATGTTCAACAAGAAAGTTGGATCTCTTTCTGAAACAATTGAACTCGGCACTCCGTGTAATCTTACCACAATCTTGATGTACGCATCTGCCCTCTTTTCCATATCCTTAGTGTCTTTCAAAGGAATGAATCTTGCCATATTCGTTAACCGATCAACGACCTCCCAAATATAATTCATTCCATTAGTCGAGACTGGCAATGCTGTTACAAAGTCCATCGAGATGGAATCCCATTTCCATACTCGCACATCTAAGGGTTGTAGCATCCCTCATGGTCTCTTGTGTTCAAACTTGACCTTTTGACACGGAAGTCATCGAGACACAAAGTCGACTACTTATTTCTTCATGCCCTTCCACCAAAAGTTCTTCTTTAGGTCCTTATACAACTTGTCTCCTCCTGGATGTACTGAATAGGTTGTATGATGAGCTTCTTTCATGATCTATTCCTTTACTTTCGTGCATTTCATAGGTATACACGATCTCCCCTTGAACTTCAGGCTACCGTCTTCATCAATTTTGAAATCGAGTGCTTCGCCTTTCTTGATCCTTTCATGAATCTGTTGTAAAAAAGCGTCCTCCTTCTGTCCTTCTTTTATCTCCTTCAGGACACAAAAACTTGACCCGATCTAACCACAAGTGTATGACCGTTGTGTGTAGTAATATCTGAAAATCCGGGTTTATCGAACCTAAGGGACTTGTCGTTAACCATTTAGGATGATTAACTTTGCGTGGGCTAGCAATTGAGTTTGTTTACTAATCTTAAAATTAAAATAGCACACTAATTATTGAAATTTAGATTAATGCGAGAGACAAGTATCAGGATTTTCTCTAGGATCACTAGGTGTCCACCGTTAACGATTTTATTTTTGAAACACATATGATGATTTAATTTTCCAAACGACCAACAATACTCACCGAGTTACCAAGTGAGATTTCAATGCCTAGGTTGAACTAGAACCGAGTTACCAAGTTCTTAATTTTCCCTAAAACATGTATTAAGAGCATCTAGTTCTACTCAATGCTCACAGTCTGTGGTTGATTCCTCTAACCGGTGATTACGTCCTTAATTATATTATACGGGCAATTCGTTGCTTTCACTAACTAATTACCTATGATCTTCATATAGGTGATCAAACCACAGAAAGATGGTTTAAGAACAAGAGTTAGACATAGCACAACCATTCATCATAATTTATGTTTAAGCAAAATGTGAATCAAATTCATAATCCGCCAAAACAGCTTCAAACCCTAGCTACCATGGAGAAATCCTGAAAATGAATTTAGCTACTACGATTCATGAGTAACACGATGAAGTTTATGTTGTTCATGATCAAAAACAATGAAAGAGATAGAGAAGAGAGATCAAACGATGGAATCCTCGCTCTCACGACGAACTCCAAGCTCCAAGCCTTCCTCCAACGTGTTCTTCTTTGTCTCCAGCAGCCTCCTCTGCCCTCTAAGTCTAAAAATCGTGATAGATAGGGCTGGGCACAATTTTTAATGTATGGTGGCCGAATTTGCAATTCAGCCCCTCTAGTTTGCAATTCTCGGACATATTTCATAAGTTGATCTTGCACGGGCCTTTTCTCCCTTATCCGGACTTTTTTTAGGCCTATCTTATATCATTAGAAATTCCTGGATGTCTACTTTCTAATGGCGTAGGCCTTGATGCAAAATGTTTGATGTAACTCCAGATACATCCCAAATACTGAAGACTGGTCCAGTGAACTTTTCCAGCTCTTCTTCGTTTTTGCGTCATCTTCGACGGACCATATCTTTCACGTCCGGCCTTTGATTGAGCTTCATGACCTACCGTTTTATTGATATTTGAGTCTACTTTCATTTGGAATTGGTATCCCTATAGAAGGTCTTGCAGAACTCAATATATCATCAAAATAGTGAAGGTTGGTCACTTTTGCTCCTCTAACTTTGCTTCTCCTCATTCTTCTTGGCCATTCCCGAGCTTTTCTCATCTTCTGAAGTTCGTTTCATGCCTCATAGCAATATTTTAGCATCCTTTCCTATCATGACAACATGAAAAAGCATACCAAGCGATTATATCCGACAAATAACATATGAAAACGCATAGAAACGCCCGGACTAGCAATAAATCAAAACAAGCTCATTCTTCCCAAGAATTGGCCTAAATTCCATCACTTTTCACCGAAAGGAACACCAATAGAAATTTATTACATACGAAAAATGACTCCAACTAAGGATTTATCAAATATGTCTGCACGATTGTCAAGTTGTATAGCATATTACTCGGGTTTCCCCTCGTACATACTTCGATCTCCAATCTTCGAAAATCTTCATAAAGATCATGCATAAGAACCCACAAGGAATTTACCGTGTGATCCTTCTTTTGACTCAAAGCATCCGCCACAACATTGGCCTTCCCTTCATGGTATTGGATTTGCAAATCATAATCCTTTACCAACTCTAACCACTTTCTTTGTCGCATGTTCAACTCCTTTGGCGTGAATATGTATTTCAGACTCTTGTGATCCGTGAAGATCTTGCAAGTCGTACCATATAGGTAATGCCTCCATATCTTCAATGCAAACACGATAGCTTCCCAGTCCAAGTCATGAGTAGGGTAGTTTTCCTCATAGGGCTTTAGCTACCTCGATGCATAAGCAATCACCTTCTCATCCTGCATCAAAACACATCCTAGGACATGCTTTGACGAGTCGCTGTAAACTTCAAATTCTCCTCCTTCAGTAGGTAGGGTCAACACATCTTCTGATGTCAACCTATCCTTCAGTGTTTGGAATGCCTCTTCACACTTGCTATCCCACACATACTTGGTCGTCTTCTTCATGAGATTAGTTATAGGCCTTGCGATCTTCGAGAAATCTTTCACAAAGCCCCCGATAGTATCCAGCCAATCCCTAGAAGCTTCTTATCTCGGTGAAGCTCTTTGCTTTTGGCCAGTCTCTTACTGCTGCTACTTCCCCTGTGTCTACTGACACACCTTATTTGGATATGATATGCCCCAGCACCTCCCTTAAGTGTTGCTCGTTCTCTTCTTTCCCATATAACTTCTCTTCCCTTAGGGTCTCGAGCACCTCCATTAAGTGTTGCTCGTGCTATTCTTTTCCCTTGGAGTAGACTAGAATGTCGTCAATGAATTCTACAACAAACTTGTCCAGGTACTTATGTAGGACAAGATTCATCAATTCCATGAACAATAATGGTGCATTAGTCAGACCGAATGGCATCACTGTGAACTCGTAATGACCATAGCGAGTTCAGAATGCTGTCTTAGGAATATCCTTCTGCTCTTGAGCTGGTGATACCCTGACCTTAAGTCGATCTTTGAAAATGTATGGGCTCCTTGTAAATGGTCAAACAAATTGTCGATCCTGGGGAGCGGGTACTTATTCTTGAGAGTCACACAGTTCAATTCACGGTAGTCTATGAAAAGCCTTAGACTTCCTTCCTTATTCTTCAAAAACAAGACTGGTGCTCCCCACAGTGAGACACTAGGCCTGATGAATTCCGTGTCTAACAGATCCTTAAGTTGCGCCTTTAAGTCCTTCAGCTTCGCTGGCCATCCTATATGGTGCCTTGGAAATGGTCTTGTCCCTGGCATTAGGTCAATCGTGAAATCCACTGCCCTCTTTGGTGGCATCCCTAGTAGCTCACGTCTGGAAATTCGCTTACCACTGGGATTCTAGCACAAGCCACAGGCACAACAGGATCCACCAGCACCACAGCCCATTAGCGATATGGAAAAAGTCAAGGCTGTAAGTACATCTTGTTTCAAAGGCTTGAAAGATCACCACTATTTCAAGGCATTGAAACAACTTTCAAAGGTTTGAAACATACACTGTAGTATATAGCATGAACTTAGTGGGAGCTTTTCATTCTTAATCGGACTCTAGGTCTCCTATGATAGAATATATCTATTTTGATGACGAAAGAAAAACCTGTTTGATATCCAAGCTGTGGCTAATCTCATTATTTGACTTAGCTCTTGCAGGGTTCACTAGTTACCTATTTTTCATGATATATTTCCTTAATTGTGTTTTGCAGAAAAGGAAATTGGATTGTCAAATTGATTCGGTGTTTGTGCAAACATGTCTGGAACTTCCTAACATACTCAGCTACAAGATCATGTCAGTATATTTGAGGATATTGAGAAACTATCCATTGGGAAGAGCTATTAAAGAAGTCAAGATTTGCTGCTAGCTTTTAGGAAAGCTTATTTTAGAAGATCATGGAAGATCTGCAATTCAAACTAGCTATATAAGAGGGAAATGACAGAAGAAATTCAACGAGAGACACACAGAAAACACATAGACATTCACAGGGATTGACAAGCAACACATAAGGAGATTAATTTCACTCAATCCAAACATCTGAAGAACACTAAATATTCAACTGCTTCCTCAGTTCTCAGTGCTATTCTTTATTGTACTCTATTTGTATATCATCTAGATAATACTTCTCATATTTTATTCTCGTGAGTTGTTCAAGTGAACAATAGATTCTTGTTGTACTAGATAGGTTAGTGATAACCACAAGCTGTAACAAAGTAAGGGAACTCTCTGTGCTTCCGATCTAGGGCTTAGCTTTTGATTAATAAGAATTAAGTTGAATGTTCTGAAGGGATCAAGTTCCTGAGGTAGAGACGTAGGTCCAAGTGGACTGAACTCTATAAATGCTGTGTCTCTTGCATTTCTCTTACTGTTCAGTACTTAGCTTATTGACTACTCAAAACAGGTTTTCAGTTCAAGGACTTGAAACTCATTTCAAGGCCTTGAAAACTATCAGCAAACTTTTGGCTCTCTATTCTGATTCAAAGGACCTGAACCTCATTTTAAGGCCTTGCAATACTCTCTTCTCTCTACAAACTTCTTTGAAACTTCTCATTTGGAAAAAGTTTCCATACTCTATTCATCCCCCCCTTCTAGAGTATTTATCCTGTTAACTACCTACATTACTATGTTTCAATTGGTATCAGAGCTTGTATCACTTCATATATTTAACCATCTTGTTATTATGAGTACTGTAGATGATGGTGGTTTCTCACAGGGCAGAGCTGCTAACAGACCTCCTTTATTTTGTCGTGAAAACTTTGTGTAGTGGAAAGATTTGATGAAAATTTTCATCATTGATCAAGATATAGAGTTATGGACTATCATACATAATGGTCTTCATACATTCTACACTTAAAAGGATGAGGGTTAAAACTCCCAAAACTGAGGATTGACTTTCTTCTTCCGAATTAGAACATTTTTCTAAAACTTACAGAACTGTGAATCTCTTATATTGTACTTTAAGTGCAGATGAATTCAACATGATCTCATAAGTTTTCTGCTCCTAGAACTCCTCAGATGAATGGTGTTGTAGTAAGAAAGAACATGACTCTTGGAGATATGTCAAGGACAATGCTTTTGGAGATCAATTTACCAAAATCCTTTTGGGCTAAAGCTGTAAACACAACCAACTATATATTTAACTGGTGCCTGATTAGGCCTATCTTGAAGAAGACCCCTTATGATCTTTTCAAAGGAAGAAATCCAAACATATCTTACTTAAAACCTTTTGGTTGCACTTGTTTCGTTCACAATAATAGTATGGACAATCTTGGTAAGTTTGATGCCAGAAGTGATGAAGGTATCTATCTTGGTTATTCACTGACTAGCAAAGCTTATAGAGTTTATAATAAGATAATCAAGCTTGCTGAAGAAAGTATAAATTTCATTTTTGATGAAAACTATGATGGTTATTTGAGTGAAAGTCTTGCAGTCTTGAATTTGAACAAGCATGAGTCAGAGGATAAGGCTGAGCCTTCCAATGGCTCCATGGGAAACTCATAGGAAAATAGAAGGAATTTTCAAGGCCTTGAAAATGAGTCTCAAATCTTTGAAAAATATCATCAAGAATATCAAAGTTGACAAGCCACTTCCTCATGTTCTCA
The DNA here is from genome assembly GCA_023055425.1 of Linanthus parryae. NCBI lineage: Eukaryota > Viridiplantae > Streptophyta > Magnoliopsida > Ericales > Polemoniaceae > Linanthus > Linanthus parryae. The sequence continues at coordinate 86,057,222 of JALGPY010000008.1, read as the reverse complement.
AAGAGCAGAGAAGATTCCGAGAGAACCTGAGCCATGGACACCAAGAAAGAGATTCATATGTCTTTCATCTCATCCTGCTGATAACATTATATATGAATCATCCACTAGTACACAAACAAGCTCTTAATTGAAGAACGTGTGTGCTTTTAATGCTTTTATTTCTCTTGTAGAACCTAAGAATGTGAAGGAAGCACTACAAGAAGCAGACTGGATCACTGCAATGCAAAGTGACCTCAATGAGTTTGAAAGGAACAAGCTCTGGAATCTAGTTCCTTCTCCTAAAGATCAGTCTGTCATTGGAACCAGGTGGGTATTCAGAAAAAAGTTAGATGAGAATGGAAATGTAATCAGAAATAAAGTAATATTGGTAGCTCAAGGCTAGAACAAGGAAGAAGGTACTAGAAGCAATTAGAATGTTACTTGCATTTGCATTTCACAAGAATATGAAACTTTTTAAAATTGATGTCAAATGTGCCTTTATAAATGGTTAATTTCAAGAAGAAGTCTATGTTGCTCAACCTACTGGTTTCCAAAATGATGAGTTTCCAGATCATGTTTATAAACTTGACAAGGCTCTTTATGGTTTGAAAAAAGCTCCAAGGTCTTGGTATGAAAGATTGTCTAAGTTTCACTTGAAAATTATTTCAAATGAGGATTAGTAGACAAAAACCTTTTCGTAAAGACTCATGAGAATGACATTCTAGTAGTTCAAGTATATGTTGATGATATTCTGTTTGGAGCTAATAATGATTCTCTTTGCAAGGATCTCTCAATTCTTCATCCCTGTAATTTGAGATGAGCTTGATGGGAGAGTTAAACTTCTTTCTTGGACTTCATCTACATCAGATGAAGAAAGGGATCTTTTTGCATCAAAACAATTACACCAAGGACTTTCCAAAAAAGTACAATATGTCTCAGTCCAAGGTAGGGCTGTAAGGAAAACTGAATAAATTTGTCAAACCGACCGAACCAAACCAAACCGAAATGTTTGGTTTTGGATGGTTTTTTTGGATGTTCGGTTTATCAACGGTTCAATTTTCACAAACCGGTCGATTTAGTTTGGTTTTTGGTTTGTAAAAATATCACACCGCACCAAATCGAACCGAACCGAAATGTATTTAACGTACTTTTACTACAATTTATGTTGTATAAAGTATATTAAATAATCTAGAAAAGAGAAACACTAGTAGATAGATTCAACTAAAATGATAATATTACTCTTAAACTTCTCCGTTTCTCTCAAATTTCAACATATTTTCTCTCTAAAACGATAGTTGTGCATATCTTTTTGAGTATATTTAATTTATTTTGTACTAAAACTTGAATTTTGTTGACAAAGTAGTATTATGATACCCATTCGATAATTTGTACGCAGACCGACCGCACTGAACAAAACCGAACTGATATATTTCGAATTGGTTTGGTTCGGCTCCTCCTTTCAAATGGTTTGGTTTGGTTAAAAAATTAGTAAACCGATGTATTCGATTCGGTTTATGATTTAAGCAAAAACCGCACCAAACCAGACCGTTTACACCTCTAGTCCAAGGTAGCCATTGACACGCTTTCTTACGTGTTACCGCAAGTGCACGGTTCAAGTAATATAGGGTACTATTTCAACCCTGAGTTATAGATCCCACGAGGACAATCACGAGATTATTTAGTTAAAAGCTTAATTTAGAGTTAAAGTAACCGGGAGGAATGTTTGATAGTTTAAGAGTTTGCCACCCCTAAACAAGTGGCTTTATTGAAATAATGAAAAGACAATGTTTTTGGATTTTATAACTAAACACGTTTTAATCAAATATGGAGAAAGACTAGGCGATCTATGGATCACCTAGGGTTGCTAGACAATTCCGGATACTGTATTGAAACACGCTAATCGTAATTCAGTTATGCCAGGTAACTAGTCACTACGATCTTCTCTCGATCTCACGCAGTCCTACGTCACGGTCTACTACAGGTCCTGTCGGTCCATTGTTGTCTACCAAATGGACAATCCTATTCAAATCACCTCTCAGTCTCATTGATTAAGGATTGTGTTCATGTTCTCAATCACTCTAGGCCATGTCTCTTTCAAGCACTCCACCTAAGTACTAGAAATTTCGGGTAGCTACTCCATTGTTGCTAAGATTGAAGCATCAAACATGAAAAATAACGAAGATGGATTAAACATTAATTAAGAACACATAATCATGAAGAAAAATCATTCTCTTATGGTCAGTCATCTCATAATTTTGGGTGTGTCAATAACCCTAGTTCAACAATACACCAAAAGAGTTGAAGATTCATCATAATCAATGATCCAAAACATGTATCAATCTCAATAATCCGGAAAAGCAAAGTCTAAAATAACCATAGGATCTCCATAGATCCTAGAAAAGAATCTAGCTGCTAATGGCAATGAAAATATACACAAGTTTCTCCATAGATAATGAAAGGGAAGAGAAGAAGTGATCAAACGGTGAAATCGCCGAAGAATAGATGAATCCGGGATCTCCTCCTTTCTTGAGGTCGTTCCCAATGAAGTCTCCTTGCTCTCCTCCTTATTCTTGGCTCTATGGATGAGTGAATGATGAATATTTTCGTCCCTAGGTCGTCCTTGAATCATAACCCGCATAAGTCTTCAGTAATTGCACAATAGCCCCCTGAAATCTGCTCCTGACTTCAAAACGCGATATCTTCTTCGTGCGAACTCGGATTTAGCTTCTTGACCTATCCTTGGAAAGCTCTCTGAGTCTACTTTCATTCGGATATGGTATCATCTCCAAATTATTTGTATAACTCCGGATATGATTAAAATAGTGCAGACTGGTCATCCAAGCTCCTCCAATTCGGCTTCTCTTGACTCCACTTGAGCTCCCGTTGTTTCCGAAGTTCGTTCCATGCCTCCTATAAATCGATTAGCACCCGTTCCTGCCAAAAAAAATGAAAAAACATACCAAGCGATTATATTTGATAAATAACAATGAAATATGCATAGAAAACGCCCGGACTAACAATATAGCACATGGTGAGCAGCAAGTGACAAAACAACCTTTACTCTCTAACTTTGGACTCAAATCTCTCATGATAATGTGGTAAAATGGAGGTAATAGATAGCTCCTAAAAGGTGCTATCAAATTCCCCCACACTACCTTCTTTCTCGTCCCGAGCAACACTTGCTTTCGAGATTCACATATATCCTTACTTTGCCTTAGACACAACGACTCAAACGCTGGACTATGCAATCTACATGACTTTAAACAATGCAACTCGATAAACAATGCAATCAAGTAAAGAACATATTTTTTTCTTTATGGTTGGAGATTGGGCAATCCCGAAAAACAAACCGGCATGTCATAGGGCTCTCATATCCCCTAAAAGATTCTAAACTTTGGTGATCGGTAGAACTTGCGGCCAGTTTCGTCAGACAGAACGGGCACGAACACTCAATAAGTTGCTCTTGCACACTCATCAAACGTATCCCTAGCACCTACCATCCGAGCTATTTATCCACGGGTTTCAATTGTTGACGTCTTAGGAAGGGTAGGATAGGATATTTAGAAGCGTAGTCCTAGACGTCATGATATAACTCACACAACCCGATTCTCACACTCCCACACCAAAATCCAAGCAATCCTACCGAATCTCACTACTCCGGCCCTCATTCCCTCAATCTTGGTGCAACGCCGTTCTCGCGGCCACAAATGTGAAGAAGTGATCAAAATCCATAGATAATCTCCTCTTTCTTCATGAAGTTCAATTCTTCTCCTTATTCCTTTCACTTTCAATTTCTATTTTTTTTCTAATTTATGTTTTTTTTTTCTTTTTTCTTTTTTTTTTCACAACACAATAAATCACATGGAGCTCATAATAGTAGTAAATATCCGAGGCGATCAATCCGTCAAAGCAAATAACGTAGGGGTGGAACGTGTAGAATCAATGATGTAATCAATATAGATATCGACACCCCCACACTCGATGTAAACTATATCAACAACCCGGCAGTCAATGTATATATGTGCTTTTTCCAACCTATCCTCCTCATCACCTAAGATATAGAGAATAATCATACAAATCGAAGAACATTCTCCTATAAGATCAATCAACCCCCACCCCATGACGTGCGGAAAGAATGTCACGCACTACGAAACTCCACCTGTGATCGTGGTGTAATGACACGACTCACCGCCACACAGAAGTGTGCTGCCGTCTCTAACTCACCCTTACATCCCCTCAAAAGTTGACATGTAAGACAATCCACTCAAAATGTATCAAATCAGCTCACCCTCATCGAACCTCCCTTACTCAACTCCCTCTATCATGACGCATAGGAAGGGACCATTCTAACTAGTGATATAAGTCACAAGGAACGGCTTCCTAGGCTAGAGGCTGTGAATAAAAGGGGTAAATGGATCAAATTGGTGTAACTAGTGAACCTAGGAGATGGAGACGGGACATGAGGTCCCCATAAAATCACTCGCACAGCTGTTCCGTTGCCACTACGAGGAGGGTTGACGACTACCTAAGTGACGGTGGTGTAGCTCTAGTAGGATAACTAGTTTTAGAGACATCTACTCACAATTCTCGATTGCATTAGCCTTATAGCCTTCCTACTCCAGATTCTCGCGTGTCTACCTCACCTCAGATTTTCATACTACCTAGGGAATACTATCATTGACCCCTCTCCACGCTTACTCTCTTCAATTGCCCTTTCTCAAAAAAATTCAATTTTTAGGGTTTTTCTTGGTTTTTCTTGGTTTTTCTTGGTTTTTTTTTTTTTTTTTTTTTTTTTTTTTGACACTATATGTAACTGGGCAACTCGATTAACCAACAAAGTATGGTAGGTGGACTCAATAAATAAAAGTGCAACAATAATATACAATGCATAAAATAAACGTGCACATGCAAAACTAACCGACTCGACATCTACATGCAAACGCGACTTTCTAAACTACATAACAAGGCTATGCAATGGCAATGCAATGGCCAACTAGCGGATAGCTAAAAACTCCCCCACACTTAAGCGCTTCATTTTCCTCAACGAAATATAAGGTGAAATAAAGAGGACTCGGCTGCTCAAGCGTAGGGCCGGTGGGTCTAGTCGGAGTGAGTGCACTTGAGGTCTAGTCGGAGTGAGCTAAACAAGTATCCAATAATCCAAGTATGAGAAACTAAAATCTTTCAAGAAATTAAGACATAAGAGTGCCTAAGCAAGAATTAAAGTCGAGAGAGAGAAAATTGTACCAAATTTTTCGGAAACACGAGCTAGTGAAGGTATGAGTACCTCCTTAAGCTCCTCGGTGATCCCGTCTTTAGTTCCTCTTTGAGCTTTGGCCGAATCCCCCTCCAAAGAAACGAATTGGAAGATTTAAGTTCTTGGAGATCTTCCTCTTTGAATTCCCCCACACTCAATCCGCTCACTATCTCAAAGCTCAAGAGTTAATCGGCTCACTATCTCAAAAACTTCGCGATTTGGATGCGTTTTGGGTTAGGGGTGTGTTGGTGTTCTTGAGGGTTTGGAGAGGAAGAAGATGAAGTTGGGAGGTGTTTGGTCCAAATTGGGGTGTTAGGGGACTTGTTGGTTGGTTCTTGGCTTTAAAAATACTCCAAAATGTCAAAATAACCCCCCAAAAGTATCAAAAATACCCCCAAAACGTGAGCTGTCCGGGCCATTTCGGCCCGAAATGGAGCCCGAAATAAATGGATTTCGTTCTCCATTTTGGCCCGAAATAAAGGCCGAAATCACTGGGAAAATTTGAAGCAGAATGCCCTTTTCATTTCGGGCCGAAATAGGGGCATTTCGGCCTCCATTTCGTCCCGAAATGGTGCCCGAAATGCCCGGAACCCTCCAACTTGTTTTTGCTCTATTTTCTTCATCCGGTATCCGATGTGTGCGATTCTTGAACCGTTGGACTCCACACTTGACGAAGAATCCATTTTTGACTAGAAAAAAATTCCCAAACCAAGAAATTTTCCATTTCTTCTCAATTTATCTCTCTTGTGCAAAGAATCTCGCCTCCAAAGTTCTTGAACTCTATTTTCACTCCGGATTCCGATGCATGCTACCCCGATACTCCAACTTTCTACCATGTTCCTCATGAATAATTTGCTACTCCTAGAACTTGAGTAGCTTCGTTATCAAGCTCAATGCTCCCGGTGAGCTAGTTGTTCCTCGTTTTGCGTGTGAAATCGTGCACATGCATCAAGAATGGGAATCCGAAGATTTCTTCGGTACCTGTGTCCTGCACACTCATAGAAAATATTAAAACAACTCTCTCTCACCCCTCATAATCAAATATGAAGAACTCAAAAACAAAAACGAAACAACAAATACTCTACTCTACATTGGGTTGTCTCCCAAGAAGCGCTTGTAATTTAAGGTCGACGGCCCGACCCGGTTACCTCAACCGACTAGGATAGTGGATGTTGCTTTAACTCTCCACTTATTATTATTCCACCATCTTGTACCAATGACTTTCTTCGCACAAAGTGCACCCATGTGCAAAGAAGATGGTGAACAATTGTAGAAGCAGACTCTTTTCATCTTACACTTTTTCTTCTTAATCAGCTTCCACGAAGTACTAATGGGATCAAGTGAATCTTTAGCCATGAAATCATCCCAATAGCACTCCTTCGGTGCCAAATGATCTTCATTAGACACATGCATATCATCTATACCCCCACACTTGCAAATTTCCAAAGCCTCAATAACAACAATCACAAGTGTTTCATCAGCTTCATCATCAGCACTCCACAAGCTCTAAATGTATGTGTTGTCCCAATCATGCCAAGGCTGTAAGATAATTTGAGATTTCCTTTTAGCGAGCATCGCCTCCTCTATTGTTGGACACACAACTCCACCCCAGTCTGAATCAGAGTCTGAGTCCTCATAAATGTCAGAGTAACCAATGGTTCATGGACACTGCATTCTTTGCTCAGCTCATGTACCTCTTCTTCCATCACTGCAGCTTGGGATGCGGATTCTTGTTCTTTCTGCATCCTAGCCATCAGTGTCCGTTGCATCTCTAGGACAGCTGGTAGCCAATGAGGTTCATCCAAACCATCTTGTGTAGGTGTCCATAAAGACTCAATTAAGGGATCAATGGCATGTGGCAGAGGCTCCTCTTGTGGCTCATCTGTGTAAGGGACATCCTTGTGATGCGCGCTTGGATCTCCCCCATAATATTGTGCAAGTCTTCCATGCTTGCTGATGAGTCCTCTTGATGCTGATGAAGCTGTGGTGGATCGAATATGCATGCGTCTTCATACTTGTGATCCTTCTTTCATTTGTATCACCAAATCATTGAGCATGTGTCATCATTGTGCCAAACTCTCTATTTAGCACAGTAGTAGGGGTAATCAGAGATCCCCACATAATCCTTGTCACTCCACATGCTCATTACGTCTCCTGCTTCCTATGTTCCTGCAAAAACAAACTCACAAGTAACCCGTGAAGCACAGAGATAGAAACAAAACAAAATAAAACAAACTAAAAGAAAATTAATCTAAACTAACTCCTAACTAAATAATCTACCGCTGTCCCCGGCAACGGCGCCAAAAACTTGACACACTTTCTTACGTGTTACCAAAAGTGCACGGTTCAAGTAATATAGGGTAGTATTTCAACCCCGAGTTATCGATCTCACGAGGACAATCACGAGATTATTTAGTTAAAAGCTTAATCTAGAGTTAAAGTAACCGGGAGGAATGTTTGATAGTTTAAGAGTTTGCCACCCCCAAACAAGTGGCTTTATTGAAATAATGAAAAGACAATGTTTTTCGATTTTATAATTAAACACGTTTTAATCAATTATGGAGAAAGACTAGGCGATCTATGGATCACCTAGGGTTGCTAGAAAAATCTGGATACTTTATTGAAACACGCTAATCGTAATTCAGTTATGCCAGGTAACTAGTCACTACGATCTTCTCTCGATCTCACGCAATCCTACGTCACGGTCTACTACAGGTCCTGTCGGTGCACTGTTGTCTACCAAATGGCCTATCCTATTCAAATCACCTCTCAGTCTCATTGATAAAGGATTGTTTTCATGCTCTCTATCACCCTAGGCCAAGTCTCTTTCAAGCACTCCACCTAAGTACTAGAAATTTCGGGTAGCTACTCCATTATTGCTAAGCTTGAAGCATAAAACATGAACAATAACTAAGATGGATTAAACATTAATTAGCAGCACAAATTTTCAACGCCTTGAAATGCTTTCCAAAGCCTTGAAATTAAGTCAGTATGCTATTTAGTCAGTAAATTGGATCTTCAATGTTGGGTTTTATCTCTGTAGATAATTGTTCAATATTTATATTCTTTTCAAGTTAGTATTGTACTATTTCCTTTCCCACGTCACACAAAATTTTGAATCTAACCGATTATGCACAGCTTAGAAGATTTGGAAATATTTTCTTTCCTTTTCAAACTCAAACTCTTTAGTATTTATCTTCTCCTCTATCTCTTTCTTTCTCATATAACTTATGCCTCTCTCTTCTATAACCTCAAACCCTAATGAGCTCAAGAAGAATCTCTGAAAGAGTCAAGATGTCTGGAGGTCCTAAGAAAGGTTCTGAGAAGAGGAGGAAGACTATTGAGGAAGAGGTTATAACCCTAAGTGATGATTCTAGTTCCAGAACCCCAAGTGCAGACAAGGCTCCTTCTCCTCCAAAGAAGAAGACTAAGAAGGATCAGTCTCCAATTTCTAGCAAGAAGAAGAAGACAGATCTATCTGCTCTTGAGAAATAGCCAGAGGAACAGGCAGCTAGGCCTAAGGTGAAGAAGAAGCCTACAAAAGCTGAAAAATTAAAAGGGAAGGTTACATATGAAGAACCAGAGAAGAACACTAGAAAATAACTGTAGATCTATTCAGTAAAGCAACCATCCCTTGGTAAGAAATCAGGCATTAATAGCAAGTGGTTTGTTAGTAATGTTGCTAGAGGATTGTGGTTAGATGGTTTTGCTTCCAGATCACTAGCTTACTGCAGTATGATTAGTGTTAACATGTTGAAAGGCATGAATCTGGAGTGCATTAAGAGGTTAAAGAAAAGTTATCTTTGGAAAATTCTAAACCCTCCAGAAGTTGCCTACCCAGGCTCAGTAGACTCTTTCTATCTGAATATGAAACAAATGAAGACCCTAAACTTGGTGATTACTTCTAAAATGGCTGGAGTGGACATGGAGTTAGACCACTCAGAATTTTCCAATGTTTTAGGCTGTCCAAAGAGGTATAACACAGACAAATACCCCAGTAAGAATGAGGCCTTCAAGCTGGCTAGAGAAGAGTTCTTTTTACCAAATGCTCCTATCTCCTCAAAACAGTTAACACACTCTGTGCTAACTGTTGAAGCCAAAGTGATATTTACCATCTTGAGGTGTGTAGTGCCTAAGGAAAATTCAAAAGAACTGCTGACTGACAGGGTGTTATACTTGATGTACTTGATTATGCATGGGTATGAAATTGATCTTTCTACAAATGTGATGGAACACATTCTTTATTCCCAGTCAAAGGAAAGAAAGCACCCTTTGCCTTAAGACAACCTGTTATCTCTGTTCTTCCAAAACCTTGAGATTCCAAATGACAGATAAGAGACTATTACCACTGGTTTTGGAATGCTTGATGAGCAAGCCTTTCAAAGAATTGGAATCATGAAAACCAGTGAGGGGACTTGGAAGTTATATTTTGATATGTCTGAAGAAGAGCTGAAATCCAAGAAGTTTCCTAAACCCAAAACCTTGACCCCTCCTCCAAACCTACCCTCTCAATCTCAAGACCTTTCTGTGATAATTCAAAGGCTTGATGTTTTGGAGCACAATATGGATGAGTTGAAGGCAAACCAGCATGAGATTGGAACTGAATTCAAACAAGTGAGGTACATGGTTGAAATCATCTTCAAGAGAATCAACGTTATCCTTCTAGAAGAACAAGTTTCACAAGGTGTAGAAGGATCAAAGAAGGCTGGTTCAACCAAAGACTTATTCAGTGAGCACACTACTCAATATGAGGCTGTAGGGGTAAAGGACACTAGGAAACAAGTTGTTCAGGAACATAGTAGTGAAGAACAGGAAAGGGACGAAGATAGTCCATATTCAAGAATGTTGATCAAGGATCTTAAGAATAAGAAAAAGAAACCTATCATTCCAGATATTGTGACTGAGGTAGAGCTTTTTGAGAAGGAAGTGGTTGCTGATGCTGGTGAAGAAGCTGCTCAAGAGGAAGAACAACAGGGAGATGAGGATGATGAAGAAGACAGTGGTCAAGAGGATGCTGAACTAAAGAGAGATAAAGAACAAACCCCCTGATTCTTGCCTCTTCTTTCTTCTTTTTCAAGGCCTTTAATTTCCTTACAGAGTATTGAAAATTTTCTATCTTTTAAAATTTTCTTTTAAGCTTTCAAAAACTTTGATCCAACATTTTTCTCATTCTTTTTTGATGAAAGAAAAAAGGTGGAGAAATTAGGTGTTTATTTTGGCACTTTTGTTGGTTTAGAGATCTGGTTTAGATCAGTAGGATATTTTTAACTGCTCAATAAGTTGGATTGATATTTTGTTAAGTTTGTGATTCATTTTATTATCATGATTATTCTGCTATGCTATAATGTCTAATTTTTTCAGAGAATCAGTTCTCAAAAGAATTGTGGTTTTTTCTTTCATCAAGGGGGAGATTGTAAGTTCAGCTTGTTTCAATGACTTGAAACAGCAACACTGTTTTAAGGCCTTGAAACAGCTTTCAAAGGTTTGAACATACACTTCAATATATAGCATGAACTTAGGGGGAGCTTTTCATTCTAAATCTGAATTCAAGTCTCCTATGATAGATTATATCTTATTTGATGATGAAAGAAAAACTTGTTTGATACTCCAAACTGTGGGTAATCTCTTTGTTTGACGTAGCTCTTGCCGGGTTAACCAGTTTCCTATTTTGCAGGATATATTTCCTTAATTGTGTTTTTCAGGAAAGGAAATTGGATTGTCAAATTGATTATGTGATAGTGAAAACATGTATGGACCTTCCTAACATACCCAGCTGCGATATCAAGTCAGTATCCTTGAAGATACTGAGAAACTATCCGGTTGGAAGAGCTTTTAAAGAAGTCAAAATATGCTGCTAGTTTTTAGGAAAGGTTGTTTCAGAAGATCCTGGAAGATCTGCAATTTAAATAGCTTCATAAGAGGGAAATGACAGAAGAAATTCGAAGAGAGAAAAACAGAAAACCAAGATACATTCACAAGGATTGACAAGCAACAAAGAAGGGAATTCATTTTATTCAATCCAAACATCTGAAGAACACTACATACTCAACTACTTCATCAGTTCTCCGTGCTCTTCTTTCTTGTACTCTATTTGTATATCATCAAGATAATACTTGTCGTATTTTATTCTCATGAGTTTTTCAAGTGATCAGTAGAGAATTCTTGTTGAATCAGTTAGCTAGAGCATGTACTAGATAGGTTAATGAGAACCACAAGCTGTAAGAGAGTAAGGGAACTCTCTGTGCTTGAAATCTAGGGCTTAGCTTTTGATTAATAATAGTTGAGTTGAAAATTCTGCAGGGATTAATTCCCTGAGGTAGAGATGTAGTTCCAATGACTGAACTCTATAAATCGTGTGTCTCTTGCATTTCTTTTACTATTCTGTACTTATCTTATTTACTGCTCAAAACAGGTTTTCCGTTCAAGGACTTGAAACTCATTTCAAGGCCTTGAAAACTATCAACAAACTGTTATCTCTCTATTTTGATTCCAAGGACTTGAAACTCATTTCAAGGCCTTGAAATATTCTTTGTCCTCTAGAAACTTCTTTGGAACCACTCCTTTGGCAAAGTTTCCATACTCTATTCACCCCCCTTTCTAGAGTATTGATATTCTTTACTACCAACATTACTGTCTTTCAAAGGCAATGCTACAAGGCATGACCACCGATTTTAATGCCAGATTCACACTGATCGACACAGCTGTCAACACCTTGAAATCCAACCTTCACTTAAAGAAAACTGCACTACGCACCTTGGAGGTGTATGTTGGGCAATTGGCGCAACAGCAAGCAGAAAGAGCACCAGGGAACTTACCCTCGACAACATTTAACAATCCATGTGCTCAAATCAATGCCATCACAACTCGGAGTGGATTGCACAAAATGATATGCCGTACCCTAGCCATGCACGTGCAGAAAAGTCAAAGAATATCGAAAACAAAGTTTTTTTCCATGAGGACAATTCAGCGGTCAGCCCCCAACTGAAGGGCTTGGTTGAACAGGATGCAATGTAGAATGATAAGGAAGCTGAAATGGTTCTTGTCTCCAAGGAGGTGTTGTATCCTTTGAAGACACGCAAGAGGGATGATAGCAAGGACTATGCCAGATTTCTCAAGATGTTCAAATAGCTGCAGATCAATATACCCTTTGCTGAGGCATTGGCGAAGATGCCCACTTATGCCAAAATCCTCAAGGACATTCTGTATGGAAGGAGGCGGATGAGCAATTTCGAGACTATAAATCTGATGGTAGAAGTGAGCAATTGTGTGAAGAATGGGCTACCAAGGAATAGGAAGGACCCTGGCAGTTTCTTCATCCCGGTGACACTAGGTAATGCTTACACAGGAAAGGCTCTGTGTGATCTAGGGGTTGATGCCCTTGTTGATTTTCAAAAATTTGAAAGTCGGATAACTCAGGCCCACCAGAATCATGCTTCAGATGGCAGACATGTCCCTGAAAAGCATATGGAGTCATTGAAGATATTTTGGTGAAAGTCGGAGAGTTAACTTTTTCCGAAAGATTTCGTAATTCTGGACATGGAAGCAGGAGATGTGCCGTTCATTCTTGGCAGACCGTTTTTGGCCAGCGGAGAGGCCATGATAAACAACAAAAGCGTAGAACTGACCATGCAGATTAATGCGGATAAAGTGAAATTAAACGTTTTCAAATCTCTCCAACTTCCAAATTGTTACAAACATGAAGACTGCTTCGATAGGGAGGTAGTTGAAAATGGCTTGGAAAACGAGGAGTTGGACGAGCTATGGGCAGAAATTGACATAGTGGACAAATAAGAAGAGGAGAGGTTCCAGAAGGAGCAGTCGATGCAAGCTGAACATGACGCGATTTCTTTACGCGTATGCGCTAGTGGTGCAACTTGGACGGGCTGAACCCGACCAACCCGAACCCAGCCCGGACTAAATTCAGGCTTGGGCACATGTTTTGAGTATTTTGGACGGGCTCGGGCAAAAATTCTCAACCCGAATTGCAATTAGGGTCGGGCTTGGGTACGTATATTAAAAGACGGGCTAGCCTGAATTGCCTGATTTGTATACTCATTACCTACAAATGATATATTTGGAGAGTATTATATTGCATTTTTTATCAAGAATATATTATTTTTATATTAAATATTAGTAATATTTTTAATGATGTTTATGTTCTTAACTAATAATTGTTTCTCACAAAATATTTAGTTTTGTATTGTATAAACGGATAATTTTTAAATTCATTCTAACAATATATAGTCATTCTTGTTTAGCCTTAAATAAATAAAAAAATGAAGTATCTCCATTTAGTATCTATTTTTATATGTAAGTTACTAACTTAGCTATAAGGGCACAATCTTAATTGAGTTGAATGTGAAAATTATGCTATTTTATTTAGTTTAATGGGCTAGCCCGAATTCAACCCGAACCCGAATTGGTTTGTTCGAATTCGGGCTTGGACGGGTTGGCGATGCTCGTAACCCGGGCTGGGCTGGGCTTGGGCAACCCTGACAGAACTCGGGCTTGGGCTTGGACAAGGGTGTCAACCCGTCCAGCCCGCCCGAGTTGCAGTCCTAGTATGCGCAAGTGCACAATCAAGTAATATAGGGGTGGTATTTCAACCCCGAGTTATCGATCCCACGAGGACAGACTTGAGACTATTTAATTAGTTACTTAATTTAGAGTAAGGTAAAGGAGGAAAGATTTAATAAATTTAAAAATTAAAATAACAGCTAACTAATATTTTTGTATTTTTGTATTTTTTAAAAGAGATATGGAGAAACTAGGCGATCTCTAGATCACCTAGGGCTGTAGACGATTTACGGTTCAGCTATGTAACACGTCAATCCTATTATAGTTCAGCCGGGTAATAGGCTATGACAATATCCTGTTGGTCTAATCTCAGTTTACGTCTCGGTTAAGTACAATCTCCTCTCGGTCTCATGTTGTTTACCAGTCCGTTCTAGCAGGTTATCTACTGGTACGATAACGGGTCCTGTCGGTCCACCGTTTCACGGAACAGCTGAATAATCCTACCGAATCTACCCACACTAAGTCCAATCCTAACACTTCTCCTTTTAGGTCTCGGTGATTCGGGTTTGTTCATACACTCTTCACAACTAGGTTAAGTCACCGTCGTGCACTTTCTAGTTAATTAACAAGTCTGAGTCGTGATTCCATTCTTGTTAAGGATTAAGCACAATGTAAGAACATGTAACAAGAACAAGTATTAACTTTAAGCAAGATTATAATGTATGAAGAACCCTAGTTTCATGATTATTAAATCTTAAACTAGTCGTGTCAATAGACTAGATTCATCTAACATTCAATCGATAGAAATAATCCAAAGCATGAGACAAAAGTCTAAAATCCGGAAAATAACCGTCTACATAAACCCTAGGCTCTTGTAGAGAAGCCTAGCAAAACGTCTAGCTAATAAAGATCAACCAAACAAAGCACAATAGTTTCTCCATACAAGATTTCAAAGGAAGAAGAAGAAATCAAAAGCTAAAGATCTCCAATGGTGGAGCTTCGGGTCTTCACCATGGTCTTTGTCGTTCTTCTTCTTTTCTCCCACGTGAAAAAATGAGTGAGATCTCTATTTGGGTCTATTCATTAATCCCTGAATTAGGTTTAGGAATTAATTAACCCCAAAATGACGTAGTTTTGAACCCAAGCCATCTTTTTTCTCTTTCGTGCGTTGGTTCTCCCTTGTGGTCGCACAACCAGGATTTTCTCGTCTGCGACCAGCTTTTGATCGTGCGACCAGAAGCCTTGGTCGTTAGTCACAGTGAGTTGGATATTTTTCTGATCGCACGACCAGAATTTCTGGTCCTGCGATCAGCTGGGGATTTTTCTGTTTTTTTTTTCTCTTCAATGGGGTGCTAAAGTGTCATTACCCAAACTTCTGAAAATGACACTTGCCTCCCCTCATCATGTCTCTATTCCGTTTTCTTCACGATTTCTTCTCCCCTTTAGCCCCCGATTAATATCCATAGCTTGTTTCTCCTCTCCGCTTCATCTTCCAAGCTCCGTTCCCTGCCAAAACAACACGAAACACAACCCGTGCCACCAAGTGACAAAAATACATAAAACAATGCGAGAAACGACTAGATTAACAATATAATGCCTAGAGCTAAGATTCTACGTTTTCTCTCTAATCATAGTGTAATACTAAGATTATCAACCCGGAAAGCACGCAAAATGATATAAAACGTGCAAGAAATATAACTCTAATAGAGAATTATCAAATCCCCCACACTACCTTTTTGCGCGTCCCGAGCAAAATCAAACCTTACACTACGTTTTAATCCACCGAATTTCATAAAACCTTACTAACCATATGAAACAAACAACTCACACACAATGCAATCTACATGATTATAGACAATGCAATTCAATTTTACACAATGAAAATCGAAACAACACAAATATTTTTTTCTTTTTAGCTAGAGATCGGGCAATCTCGAAAAGTAAATCGGCAATTCATAAGGCTCTCATATTCCCTCGGAAATTCTTTAACTTTGGTCATCCGTAGAACTTGCCGCTAGTTTCGTTAGACAGAACGTGCACGAACACTTTCTTCAAACATATCCCTAGCACTTTCCTTCCGAGCTATTTATCCACGGGTTCACGCTGCTGATGGATTAGGACAGGTAGGATAGGATGTTTAGAAGCGTAGTCCTAGACGTCATGATATAACTCACAAAAACCCGATTCTCACACTCCCTCACCAAAATCCAAGGAACCCCACCGAATCTCACTATTCCGACCCTCATTCCCTCAATCTTTGATGCAACGCCGTTCTCGCGGCCACGATTGTGAAAGAGTGATCAAGATCCATAGCTAATCTCCCCGGTCTTCAAGAAATTTTTTTTCAGCTCCTTGTTCCCTTTCACTTTCACTTTCAGTTTTGGTTTTTGTTTTCTTTTATTTTTTTTCTTCTAACAACTTCCATGGAGCCAAAAATAATGATAGTAATATCCGAGGAGATCCTAGTACCAAATAACGTGGGGGTGGAATGTGTCAAATCAGTAGTGTAATCAAAATAGATGTCGACACCCCCACACTCAACGTAAAGCATATTAAAAACCCGGTAGTCAATGTGTAAACGTGCTTTTCCAACCGATACTCCTCATCACCTAAGATATAGATAATATAAATGAAGCATAAGCACGACCTCCTATAAGATCAACCAACCCCCATTCCATGATGTGCGGAAAGAATATCACGCACTACGATACTCCACCTGTGATTGTGGTGTAAGGACACGACTCACCGCCACACCGAAGTGTGCTACCGTCTCTAACTCACCCTCACATCCCCTCAAAATACGACATGTAAGAGAATCCACGTAAGATGTATCAATTCAGAACACCCTCATTGAACCTCCCTAACTCAACTCCCTCTATCATGACGCATAGGAAGGGACCATTCTAACTAGTGATGCAAGTCACAAGGAACGACTTCCTAGGCTAGAGGGTGTGAATAAAAGGGGTAAATGGATCAAAAGGTGTAACTAGTGGTCCTAGGCTGTGAGACGGGACGTGAGGCCCCCATAAACATCACTCGCACAGCTGTTCCGTTGCCACTACGAGGAGGGTAGACGACTTCCTAAGTGACAGTGGTGTAGCGCTAGTAGGATAACCAGTCTGAGAGGCAGCTACTCGCATTTCTAATGTGCATTAGCCCTATAAGTCTTCCTACTCCAGATTCTCGCGTCTACCTAACCTCATATTTTCATACTCCTAAGGAATTCTATCATTAAGACCTTTGCACATTCACTCTCTTTGATGGCCCTTTCTCAAAAGTTTTATTTATTTTTTTTTTTTTTGAATTTTTGAATTTTTTCTTTTGTTTTCATATTTCCTAACTCTATATGCTCTTGGCCAACTCAATTAACAACACGACGAATGGGTAGGGGAACTCAATAAAGTAAAAGAGCTAACAATGCAAAAATTTAAATCTATCACAATACGACAATATCTAAAAAAACACTCTAAACTAACCACACATACGACACTACGACACAATACTACACAAACTATATGTAACAAGGTTATGCATACGAAACATGACTAGTGAAAGTAGATACAAACCCCCCACACTTAAGCGATTCGTTGTCCTCAACGAATTTAGAGATCAACTAGGAGGTTTCCTCGCTTAAATGTGTTGGCGGTGGATCTACGCAATTATGGCTCAAAACGTAGAACAGAGAGAGTTAGAGATACCTGTGGTGCTCGGACCTACATTGGCACCGTTGCTGCGAAACTGCAACAAGAAGGGTTCTTGTGGACGGTTGAAATTTTCCGAAAAAGTCTCACCTCGCGTCCGGATTTCGATGCGCCCACTCAAAATTCTCTATCTCACGCATCAAGAAGGGGAACCCGGAGCGTCTTCTGTACCTGTGTCCCTGCACACTGATTGGAAGAATTAACTCAACTCTCTCTCACCCCTCAAATTTAAATATGGAGAACTAAAAGAAAAAATAGAAATAAATAGCATCCTACTCTACATTGGGTTGCCTCCCAAGAAGCCCTTGTAATTTAAGGTCGACAGCCCGACCCGGTTACCTCAACCGAAAAGGATAGTGGAGACTTCTTTATCCCTCCACTTCTTCTTCTTCCACCATCTCTTTTCCATACCTTCAAGTGCACCCCTGTGCTGTGCAAATGGTAGAGAGTTGTAGAAGCTGACTCTTTTCATCTTGCAATTTATCTTCTTGATCAACTTCCACAAAGTACTAGTGGGCTCACATGTATCCTTTTCTATAAATTCATCCCAGTAGTACCTCCTTAGTTCTATATTCTCTTCAAATGACCCATTAAATTCATCCACACCCCCACACTTGCTGACTTTCAACTCCTTGACTATGGCATATGGATGATCAATAGAATCGCCCATAGAACAAGAGATTGGAAGTTGCTCATCACATTCTTCCCCATAAGAATCCCCATACAGTAAATGTTCCATCTCGTCGCAGACTTGCGTGGCATAGAATATGGAGAATTCATCATTAATCAGAGTTGGGTCTCTTACCTCAATATCACTGAGCACAAGTGTTTCACCAGTTTCATCGTCGGCACACCACAAGCTTCTAATATCGGTGTCTTCCCAATCATGCCAAGGTTGTGAGGGCGTTTGCGGTCTTGGATATGTGAGGGAGTTTGCGGTCTTGGGCACATTGGTCCACCCCAGTCTGAATCCGAGTCTGAGTCCTCATAAATGGCCGAGTCCACCAATGGTTCATGGACGCTGCATTCTTCGCTCGGCTCATGTATCTCTTCTTCCACTTGTGGTGGTGATGATGAAGGTTCAATATGAGGCTCACTGTCATATGGCAAGGGCTCCTCTTGTGGTTCTTGAATACTAGATTCCCCTGCTGTTGACAGTTTTTCTACTCTTTTCTTTATCCTCTCCATCATATCCCTCGCATATTCCCTACATGTGGCTGAATCCTCTTGTGGTAATTGTGCAACCATGGTCTTCGTCGTTCTTCTTCTTTTGTCCCACATGAAAAGATGAATGATATCTCTATTTGGTTATATTAATTAATCCCTCAATTAGGTTTTGGAATTTATTAAGTTTTGAACCCAAACCCTCTTTTTTTTCTCTTCCGTGCGTTGGTTCTCCCTTCAGGTCGCACGACCAGAATTTTCTGGTCATGCGACCAGCTTTTGATCGTGCGACCAGAAGCCTTGGTCGTGAGTTACAGTGAGTTGGATATTTTTCTGATCGCACGAACAGGATTTTCTTGTCCTGCGATCAGCTGGGGATTTTTCTCTCTTTTTTTTCTCTTCAATGGGGGTGCTAAAGTGTCATTACCCAAACTTCTGAAAATGAACTTGCCTCCCCTCTTCATGTCTCTACACCATTTTCTTCACGATTTCTTCTCCACTTTAGCTCCCGATTAATCTCCCAAGCCTGTTTCTCCTTTCCGCTTCATCTCCCAAGCTCCGTTCCCTGCCAAAAAAACACGAAACACAACCCATGCGATCAAACGTGACAAAAATACATATAATAATGTGAGAAACGACTGGATTAACAATATAATTCCTAGAGATAAGATTCTACGTTGTCTCTCTAATTATAGTGTAATACTAATATTATCAACCCGGAAAGCACGTAAAACGATATAAAACGTGCAAGAAATATAACTCTAATAGAGAGTTATCAGAACACCAGACCACTCTACATATGAACAAAGAAGGTGGGCAGAAATTAGCCCTGATCCCATCACTCAAAGAGCCGCCAACTCTGGAGCTGAAACCGCCCGCTACCCATCAATGTTCAGCATAAAAAAAGCAGCTTCAAGTAGGGCAGAAACTGCTTCTCTGCAATTCTCGGAAGCAGTTTTTTCCTGGAAAATTGAGATCAAGTTC
Source organism: Linanthus parryae (assembly GCA_023055425.1). Taxonomy (NCBI): domain Eukaryota; kingdom Viridiplantae; phylum Streptophyta; class Magnoliopsida; order Ericales; family Polemoniaceae; genus Linanthus; species Linanthus parryae. Next base: position 86,037,620 of record JALGPY010000008.1, on the reverse strand, counting down.
GTCAGGACCGTTCATCATCAAAGAGATATTTCCATGGGATGAGTGGAATCGGAGAATCCGCAAGATGATACAACTTTCAGGGTGAGGAGAAACCGGGTCAAGCCATATCTAGACTCGGAGGCAGTCGTCAAGGTAGACTGTTTTGACCTCCCTTGACAAATTCATGTAAATGGGTCGGGCCGTCGACCGTAAATTACAAGCACTTGTTGTAAGGCAACCCAAGTTAGGAGTAGTTTTAATTTTAGTATTTTTATTTTTCTATTATCATAAATTTTGAGAGGTAAGGAGAGAGAGTTACTAATATTTAGATGGAGAAGCAGCTGGTCAACCGAAAGTCAGAAAAATTCATTTTTCAAGAGAATCAACTCTGGCGTGTCTAGGCACGGTCGAACGTTATTGGGACTCGTACGAGTTGGGGATTCTCGAAATGAAATTTGAATCGAAATTGGAGCAATCAACCCCAGTGTATTAGAATACACACGACCTTTTGGGAGTGCATTGCAGCGCACAATGAACTCGGGGATTGCAATTTTGAACTGAGAAGGTTGACATCGGCGCATGCGCGGGCAGAGAGTTAGAGCTTTATGGGAACTGTGATTTATATTTAGGATGTTTGGAAAAATCTGAACTACGGTGTGGTGCACTGTTACAAATAATTGAATAAAAAATCTCATTCAAAGCAACGCCCGGCGCAGCCTTGTCAGGACCCACGCCTAAGCGTGTGTAGGCGCCGAGCCAAAGACAGTCAGTCTAAATGGGGACTCAAAAGGACCAATTTTTGCGTCGGATTTTTCTTTTATACCAGGGGTATTTTCATCATTATGCAGCTCCCATGTCACTGGAATTTCAAATTTAGCTGATTTCACTCCGAAAGCAGGGTTGTGCTCACCTCGACACAATAATCATTACTGCGGGTTCGGATTTCTCAGAGCATCGCCTAATCCTGTGTGGGGGTTGCTAAAGAATGTCGGTCAAAGCGACATGTTATGTGACAATTACTAGAAACAAGCCAAAAAGAGCGAAATGCGTAGAAGTTAAAGCTGCTAAGGAGGGGAGATGTAAAATCAGAGCCGGAAAAGTGACATCTTCCGGAGTCAAATTTTACGGCGACCAGTCAACAGTCCGCCTCTGCCGAAATCTGCAGAACGGTCAGCAGCTGTAAGACTTGCTCCGGGTGTCCAGGTTCCATCCACTTTTCTCTCACTTTAATTTCTTCGCACTAGGCACTGGACCCATACTCGGGTACCGAATCTGTGGTTAGAACTTGCTGCACGTTTGGGAGGCTAATGTGCGAGGCACACTTTTCTGTGCTCATATTCTGCCACCTCATCTTTCGGATCCGAGTAGTGCCATGAGGGCATGTCACCTCTCACTTTTGCCACATCTGCACGTACATCTGCACGTTTTTTTTCATTTTTATTACAGTTTTATTTTTAATTTTGAGTAAATGTTTTCTTTATTTGAGTCAACCCACCAAAAATTTCTGACCCTTCATTCTGAATAATTAGTAAAAAATTTAAAAAAATATTCTGAAAAATCCTAGAAATTAAATTAAAAAAATTGAAAAATCAGAAAAGTTTGAGAAAAGGCTATCGAGATAACAAAAAAATGGGGAGAGATGAGTGATAGTCTTCTGATAGGGGAGAAAAACTGCACCAAGGTGTAGTAGATTAGACTTCTGTACGGTTTGGTTAAATCCAATGCGCCTTATAATCTGCGAGTAGTTATCTCCTTAGCTAGAATTCATACAAATTGCCACACCACCGTCACTTAGGTAGTTGACAACCTGCCTACGGGCGTCATCACGGTCATCAAATTTTTCGGTGGAGTGATTGGCTCATAACGAACCCACTGTCCTATTTCTTAACCCTAGTCCAACTAGTTAACCCGTTTGAATCCGTTTACCCCATTTATTCATAGCCACTGTAGCCTAGGGAGCTTTATTTGTGACTTTCATCACTTGTTAGTTGGTTGTTTCAACGCGTTCTGATAGAGGGAGTGAGTTAGGGAGGGTTTCGATGGGTGAGAGCTTCATGATAGATCACTGTTGGACAATTTTAACATTTGCACGCTTTTTTAGGGTTTGACATGGTGAGTTAGAGGCGACTGTATTGATTTGTGTAGGTGATTCACTGCATTACATAATTATCACAGGTGGAGAAGTCGCGTGCGAGGTACATTTCCGCCCAAAATTGGGTACTGGGGGTTGTTGGGTTAATTGGTGGTCGTGCTGATTTTCTACATCTTTGGTGATTAGGAGACTCGGTAAGACTGCACATATATCTTTTGACTAAAGGATTGATACTTCATGACTAGTGCGTGGGTACTATAAACGAGGACATTCTTTGTACCCCGCGACATCGAATTATTTCCGCACCGCTTAGCTTTTTAACAGTTTATTTTGTTATGTCTATTGTATTTATTTGTTTACTATGGAAAAAAGAAAAAAAATAGAAGAAACAAATTTTTTTTAAAAAAAATAAAAACTAAATAAATAAAAATGTTGAGTCAAAGATCCCTGAATGTGCTTTGATTGGTAATTGTTTTGAATGACGAAAGACAAAAGGCTCCACTTAGCCTTTTAACAGTTTATTTTGTTATGTCTATTGTATTTATTTGTTTACTATGGAAAAAAGAAAAAAATAGAAGAAACAAAATTTTTTTAAAAAAAATAAAAACTAAATAAATAAAAATGTTGAGTCAAAGATCCCTGAATGTGCTTTGATTGGTAATTGTTTTGAATGATGAAAGACAAAAGGCTAAGACATTAGCAGCAAAGGCTTGTTAGTCATCTCAAGGCCTTGAGATTGACAGAAAACTTTCAAAGCCTTGAGATTACTTATTCTGCTATGTGTTCTAACATCTTTGTGTTGCAGAATTGGATATCTGATTATTCAAATCGGAGGTTTATGGTAGATATTTGTGGATTGTACTATTTATACATCTAACACAATTGCAGTTGATCATAACAGGAAGAATCAAAGCTATCTGGGCTTAATTTTGAAATACTGTGAAACAGGTTCAGAGCTCCAAGGCCTTGAGATATGCCTTGAGCTACTGATAATTTTACAAAAATTGATTGATTCTTTCTTGCAGGATATGACTCTTAGTATTGTGATTATTTACTCACTTCTAAGTGTCTTAAACTTGTTTTTCATGACTTAATTGTTTTAGAGTATATGCAGATTGATGTTCTAAATCTATTAAACAGTTTTACCAGAAACTGTATAACCAAACAGTCTCAGTACTGTTAGTTGTTTGGATTTTGTTGTTGTAGTGATTCTTTGATGTTGCAGGTTTGTTAAACGTGCATGAGAAATCTCAACAAACTCCAACGGATATCCACCTGAAGCTGTTTAAATTTAAGTTGAAATTTGAAGGAGGATTTTTAGGATTTGAGATCCTAAAATCTCTCAGGCAGTTGCAGCTGTGGATAAAAGAGACTGGTTTGAATTTTGAAGGGGAGAGAGGCTTGCAGAATACTCTGAGAAGTGTGACAAATTCGTGGGAGATTATCCATTCAAACACACAATCATTCAAGCTTCATTCCAGACTTCTGAAGATCAAATCAATCCAGTCATTCCTGAAGAACACTTCCAGATTTCAACAGTTTTATCTCTATACTGTGTTCTTCATTTGTACTTCATCTGTGTATCTCTATCTTATCTTAAAACCTCACTTAACCTAGTGGTTGGTTGTTCAAGTGAACAACAAGAGGTTCTTGTTAGCTCAACAGTTAGTAGCTGGAACTAGATAGGTTCGGAACCACAAGTTGTATAGGTGTAAGGGAAATCACTTAGGCTTGAAGAGCTAGGGCTGTTTCTGTGTGAGTAATAAGAAGTGTTTGCCCAATCCTGGTGGGATTAGATCCCTCGTGCAGATATTAGGTCCATTGGGACTGAACTCTTTAAATTGCTTTGTGTTCTTTACTTTTCTGTTTGATTTATATCTGCTACATACATCTCAAATCAAACTAGGTTTTAAAAGCTGTTTAGTATTGTTCATAGCTCAAGGCCTTGAAGCTCACAGTTTTGCCTCATTGAGTTTCAGACAGTTTACAAAATCTCAAGGCCTTGCGATTTCAAATCTCACACAAAGCTATCCTGTTAAACTTTAAGTTTTGCAAAAAGTTTCCATTCTCTATTCACCCCCCCCCCTTCTAGAGTATTTAGGTCTTGTATTCAGTCTATATTACACACTTTCAATTGGTATCAGAGCTTGTGTCACTGTTTTTAGATCTAACAATCTGGTGACTATGAGTAATGTAGGAGATGGTGGATTCTCACAAGGAAGGGCTGCTAACAGACCTCCATTGTTCTGTGGTGACAATTTCATGCATTGGAAGGCCTTGATGAAGTTGTTCATCATAGATCAAGACATGGAACTATGGTCAATAGTTCAGAATGGTCCTCATGAGTATTATACTACAATTGATGGAGTCAGAACTGTCAAGTCTGAGGAAAATCTCTAAGTCACTGAATTGGAAAAGGTATCCAAAAATTACAAAGCTATGAATTTGCTATACTATGCTTTGAATGCAGATGAGTTAAACAGAGTATCAAACTGAAAAAGTGCCAAAGAAGTGTGGGATAAACTGGTGGTGACATATGAAGGAACCAGCCAGGTTAAGCAGACAAAAATCAACATACTTCTGAGGCAATATGAGTTGTTCAAGATGAATTCAGATGAAACCATCAAGGAAATGTTCAAAAGATTCACTGATGTGGTGAACAACCTGGAGTCCCTGGGAAAAAAGGTTCTCAAATGAAGAGAAGGTCAGAAAGATTCTGAGAAGCTTGCCAAAAGAAAAGTGGGAGCCAAAGATAAAAACTATTGAGGAAGCTCAGGACTTGAGTCTTCTTCAGCTAGATGATCTACAAGGAAAGCTGCTCACTCATTTAATGTCTATGAAGCATGTGGAAGGTGATCTGAGTGAAAATATCAGAAACCTAGCTCTTAAGGCAAAAGACAGTGAAAAATCTCAAAGCCTTGAGACTGAGGAGGAACCTGATGATGAAGAGGCTTTAGCATTGATCTCCAAGGCCTTGGCCAGGAATCTCAGAAAGAAAAGAAACTATGGTAACAGGGATTACAGAAGAGAGAGATCAAGACCCTCAGGCAGCAAGGATTACAAAGGTAAATCTTCATCACAGTCACATAAAACTAAATTAATGAATTGTTTTGAGTGTGGTGATGCAGATCATTTAGTAAGGGACTGTCCAGAAAAGAATAAGAACAGAAACTTTCAGAAAAAAGATGGTGACAACAGAAGGAAGAAGGCCATGATGGCTTCCTGGAGTGATTCTGATTCATCAAGTGATTCAGACACAGAAGAAGAGAAGGCAAACTTATGCTTCATGGAAAAGCATAATGAGGAAAGTTCATCAGACAAACACAGTGAAGACATGGTAAAAAATTTACTTGCTAGTCCATCTGATGTACTTCCTGAAATTCTCAAAAGTATGTTTTTGAATGAAGAGAGTTATAGAAATGAGATTTCTGCTTTAAAGATTAAAGTTCATGAGTAGGTAAAAGAAAACCTGGACCTTGTATTTTCAAACAAAACTGTTGAAGTTTCTAAGACAAAGATGGAAAAAGACTTCAAGGCCTTGGACAGCAGGTTCAAAGTCTTGAAGGCACAGATAAAAGAGGTTGTTGATCAAAACACTCTTTTAACTGAAAGATATGCTGATCTAAAAGCTCATTCTGAGAATTTAGAACAACAGATCTGTACTTTGACTGAGAAACTTCAAGAATCCATGAAGGTCCTAGCTAAGTTTACAGGCTCAGAACATAATCTAAATCTCATTCTTGGAGGAAGTCTGAAATCAATGCATAAAAGTGGGATTGGCTATAATCCAAATTTTCCAAAGAAAGGCCAAACTACTTTTGTCAAATCTGGTAGCAGACATTCTCCTAAATGTCATTACTGTGGAAAAATTGGTCATGTCAGATTAACTTGTCCCTTCAGAAGATCAGAACCTCATATTATGAGGAATACTTATCCTTATCAGCTTAAGGGACAAGTTAGGCAGATTTGGGTTCCAAAAGGAATTAGGCCACCTAATATGGCTGATTCTGAGTATGACTCAAAGTTCTGCACTTGGTTTAATAGCCTGTTGAGGCAATGATTTGTTTTTGCAGGATGTCACCAAGGCCTTGAAAGATCAGAAATGGATATTAGAAAGTGGTTGTTCCAGACATATGAGTGGAAAGAGGTCTCTTTTTACTGAACTTACAGAGAAATTTGGAGGAACAATTACACTTGGTGACAAAGCAAAGTGCAATATCATTGGTATATGTAGTATTGGTAATGGTTCTACAAGTTCTATATCTGATGTTTATCTGGTAGATGGACTTAAGTATAATTTGCTTAGTATCTCTCAATTATGTGATAAAGGTTATAAAACTGTATTTGACAAGGAGAAATGTGTGGTGCAAGATGAGAAATCTGGTGATTTCATACTCACTGCTCCTAGGTCATATATTCTATATGCTATGAATACTAACAGTGTTGCAGGTGACAAGCTAAAATGCCTCAAGGCCTTGAAGGAAGATTCAAATCTTTGGCATAGAAAGCTTGGGCATATTAGTATACATACTTTGAATAAGCTCATCTCAAAGGACTTGGTAAGAGGTTTACCATCTCAGAAATTTTCAGGTGATGAGGTTTGTAAGGCATGTGTACAAGGTAAACAGACCAGAAGCTCTTTCAAGCCAAAGAACTTTGTAAGTACTTCTAGACCCTTAGAACTGCTGCATATGGACTTGTGTGGTCCTATGAGAGTTCAGACCCCAAAAGGTAAGAGGTATATGCTTGTTATAATTGATGATTATTCTAGATTTACTTGGGTGATGTTTATCAGAGACAAAACTGAAGCTTTATCTGAGTTTTCTAAATTGTGCAGATAACTTTAAACTTTGAAAAACTTACTTGTTGCATCCATTAGAATTGATCATGGTAGAGAATTTGATCAACTTGATTTTGATTTGTTTTGTGCTAAGCATGGCATTTCACACAACTTTTCTGCACTTAGAACTCCACAGCAAAATGGATTAGTTGAAAGGAAAAATAGGACACTTGAGGATATGTCCAGAACCGTGCTGCTTGAAAGTAATTTGCCAAAGTTTTTATGGGCAGAAGCTGTTAATACTGCCAATTATGTGCTGAATAGATGCTTGATTAGACCTATTTTGAAAAAGACTCCCTATGAACTGTTTAAAGGGAGAAATCCTACTGTTTCTTATTTTAAGCCATTTGGCTGTATCTGTTTTGTGCATAATAACGGTAGAGACAATCTTGGTAAGTTTGATGCTAGAAGTGATGAAGGTGTATTTCTTGGATATTCTCAAACTAGCAAAGCTTATAGAGTTTATAATAGAAAAACCAAGATTGTGGAAGAGAGCATTCATGTAATTTTTGATGAAAGTACTAAAGATTCTCTTAGTGAAAAATTTGCAGAGCTAGATTTGAACAAGCATGAATCAAATGATGATGTTGTGAAAGAAGACAAAAGCAAAACTGCTGTACAGACTCAATCAGCAGAATCTCAAGGCCTTGAACCTCCTGCTGAACCAAAATCTCAAAGCCATGAGACAGAAGCTGAAACTTTCTATGATGCTCCCTCTACTGTTTCAAGGACTCAAAGCCTTGAAGGAGAATACTCCTGGGTACCAAGAAAGAAGTTTAAGTAGCTTGCAGACCATCCAACTGACAATATAATATCAGATCCATCAACTGGAACACAGACAAGAGGACAGTTAAAGAACTTGTGTGCTTTCAGTGCATTTGTATCTTTGATTGAGCCTAAGAATACCAAGGAAGCTCTGGAAGATGCATAATGGATTATTGCAATGCAGAGTGAGCTGAATGAGTTTGAAAGGAACAAGGTTTGGAATTTAGTTCCTAGAACTAAAGAGAAGTCAGTTACTGGAACCAAATGGGTATTCACAAACAAGCTTGATGAGAATGGCAAAGTGGTAAGAAATAAAGCCAGACTGGTAGCTCAAGGATATAATCAAGAAGAAGGTATAGACTATGAGGATACTTTTGCTCCCGTGGCCAGGTTAGAAGCTATTAGAATACTTCTTGCTTTTGCATCTCACAATCACATAAAGCTTTATTAAATTGATGTCAAATGTGCTTTTCTAAATGGATATTTACAAGAAGATGTTTTTTTAGCACAACCTCCTGGTTTTGAAGATGAAAAGTTTCCTGATCATGTTTATAAACTGGACAAAGCTCTATATGGTTTGAAACAAGCTCCAAGGGCTTGGTATAACAGACTTTCAAAATTTCTACTTGAAAACAATTTCAGAAGAGGATTAGTAGATAAAACCCTTTTCATTAAACACCAACAAAGTGATTTGTTAGTAGTTCAGATTTATGTAGATGATATATTATTTGGTGCTACTAATGATGCTCTTTCAAAAGAGTTTTCTATTCTAATGTGCAGGGAGTTTGAGATGAGCCTAATGGGTGAACTAAATTTCTTTCTTGGACTTCATATATTAGAAATGAAGAAAGGAATTTTTGTGCATCAAGGAAAATATACCAAGGACTTATTGAATAAGTACAACATGTCACAGTCCAAGGTGCTTAAGACCCCTATGAGTTCATCACTCTCTTTAGACAAAGATTCAACTGGTAAGAGTGTGAATCAGAAGGAATACAGAGGTATGATTGGATCTCTATTATATTTAACTGCTAGCAGACCTGACATTATGTTTAGTGTCTGTATGTGTGCTAGATTTCAAGCAGATCCTAAGGAAAGTCATCTAACTGCAGTTAAAAGAATTTTTAGATATTTGAATGGAACCAGAGACTTAGGGCTTTGGTATCCAAGAAGATCTAATTTTATGTTGAGTGGCTATCCAGATGCAGATTTTACAGGTTATAAAGTAGACAGGAAAAGTACTTCTGGATGCTGTCAATTTCTTGGATCTTCATTGATCAGTTGGCATTCCAAAAAGCAAAATTCTGTAGCATTATCAACTGCAGAAGCTGAATACATTGCAGCTGGTGCTTGCTGTTCACAAGTGCTATGGATTGCTCAGCAACTTAGAGATCTTGGTTACAACTTCAGAAATGTGTCAATTCATTGTGATAATACAAGTGCTATTTCAATCTCTAAGAATCCAGTTCAGCACTCAAGGACAAAGCACATAGATGTGAGACATCACTTCTTTAGAGATCATGCAGAACAAGGTGATGTTGTTTTGAATTTTATTTCTACTTCAATGCAAATTGCTGATATTTTCACTAAACCTTTGCCAGATGATAGGTTTTCATATCTAAGGCTTGAATTGGGGATGTTAAACAAGGATGCATTGGTTTAGGGGGAGTATTAGTACCTATATGTGTATATGTGTTGGAATCTCAAAGCCTTGAGATTATACTTTCTGAAGCCTTGAGATTGTTCTCCAGGTCTTGATAATATCTGCAATATTTTTTTAAAAAAAATTGGATCATCAAATATTATATCTTATCTTTTTAGATAACTGTATAATATTTGAATTACTCAGAGAATTTTCTAAAATATCCCAAAAAGATTTTGCAAGATTCTATTTTTGCATGTAGATATTGCAGAGTCCTTTTATGACTCATCCTCTTAACCTACTTAAGTTGAAATTCAGGGCTTTTTCTTCACATTCTCTTCCAATTTTCTGCGACTACTCTCTCTCTCTCAAATCCTCTCAATCACATTCTCTTATCAAAACCCTAAACCCTAAAATGGAGCGCAAATCAGCCAGAATTCAGCAACAAGGGAAGCCCTCTGGCAGATCAAAGAAGAGAGCAAACAAGAAGGAGAAGATAGTGATTTCTGATTCAGATTCAGAAAACACTCAGAGTTTGCATGAGGATACTCCTCCTGCAAAGAAGTCAAGGACAGAGAAGGGAGATGAAGGTTCAAGTGTTGATCCACAACAGGAGACTCAGGGTGATCAACCTAGGACAGAGAAGAAGAAAGGGGGAGAAAAGAAAAACGCTTCTGAAGAGGAAAAAGGTAAGTCAACTCAGGAGAGCCAGAAGAAATCAACTGAAGGAGTGTAAGAGAAGGCCAAACCCTCTGAGAAGAAGACTACGGTTAAGCAAGTTGCTGCTGCAACTAAGAAAGGATATCAAGGTAAGAATGTACTTCCAACTGAGTGGTTTATTAGTTCTGAAGTTAGAACAGTTTGGATGCAAGGGTATGCATCATCTAAAGTGGCTTTCTGTAGTATGATTTCTGATGAGTTGTTGGATAAACTGGACATATAATGTATGAGGAAATTAAGGGAAACTGCTGTTAGGAAGGTTTTAAATCCTAGTTCAAAGGCTTATCCTAGGTTGACTAGGTTATTTTATCTGAACTTGGTGTCTGAAGGTGATGAGAAAATGGTTTTAACATCTAGAGTGGCTGGTGTGGATTTGAGGTTAGATCATAGGACTGGTTCCAAAGTCTTGGGCATTCCTAGGAAATACAATGTTGGAGATTATCCTGATAGGAAGGAGTGTTTAGATAAGGCAAAGGAGATGTTTTTTGTTGATGGTGTTCCCTCTGGTCCAAAACAGTTGACACACTCTGTGCTCAACTTTGAAGCCAAGATTTTATTTACTATTTTGATGAGGAGTGTAGTCCGCAGGGAGAACTCAAGAGAGCTGGTAACTGATAAAGTTCTGATTTTGATGTATCTGATATCTCAAGGGTTTCAGATAGACCTGCCTAAAGTTGTGATGGAGCATATGATTTATTGTGCAACCAGGACAAGAAACCATCCTCTTCCATATGCCAACCTGTTACCTCTTTTCTTTGAGTATTTTGATGTGCCTATGAAAGGAGAAGAAAAGATTACTGGAGGTTTTCGGTTGATAGATGAGACTGCACTTCAGAGGATTTGGGTAGTTCAGATTGGGAAAGGGCATTGGAAATTCTATTCTGATTTTTCAAAGGAGGAACTTGCTGAGAAAGAGTTTGTGAAGCCTAAAGGGACTGCATCTGGGAAAGGACAAGCCAATGAGGATTACTCTCTACTGGTTGAGAAATTATAAGATCCGCAAGTTGAGATTGAGGATCTCTGGCAAAGGTTGTTTGACCTGTCAGCTGAATTTCATCAGTTCAAGGGTTTGATGAATACTATGAATGGGAAGTTGGATGTTGTCATCAAGGGCTTGAACCTGGAGAAGATACCTTCTGCTACTAGTCATAACACCAGTGTGGATTCAGAAGAGAAGCTAGGAGAGTTTCTGAAGAAGAAGAAGCCAATTCCAGTGGTGCTAGCTTCAAAAGACTTGTTTGAGCAAACTGATGAGGAAGATGGTGATGAAGACACAGGTGTTGATGCAGCTACAAAGGTAGATTCAGCACAGGCTAAGAAGAAAGTGGATGACATAATCCAAGAAGTGGTCACAAAAGTTGAAGCTGAAGAAGGTAACCAGTCTGCAGAAGAAGCTGAAAGTGAGAAAGAAATTGGGGATGGCTCAGAGAAAGGCCAGACATCAAAGAAGAAGTGAAGATCAGAGATTGCCAAAGCCTTGACCATCTTTCTTATTCTCTTCTATCTTTTCTGTCTCAAGGCCTTGACTTTTTAGCTAGTTTTTGTTTTAAGTTATTTTGTAAACTCTGAGTAATGATCCTACATTTCTTCAACCTTATTTGATGAAAGTCAAAAAGGGGGAGAATGTATTATATGTTTTGTTTGCAGTATTCAGGGAATAATAAAAGTTGGCCTTTAGTTATTTTGGTTAATTTTTGTTTCTTCTGTGATAATTATGTGGTATTTGGTTATCTGTTTGGGTTCAGTATACATTTTATCTGCAGATTGTGGTTATTTAATTTTTGGTTATGAGTGGCAGGAAGATCTATACAAGACTGTAGGTTTTGTCTTTCATCAAGGGGGAGATTGTTGAGTCAAAGATCCCTGAATGTGCTTTGATTGGTAATTTTTTTGAGTGATGAAAGACAAAAGGCTAAGACATTAGCAGCAAAGGCTTGTTAGTCATCTCAAGGCCTTGAGATTGACAGAAAACATTCAAAGCCTTGAGATTACTTATTCTGCTATGTGTTCTAACATCTTTGTGTTGCAGAATTGGATATCTGATTATTCAAATCAGAGGTTTATGGTATATATTTGTGGATTGTACTATTTATACATCTAACACAATTGCAGTTGATCAGAACAGGAAAAATCAAAGCTATATGGGCTTAATTTTGAAATACTGTGAAACAGGTTCAAAGCTCCAAGGCCTTGAGATATGCCTTGAGCTACTCACAGTTTTTACAGAACTTGATTGATTCTTTCTTGCAGGATATGACTCTTAGTATTGTGATTATTTACTCACTTCTATGTGTCTCAAACTTGTTTTTCATGACTTAATTGTTTTAGAGTATATGCAGATTGATGTTCTAAATCTATTAAACAGTTTTACCAGAAACTGTATAACCAAACAGTCTCAGTACTGTTAGTTGTTTGGATTTTGTTGTTGCAGTGATTCTTTGCTGTTGCAGGTTTGTTAAACGTGCAGGAGAAATCTCAACAAACCCCAACGGATATCCACCTGAAGTTGTTTGAATTTAAGTTGAAAACAGAAGGAGGATTTTTAGGAACTGAGATCCTAAAATCTCTCAGGCAGTTGCAGCTGTGGATAAAAGAGACTGGTTTGAATTTTGAAGGGGAGAGAGGCTTGCAGAATACTCTGAGAAGTGTAACAAATTCGTGGGAGATCATCCATTCAAACACACAATCATTCAAGCTTCATTCCAGAATTCTGAAGATCAAATCAATCCAGTCATTCCTGAAGAACACTTCCAGATTTCAACAGTTTTATCTTTATACTGTGTTCTTCATTTGTACTTCATCTGTGTATCTTGATCTTATCTTAAAACCTCACTTAACCTAGTGGTTGGTTGTTCAAGTGAACAACAAGAGGTTCTTGTTAGCTCAACAGTTAGTAGCCGGAACTAGATAGGTTTGGAACAACAAGCTGTATAGGTGTAAGGGAAATCACTTAGGCTTGAAGATCTAGGGCTGTTTCTGTGCGAGTAATAAGAAGTGTTTGCCCAATCCTGGTGCGATTAGATCCCTCAGGCAGAGATTAGGTCCATTGGGACTGAACTCTTTAAATTGCTTTGTGTTCTTTACTTTTCTGTTTGATTTATATCTGCTGCATACATCTCAAATCAAACTAGGGTTTAAAAGCTGTTTAGTATTGTTCACAGCTCAAGGCCTTGAAGCTCACAGTTTTGCCTTATTGTGTTTCAGACAGTTTACAAAATCTCAAGGCCTTGAGATTTCAAACCTCACACCAAGCTATCGTGTTAAAATTTAAGTTTTGCAAAAAGTTTCCATACTCTATTCAACCCCCGCCTTCTAGAGTATTTAGGTTCTGTATTCATTCATTACACACTTTCAAAAAAATATGATATTCTAGTTTTACAGTATTCCGTTATTTACATTAATTAGTTTGAAGATGAGTGGGTGGCACGGTTTTTTGGATTCGACACCGCTTCACATTCGTGGCCGCGAGAACGGCGAAGACACACTGGGAGATGGGGAAATGGAGTGAGCAGAATTTTAGGTGTTTCGGTCATGCTTTTGGGAACTCGGTGAGGGGTGTGAGTTGGGAACAGTGAGAATGTCATAACAAGTAGGATCACGCCATATATATATATATATATATATATATATATATATATATATATATATATATATATATATATATATTATATCCTGCCTGTTAGAGTTAGGATCCCATATTCAGAAATAGCTCGGATGGTCAGTTAACTAGAGATTTTCTCAGGTTGAGTATGGAAAGTAACAATATGAGATGCCAACGATTATTTTCCACTCTTAAAACGGGACATGCTCGTCGATCGCCTGCGGGGTAGTGCTTCCTGGAAAGAGCGTGAGCTCTTGAGGACACCCGGTTTGCGTTTCTGAGATTCCCGATCTCGCCAAAAAGAAATTTCTACTATTTAACTTTTTGAGTATGTGTTTATTGAGTCGTTGTATATTCTAAATGAGTCGTCGCTCAAATAGTTGAGTCAGCATCTCAGTCGAGTCGTTCGAAACCACTCTGATTCGGTATGTTTGCAAAGGCAGTAGAATGCGTTAAGATTGCTCTAGACGAGCAATGGGCAATGCAGGGGTATTTGATGATTCCCTGAAAAGAGTTATCTATTGAGCTTCATTGATACATAAGTGCCGAGTTTTCTTGAGTTTTTAGCCGGCTTTAGCACTAAAAGTCTTGGTAATGCGAACGACGTGCATTTGAGCCAGTATTGAGATATCGAGTATTTTCTGCGTTATTCTCATATATATATTGGGATATGATCGCAGGTTTGTTCATGTTGTCTTTGCAGGAAAATGTTTGGGAAGTGCATTGGGAAGCGTGCCGAGATAGAACACGGTTCGCCATGGGAAACATGCAGAAAATGCCCGGGGCATGATTTAACCAAGGCTGGTACAAGGGAGAGAACAACGGAAAAGAGAAAGACTGGAGAAAAAACTAGCAGTGAAAACCGACCGCGAAAGCTGGAAACGCCAGAACTAAGAATGATCGAGATATACTCGGTTGACAATATGTTGAGTTCTACTTTGAATTTTGATGCGAGACCAGCAGCAGAAGAAAGTAGCCGTCAAGGGCTTTCCGAAAACAGGTCATAATGCTGAAGCGGAGCCCGGTCGAAAATCCTGACCCACGTCCAAACGTGGGTCCCCTCAAGGCCACGTCCAAACACGGGTATCGAGTCCCGGTTTTTGGATTTGTGGTCAGTTATTTAACGTTCAGACACTTACAGGTTAATTTTCGGGGCAGTTTGAGCTAGGGGTATATGGTAATTTAGACACCAGGTCCGGGTTTTCGGAGTCGAGTTCGGATTTTGTAGCCCAAATTCAGCCACCATATTTCCCATGACCAGATCCAGGATTGACGGAATTTTGTGACGATTTTGACTCGGGGGTATTTTGGTAATTTTGATAAGTTTCAGGTAAAAAAACGCAGGAAAAAGTTTTTGGAAGCTTCCAGACTTGGGTTTTGAGGAGGTTACAGGACTTTGACAGGAAGAGTTTTTATGAGGCGGTTATGGGCCCATTCGCAGTTTCGTAAATTTCAAGCAACTCTATGGAAATTCGTGCAGTATAAGAGAAACCTTTTCCCAGCGATATCCTTATTAAAAAAAAGCACTACTTCGGAACAAGATCGGCACCAGATTTTGGGATTTTTTTTTTAATTCTCTATTTCTCTCTCTCTCTTTTATGAAAAACAGTATAATCGTTATTTAATTATGTCGTTCAGTAGCTAAACTTTTTACCTAGGTTCTAGGTGAACCTAGGGTTTCATACTCAGTATCTAGTTCTGTTTTCGATTATGGATTCATGATCTTAGGATCTTAATATCAGCAGTTTTTTAATAGTTATTCTTTCTTTGATTTTACTGTTTATGCATGATATGAGTCGCGGACCAGAATTGCTACAGACTCGAGCTGGTAGGTGGAAACGGCTGGTTAGGGTTAGGAAGAGAAGTAATGTTTTAGCACTTTGCCCCGATGGACCCAACAGAAAAGGGGAGATAGGACTAGCCTGGACGTTTGACCAACTTTTGACAGTTTTGACCGAGGCCTTTAGGACAGATTTGAAACCCTAGCAGACTTAGAACGAGAATGCATATTTAGGTAGCTTAACAGGATCCAAAAATCTGCAGAATTATGACAATGTGTAGGAATTGAAAAGCTACTACGCAACTGGTATGTGGCACGGACAAGTAACTTTTGCGTGTTTCCATATAAAAAACAACGCAACTTGAAGAAGCCCTAGGGGGTCCCAGACCTAGTACCTCAAACCCTTGATTTACAACATTCAAGATTATTAAGAAAATTCTTACAAAAAGATTTACGTTTCTGTTTTTACATTTAGTACTTAGTTTGTAATCGAAATGTCAAACTACTCCTCCTTTTTACACTTTGTTAGTTAAAACTGATTACTTGAAAAACCTGCAATTGTCCTCGTGGGAACGATAATCCGAGTTGAAATACACCTGGTACTACCTGATTCGCTAGGAAAGTGTTTCTCAATGAAAGAATTAGGGATGCATCTTATGTACTTGGTATCAAGATCTATAGGGATAGATCTAGGAAGTTGGTCGGCCTAAGCCAAAGTACATATTGTAAGATAAGGTTGTGCAAGGCTTGAAGTAGTTCAACTATTTCAAGGACTTGAATCAGCTTTCAAAGCCTTGAATCAGTTATCACAGGCTTGAAAATAGTATTGCTATTTTCAAGGCCTTGAAACTGGATTCAAAGCCTTGAAACTGTCTAACCTATATGAACATTCTGAGGGGGAGTTTTCTGTAAAATCTTCTAAGTTGATTTCCTATCTCTCCTTCATATGATTGTTTTACTGCTATTGGATGATGAAAGACAAATTATTCTAACATGTTTGAACATATAATATCATCTGTTTGACTATTTTCTTGCAGGGAAGTTTCCTAATCTGACTTGTGCAGAAAAGGAAATAATTGAGAAGATGATTCTGTGTTTAATCTGAATGACTTGACAGCTTCTCAACCTATTCAAATACAAGATCGCAACATTATCTCTGGAGATTGTGATAACCTAACCGTAGGAGAAGATTGTCAAAGAGTCAAAGTCTGTTGCCTACAAAATAGGAGTTTGTTGCTGAAAACCTGGCAAGATTTGCAGAGCTGTTTGAAGTTTAAATAGAGCTCAATTCAGAAGCAACATACACAACACTGAACGGGCAAAAAGAGAGAGACAAGTCTGAATTGACAAGCATCGAAGAATTTCATCAATCTCACAATCCATTTCACAGAAGTTCACTGCATACTTCACTGCAGTTTTCTACACTCTAGTGTTCTTCTGTATTGTGCTTTATTGGTTTATCATTTCTGTAATACTTCTATCTTTACTCTCGAGGATTTTTCAAAGTGAACATTAGAGAATTCTTAGTTAATCAGTTAGCTAGAGCAGGTACTAGATAGGTTAGGGAGAACCACAAGTTGTAACAGAGTAAGGCAATTCTCTGTGCTTGAGATCTAGGGATTAGCTTTTGATTAATAAGAATTGTGTTGAAAATCCTGCAGGGAGAAGATCCCTGAGGTAGAGACATAGGTCCAAGTGGACTGAACTCTATAAATACTTTGTCTCATGCATTTACAGTTTCTTTATTTACTCAGTTTTTACAACATTCAAACTTGTCTGCTTTCAAGGGTTTGAAACTATTTTCAAGGCCTTGAAAAAGACTTGACTGAAACATTTCAAAATGTATTTCATTCCAAGGGCTTGAACTAGATTTCAAGGCCTTGAACTTCTCTAGCCTTCATAAGATTCTATCTTCTCAGCAAGTTTTGCAAAAAGTTGGCACACTCTATTCAACCCCCCCTTCTAGAGTATCTTAGCTGCATTACCATCTGCACACTCACACATTCAGTTGGTATCAGAGCTTGTATCACTTTATAGATTTAACCAATTGGTGATCATGAGTACTGCAGGTGATGGTGGTTTCTCACAGGGAAGATCTGCTAACAAACCTCCTCTATTTTTTTGAGAAAACTTTGCTCACTGGAAAGCTTTGATGAAAATGTTCATCATTGATCAAGACATAGATCTTTGGACCATTATTCAGAATGAACCTCACACTTTCTACAAAGAGAAAGATGGGATTAGAACTCCCAAATCTGAAGACTCACTCTCCTTTTCTGAATTAGAGCAATTCTCTAAGCATTACAAAGCTATTAACATCTTGTATTGTGCTTTGAGTACATATGAATTCAACAGGATTTCAGGCTGCACCACTGTCAATGAAATTTGGGATAAACTTGTGGTAACTTTTGAAGGAACCAGTCAAGTCAAGCAAACCAAGATCAACATCTATCTCAGGAAATATGAACTGTTTAAGATGAATGCAGATAAATCCATCAGAGACATGTTCAAGAGGTTCACAGACATTGTTAACAACCTCGATTCACTGGGAAAACATTTTTCCAATGAAGAAAAGGTGAGGAAGATTTTATGAATTCTTCCAAAGGCAAAGTGGGAACCAAAGACCACAACTATTGAAGAAGCTCAGAATCTCTCAACTCTACAACTTGATGACTTACAAGGGAAGCTTCTGACACATGAAATATCTATGAATGAAGCTGATGGAGAGCTCCCAGAAAGTGCCAAGAACTTAACTCTCAAAGACAAAGATAATGAGAGAACTCAAAGACTTGAAACTGAGGATGGTGATGATGAAGATCCATTTGCTTTGATTTCCAAAGCCTTGACAAAAATTCTCAAAATGAAGAAAAACTTTGGAAACAAAGACTTCAACAAAGAAAGACATAGACCATCCAGTAGCAAGGAATACAAAGGTAAGTCTTGTTCACAAAATAAATCAAAGGTCATAAACAGCTTTGACTGTGGTGATGCAGGACATTTGATAAGAGATTGTCCACACAAGAAAAGCAAGATCTTTCAAAAGATAGACCATGACAGAAGAAAGAAAGCTATGATAGCTTCATGGAGTGATTCAGATAGCTCATGTGAACCAGAGTCTGAAGAAGAACATGCCAACCTATGTTTCATGGCCAAGCATGATGAAAGTTCTGAGAAGAACATTGAGGTAATGGTAAACTGTCTGATTTCAAAACCAAAAGATTCTCTTTCAGATTATCTCAGAACAATGCTTTTAAATGAAGTAGATTATCTGAAAGAGATCAGACTTTTGAAAGAAAAAGTTCATGAGCAAGCAAAAGAGAACTTACAAATTTTTTGTCTAAATCATAATCTTGAAATATCTCAGAAGAAAACTGACAGTGATTTCAAGGCCTTGAAAACCAGTTTCAAAGCCTTTAAAACACAAGTCAAGGAAGTAGTCACTGAGAACTCTTTGATGAGTAACAACCTTGTTAATTTGAAACATCAAGTTGATGAATTAGATAAACAAAAGACTATTCTTACTAAGAAACTTGAAGAATCTGAATTGGTCGAAGTTAGGCTTGTTGGATCAGAACACAAGTTGAAGTTGATTCTTGGAGGAAGTTCACAATCTGTTAACAAAGCTGGTATTGGATTCAATCCAAACTTTCCAAGAAAGAACAATACCAGATTTGTGAAAGCTGGAAATATAACTTCTCTTAATTTTCATTACTGCTAGAAAACTGGTCATGTTAAAATGACTTGTCCTTTCAGAAGAATAGACCCTCACATAATGAGGAACACTTTTCCATTTCAAATCAAAGGACAAGTTAAACAGATTTGGGTTCCTAAAGGGGTTAGACCACCTAACATGGTTGATCCTGAATATGAATCCAAATTCCACACTTGGTCTAACAGCTGGGTAAGGCAGTGATTGGTTTTTGCAGGTTGTTACAAAAAAAAAATGGTTCATGGACAGTGGTTGCTCAAGACACATGAGTGGAAAAATATTTATATTTACAGAACTAAAGGAGCAATCTGAAGGTTCAATTACTCTTGGTGACAAAGGCAAATGCAACATTCTCGGTATTGGTAAAGTTGGTACAAATTCTGAAAACTCTATTTCTGATGTGTATCTAGTTGATGGTCTGAAATTAAACTTGCTTAGTTTATCTCAGCTTTGTGATAATGGCAACAAAGTTATCTTTGATAAAGAGAAGTGTGTGGTGCAAAATGAGAAATCTGGAAATTGCATTCTCACAGCCTCTAGATCAAACAATGTTTATACTTTTCAGACTGACAAAGTTGCAGGAGAAAGTTTGAAGTGCCTCAAGGCCTTGAAAGAGGATTCAAAGATTTGGGATAGGAAGATTTTGGTCATATCAGTTTGCATACTTTGAACAAGTTCATTTGCGAAGACTTGGTAAGAGGATTGCCATCCATTAAGTTCAAAGAAGATGAATTGTGCAAAGATTGTGCTCAGGGCAAGGAGACCAGAAATTCCTTCAAGCCAAATAAGTTTGTAAGTACAACTAGACCCATTGAACAACTTAATATGGATCTCTGTGGTCCTATGAGAACTCCTACTCTAAAAGGTAAAAGGTATATGCTAGTTGTTGTGGATGTTGTTTTTCTAGATTTACTTGGGTTATGTTTCTCAAAGAAAAATCTGAAGCTCTCTCTGAATTTTCAAAGCTTTGCAGAGAACTTCAAACTATGAAAAACCTACCTTTATCTTCAATTAGAAGTGATCATGGCAGAGAATTTGATAAATTAGAATTTGATTTGTTCTGTGATAAGCATGGTATTACTCACAACTTTTCTGCTCCAAGAACTCCTCAACAGAATGGTTTTGTTGAAAGAAAGAACAGGACTCTTGAAGATATGTCAAGGACAATGCTTCTTGAAAACAAGCTACCAAAACATTATTGGGCAGAAGCTGTGAATACAGCAAACTACATACTGAGGAGGTGCTTGATCAGACCTATCTTAAAGAAGACCCCCTATGAACTATTCAAAGGGAGGAAGCCAAACATCTCATACTTAAAGCCCTTTGGATGCACATGTTTTATCCATAACAATGGAAAAGACAATCTTGGTAAGTTTGATGTAAGAAGTGATGAAGGTTTATTTATTGTTTACTCTCTGAATAGTAAAGCTTTTAGAGTTTACAATAAAAGAACCAAACTGGTTGAAGAGAGCATTCGTGTTATTTTTGATGAAAGCTATGATGGTTCTTTGAGTGAAAGTTTTGCAGACTTGAATTTGAACTAGCATGAATCAGAGGAAGATACTGAGAATCCACTGGGATTCAAGAAAAGCTCGGAAGAAAACAGAAGACATTTTCAAGGCCTTGAAAATAAGCCTCAAAGCCTTGAAAAAGATGATCAAAAGGTACAAGTGACATAGCCACTACTTCAAGACCAGAGAAGAGCTATGAAGAACCTGAACCCTGGTCTCCAAGAAAGAGATTCGTATATCTCTCATCTCATCCAGCTGATAATATCATTTCAGATCCAACCACTGGTACACAAACTAGATCACAGTTGAAGAACTTATGTGCTTTTAATGCTTTTATCTCTCTTGTAGAACCTAAAACTGTGAAGGAAGCATTACAAGAAGCAGACTGGATTATTGATATGCAAAGTGAACTCAATGAGTTTGAAAGGAATAAATTTTGGAACCTAGTTCCTCCACCTACAAACCAGTCTGCCATTGGTACCAGATGGGTGTTCAGAAATAAATTGGATGAAAGTGGCAAAGTGATAAGAAACAAAGCAAGGTTAGTTGCTCAAGGTTACAACCAAAAAGAAGGTATTGATTACGAGGAAACTTTTGCTCCAGTTGCTAGGTTAGAAGCAATTAGAGTCTTGCTCGCATTTTCATCTCATTAGAACATGAAATTGTTTCAAATGGATGTGAAGTGTGATTTCTTGAATGGCTACTTACAAGAAGAAGTTTATGTAGCACAACCTCCTGGTTTTAAAAATGACACGTTTCCAGATCATGTTTACAAACTTGACATAGCTCTTTATGGTTTGAAACAAGCTCCACGAGCTTGGAATGAAAGATTGTCAAAGTCTTTGCTTGAAAATGATTTCAAAAGAGGAGTAGTAGACAAGACTCTATTCATAAATACTCATGAGAAAGATTTTCTAGTAGTTTAGATCTATGTTGATGATATCTTGTTTGGAGCTACTAATGATCAATTGTGCAGAGAATTCTCAAGTCTTATGAGCAGGGAATTTAAAATGATGGGAGAGCTGAACTTCTTCCTAAGACTTCAAATACATCAATTGAAGAAGGGCATCTTTCTGCATCAAAGCAAATACAGAAGAGACTTGTTAAGCAAATATAGCATGTCTCAATGCAAGGAAGCCAAGACTCCTATGACTTCTACTTTATCCTTAGACAAGGATGAATCTGGTAAGAGTGTCAATGTAAAACAGTATAGAGGAATGATTGGATTATTAATCTATCTTACATCAAGCAGACCACATATCATGTTCAGTGTATGCATGTGTGCTAGATTCAAGCTGATCCAAAGGAGTCACTCTTAAGTGTTGTTAAGAGAATATTCAGATATCTCAATGGAACCAAAGACTTGGGGCTTTGGTATCCAAGAAATTCTAATTTTTATTTGTATGGTTTCTCAGATGCTGACTTTGCAGGTTACAAAGTTGATAGGAAAAGCACTTCAGAAACTTGCCAATTTATTGGATCATCCTTGATCAGATGGCATTCCAAGAAACAGAATTCAGTTGCTCTATCAACAGCTGAAGCTGAATACATAGCTGCAGGAGCATGTTGTTCACAAGTACGATTGATTGCTCAACAGCTAAGAGACCTTGGATTTGATTTCAGAAGCATACCTATCAAGTGTGAGAGCACCAGTGCAATTTCAATTACAAAGAATCAAGTTCAACATTCAAGAACCAAGCACATTGATGTCAGACACCATTACATCAGAGTGCATGGTGAGAAATGTGATATTTTGGGTAAAATGTGAATTTTGGATTAATCGGGAAGAAATTAATACAGGTTTACAAGGGGAATTCCCCAGGTAAAGCTAGGGCTAAGAGCCTCGATTACATGAAACAACAAATACATACACCGTTATCTACCACTACAGATAGTACATTTTGTAAATAAACAGTGATGTAACTAGGGCTCAGATGAGTTGTAAGTCATCATCACTGCCCCCAAAAAAGTCAAGGCACCACATGGTTGATGGACAACCTAAAGAGACGTTCTGAAATGATGTGAGGGTTCTAGAGAATTAATACAACAATACACAAATATCACATCAGATCATATCACACCCCTGGATGGTGAGCAGTGTGCCACGTAGCACAGATCCAAGTCGTTGATATCAACCACCAGAAACGCCGGCAAACCCTCTGTTGAGGTCGTCGGAGCTCCTTCAATCTGAAGCCCTGAAGCTTATCGCTTCAACCATCGTCTCAATAATCAGTCACCCCATACAAACCCTCACCTAAAGATCGGGACCAATCATTGAATTGAGCTGGTGAATAATCATCAAAGACAACATCAGAAAACAGTTCGTCGAACCCAAAACAGAGACCTACCAACGCTCCCCGTCGGAGAACCACCATTCTGTCGGGGCAATCACCATCTCCACCGGAATAGACACCCCCAAAGAACCCTCACTTCGACCCAGATCAGATGAATTAGTTTCGCCATACAAACCCAACCTAAAGATAGAAACTTCAACTCCAATCACGCTGGTGGAGGGTCTTCGGGGGCACTCTCTGGTGAGTTGCGATACACCCCTCCTCGACAGTAATTCAACGGTGTCCCAGGGCAAACCAAAAAGAAGTCCAGAAATCCACGCAGATCCAATCGGTTCTACAGGCCGGTGAGAACACCGGAGACATATATGACACACTGGGAAACAGATCCGAACCAGTTTGGTGAGAACAATTTGATGACAAAAGCCATCGGAGAGATCAACTCACCATCAAGAAACTGGCGAACTGAAACAACAACTCTGGTATGAGTCACGATTTCTAGATCGGCAAATCGCATAATTCAAAAAAAATACCAGAAACAACCAAAGGTGCTCACAAAATAGTAGTGAAGAACACTACCGTCGATCTTAAGAACAACATCCTCAAAAAAGACATCAAAAAGGAGAGAGGAGAACTTCTCCAAGTGGAGAGTCAATTATTTGAGAGGAATAATAAACCAGCCATGAATTACATGGAGAAACAAAGCCCCCCTCCCCCACTATCAACGAATTATTTAGAACATAAGGAACATAGCAGGGGAGGAAAGCTATCAAAACAATTCTGGTGAGTTTTCTAGAGAGTGGTCAGAGAGAATTCTCTCAATAGAACTTGTTCCCAAAAAGAATGACAAATTTTGAGAAAACATTGCAGATAGCAGGGGAGAAAGGTGATACTGTTCTTGAATTTGTTGCTAATAACTTGCAAATTGCAGATATCTTCACTAAACCACTAGCAGATGAAAGATTCTCAGCTCTAAGATTGGAATTTGGAATGTTAAATAAAGATGCATTGGATTAGGGGGAGCATCAGGTAAGAAAGGTAAGTTGTATGTGCTTTCAAAGGTTTGAACTCATTTTCAAAGCCTTGAAAATCACTTCAAAGCTTTGATCTTTATCTGTTGCAATGTTACAACATTTCAAGATCTTGAAAACCTTTTCAAAGCCTTGAAAATAAGTCTGCTATACTAGTAGTCAATAAGCTTGGATCATTCTGTATTGGGTGATATCTCTGTAGATATTTGCTCAATATAGCCCCTACCTTTTTCAAAAAACTCATTTTAGCCAAATATACTATTAAAATATTTTATTTCCAATGGCATAAAAGATTGGAATCCTATCTGATAAATACAGATCTTTTCAAATCTGATAGATATTCTAGTTTCCTTTTGAAACTCAAACACTTTTAGTATTTATCTTCTTCTCTTCTCTTCTCTCCGTATTATTCCTACATCTCTCTATTCTTCTCCCAAACCCTAATGAGAACAAGAAGAGCCTCAGACAGAATCAAGATGGTTAGATCTGAGAAGAAGAGAAAGTTAGCTGAAGAGAAGGTTCTAACTATCAGTGAAGATTCAGAATCAAAGAGCTTTACTGATGAAGAACAAGAATCTTCACCTCCGAAAAAAATGGTGAAAAAATACAAGAATCCAGCAAAGAAGAAACAGACCATAGTTTCTACACAAGAAAAGCAGAAGGGAATCCATATGGGAAGCCCTTGGAGAGACAAGAAAAAGACAGACAAAGGGGTCAGAGGAAAAGGAAAAGAAATCCTCATTCAAGACTCAGACTCAGACACTACTTTAGGATCCTATGAAGTGTATTCTGTACCCAACAAAGGGATACATGAGAAGGATCCGTCTCAGTCTACAGGGAAGAAGGAACACAAAATACCCTCTGCTCAGCAGAAAAGGATGGCTGTAAAAAAGAAACTAAAGCATGGACGAAAAGCTTTAGAAGGACTCACATTCTTGTTTAACAGTGTTATTGAGAACATCAGTTCCTTCATTGACGAACTCGATGTGGTTTCACAAGACGTTCAAGCCAACAATGTAGACAGTGAGGAAGAAGAGGGATATCAAGATAAGATGAAGACCCAAACCCTTAATCTTGCCTCCTCTTTCTTCCCCATTCTCTCTTTTTCTTTTTATGTTTTTAAGTTTTCTTTTCAAAATTTTCCAGACACTTGATCCAACATCCTCTCTATTTTTTTGATGAAAGTCAAAAGTGGGGAAAAATTCTAGGGTTTTTAATCTTTTTAGGAATTATTTGCTGAAATTTTTAATTTCTGTTGCTGAATTGAATAAGTTGCATCTTTTTGGAATTAATTTTTTATTAGAACTGTGAA
Source organism: Linanthus parryae (assembly GCA_023055425.1). Taxonomy (NCBI): domain Eukaryota; kingdom Viridiplantae; phylum Streptophyta; class Magnoliopsida; order Ericales; family Polemoniaceae; genus Linanthus; species Linanthus parryae. Next base: position 86,012,347 of record JALGPY010000008.1, on the reverse strand, counting down.
CTAATCAGTTTATTTTGCAGAGAAAAAGGATTAAACATAATTTGATTTTGCCTTTCATCAAGGGGGAGATTGTAAGATCAGGTTGTGCAAGGTTTGAAATAGTTGTTCAACTATTTCAAGGCCTTAAATCAGCTTTCAAAGCCTTGAATTAGTTATCATAGGCTTGAAAATATTATAGCTATTTTCAAGGCCTTGAAACTGGATTCAAAGTCTTGAAACTGTCTAACCCAAATGAACATTCTAAGGGGGGAGTTTTATGTAAAATCTTCTAAGTTGATTTCATATCTCTCCTTCATATGATTGTTTTACTATTATTGGATGACGAAAGACAAATTATTCTAACATGTTTGAACATATAATATCATCTGTTTGACTATGTTCTTGCAGGGAATTTTATTTCCTAGTTGTAGAGATTATTTCCTAATCTGACTTGTGCAGGAAAGGAAATAATTGAGAAGATGATTCTGTGTTCGATCTGAATGACTTGACAGCTTCTCAACCTATTCAAATACAAGATCGCAACATTATCTCTGGATATTGTGATCACCTAACCGTTGGATATGATTTTCAAAGAGTCAAAGTCTGTTGCCTACAAAATAGAAGTTTTTTGTTGAAAATCTAGGAAGATTTGCAGAGCTGTTTGAAGTTTAAATAAAGCTCAATTCTGAAGCAACATACACAACACTCAACGGAAAAAAGAGAGAGACAAGTCTGGATTGACAAGCATCAAAGAAGTTCATCAATCTCACAATCCATTTCACAGAAGTTCACTGCATACTTCATTGGAGTTTTCTACACTCTAGTGTTCTTCTGTATTGTGCTTTATTGGTAGATCATTTATGTAATTCTTCTATCTTTATTCTTGAAGATCGTTCAAATTGAATATAAGAGAATTCTTAGTTAATCAGTTAGCTAGAGCAGTTACTAGATAGGTTAGGGAGAACCACAAGATGTAACAGAGTAAGGCAATTCTCGGTGCCTGAGATCTAGGGCTTAGCTTTTGATTAATAATAATTGAGTTGAAAATCCTACAGGGAGAAGATCCCTGAGGTAGAGACGTAGGTCCAAGTGGACTGAACTCTATAAATCTTTTGTCTCTTGCATTTAAAGTTTCTTTACTTAGTTTTTACAGCATTCAAAATTGTCTGTTTTCAAGGGTTTGAAACTCTTTTCATGGCCTTGAAAAAGACTTGACTGAAACATTTCAAACTGTATTTCATTCCAAGGGCTTGAACTAGATTTCAAGGCCTTGAACTTCTCTAGGCTTCACAAGATTCTATCTTCTCAGCAAGTTTTGCAAAAAGTTAGCATACTCTATTCAACCCCCAACCCCCTTTTAGAGTATCTTAGCTGCATTACCAACTGCACACTCACACTTTCACATATATAGAAAAGGTGTTGAAGCGGTTCAACATGCAAGAATCAAAGAAGATATTCTTGCCCATATTGCATGGAGTCACCCTTCTAGAGTATCTTAGCTGCATTACCATCTGCACACTCACACTTTCACATATATAGAAAATGTGTTGAAGCGGTTCAACATGATAAGAACTGTATGAGTAGGATCTAATATGCATCGGCTACATGATCCATCATGTATGCCACGTTATGTACCTTACCAGATATGTCATACGCGTTGAGTATGGCAAGAAGATATAAGTCCAATCCGGGTGAGTGTCACTGGATTGCTATCAAGAATATCTTTAAGTACTTGAGAATAACTAAGGATGCATTCTTGATATATGGAGGGGCGGAAGAGCTACGAGTAAGGGGTTACATTGACGCAAGCTTCCAACCGACAAAGATGACTTCAGATCGCAGTCGGGATTCGTGTTTTGCCTGAATGGAGGAGCTGTGAGATGGAAAAGTTCCATGCAAGAGATGGTTGCTGATTCTACAACTTAGGCTGAGTACATTGCTGCGAATGCCGCAACAAAGGAGGCTGTTTGGATTAGGACGTTCATTACTGAGATGGGTGTGGTTCCTAGCATTTGGGATCCAATTGAGTTGTATTGGAGAATACTGGGGCGATCGCACAATCCAAGGAACCCATGTCGTACCAGAAATCAAAGAACGTACTAAGGAAGCTCCATCTTATTCGTGAAATGATTGATAGAGGTAGGGGTGTCCATAAACCGACCCCACCGGCAAAACCGTACCGCGCCAAACCGAACTGTACCTAAACCGATGGTTCAACAAATTTTTTTCTTTAAGAACGGTTTTATTATTTTGAAAACCGAATCGGGAACCAACTGAACCGAGACCGAACAGACAAAACTGAAAAAACCGCACTGAACCGAGAGATTTTTTAATACTATTCTTTGTATTTTTCTTATTACCTCCCATGTTCTGACTCACTCTTCACAGTTTGAGTTTAACATTTTAAGTCGACAACCACACCATAGCCCTAATTTACTAAACTAACATTTCTTTTCTCTCAAAGAGAATTAGGGAACCACTATTTTTTTTTAAATGTTGAGTTTATCTTAGTTTTTTTAAATGCATTCGGTAAGTAAGTAAAACGGTCTTTTTTTATAGTTAGATTACTTTGCGTTGAAGTTAGGAAATATTAAATAATATAATGGGTTCCAAACCGAATGGTTTAACCGGACCGATCCGGAATTTAGTGCTGTTTTTAGTTTCTAAGTTTCAAACCGAAGGTATTTCAGTTTCGAAAATATTGAAACCAAACATTTCGGTTTAGGTGTCTCATATCCTCTAAAACCGATCGAACAGGACCGTGAACACCCCTAGATAGAGGAGATGTGAAGATATGTAAGATTCCTACATATGAGAATCTGTCAGATACACTTACAAGCCCCTTGTCCAACGCAAGCTTGAAGGGAACACTAGATCTGTTGGCATACGAGATGCACTAGATTGGCTCTAGTGCAAGTTGGAGACTGTTGGAATAGATACCCTAGAGGCAATCTTATTTAGTATGAACATTATTTATACTAGAATAATCATTTTATTATTTACGGAGATATTTAATATAATGAATTCCTTAAATTAAAATTGTTGTTTATCTGAAATATCCCTAGTCGTTTAGAATGATTAATATGACAATCAACTGTAGACTAGTATGTGTTTAGAGTGATATGGGGATATCAAGTCAGGCACATGGGTATGCATTAGGGGTAATAGCATACTGGAATGAACCGCCACGAGAAGTCTACATATAAGTTATGTAAAGGTGACAAGTGCCTCTCGTAGTGACAATGGTATTGTAGTCCTTAGACTTGAAGTCACTAGATACACTAGTTGTGGAGTATTGTGTTTTGATATCGCCAAACGTTGTGCTACGAATGGGTGGCAATAAAGGCGGTTATCAGACATAATACGAAGCAATCTTGGAGATGGTAGCGATGTAGAGAGGATTTTGTAGGGTTTTGATCATGGATACGCAGCGGAAAGATAAATTATCCATTCAAGACCCTTCAAGGATCACAGGAAGAGAATCATAACGATGGTAAAGGAAGAATCATGTTACACACCTCAGGGTCCTATGATGACTTGTAACGTGAATTGTGTCACGTCTCTACGGTCGATCCACGCCTAGAGTTGAGATCAAGATCTTCCTTCTCCTTTGTGCTATCTTCAACCGGAGGAAGAGGAAGAAGAAATCACACAACGAGATCACAAAGGAAGCTTCCGTCTTCCTCTTGTGGCCGAAGGTTAGGGGGCGGACCAAGGGGTCGGGTTCGGCCTCCTTTTGTCTTGCTCTATCTCCATTGTTCTCTCCCACTCAACTTATATTATGAGCATTAGTGTGGGAAGGAAGCTAGGAGCATCCTTTATATAGTCGAACAACTCCTTGTCAACTACCAAAAGGTCCTTCCTAATCCAACATGAGTTCGGATTAGTCCCTTCCTTGCATATTAGTCCAACTAAGTTTGCAAGGTGTTGCAAAGTGATCCTTCATATTAATTAATTACCAAATCTAGTTCAACTCTATGTAGCCTGTGACCCCATAGGTTCTATCTAATTGGTAGCAACAATTTTCTAATATGGAGCGGTCTCTAGCAAGACATTCATTCTAGCCAACTAATAGAATAGCCATCCGACAAAGCTTGTGCAAGTAATTGTTACATCCCTTTGTCTCTATATCCGGATTGGACACGAGACATACAAGTCACACTCATATATCCAATCCATGTGTTTCTCGATCCTGGGAAATATCCTTATTCGTGCAAATAACAAAAATATCCCATATTGATTTATTTGAGTCGGACCAGATATTCCATAAGCACTATCCCTTGAGTGGCCTCGGATATTTGCTCCCGTTCTGTGGGAGGGACAAATTCTCTCTAAATCTTCTACGATTTCTAAGCTTTCTTCTTATTGTATCCGCGCCTTTATAACTACCTAGTCACGGTGTAGCGTTTGACGCTACCAAAATCACAATAATCCACAGCTAGATAATTTAGTGACTTCAAGTCTAAGGATGACAATACCGTTTTCACCACGAGAAGCGCTTGTGAATTTACATAACATGTATGTAGCCTTCTCGGAGATGGGTCAATCAAGTATGCCATTACCTTTAATGCATACTGATTTGTTGGATCGTGATATCTCCATATCAATCAAACCCCATACTAGTTTATAGATGATTGTCCCAATTAATCATTATAATGTACTAGGGATATTTAAGATAAACAATACAATTATAAATCTAAGTACTTCATTATGTTAAATATCCAATAAATAATACAATGAATATTCTAGCAAAAATAAGTTCATACTAAACTAGATTGCCTATAGGGCATCTATTCCAACAGTCTCCCACTTGCACTAGAGCCAATCTGATGCATCATGTATGCCAATTCTCCTAGTGTGCCCTTCATGCTTGCGCTGAACAAGCGGATTTGTAAGTGGATCTGACAGATTCTCATCTGTAGGAATCTTGCATATCCGAACGTCTCTTCAATCGATAATATCTCGAATAAGATGGAACTTCCTAAGAACGTGTTTGGATTTATGGTGTGACCGGGGCTCCTTTAATTGCGCGATTTCCCCTGTAGTACCACAGTACATGTCTACTGGATCCGCAATGCTAGGAACCACACCAAGTTCAGAAACAAATTTCCTAATCCAAACAGCTTGCTTTGCTGCGCCATTTGCAGCAATGTACTCAGCCTCTATTGTAGAATCAGCCGCCATCTCTTGCTTGGAATTCTTCCAGCTCACCTCTGATCCATTCTGGCAAAACACATATCCCGACTGTGATCTAAAATCATCTCTGTCAGTTTGGAAGCTTGCATCCGTTTAACCTCTTACACGCAACTATTCCTCACCACCAAATATCAAGAAAACATCCTTAGTTCTTCTCAAGTACTTTAGGATGTTCTTGAGTGAAATCCACTGACTCTCACCTGGATTGGATTGGTATCTGCTTGTCATACTCAAGGCATATGACACATCTGGTCTAGTAAATAACTTCGCGTACATGATAGATCCTATGGCCGAGGCATAGGGAATCTACTCATGTGTTCTTTCTCAATCTCATTGGAAGGACAATCACTCTTCGAAAGAGTAATTCCATGTGACATGGGCAAGAATCCCTTCTTGGAATCTTGCATGTTGAACCGTTTCAACATCTTGTCAATATATGTACTTTCACTTAGGCCTAGCAGTCTCTTAGATCTATCTCTATAGATTTTTATACCAAGTATATAGGCTGCTTCCCCTAAGTCCTTCATTGAGAAACACTTTCCTAGCCAATCTTTAACAGATTGCAACATGGGAATGTCGTTTCCAATAAGTAGAATGTCATCCACATATAAGACCAGAAAAGCTACAGAGCTCCCACTAACCTTCTTGTAGACACAAGACTCATCTTCGTTTCTGATGAAGCCAAACTCTTTGACTACTTCATCAAAACGTCGATTCCAACTCCTAGAAGCTGCTTTAATCCGTAAATGGATCGTTGCAGCTTTTAGACTTTGTTGGATTGCTTTGGATCTTCAAATCCATCCGGCTGTATCATATACAAGTCCTCGAGGAGATTCCCAAAGAGGAATGCTGTTTTGACCTCCATCTGTCAAATCTCATAGTCGTAGTATGCTGCAATGGCAAGTAGGATTCGGATGGATTTGGTCATAGCGACTGGTGAAAAGGTTTCATCATAGTCAATACCATGAATCTGTCTGAATCATTTAACCACCAATCGGCCCTTATAGGTAATTACATTACCATCCATGTCGATCTTCCTCTTGAAGACCCACTTGCACCCTATGGGCCGCGCCCCTTCGGGTGGTTCCACCAAAGTCCATACTTTGTTGGTATACATGGATACCATCTCGGATCTCATGGCTTCAAGCCACTTATGAGAGTCAGGCCCTTTCATGGCCTCTTCATAGGTAGTAGGCTCATCATCTATGAGCGTCGTGTCACTAAATTCGGTCACGAGAAGTCCATACCTCTCGGGCTCCTGGCGCACTCTACTAGATCTACGAAGGTCTTGTGCTACTTGAACAGGCTGTTTCACAAATTCTTGTGGCTCCTGTTGATGTTCCATAGTAGGATCAGTACTTTGTGGTTCTTGAACTTCTTCAAGTTATACAGTCCTCCCACATTCTTCTTTAGAGACAAACTGTCTTTCTAGAAACATGCCGGACCGAGCAACAAACACTTTGTTCTCAGTTGGATTGTAGAAATAGTAACCCTTAGTTTCCTTTGGGTACCCCACAAACTGACACTTATCCGACTTTGACCTAGCTTGTCTGATTGAAAACGTTTTACATAGACATCGCAGCCCCGAATCTTCATGAACAACAGTGTGGGACGGCTCCCACTCCACATCTCATGTGGTGTCTTCATGACTGATTTAGATGGAACTCAGTTAATGGTGGAAGCTTCACTTAATAGAGCAGGGCCCCAAAATGATAATGGAAGGTCGGTTTGACACATCATAGATCGAAATCCAATAGTGTTCGATTCCTCCTCTTGGACACGCCATTCCATTGTGGCGTTCCGGGTGGAGTGAGTTGGGACACGATACCACAGTCTCTAAGATAGTCGCCAAACTCCTGGCTCAAGTACTCTCCTCCACGATCCAATCGTAGAGCCTTGATACTCTTGCCAAGTTGCTTCTCTACTTCACTCTTGAATTCTTTGAACCTTTCAAAGAATTCGGATTTGGCCTTCATAAGGTATACAAATCCATATCTACTGAAATCATTAGTAAATGTGATGAAGTAGACGTAACCACCCCTGGCAGGCGTGGCAAATGGCCTACATACATCAGTATGTACGAGCGCCAATTTCTCACTAGTCCTCTCACTTTTCTTATTGAAAGGGGACTTTGTTATTTTTCCCAATAAACAAGCCTCACATGTCTCATATGATTCAAAATCGAATGAGTCTAGAAATCCATCCTTATGGAGTCTAGATACACATTTCTCGTTTATGTGGCCTAAACGACAGTGCCATAAGTAAGCATGATTTAAATCATTTATTTTAATCCTCTTAGTATTAATGTTGTAGACAATATTGCTTAGATCAAGGACATACAACCCATTAAAGAATTGCGCACTAGAATAGTGAATATTATTAAAATAAATGGAACAAAAATTGTTCTTTATTGAAATAATAAAACATTTCTTGTCCAAACAAGAAATAGAAATAATGTTTGCTCATAGCAGGCAAAAAATAGCAATTATTTAATTCTAAAACTAATCTTGAAGGCAGAGACAACTCGTACACGTCTACGGCCAATGCATAAACCTTTGCTCCATTCCCAACGCGCAGATCTATCTCCCCTTTTGGCCAATCTTCTACTTCTGTTTAGATCCTGCACATTTCTACAAATGTGAGATCCACGTCGAGTATCCAATACCCATGATGTAGAGATAGTTAAATTGACATCTACAACAAAAATACCTGGTGGTGGTGGAATCACTATTCCAAGCCTCTTCCTACATATATTTTGGGCAGTTCCTCCTCTAGTGTCCAGGCTGACTGCAGTAGTGAAACTCACCTTTAGTCACACATTCGGCAATGCCACCAACAGGCTTAAGGGCAGGTTCTTTGGACTTGGAAACTGCTTTGCCTTTGCCCTTCGAGGATGAGGCAAACCTTTTTCCACTTCCTTTCTGTATCATCATAATGGCCTTGCCCTTACCCTTGTTGATGCTTTGTTCAGCTATCCTCAACATATTGAGTAAATCTGGAAATGGTTTCATGATCTCGTTCATGTTATAGTTCATGATGAACTGTCCATAACTCTCAGGCAACGATTGAAACACGGGATCGGTGGCCAAATTTTGGACGACCGGGAACCCTAGTCGTGCGAAATTCTCCAAGTATCCGATCATACGGAGTACATGTGGTCCCACAGGGTTTCCTTCAGCCAGATGACATTTGAACAATGCCTTACAAAAATTCATACCTCTCAACCCTTGCCTGCTCTTGGAAAAGCTGATTCAAGTGTTCGATCATATTGACTGCTGATAACTCTCTTTTAGGAGTTATTATTATTCTTTCTTATTACTTGCATTAGTCTTATTTCACATTATTTATATGTTATATTTGCACAAATATGTGAATTTGACTATTTCTAAGCCTAAGAGTGAAAAGTTGTGTTTCTAGCTTATTTGTGCATGTTTTCTCTCATATTTGCTATGATAATTGCACGGGTTGTTTAGTTTTGTGTATCTCAGGTAAAATAGGTGCAATGGAGCTTATGAGATGCTTGGATATGCTTGGAATGGAGCTAGATGAAGAGGAGAAAAGGAGACGCACAAACGAAGAAAAGTTGGAAAAGTCACACAGGACCAGCCTGCACTCTATTCGATGCCCAGGAAAATATACAAAGAATTTTGAAGCAAGGCTTGCGGCATTGGAAATTAGACATCCGTAGCTTTCCAACGGTATATGGTAGGCCCAAAGACGATTTCGTATGAGGGAGATACAGCCTGCGAAAAATCAGTAAAGAATTCTGTCCGAGAATTACAAAGTAGAGGGGCTGAAGTGCAATTTCGGCTAGTTTTCATTAAAAAGCGTGCCCTGCTGGTAAAAAACGGGGAGGACGACCTAAGAGACATATATTCACGCATCTTTGAAGTCTTGGGAGCTAGGGAAGATAGGAGACAAAGCTTGGAGCTTGGAAGATCATCAACATTGAAGATTCAAGCGTTTGATCATCTTTTCTTCTTCTATTCTTCATGAACTCTATGATTTTGTTTATTTTGAACCATATTATGTCTAGCTAAACATCTTAAGCTAGGTGATTGATGGAAAACTAGGGTTTGTTGGATGATTTTCCGGATTTTGGACTTGATGCATGCTTTTGCTTAAATTCTATGAACGTTCTTGTTAGCTTATCTATTCTTGTACTTATTTATTAATGTTCTTGTTTTGATCACCCTTATAACGTTACTTGTTGATAGAGTTGCACGAAAGTGAATTCTTTGAGACGTGTTAAAGAATAGTTAGGTGATCTTGTAGTTTCTTGAGACTGAGAGGAGATAGGAACTTGATCAATCGTGTGAGGGTAGTTTCAGTTGATTTAGTTAGAACTTAATGAATTCGGTGGACCGATAGGACCCGGTGAACGAGCCTAACAAATCAATTAGATTTTAGTAATAGACGAAGGTGGACCGAGAGGACCCGAAATCTATTGTTTACACAAATTCACGTGAGATCGAGAGAAGATCGTGATGAGCATTACCCGGTATAACTAGAACATGAGTAGAGTGTTTCAAGCATAACCCGGAAATCGTTAACAACCCTAGGGATCATCAATTACCTAGTTCTTCCTCATTAATCGTAATCAAATCATAGCTTATCGTTGTTTAAATTAAAAACTTACAAAAATATCTTGTCATTTAATTTACGTCGCTTGTTTGTGGGCGACAACGTTACAAAATCAACCACCATTTTTACTTGTTACTTAGATATCATAAAGTTAATTTCTAGTTGTCTAGTAATCGTAAATTCCCTTGGGTTCGATACTCGGAGTCGTAAAATACTCCATATACTACTTGACCGTATACTTGCGTTTAAGCGAGTAAAGAATCCGCGTCAAGTTTTTGGCGTCGTTGCCGGGGAATTTCACGGTTTATTAGTTAGTAGAAATTGATTTAGGATATCTCTTTTACTTTTTGTTTAATTAGCTACTTGTTTTCTCACTTGTATTTGAGTCTTCTTTTCAGGTCATCAGTGTATGTCCAGGATCCCTAGAGAACTTGTGCCCCCACTTGAAGACCCAGAGCAGTTATTCAGAGATCAGAGGAGAAGACAGAAACAGAGCACTATGGATGATCAATTGACCATCGCGCAACTCAATCAGCGGGTGGAAGAGGCAATTGTAGTGCCAGAGATACAGGACGAGCACATTGATCTTAAGCCTGCGACAATTCAGACGGTGACTAATCATTCCAATTCTATGGGAACAGGGATGAAGACCCCAATGAATTTATTGGGAGGTTCAACGCGTACATAAAGACTACCAAGTACAAGGATGTAACAGCAGAGGCGTTGAAGCTAATTCTTTTCCCTTACTGTCTGAAGGGTGCAGCTGAGAAGTGGCTACAGTCAAGAGCTCCTGATTCGATAACTACATGGGCTCAGTGTGTGGATGAGTTCATGGCCAAGTTTTATCCAGTTCAACGGGTGATTGAGCTAAAGGGTGATATTCTAGGCTTTCGGCAACATGCCAATGAAACTGTAGTAGATGCATGGGACCGTTTTATGCATTTGATCAGGAAGTGCCCAAACCATGATTTTGGGGATTACAAAAGTTTTCAAGTCTTCTACTATGGTCTAGAACGTCACAATCAGGAGCTGGTTAATAGAGAAGCTGGAGGCAATTTTCTGTACTCTGTTGACAAGGAAGGAGCCTATGCGCTCATGAAGCAGCTCGCTAAGCAGGACTCACAACTATATGATTCCAGGAGATTATCGGCATTGCCTGAACCTAGAGATGATGAATGGAAGACTGGGATCAGCAAGATGGTGTCAGATTTAGCCAAGCATGTGTATCGGGATAAGAAGCCAGTTGCAAGAGTAGAGGAGCAGGAATTTGATTCAGCCTTGGCCCAGATTGCAAGTGAAGATGTGAACTTTGTGGGGGCACAAGGACAGCGGCAGAATTCGAACCAAGGGAACTAGAGACCAGGCACAAGAGATCATCCAGGTTTCAGGTATGGGGATCAGTCTGGAGCTATATACGCACCTGGGTTTCAGCACATGCCACAAGCACCAGTGTCGCAGGCTCCACCACCGGCTGTTGTAGCGCCAAACCCAGAGATTTCTGTACTCACTAAGGCGTTGACACAGCTGAGTAACAACATGAACGATATGACGACGACGGTCAATGCTATGTCTTCTGATTTGCAGGCTACGAAGACTTCTCTTCGTGCACTAGAGGTTCAAGTTGGGCAAATTGCAACGCAATTATCTGCTAGAGCACCTGGTTCTCTACCGTCTGACACAGAGAATGTGCGCCAGGTAAATGCCATTACTGTAGGGTTTTGATTCATGGATGCGCAACGAAAACACAAACAATCATAAGACCATGCAAAACCCTCCAAGGATCACAAGTCAAGAGACATAATGATGGTAAGGGTTAGGAATCATAACACACCTTAGGGTTCTCCTTTGATGACTTCAAACGCGAATTGTGTCACGTTCTCTATGGTTGATCCACGCCTAGATTTGATCCTAGAATCTCCCAAGTCCTTGGTGCTAGCCCAGGAGAGGAAGAGGAAGAAGAATCACGCAAAAACGAGACCCAAAGGAGGGCTCGGCCTCCTTGTGGCCGACGGGGACGGGGCGGCGGCAAAGGGGGCGGTCGGCTCCCTTTGTTGCTTGCTCTCTCTCCTTTTGTTCTCTCCCACTCTTGTTTTGTTCAATTATGAGCATAAGTTATATAGTGGGAAGGAAGGAAGGAAAGTCCTTTATATAGTCCAACAACTCCTTGTTAACTACCTAAAGGACTTATTCTAGTCCTACTAATTTAGTCCCTTCCTTGCAAATTAGTCCCTACTAAGTTTGCAAGGTTTTGCAAAGTGATCCTTCTAATTAATTAATCCAATTAATTAATTCCCAAATCTAGTTCAACTCTATATAGCGTGTGACCCCATTGTTTCTATCTAGTTGGTAGCAACTATTTGCTAATATGGAGCGGTCTCTAGGAAAACATCCATTCTAGCCAACTAATAGAATAGTCATCTTGACAACCTTTGTACAAGTAATTGTCTCATCCCTTTGTATCTATATCCGGATTTGACACGAGACATACAAGTCACACTCGTATATCCAATCCATAGTTTCTCGATCCATGGGAATAGCCTTATTCGTGAAAATAACATCAATATCCCATATTGATTTATTTGAGTCTGGCCAGACATTCTATAAGCACTATCCCTCGAGTGGCCTAGGATATTTGCTCCCGTTATGTGGGAGGGACAAATTATATCTACGTCCACTACGATCTCTAAGCTTGCTTCTTATTGTATCCAGTACACGTCTTTATAACTACCCAGTTACGGTGTAGCGTTTAACGCTACCAAGATCACAATAATCCACAACTAGAATATCTAGTGACTTCAAGTCTAAGGATGACAATACCATTTCACCGCAAGAAGAGCTTGCGACTCAACATAACGTGTATACAGCCTTCTCGGAGATGGGTCAATCTAGTGCAACATTCCCTAATGCACACCTATGTGTTGGATCGTGATATCTCCATATCAATCCAACCCCATACTAGTCTATAGATGATTGTCCCATTAATAATTATACTTGACTAGGGATATTTAAGATAAACAACACAATTGTAAATCTAAGGACTTCATTATATTAAATATCCAATAAATAATAAATGAATTTCTAGCCACAAATAATTCATACTAATTGCCTCTAGGGCATCTATTCCAACAGTCTCCCACTTGCACTAGAGCCAATCTGGCATCTCGTATGCCCATACTCCTAGTGTGCCCTTCATGCTTCCACTGCATGAGCGGCTTTGTAAGCGGGTCTGATAGATTATCATCTGTAGGAATCTTGCATATCCGAACGTCTCCTCTATCGAAAATATCTCGAATCAGATGAAACTTCCTGAGCACGTGCTTGGACTTCTGGTGCGACCTGGGTTCCTTTGATTGCGTGATCGCCCCAGTGTTGTCACAGAACAAGTCGACTGGATCCGCAATGCTAGGAACCACACCAAGTTCAGAAACAAACTTTCTGATCCAAACAGCTTCCTTTGCTACGCCATTTGCAGCAATGTACTCAGCCTCTGTTGTAGAATAAGCTACCGTCTCTTGCTTGGAACTCTTCCAGCTCACCGCTGCTCCATTCAGGCAAAACACATATCCCGATTGTGATCTAAAGTCATCTATGTCGGTTTGGAAGCTTGCATCAGTGTAACCCCTTACACACAACTCTTCCTCTCCGCCAAATATCAAGAAAGCATCCTTAGTTCTTCTCAAGTACTTTAGGATGTTCTTGACTGCAATCCAGTGACGCTCACCCGGATTGGATTGGTATCTGCTTGTCATACTCAAGGCATATGACACATCTGGTCTAGTACATAACATGGCGTACATGATAGATCATATGGCCGAGGCATAGGGGATCCTACTCATGCGTTCCTTCTCAATCTCATTGGAGGGACAACCACTCTTCGAAAGAGTGATTCCATGTGACATGGGCAAGAATCCCTTCTTGGAATCTTGCATGTTGAACCGTTTCAACACATTGTCAATATATGTACTTTGACTTAGGCCTAGAAACCTCTTAGATCTATCTCTATAGAACTTTATACCGAGTATATAGGCTGCTTCCCCTAAGTCCTTCATTGAGAAACACTTTCGTAGCCAATCTTTAACAGATTGCAGCATGGGAATGTCGTTTCCAATGAGTAGTATGTCATCCACATACAAGACCAGAAAAGCTACAGAGCTCCCACTAACCTTCTTGTAGACACAAGACTCATCTTCGTTTCTGATGAAGCCAAAATCTTTGACAACTTCATCACAACGTCGATTCCAACTCCTAGAAGCTTGCTTTAATCCATAAATAGATCGTTGCAGTTTACAGACTTTGTTGGCTTGCTTTGGATCCTCAAAAACCTTCGGCTATCATATACACGTCCTCGAGGAGATTCCCATAAAGGAATGTTGTTTTGACATCCATCTGCCAAATCTCATAGTCATGGTATGCTGCAATCGCAAGTAGGATTCAGATGGATTTGGTCATTGCGACTGGTGGAAAGGTTTCATCATAGTCAATACCATGAATCTGTCTGAATCCTTTAGCCACCAATCGGACCTTATAGGTAATCACATTACCATCCATGTCGATCTTCTTCTTGAAGACCCACTTGCACCCTATGGGCCGCGCCCCATCGGGTGGTTCCACCAAAGTCCATACTTTGTTGGTATACATGGATTCCATCTCGGATCTGATGGCTTCCAGCCACTTCTGAGAGTCTGGGCCACTCATGGCCTCCTCATAGGTAGTAGGCTCATCATCTATGAGCATCGTGTCACCGGAATCGGTTACGAGAAGTCCATACCTCTCGGGTTCCTGGCGTACTCTACTAGATCTACGAAGCTCTTGTGTCACCTCAACAGGTTGCTCCACAACTGCTTGTGGTTCCTGTTCATGTTCCATAATCGGTTCAGTGATTTGTGGTTCTTGAACCTCTTCAAGTTCTACATTCCTCCCACTTGCTTCTTTGGAGACAAATTCTCTTTCTAGAAACACGCCGGTCCGAGCAACAAACACTTTGTTCTCGGTTGGATTGTAGAAGTAGTAACCCTTAGTTTCCTTAGGGTACCCCACAAATTTACACTTATCCGATTTCAGCCCCAGCTTGTCTGATTGTAAACGTTTTACATAGACATCGCAGCCCCAAATCCTCATGAACGATAGTGTGGGACGCCTCCCACTCCACATCTCATATGGTGTCTTCATGACTGACTTAGATGGAACACGGTTAATGGTGAAAGCTGCACTTAATAGAGCGTAGCCCCAAAATGATAATGGAAGATCGGTTTGACACATCATAGATCGAACCATATCCAATAGGGTTCGATTCCTCCTCTCGGACACGCCATTCCATTGTGGCGTTCCGGGTGGAGTGAGTTGGGACACGATCCCACACTCTCTAAGATAGTCGTCAAACTCTTGGCTCAAGTATTCTCCTCCACGATCCGATCGTAGAGCCTTGATACTTTTGCCAAGTTGCTTCTCTACTTCATTCTTGAATTCTTTGAACACTTCAAAGGATTCGGATTTTGCCCTCATAAGGTACACAAATCCATATCTACTGTAATCATCAGTAAATGTAATGAAGTAGACATTACCACCCCAAGAAGGCGTGGCTAATGGCCCGCACACATCGGTATGTATGAGCGCCAATTGCTCACTAGTCCTCTCACCTTTCTTATTGAAAGGGGACGTAGTCATTTTTCCCAATAAACAAGCCTCACATGTCTCATATGATTCAAAATCAAATGAGTCTAGTAATCCATCCTTATGGAGTCTAGATACATGTTTCTCATTTATGTGGCCTAAAAGACAGTGCCATAAATAAGCAGGATTTAAATCATTTATTTTAATCCGCTTGGTATTAATGTTGTAGACAAGATTGCTTAGATCAAGGACATAAAGTCCATTAAATAATTGCGCACTAAAATAGTGAATATTATTTAAATAAAAGGAACAACAATTGTTCTTTATTGAAATCATAAAACCATCCTTGTCCAAACAAGAAATAGAAATAATGTTTCTGCTCATAGCAGGCACAAAATAGCAATTATTTAATTCTAAAACTAATCCTGAAGGCAGAGATAGCTCGCACACGCCTATGGACAACGCAGCAACCTTTGCTCCATTCCCAACGCGCAGATCTACCTCTCCTTTAGCCAATCTCCTACTTCTCTTTAGATCCTGCATATTTCGACAAATATGAGATCCACATCCGGTATCTAATACCCATGATGTAGAGAAAGTTAAATTGACATCTACAACAAAAATACCTGGTGGTGGTTGAATCACTATTCCAAGCCTCTTGTCCTCCAGATATTTTGGGCAGTTCCTCCTCCAGTGTCCAGGCTGACTGCAATAGTGACACTCACCTTTAGTCACACCTTTGGCAATGCCACCAACAGGCTTAAGGGCAGGTTCCTTGGACTTGGAAACTGACTTGCCTTTTCCCTTGGAGGAAGAGGCAAACCTTTTGCCCTTCCCTTTCTGTACCATCATTATGGCCTTGCCCTTACCCTTGTTGATGCTCTGTTCAGCCGTCCTCAACATATTGAGTAAATCTGGCAGTGGTTTAACGATCTCGTTCATGTTATAGTTCATAATGAACTGTCCATAACTCTCGGGCAACGATTGCAACACGAGATCGGTTGCCAACTCTTGGCCGACCGGGAACCCTAGTCGGGCAATATTCTCCAAGTACCCGATCATTCGGAGTACATGGGGTCCCACCGGGTTCCCTTCTGCCAGATGACACTTGAACAGTGCCTTATATACCTCATACCTCTCTACCCTCGCCTGCTCTTGGAAGAGCTGCTTTAGATGTTTGATCATATCGACATCATTCATGTTTTCGTGTTGCTTCTGAAGCTCAGAAGTCATGGTGCAAAGCATAAGGCAGGCCGCATCATTAGCGTCATCAACACGCTTTTGATATGCCTTTAGGGCAGCAGGTGTTTGGTTCTCTGGACCTTCTAGAACATGCTCCTCTATTGCGTACAGTTTCTTCTCTTGCTTGAGAACAATTCTCAAGTTTCTGTACCAATCACGAAAGTTGGTTCCAGAGAGCTTGTCCTTCTCAAGGACAGATCGTAGGGAATGTTGTGAACTCGATGAGTTGTTTGCCATTTGGAATTCTACAAAAAGGAAAATACGCAAGTTTTAGTATTTGTGAATTTTGACTATATTCAATAATGGCTAGTTTATCAAATATAGCTCCCACTATTTTTCTACGGATTAATAACCCTCAAGATATTAATGCGGAAAATATCCTTATATTTTCTAGTGGGCCAAGATCCATCTTTCATCTCCTTATGAGCTTGCTTTGGCAAGTCACCCATAATTTAACTACTTTAGGTAGGAACAATTCCAATTGCATCCCATATGCAACTCTTGGTTCAATTGGACAAATAACTCCTTATTTATCCATCCATATGGATAATCCCAATTGATTGCCTCTAGGTTTCTGAATCAAATTAATAGCCTAGTTGTGTTCAACCTCTTATCTAAACTGTTGCACATTGTTACGTGCCATCGCATTCCATCATGATGAACCAAGTCGCCATGCTTTGGCACGCACGAGCTTGGTAAATAATGATGATAATGAGTGTTTAAATAACGAGAAGGCAAGAACACAATATTTGAAATTCAGTTTTAATTGTTTTGTTGATCAATATCAACTAATCTATCTATTTGAGTTTGGGCACAACTCCAAATACTAGATCCGGGTTGTCTAATTATCTTATTATCCTAATTGCATGCATCATCCATACACCAACCACACAATAATAAGACATTAAAATAAACAACCACAAAACAGAAATTAAACGTGATGTGGATATGGCCTTTTCTAGACTAAGATAATTCCAAGCCAATGGAATTATCTATGAACCCTAAAACAAATACATCTCCATGCGTCTTGATCTTTTGGTCCATCCTTCGTAGTCATGTGGAATACTCCATGCTCCATGCTCCATCTTTTGTGGCTTTTTTGGCTTTGGGCTTCTTTTCTCCAATCTTGGCTAACAATCTACTTTATCTAGCACTAGCTAACTTCTATACGAAATAAAATAAATCTCACAAGTTGAGAAAAAAAAATGGCACGCAGGCCATAAAACCCTAATTAATCTTTACAATTAATTGATCAGCTCGCAGGCCGTAAAACCAAACCAAAAAATTAAACATCCACATCAAACCACATCCTAAGGCCATATCCAATCACCATGCGATTTGCACATAAACAGTTAAAATACAATTTTAACGCGCTTGGTCAATTTTAATTGATTTTAGGATTTCTAGGGTTAAAACGGTCCATGGGCCCAACAATCAAATTGCCCGGGCCCAACAAGATGAACCACAAGGCCCTAGGGCCGGCCCGGCCCAAAACCCACAAGCCTAGGCCGCGGGTTAGGCCTGCCCGGCCCCTAGGGCGGCCAAGTTTGGGCGGCAAGCAAAGGGGGGCGGTCCCTAGGGGGGCCGAACCTCCTTATGGGAGTTTTTTCAAAACAACTCCCTTGCTTGGTGCCCAAGTTTGGTTGTTTCCTTGTTTTGGAAGAACTCCTTCTTCCCCAAGGATGCCCAAACCCTAGATCTAAGATCCTAAAATTTCTCAAACTCACCAATTCATGCATCCAATGCAAAATCTTATTATGATTAATTATTGACAAATTGCATCCCATGCTTGATTTGTCTTGTTTTACGCGATAAACAATCAAATTAAGGTGTAAAATAACTAAAACGTAACACATAAACCACGTTTATGCTCTACGACCTGTGGCTCTGATACCACTGTAGGGTTTTGATTCATGGATGCGCAATGGAAACAAAAACAATCATAAGACCATGCAAAACCCTCCAAGGATCACAAGTCAAGAGACATTATGATGGTAAGGGTTAGGAATCATAACACACCTTAGGGTTCTCCTTTGATGACTTCAAACGCGAATTGTGTCACGTTCTCTATGGTTGATCCACGCCTAGAGTTGATCCTAGAATCTCCCAAGTCCTTGGTGCTAGCCCGGAAGAGGAAGAGGAAGAAGAATCACGCAAAACGAGACCCAAAGGAGGGCTCGGCCTCCTTGTGGCTGACGGGGACGGGGCGGTGGCAAAGGGGGCGGTCGGCTCCCTTTGTTGCTTGCTCTCTCTCCTTTTGTTCTCTCCCACTCTTGTTATGTTCAATTATGAGCATAAGTTATATAGTGGGAAGGAAGGAAGGAAGGTCCTTTATATAGTCCAACAACTCCTTGTTAACTACCTAAAGGACTTATTCTAGTCCTACTAGAATTCAATTTAGTCCCTTCCTTGCAAATTAGTCCCTAATAAGTTTGCAAGGTTTTGCAAAGTGATCCTTCTAATTAATTAATCCAATTAATTAATTCCCAAATCTAGTTAAAATCTATATAGCGTGTGACCCCATAGGTTCTATCTAGTTGGTAGCAACTATTTGCTAATATGGAGCGGTCTCTAGCAAAACATCCATTCTAGCCAACTAATAGAATAGTCATCTTGACAACCTTTGTACAAGTAATTGTCTCATCCCTTTGTCTCTATATCCGGATTGGACACGAGACATACAAGTCACACTCGTATATCCAATCCATAGTTTCTCGATCCATGGGAATAGCCTTATTCGTGCAAATAACATCAATATCCCATATTGATTTATTTGAGTCTGGCCAGACATTCTATAAGCACTATCCCTCGAGTGGCCTAGGATATTTCCTCCCGTTATGTGGGAGGGACAAATTCTATCTACGTCCACTACGATCTCTAAGCTTGCTTCTTATTGTATCCAGTACACGCCTTTATAACAACCCACTTACGGTGTAGCGTTTAACGCTACCAAGATCACAATAATCCACAACTAGAATATCTAGTGACTTCAAGTCTAAGGATGACAATACCATTGCACCACGAGAAGCGCTTGTGAC
The DNA here is from genome assembly GCA_023055425.1 of Linanthus parryae. NCBI lineage: Eukaryota > Viridiplantae > Streptophyta > Magnoliopsida > Ericales > Polemoniaceae > Linanthus > Linanthus parryae. The sequence goes on along the minus strand of JALGPY010000008.1, from coordinate 85,992,698 downwards.
TCAACATAACGTGTATGTAGCCTTCTCGGAGATGGGTCAATCCAGTGCAACATTCCCTAATGCACACCTATGTGTTGGATCGTGATATCTCCATATCAATCGAACCCCATACTAGTCTATAGATGATTGTCCCATTAATCATTGTACTTGAGTAGGGATATTTAAGATAAACAACACAATTGTAAATCTAAGGACTTCATTATATTAAATATCCAATAAATAATAAATGAATTTCTAGCCACAAATAATTCATACAAAACTAGATTGCCTCTAGGGCATCTATTCCAACAATTACCACTCGCAGCGGGGTTTCGTTGACTGATCCACCATACCCGAGCCATGCCAGAGCTGAAGCGTCAAAAGCTAAGGAGCACGAGGTCTTCGATTCTGAGAAGACACCTGTCATGGTCCCCCAATCAAAGGGCATGACTTCACATGATGAGGAAAATTCCAATTAGGTATTACCACCACCCTCTTCTTCTAAAGATGTACCTTTTCCATTGAAAACTAGAAAGAAGAAGGATGACTCTGAGGAGTACAGGAGATTTCTCAATATTATCTCCAAACTGCACATAAACATTCCGTTGATTGAAGCGCTGCAGAAAATGCCTAAGTATGCGCGGTTTATCAAGGATGCAATCTCTGGGAGAAAAGCTATGGATAACTTTCAGACAGTGAAACTGAATGAGCAGGTGAGTTCATGTGTCTTGCATGGGCTACCCAAGAAGAAGAAAGATCCAGGTAGTTTTGTGATTGAGGCTACACTTGGTGGGGCATATACAGGCAGGGCTCTATGTGATTTGGGGGCGAGTGTCAACCTGATGCCGCTTTCAGTATTTAAAAAGCTAGGTGTGGGGGAGCCTAGTAAAACCTGGATCAATCTGCAGTTCGCAGATAAGTCGTCCAAGAAGGCCATTGGGGTGGTAGAAGACTTACTTGTGAGGGTTGGTAGTTTGATCATGCCAGCTGATTTTGTAATCCTTGACATGCCAGTTGGTGACGTTCCGATCATTCTTGGTAGGCCCTTTCTGGCTACTGGTCGGACTTTAATTGATGTGGAAGATGGAGAGTTGATCATGAGGGTCAACGATACTGTTGAGACCTTTCAGGTTTTCAAACCGACTCCTCAGTACACTTATGAGGTGAAGCCAGACTTGCCATTTCCTGTGAAAGTTGTGCGTGGAATTTCAGAGCTGACACAAGGAGATCCGCCAGATCCTAAGGTAAAGAATCGAGTGTGCAGGCGCACGAGGTAGTCATGAGTATCCAGCGCCAGAAGTTGGATGCGACACGACCTGCCAAACCACCTTTCTGAGCTTCATGAGGTAACTAGGTCGGGCCGTCGACCGTAAATTACAAGCGCTCGTTGGGAGGCAACCCAACGTACTTTTCTGCTTTAGTTTAGAGAGTGTGTTTTAAATATTTTTTGTGTGCGTTTTTAATTCCGTTTTGTTATCTGAGGGGTGAGAGTGCGAGAATTTGACATTTGAAATGAGTCTCTGCAGGTTACAGGGTGAAGACGCGATCCGGACTCCCCTTCTTGATGCGTACCGACGAGAATGTGCACATCGGAGTCCGAACGCAAAAGAGGAATGCAAAAGAAAGAATAAAAAAAAATTGCGGATTGCGAGGCAAAGAGGTATTTCATGGCTTGAAGGGAGAATTCTCGAATGTGTTGAGAAATTTCTCACACTTATGAATTCCACACGAGTTGAGGGAATAAACGGTGAAAACGGCATACGCATTGGAGTTCGGGAGGTCAAGTTATCTTAAAAAAAAAAAAAATGGAGTCAGGGGTGTTCGCACGAACACCCCCTGTGTTCGCACGAATAGGAGCCCCCAAAAACCCACTGTTGGATATTAAGAACAACAAATGTTGTTCCTGTGAACAGGGGTAAAAAGGGGAAATCATGTCTTTTTGAGGGTCAAAGAGGTAAATTGGGTCAATTTTTTTTACATCATCGGGCAAAAAAAAAAACTGTGTTCATCTCCTTCCTCAGTACTCAAACCCTCAACCCTCCCTCAAATCCCTCTGCAAAATCCGACAATTCTCCGGCGTCTTTGTTGGATTTCCGTCGCGTCTCCGGCGTGGTCTTCACCTTCTCACCAGCGGCGGCCTCTCTTTCTAACTCCGGCGATACCAGCGGCAGCCTCCACCGCCTGACGGCTATCTCACCACAAAGCCACCACCGCGACCAACAATCCAGCAACCCACCAACACCGCCTTCTCTCTTCTCTCCGACCACCGAACCCCAACTCCAGCGAACCCATAAACCACCGCCTCCACCATAGCCGACCACCACACAAGCCAATCAAAACCCAACCGATCCACAGCTCCGGCCAAAAACGAACCACCTACCTGATACACAGACCGAAGCCACCACCGCTGCTATCATTGACCTCTGATTTGTTGCGCTATTGGCTCTGTTCTCGGTTTTGTTTCTTTTCTATTTCTGCTTTGATTTATGGGTCTTCTCTCTTGTGCGCTGCTGGATTGATTCAGGTAGGAATCAAAGAGGGCTTCTTCTTCTTCGCTGATGCTCTGGTTCTTGATCAGAATTGACGGCTCTGGTTTTTTGCAGCGGTGAAGCTCTTATTGGGTTTCTTTCTCTTCTTTGATTCTTCTTCTTGTTCGATCTGCTACTGCTAGATTGCAGGTGGTCAAATGGGTTTATTTAATTGCAGGTGGTCATGGGTCTGTGAATTGAACGGTGGTTTACTGAGTGTTAATTTCGTTGTGGCTGATAAAATTGGTGTAAAAATGGTGGTGTTGGCAGGGTGTTTGGGAGAGGTCTGCGATGGTGTAGGTTCAGTAGTGTACTGAGTTGTGTTGGGTTTCAGGTGGGTTTAGGTCATTAGTTTCAGGAGGTTGAAGAAGGTTGGTAGTGGTGTAGGAGAATGCTAAGGGTTATTTGAGGAAGGTTACTAATGGAGTTATTGTGCCAATTGTCAAGACACTTTAAGGAAATGCTGTGCCAATTGTGTTACGACAATTTCTTCTTTACTCTTTGCTTTAACATGAGGAGTTTTTGACTTGGACTGATTGGTAGTGGCGATTTCCTAGAGGAAAAACATGTCAATTGCAGTTTGTTACTCACTTACTTCAAGATAAAGGGTTGGCTTGTGGGACTGAGAATGGACTAAAGCACGAAACACATTATGCTGCAAATTGATCGACATAATGTTCTCTGTCCGAGTTCGAAATTAGATGACAAGTTTGACGAAGCAATCGACCCCGATGTGCTACTTGCGCACTCGACCGCAAGGGAACTCACATAACGATTTCGGGGATTCTTCGTTCTCTTTTCTTCAGCAGCAACAGGATCAATCGACCCCGGTGTGTTCACACTCGACCGCAAGGGAGCTTGCATTGTTCCGTGCAATGTTTGCTTGGGAATTGTTCTAGCTATCTCAGTCAACACTTAGTGGATTTCGTCTCCGACCTTGTGTCGGTTGTGAGTTTCTTTTCCCTCTCTTTACTTATCGTTTAGGCACATCGTACTTGCTCTAGGGTTTTATTCCGACTACTCTGTCACGGTGCTTAGTCGCCGCTTGGATTAGCTGTTAGAATCTTAGGGAATACTTGAGTACTTGCTTAATTTCGGTACACACAACATGTCACGTGCACGTAGCTTGAATTATCTCTAAATTTGTTGTAGCTACCTTCTTGTGCCGTGACTTTGACTCCGAGTAGAACCACAGCCCCTCGCATTTGAATGCCGAGTCTTCTTGGTTAATCTCTAAATTCGTTGAGGACAACGAGGCGCTCAAGTGTGGGGGGAGTTTTAGTCTTGACTAGCCAGTCAGTGTTTGCATCGCCATGTCTGCATATAGTTGTTTGTGTCGTATTGTGTCTAATTATGTGGTCCGTGTCGTGATATTGTGATAGTATGTCATATTGTGTTGTGTTAGTCGTGTTTATACTTGTTTAAGTTTGTGTTTAAATTGCACGTTTTCTTATTTGAGTCTACCTACCGTATTGACTGTTTCGTGTAGTTTCGTTCGTGTCGGCTTGCATGTAGTGTAGGAATTATATGAAAAAATCAAAAAGAAATTAAAAAAGAGAAAATTTTGAGAAAAGGGCAATCAAAAGAGGCTAGAATTTGATAAATTGCGAAGTGTGAGGATTTTAGGCGTAGAGCATGATTTGCGACCGAGAGTGACGATGTGAGTCCCCCCTAGTAGGTATAGAGAGACTTTCTTTACGGGAGTGCCTACCTATTTCTAACACTTACGTGATTTTCAAACTCAAAGTGTGTGCCTATTTTCTTACAAGAGCTGAGTTTGGTGTGAGCTAAACAAGCCGAACATCCATGTGTACGTCTTAGGTAGTCGCCAACCCGCCTCGTAGTGGCACACGAAACAGCTGTGCGAGGACGTGTATTAGAGCACTCACTGCTTTTAGAACTCACCTTTTAGAACCATTAGACGCCCCAATTTGAACCTTGGATTCTTGCTAGCCTTCGGACCTAGGGTGACGATTCTTGGTCTTCATCACAAATTGATTAGAATCACCACTTTAGTGCGTCACGAGGGGGTTGTGTAGTTGAGGGGGTTCGATGAGGGAGTGATTATACAATTCGTTGAGTTCTACATCTCGCTTGCACTTCATTGATTATCTACGAGGGTATGCGAGGGTGAGTGAGTAGGCTTGCGCACTTCGGTGTGGCGGTGTTCCATGCCGTTACATCATGGACACAGTTGTGGAGAGCCGTGAGTGCGTGAATCTAATACGTGGGGAATTGGGTTGGGTGAACTTGAATTGGTGGATCGTGCTAGGTACCGGTTTTGATTACTTTGGTGTAGGAGGATCGGTTGGATTAGGCACGAGATACATTCATCTTCGGGACTACTTGAGAAGGGATATGGTGACATTCGAGTGTGGGGGTGTCGACTTTCGACTCCGGACCTTGAGTGTGAGCTCGCGACGACTCCACTCCCACACATGTACTTCATTGGTTTTGCGCCTTGGACTTGACATGGACTTTGATCAAGTTAGGAGGAGATGTTATTTTTATGTGATATTCATTCATCGACTTACGTGTTTCCTTCTCCTAGCATATTTGATTAGTATTTGAAGACCATTCGGATATTATTGTTGGATTTTGATGGTATTTTGAGAGAATTGTGAAAAAAAAATAGAAAATGAAAAAAAAAAGAAGAAAATGAGAGAAAAAGAAAAAGTAGAGATGAAATAAAGTGTTGAGTTGAATTTGAGTTGGAAGGAGTGGTGGAGCTACTTTGACGACGACGGTTCACGATTCATGCACGACGAACGACGATGGCCACAGAGATCACTATTGTACCGGGGTTTGAGGGAATTGAGGGCCGGAGGTGGTGAGCTTTGGGTTTTGGTTCCTATCATCGTGGTGAGGGTGTGTGAGATGTGGGATTTGATGTGAGAATGTGACGCTTAGGACTTGATTTCGACGAGATTATCTATATGTCCCTAAGCCTCATCATGTGAAAACCGTTAGCGGATTAGGAGCTCGGACCTTGGATGTGGCTTTGCCTAGCGTAGTCTCTTATTTCGTGGCACATGCGAAGAGGTAGCGTACTCTTGCACTTAGTAAAGTTAGGATTTCTATACTAACTAGGGGAGAGTCTCGTTGTCGAATTTAGTTTCAACTCATGCTTTGTTCCTAGGATTCTCATCACTTCATGATACCCGACTTAAGCCAATGGAGATTGCCCGATCTCAACCAAAAATATAAAAAGGGTGTTTTGTGTATATATGTGTTTGTGTAGGATCGAGTCGTAGTTTGCATTTGCATCATATTGTTGCATTGTCGAGTCTTGTGTCGTTAGCGTCTTGAGTCGGCTAGTAAATAGTGGTTTTACTCGGGACGAGTAAAAGGTAAGTGTGGGGGTATTTGATAAATCTCTTTTAGGAGTTATTATTATACTTTCTTAGTACTTGCATTAGTCTTATTTCACATTATTTATATGTTATATTTGCACAAATATGTGAATTTGACTATTTCTAAGCCTAAGAGTGAAAAGTTGTGTTTCTAGCTTATTTGTGCATGTTTTCTCTCATATTTGCTATGATAATTGCACGGGTTGTTTAGTTTTGTGTATATCAGGTAAAATAGGTGCAATGGAGCTTATAAGATGCTTGGATATGCTTGGAATGGAGCTAGATGAAGAGGAGAAAAGGAGACGCACAAACGAAGAAAAGTTGGAAAAGTCACACAGGACCAGCCTGCACTCTTTTCGATTCCCAGGAAAATCTACAAAGAATTTTGAAGCAAGATAGCGGAATTGGAAATTAGACATCCGTAGCTTTCCAACGGTATATGGTAGGCCCGAATACGAGTCCTTATGAGGGAGATACAGCCCGCGCAAAATCAGAAAAGAATTCTGTCCGGAAATTACAAAGTAGAGGGGCTGAAGTGCAATTTCGGCTAGTTTTCATTAAAAAACGTGCCCAGCTGGTAAAAAACGGGGAGGACGACCTAAGAGACATATATTCACGCATCTTTGAAGTCTTGGGAGCTAGGGAAGATAGGAGACAAAGCTTGGAGCTTGGAAGATCATCAACATTGAAGATTAAAGCGTTTGATCATCTTTTCTTCTTCTATTCTTCATGAACTCTATGATTTTGTTTATGTTGAACCATATTATGTCTAGCTAAACATCTTAAGCTAGGTGATTGATGGAAAACTAGGGTTTGTTGGATGATTTTCCGGATTTTGGACTTGATGCATGCTTTTGCTTAAATTCTATGAACGTTCTTGTTAGCTTATCTATTCTTGTACTTATTTATTAATGTTCTTGTCTTGATCACACTTAGAACGTTACTTGTTGATAGAGTTGCACGAAAGTGAATTCTTTGAGACGTGTTAAAAAATAGTTAGGTGATCTTGTAGTTTCTTGAGACTGAGAGGAGATAGGAACTTGATCAATCGTGTGAGGGTAGTTTCAGTTGATTTAGTTAGACTTTAATGAATTCGGTGGACCGATAGGACCCGGTGAACGAGCCTAACAAATCAATTAGATTGTAGTAATAGACGGAGGTGGACCGAGAGGACCCGAAATCTATTGTTTACACAAATTCACGTGAGATCGAGAGAAGATCGTGATGAGCATTACCCGGTATAACTAGAACGTGAGTAGAGTGTTTCAAGCATAACTCGGAAATCGTTAACAACCCTAGGGATCATCAATTACCTAGTTCTTCCTCATTAATCATAATCAAATCATAGCTTATCGTTGTTTAAATTGAAAACTTACAAAAATATCTTGTCATTTAATTTACGTCGCTTGTTTGTGGGCGACAACGTTACAAAATCAACCACCATTTTTACTTGTTACTTAGATATCATAAAATTAATTTCTAGTTGTCTAGTAATCGTAAATTCCCTTGGGTTCGATACTCGGAGTCGTAAAATATTCCATATACTACTTGACCGTATACTTGCGTTTAAGCGCGTAAAGAATTCGCGTCAACTGCATTCATGTTCTCCTGTTGCTTCTAAAGCTTAGAGGTCATGGTGCATAGCATGAGGCAGGCCGCATCATTAGCATCATCAACACGCTTCGGATATGCCTTTAGGGATGCAGGAGTATTGTTCTTTGGACCTGTTGGAACTTGCTCCTCTATTGCGTACATTTTCTTCTCTTGCTTGAGAACGATTCTCAAGTTTCTGTACCAATTTAGGAAATTGGTTCCAGAGAGCTTGTCCTTCTCAAGGACAGATCGTAGAGAATGTTGTGAACTCGATGAGTTTTTTGCCATGTAGAATTCTACAAAAGGAAAATACGCAAGTTTTAGTATTTGTGAACTTTTGACTATATTCAATAATGGCTAGGTTATTAAATATAGCTCCCACTATTTTTTACGGATTAATAAACCTCAAGAATTAAATGTGAAAAATATCATTATATTTTCTAGTGGGCCAAGATCCATGTTTCATCTCATTTTGAGCTTGCTTTGGCAAGTCACCCAAAATTTGACTACTTTAGGTAGGAACAATTCCAATTGCATCTTATGTAACTCTTGGTTCAATTGGGCAAATAACTCCTTGATTATCCATCCGCATGGTTAATCCCAATTGATTGCCTCTAGGTTTTAATCATATTAATAACCCAGTTGTGTCCAAACATTTATTTAAAAATTGCACATTACTTGCTTATGCCATCGCATTGCATCATTATGAACAAAGTCGCCTTGCTTTGGCATGCACGAACTTGATAAATCTTGATGACAATGAGTGTTTAAATAACGAGAAGGCAAAACACAATATTTGAATTTTGAGGAATTTTAAAATTCAGTTTTAATTGTTTTGTTGATCCATAACAACTGATCTATCTATTTTGAGTTTGGTCACAACTCCAAATAATAGATCCGGGTTGTTAATAATCTTATTAGCCTAATTGCATGCATCATCCATACACGAATCACAAAACAATAAGACAAAAAATTAAACAACCACAAAGTAAAATAAAACGTGATATGGATATGGCCTTTTCTAGACTAAGATATTCCCAAGCCAATGGGAATATCTATGAACCCTAAAAGCAAACACATCTCCATGCGCCTCCATCTTTTGGTCCATCCTTCATAAACTTGTGGAATGCTCCATGCTCCATCTTTTGTGGCTTCTTTGGCTTCGGGCTTCTTTCCTCCAATCTTGACTAACAATCTATTATATCTAGCACTAGCTAACAACTATACTAAATTAAATAGATCTCAGAAATGAGAAAAAAAATCGGCTCGCAGGCGGTAAACCCTAATATATTATTACATTAAATTGATGGCCTCGCAGGCCGTAAACCAAACCACAAATTAAACAATCAAATCAAATCACATCCTAAGGCCATATCCAACCACCATGCAATTTGCACATAAACAGTTAAAATCCAATTTTAACGAGCTTGGTCAATTTTTAATTGATTTTAAGATTTCTATGGTTAAAACGGTCCAAGGGGCCTACCATCATATGGCCGAACCACCTTGAAGCCGCCCCGGGCCGAGCCTAGGCCGGCCGGCCCAACCCGTGGGGTTGGCCGACCGCCTAGGCCCTTGGCCTAGGTGGCTTGGGCGGCAAGGAAGGGAGAGGGGCGGTCCTAGGGCCGAACCTCCTTAGTTGTTTCCAAAACAACTCCTTCCTTGTTCCCCAATTCCAAAAAGTTTCCAGATTATAAAATAGTTTCCAAATTGGTGCCAAACCCTAGATCTAAGATCCTAAAATTTCTCAAACTCACTAATTAATGAATCCAATGCAAAAACTAGATCTTGTTTGTTTAAATTATTGACAAATTGCATCATATGCTTGATTGGCCCATTTACGCGATAAACAACAAATTTAAAGTGTAAAACTATCAAAACGTAACACATAAACAACGTCTATGTTATACGACCTGTGGCTCTGATACCAATGGAAGTTTCTGATCATCGATACGCAGCGGAAAGATAAATTATCCATTCAAGACCCTCCAAGGATCACATGAAGAGAATCATAACGATGGTAAAGGAAGAATCATGTTACACACCTTAGGGTTCTCCTGTGATGGCTTGTAACGTGAATTGTAACACCCCCAAAATCGCCAAGCCGGAAGTCTGAAAAGGCCAACCCGGTAGCCCAGGGATGTCATCTCCTTGTATCCGGGTTTAATCTCGGGTATCTGGCGTAGAAGGGGACGCGCATCACATGGAATAATAGAAGTAGTATTTTATTTGGATTTGAATTCCTTATTAGTTTAAACGCTTTAGTTTGTTATGCCGGTTTGTGGCTAGGATGTTGGATTTTTAATAATGCAATATTTTCAATTGGATTTAATTATTATTGTGGATGTTTTGTGCTTGCGAACCATGTTATAAAATCTCCTTGTATCCGGGCTCCTCTCGGGTACGGAGTGACATCCCCGGGTCTCCGGCTCGGGCAATTTGGGGGTGTTACATGAATTGTGTCACGTCTCTACGGTTAATCCACGCCTAGAGTTGAGATCTAGATCTTCCTTCTCCTTTTTTGCTAGCTAGGACCGGAAGAAGAGGAAAAAAAAATCACGCAACGAGATCACAAAGGAAGCTTTCGGCTTCCTCTTGTGGTCGACGGGTAGGGGGCGGACCAAGGGGCCGGGTTCGGCCTCCTTGTGTCTTGCTCTCTCTCCATTTTTCTCTCCCACTCAACTTATGTTATGAGTGAGCATTAGTGTAGGAAGGAATCTAGGAGCATCTTTTATATATTCCAACAAATCCTTGTCAACTACCTAAAGGTCCTTCCTAATCCAACATGAGTTCGGATTAGTCAATTCCTTGCATATTAGTCCTACTAAGTTTGCAACGTGATCCTTCTAATTAATTAAATCATATTAATTTATTCCCAAATCTAGTTCAACTCTATGTAGCGTGTGACCCCATAGGTTCTATCTATTTGGTAGCAACAATTTGCTGATATGGAGTTGTCTCTAGCAAGAAATTCATTCTAGCCAACTAATAGAATAGTCATCCGACAAACCTTGTGCAAGTAATTGTCAAATCCCTTTGTCTCTATATCCGGATTGGACACGAGACATACAAGTCACACTAGTATATCCAATACATAGTTTCTCGATCCTGGGAAATAGCCTCATTCGTGCAAATAACATCAATATCCCGTATTGATTTATTTGAGTCTGGCCAGACATTCCATAAGCACTATCCCTCGAGCGGCCTCGCATATTTTCTCCCGTTATGTGGGAGGGAAAAATTCGATCTACGTCTACTATGATTTCTAAGCTTGCTTCTTATTGTATCCGGTACGCGCCTTTATAACTACCCAGTCACGGTGTAGTGTTTGACGCTACCAAAATCACAATAATCCACAACTAGATAATCTAGTGACTTCAAGTATAAGTATGACAATACCGTTATCACCACGAGAAGCGCTTGTGACTTTACATAACATGTATGTAGCCTTCTCGGAGATGGGTCAATCCAGTATGCCATTACCTTTAATGAATACCCATGTGTTGGATCATGAAATCTCTATATCAGTCCAACCATACTAGTCTATAGATGATTATCCCAATTAATCATTATAATGGACTAGGGATATTTAAGATAAACAACACAATTGTAAGTCTAAGGACTTCATTATGTTAAATATCCAATAAATAATACAATGAATATTCTAGCCAAAATAAGTTCTTACTAAACTAGATTGCCTCTAGGGAATCTATTCCAACAGATTTTCCCTCTGACAATATCCACGTCCACTCGAGGGGTAGTGCTTATAGAATGTCTGGCTAGACTCAGATAAATCAATATGGGATATTGATGTTATCTGCATGGATAAATGACGCGCGATTACTACGCGTTGCTACGCAAGTATACGGTCAAGTAATAAAGTGGAGTATTTTGGACTCCGAGTTATCGAACCCAATGGAAGGTGTTTACTATATACTCTGGATTAGCAATTAAATTCAATTTACCTAAGTAACCGGTAAAACTTATTGTAGTTTGAAGTGTTGTCACCCTCAAACAAGTGACTAGCAATGGTAATGAAATAACGTGAATAAAATGATTTGATAGAAATCAGAGGAGAGAAAGCTAGGCAATCTATAGATCACCTAGGGTAGTTTTGACAATTCCGGATTCCATGTTATAACACGATGAATCTTAGCAACCAATGCTGGGTAATGGCATTGACAATCACCTATCGGTCTCATGTCGTTCTACACTAAGGTAACGATTTGTCCCTCTCAGTCCAAATATACTACCTATGTGTTCTAGAAGGCTACCAATATTGCAAGGAACAATGTCCTCTCAGACCACCATTCACTAACAACTCATTACTTCCTACTGAATTTACCCTCATCTATCCATTCTTATCCAACTAACCTCTGAGTCTAGTTAATTACGAATGATCTTGTTCACTCATCCCAACTAGGGTAGAGTTGTTCTCACACACTCACTAGTTACATAGTAATTTCGGGTCATGACTCCTACGTCACTAAGAATTAAGAGCGATAAACAAGATATTTAGGCTACCAATATCATCATTAAGTCTAGCTCATGATTGAATGAAGAAATAGACAATTCACATCACATATCTTAGCACTAACTTGTCAAGGAAAGAACTCAACATGATGAAAGCCGAAACAATCTATATTAAACCATAATCCTTGCATGAAAGATCATCCAAAATCCGGAAAACATCATCAAAACTTAAACCCTAGGCTCTCCATAGATGCCTAGGTATGAGTTTAGCTACTCATAGCACAAGTTAACATGGTTCTTGAATAGTTCATACAAGAAAGTAGAGAGAAAAATAGATCAAACGCTAAAATAGTGAAGTTTGGCGCGATCCGGGCTCTCCTCCATGCTTGAGATCGTTCCCAATGAAGTCCCCTTGCTCTCGTCCTTCTTCTTGGCTCTCTGGATGCGTGAATGATGCTTCCTCCCATCCCTAGGTCGTTCTGGAATCATAACCCGCAGAAGTCTTCAGTAATTGCATAAAAGCCCCCTGAAATCTGCTCCTGACTTCAAAACGCGATATCTTCTTCGTCCGAACTTGGATTTAGCTCCGTGACCTAGCGATTGAAAGCTCTCTGAGTCTGATTTCATATGAAACTGGTCTCACCCACCAAATAAATTGTAGAACTCCATATATGATCAAAATAGTGCAGACTGGACATCCAAGCTCCTCCAATTCGGCTTCTCTTGACTCCACTTGAGCTCCCCTTTGTTTCCGAAGTTCGTTCCATGCCTCCTATCAACCGATTAGCATCCGTCCCTGCCAAAACAACATGAAAAAACATACCAAGCGATTATATTTGACAAATAACAATAAAATATGCATGAAAAATGCCCGGACTAACAATATAGCACATGGTAGCAACAAGTGATAAAACGATCTAGAATCTCTAACATTTGCCTCAAAACACTCTCCAAATACATATAATCATGTGGTAAATGCTAAAGAAATATAGCCCCTAAAAGGTGCTATCAAACTCCCCCACACTTACTCTCTTGCTTGTCCCGAGCAACAATGAATCACAAAACCCCCACACTTGAGACATTGCATACACACCCAAAAACCAAACCAATTGCATACCCCACCACTTGGCATACTTAACTTTCCGCTAGCGAACATGACTCACGACTCAATACACAAAGACACGACTATGCAACTACATGATATGTACAATGCAACTCAAGTATGTACAATGCAAGGAACTAAAGAACAAATTTTTTTTCTTTGGAGATTGGGCAACCTCTCCATCACTAACCGAAAATCATTAAATCCTCACTAGCTCATTTTTAAATTTCACAACACATAGTAGGAAATAAGATATGGTGATCCTATGCACAAACTCACTAAGGCGTCCCCAATAATCCACCAAATCATACCAAGATACGGCACGCCTTTTGATTCAAAGCGTCTAGGCATTTCAAGTTCCTAAGTGGTCTTCCTTCGCCAAGTCATTTGAGGTTTTCACGCCCTCTTAGCCGTTATTGCTTTGAATGCAAATTGTCCCATTGCTGGGAGACACAACTCCTATGTAATACGGCTTAACTTTAGTTTCCCTCTTAAGCTCTACGTTGGATTGAATCCAAATTTTCCGTCCACACGGAAGCACATTAGGTTGTCTCTCCTTGAATCTCAATTTTCTTTTGAATTTTCATAATTTTTTTTTTCATTTCCTCCTCTGTTTTTACGACAGTGCAATAGAGCTTAAGAGTGTGGGATTTTTAGGATTTTCTCTTAGAACCACCTTAAGGGATGGTGGTGTATACTCCCCAACTTCACTTAGGCTAGAGCAGCATACCACATGGAACCGACTCTACACGAAGGTCCACCCTAGATTCTAAGAGTCCACAAGTTTCCACTGGAAACGGAATAATCAAACACTCAAACACTCAATCCTCCTAGCACAATAAAGGAATCAAAGTATGCCGGTAATCTACCTTCACTTTTCCATTTCTTTCTTTTTTTTTATGTTTTTAGACACTATATGTAACTGGCCAACTCGATTAACCAAAAAATAAGGTAGGTGGACTCAATAAATAAAAGTGCAACAATATATATACAATGCAAATATTTAAACGTGCACATGCAATCCTATGGACCAACTCTACATGCATAACAGACTCACTAAACTACATGTAACAAGGCTATGTAATGGCTAACTAGCGGATAGCTAAAACTCCGCCACACTTATGCGATTCGTTGTCCTCAACGAAAAATAGAATGAAATCAAGAGGACTCAGCTGCTCAAGCGTAGGGCCGGTGGGTCTAGTCGGAGTGAGTCCTCCATTCGCCCTCATCTCGGACGTCGGGACTCGACTCTGGGTACACATCGGACTGGTAATGGAACAAACCATCGTAGGTATGTGGGTGTTGCAACTGGACATTGGCCGCCACAGCCAAGTACCGAATCCATCCACCCTGCTGGGCACAGTCATAGCTAAGGGACTCCATCCCTCGGCCCAACTCGCGCTTGCTACTACGGATGTGCTCAAAATGTCTCCTCTCCCTTGATCTATTCTCATCAGCTTGGAGTCTCTGAGACTCCATCATATGCATGAGCGTCTCAAGCTGTCGCTCCAAGTTGGAGCTCGAGCTACTCGCATGGTCTCCTCTAGGGTGTGTGGGTTCAACAGGTATTTGGTTCTTGAGGGGGTTGGGTATTCTCTCCCAAAGACGTGATGCATCCTTCCTCTTCTTGTCTCTAGAGATATCGTCATACTCTAGACCACTCAAATTAGCCTTAGCATCTTGTGCTAGCTTTAGGAGCAAACAAGTGTGCCCGGGAGATCTACGGTTATAGCGGTCAGTCCTCTCCATAATAAATCAATAAATGAAGTAAGGGACATTGATACGCTTCCCCATACACAAACAATAAGCCATGGTGCAAAGCTGGAAGGAGTACGTGGGATTAGGAGAAACTCCATGACCCAGTTCTCAAGAAACTCACACAACCACCTCGCACGTGGGAGCACAAGTTTCCTAGAAACGGACCAATCGGGTAAAGTGGGTCTCTCAATCCATCCCACTCCAGGTACCCCCACAAAAAAAAAGGCATTAACTACTTCAACAGCATCCATCCTCCTAATGGTCTCATGTTAGCCGCAAATATCATTCTTTAGGGGTTTGAATTTTAGGGCAGCCACTAGAGTCTCTGGCGTGATGACTATATAGGTGCCCCGACAATACACATGCCTCTGATCCTCACCCTCTCCCTCGTTATAGAAACGAGCATTTACCAGAATCTCCCTAGAAAGAGCAGAGACTTCTTACAAATATTAAACCACGTATCTAGCCTCTCATTCTTGAAGAGATCCTGAAGCTGCTTTGGATTTTTATCGCTTTGCAGAAAGGGTTTTTCAGGAGTCCCTACCCTCTCCAGGAATGGGTCAGTGCAATATTCCTTATGGGCATTCGCACTAACAAACCTGAAGCTGCAGAATTTGGTACTACAGATAGCGCCGAGGTCAACATCTTTTGCAACCCTACCTCTCGTCCCAATCTTAGGAAGTGCGGGCATAACTAAGTTCAACTCATAACGAATTGGAGACGGAGGCACCTGACGACGGTTGCCAGAGCCGTATCCCTCGTCTACATTCTCCTCCTCACTCAAAACTACATCTTCCTCAGGATTGATGATGGGGTGATCATCAACAACTTAACCCCGTCTCCTCTTAGCACTCTTCGATGTAGACATAATGATAGAGAAAATAAAAGACGAGTGCACGTGAGGTTTAGAGTGAACTAACCAAGTAACCCAATCCAAGTATGAGCAAGTAACAATTTCAATTAAAATTAAGCCCTACGACTGCTTAAGAAAGGAATTAAAGCGAGCGAAAGATTTCTGTACCTACGGTCCCGGAGTACCGTTCTTACGGGACCGGTTTCGCAAAAATTGGTCAAGAAAAGACCAATTTTTTGAAAACTTGAGCAAGTTGAAGTGAAGCTACCTCCTTGTGCTCCTCGGTGTCCCCGTCGAAAGTCTCTTCTTGAGCTAAGGCCGAATCCCCCTCCAAGTTGATGAATCGGAGAATTTTTGTTCTTGGAGCTCTTCCTCTTTAATTTCCCCCACACCCAAACAAAGGCCTATCTTTCAAAAACTCATGAGTTAATGTTGTTGTTGGGTTTGCAAGGATCAAAACCCAACAAATTTTTTTGAATTTGGTTGAGTTTTGAAATTTTTGGGTGTATGGAAGTATGGGTGTTCTTGAAGGTTTGTGAGGAAGAAGATGAAGAAAAGAGAGGTTTGATCCAAATTTGGGTTATTTTTTACCCTTTATGGCCGAATCTAGCTTTTAACAATCAAGAAATTACAAAAAACACCCCAAAAAATTCGGACAAACCACCCGATTTCGGCCCCCATTTCGGCCCGAAATGGGGCCGAAATCACTGTAGCAAATCAAAACCTAAGGCCTATTTCATTTCGGGCCCGAAATCAGTGCATTTCGGCCCGAAATGGGGGCCGAAATACACTGTTTTTCGCCCGTTTTGTTTTCGCTCTATCTCCTTCATCCGGTACCCGATTCACGCGATTCTTGAACCGTTGGACTCCATATTCGACGAGGAATCCATTTTTGACCGAAAATTCCCAAATCCGGGGATGTTTTCGTTTCTTACCAAATTTCTTCTCGTTGTTCAAGAATGTCACTTCCTCTAGCTATTTAACTTTCTCCAGTCCGGATTCCGATGTGTGCAACGCCGTTACTCCAACTTGCTACCATGATCCTCATGACTCATCTTCTACTTTTCGACCTCGAGTAGATTCTTTATCAAGTTCCTTGTTCTTGGTAAGCTTGTTTTTCCTCGTTTTGCGTGCAAATGGTGCACATACATCAAGAATGGGAATCCGGAGGTTCTTCGGTACCTGTGTCCTGCACACTTATTGAAAATATTAAATCGCTCACTCTCACCCCTCAGAAATCAAGTATGACTATATATAAAAAAAACATAATACGAAAAACAAATATGACTACCTAAATTGGGTTGCCTCCTCATCAGCGCTTGTAATTTAAGGTCGACGGCCCAACCCAGTTACCTCATAGCCCCTACACAGGTGGCTTGGCACCCCGTGCCATCTCTTCCAGCTTCCTCTGCTGGATCCTCAACACAACACGATGAACTTTGTCTTTTGAAATTGGTGGCTCATCACAAACCACCTCAGAACTCTTGTGCACTGCTTGCACGGCCACAGACATCTGTGTCTTCTCTTGAGGCTGTTGTGGAGTCGTCTTAGAAACCCGAAAGGTCTCCCACAAATTATTGATCGTCATGATCAATTCTCCGTTCTCAACATCGATGAGAGTCCGACCGGTAGCCAGAAAGGGCCTACCCAGGATGATCGGAACATCTCCCACAGGCATCTCAAGAATAACAAAATCTGCAGGGATAATAGAATTCCCTACATTTACCAACACGTCTTCCACCACACCGAAGGCTCTCTTGCAAGGCTTGTCCGCAAACTGAAGGTTGATCCATGCGGAACATGCTTCTACTCCCAGCTTCTGAAAGACTGAAAGTGGCATTAAATTAACACTAGTCCCCAAATCACATAGGGCCTTCCCCGTGTAAGCTCCTCCCAAGTTAGCTTCTATCACAAAGCTTCCCGGATCCTTCTGTTTCTGAGGCAAACCATGCATCACACATGAGCTCACCTGCTCAGTCAAGTATATAGTCTCAAAGTCCGGCACCGCCCTCTTTCCTAAAATTGCATCCTTCATATATTTTGCATATTTAGGCATCATGTTGACTGCCTCAATCAACGGAACATTGATATGCAACTTCGAGAAAATCGATAAGAATCTCTTGTACTCCTCAGAGTCATCTTTCTTCTTTCTTTCCTTAAGCGGATATGGGAGATTCTTAGATAGAGAGGGTGATGGTGGTGTTACCTCATTATCAACATGCTGAGTCACGCCCTTTGATTGGCGGATCATGACAGGGGTCTTGTCAAAGACCTCATGCTCCCTAGCTTTCGAAGCTTCAGCTCAGGCGTGGCTCGGATATGGGGGATCATCAAGAACAATCCCGCTCGAGTGGTGATGGCGTTCACCTGGTGCACCTTCTCTGTGTCAGATGGCAAGGACCCTGGGGCTCTAGTGGAGAGTTGAGTAGCAATCTGTCCTACCTGTACTTCCAAGTTACGAAGTGAGGTCTTGGTGATATGCAAATCTGCAGTCAGTGTATCCACCTGAGACATGAAAGTATTCACATTCTTTCCCATCTGATACATCATGTTCTTGATATCTGTCATCTTAGCGTTCTGCCCTGCAGCTGGTGGTGGTGGTGGCGCCTGAACAACAGGCCTATGCTGAAATCTAGGTGCATATGAAGCTCCAGCCTGACCTCCATACCTGAATCATGGATGATCTCTAGTCCCAGGCCTGTAGTTCCCCTGATTCCAGTTGCGCTGTCCCTGTTCCCCCACGTAGCTAACATCCTCATTAGCAGCTTGAGTCAAAGCTGCATCAAAATCTGGCTCCTCCACTGCAGACACAGTCTTCTTATCCTGGTACACATGCTTTGCCATATCTGAAACCATCTTTGTAATCCCATCTTCCCACTCATCATTCTTTGGCTCGGGCAACTTATACAACCTCCTAGAGTCATAGAATTGAGCATCCTGTTTCTCTATTTGCTTCATCAAAGCATATGCTCCATCCTTGTCAACCATGTAAGGAAAGTTACCTCCTGCTTTCCTGTTCAATAGATCCTGGTTGGGACGCTCCAAGCCGTGATAGAAGACTTGGAGGATCTTGTAGTTTCCAAAGTTGTGATTCGGAAACTTGTGTATCGTCCTCATGAAACGGTCCCATGCTTCTACAACTGTCTCATCAGCATACTGCTGAAAACCAGGAATCTCTGCCTGTAAGCCAATGACGCGCTGCGCCGGGTAGAATTTGCTCATGAACTCGTCAACACATTGCTCCCATGTGGTGATCGATTATGGCTCCCTGGACTCTAGCCATTTCTCTGCCGCTCCCTTCAGACAGTAAGGAAACAAAATCAGCTTCAATGTCTCTGGGGTCACATTCTTGTACTTCACTGTCTTGATGTAGGCTTCAAACTTTCCAATGAGGTCATTTGTGTCTTCATCCCTGTTCCCATAATACTGAAACTAGTTCTGCACCGTCGTGATGGTTGCAGGCTTCAAATCGAAGTGCTCAGCCTTAATGGTTGGCACAACAATCGCTGGCTTGTGTCCTCTCTGATTTGACTGAAATTTTTCCACCAATGCTTGCCCTGATTTGTTGTAGGGCATTTGGTTATGTTTCTCATCAAGTTTCTCCTGAAGTTCCGTCAACTTCTGGTTCAGTTTAGCGTTAGTCAATTGCTCAGCCATTGCGATCTGTCTTGGGTCTCGTCTCGGAGTTCTGAATAGTTGTTCTGGGTCTTCAAATGGGGGCACAAGGCCTCTAGAGATCCGGTGAATACACTGAGATCCTAAAACACAATTTAGAAAACAAATAAGAAATCACAAAAATAATAACAAAAATAAAAAGGTAAATTAAACTAATCGCTAAACTAGAATAGTAACCAATGCCTTCCCCGGCAACGGCGCCAAAAACTTGACGCGCGATTACTACGCGTTGCTACGCAAGTATACGGTCAAGTAATATAGTGGAGTATTTTGGACTCGGAGTTATCGAACCCAAGGGAAGGTGTTTACTATATACTCTAGATTAGCAATTAAATTCAATTTACCTAAGTAACCGGTAAAAATTATTGTAGTTTGAAGTGTTGTCACCCTCAAGCAAGAAACTAGCAATGGTGATGAAATTACGAGAATAAAATGATTTGATAGAAATCAGAGGAGAGAAAGCTAGGCAATCAATACATAACCTAGGGTAGTTTTGAAAATTCCGGATTCCATGTTCTAACACGATGAATCTTAGCAACCTATGCTGGGTAATGGCATTGACAATCACCTATCGGTCTCATGTCGTTCTACACTAAGGTAACGATTTGTCCCTCTCAGTCCAACTATATTACCTATGTGTTCTAGAAGGCTAACAATATTGCAAGGAACAATGTCCTCTCAGACCACCATTCACTAACAACTCATTACTTCCTACTGAATTTACCCTCATCTAGCCATTCCTATCCAACTAACCTCTCAGTCTAGTTAATTACGAATGATCTTGTTCACTCATCCCAACTAGGGTAGAGTTGTTCTCACACACTCACTAGTTACATAGTAATTTCGGGTCATGACTCCTACGTCACTAAGAACTAAGCGCAATAAACAAGATATTTAGGCTAACAATATCATCATTAAGCCTAGTTCATGATTGAATGAAGAAATAGACAATTCACATCAAACATCTTAGCCCTAACTTGTCAAGGAAATAACTCAACATGATGAAAGCCGAAACAATCTCCATTAAATTATAATCCTAGCATGAAAGATCATCCAAAATCCGAAAACATCATCAAAACATAAACCCTGGGCTCTCCATAGATGCCTAGGTATGAGTTTAGCTACTCATAGCACAAGTTAACATGGTTCTTGAATATATCATACAAGAAAGTAGAGAGAAAAATAGATCAAACGCTAAAATAGTCAAGTTTGGCGCGATCCGGGCTCTCCTCCTTGATTGAGATCGTTCCCAATGAATTCCCCTTGCTCTCCTTCTTCTTCTTGGCTCTCTGGATGCGTGAATGATGCTTCCTCCCCTCCCTAGGTCGTTCTTGAATCATAACCCGCAGAATTCTTCAGTAATTGCATAAAAGCCCCCTGAAATCTGCTCCTGACTTCAAAACGCGATATCTTCTTCATCCGAACTTGGATTTAGCTCTGTGACCTATCGATGGAAAGATCTCTGAGTTTTTGAACACCGTCTATGATCAAAATAGTGCAGACTGGTCATCCAAGCTCCTCCAATTCGGCTTCTCTTGACTCCACTTGAGCTGCCCTTTGTTTCCGAAGTTCGTTCCATGCCTCCTATCAACCGATTAGCATCCGTCCGTGCCAAAACAACATGAAAAAACATACCAAGCGATTATATTTGACAAATAACAATAAAATATGCATGAAAAATGCCCGGACAAACAATGTAGCACATGGTAGCAACAAGTGATAAAACGACCTAGAATCTCTAACATTTGCCTCAAAACACTCTCCAAATACATATAATCATGTGGTAAATGCTAAAGAAATATAGCCCCTAAAAGGTGCTATCAATAAACCTATTCCCAGGATCGAGAAACTATGGATTGGATATACGAGTGTGAATTGTATGTCTCGTGTCCAATCCGGATATAGAGACAAAGGGATGATACAATACAGTAACATTGGTCACAAGGTTTGTCGGATCACTGGCTATTTCTACTAGTTGGGTGACATTCATGTGTTGCTAGACACCGCTCTATGTTGGTAACTGTTACTACCAACTAAGTAGAAACCTATGGGATCACAAACCATATGGGTTAAATTGTACTTGGGAATTAATTAGTAGGACTAATTATACAGAAGGATCAATACGCAACCACAAGGAAACTTAGTAGGAATAATTTGCAAAGTGGACTAATCCGTGTATGGACATGATTAGTATTGGGGCATATATGTAGTTAATAATGAGTTATTAACTATGTAAGGGCACTCCTAGCTTAATTATTTCAATAAGATTCTCATTAGAGTGAAATAACAAAGAAAGGAGAGAGAGTGAGACAAGGAGGCCGGACCCCCCCCCCCCCCCCCCAGTCCGCCCACTCCGCGTCGTCAGCATCGTGAGGCACGCCGTCATGTGGTGCCTCATCTTTCATGATCTTCTTCTTCCTCCTTCCTCCAGTTGCTAGCACATAGACATTGGAAGTACTCCAGTGCAATCCTAGGCGTGAATATTGATAGAGACATGGATAGCATTCTACATGGAGTGATTTTTCAGACAAACAAGGTACAAAACAATTATATCCTTACCACGTTATGATGGATTATCCTGCGATTCATGGAGGATCTTGAATGGAATTATTTTATTCTTTTTCCGCTGCGTAATCCATTTCAAGACCATACATTAAGAACAGTAGTTCATGAATCCATAATCAGAAACGTGAAGTGCTGGATCAATAACCATAGTTTCACCAAGAACCTAGGTAAAAGGTTGATCTCGAAGAAAACATAATAAATAACATATTTTTTTATAAGAAGACAGTGACGAAAAATCAAATAAAATTATTGAATACTGATGTTTTTCCGTTCTTGAGTTCGCTTCCGACAATGCATATCTTGTGATAAGTGATGAGTGAATGATGCCCTAGAGGTGACCTGGACGTCCAATTTTATAGATCCCAAGTTTTCATAAAAGTGTTGGGAAATTGCAAAAAATCCCAGTCCATAAACTGTCTCCGTTATTTCTCTGTGTGCGTTCAAATACACAAATGTGAGATTGAACACATATGCGTTTGAATGCACGTTCCACCATTCCATTTCTTAGCAATTTTTCCTCAGCACCTCCTCTCTTGTCCTGCATTTGACGCACATGTGGGTTTGAACGCAGGGTTTGTGTCTTTGAGCACACATCTTCCTTCCACTACTGCTGCATTCCCTCTATGTGCATTTGAACGCGTATTTGTGTGTTTGGACGCACGTAGAGCACACCCTTCAATTTCTCTCCCACTTTGGTTCCTTCTCTTCTCCGAATCTTGTCCATGCTATTCTCGATGTATCTCGTGTAGGGTTTTGAACATGGAATCGCAGCGGAAGAAGATAATTATTCCATTCAAATCTCTCCAAGGATCACAAGTCAAGAACACATAACAATAGTATATGATTATATGTGTTTACGTTTGGGTTCTCCTTTGATGACTTCAAATGCGAATAATGTCACGTTCTCTACGGTTGATCCACGCCTAGGATAGAGAATTGGACCTCCCAACCTTCTTGTGCTAGCTAGAACGGAGGAAGGAGACAACGAAATCACGCAACAAAGCCACAAAGGTGGGAATTCGGCCTCCTTGTGTGGCCGACGGGTTGGGGCGGCGGGTAAGGGGCGGACGCCTCTTACTTGCTTGCTCTCAACTCTTTTCTCTCCTCTCAGTATGTGTTATGAATAACATCTATTGAGAGGGAAGGAAGGATTTTCTTTATATAGTCCAACTACTTCTAGTTGTTTCCATAAAGGGGCCAATACTAATCATATCCATATATGGACTAGTATTATTCGCTAATTAGTCATACTAAGTTAGCAACTTGTTGCAATATGATCCTTTTAATTAATTTCTATTTATTAAATCTCTTGTCCAATTATATCCTTATGGCGTGTGACCCCATAGGTTTCTACTTAATTGGTAGTAACTATTTACAAACATGGAGCGGTGTCTAGCAACACATCCAAGCCACCCAATTAATAGAAATAGTCATCTTCACAAACCTTGTGATCTTATTATCGCATCCCTTTGTCTCATTATCCGGGTTGTACAAGAGACATATAAGTCACACTCGTATATCAAATCCATGTTTCTCGATCCTGGGAATAGCCCTATCCATGCATATGACATCAATATCCCCATATTGATTCATATGAGTCTGGCCAGACATTCCATAGGCGCCATCCCTCGAGTTGCTGCGGATATTTGCTCCCGTTATGTGGGAGGGACAAATCCTATCTACATCACTCACCATCTCTAAGATTGCTTCCTATTGTGCCCAACTTGCGCTTTTATAACTACCCTGTTACGGAGTAGCGTTTGACGTTGTCAAAGCAGAATATTCCACAACCGGAGGATCTAGTGACTTCAAGTCTAAGGATGATAATATCCAATCACCGCGAGAAGCACTTGTGACTTTACATAACTTGTATGTAGCCTTCTCGGATTTGGGTCAACCCAGTATGTCATTACCCCTAATACATACCCATGTGTTGGATCATGATATCTCCATATCAATCCAACCCCATACTAGTTTCTAGATGATCGTCTTGTTAATCATTATATTTGACTAGGCATATTTAAGATAAACAACACGATTTGTTAATCTAAGGACTTCATTATATTAAATATCTCCATAAATAATACAATGATTATTCTAGCCAATTCATACTAAAATTAGATTGCCTCTAGGGCATCTATTCCAACAGTCTCCCACTTGCACTAGAGCGAATCTGGTGCATCGCGTATGCCAATCGCCCTAGTGTGCTCTTCATGCTTGCGCTGAACAAGCGGTTTCGTGAATGGATCTGCCAGATTATCATCTGTAGGAATCTTGCATATCTTCACATCTCCTCTATCGATAATCTCTCGAATAAGATGGAACTTTTGGAGTACATGTTTGGATTTCTAGTGTGATCTAGGTTCCTTAGATTGAGCGATCGCACCTGTGTTGTCACAATACAACACTGTGGCATCCCCAATGCTAGGAACTACACCATGCTCAGAAAAAAACTTTCTAATCCAAACAGATTCTTTTGCTGCACCACTTGCAGCAATATACTCGGCCTCTGTTGTAGAATCAGCAACCGTCTCTTGCTTGGAACTCTTCCAGCTCACAGCTCCTCCATTTAGGCAATAAACAAATCCGGACTGCGATCTGAAATCATCTATGTTGGTTTGGAAGCTTGCATCCGTGTAACCAGTTACACGCAACTCTTCCTCACCTCCAAATATCAAGAACGCATCCTTAGTTCTTCTCAAGTACTTGAGGATGTTCTTGACTACTATCCAGTGACTCTCACCTGGATTAGACTGATATCTGCTCGCCATACTCAACGCGTATGATACGTCCGGTCTAGTACATAACATGGCATACATGATAGATCCTATGGCCGAGGCATAGGGGATCTTACTCATGCGGTCCATCTCAATCTTATTGGATGGAAAATCACTCTTTGAAAGAGTAATTCCATGTGACATGGGCAATAATCCCTTCTTGGAATCTTGCATGTTGAACCGTTTCAACACCTTGTCTATATATGTACTTTCACTCAGGCCTAGCAGCCTCTTAGATCTATGCCTATAGATCTTTATACCAAGTATATAGGCTGCTTCCCCTATGTCTTTCATTGAGAAACGCTTTCCTAGCCAATCCTTAAATGATTGTAACATAGGAATGTCATTTCCAATTATTAGTATGTCGTCCACATACAAGACCAGGAACGCTACGGAGCTCCCACTAACCGTCTTGTAGACACAAGAGTCATCTTCGTTCTTGATGAAGTCAAACTCTTTGACACCTTCATCAAAACGTCGATTCCAACTCCTAGAAGTTTGCTTCAATCCATAAATGGATCGTTGAAGCTTACAGACTTTATTTGCATGCTCTGGATCTATAAAACCTTCTGGTTGTGTCATGTACACATCCTCGAGAAGATTCCCATAAAGGAATGCTATTTTGAAATCCATCTGCCAAATTTCATAGTCATAGTAAGCCGCAATTGCAAGTAGGATTCGGATGGATTTGGTCATAGAGATTGGGGAAAAGGTTTCATCATAGTCTATACCATGAATCTATCTGAATTCTTTAGCCACCAATCGTCCCTTATAGGTAACTACATTACCATCCATGTCGGTTTTCTTCTTGAAGACCCATTTGCACCCTATGGGGCATACCCATTGGGGTGGTTCCACCAAAGTCCATACTTGGTTTGTGTACATGGATTCCATCTCGTATCTCATGGCTTTTAACCAATTCTGAGAGTCCGGCCCTTGCATGGCCTCTCCATAGTAGGCTCATCTCCTATGATCATAGTGTCACAAGTTTCCGTCACGAGAAGTCCATACCTGTCTGGCTCTTGGCGCACTCTACTCGACCTACGAAGCTCTTTTGTTACTTGAACAGGTTTCTCCACAACCTGTTGTGGTTCCTATTCATGTTCCATAACCGAATCAGTAATTTGTTGTTCTTGAATTTCTTCAAGTTCTACAGTCCTCCCAATTGCTTCTTTACATACAAATTCTCTTTCTAGAAACACGCCGGTCCGAGCAACAAACACTTTGTTATCGGTTGGATTGTAGAAGTAATAGCCCTTAGTTTCCTTAGGGTATCCCACAAACTTACACTTATCCAATTTTGGCCCGAGTTTGTCTGGCTGTAAACGTTTTACATAAACGTCGCAGCCTCATATCCTCAGAAACGACACTAACGGACGGCTCCCACTCCACATCTCATGTGGTGTCTTCATGACCGATTTGGATGGAACACGGTTAATGGTGAAAGCTGCTCACATTAAAGCATAGCTTCAAAAAGATAACGGAATATCTGTTTGACACATCATAGATCTCACCATGTCTAACAAGGTTCGATTCCTCCTCTCGTATACGCCATACCATTGTGGCGTCCCGGGTGGAGTGAGTTGCGATAATATCCCACACTCTCTAAGATAATCATCAAACTCTTGGCTCAAGTAGTCACCTCCTCGATCTGATCGTAGAGCTATGATACTTTTGCCAAGTTGCTTCTCTACTTCTTTCTTAAATTCGTTGAATTTCTTAAAAGATTCGGATTTAGCCTTCATAAGGTATACAAATCCATATCTACTGAAATCATCAGTGAATGTAATGAAGTAGACATAACCACCTCTGGCAGGTGTAGAAAACGGCCACACACATCAATATGTATGAGTGCTAATTGCTCACTAGTCCTTTCACTTTTCTTGTTGAAAGGGGACTTTGTCATCTTTCCTAACAAACAAGCCTCACATGTATCATATGATTCAAAATCAAATGAGTCTAGAAATCCATCCTTATGGAGTCTAGATACACGTTTCTCTTATATGGCCTAGACGACAATGCCATAGATAAGCAGGATTTAAATCATTCATTTTAATCCTCTTAGTATTTATGTTATAGATTGGATAGCTTAGATCAAGGATATATAATCCATTAAATAATTGCGCACTACAATAGTGAATAATATCAAAATAAATGGAACAACAATTGTTATTTATTGAAATAGTAAAACCTTTCTTGTCCAAACAAGATACGGAAATAATGTTCTTACTCATAGCAGGAACATAAAAGCAATTATCTAATTCTAAAAATAATCCAGAAGGCAGAGACAGCCTATACACGCCTATAGCCAATGCAGCAACTCTTGCTCCATTCCCAACGCGCAAGTCCACCTCTCCTTTTGCTAATTTTCTACTTTTACTTAGATCCTGAATATTTCGACAAATATGAGATCCACATCCAGTATCCAATACCCATGATGAAGAAGTAGTTAAATTAACATCTATAACAAAAATACCTGGTGGTTGTGGGATCACTATCCCAAGCCTTTTATCCTCCAGATACTTTGGGCAATTCCTCTTCCAGTGTCCAGGCTGACTGCAGCAGTGACAATCACCCTTGATCACGCCTTTGGCCACGCCACCAGCAGGTTTAAGAGCAGTGTCCTTGGGTTTAGCAACTGCCTAGCCTTTACCCTTGGAAGTAGAGGCAAACCTTTTACCCTTTCCTTTCTTCACCATCATTATGGCCTTGCCTTTCCCTTGTTGATGGATTGTTCAGCCGTCCTCAACATATTGAGTAGCTCTGGCAGAGGCTTGGCAATCTCATTCATGTTATAGTTCATGATCAACTGTCCATAACTATCCAGCAACGATTGCAGAATGAGATCTGTGGCCAACTCTTGACCAATTAGGGACCCTAGGCGATCGAGATTTTCAAGATACCCGATCATCCGCAACACATGCGGTCCTACTGGGTTTCCTTCTGCCAAGTGACTCTTGAACAATGCCCGAGAAACTTCATACCGTTCAACCCTTGCCTGCTCTTGGAAGAGCTGCTTCAAGTGTTCGATCATATCGACAAGATTCATGTTCTCATGTTGCTTCTGAAGCTCATGAGACATGGTGCAAAGCGCTAAGGCAGGCCGCATCATTAGCATCATCAACACGTTTCTGATACGCCTTTAGGGCTGCAGGGGTATTGTTCTCTGGACCCTATGGAACGGATTCGTCTACTGTGTACAGTTTCTTTTCTTGTTTAAGAACGATTCTTAAATTTTTGTACCAGTCCTGAAAGTTGGTTCCAGAAAGCTTGTCCTTCTCAAGAACAGCCCGTAGGGAGTGTGATGAATTCGATGAATTGTTTGCCATTGGAATTCTACAAAAACGAGAAAT
This sequence comes from Linanthus parryae, assembly GCA_023055425.1. NCBI lineage: Eukaryota > Viridiplantae > Streptophyta > Magnoliopsida > Ericales > Polemoniaceae > Linanthus > Linanthus parryae. The sequence goes on along the minus strand of JALGPY010000008.1, from coordinate 85,964,689 downwards.
ATACAAGATTTTAGTATGATTTTACTATACTCAATAATGTCTAGATTATTAAATATAGCTCCCACTATTTTTCTCAAATTAATAACCCTCCATATTAATGCGGAAAATATCCTTATATTTTCTAGTGGGCAAAGATCCATATTTCGCCTTTTCCGAGCTTTCTTTGGAAAATAATCATTACTTATCCATCCCCATGAATAATCTCAATTGTATGCCTCTAGGTTCTTTTAATCTTATTAAATCTACATAGTTGTGTCCAACCTCTTACTTAAACAATTTCACATTGTTACGTGCCGTCGCATCGAATCATGATAAACCATGTGCCATGCTTTGGCACGCACAATCATGGGATATAGTGATCATGATGAGTGTTTAAATAACGAGAAGGCATAAACACAATATTTTGATTTAGGGATTTGCCTTTCAATTTTAATTTTTTATTGTTGATCAATATCAACATGATCCATATGTTTGAGTTTTGGGCAAAACGCCAAATCATAGATCCGGGTTGTCTAATTATCTTATTTTCCTAATCGCATGAATCGACCATACACCAATCACAAAATAATAAGACAATAAAATAAACAACCACAACAAAATAAACGTGATGTAGATATGGCCTTTCTAGACTAAGATATTCCCAATCCAATGAGAATATCTATGAACCCCAAAAATAGATCACATTACCATGCGCTTCCATATCTTGGTCCATCCTTCATAGTTTTGTGGAATGCTCCATGCTCCATCTCCATGGCTCTAATGTCTTTGGGCTTCTTTTCTTCAATCTTGGCTAACAATCTATTTTATCTAGCTACTCATATAGTAAATAAAATAAATCTCACAAGTTGAGAAAAAGGCAAATCGCAGGCCGTAAACCTTAATTAATTATTACATTAATTGATCAGCTCGCAGGCCGTAAAACAAACCACAAATTAAACATTCACACACAAACCACAACCTAGGGCCATATCCAACCACCATGTGAATAGCACATAAACAGTTAAAACCAATTTTAACGCGCTTGTTCAATTTTTAATTGTTTTGGAAGAAGTAGGGTCAAAACAATCCAAAAAGAACTTCCCAAAGCCCTATTGGATCACACACGGCCCTAGGGCTCGGCCAAGCCCAAGCCGCCGGTCCCCCTAGTCGCACCTAGGCCCGGCCGGCCCTTAGGCCGTGCGTGGCTTGGGCGGCAAGGCACGGGGGCGGTCCCTTATGGGGGCGGATCCATTCTAGGAGTTGTTTCCAAGAACAACTCCTACCTTGTTGCCCAATCCAAGTTGTTTCCATGTTGAAAAACCATTTTTTTCAAAATATGTGCCCAAACCCTAATTTTCAAACCAAGAAACTCACTAATTTGTTGCATCCAATGACCAATTAGATCTTGTTAGATTTAATCTCCATTCAATTGCATCTACTATGCTTAATTTGTCGTTTTACGCGATAAACATGAATTTAAAGTCTTAAAACAATAAAATCGTAACACATAAACTACGTTATGCTCTACGACATGTGGCTCTGAAACCACTGTAGGGTTTTGAACATGGAATCACAGCGGAAGAAAATAATTATTCCTTTCAAATCCCTCCAAGGTTCACAAGTCAAGAAAACATAACGATAGTAAAGGATTAATATGTGTTTACCTTTGGGTTCTCCTTTGATGACTTCAAACGCGAATAATGTCACGTTCTCTACGGTTGATCCACGCCTAGGATAGAGAATTGGACCTCCCAACCTTCTTATGCTAGCTAGAACGGAGGAAGGAGACAACGGAATCACGCAACAAAGCCACAAAGGGGGGAATTCGGCCTCCTTGTGTGGCCGACGGGTTGGGGCGGCGGGTAAGGGGAGGACGCCGCTTACTTGCTTGCTCTCAACTCTTTTCTCTCATCTCAATATGTGTTATGAATAACATCTATTGAGAGGGAAGGAAGGAGTTCCTTTATATAGTCCAACTACTTCTAGTTGTTTCCATAAAGGGCCCAATACTAATCATATCCTTATATGGACTAGTATTATTTGCTAATTAGTCCTACTAAGTTAGCAACTTGTTGCAATGTGATCCTTTTAATTAATCTCTATTGATTAAATATCTTGTCCAATTATATCCTTATGGCGTGTGACCCCATAGCTTTCTACTTAATTGGTAGTAACTATTTACAAACATGGAGCGGTGTCTAGGAACACATCCATGCCACCCAATTAATAGAAATAGTCATCTTGACAAACCTTGTGATCTTATTATCGCATCCCTTTGTCTCATTATCCGGGTTGGACACGAGACATACAAGTCACACTCGTATATCCAATCCATGTTTCTCGATCCTGGGATTAGCCCTATCCATGCATATGACATAAATATTCCCATATTGATTCATATGAGTCTGGCCAGACATTCTATAGGCGCCATCCCTCGAGTGGCCTCGGATATTTGCTCCCATTATGTGGGAGGGACAAATAATATCTATATCACACACCATCTCTAAGCTTTCTTCCTATTGTGCCCAACATACGCTTTTATAACTACCCAGTTACGCAGTAGAGTTTGACGTTGTCAAAGCACAATATTCCACAACTAGAGTATCTAGTGACTTCAAGTCTAAGAATGATAATATCATATCACCGCGAGAAGCACTTGTGACTTTACATAACTTGTATGTAGCCTTCTCGGATTTGGGTCAATCCAGTATGTCATTACCCCTAATACATATCCATGTGTTGGATCGTGATATCTCCATTTCAATCCAACCCCATACTAGTCTATAGATGATCGTCATGTTAATCATTATATTTGACTAGGGATATTTAAGATAAGCAACACGATTTGAAAATCTAAGGACTTCATTATATTAAATATCTCCATTAATAATACAATGATTATTCTAGCGAATTCATACTAAAATTAGATTGCCTCTAGGGCATCTATTCCAACATCTCGGACCTGTTCTTGAGCAACACATCAGCACCCGAGATTATATCTAAATAAACTCAAAATAGCACGAAACTGACTCAACTCTATCCTCGAACTCAGCATCCATACTCATCATAAACAAAGGATAAAGTGGCTAAAATAAGGAAAAAATAATGCGATCCATGGAAAATAGGTCCCATTAAAACTTTTAACATAAATCTTTTTGGGAGTTATCAAATACCCCCCCCCCCCCCCCCCCCTCACTGAACATTGCTAATGCCAAGCAAACAACTAATCCATTTACGTGATAAACCTAAAACTGAGAGATCACTAGATGACTCAACAGACTCAGATAACAACTCAACTACTGGACTAACTCAACAATATACTGACTCGATATGAATCCACTGAAAGACTCCCCATAATTCTACAATATCAATAAAAACTTTCTTTTTTGCGAGATTGGGAAATCTTTTCAACATAAACTGAAATATTTGCAAGCTCTCACTTGCTCCCCTTTGAATTTCATCAGGCATAGCAACAATGGGATAGTAGAAGTTGATTTTATACGAACAACCCGTTTTCACTATTAACATGTTACATCAGTGCACTGTTATTAATTTTTTCACATTAGGATTATATCATGTAGTATGCATTCTCTACGTGTGGATAAGATCCTATATTACATTGTTATATGCGTGCTCTTGTCTATGATGGTTGATTTAAGCTTCAGGAACGAAAATTTTTTAAGGAGGAGGTGATGTAATACCCCATATTTATTTAGATGGGAAATTTTGATAATTAAATGAATGTTTAAGGATAATTTTGGAATTTTTCAATGCAAGGACATTATGGGAGTATATGTTATTTATTCACTACAACTTTTATTTTATACGTAATTATATTTTACCATTTTACTTTGTGGTTATTTACATTTTATGTAAACTTATAAAGCATAAAGGCGTGTTCGTAATTTACAAGGTAACGGCATTATGGGTATAGAGTTCTATTTTTCACTCCTTTATATTATTAAGTATGTTTCTTGGAATTTTATTCCTACTCTTTTATTTTTATTTATTTACATACTCTAATTATTTTTCCTATATTGACTATCCTAACCAAACTAGCCTAGTCATCACCTAAATGTGATACTCCTTCCACACCCAGCCACCTTGACCCTTGTTACCACTTAAAGTGGTGCAACCAACACATTTTGTCCTATTTTAATACACCCAGGCTAAATAGTGGTAGAACCACCACATATTACATCTTCTCTCTATAACTAAAAAAAAAAAAATAGAAAAACGCAATGCAGGAGAAACCCATATACGGGTTCCTTTTTTTCCTCCATGGATGTTCATCTTCAAGCTCCAAATCAAGACCTTCTCTTAACCAAATAAATCCCAATCAATTGGGATTCATTACCAGTCAACCATTGACCAATTCCCTCACAAATTTTGGAAACCATATTCACTCCTTTCCTTTACTCGCCTTCACCCGAACTTATAAAAACCCCCCATCAACCTGAATTCTTCTTCATCCCACAACTCATCCTCTCTCTTGCACACACACACACACTGATCTCTCCTTCTATCTAGTTTCAGACCCCAACCGGGACGCCACCAAGGCACCGGCGAACCCAGCCAAGTCCGAGCCTGACGCCGCCGAGGAGCTGCATGCTCTCTCACTATCTCTCTCTATCTCTCTCTATCTATCTCTCTCTCTATCTCTCTCTATCTCTCTCTCTCTCTCTCTCCGGTTGCGATCAAGCCATCGAGGACCACTACCGCTGGTGCTAGAGGCAGCAACAACCACGATCCCCACTTCCATCTTCGTAGTAGTTTTTTTTCGCCATTCAGTAACAACCCACACCTCTTATTTTCAACTTTAGCTGTTAAAGTTTGAATTTTTATACTTGATATATGTTATAAACCAAATTTAAATTTAACGGGTAAGCTTGCATGATCGGTTATGGAGTTTTAAATTTGGAGAAGATGGAGTTTTGCCATTGTTTGCAAACTTAGGGTGTATTATAGATATACATGAAACATTTGGGGTGCTAATTGTAGTTTTGCGAGTGGAGCTACTTGTACTTACCTATATACTGTTAAGGAGGGGGAGTTTTTTGTTGTTTCTAAAACTTACATGCTAATTCTATGATTTGACAAAACCCATTAGATGGTACTAGTTGTAGTTTCACCCAACTTGATTTTAATACTACAAATTGATTTTGTCGTGTTATATTTTTTTGAAAATAAATAATACCTTTTTATAAATAAAGTTTTTTTATTAATATAATTTTTTATTAAAATACTTACAGTAAAGTTTATATGATTAATCATTAAGCTAGTTCCTTATATTTCAGAAGCAGTTTTTTGCTTTAAATTAACATTTACATCTCTAAAATGATACAAATGTTATTTTCCCTCATATAAGGATCCTGGTAATGTTTTCATTAATAAATAATTATAGCATATTTTCTCATAACAAGTTATATTTCTAGTGTTTATATGAATTACCTATGGTCAAAAATTTATACCTTGGTTATTTAATTTTATGATAAAATTAATATTTCTATAATGTTTAATAGGATATCCTCTCTAATTACAATTTCATATTCTTTATAATATAAGTTTTATGTTGTATGTTAATTCTAAAATTTGTATCAGTTAATATTGTGACTCTTCCATTATGACTAATTTTTCCGTTAATTCCCAATAAATTATTTGAAGTCTATGCTAAGTATATTATTATGTTAACACGTTGGCTTTGTATTATTATTAAATTCTTATCATTGCTTGGGGTCCTATGTGGCTTAGAAAACAGTTAGGACATGCATGTCATAGCATGTAGGGGAATTATATGGCTTGGATGCCTTGAATGAATGTTGGTTAGGGCATATTAATTATGTAGACACCGGGCTCATAGATTGTGAATTTGTTGAAGAACCGTACTACGGTTATTAGGAGCTCTCAATTTCTGTACACTGCCCTACTCTTGTTAGTTTTATACCTTTGAATTAAAGATGTGTATAAACTCAGGGGTAGTTATACTTTGAAGAAGATGAATGAAATATTTGGTTGAGAGATATGTTCAAAGCTCCAAAGCTTTGAAGCTCAACTTTGCCTATAGTCTTTTTATATAATAGTTGACAATTTTCTGTGTTGCAGGCTTGGCATTGGATTGAATGTCGTTTATAAGCATTTATGTTGTCTCTCTAAAATATTCTTGAACTTACATTGTGCTTACATTGATAAACTAGTGTGCATATTGGTTGTCTTAAGAATCATAGCTTGCATGCCAAAGCTTTGGAGGATGACAAAGCTCCAAAGCTTTGGAATTTTTACTGGATTCTTAACTTAGTTTTTCTAGCTAACAGATTCTTGTTGCAAGATAACTTATCTGGTTATGTAATTCGTTACTGACTTGTTCTAAGTTATAATCTTTACATTAACTATATTTTGGCTATAAAAACACAAACACACACACACACACACACACACACACAGACATATATAGTGTTTATTCTCACAGAAAATAGCTTAGCTTAATTGTTAATCTGATTTTCCAAACAGGTCATTGTACTTATGCTAATTCTCTGAATTTTTAGCCCTAATTGTGTTCAAGTTTTGTAGGGATGGACTTTGGTCAAACCTACATAACAAAATCAAAACAGCCGTTTGAATATAGCTGTTGAAAGAAGTTGTTAGGTGGTTATGGATTTATAGGGATTATGTTCCTAAAATCTCTCAGGTTGTTGCTGCTATCTTGTAGGGTTTTGATACAAATTTCACAGCGGAATAAAAAAAATAAACTTCGTTAAAAGCCCCCCATGAATCGCAGATCATGAATCATAACGATGGTAAGGGATAAAGACAGTGCGTACCTTGTTTGTCTAAATTCATGACTTTACGTAGAATATTGTCCACGTCTCTATGAATATCCACACCTAGGAATTCACCGCATCCTCCTAACTCCTTGTGCTAGCTCACGTCAAGAAGGAGGAAGAAGAAGATCACGCAAAACAAGGACCCCGCCTCTTTGGTGGCTGACGGGTAGAGGCAGACGGCCTAGGGTTTCGGCCCTAGGTCTTTTGCTCTCTCCTTCATTTATTCTCTTTCAATTGTGATAACAATTATGACAAACACTTATGATAAAATAAGCTAGGAGTGCCCTTATATAGTTAATACTTGTTTATAAACTACATATAAGCCCCAATACTAATCCTGTCCATACACGGATTAGTCCACCTTGAAAATTAGTCCTACTAAGTTTTCTTGTGGTTGCGTATTGATCCTTCAATTTAATTAGTCCTACTAATTTATCCCAAAGTCCTGTTTAATCCATAGGGTGTGTGAACCCATTGGTTTCTACTTAGTTGGTGGTAACAATTTTCTAACATAGAGCGGTCTCTAGAAAGACATCTATGCGACCCAACTAATTGAAATACTCAGTGATTCGACAAATTTTGTGACACCGTATTGTATTATCCCTTTTTATCCAATACCCGGATTGGAGAAAAGACATACAAGTCACAATCGTATATCCATTCTATAGTTTCTCGATCCTGGGAATAGTATTATCCATGCAAATAACATCAATATCCCATATTGATTTATCTGAGTCTAGCCATATATTCTATAAGCACTACCCCTAGAGTGGCCGTGGATATTTGCTCCATTATGTGGGAGGGACAAATCCTCTCTACATCACTACTATCTCTCAGCTTGCTTCCTATTGTGTCCAATAACGTCTTTATTTCTACCCAGTTACGGTGTAGTGTTTGGCGATATCAAAACACAATACTCTACAACTAGAGTATCTAGTGACTTCAAGTCTAAGGACCACAATACCATATTCACAACGAGAAGCATTTGTGACCTTAACATAATTAATGTAGCCTTCTCGCGGTGGGTCAACCCAATATGCCATTACACCTAATGCATACCCATGTGTTAGACTTGATATCCCCATGTCAATCTACCCACATACTAGTCTATAGTTGATCGTCCTGTTAATCAATATAAACAACTAGGGATATTTAAGATATACAACACATTGTAATCTAAGGACTTCATTATATTAAATATCTCCATAAATAATACAATGATTATTCTAGCCAAAATAATGTTCATACTAAATAAGATTGCCTCTAGGGCATCAATTCCAACATTCTCCCACTTGCGCTAGAGCCAATCCGGTGCATCTCGTTCGCCAATAGATCCAGTGTGCCCTTCATGCTTGCGCTAAACATGAGGCTTTATAAGTGGATCTGATATATTCTCATCTGTAGGAATCATGCATATCTTCACATCTCCTTTATCGATTATTTCACGAACAAGATTGAACTTCCTGAGTATGTGTTTTGATTTCTGGTGTGACCTGGGTTTCTTGGATTGTGCGATCGCCCTAAAGTTTTTACAATACAACTCAACTGGATTCACAATTCTAGGAACCATACTAAGCTCAGTAATGAACTTCCTAATCCAAACAACCTCCTTTGATGCGCCATTCGCAGAAATGTACTCAGCCGCAGTTGTAGAATCTGCACCGTCTCTTGCTCGGAACTTTTCCTGCTCACAACTCCTTCATTCAGGAAAAACATGAATCCCGACTGCGATCAGAAAACATCTTTGTCGGTTTGGAAGCTTGCATCAGTGTAACCCCTTACACGCAAGTCTTACTCCCCTCCATATATCAAGAACGCATCCTTAGTTCTTCTCAAGTACTTACGAATGTGCTTGACAGCGATCAAGTGACTCTCACCCGCATTGGACTAATTTAGGCTTTCCATACTCAATGAGTATGACACATCTAGTCTAGTACATAACATAGCGTACATGATGGATCCTATGCCCGACGCATAGGGAACCCTACTCATGCAGTCCTTCTCAATCTCATTGGAGGGACAGTCAACCTTGAAAGGATAACTTCATGCGACATGGGCAAGAATCCCTTCTTGGAATCTTGCATGTTGAACCGTTTCAATACCTTGTCTTTATATGTACTTTGTCTTAGGCCGAGAAGCTTCCTAGATCTATCCCTATAGATCTTGACACCAAGTATATAAGCTGCATCCCGTAAGTCCTTCATTGAGAAACACTTTCCTAGCCAATCTTTAACGAATTGCAAGGTAGTAATGTTATTTCCAATGAGTAGTATGTCATCCACATACAAGACCAGAAACACAACAAAGCTCCCACTAACCTTCTTGTAAACACAAGGTTCATCTTCGTTCTAGATGAAGCCAAACTCTTTGACCACGTCATCAAAACGTCGATTCCAACTCCTAGAAGCTTACTTCAACCCATAAATGGATCGCTGCAACTTGAAAACTTTTTAGGCATGCTCTGGATCCTCAAAACCCTTTGGATGTGTCATGTGCACATCTTCAAGGAGGTTTTCATACAGAAACTCTATTTTAACATTCATCTGCCACATCTCATAATCGTGATAAGCTGCAATAGCAAGTAAGATACGAATGGATTTGGTCATCACGACTGGGGAAAAGGTTTCATCATAGTTAATACCATGAATCGGTCTGAATCCGTTTTCCACCAATGTGCTCTTATAGGCAATCACATTGCCATCCATGTCGGTTGAAGAACCACTTGCACCCTATGGGCCGAGCCCCTTGGGGTGGTTCCACCAAAGTCCATACTTTGTTGGTATACATGAATTTATTTCAGATCTCATGCTTCAAGCCAATTTTGAGATTTCGGCCCTTTCATGGCCTCTCCATATGTAGTAGGCTCATATATGAGTAGTTCGTCACCGGGCTCAGTCACGAGAAGTCCATACCTCTCGGGATCCTGGAACACCCTACTAAACCTACGAAGTTATTGTGTTAATTGAACAAGTTGCTCTACAAAAGCTTGTGGTTCCAGCTCATGTTCCATCGTAGGAACAGTGTTTTGTGGTTCTTGAATTTCTACAAGTTCTACATTCCTCCCACTGTATTCTTTAAAGACAAGTTCTCTTTCTAGAAACACATCAGTCCGAGAAACAAACATTTTGTTCTCGGTTGGATTTTAGAACTAATATCCCTTCGTTTCCTGAGGGTATCCCACAAACTTACACTTATTCGACTTGGGCCCGAGCTTGTCTGTTTGTAAACGTTTTACATAGACATCACAGCCCCAAATCCTCATAAACAATAGTGTGGGACACCTACCACTCCACATCTCGTATGGAGTCTTCATGAAAAATTTGGATGGAACACGGTTAAGGGTGAAAGCAGCACATAATAGAGCGTGTCCCCAAAATGGTAATGGAAGATGAGTTTGACACATCATAGATCGAACCATGCCCAACAGAGTACGATTCCTCCTCTCTGACACACCATTCCACTATGGCATTCCGGGTGGATTGAGTTGGGACAAGATCCCACATTCTCTAAGATAGTCGTCAAACTCTTGGCTTAAGTATTATCCTCCACGATGCGATCGTAGAGCCTTAATACTTTTGCCAAGTTGCATCTCTACGTCACTCTTGAATTCCTTGAAATTTTCAAAGGATTCGAATTTGGCCTTCATAAGCTATAAAAATCCTTATCTACTGAAATCATCAGTAAATGTAATAAATAAAGATAAACACCTCTGACCCGCGTGGCAAATGGTCCACATACATCAGTATTCACGAGAGCCAATTTCTCACTAATCCTCTCACCTTTCTTATTGGAAGGGGACTTTGTCATTTTTCCTAAGAAACAAGCCTCACATGTCTCATATGATTCATAATCAAATGAGTCTAGGAATCCATCCTTATGGAGTCTAGAAATGCGTTTCTTGTTTATATGGCGTAAATGAAAGTGCCATGAACAAGTAGGATTTAAATCATTAGTTTGAATCCTCTTGGTATTGATGTTATATACGGAGTTATCTAGATCAATGATATACAATTCATTAGACAATAAAGCATTACAATAATGCAAACCATCAAAATAAATTCAGCAATATTTGTCCTTCATTTTAATAGAAAAACCTTTCTTGTCCAAACAAGAAACATAAATAATGTTTCTGCTCATAGGAGACACGAAATAATAATTTTGTAATTCTAAGATAAGTCCAGAAGGCAAAGATAACTCATAAACGCCTACGAATAATGCAGCAACTCTTGCTACATTCCCCACGCGCAAGTCTATCTCCCCTTTAGCCAGTCTTCTACTTTTCTTTAGATCCTGCACATTTCGACAAATGCGAGATCCACATCCAGTATCCAATACCCAAGATGAAGAGAAAGATAGATTGTTATCTATAACAAAAATACCTGGTGGTGGTGGAATCACTATTCCAAGCCTTTTATCTTCCTGATATTTTGGGCAGATCCTTTCCAGTGTCCAGGCTGACTGCACTAGTGACACTCACCCTTAGTCACGCCCCCAGAGGGCTTCAAGGAAGGCTCCTTGGATTTAGCTACTTTCTTGCTCTTTCCTTTGGAGGTAGATGCAAATCGCTTGCTCTTTCCTTTATTGACCACATTTATGACCTTACCTTTCCTTTCGTTGATGGTTTGTTCAGTTATCCTCAACATATTGAGTAAATCTGGCAGAGGTTAACTGATCTCATTGATGTTATATTTCATAATGAACTGTCCATAACTATCAGGCAACGATTGCAAGATGAGATCAGTGGCCAACTCTTGACCCACCGGAAACCCTGAGCGTGTGAGACTCTCCAAGTACCCGATAATACGTAGTACATGAGGCCGTACATGGTTTCCCTCTGAAAGATGAAATTTGAATAATTCCTTGGACACCTCATACCGCTCATGCCTCGCCTTCTCTTGGAAGAGCTGCTTCAAGTGTATGATCATATCAAACGCAACCATGTTCTCATGTTGCTTCTGAAGCTGAGAGTTCATGGTGCAAATCATAAGGCAGGCCACATCATTAGCATCGTCAACGATCTTCTGATATGACTTTATGGCTGCAGCAGTATTATTTTCTGGACCTTCAGAAACTTGCTCTTCTAGAATATACAGTTTCTTTCCTTGATTGAGAACGATTCTCAAGTTTCTGTACCAGTCGATAAAGTTAATTCTAGAAAGCTTGTCCTTCTCAAGGACCGATCGTAGGGATTGTGATGAATTCGATGAAATGTTTTCCATTGGAATTATACAAAATAAGAAATATACAAGTTTTAGTATTTTGTGAACAAATGACTGCATTTAATAATTGCTAGATTATTAAACATAGCTCCCAATATTTTTCTCGAATTAATAACCCTCCATATTAATGCGCAAAATATCATGTATATTTTTTAGTGGGCCAAGACTCATATTTCACTTCTTCTTGAGCTTGCTTTGGCAAGTCACCCAAGAATTAGCTATTTAAGTAGGAACAATTTCCAATTGCATCCAATGCAACTCTTCGTTCAATTGGGCAAATAAATCCTTATTTATCTATCCCGTAGATAATCCCAATTGTCTTGCCTCTAGGCTTTCAATCCTATTGAACTAGCCGAGTTGCGTCCAACCTCTTACTTCAACAATTGTACATTACTTGCTAGTGTCATCGCGTCATCCTATAAAGAATCAAATCTCCTTTCTTTTGCAAGCCCAAACTCAATGCATTATAGTTTAAACGAGTGTTCAGTAATGAGAAGGCAAAAATGCAATATTTTAATTTAAGGGATTTTTCCTTTAATTTTAATTGTTTTGTTGATCCATATCAACCGATCCACTTATTTGGGTTGGGTAATCCCAAAATAAAAGATCTAGGTTCTTAATTATTACCTTGTCACAATTTGCATGCATCATCCATACACCAAAAATAAACAACGAGACAATAATTTAAACAATCACAAACAATAAATACACGTTATGTGGATGTGGCCTCCTAAAACTAAGATAACACCAAGCCAATGAGAATACCTATAAGCCCCAAAAATACAGCAAGCTCATCTCTATGTGCCTCCATCTTTAGGCCATGCTCCTTAGCTTGTGGAATGCTGCCATGTCGTGGTTTCCTTAATTCTTTAGGCTTCTTCTCCATGTCTTGAATATCATCTGAAAGGGTGTACAGTAGGTAGAAATGCAGGATCAATACTCTAGAAGTGGGGGGGGGGGTTGAATAGAGTATGCCAACATTTTCTAAACTTGCAAGAGGAGTGGTTTCAAGAAGAATTGTAATGAGAGAAGAGAGATTCAAGGCCTTGAAATGAGTTTCAAGCTCTTAGAATGAAAATAGTTGAAGTTTTAAAAGATAAGTCTATTTCAACCCCTTGAAATTAGTTTCAAACCCTTGAAATAAAAATGTTTTGAATGCTGCAAAAGAACTAAGTATGTAACTGAAAAGTAAATGCAAGAGACACAAGATATATAGAGTTCAGTCCACTTGGACCTACGTCTCTACCTCAGGGATCTTCCTGCAGGATTTTTAACACAATTATTATTAATCCACAACTAAGCCCTAGATCTCAAGCACAGAGAGATTCCTTACTCTTTTACAGCTTGTGGTTCTCACTAACATATCTAGTACCTGCTCTAGCTATCTGATTAACTAATAATTCTCTATTGTTCACCTTGAACAATCCTTGAGAATGAGAACTAGAATTATTATCAAAATGATATCCAAATGAAGTTCAGAAGAAAAGAACACTATAACTCAATCTGCAATGAGTATGCAGTGTTCTTCTGATGCTTGGATTGAGAGAAATGAATCTTCTTCTTTGTTGCTTGTCAATCCATGAATGATTTTTATTGTCTCTGCTAATTGTAATGTTGCAATGCTTCAACTTTCCCTCTTTTTATAGAGCAGTTTGAATTGGAGATTGTTGAATCGATAATTCCAAAGTATAGGAATATCGTTCTAAGTAGTACCCGAGTAAGAACGGGGTCGAATCCACAAAGAGAGGAGGTTTAGACAATGACTTGCAAAACTAGAAAACGACAAACTAAAGCAAGAAACACAAACTCTCAATGGCTTTAAAGCTTGCCAAGCTATTCAAATCCACCAAAGTCAATTGATGGAGCAAATTTGAGTTTTAAGGACTAAGTAAACAACTACTCTAGCTACGATTAAAGAAACTAAATGAAACGACAAGTAGAGAGGGGCTAGGGATCATCGGTTTCTCTAGTGACCAATCCACCTATTACATTCAAGCCGTTTCTCACTTTGCATGTGTCAATCCACAAGACAAGTATCCCAAGAAGTGATTTCTCATACAATCCAACTCGTGACAAGAGAAGTGTGTAAATCCAACACGCTAATCAAGCACTAAAGAGGCTATTCAAATGAGACTCTCCAAATTTCAAGTGTTTCAAGCATCAACCATATGTAAACACACTTAGATGTTTCCACATGAAAGATCAAGCAACAAATGAGATTTGTAAATTCTCACTCAAATCGCCTAACTAGAACTCGATTTCTCAAAGTTAGGATTGACGAGTTCCTCTCACTCAAATGCAACTTCAAATCAAACACGTCAAAAGTATTCGCACATCTACCTATTCAATGCATCAAATACTTCAACAAGAGAAATCCAAACATTGCACTAAGCATTCAAGTGAACCCAATTCAACCTATTCATCCTTGAAGTTCAACTTGAAACAATATGGAGATTTAGACACTAGATAGTCCCAAATCACCCAAGCAAATTGAATTAGCTAAACATGAGTACAAATTCAAGAGAAGTAAAGAAAATTACCATTCCATTCATCATACTTGAATCCAACACAAGTTATCACCAATTCAACCTCAATACATCAACTACTACTCGATTCAAACTACAAAAACGAGCAATAATCACTTCCAACTACAATACTAAACTACCAAGTGAATCAAAGATGTGCAACTAAGCTGCTGCTACTATGCTACAGTGAAGAACACAGCAGCAGCAGCAGAACAGAGCAAAACAGTGCTCTACAACCACAAATCCGCCTGAAACTCACCTCCTCTCTCCCCCTCTTCCTCTTTCCCTTGTTCTTGGCCCTGATTATGCTCAAAGAGAGCTCAGGCGCTCAAGAACAAGCCCTGACTTGGGTGAAATCGGAGAGAGAGAGAGGACGAACTGAGACCCAAAAACAGAGTGTGTTGAACCGTTCGGGTATGAGAGAGAGCTGGGGGGTGAGCTGGTTTCGGGAAATTGCACCCGGCTCCCCCCTAGCTTGCTGGAATGTTTTAAAAGGCCCGGCTCCATCTTTAAAAGTTTTGAGAAACTGCACAAACTCCCCCAATCCGTTAAGTATCCTTCAAAATAGCCATTAAAACGTTTCAAAACTTGCACTTAAGCCCCACTTCCGTTAAAAACATAACTTTTTGGCCCTTTTCCTTCACTTTTGACTTCTAGATCTTCAATAATGACCCCAATTCTTCTCTTGTCTTCTCAAATAGGCCCTTAAATCTTCAACTATTCTTCGAATTAGGTCCTCCAAGTCTCTTCTTCACTTCTCTTGGTCTCTCCAAAGCGTCTCAATTCATCATTCAAGCTCTCCCAACTAGCCTCTTACGTTCTAAATCACGTCTTTGCCTACAAAATAAGATAAAAACAAGCAAAACTACAAAGACAAGCATAAGTCTAGAAAGAGAGATAAAATAGATAAATTACACATATTAGCAAGTTAAGAGGAGTTCGTTAACATACTAAAATATGCAATTTTAATTCATCAACACACCCCCCAACTAGCCTTTTGCTCGTCCTCGAGCAAAGAGAGCGATATTTAATTTTTCATTTTTTTTTTTTTTTTTTTTTAAAGAACCAATCATGAGAGGCACACACTCAACTAGACAAGGCTTGACTCAATTCTAAACTAGACTCAAATATTTACAAAAACGCACACACACATTTTCTATCCTAAGTGAGAACTCAAAGAAACAAAATACTAAGAGTTACTAGCTAATTTTAATTTTTTTGTGGGGGAAAAAGAAGAATACATAAATGTCTCCTCAAATAAATTCTCAAAGTCCAAGAAGATTGAGAAAGAAGCCTAAGGACGTCTAAGCATATACTCATACAAATGTGGGCGGTGTTTGGTAGAAGGTGACTCATGCGAACCACAAAACTTGTTAATTAAGTCCAATTTGCGAGAAAGTATGCCTTCAAAAATAAGGATCACGAGAAACTAGACATTCTCCTACTTATTCAAAAGCACCCATGTAGGATGGACTTCCAAAGCTTTGAACAAAATTTTTAAGAAGGGGAGATGTGCTTGTGGGCTTGTATGATCCTTTTGTGGATTTTTGGTAGATGATGCGATTTTTTTTTTTTTTTTTTTTTTTTTTTTTTTTTTTTTGAGATTTATAGCATTAACATTTTATTTTTAACCTCAAATCCAAGGATCTCCAAGACCCACAACAAAACAGAGGAATATACAAGCGAGTGGGCTTTTTAAGCTAAACCAAGGGAGCTATCTAGGTGGTGACGTAACATTATCCCCGGACACCCCTCTATTTCTTAGACATCGCATGGGGTGTCATTGGTAACCACCACTCCAATGGGCTACAAGTTTCCACCGCAAAAACGAATAGAGAAAAATCTTTTTGTGAAGTTCAAATAGCTTTAGAGAATACACCCTTTTTCAAAAGTAGAAGACGTCAAAGTTTATGCGATCAACTTAGCTTGAAGGACTTAAACATGAAACGTAAATTTAGTGTGTCGCTTTGTGAGAACGCATGATATCGCGGAAGGTGGGATATTGGTGTAGATGTATTGAGTATAAGCAAAGAATTCCTTTCTAAAATAAAAATAAAAAGAACATGGACTAAGAAATTTCATTATTTGAAAACATCTAGTTTCCTAAAATTCCCCCCTTTCACTTTTTCTCATTTTTTTTCATTTTTCAATTCAATTTTCAATTTTTTTTCTTTTTTTTTCAAAATAAGTGACTCAACTACGACTTTCTAAGACTCAATAAAGCTATCAAATAAGAGAATAAAATCTAGACTCAAGATGAAAGGTTAAAATAAACAAAACTACCAAAGAAATGAAAATAAAAACCTATGGTTTGACACGGGGAAAGAGTGATGCTTCTCATGAAAGGTTCACACATTTTTTCAAAATTTTCAATTTTTTTTTTTTAATTTTTATGATTTTTTTCAAATTTTTCATTTTTTTGTATTTTTCATGTAAATCACTAATTGAAGAAAAAGCATGCTTGTGACCATTTAAGCAAGAAATAAAATATATTCCCCACCCCCCAACTAAAATGTCACATTGTCCTCAATGTGTGAGAACAATGGAAGAGCATACAAATTCATATAAGAGTTAAGGGATAGATAGACCTCATTGTAGCTTTCTTGGCCACCAAGCACAAGTCCTCCTCCAAGAGCAACCTACAAAATGTTCATAGAAAAGAAAAAATGCAAGAAATAGAGATAAACTAATTTATTTATTTACAACTAGGGAGGTGGAACAAAGACAATGATGCTATCCCACCCCCAATCTTGGAAACTTCTTTCCATGCCATGCCCCTACTTCATTCTTAGAAAAGTACTTCTCCCTTAAAAAGTGTGATTCATCAATTAGAATAGATAGGAGAAGTAGGGGCAAGACACAAAAGATGAATAAGAGATGCAAGCAAAATCTAACAATAAAGTTAGAGCAAGTTGTTATATCATGCATCAACTTAAGAAAAGGGTTTGAAATCCTCAAATTAATTGAATCATAGAATGGGTCTTCATAAGTTGCCAAATTTTTACTTGAAATCACAACTTGAGAGATATGGGCAACTTGTGAATCTTCAATCTCATCAATTTTAAATAAGTTATATGGATTTGGGGATGGGGATGGGGCTTCACAAGTGGGAGTTAAAATAATTTGAGAACTTGAAGCCTCATCCAAACCCTTAGGCACATCTTCCATAATGATAGAATCCGAGGGAGCATTTAAGCAAAATTCAATTTCTTCACAAATACGAGCATACCTCCCCGGATCTTCATTAGACATATCAATGCTAACCGGAGTACCTCCCAATAAAACTTCAATTTCGTCACAATCAAGATCATAGGAACTCCGGTAAGTACTAGGCTCTTCTTGAGCACAAGACAATTCTACACTCCCTTCACTAGTGGTAGCATCAAATTTGACCCCTAACTCATCACATGAGTGATTTTCATTTTGCGACTCCTCCTCACAAGTGTCACTATGTGAGTCATCCAAAATGGCTTCACTCATGTCATGGGTTGAAGAGTCATCATCAAAAATATCAATCTCACTACCAATATCACTATCACTATCACATGCTTCTTTAGATTGTGAAAATGAGAAATGAATACAATCACCTATCCTAGTGGCAACAACTCCATCATCAAACACATCATCCAAAATTTGATCTTGAGCAAGCTCGTGATGTGTGTGAATAAGAACTTGAGACTCATATGATGGCAAGTTTTGTGAAGAGTAAGTACTATATGCAAGAGACTCATTATCATGCGATTGTGAATATGAGGATTCCACTCTATCAATCGAGTGACAAAAAGATCCTTCTACTTCTCTAAATGAGCCTTCAAGTTTACTTTGTGATTCTCTTAGTTCTCTTATTGAATCTCTTAGTTCTTTTGTGCCTTGGAGATATTTTTGAAATGTCTCCTCTAGAGAATCACTTATAGGCATATTTATCTCATCATTCACAAGTGATTCCCTCTCAAAATGATTAACTTCTATTGATTCACACATCATATCATTATATTGATAAGTGCAAGAATCATGAGAGTTCAAAAACATGTAAGTGTTTGAGGGAGGTGATTGTGCACAAGAAGCATGAGATGTGTAATCTAGTGTCCTACTATCATGCCAAGAATAATCATTCTTAGGAAAATAATCACCATTATTGTAAGCACGCTCACGTTTGGAACGCATTGATTCCTTAGAATGACTTTCATATCTAGTAAATGCATAGTAGTAAGGATGTGAATGGACGTTAGGCCTCTCACCAAGTCCAAAATGTTCATGAGACATTTTTTTTTCAAGCAAGTAGATGAGAGGTACTTGATGAATTTCACAAGCCCTCTTGAATCTCACAAGCTTAACTAACCACAAGCAACTAGAGAAAATGTCAAGAAAAATACTAAGAAAGTCAAGCAAATCAAATCTAAGGCCTAGCCTCTCCCCGGCAACGGCGCCAAAAACTTGTTGAATCGATAATTCCCAAGTATAGGAATATCGTTCTAAGTAGTACCCGAGTAAGAACGGGGTCGAATCCACAAAGAGAGGAGGTTTAGACAATGACTTGCAAAACTAGAAAACGACAAACTAAAGCAAGAAACACAAACTCTCAATGGCTTTAAAGCTTGCCAAGCTATTCAAATCCACCAAAGTCAATTGATGGAGCAAATTTGAGTTTTAAGGACTAAGTAAACAACTACTCTAGCTACGATTAAAGAAACTAAATGAAACGACAAGTAGAGAGGGGCTAGGGATCATCGGTTTCTCTAGTGACCAATCCACCTATTACATTCAAGCCGTTTCTCACTTTGCATGTGTCAATCCACAAGACAAGTATCCCAAGAAGTGATTGCTCATACAATCCAACTCGTGACAAGAGAAGTGTGTAAATCCAACACGCTAATCAAGCACTAAAGAGGCTATTCAAATGAGACTCTCCAAATTTCAAGTGTTTCAAGCATCAACCATATGTAAACACACTTAGATGTTTCCACATGAAAGATCAAGCAACAAATGAGATTTGTAAATTCTCACTCAAATCGCCTAACTAGAACTCGATTTCTCAAAGTTAGGATTGACGAGTTCCTCTCACTCAAATGCAACTTCAAATCAAACACGTCAAAAGTATTTGCACATCTACCTATTCAATGCATCAAATACTTCAACAAGAGAAATCCAAACATTGCACTAAGCATTCAAGTGAACCCAATTCAACCTATTCATCCTTGAAGTTCAACTTGAAACAATATGGAGATTTAGACACTAGATAGTCCCAAGCAAATTGAATTAGCTAAACATGAGTACAAATTCAAGAGAAGTAAAGAAAATTACCATTCCATTCATCATACTTGAATCCAACACAAGTTATCACCAATTCAACCTCAATACATCAACTACTACTCGATTCAAACTACAAAAACGTGCAATAATCACTTCCAACCACAATACTAAACTACCAAGTGAATCAAAGATGTGCAACTAAGCTGCTGCTACTATGCTACAGTGAAGAACACAGCAGCAGCAGCAGAACAGAGCAAAACAGTGCTCTACAACCACAAATCCGCCTGAAACTCACCTCCTCTCTCCCCCTCTTCCTCTTTCCCTTGTTCTTGGCCCTGATTATGCTCAAAGAGAGCTCAGGCGCTCAAGAACAAGCCCTGACTTGGGTGAAATCGGAGAGAGAGAGAGGACGAACTGAGACCCAAAAACAGAGTGTGTTGAACCGTTCGGGTATGAGAGAGAGCTGGGGGGTGAGCTGGTTTCGGGAAATTGCACCCGGCTCCCCCCTAGCTTGCTGGAATGTTTTAAAAGGCCCGGCTCCATCTTTAAAAGTTTTGAGAAACTGCACAAACTCCCCCAATCCGTTAAGTATCCTTCAAAATAGCCATTAAAACGTTTCAAAACTTGCACTTAAGCCCCACTTCCGTTAAAAACATAACTTTTTGGCCCTTTTCCTTCACTTTTGACTTCTAGATCTTCAATAATGACCCCAATTCTTCTCTTGTCTTCTCAAATAGGCCCTTAAATCTTCAACTATTCTTCGAATTAGGTCCTCCAAGTCTCTTCTTCACTTCTCTTGGCCTCTCCAAAGCGTCTCAATTCATCATTCAAGCTCTCCCAACTAGCCTCTTACGTTCTAAATCACGTCTTTGCCTACAAAATAAGATAAAAACAAGCAAAACTACAAAGACAAGCATAAGTCTAGAAAGAGAGATAAAATAGATAAATTACACATATTAGCAAGTTAAGAGGAGTTCGTTAACATCCTAAAATATGCAATTTTAATTCATCAACAGAGATCTTCTGGATCTTCTCATAACAAACTTCCCTATTTTGTAGCTTCAGCTTTGACTTCTCTAGCTAGCATCTATACTAAATAGGGGGACCTCACAAGTTGAGGAGAAAACGACACGTAGACCGTAAAAACCTAATTAATTATTTATAACTATAAAACCAAACAACAAAATAAACATCCACAACATCCACATATAAGGCCACATCTAATCACCATGCGAAAAGCAAATAATACAGTTAAAATCCAATTTTAACGCGATTGATCAATTTTAGTTCATATTTAGATTCGCTAGGGTCAAAACGGTCCAAGAGGCCCACCAAACCCCTTTGGACAAACCCCATAAGGACCACCACAACCCACCGGGTCGGCCGACCCTAGCCCACACGGTCAAACCGGGGCTAGGCCAAACCGGCACCTTGGTCGTGGGTTGCTTGGCGCACAAGGAGGGGGCATACGGCTCTAGTGTTTCGGCCCTATAGTTGTTTCCTTCCTCTCCTTCCTTGTTTGCCTGTTTCCAAATTAAGAAAATCCCTTTTCCCAATTTGTGCTGAAACCCTAGTTTTCAAAACCAAAATTAAAACATCATATGTGAACGGAATTCGCTAATTTTTATACGTCGAATCAGATTATGTCATTCCCTACTGAATCATATTAAGTTTTCAACAATATGACAATTTTAGTTTATACGAAAAAAGTAGCAGAACGGTGCAAAAACATAGAAAACAGGAACACATAAACCAAGTTATGTGCTGTGACATGTGGCTCTGATACAACTGTAGGTTTTGATATGAATTGCACAGCAGAATAACAAAATAAACTTCGTTCAAAGCCCTCCATGAATCGCAGATCATGCATCATAATGATGGTAAGGGATAAAGACATTGTGTACCTTGTTTGTCTGAATTCGTGACTTTACGTCGAAAGTTGTCCACATCTCTATGAATATCCACACCTAGGAATTCACCAAATCCTCCTAACGCATTATGCTAGATCACGTCCATAAGGAGGAAGAAGAAGATCACACAAAACGAGGACAAAAGAGGCCCTGCCTCTTTGGTGGCCGACGGGTAGGGGCGGACGGCCTGAGGTTTTGACCCTAGGTGTATTGCTCTCTCCTTGGTTTGTTCTCTCTCTCAGTTGTGATAAAAATTATGACACACACTTACAAGAAAATAAGGTAGGCGTGCCCTTATATAGTTAATAATTTTTTATTTACTGCATATAAGCCCCAATACTAATCCTATCCATACACGGATTATTTCACCTCGCAGATTAGTCCGAAGTTTGCTTGTGGTTGCGTATTGATCCATCAATTTAATTAGTCCTACTAATTTATCCCAAAGTCCGGTTTAATCCACAGGGTGTGTGACCCCATATGTTTCTACATAGGTGGTAGTAACAATTCATTAACATAGAGCGGTCACTAGCAAGACATCTATGCCACCCAACTAATAGAAATAGTCAGTGACCCAACAAACCTTGTGACACCGTATTGTATTACACCTTTTCCTCCAATACCCGGATTGGACAAGAGACAAAAAGTCACACTCGAATATGCAATCCATAGTTTCTCAATCCTGGGAATAGTCTTATCCATACAGATAAAATCAATATCCCATATTGGTTTATCTGAGTCTGGCCAAACATTCTGTAAGCACTACCCCTCGAGTGGTCGTGGATATTAGCTCCCTTTTGTGGGAGGGACAAATCCTCTCTACATCAGTACCATCTCTCAGCTTGCTTCCTATTGTGTTCAATAAACTCCTTTATTGCTATCCACTTACGGTGTAGTGTGTGACGATATCAAAACACAATACTCCACAACTAGAGTATCTAGTGACTTCAAGTCTAAGGACCACAATACCATTGTCACAACAAGAAGCACTTTTGACCTTAACATAATTAATATAGCCTTCTCGTGGTGGGTCAATCCAGTATGCCAATACCCCTAATGCATACCAATGTGTTAGACTTGTCCCCATATCAATCTACCAACATACTAGTCTATAGTTGATCGCCATGTTAATCAATATAAACGACTATGGATATTTAAGAAAAATAACACAGTGTAATCTAAGGACTTCATTAAATTGAATATCTCCATAAATAATACAATGATTATTCTAGCCAAAATAATGTTCATACTAAATAAGATTCCCTCTAAGGCATCTATTCCAACAGCCTCCCACTTGAACTAGAGCCAATGTGGTGCATCTCGTATGCCAATAGACCTAGTGTGTCCTTCAT
Source organism: Linanthus parryae (assembly GCA_023055425.1). Classification (NCBI taxonomy): domain Eukaryota; kingdom Viridiplantae; phylum Streptophyta; class Magnoliopsida; order Ericales; family Polemoniaceae; genus Linanthus; species Linanthus parryae. The sequence continues at coordinate 85,941,633 of JALGPY010000008.1, read as the reverse complement.
GCTGCGCTGAACAAGCGGCTTTGTAAGCGGATCTGACAGATTCTAATCTGTAGGAATCTTGCATATATTCACTTCTCCTGTAACGATTATTTCAGGAACAAGATGGAACTTCGTGAATAAGTTCTTGCATTTCTGGTGTGACCTGGGTTCCTTGGTTTGTGCGATCGCCCCAGTGTTGTCACAGTACAGCTTAATTGGATCCACAATGCTCGGAACCACACGAAGCTCAGTAATGAACTTCCAAATCCAAACAGCCTCCTTTGCTGCGCCACTCGCAGCAATGTACTCAGCCTCTGTTGTAGAATCAGCAACCATCTCTTGCATGGAACTTTTCCATCTCACAGATCCTCCATTCAGGGAAAACACGAATCCCGGATGCGATCTAAAAACATCTCTGTCGAATTCGAAGCTTGCATCAGTGTAACCCCTTACATGCAGCTCTTCCTCCCATTCATATATCAAGAACGCATCCTTATTTCTTCTCAATTACTTAAGAATGTTCGTGACAGCGATCCAGTGACTCTCGCTCAGATTGGACTAATATCTTCTGTCCATACTCAATGAGTATGACACATTTGGTCTAGTACATAACACGGCGTATATGATTTATCCCATGGACGATGCATAGGGAACCCTACTCATGCGGTCCTTCTCAATCTCATAGGATGGACAGTTAGCCTTCGAAAGGGTGACTCCCTGTGACATGGGAAAGAATCCCTTCTTGGAATCTTACATGTTGAACCGTTTTAAAACCTTGTCTGTATATGTACTTTGGCTTAGGCTGAGCAGCTTCCTAGATCTATCCCTATAGATCTTAATTCCAAGTATATAAGCTGCATCCCTTAACTCCTTCATTGAGAAACACTTTCCTAGCCAATCTTTAACATATTGTAAGGTAAGAATGCTGTTTCCCGTGAGTAGTATGTCATCCGCATACAAGACCAGAAACATAACAGAGCTCCCAATAACCTTCTTGTAAACACAAGGTTCGTCTTCGTTCTTGATGAAGACAAACTCTTTGACCACGTCATTAAAAAGTCGATTCGAACTCCTAGAAGCTTGGTTCAACCCATGACATAAAGTGTGTAATGTGCACATCCTCAAGGAGGTTTCCATACAGAAACTCTATTATGACATCCATCTGCCAAATCTCATAATCGTGATAAGGTGAAATAGCAAGTAAGATAAGAATGGATTTGGTCATTGTGACTGAGGAAAAGGTTTCATCATAGTCAATACGATGAATCAGTCTGAATTATTTTACCACCAATCGGCCCTTATAGGCAATCACATTGTCATCCATGTCGGTTGAAGAGCCACTTGCACCCTATGGGCCGAGCCCCTTGGGGTGGTTCCACCCAAGTCCATACCTGTTGGTATACGTGGTTTCCATTTCGGATCTCATGGCTTCAAGCCACTTTTGAGAGTCCGGCCCTTTCATGGCCTCTCTATAGGTAGTAGGCTAATCATCTATGAGCAGTGCGTCACCGGGCTCAGTCACGAGAATTCCATACCTCTCGGGCTCCTGGCGCACCCTACTAGACCTACAAAGTTCTTGTGTTACTTGAACATGTGACTTGAATACCAGTGTCACGACGAGAAGCACTTTTGACCATATTATAATTAATGTAGCTTTCTCGTGGTGGGTCAAACGAGTATGCCACTACCCCTAATGCATACCCATGTTTTAGACTTGATATCCCCAATCAATCTACCCACATACTATTCTGTAGTTGATCATCCTGTTAATCAATATAAATGACTATGTATATTTAAGATAAAAAACACATTGTAATCCAATGACTTCAGTATTTCAAATATCTACATAAATAATTCAATGATTATTATAGAAAAAATAATGTTCATACTAAATTAGATTTCCTCTAGGTAATTTATTCCAACAATTCTTTTATATACTGGGTTTGAATTTCAATTAATAAAAGAGTTGATCTACAGAGAAACATAAGTGAGAACAGACGTGGGAGATCAATAAACAATCACTCAAACAGATTGAGAGCTCAACATTGGAGAAGATCAATTATCTTCCAGACATCTGAAGAACACTTCCAAGCCTCACTCCTTATTATATCTCTTGTGTTCTTTTGTATTGTGCTTTACCTGTGTAATTAACTACATTTCTATATCTCATAAACTTTAATAAGTTAGTTGTTCAAGTGATTACAAGAGGTTCTTATTGTTTCATCATATTATAGCTGAAACTAGATAGGTTGGAACCACAAGCTATATAGGTGTGAGGGAGTTCACTTAGGCTTGAGATCTACGACTAAATCTGTGATTAGTAAGAAGTTGTTCAAATCTTGGAGGGATAGTATCCCTCAGGCGGAGATTAGGCTCATTGGTGGCTGAACTTCGTAAAAAATCACCGTGTTATTTGCTTTACTTTACTGCATTTCATTTTGTTCACAAAACTGCTCAAAACAGGAAGCTCCAAAAGCTTTGAAGGATTTCCTGCTTCAATGCTTTGAAGCTCCAGACTGTTTCAAAATGTCTCAAACTATTCCTATACTTGTCCAAATGTTTTAAACTCCTTTAGTTCTCTGTGCTAAATTTTCCAAAGTTCAATTTTAGCAAATGTTTGCATACCCTATTCACCCCCCCTTCTATAGTATCTAGAACCTGTTTTAGACCTGCATTACACACTTTAAATTGGTATCAGAGCTTGGGTCACTGTAAGGATCTAACCATCTTGTGACAATAAGTAATGTAGGTGATTAAGGATTTTCACAAGGAAGGGCAGCCAACGGACCTCTACTATTCTGTCGTGACAACTTTGTTCACTGGAAAGCTATGATCAAGGATTTGAGATGATTTTCAAGGCTTTAAAATCTTTTCAAAACTTTGAAACACATAGTACTTACCTGATACTCCTCCTAAACCAATTATTCCTTATTGAGCATGCCCAATTCTAATCTTAGGGCTGTAAATATTTCTTCTAGAAAGGTTTGGTGAAGATATCTGCCAGCTGCATGTTAGTAGAAACAAATTCAAGAACAACATAACCTTTTTCAGAACGATCTCTGATGAAATGATGTCTGACATCTATGTTCTTAGTTCTGGAATGCTGAAATGGGTTCTTTGTGATTGAAATAGCACTGGTGTTGTCACATATGATAGGTATTTCTTTTGAAGTCAAATCCAACATCCCTCATTTGCTGAGCCATCCAAAGCACTTGTGAGCAACAAGCTCCAGCCGCTATGTTTTCAACTTCAGCTATTGATAGTGCCACCGAATTTTGTTTCTTTGAATGCCAGCTAATTAGAGAAGAACCAAGAAATCCGCAACACCCATGAGTGCTCTTTCTGTCCACCAAATATCCTGCAATGTCAGCATCTGAATATCCACAAAGAGTGAAGTTAGACTGTTTTGGATACCAAAGCCCTAAGTCTTTGGTACCATTGAGATATCTGAAAATTCGTTTAACAACAACCAAGTGTGACTCTTTAGGATCAGATTGAAATCTAGCAGACATACAGATATTAAACATAATATCTGGTCTACTTGTAGTGAGATATAATAATTCAATCACACCTCTATACTCCTTTTTATTTACACTCTTATCTAATGATAGTGTAGAACTCATAGGGGTCTTGGTTACCTTGGACTGAGACATATTGTACTTGTTAATAAAGTCATTGGTATACTTGCTTTGATGCAGAAAGATTAAAGATTCCTTTCTTCATCTGGTGTACATGAAGTCCAAGGAAGAAGTTCAATTCTCCTATTAAGCTCATCTCAAATTCCCTGCTCATAAGATTTGATAAATCCTTTCAAAGAGAATCATATCGTTAGTAGCTCCAAATAGTATATCATCAACATATATTTGAACTACTAAAATGTCTTTCTCATGAGTCTTTATGAAAATATTTTTATCAACTAAACCTCTCTTGAAACCATTTTCAAGTAGAAACTTTGACAACCTTTCTTACCAAGCCCTTGGAGCTTGTTTCAAACAATAACGATCTTTTCCAAGTTTATAGACACGATCTGGAAACTCATCACTTTCAAGACCCAGGGGGTTGAGCAACATAAACTTCTTCTTGCAAGTAACCATTTAGGAATGCACATTTAACATCCATTTGAAATTATTTAATGTTCTTGTAAGAAGCAACTGAAAGTAACATTCTTATTGCCTCTAACCGTGCAACAGGAGCAAAAGTCTCATCATAATCAATACCTACTTCCTGGTTGTAGCCTTGAGCTACTAGTCTTGCTTTGTTTCTAATTACCTTGCCATTTTCATCTGGCTTGTTTCTCACCACCCATCTTGTGCCTATAACAGACTGATCTTTAGGAGGAGGAACTAGATTTCAAACCTTATTTCTCTCAAATTCATTGAGTTCCTTTGCATAGCATTGATCCAGTATGCTTCTTATAATGCTTCTTTCACATTAATGGGTTCTATAAGAGAAACAAAAGCATTAAAAGCACACATATGTTTCAATTGATTTCTTGTCTGTGTACCAGTGGATGGATCAAATATAATGTCGTCAACTGGATGAGATGACAAATATTTGAATCTCTTTCTTGGAGTCCATGGTTCAGGTTCTCCAGGAATCTTCTCCGGTCTTTGGGAACTTGTAGTGGTAGCTTACTCTGATTCTGTTGACTCTCTTTTTTAAGACTTTGAGACCCACTTTCAAGGCCTTGAAAATTCTTTTTGTTTTCATGCAAGCTTTCCTTGATACCATGTGAAGTCTCTGCTTCATCTTTTGACTCATGCTTGTTCAAATTCAAGTCTGCAAAACTTTCACGCAAAGAACCATCATAGCTTTCATCAAAAAATGACAAGAATACTTTCTTAAACAAGCTTAGTTCTTCTATTGTAAATTGTATAAGCTTAGCTGGTCAGAGAATAACCAAGAAAAATACCTTCATCACTTCTTGCATCAAAGTTACCAAGATTGTCCTTACCATTGTTGTGTAACAAGTGCATCCAAAAGGTTTGAAATAAGAAATATTTGGCTTTCTTCCTTTGAAAAGTTCATATCGAGTCTTCTTCAAGATAGGCCTAATATGGCACATGTTGAGTATGTAGTTGGCAGTGTTGGAAACTTGTTCTCTAGAAGCATTTTCCTAGACATGTCTTCAAGAGTCCCGTTCTTTCTTCCAACAACACCATTCTGTTGACGAGTTCTTGAAGAAGAAAAGTTGTGAGAGAAATTGGCATGATCAAATTCTCTATCATGATCACTTCTAATTGAAGAAATTGGCAGGTTATTCAAAGTTTGAAGATCTTTAAAAAGCTTTGAAAATTTGGTTAGAGCTTCAGATTTATCTCTAAGAAACATAACCCAACTAAATCTTGAATAGTCATCAATAATAACTAGCATATACTTCTTACCCTTTGGAGTTTTAGTTCTAATAGGACCACAGAGATCCATATGAAGAAATTCAATAGGTCTAGTAGTACTTACAAACTTCAATGGCTTGAAGGAGCTTCTTGTATATTTACCTTGAGCACAGGATTTGCACACTTCTTCATCTTTAAATTTGATAGAGGGCAGACCTCTTACCAGGTCTTTTGAAATCAACTTATTCAAGGTATGTAATCTAATGTGTCCAAGCTTTATGTGCCATAGCTTTGAATCCTCTCTCAAGGCCTTGAGGAACTTCAGACTTTCTTATGAAACTTTGTTAGTGTGCAAAGTATAAACATTGTTTGACCTTGAGGCGGTGCTAATTTAAATTCCATATTTCACATTTTTCACTGCACATTTATCTTTTTCAAAAACAACTTTGTTTCCATTTTCATATAATTAAGATACATTAAGAAAATTGCATTTCAAGCCATCAATTAAGTAGACATCAGAAATAGAGTATTCAGAATTAGTGCCAACTTTACCAATACCTAGTATGCTGCACTTGCCTTTGTCACCAAGTGTGATTGAACCTTCACATTGCTCTTATATTTGTGAGAATAAAGATCTTTTTCCACTCATGTGTCTAGAGCAACCACTGTCCATAAACCATTCATGCTCTTTGTTCTTGGTGACAGCCTGCAAACACCATTCATTGCCTTACCCTGTTGCTAGACCAAGTTTGAAATTTAGATTCATATTCAGGGTCAACCATGTTAGGTGGTCTAACCCCTTTAAGAACCCAAATCTGTCTAACTTGTCCTTTAAGTTGAAGTGGAAAAGTGTTCCTCGTTATTTGAGGGTCTCTTCTTCTAAAAGGACAAGTCACCTTAGCATGGCCAATTCTGTTACAGTAATGGAACTTAGGAGAAGATCTGTTACTAGCCTTCACAAATCTGGTGTTGTTTTTTGTAGAAAAGTTTTGTGAGAAGACTGCAAGCTTCCTCCAAGAATCAAATTCAGATTATATTCTGAGCCATCAAGCTTTGTCACAAATTTCTTCGTATCTTGAATTTTCTCAGTAAGAGTAGTCTTTTTTTTCTCCAATTCATCACATGGATGTCTTAGAGAAACCATGCTATCACTCATGAAAGAGTTTTCAGTAACTACTTTCTTGACATGAGTTTTCAAGGATATGAAAATGGTTTCCAAGGCCTTGGAATCTCTGTCAGAATTATTTTGAGAAATTTCAAGATTCAGATTTTGACAAACATGTTCCAAGTTTTCTTTTGCTTGCTCATGAACCTTTTCTTTCAAAGTCCTGATTTGTTTCAGATTTCCTCCTCATTTAAAAGCGTTGATCTGAGATAGTCTGAGAGGACATCTTTTGGTTTTGAAATCAAACACTTTACCATTACCTCAATGTTCTTTTTAGAAATTTCATCATGCTTGGCCATAAAGCAGAGGTTGGATTGTTCTTCCTCATTTTCAAAATCACTAGAGGAATCAGAATCACTCCAGGAGGCTACCATAGCTTTCTTTCTTTTATCATGGTCTTTCTTCTGAATGTCTTTGATTTTCTTGTGTGGACAGTCTCTGATTAAGTTTCCTGCATCACCACACTCAAAGCAATTCATTACTTTAGTTTTATTACCATGAGAGGAAGATATACCTTTGTAGTCTCTACTACTGGAGGATCTGTGTTTTTCCATGCTGAAGTCTTTATTTCCAAAGTTCTTTTTCATCTTCAAGATTCTGGTCAAGGCTTTGGAAATGAGATCAAAGGGATCTTAATCATCATCTTCTGGTTCAAGGCTTTGAGATGGTTCACTCTCTTTGGCCTTGAGAGCTAAGTTCTTGACACTGTTTGGTAATTCTCCATCTATCTCAATCATGGAGATCTCATGTGTGAGCAGCTTTCCTATAAGGTCATCAAGTTGAAGGGATTATAGATCCATAGCTTCTTCAATGGAAGTAGTCTTAGGTTCCCATTTGGCTTTAGGAAGACTTCTCAAGATATTTCTAAACTTTTCTTCATTGGAAATTTGTTTTCCTAATGAATCCAGGTTGTTGACAATATCAGTGAACCTCTTGAACATGTCTCTGATTGATTCACCTCCATTCATCTTAAATAGTTCATATTGCCTAAAGAATATGTTGATCTTTGTCGGCTTGACTTTGCTAGTTCCTTCAAATGTCCACACAAGCTTATCCCATATTTCCTTAGCAGTCTGGCATCCTGAAATCCTGTTGAATTCATATGCAATAAAATCACAATATAAGAGATTCATAGCTTTATAATTCTTGGAAAATTGTTCTAACTCAAAAGTAGAGAGCCAGTCTTCAGACTTGGGAGTTTTAATACCATCTTTCTCTGTGTAGAAAGTGTGAGGACCATTCTGAATGATAGTCCAAAGCTCTATATCTTGATCAATGATGAACATTTTCGTCAAAACTTTCCAGTGAACAAAATTGTCTCCACAGAAGAGAGGAGGTCTGTTAGCAGCTCTTCCCTGAGAGAAACCACCATCACCTACAGTACTCATAGGCATAATATAAAATATTCATAGCTCTATATTTTAGAAAAACTGTTCTAATCCAGAAGCTGAATGTGAATCCTTAGTTTTGGGTGTTTTGATCCCATCTTTTTCCATGTAGAATGTGTGAGGACCATTCTGAATGATAGTCAACAAATTCACGTCCTGATCAATGATGAACATTTTTATTAGGGCTTACCAGTGCACAAAATTGTCACCAAAGAATAAGGGAGGTCTGTTAGAAGCTCTTGCCTGAGAGAAACCACCATCTTCTGCTGTACTCATAATCACAAGATTTTTAGATCTATGCAGTGATACAAGCTCTGATTCCAATTGAGGGGGGGGGGGGGCAGTACAGTAGGCATTATAATAGGATCAATACTCTTGAAGGGGGGGTTGAATAAAGTATGGCAACTTTTGCTAAAGATGATGTTTCAAAGTTATTTGAAGAGAACAGATAGTAATTCAAGGCCTTGAAATGAGTTTCAATCCTTTGGAAGCAAAAAAATTTAAGAGAAAAGTTACTAATTCAAGGCCTTGAAATGAGGTTCAAGTCCTTGAAACTAATACCTGTTTTGAGCACTTAAAGATACAAGTATATGAACTGAAATGTAAATGCAATAGACACACGAATTATAGAGTTCAGTCCACTTGGACCTACGTCTCTACCTTAGGGACATAATCCCTGCAGGATTTTCAACTCAATTCTTATTAATCAAAAGCTAAGCCCTAGATCTCAAGCACAGAGATGTTCTCTACTCTGTTACAGCTTGTGGTTGTCACTAACCTATCTATTACCTTCTCTAACTAAATGATTCAATAAGAATTCTCCGTTTTTCACTTGAAAAAATCATGCGAAACTAATCAAGAAGTATTATCAAAATGATATAAAAATGAAGTTCAGAAAGAAGAACACTGAGACAAATTCTACCAGGGAGTATGCAGTGCTCTTAAGATGCTTGAATTGGGAGGAATGAATCTGCTTCTTTGATGCTTTTCAATCCCTGAATGTTTTTGAGTGTGTCTCTGTTAATTGTCTTCGAAAATCCTCAGTCATTCACCCTCTTATGGAGCCATTTGAATTGAAGATCTTCAGGATCTTCTGGGGACTAACTCCACTAAAAATCAGAATCAGCATTGTATCTTGACTCTTCCAACAGCTCTTCCAGCGGCTAGTTTCTTAGTATCTTCAAAGATACTGACTTGATCTTGTTTGTAGAGGGTTAGAAAGCTCCGGGCATGACTGATCAGGCACACATCAATTAGAAAGGTTTATTTCCATACCTGCATATAAACATTTTAGGAAACAATCCTGCAAAATAGGCAACTACATTAACCTGCACAAGTCAAGTTAATTAGTGAAAATAACAGCTAACATAAATGATATATTGGTTTTTATTTCATCATCGAATAAGACATAAATATATAATAAGATATAGAGAGAGATTTGAGCAAGAAAAGCTCCCCCTTAGTTCAAGCTTATATGCTGCAGTTTAGGTTCAAGCCTTTCAAGACAGTTTCAAGGCCTTGAAACTACTGCACTTCATCCTTTGAAAGCAAGTTGAACTTACGGTGTGGAAGGGTTTCGTGCCCTCCAAGGAGTGTATGTCATTCATCCAATTGATCTAAACCATATCTATCGTCAATTTGAAGAACTTCAGGAACCCCAAGTATTTTGGGGCTTTTCTCTTCATGGTTTCTTGGGCCATATGGAGAAGTGAAGTAGAGAGATCTTGGGATGGGGAGCATTTTGGTCTTGATTTAACTCGATTTGGTGAAGAAATGAGTTCAGGTCGAGGGTTTGAAGAAGCTTCATCGAGCTTCAATGGCTTCTCTCGTTCGTGCGTGTCTCTTCCTTCGAGGAGAGAGAAAGAGAGACGCCAGCTGGTGTGATTACTTCGGCCGAAATTGCAAGACTGCCCCCCTCTAGTTTGCAGGGGGTATTAAAATGCCCCCCTTCAGTAAGCAATCCTTCAAAGTAGCCATTAAAACGTTTACAAAATTTCCTTTTAGCCCAATTTCCGTTAGAATCTTCACTATTTGGCCCTTTTGACTTGCGATTTGGCCTCTTGACATCTCAATCTTCAATAATTTCCCCAAATTCTTCTTTTATCTTCTCAAAAAGGCTCTTGAATCTTCAAATTAGCTTGCATTTTAGTCCTCTAACTTGCTTTGTCTTTAATCTTAGCCTCTTTTTCACTTGATTTCTTCAAAATAAGCCTTCAAATTCCTTCTTCGCGTCTCATGGACTTCCCAATCTCTTCCAATTCATCTTTTATGCTCCCCAAGCTAGCCTCTTGTATTCCAAAGTATGTCTTCACCCACAAAATGAAAGAAAAGCAACCAAAACTACAAGAACGAGCATAAGTCTAGGAATAAAACACATAAATTACACATAAAATCAAGTTATGAAGAATTCAATAACCTACTAAACCATGCAATATCAAATCATTAACACACACCCCAACTAGCCTTTTGCTCGTCATCGAGCAAAGAAAGCGATAAAAGTTGTAAACTAGTTTAGAACCAATCATGAGAGATACACACTCGACTAGACATGGCTTGACTCATCTAAACTAAAATCAAATATTTACACACACACATGCACACATTATCTATCCTAAGTGAGAACCCAAAGAAATAAAATCCTCAAATTTACTAGCTAATTTTAATCTTTTTGGTGGGGCGAAAAGAAGAATGCACAAATGTTTTCTCAAATAAATTCTCAAAGTCAAAAAAATTGAGAAAGAAGCATATGGACGTCTAAGCATATATTAAAATGTGGGCGGTGGTTGGTAGAAGTTGACTCATGCGAACCACAAAACTTGTCAATTAAGTCCCATTTCTGAGAAAAATGCCTTCAAAAATAAGGATCACATGAAACTAGCCATTCTCATGCTTATTCAAAAGCACCCATGTAGGATGGACCTCCAAAGCTTTGAAAAAAAATGAGTTTTTAGAAGGGGGGAAGTGGTTGTGGGCTTTTACGATCCTTTCTGTGGATCTTTTTGGGAGGTGGTGCAATTTTTCATCACTTCATTTTTTTTTAAGATTTAAAGCATTAACATTTTTTCCACATATTTCCGCCTCCAATCCAAGGCTCTCCAATACCTACTACAAAATAGAGGAATATACAAGCGAGTGGGATTTTTAAGCTAAACCAAGGGAGCTATCTAGGTGGTGACGTAACATTTATTTCCGGACACCCCTCTATTTCTTAGGCATCGCATGGGGTGTCATTGGTAAGCACCACTCCAATGGGCTACAAGTTTCTACCGTAAAAAAAAAAAAGAAAGGAGAATGAAATCCTTTTGTAAAGTTCAAATAGCTTTAGAGAATGCACCATTTATCAAAAGTAGTAGGACGTCAACGTTTATGCGATCAACTTAGTTTGACGGACTTAAACATGAAACGTAAATAGTGTGTCGCTTTGTGAGAAAACATAAGATCGCGGAATGTAGGATATTGGTGTAGATGTATTGAGTATAAGCAAGTAATTCCTTATTAAAATAAAAATAAAAAGAACATGGACTAAGATATTTTTTTATTTGACAACATATAGCTTCCTAAAATTCACCCTTTCACTTTATTCATTTTTTTTTCTTAATTTTTTTTCATTTCTCATTTTTTGTCTTTAAAAATAAGTGACTCTGCTACAACTTTATAAGACTCAATAAATCTATTAAAGAAGAAAATAAAAGTTAGACTCAAGATGAAAGGTTAAAATAAATAAAACTATCAAAGGAAGAAAAGAATATGTGGTTTGACACGGGAAAAGAGTGATGCTTCTCAAGTACGGTTCACAAAATTATTTTTTTCAGTTTTCTAATTTCTTTTAGTGTTTTATTTTTTTCATTTTTTTTTTTATATTTTTCATATAAATCACTAATGAAAGAAAAATCATGCTAGTAACCATTTAATCAAGAAATAAATCTACTCCACCCCCCCCCCCCCCACCCAACTAAATATCACATTGTCCTCAATGTGTGAGAACAATAAAAGAGCAAGCAAATTTTAGGAAGAGATGAAGGGATAGAGAGACCTCATACACGTCTTTGACCACCAAGCACCATCAATCCTCCACGAACAACCTACAAAATGATTTGATAAAAGCAAATATACTAACTAAAAATTTATTTATGTACACACACGACTTCGAAATGGAAGAAGTCAATTCATGGAACTTTTAACTTCTTGTAGTAAAAACAAACTTGCCTATGACTATGAGCTTCAGTAGGGTCAAGGCACCCCTTTTTCATTCTTTGCACTTTAAAATCTCCTTTTAACTCCACATGTTTCACTACCTCAATCATAGAAATTTGGTAACCAATACCCGGATCAAGTAAATCAAAATACATGGAATTGATATATTCCTTCTTGATAAAAATATCACATTTTGTTTGTCACATAAACTTTTCAAAAGATTATTTTCAAAGATATTACAAAAGACATCACTCTCTTCACCAAGCAAAATTGTCTTATCATGGAGATTTGAAATGATAGAAAAATCATGAGAAAAATCTAGAGGGGTCTTTACGACTAGAAAGTGTGATGCTTTCAATGGAGAGAATATTTTCACTGTAAAAGTCCCTTTTATACTCTTTTTCTGAAGTATGATCACAAGACATCTCACCAACAATCTCTCAGTCTCCTCTATATCTCGCTCCCATTCATTTTGCACAACTAGAGATGCATTTTCAACATGATTCATGGGAGAAATGTGACAAATTTTCTCAAAGTTTTCACCAAGCACACTTAAAACCTCCCAACTTACTTGGAGGTCCCTCCGCAATTTCTAGTGGAGGGGGTTATCCTAGAATGTTCTCTAGGTCATCACAAAATAAGTCATGCTCACTGGTCATTCAAGTAAGATTATCATCAACCCCTACAAATGAATTTTTCAATTCCAAGTGAGAGGATTTCAAATCATAAATTGGTGATTCCATCACAAATGCAACTCAGTGTCAAGACTATAAGGCTCATAATTGACTCACTGACTCGGTCAAATTGACCATAGAGTCTCTCCCCTTCATCAAAGTCAAATTCTTCTTCCATACGAAAAGATGAGAGGGGAGTATCATTATTGCATAAAAACTCCAATTCTTTCAAAGTAAGCTCACTGACTCTTTGGAACATGTAGAAAGAGTATAAACATCTTCAAAACATGATTCAGCCCAACTCACTTCACATACATCATCAACATCATCTTGTGATTTTGGGTGAATACATGTATTAAAACTATTGAGCTCTAACGTCAAGTTCCCAGATGTAATAATCATCATATCACTCTTGAAATTTTGTTATTGCATTATATGTAGTAAGGAATAGTCTCCCCAAAATGATGGAGATAGAGGATGTGCAACTAGCCAAAGGAGAGGTGCCTAGAACAATAAAATCCGCCGGATAGTAACATTGGTTCATTGAACCACCACATCATCAACGATACCTCTAGAAGATCTAGTGGTCCTATCCGCTAATAGGAGAGTCATTCTTGTGGGTTTTAACTTACCCAACCCCAACTTCTCATACAACGAGTATGGAATAAGGTTTACACTTGCACCCAAATCTAACAAAGAATTATGAATTTGATGTTCTCCAATGGTGCAAGTGATTGTACGTGAAAATGGATCTTTATACTTAGGAAGGAGGTTATGTTGGAGAATTGAGCTCACTTGATCGGTGAGAAAGGCCTTCTTTCTCACTTGAAGAATTCTCTTCAAAGTGCATAAATCCTTGAGAAACATGGCATAAGCCGGAATTTGCTTGATAGCATCCAAGAAAGGGATGTTTATCTTAATATTTTGAAATGTCTCAAGTATGTCTTGGTGACATGCTTTCATCTTATTGGCCACTAGTCTTTGGGGAAATGGTTGAACAATCCTAATTTCTTCACTATCATCAACCACTTGTTTCTCTCTATCAAGACGCTTCTTTGACTCTTGCGAGTCAACAACTCTCTCTTGGTCACCATTCTTCTCACACTCCTCTTCTTCCTCATTTTCATTGGACTCCCCACTTGAAAGTCCATTGTCAACAAACGTCCCATTTCTTAAAATGGTAATGGCCTTAGCCTGCTCTACATGGTTGAAGCTTTGGCCCTTCGGGTTTTGTTGAGGTTGAGATGGGAATTTTCCTTTCTCTTGAGAATTTATGGTAGACTCCAACCTAGCCGACGCATATTTCAACCCTTGGTTGGTTTCGTTTTGAGTAGCCATGAATTTCTCCACGTTCTCCTCAAAACTCCTCTCGTTAGGAGGGACACATATAAGTAGAACTTGAGGGATTCACTTGGGTATCTTGTCCTTGTCTCCAAGAGAAATTGAGGTGATTCCTCCAGTTTGAGTTATATGTCTGCGAATAGGATGAGTTATTATAGGGCTTCCTATAATTTTCAGAATTGAACATATTCACTTGCTCACACATGAGCTCTTGGGCTCTTAGAAAATCGGGACACTTGCTCAACTCATGAGAGTTATCACTAAAATATGAGCACAATGCCTCACTCTAAGCCTTAAGTTGATACATGGTACCTTTAGGCTTCGATTGAGCATCCTTGGAAGGCTCATTGATGTCCCAAGATTATACTTTCTCACAAATTTCATCTAAACAATCCCACCCCTCATCGTCACCTTTTGTAATGAAATCTCCCTCACTCATGGATTCGGTTGTGTGCTTATGGTCACCTTGTAAACAATCATAAAAATATCTAATCAACCTCCATGTCTCAAATCCATGGTGAGGGCAAGCAATGAGGAGGTCCTTGAAGCGTTCCCAAACTTGGGGAAGTGGCTCTCCCTCCTTATCACAAAAATTTATTATTTTCCTTTTTATGGAATTTGTCCTGTAAGTAGGGAAGAATTTCTTGAGAAACTCTTTCTCCAATACTTCACATGTGCCTATGGTCCTAGGTCTCAAAGAGTGAATCCATGCCTTGTCTTTGTCCTTCAAAGAGAAATGAAACAACCTAAGCTTGATCGTGTTACTAGAGACACCGATGTAATTAACCATTGATGCAATATCATTAAAGTCTTTAAGATGAGAGTAAGCACTCTTGGACTCTAGGCCATGAAACATAGGAAGAAGTTGAATTGTGCCCGGCTTAACACGAAAGTTTCTTTCATTTAATTTAAACACAAAGCAAGAAGGTGAAATTTGCCTAGATGGATGCATCAAATCTCTAAGTGTACGAAATGGCATCATCTCGTTGTTGCTACTATGCCCATCATCTGAATCCATGATTTCAAATCTATTAAGAGAGCTTGAATCCTTGGAATGGGCTAGACTAGTACTACCAGTAATAGAAGAGCTTTCACCATAGGTATTTACACCCTCTTCTTCAAGAAAAGTGTGATGAAATCTATAAGTACTATCACGTTGCCACACACTCATGCAACACAAGCTAAGGATATGTTTTTGTGATTTTTTTTACTTTTACCTTTTTTTGTTCCAAATTTCAAATATAAACCTCAGATTTTCTTTAAGCGTACCTAAGAAATAAAAACAATAAGCAAGTAACTAAAGAGTGATTCTCTAAGCACCAATCCCTGGCAACGGCGCCAAAAACTTGTTGCGATAATTATCAAGTATAGATATCGTTCCAAGTAGTACCCAGGTAAGTGCGGGATGGAATCCACAAGGATTGGGAAAGAGAGATCTCACACTTGATTAGCAAGAAACAAGCTAAACTAAAGCTCACTAGTGCAATGAAAGTAAATTCCTCAAAGGCTTTATAGCTAGCCAAGCTTCTAAATCCACCAAGAGAAACTTGATGGAGCAAGGATTTTTGTTGAATAATTCAAAGAAACTAAGCAGACAACTACTAGATTAAAGAGAATCTAAAACTTGAGAAGAGATTGTAGGATTGAGAGAACAGTTGGTCTTCTCTAGGTGTGTTGTGCACGAATCCAACACCCAAATGATTTTACAAGGAGATGTGTGGATTCTAACGTCAAATCCAAGTGTGATTCATGAAGAACACTAGTGAAATCCAAAACTAAATCAACTATCAAGTATATGTATTCACTCATGAATCCACATACAAGAGGAAGCTATAAATCAAATTTGCATTCAAACACTTGTTCACCCATGAACCACAAGAGAAACTTCTCAACTCCTTGATTCTAAAATTGAATCCACACCCAATACACCTAGACTAATCAATTTCAACCAACAACAAACTTACTATTCATGTTCAAGAGAGAAACACAAGAGATAACAAGCATATTCATGAAGATATTCATTATATTCAAGGTTAAATACTCTTCAGTTTCAACCCGAGAACACAAGTTTGCTACAAAATGATGAACATACTACTAGAACTTGATGTAATACTTCACTAAATCAACTATTCAGCAGCTAATTAACCCAGATCATCACCTAACATTAGCTAAATTAACCAGAAAATCAATCCAAAAGTGACCGAAAAAGTTAGAAAAGAGACCGTAAAACTGATGAATCTGGCCCCCTCTCCCTCTACGGTTGTTCTATGCTCCTAAATATAAAAATATTGAACTCCGAATTACCAAGAATAGACTCAAAAAGTAGCAAAAACGAGAGAGAAGAGAGAGAGGCAAAGGTCTGGTTCAGAAAATTCAAGGGTGGAGGAGCGATTTCTTCTTCTTCATCTTCAGCTTTTATAGAGTGTGTGGAATGGTTTCGTGCCCTCCAAAGAGTGTATCTCAGCCCTCCAATTGACCTAACCATCTCTATCATCCATTTGAAGAACTTCAGGAACCCTAGGTAATCTGGGGATATTCTCTTCATGGTTTCTTGGGCCAAATTGAGAAGTGAAATAGAGAGATCTTGGGCTGGGGAGCATTTTGGTCTTGATTTTGCTCGATTTGGTTAAGATATGAGTTCGGTTCGAGGCTCTGAAGAAGCTACGTCAAACTTTAATGGCTTATATGGTCCATGTGTGTCTCTTCTGTTGGGGAGAAAGAAAGAGAGACGTCAGCTCGTGTGATTACTTCGACCGAATTGCAAGATTTCCCCTCTAGTTCGTTGGGGGTATTAAAATTCCCCCCTTCAGTTCACAATCGTTCAAAATAGCCATTAAAACATTTACAAAATTTCCTTTTTTCCCCATATCCGTTAGAATCTTCACTATTTGGCCCTCTTGATTTGCGATTTGGCCTCTTGACTTCTCAATCTTCAATATTGCCCCCAATTCTTCTTTTATCTTCTCAAAAAGGCCCTTCAATCTTCAAACTTGCATTTTATTCCTCTAACTTTCCTTTTCTTTGATATTGGCCTCTTTTTCACTTGATTTCTTCAAAATAAGCCTTCAAACTCCTTCTTCGCGTCTCTTGGACTTCCAAATCTCTTCCATTTCATCTTTTAAGCTCCCCCAACCTATCCAAAGTATGTCTTCACCTAAAAAAGAGAGGAAAACAAACCAAAATTACAAGAACGAGCATAAGTCTAGATTTACGGATATAACACATTAATTACACATAAAAGCAAGTTATGAAGAATTCAATAACCTACTAAAACATGCAATATTAAATCCTTAACACATTCTTAAATGAAGACAAGGTCAGAAGGATTCTAAGAAGCCTACCAAAATATAAGTGGGAACCAATGACCACTGCAATTTAAGAAGCTCATGATTTGAGTCTTCTGGAGCTACATGATCTGCAAGGCAAGCTGCTCACTCATGAGATTTCTATAAAGGAAGTGGATGGTGACATGAGTGACAACATTAAGAACTTGGACCTCAAGGCAAAAGCGAGTGAGAAATCTCAAGGCCTTGAACAGGAAGATGATGATAATGAGGAAGCCTTAGCCTTTATTTCCAAAGCTTTGACTAGAATTCTTAAAATGAAGATTCTTTTTGGAAACAAGGACTACAAACAAAGACAACTCCATATCCTCAAGAAGCAACGATCACAGAGGTAAGTCTTCTTCACATTCACATAAATATGAAGTAATTAATTTCTTTGAAAATGTAGATGCTGATCACTTGGTTAGAGATTGTCCACAAAAGAAGAAGAACAAGCGTTTTCCTAAGAAGGAAAATGACAAAAGAAGGAAGAAAGCTATGGTTGCTTCATGGAGTGATTCTGATTCATCAAGTGATTTACACTCAGATGAAGAAGAAGCCAATCTCTGTTTAATGGCTAAGCATCAAGAAGGAAACGACTCAGGAAAACGCATTAGGGAGATGGCTATCACCAAAGAGAAGGATCAGAAGTAGTTTTTGGATAGCGGTTGCTCCAGGCATATGAGTGGAGAGAAGTCTCTGTTTATAGAACTTAAAGAGTATTCTGGAGGAATAATCACACTTGGTGACAAGGCGAAATGCAACATTAGTGCTATAGGTAATTTTGTTAATAAATATGCTAATTCTATTTATGATGTTTATCTTGTAGATGGTTTGAAATATAACTTGCTTAGTATATCTAAATTATGTGATAAGGGTAATAAAGTCATTTTTGACAAGGAGAAATGTGTGGTGTAAGATGAGAAATCTGGTAATTGCATACTCACTGCTCCAAGGTCATACAATGTTTATACAATGTATAGTAACAAAGTTTCAGGAGAACGCGCAGCGATGGCATTGGGATACAAGTTTCCGCATGAAGTTCCTCAAAGCTTTGAAAGAGGAGCCATCGCTTTGGAATAGAAAACTTGGGCATATAAGCATGCATACAATGAACAAGCTTATCTCAAAGGACTTGGTAAGAGGATTACCAACCATGAAGTTTAAAGATGATGAGATATGAAATGCATGTACCCAAGGTAGATAGACAATGAGCTCATTCAAGCCAAAGAAATTTGTAAGTACTAACTAGACCCTTAGAGATGTTGCATATAGACTTGTGTGGTCATATTAGGGTTCAATCACCCTAAGGTAAAAGGTATATACTTGTTGTGGTAGATGATTATTCTAGTTCTACTTGGGTTATGTTTATTAGAGATAAATTTGAAGCTTTACTTGAATTCTCAAAGCTTTGTAAAGAGCTTAATTCTTTGAAAAATGTGCTTGTTTCATCTGTTACAAGTGATCATGGTAGAGAATTTGATCATCTTGAGTTTGATTTATTTTGTGCACAGCATGGCATCTCACACAACTTTTCTGCACCTAGAACTCCTCAGCAGAATGGAGTAGTTGAGAGAAAGAATAGGACACTTGAAGATATGTCAATAACCATGCTTCTTGAAAATAACTTGCCAAAATATTTTTGGGCGAAAGTTGTTAACACTAAAAATTATGTTCTATATAGATGCTTGATTATGCCTTTTTGAAGAAAACTCCATATGAACTTTTCAAGGGCATAAAGCCAAGTGTTTCTTATTTTAAGCCGTTTGGTTGTACCTGCTATGTGCATAACAATGGCGGGGATAAGGTGTATTTCTTGGTTATTCTTTATTTAGAAAAGCATATAGAAATTTTAATAACAAAACCAAGGTTGTGGAAGAGAGCATTCATGTGGTTTTTGATGAAAAAGATGATGGTTCCTTGAGTGAATGTTTTGCAGATCTCAATCTTAACAAGTATGTGCCAGATGATGATATTGAGAAAGAGAAAAGTAGCAAAACTAAATTGCAGGAACAGCTAGGAGAAAATCAAAGCTTTGAACAACCTCCTGAACGAAATTCTCAAATCCTTGAGACAAAATACAAAGTGCTCCAGCCACTGCATCAAGCTCTCAAAGCGTTGAAAAGATTACTGGAGAACCAGAAACCTGGACACCAAGGAAGAGGTCTAAATACCTATCAGCTCATCCTGTTGACAATATCATTTCAAATCCAACCACTGGTACAAAGACCAGAGGACAGTTGAAGAGCTTGGGTTCCTTCAATGCCTTTGTATCACCTGTTGACCCCAAGAGTGAAAAGGAGGCATTACAAGAAGCAGATTGGATTAATGCAATGAAGAGTTAGTTGAATGCAATTGGAAGGAACAAGGTATGGAACTTGGTTCCTAGACCAAAGAATCAGTCTGTCACTTGAACCAGATGGGCGTTTAGAAACAAACTTGATGAGAATGGTAAGATTGTCAGAAACAAAGCCAGACTTATGGCATGGGTATAATCAAGAAGAAGGTATTGATTATGAGGAGACATTTTCTCATGTTGACAGGTTAGAAGGTATCAGAATACTTATTGCATTTGCATCTCACAAACTTATAAAGCTTTATCAAATGGATGTCAAAATTGCTTTCTTAAATGGTTATTTACAATAAAAATTATATGTTGTAGAACCTACTGGTTTTGAAGATGACAATTTCCCTTATCATGTTTACAAGTTAGACAAAGCTCTTTATGGCCTCAAACAAGCTCCAAGGGCTTGGTATGATACACTTTCAAAATAATTGCTTGAAAATAATTTTAAGAGAGGCCTAGTAGAGAAAACTATTTTCATTAAGACTCAATAAAAATCCATCCTAGTGGTATAGATTAATGTTGATGATATATTATTTGGTGCTACTAATGATGCTCTGTCAAAAGAGTTTTCTAGTCTAATGTGCAGGGAATTTAAGATGAGCTGAATGGGAGAATTAAATTTATTTCCAGGACTTTATGTACATCAGATGAAGTAAGTAATTTTTGTCCATCAAGGGAAATACACCAAGGACTTGTTGAATAAGTATAACATGTCTCAGTCCATGGTAGCTAAAACTACTATGATTTCTTCATTATCCTTAGATAAGGATAAAAATAGTTAGAGTGTGAATCAAAAGGAATACAGATGCATGATTACATCACTTTTGTATCTAACTGCTAGTAGAGCAGATATTATGTTTAGTGTCTGTATGTGTGCAAGGTTTCAAGCAGATCCTACGGAATGTCACTTAATTGTTGTCAAAAGAATTTTTAGAAATCTGAATGGTACCAAAGACTTGGGGCTTTGGTATCCAAGCAGGTCTAATTTCTCTTTGAGTGGTTATTCAAATGCAGAATTTGGAGGATATAAAGTTGACAGGAAGAGCACATCAGTGATCAACTGGCATTCAAAGAAGCAAAAATCAATAGCCTTGGCAACTGTAGAAGCAGAATACATAGCAGTTGGATCTTGTTGCTCACAAGTGCTGTGGATTTCTCAACAAATGAGAGATCTTGGATTTGAATTCAGATATGAGTCTATCAAATGTGACAACACAAGTTCCATTTAAATCACAAAGAATCATGTCCATCACTCTAGAACTAAACACATTGATGTAAGACACCATTTCTTAAGGGATCATGTTGAAAAAGGTGATGTCTGTTTATCCTTTTTATCTACAACTATCCAGATTACTGATAATTTTAGTAAACATTTCCTAGATGAAAGGTTTGCAGCTCTAAATCTTGAATTGGTCATGCTCAAAAGAGATGCATTGGTTCAGGGGGCGGGGTATTATTTTCCATGTATTGTGTGTGTGAAATTTTCAAAGCCTTGAGATAATACTTTCTTAGCCTTGAAAGTATTCTTCAAATATTTGGAGTTCCTATGTTTTTTGCAGTTTCTCAAAGCTTTGGACCTATACTTCAAAGCTTGGGACAGTAATCCTGCTTATTGTGTTCAATAACTGGATGAGTCAACATTTTTCATTATCTCAATAGATAATTGCAGAATATAAAAAATGTTCAGAGAATTTTTCAAAATATCCCAAAATATCTTCTAGATACAATTTCTACGAAATTTCAAAAGAGTCTTTTTTACTTCGAACTCCTTTCGTACTTATGTCAAACACACCAGGCTTATCTTCTATATTTTTCAATCTCTATCTCCGTATCTCTTTGTCGTTCTCCCTCCAACCTTTCTATCCCTTCGGAAACCCTAAACTCTAATGGAGAAAAAATCACAAAGTATTCAGCAACAGAGCAAGGAATCAATAATGGGAAAGACGATGAGGGAAAAAAGGAAGACTGAGATCACTATCTCTAATACAGATTCAGAGAGAACTGCTAGCATGGAAGAGACTTCTCCTCCAACAAAGAAGATCCGAAAGGAGAAGGACATACAGGAAAAAGGATCTGGTTCTGAAAACGAACAGTGGGAAAGCAAGAAAGATCATGGATACAGTAACAACGAGAAGAAGGATTATCGTGAGAAGAAGAAGCCAGAAGTGGTTAAGAAATATGATCGAAAAAACAAGAAATCAGAAGTGGAGAAGAAGGATGATTAGACTCCTGTGATGAAAACCAGAGTCAAGCCCAGTGCCTTGAAGACCAAGAAATCAAGTTTTGGTAAGAATTTACTCCATGATTATTGGTTTATCAATTTTGAGGTTAAAGGTGTTTGGATTGATGGATATGCATCTTCTAAGATAGCTTATTGTAGTATGATCTCTGAAGAGTTACTGGACAAATTGGATATAGATTGTATGAGGAATCTTAGAGATTCATCTGTTTGGAAGATTTTGACCCTGGTACTGTGGCTTACCCTAGGATAACTAGAATTTTTTGCATGAATCTTGTGCAAGAGGAGAATGATGTTTTAACCTCAGGGTGGCTGGTGTGGATATTAGACTTGATCACAAATTTTTTTCTAAAATTTTGAGAATTCAAGGAAGTTAAAGGTTCATGAACGTCCTCACAGAAAGGAATGTGCAGTGAAAGATAAAGTTGAGTTCTTTCTGGAAGGTACACCATCTGGACCAAAGCAATTGACACATTTTGTGTTGAATTGTGAAGCCAAGATTCTGTTTTCTATCATTATGAGGTGTGTAGTTCCCAGGGAGCATACAGGGGAACCGGTTACTGATTGGTTTTTGACTCTGATGTTTCTGACATGTCAAGGCTTTAACATTGATTTGCCTAGTGTGGTGATGGAACATATGGTTTATTGTGGAACTAGGACCAGAAACCATTCCCTATTCTTTAAGCATTTTTTTAGGGAATTTCTTTAAGCATTTTGAGGTGCTTGTGAAGGATGAAGAGACGATTACCAGTGGTTTAGGTTTGGTGGTAAAGCTTCTCTCCAACAGATTGGAGTAGTGCAGACTGAGAAAGGGAGTTGGAAATTCTATTCTGCATTATATGATGCTGAGCTTAAGAAGAAGAACTATATAAAACCCAAAGCAACAACCACACCGTCAGCCTCAACCAATTTGGATTTTTCCCATATTATAGACAAGCAAGATTTTCTGGAGGATGGACTGGAGGATTTGAGACAAGGACAGTTTGATTTGTACAAGGAAGTTGGAAGTTTAAATCTTCAGTGGAAGAAAAGCTATACATGATCATCAAAGGTTTGATATGGAGAAGGTACCATCTGCTGGGATTGGGGATGGTGATGATGCTGAGAGTATAGATTCTTATATGGTTATTGGAGATGATGTAAAGCAGAAAAAGAAGAAGAAAGTGCCAGTTGTGCTCACTTCAAAGGATTTGTTTGAACAAAGTGATGATGAATATGCTGGTGATGAAGCTAGTGGAAATAAATTTGAGGTTGACAAATATACCGTTGATGAAGATGCTGGTAATAAAGAGGCTGCTGGTGATGAAGATGGATCAGGTGATGAGGAAGCTGAGGAAGCACAGGAAGGAGATCAGGAATAAGGATCAACTGATGATGAACAAGATGAAGTTAAACAAGAGGAATTTGAACAAGAAGAAGTTGATACTGTCACGAGCAAGGACAAGGAAAAGAGCAAGGCCACAAGTCGGAAGAAGAAAGCCAAGAAGGATGCTGAAGTAGAAGCCAGTGTTTCAAAGCCTTGAACCCCTTCCTTCTATCTAATACTTTCTTCTATCTCAAAGCCTTGGAGTCTTTTAAATATGTTTAAGTTTTTATTTTCTTTTCAGAACTCTGAACAAGATCCTACATTCCTTCAAATTCTTTTGATGAAAGTCAAAAAGGGAGAGAGGATATATGTGTTATTTGGTTATGTGGTACTGGTACTGGGTACTGGGTTTGTAATAATTTTGGATGTTGTAGAATTTATTTCAGTTAATTCAGTATTTGGTTATACTTTTGCTATTTGCTATGTGTTCCAGTTTTTATTGCTGTTTGATTTATATGACTATATGCTAGATTTTAATTGCTATCAAGTTGCAGGATAAATGAGACAGCAAAAATGTTTTTTTTTTTTTTTTTTGTCTTTCATCAAGGGGGATATTGTTAAATCAATCTATTTGAATTAAGGATGTGTATAAACTGAGAGGGAGTTACACTTTGAAGATGATGAAAGACAGATTTGGTTGGGAGATATGTTCAAAGCTCCAAAGCTTTGAAGCTCAACGTTGCCTATAGTCTTTTTATATAATAGCTGACATCTTTATGTGTTGCAGGCTTGGCATTGGATAGAATGTTATTTTTAAAAAATTATATTGTCTCTCTCAAATATTCTTGAACTTATATTGTGCTTACATTGATAAACAAGTGTGCAGATTGCTTGTCTTAAGAATCACAGCTTGCAGGCAAAATCTTTAAAGGATGAAAAAGCTCCAAAGCTTTGGAATTTTTACTGGATTCTTAACTAACTTTCTAGCTAACAGATTTGTTGTTGTAGGATAACTTATCTGGTCATGTGATTCGTTACTGAATTGTTCTAAATCATAATCTTTATGTTACCTATATTTTGGCAATATATACACACATATATATATAGTGTTTATTCTCACAGAAAATAGCTGAGCTTATTTGTTAATCTGATCTGCCATAAAGGTCATTGTACTTATGCTATTTTCTCTGGATTTTTTTTCCTTAACTTTTGTTCGATTTTTTCAGGGATGGACTTTGGTCAAACCTACATAACTAAATCAAAACAGTCGTTTGAGTATAGTTGTTGAAAGAAGCTGTTAGGTGGTTGAGGATTTATAGTAATTCCGTTCCTAAAATCTCTCAGGTTGTTGTTGTTATTATGTTATATATACAGTATTTGATTTTCAAGCAAGAAGAGAGTTGATCTACAGGGAAATAGAAGTGAGAACAGGCATGGGAGATCAATCAACAATCACTCAAACAGATTGAGAGCTCAACATTGAACATGATCAACCATCTCAGTCATTCCAGACATCTGAAGAACACTTCCAAGCCTCACTGCTTATTAAATTTCTTGTTTTCTTTTGTATTGTGCTTTATCTGTGTAATTCATTACATTTCTATACCTCATCAACTTTAGTAAATTAGTTATTCAAGTGAACAACAAGAGGTTCTTATTTTATTATCAGACTGTAACTGAAACTAGATTGGTTGGGAACCACAAGCTGTATAGGTGTAAGGGAGTTCACTTAGGCTTGAGATCTAGGCATAAATCTGTGATTAATAAGAAGTTGTTCAAATCCTGGAGGGATAGTATCCCTCATGCAGAGAGTAGGCCCATCAGTGGCTGAACCTAGTAAATAATCACTGTGTTATTTGCTTTACTTTACTGCATTTCATTATGTTCATAAAACTGCTCAACACAGGAAGCTCCAAAGCTTTGGAGGATTTCCTGCTTCAAAGCTTTGAAGCTCCAGACTGTTTCTAAGTGTCTCAAACTGTTCTTGTACTTGTCCAAAGCTTTGAAACTCCTTTAGTTTTCTGTGTTAAAGTTTCAAAAGTTTAATTTTAGCAAAAGTTTGCATACTCTATTAAACCCCCCTTCTAGAGTATCTTGATCCTGTTTTAGACCAGCATTACACACTTTCAACTGTCAATTCCTGTACGTGTACATGTACAATGTCTTGAACAACCAAAATGTGCTTCGGTGTGATTTATCATGAATATGGATCTAGCACGCGTTACTCTTCAAAGTTTTATGAAATGTATCTTGGTGAACTCCATGTTGGAAATGTCGTTATCTTGTGAAACAATTGAAATGATATTAATGAGCAATAACGTATATGAAGCTATGTCTGGAGAATGTGCATGACGGGTACGACCAAGGGCGCTTATAGGCAATCCCTCTTAGGTGATGATCCAGGAGATTACATACCCGACCCCCATGGTTGATCGACATACACAGAGGTGATGCGATCCCAGAGATTTATAAGGTGTGGAAGCAATAGAGTACTACATATGTTAACCTAGGTAAATGAAGTACAGGGGTGTCGAAACCTAAGGTCTCGTAGAACAGTTTATGCGAGGTATGCTATGGGATACCTTCTAACACTCTTGGTTAATTGGGACGGGAGAATGACATGTCTCAACCACAAGTGCACGGCTGTCGCATGTAGTAATACTCGAAAGACTGGATTTATCAAACCCAAGGGACTTGTCGTAAAACAATTAGTAAATTTTAACCTTACGTGGGCAAATCTTTGAGAGTTTTTAACTAAAATAACAAACGCAAATTAACTATGAATGTATTAAATATTGAGATTCGAATATGGGGGAAACAACCTAGACACCTGTTTCGGGAAATTTCTAGGATTTTCATGTTCATGAAATTCTACGATTTGTGACACACAGATGAAATCTGAAGATTGAATGCATGTATGCAGTTACTGGATCAAATACTCTAGAAGGGGGGTTGAATAGAATATGGAAACTTTTGATTAAGGTGTGGTTTTAAAAGAAAATGAGAATTGAATTATCTCAAAGGTTTGAACAAATTTTCAAAGCTTTGAAACCAAAACAGACTGTTTAAAAGAAACTGAGTATTTTCTATGCTTTGAAAGCTTTTCAAAGCTTTGAACATAAACATGTTTTGAAGACAGGTAAAGAACAGTAAAGCAAGACAATGAACACAATGATTTGTTACAAAGTTCGGTCCTAAGTGACCTACTCTTTGCCTAAGCGATATTACCCCTCTTGGATTTCAACAACTCTTATTTATCAAAAGCTAAGCCCTAGATCTCAGGCCAAGAGAATTGCCCTACTCTTTTTCAGCATGTGGTTCTTCCTAACCTATCTAGTAACAGCTCTAGCTAACTAATACAATAATTTTACCACTTTTTCCTCTTGAACAACTTGACTCTAACAGATGATTAAGTAATATGACAGAATGATATGCAAATTAAGCTCTCGACGAAGAACACTTTGAAGAGAGTGGAGCAATGAAGCTTGAAGTGCTCTTCAGAAATATGGAATGGACTGAATAGATGAATGATCTTCTTCAATGATGCTTGTCAATCCGTGAGAGTGTATGAATCTTTGTTTTTGTTAATCTCTCTAAATTAAGAACCTTCTGTCTATTTGAATTGCAGACTATATGGGAAGCTTCAACAGAATTCCCTAAAAATCCTCTTGCAGATACTTGACTCTCAACAACTTTTTCCCAATGGCTAGCTGCATAATTTTCTCAATTGGTTTTGATATGATCTTCAATCTGCAAGCCTAAGGTAAGTCCAAACAACTTTCCATACGAGTAGCACCAACCTGAAGGCCTTGATTCACAATTCTGCAAATAAGGAAACTTCAGCAAAACCTGCAACATAGAGTTAGCTAATAATCCCAGCAAAACAACTTAGGAAAATGATAAGATCAAAGCATGTTATAACATATAATTAGTTTGTCTTTCATCATAAAATATAGCATGATCAAGTGCAGGAGATTAGAGAATGAATAGGAGTAAGAACTCCCCCATAGTTCATGCTATGAAGTTTTCAAGGCTTTGAAACCTGTTTCAAAGCTTTGAATATAACATTGAAATTACAATCTCCCCCCTAATGAAAGACAAAACCAACTATTATGTTTGAACTGTATTTCTGCAAAAGATAGACATTAATAGTATAGCAGAAACACTTATATAATATAAAAAAATAAATAAAAATACCAACAGTTATAATAGCTTAATCAAAATCAAACTAAATAACCAATTCAAGGCTAACTAAGCAGTTTAACAGTTCATCAAAAACACAAAAACTTCCACAGAACCAAAACCAGATCTCTCCACAACCATAGAATATCTATAAATTTCTCCCCCTTTTCGACTTTCATAAAAAAAGTAAGAAAATGTTGGATCAAATTGTTTTGAAAACTTGAAAACATTCAAAAAAAATAAGTTTTCAAAGAGGAAAGATGATTTTCAAGGCTTCGAAAAAAAATGAAGAAAGGATAGATTCAAGGCTTTGGATATTCATATGTCTTAGGCCCTTCAGCATTCTCTTGATCACTTTCTTCTTCCTCTTCTTCCTCATTCTCTTGATGATCTTCATCATGTGCATCCTCTTCAACTTCTTCACCAGGCTCATCAGCCACCACATCATCCTCAAACAGGTCATCTGAGTTGACAGGTGCTGAAACCCTTCCTTTCAGTTTTTTGTTGTAGAGCTTCTCTGAGTAGCAAACCTCAGTCAATAATGTCTTTCTTACCAGGCTCCTTATTCTGAGTAACCTTTTCCCCAGCTTCCTTATCCCAAACATCATTATCCCCAGTACTCTGCTCATCAAATAGGTCATTGGTAGATCCTTACTTCCTTGATCCTTCTTGAAATTGTGTATCCTCTTTTTCCACATGTACCAAGTCGATGCTCTTGAAAACACTCTCAATCATGTATTTCATCTGCTTGAACTCAGTCCTCAGCTGATACTTTCCATGCTTTAGCAAATCCAGTTCATTTTCAATGAATTCCTGCTTCTAAAGAACTTGAGACTGGTCCTGAGAGGTGGAAGGTATGACTAATGGAGTAGTAAAGGACTTAGGATTTGAAAACTTTTTGTCCTTCAACTCATCAGCAGACAATCCTGAGTAGAATTTCCATTCTCCCTCACTGGTTTGCACAATTGCAATCCCTTTAAATACTTATCATCTATCATTCCAAAACCAGCAGTGATTGTCTCTTCCTTCCCAAAAAGGTGTGTACATATGGTGAGAGAAAAGTGGGAGGAGGTTGGCATAGGGTAGATGGTTTTTCCTGTTCTTGGTAACGCAGTACTGCATGTGTCCCATTACAATGCTTGGCAGGTCAATATCATATTCATGCATCGCCACGTACATTAGATACAACACCCTATCAGACATAAATTCCTTAGAATTCTATTTTGGTACCACACACCTCATCAGGATAGTAAACTGGATTTTGGCTTCAAATGTTAACACAGAATGAGTTAACTTATTAGAGGTAGTGGCTAAATTAGGAAAAAATAACTCTTCCTTAGCCATCCTTATACGATCAATCTTGATAGTTTTCTGTATTGTACCTATTTTGAAAATCCAGGACTCTAGAAAATTCAGCATGATCTAACTCCATATAAATACCAACTACCTTAGATGATACAATTAACTCAAAGCATTCACTTGTTTCAGATTCAGGTAAAAGAGTCTGGTAAGCCTAGGGTATGTTAGATCAGAAGATTTAGTATTTTCCAAATTGAACTCTGTTTGAATCTCCTAATACACTCCAAATCCATATTATCCATCATGCTGGTATTTCTCATACTACAGTAAGCAATTCAAATAGAGGCAAATCCATCTAACCAAACTCCATGAGAAGCATGATTGATAAACAAATGATCATAACGAGATTTCTTACCAGAAGATGACATATTTTCAGCTTTGTCCTTCTCAGAGTTAATCTGAATAGCCTTCCCTTTGTCTTTTTTCTGATCTCTATATCTCCTTCCCCTTGTCTGATTTCTGAAATTTCTTTACCTTCTTCACCTTTCTTGGACTATCAATGTGAACACCCTTTTGTTTCTCATAAGTAGTTGTTTATCTTACTTCTTCTTCCTGAAAGTAGCAGTTTGATCATCGTTGTCCTTTTTATTTTCTTCTTCGGAGGACGAGTGGGCTGCATTGGTGCACTGAAATTTCTAGAACTGGAGCTGTCACTGATAGCTTGAACTTCTTCTTCTCCATAATTTATTTTATTCCTTGTGTTCTTTCTTGAGCTTCTAGTCATCTTGATTCTTTGAGAAGATCTTCGCGAATCCATAGTGTTTGGGGTTTAGAAGAAAGAGGCATGAAAGATAGAAGAGATAGAGAACAGAGAAAAGATATATACTAAAGAATTGTAATGAAAGAAGGAAACTAAATATTTTCCTAATATTTTAGGAATGAAAGTTTGTTTGAAATTCAAACTCGTGTGGAAAGGAAGTTATTATACTGATTTGAAAAACATCCATTTCAAATGGTAAAAGATAATGTCAGGCAATTATCTACAAAGATAACACCCAACATTAGTGATCCATCATTGATATATAGATTTATATTCAAAAATTTGAAACTGTTATACTGCAGACAATTTTTCAAGGCTTTGAAATGATTTTCAAGGCTTCGAAAAACTTTTCAAAACATTGAATCATAAATAATTTACGTGATGCTCCCCCTAAACCAGTGCTTGCTTATTCAACATGCCAAGTTCTAATCTCAGGGCTGTGAATCTATCCTCTGGTAGTGGTATAGTGAAGATGACTACAATTTGCAAGTTAGTTATCACAAATGATAGGGCTACATAACCTTTCTCCACATGAGTGTTAACTCCATTATTACTTGTTTTTCTGCATTTTGCGTACTTACCATGGAGAATTTTTCGTCTTTTTGAATGAATTGTGCTTAAATTACAAATTATGAGGTGTGTTCATTGTCGAATACGGGTGTTTCTCGTATAATTTGATGCTTTTATTGTGATATGATTGCGGGTTCTTTTTTCGTGTTGTGGTTGGCAGGAAATAGGACGCGAGGATTGAAGAGGATGGAGAGACGAACTTCGGAAACGAGGAACTCAAGGGAAAAGAGCCAAGAAAATTCAGCATACACACTCTTCGCGCGAAGAGAAATTATCTTCGCACGAAGAAAAAGACTTAGTTAATTTCAGAGGAAGCTCCAGATGTCTTCTTATACATGCTTGCAGTCCTTCAATAGGAAGGTCTTCGTGAGAAGACTGTAACTCTTCACACGAAGAGATTTTGCCTTCGCACGAAGAGAGGGCCAGAATCAGCAGATTCGTCAGGGTCTTCGTGAAATTACTAAACTTTATCCCATCTTTTTGGAAACGTAACAGAACGGGTTAGGGGGTATTGTATCAGTATCTTTGACCTAGGAGACACGTTCTTGGGGTGTTTTGGAGCATTGTGGAAGCTTAAGATCATTTGTTTGCCTTCTAAACTTCATATTTTCTTGTGTTTTGGATTATCATTCAAGAATGTTGTATTTAGATCATGTGTTTATGTAGCTAAACTCTTATTTCGGGATATCTCGTAGGGAACAAGGGTTTGATAACCATGGTTTGTGGTCTATGGATTTGATTTCATGCTCTTAAGCTTAATTGATGATATTGTTTTACTTATATATGTTTTGTGATCTTTTATTCGTCTTTCTTATTGTTAGACGTATCAGAAGGATTGAGTTAGGTTATAAACGTTAGAGGAATCAATGTTTATTGCCCGAAAACTTGAAACTTGCACTAGTCGTATCTTGTATTGAGTAATCTTGCTAGTTAGCTAAGAACTAAGAGTATACTAGTGATTATAATGCATACTTTAGCTTGAGTAGACTAGAGGAATCATATACGAGAGTTCAAGTGTAGGTGTTTGTTGAGGAATATTCAACATAGTTGTGGTCGTTTTACTAAGAAAATTATAATCGTGTTATCAAAACATTAATTCAAAGTGGTGTGAAATCCTTAGTGACCCGTAGAGATATCCTAATCTTGTCACAATATTCAGAAACTCCTCAAAAGTAATCTTTATTAACCGTGAAGCCATTCATCTGGTTAATTGGAATTAGTGTTCTTTTCCATTTTAGTAGAATTATCAAAACAACTCAATGCGCTTGGCCCTCATAAGGGTTAGAATTGGTAACTACTTTATAAAGAAGTCTCTTGGGTACGACAACCCGGATTTCTGGAATTTATCACTACACCGACAACTGTACACTTGCAGTTGGAACGTGTCAAGTTTTTGGAGCCGTTGCCGTGGACTTCGGCTAAATTAGTTATTATTTTAAACCTTAGGTATTTACTTTTCTTGTTAATATATTTTACTCACCTACGTTCTTTGTGTAATTGCTATTTCATGTTGAATTTCACAGTGCATGACCAATTCTAGAGACGAGCCCTTGTACCCAGTGCTTGAAAACCCGGAATCTTTATTGCGCACGGAACGCAGATACAGGAGGAACACAAACTCAGCTGCTATGGATGATCAAGATAGAGCTGAGTTAGAGAGGCTTCACAAGGAGGCACAAGATGCACAAGCTTCCAGAGTTACTGCAGAGACTAATGTGGTTAACATGGCGCGTGAAACTGAGGAGCTTAGAGCTCAAATGGTTGAGATACAAGCAGCTCTCGCACGCCTGAATCCTCCAAATCCACAACCACTTCCTGTTGTGGGGGCACATGAGGGAAACAATGGAGGAGCGAATGGTGGAAACAATGGGGGCAACACAAATAATGGGCAGAACCCAGCATTCCGAGTAGAGAATGTTGAGAACGAAGACCATCCTATGGTAGATTATTTATTTAACTACTCCAGCCTTCTATCAACCCACCTTTGTTAGGCCACAAATCAATGCCCAACATTTTGAGTTGCGCCAGCACATGATCAACATGGTTCGTGATGAGTGCTCATTCACTGGAGCTCTAGGAGATGATCTCAACCACCATATTCTTATTTTTGAGCAAATTACTTCTACTTTGCACGACCCGAGGGTTACAGATGAAACAATTAATTTATTACTGTTCCCTTTCTCTTTATCGGGAAAAGCTAAGCAATGGCTTGTGGAGCTTCCAGCTGGGAGTATTGTGAATTGGGCAAATTGCTGCCAAGTATTTCTCAGTAGGTATTTTCCAACGTCCAAGGTTGCTCAGCAAATGGCCGAGTGATAGCTTGAAAATGGGATTAGTCTGGGACATCTTTTTACCATTGGTTCTAACCCTGTGAGAGTTGAGTTTGCCCATTTTCAGCCTATTTTCCACTTGATACGAGGCAGAGACTTATAGGACATGATTGTAAGATTTGAGTAATTTTATGTATAATTTTGTTTGTTGGATATGATCGCGGGTACATGTTATGATGTGCAGGTAACAGGTGCCGAGAAATGCATGGGATTGACTTGGATTTGGAGGAAGCGTATCAGGAAAGCTGAGCAGAAAAGTGCAGAAAATTCTAAGTTGTGCGTTCAAACGCACAACCTGGCAGCAGAAAGAAAACGGCAGAAAAGAGGCTAAGTATGTGCGTTCAGACGCACAGACCTGCGTTCAAACGCAGGACTCGACTCCAGAAGTGCAGAAAAACCAAGTTGTGCGTTCAAACGCAAGGGAGCTGCGTTCAAACGCACAAGTCCGAGAAGCCAGAAGACAAGAGAGGAAAATTGGTTAAGGCCTGTGTTCAAACGCAGGGGAGCTGCGTTCGAACGCACGTGTGGTTTCCAGAAGCTTCCAGGACGGGTTTTTTTTAGGGTAGAATAGGAATTTCGTGCATCAGTTTGGAGACTGTGGCAGTATAAAAGGAGGTGTCTCAGCACAGAATTAGGGTTACGCACACACATCTACAATCATCATCACAGCAGCCAGTTTCAGAGCCGTCAGGATTGGAGCAGAGCAGGATTGGAGCAGTTTTTCAGTATTCAGCCATAAACTTGTTTGATCTTTTCTCTCTTTTATGAAACAGTGTTTTTCAATAATGCAATCTAGCTAAACCTTTTGCCTAGGTTCTTGGTAAACCTAGGGCTTATGAATTCAGCAGACTTGTTTGTTTGATTTTCAGATGCATGACTAGTTGAAGTCTTAATACAGGATGGATTGTTTATTATCTTGTCTTTGATTTTACTTACATACATGAACGGCTTGATCACCCAGGAGTGTTATAGACATGATCTGGTGCGCGAGAGTGGCCAGTGAGAGTTAGGAAGAAAAGACAGGATTTAGTACTCTGCCTTGATGGACCGAGAGGTGAAAATAATCAGGGGACTAGCCCAGAAGCGTTAGACCGACTGCTAGACGTTTAGGGGGAGACCGAGAGGAGAAGCCGTAACCCTAGCAGACTTAGAACGAACCTGCAGATCTAGGTGGACCGAGAGGACCCGAAAATCTGCAGGGGAGTGACAGGTGCATGAGACCGAGAGGAGATTGTACTATTGGTATGCTGGCATAAACAAAACTACTGTGTGTTTCTGAAATCAAATAGACCAGGCAAGCTGGAAAGTAACCCTAGGGGATCCTGGGACCTAGTTTCTTAGAATTATCATTTTTTACAACTACCGCAATTCCTGAAAATTACTTAAGAGAAAAATAAAATAAACTTTTCTAAATATTGCTTTATTTACTGCATATTAGTTGAGTAGAATCACATCCCAACCTTCCTCTTTTTTACAAGCTTTGTGTCTAGTTCTATTTCTAATAAGTAACTTAAACTGTTCTCGAGGGTTCGACAAACAGAGTCACAAATACATACTCTATATTACTTGATCGTACACTTGCGAAAAAGCAGATAGGTTTACGCTGTCAAGTTTTTGGCGCCGTTGCCGGGGAACGGTTACAGTTTTTCTTAAAAAGACATTAGAATAAGTCTCAAAGCTTTTTGTTTTCCTTTTACGGTTATTTTCTTTTGACTTATTGCTCTTGAATTCTGATTTTCAGGCTATTCTAGTATATGTCCAGATTGCCTAGCAAACTGGTATCACCACTTGAAGATCGAAAAACTTTTCAGAGAGCAAAGTCGCAGACACCGAGCCGCGATGTCTGAGCACGGAGAAGACGCGACAACCGAAACAGGAACACCCACAGGACAGAAGCAACGCACTCCAGCACAGATGGCTCTTTACATTGAAGAGCTGATAGCAGCAGGCTTTGCTGCCAGGAACAATCAGAGGACTTACAACAGGTCTGGAAGGGCGATAGTCGAAAATTTTGAAGTCCCAACCGGAGGACATCAACCAGCTATCGTGGTGCCACCCATTACAGCAGAGCACTTCGATCTAAAATCATCCACCATCCAAACCGCCCAGACTCATTGTCCTTTCAATGGGAAAGCAGATGAAGATCCAAACAACTTCCTTGGAATGTTTGAAGACTACTGCAACAAGATTAAGTACAGAGGAGTTGAAGCGGATACGCTAAAGCTAATTCTATTCCCATACTGCTTGTTCAGAACAGCAAAAGACTGGCTGGAGGCAAGACCGCCGAGGTCTATCACTACCTGGGAGGGGTGTGTTACTGATTTTTTGGCTAAACTCTACCCCGCATCCCGTGTTATCAAGCTGCAGAGTGAGATCTTATCTTTCAAACAGAAGATGGGGGAAACGGTGGTAGACGCATGGGACAGGCTGATGAGACTCGTAAAAAAATGCCCCAATCATGGCTTCGGGGACGCAAAAATTCTGCAGGTATTCTACCATGCTCTTGACAGGGAGAATGCTGACAGGATTGACAGGGAAGCTGGGGGTAACTTTCTATACCATGTGGATAAAGATGGAGCATATGAACTGATGAAACAATTAGCCAAACAGGATACTCGCCTGTTTGATGACCGCAGGCTCACAGCGATAGCAGAACCAGTGGCTGATGACAGGATTGACAATCTCACAAAAGTGGTACAAGACTTAGTGAAAAAGGTGTATACAGAGAAGAAGACCGTGGCATCAGTGGACGAACCTGACCTTGACGCAGCAATTCTGGAGCTTCAGACCGAAGATGCCAATTATGTTCAGCAGCAGTGGGACCCTAGTCGCTACAAACCAGGCACACGTGACCATCCAGGGTTTCGCTACGGAAACCCCAATGGAGCAGTTTATGCGCCAGGATTCCAGCATAGGCCACAGGCACAACAGACAGCCCCAGCACAGCACGCACCAGCAGCACCATCACAGCTAAATTTATCACAGCAACATTTTGAGTCCTATATGGAGAAATTCAATAAGCAGTGGGAAGCTAGATTTTCGCAGATGGAGTCATTAACTGCCGATGTAAGCCAAATGAAAATTGCTATCCGCAACTTGGAGGTACAGAATGGTCAGCTTGCACAGAACCAGGCAGAACGAGCCCCAGGGAATTTATCGTCAAATACAGTGAACAATCCACGCGCTCAAATCAATGCTATCACAACTCGGAGTGGAATTGCACTGCAGGATCCACCGTATCCCAATCATGCACGTGCAGAGAAGTCAAAGATCATTGAACACGAAGTGTTTGACAGGGAAAACAGTTCAACCGGTAACCCTCAGAAAAGGGGTTTGGTCGAGCAGGAAGCAGAGCAGACTAATGTGGGTAATCCAGAAACAGTGCCAATCTCTAAGGAGGTACCTTACCCTCTGAAGACACGTAAGAGAGATGACAGCAAAGACTACGCCAGATTTCTGGAGGTATTCAAGCAATTACAGATAAACATACCTTTTGCCGAAGCACTTGCCAAAATGCCTACTTATGCGAAATTTCTCAAAGACATCTTGTATGGGAGAAGGAGGATGAGCGACTTTGAAACAGTGAATCTGACGGCAGAAGCGAGCAGTTGTGTGAAAAATGGTCTACCACTGAAAAAGAAAGACCCTGGCAGTTTTGTTATTCCAGTAACTCTGGGCAGTGCATACACAGGAAAAGCCTTATGCGACTTGGGAGCCAGCATCAACCTGATGCCACTAACCATCTTCAAAAGTCTGGGAGTCGGAGAACCACGTCCAACAAGAATTATGCTTCAAATGGCCGACAGATCTGTGAAACCTGCCTATGGAGTAATTGAAGATATCCAGGTAAAAGTTGGAGAGCTTATTTTTCCAGCAGATTTTGTGATACTGGAT
This sequence comes from Linanthus parryae, assembly GCA_023055425.1. Classification (NCBI taxonomy): domain Eukaryota; kingdom Viridiplantae; phylum Streptophyta; class Magnoliopsida; order Ericales; family Polemoniaceae; genus Linanthus; species Linanthus parryae. Next base: position 85,905,249 of record JALGPY010000008.1, on the reverse strand, counting down.
ATGGAGGCCGGAGAGGTCCCACTAATCTTGGGCAGACCCTTCCTAGCAACTGGTGAAGCCATTATTAACTGCAAAAGTGGAGAGCTGTCCATGCAAATCAATGAAGAAAAAGTGAAATTCAACGTCTTCAAATCTCTCCAGCTTCCTAACCATTATGAGCATGAAAACTGTTTTGCAGTGGAAGTAATTGATGAGCTGGAGAATGAGGAGATGGAAAATTTATGGGAGGAATTTGAGGACATGTATCCAGAGGAAACAGAGGAGCACCAGGTTGAGAAGATCATGGGAACAGAGAGCTGGGTCACTCTATATAAGGATGAAGGAGGCGAGCAGAAAATGACACTGGTCCCATCACTCCAGGAACCACCAGTCCTGGAATTGAAACAGTTGCCAGACCACCTCACGTACGCTTTTATTGGTGAAAATAATACTCTGCCAGTAATTGTTTCGTCTCTTTTATCTCAGGAACAGGAACAAAAGCTGCTGGAGGTACTTCGAGAGCATAAAGAAGCCATCGGATGGACAATTGCGGACCTAAAGGGAATCAGTCCTTATTACTGCATGCACAAAATAAGAATTGAAGAAGGAAAGAAGCCAGTCATCCAACCTCAACGGAGACTAAACCCAATTATGAAAGATGTGGTACGTAAGGAGGTCATGAAGTGGTTAGAGGCAGGGATTATATACCCCATATCAGACAGCACCTGGGTCAGTCCTGTCCAGTGTGTACCAAAGAAAGGGGGTATTACAGTAGTACAGAATGCTGATTAAGAGCAGATCGCCCAGCGCATTGTCACTGGCTGGCGAATCTGTATGGACTATCGGAAGCTGAACGATGCAACACTGAAAGACCACTTTCCACTGCCATTCATGGACCAGATGTTGGACAGACTAGCCCACCATGCTTATTACTGCTTCCTTGACGGGTACTCTGGCTCCAACCAGATCTATATAAATCCAGAAGATCAAGAAAAGACGACGTTCACCTGCCCATACGGAACATTTGCCTTTAGACGAATGCCATTTGGATTATGCAATGCTCCAGCAACATTCCAAAGATGTATGATGGCTATTTTCTCTGACATGATAGAGAAAAATTTGGAAGTTTTCATGGACGATTTTTCGTTATTTGGGGACAGCTTTGAAGATTGCTTATACCATCTGGCCAGAGTTCTGATTCGCTACAGAAAACTGGTACTCAACTGGGAAAAATGCCACTTCATGGTTACAGAAGGAATAGTGCTGGGACACAGGATTTCCAGCAAGGGACTGGAAGTAGACAGAGCAAAGATAGAGGTGATCAAGCAGCTGCCATATCCAAACACAGTGAAGGCAATCAAGATTTTTTTGGGCCATGCAGGATTTTACAGAAGGTTTATCAAAGATTTCTCAAAAATTACAAAGCCACTATGTAATTTGTTGGGAAAAGATGTGCCCATCATATTTGACGAAGCCTGCAAAGAAGCCTTTGACGTGCTTAAAGACAGGCTGACAACTGCGCCCATTATCACTACGCCAGATTGGACCCTCCCATTCGAGCTGATGTGTGACGCAAGTGATCACGCAGTGGGCGCAGTACTGGGACAGCGAAAAGATAAAGTGTGCAGTGTCATTTACTATGCCAGCAGGGTCCTGAATGAGGCACAGATTAATTACGGGACTACAGAGAAGGAGCTGCTGGCAGTCGTTTTTGCTCTGGATAAGTTCAGATCCTACCTGGTAGGTTCAAAAGTTATCATATTCACAGATCACAGTGCACTGAAATACTTGCTGGAGAAAAAAGATGCAAAGCCAAGGCTGTTGCGTTGGATTCTGCTGATGCAGGAATTTGATGTCGAAATCAGGGATAAAAAGGGAGTTGAAAATGTGGTAGCTGATCATCTATCTCGCCTGGAAAACCCTACAGAAGAATTGGTACCAATTCAAGAAAATTTTCCGGATGAGCATATTATGAAGATCAAGACCAACAGACGGCCCTGGTATTATGGCATAGCCAATTATTTGGTCAATGGAGTACTCCCTGAAGACATCACTCCTTGGCAGAAAAAGAAGTTTATTTCAGAATGTAGGTAATATTTCTGGGACGATCCTTATCTATTCAAGCAGGGGGCAGATAATATTCTCCGTCGTTGCATCCCATGTCATGAGATTTTGGAGGTAATTCAGCACTGCCACTCAGCACAATGTGGGGGGCACTTCAGCGGACCGAGAACAGCCCACAAAGTGCTGCAATCAGGATTTTTCTGGCCAACAGTCTTCAAGGATTGTCATGATTATGCGCAGAGTTGTGATCGCTGCCAACGGACAGGAAATATTTCCCAGCGAAATGAAATGCCCGTGACACTTTGGCAGGAAGTCGAGCCTTTTGACGTTTGGGGTATTGATTTTATGGGTCCATTCCCTTCGTCTCTGGGAAATCTCTACATCTTACTGGCAGTAGACTACGTGTCAAAATGGGTGGAAGCTATAGCCTGTCAGAAGAACGATGCGGCAGTGGTGGAACGATTCCTTAAGCGTAATATTTTTACCAGATTCGGAACGCCAAGGGCCATGGTCAGTGATGAAGGTTCTCATTTTATCAATAAGGTCTTCGCCAAGGTTCTAAAGCAGTACGGGGTGTCTATCCATAAGGTATCACTGCCCTATCACCTTCAGGCAAACGGGCAAGCAGAGGTGTCCAACAGGGAGATAAAGAGCATACTGGAGAAAACTGTGAATCCTGGACGCAAGGACTGGTCATTAAAGCTTGATGATGCGCTCTGGGCATACAGAACTGCTTACAAAACCCCGCTGGGAATGTCCCCATACCAGCTGGTGTTTGGAAAAGCATGTCACTTACCAGTAGAATTGGAGCACAAAGCATACTGGGCAATCAAGCAGCTGAATATGGATCACAGTTTATCGGGAAACAAACGAAAGATGGCACTCCTCGAATTAGAGGAATTCCGCAAAACTGCTTATGAGAGTGCCAAAATTTATAGGGAAAAAACAAAGAAGTGGCATGACAATCGCATTCTACCGAAGAAGATAGAAATCGGGCAGAAGGTTCTCCTTTACAAATCAAGGATGAAATTCTATCCAGGGAAGCTGCGCTCAAGATGGTCTGGACCATTTATTGTGAAAGACATTACATTATGGGGAGTGGTGGAGCTGGAGAACCCAAGGGACCATACAGTTTTCAAGGTGAATGGGAACAGAGTCAAGCCATACAGAGATCCTCAGGAGATCATAGAGGTAGAGGCAATCTACCTCGACCTTCCTTGATCACAACAGAGGTAAAAAAGTCGGGTTGTCGACTGTAAATCACAAGAGCTGGTTGGGAGGCAACCCAACGTAGGTTAGTTGTTTTTTTATATTTTTCAAAAATGTTCATAATTTGAGAGAAAAGTAAGAAAGAGGGGTTTAATATTAAATTCAGTGTTTCAGGAATCAGAGACGTGCGTTCACACGCAGGAGAGGTGCGTCTCAACGCACGTCTACGTTCACACGCAGATAGCTTGCGTTCAAACGCAGCACCGCCACCCAACATTAGAAAAACTGAAAATGGCTAACACTTCTGCGTTCAAACGCAGAGCACTTGCGTTCAAACGCAGATCATACAATGAAGGTTTCCAGCTAACACATGTGCGTTCAAACGCACGAGATGCGTTCAAACGCAAGAAGAAAATATGGACGGGAAAAGCCTAAGGACGTGCGTTTAAACGCAGAGGGAGCGTTTGATGGCAGGAACCAATCAGCAGAGACTTTATAGAGAGAAGGCATGCGTTTAAACGCAGATCAGCTGCGTTCAAACGCAACTCATCAGAGGAATTGCGGAAACAAGCAGTGCGTTTAAACGCAAGTCATGTGCGTTCAAACGCAGTTCAACAAACCCAGAATATTCATAAAACTTCAAGCAGTGCGTTCAAACGCACGAGGTGCGTTCAAACGCAGACCAAGAAAAATTCAAATTTCCAGAAAAAGTGAAGCAGTGCGTTCAAACGCACGACCAAGCGGGATCAGAAAATTTTGAAAATTTTGAAAAAATTTGAATTTCAAGGGCCATTCTGCAATTTCTGAGAGTTTGCCTATATATACTGTATGGATGACAGTGACTCATTTTCACTCCAGTCAACCATTTTTCAACTCTCTCTAGAAATTCTCTCTGCCCTAGCAGCCGCCAGAAGCAGTCAGCCGCCAGCAATCTCCGACTACCACCGCAGGAACACCAGAAAGTCAGAAACAGTGTGGGGGTGGTCAAACTCATCCGATCCAAACATCTACAGATCCGCTTCACAGAGCAGTTTCCAGATCTGTACCCGTAAGATTCACTCCGGGTAGCCAGGTTCTATCTTTTCCTTCTCTTTGAAGATTTCCATTTTTTCTGTTTGAATCTTTGAAATGGATGAGGACGGATTCTATATGAGGCCTGATAGGGCGATCGCACCCTTGAACATCATAGATTGCAGACTGCTTAGGGTTGACCATTTATGCGACCATAGGTTTGTCAATATGGAGGCTCACCGTTTCTTTCTGCAAGACAAAAAGATTAGGTATGACATACCCGCTGAGAGAACTTTTCCTCGTGATCGAGTAGCTATGGGGGACGACCTGTTCAACTATACTGGGCAGGATCATTTTGGGGACTTGTTTACCGGCTTTACCAATCTACAAGTCAGTTCTGTGCTGGCTAAGGAGATTTTCAGTAATCTCCAGCAGTGCATGAAAAGTGAAGCCCAGTCAATTAACTGGATTTACTGCAGAAAGAGATGGATTCGGATCACCCCACAGAGTATTCGAGAGAGTTTGGGTCTGGAATTAGTGTTGGATGACTGTCAGTTTCAGGAACTGAGGCGTCATCCCTCTGAACAGCTTAGCGAACAAATCCTAAACACCTTGTGTGCGGGTGTACCAAGCGCTGCTTCGTACTACCCTCACCGGAGTCCTTCCTACCGGAAACTCCCTGCTACCTATCTGATTCGAGAGGCGAGATGGTGGACTGAGTGGGTCAACAACAGGATTGTGGGTATTAAACACTTTACCCGCATAGATTATAATATTGCCCTTTTGGTGTACTATCTGATGGCCAGAGAGCCTGTGAGCCTCCCGGAGATTATTTGTGAGTTTTTTCGGGAACGAAGAGAGTCCCACAGTAAGAAGGGTTTAGGTCTTCTGGGGATTTTGACTAAAATGGCACAGGATTATCATGTGGTCATTCCTGGTGAGCTGAGGGATATCCGACCAGTGCAGGTACGCAAGTACCGAAACATGAGATGTGCTTTGCATGAGGCTCTGCATGGGCCTCCAGAATATGTCCAAGTGGACGATGATGACGATGATGATGATGATGGTGCTCCGCCTCATGGCAGGGGTGATGGCATGCCACCGCCACCTCCACCCGGTGATGGGGGTTTTCCAGCCTTACCAGGTCCCCTTCGACTGCCACGATCTGCTAGTTCCAGTGAACACAGGCAGACCGAGCCCGACCTAGGGCAGTCCAGCAGAGGGGCCAGGCGCAGTTCTTTTGGGCGCCTGGAGAGGACTGAGCATGAGGAATGGGTCAGGAAGAAAATTAAGGCCCAAGAAAAAATGCAGAACTACCTGGTAAGGACGGTCAAGAAAATGGCCAGGGGTCTTGGAAAGTTGTTCAAGACCCAGAAGCATATTTACCACGCTAACACAGCCGCATTGAGAGCTCATGAGGCGGCACTCGCTGAAATTCAGAGCAATGTGCGTGGTAAGAGATTTAACTTCCCGGACCGCTATTCGAGTGATAATTGTCCCAGTTGGACAATGGAGGATAGTAGGCCATATGACAGCTTCTCTGGCCATGACCCCACACCGAGTCCGGAACACGCAGACAGTGTTGGTGACCCCGGCAGACCCAGTACCCAGTACCCACCTAGGCAGCATGAAGACCAAGGGGCCAGCAGTGCCCATCCCGGTGCCAGCCACGCTGGTACCGCTGCCGCAGCACGACATGCTGCGAGGAAACACCCCAGAGGGCGAACCCCTGAACCATCTCCAGAGCCGACTGACCAGTCTACTCCGGAGAACACAGATTCTAGTTACAGGCCAGATCAGTAGTGTCGCGAGGACGCGCCACCTCTAGTGTGGGGGTGGGGAATCGTGTCCTCCTGCATAGCCATGTCAGCATATTTTTGTCAATTTTTTATTTTAATTTTGTTTTCATTTTTGAGTCAGCACGTTTATTATGTTGAGTCTACCCACCGACTTTTCTGACCTTGCATATGTGTATAAAATAAATATAATATAATATAAAAAAAATTATAAATATTTAAAAACTTTTGAGAAAGGGCAACTTAGGACCTAGAAACTGAAGAGAATCCAATGAAAGAGCTCATGAGAGTAGGAAGCACCGTAGTAGGGATACTTCAAATTTTAGTATTTTGTGCGCAAGTCTCACGACAGGATGTCCCGGGTATTCAGGAATGGTGAAAGTCGATAACAGGCATACTTTTGGCTTCTCTAGTGTGCTAGGTGGATTTGGTCCTTAGATAGTTGATTATTCTGTTTCCCGTGGAAACTTGTGGACTCTTGGAATCTGGGATGGACCTTCGTGTAGAGTCGGTTTTATGCGGTACAAGTCTTCGGCCTAAGCGAAGTTGGGGAATGTACACCACCATCCCTTAAGGTGGTTCCAAGAGAAAATCCTAAAAAGCCCGCACTCTTAAAGCTCTACTGCACAGTTGTAAAAACAGAGGAGGTATATAAAAAAATAAAAAGAAAAAAAAAAAGCAATCTGAAAAAAAATGAATATTTGTTTGTGCTTGAAGGAGAAACAACATAATGTGCTTCCGTTCACACGGAAAATTTGGATTCAATCCAATTTAGAGCTTAAGAGGGAAACTAAAGTCAAGCCGTATTACACAGGAGCTGTGTCTCTCTGCAATGGGACAATTTGAAAATCAAACGCAATTACGGCTAAGAGGGTCTGAAAACATCAAATGACTTGGCGAAGAAAAATTATCTAGTGACTTAAGATGCCTGGACCCTCTGAGTCAAAAGACGTGCTTTATCTTGGTTGGTTTGGTGGATGTTTGGGGACACCTTAGTGAGTTTGTGCACAGGATCAGTTTATACCATTTCTTGCTACGTGTTGTGGAATTTCAAGGTGAGCTTGTGACAATTTGATGATTTCAGTTTATGATAGAAAGGGTTGCCCAATCTCAGGAAAAAAAAAATTGTTGTGTCTTGAGTCAGTTTGTATATATTCTGTGTATGAGTCAGTAACCTATTGAGTCTTTTGGTCTGAAGCATGAATCTGTGATAAAGGGGGAGAAGTATGCGATTGAAGTATGCAAAAGAAGGGTCTGCAAGGCAGTATGCAAGGGTCTGCTCGGGACGAGCAGAGTTTAGTGTGGGGGTATTTGATGCACAAACTAACGTGCTATCGCAAGTGTACGAATCTTGTAGTACCGGGTGCAATTAGACTCGGATTATCGTTCCCACGAGGACTATTATGGGTTTACTCACGTTGTCAGTTTCGGTTTTCCAAGAGTAGTAACCAGGAGGAGTAGGTTGTGATTATAATGACTAAACTAAAAACAGAAATTAAAAACGTAAATATTTTTTGTGACGTTTTCTGAAATAAGCTGATTTGGTTGTAACGATAATAGATGAAGACTAGGCTCCAGGATCCCCTAGGGTTTCTGCAGATTTCAGTTTTACGTTCGATTATGAAAACACTCAGCAGTTTCAGTATCTGTGCAACGTACCAGTTGTGCAGTGACTTTTCAGATTCCACACGTAATCCCGATCCTGCAGACTTTCGGATTCTTGTTAAGCTGCCTAAGTCTGCAGTCTCGGTCTAATCCTGTTAGGGTTTCTAACCTGTCCGAATGGCCCGGGTCAAATTCTCTAACAGTTGGTCTCACGTTTTTCTATGCTAGCCCTATCTCCCTTTCTCTGGTCGGTCTATCAGGGTAAGGTACTAAATCCCGGTTTTTCTTCCTAACCCTAACTTGACGTTTTCACCTACAAGCTCGGGTCTATGGCAATCCTGGGTGATCAATCCTATCATGCATATACGATAATAATCAAACCAGAATAACAGATACAACTTGCTGAATTAAGACAATCATCATGAATCCATAAACGTAGTAATCATAAAATCTGAGTACGAAACCCTAGGTTCACCGAGAACCTAGGTGAAAAGTTTAGCTACGACTAGACATAATACAAAACGCAGTTTCTGAATATAAAGAGAGAGAACGAAATCAAACTAAGTCTTCGAATCTCGAATCGCGCTTTCGTGCTCTCCGTGAATGCTCCGACTTGTCCTTCGGTTGTGCTGTGAATTGTGCTGTGTCTCTCTGATCCCCCAAAACGAGTCTGGACGAGTCTTTAAATAGTGTTGTTTCCTGAAAACGCTTGTGCTCGAAATTACGGATTTTGCCATCGGTCCACCGTCTTTGACCAAAAGTCAAAACTGGCTGCGTATATACGCAGGGGTTGCGTATATACGCAACCAGGGCCCACCAAGATCCCCCCACCACCCCACTGCCTGCGTATATACCCAGGTGCTGCGTATATACGCAGGGCCTGCGTATATACGCAGGCCGTGGGCTAGGTGGGGCCCACTTGGTCCTCTGGTGGGCCAGGACTGGTCCCCTGGGTCCCACTCTTCTGCCTGATGCTCCCGGCTTGCCTCTTCGGTGTGTTTCTGCTTTTCCGTGTTTCCGTCGTGTCGCGGTCTTGTGCACGTTTCCCGAGGCGGTCCCGGCTTGGTCCCGGCACGCTTCCCGATGCACCTCCCGAACCTGTTCCTGAAAAGGCAACACGAACGAAAACCCGCGATCATATCCAAATATAGCAAGAAATAAGCAGAAATAAGCAGAAATCCAGCAAGTACAAATAAACGTCTCGTTCTAGATTCCCGGGGCATTCTAAGGCATTTTCCGGCAAAAACCGCTAATTCCGACACAAATACTCGTGAAATCAGGCTAAAAGATAACCCCTAATTGGGCGTTATCAAATACCCCCGCACTAAACATTGCTCGTCCCGAGCAATCCTGCCAACTCTAGCCTGCATTTCTGTCCTCGTGACTGACTCTGTACATACCCTACCGTTGCATACACTTTCGACCCGAACCTTTCAACCGGACGACTCGATAGAAAAACTGACTCAGATAGAATATACACAGACTCAAACGACTCAAAACAGACTAGTGACAAAAATATTTTTGGCGAGATCGGGCAACCTCAAAAACATAAACAGTGTGTCCTCGTGATCTCATCCTTTTCAGAATTTACTTCCCTGTAAGCGATCGGTAAGTCTGAACAGATTTATATGGTGGATTTAAGCACTGGACCGAAGTACTATTACTTTGGTTATCAAACTGAACAAATCCCTCGCTAACTTACCATCCGAGCTGTTTCCGAAAGGATCTATGTCTAATCAGGTAGGATAGATATATGTATCAAGGTACGGCATAATCCTACATGTTATGACATTCTCACAATTTACCAAACTCACACCCCTCACCGAGATCCCGAAAAACTGCCCGAAACACCTAAGTTCCTGCTTTCCCAATTCTCCTGTCCCCCGGTGTGTCTTTGCCGTGCTCGCGGCCACAAATGTGAAGCGGTGCAAAATGTCTCGAAAATTGTGCCACTCACTCAGCTTTTTATTTAAATAACAAGAACACAAAACAAACTAAAAACTAGATCATAATAATTTTTTTTTTTTTCTTTTTCTTTTTTTCTTTCTATTTTTTTTCTATATTTTTTTTCTATATATATATATTTTTTTTTTCTTAACACAACTATATACAAACTCACACGAATATCAACAATACCAAACTGACTAAAGCTGAGTGAGTGAAAATAAATCTCTGTCGTGGGGTACGTAAAATGTCCTCATGTGATGTACCCCCACACTAATCCTGAAGCGCTGATCCTGTAGTCGAAATAATACTGTGCAGTCCCACCGAACCTCCTCATCACCAAAGATGTAGAAAAACGGCACAACCACCAATTGACCCTACAACCCCCCGGAACCCCGTTTTGTGCGAAAGATGCTCGCACGCGACTAACTCCTCCTGTGGTCACTATGCAGTGAAGTGATCCACCTCCGCAAATTAATGCACTGTCGCCTCTCACTCACCCTGTCCTTCCCTCGAAAAACGTGTCAAAATCGAAACTGTCCAAAACTGATAACTCATGAAGCTCCCCTATCTAAAACCTGCCCCTACTCACTCCCTCCGTCATAACACGTAGAATAGCCAACTATCGACTGATGAGGTCTCAAAGAAGGCTGCCTAGGCTAAAGTGGCTACGAAGAAAGAGGGTAATTGGCTTCAAACGGGTTGACTAATTGGACCTAGGGATAAGAAACAGGACGTGAGGTCCCTTGATAGCCAGTCACTCCACCGAAAAATGCGATGACCGTGACGGCGCCCGTGGGCGGGTTGTCGACTACCTATGTGACGGTGGTGTAGCAACTAGTCGGATTTTTCGCTCAGTTGATAACTACTTGCGGATTCCAAAGGTCACTGGCTCTCACCTATCTACTATACCTCGGTGCAAGTTTTCGTCTCTTTCAAAGGATTCAAACTCAATTTCTTCGCTGTTTTCGTTATCTCGATTGCCCTTTCTCAAAATTTTCTGATTTTAAACTTTTTTTTTTTTGAAAAATAATTTATACTCGCTGTTTGCGTATATACGCAGGTCCTGCGTATATACCCAACCAGCAGCATAAAAAAAAATTTAATTTTTCAATTTTTCCGTATTTTTTTTTTTTAAATTATATACAATGCATGGCCAGAATGATTATGGTGGGTTGACTCAAATAAAGAAAATATGCTGACTCAAAAATAAAAATAAAAATGAATACGAAAAAACGTGCAGACCGGGTTAATGCAGACACGACTACCACCCCCCCACTAAGAGGTGGCATGCCCTCATGGCACTCACTCGTCCGGAAAAAATGTCGGGTCTGACCCGGTCTCGGACGTACCGGAAATGCTACCCGGCGAGCTGCTCTCTGAATCAGTCCTAAACACCGGCTGGCGTGCCCGTGTACGGGGCCGGTAATCCGAGGACTGCGACTCGGACCCAGTCCAACTGCTAGGTGGCTGGGACCGCAAAGTCGTCCTGCCACTCGAATGCTGGTGAGTACGGGCCCCCGTCTGCTGGGTACGGGTCCCAGTCTGCTGGGTACGGGTCCCAGCCTGACGACCCGTAGGCTGCCGTGATCGTGTCCCAGGCTGCCGTCTCTCCTGTCTGGCAGGTGGCGGTGATGGCTGAGTCGGTGGTGGTGGCTGGGTCGGGGGTGGCGGTGCAGACGTGTACTCGCTAGAGTCCCCGTCATCCGACCATCCCTCGGTAAAGCTACTGGAGTAGGTGGGTGGGAAATACAGCGGGAGTGGCGGGTCTCGGCCTGCGTGCCGAGCCGCATACCGCTGCTCCTCTCTAATACTCGCTAGGGCAGCCTGGGTGTCCTTCGTGACCTTCCGCTGAATCCGGCGGATATGCGTCACCGCTCTCCAGATCTTGCCCACTCCCTCTAACACCTTCTCTCCAATGGACTTGCGTCCACCCCGACAGCCCTCAAATCTCTCATCCACTCGGGGCAGTCTACGGGGCGGGGCCGGTCTAGCTCGTGGGGCCGGGTTGGCCCGTGGGGCCGGCTGCTCTCTCTGATGGGCAAGCTGAGGCTGGGCATTCCTCTCAGTCCCCTGCCTACTCGACTCGGGGCGCTCACTCTCTCGAGTAGTACGGCATCGCCGAAGTCCGGCCGGTGCCTGGCGACTAACTGGTCGCTCCTGAGTCGAACGCCTCCTAGGGGCAGGGGCAGGTGCAGGAGCCGGAGCCGGGTCCTCCTCCATAAAATCGTCATCCTCATCGAGGTCAACGACTGGCGGAGGCGGGCCCGGGTGGCGAGTAATAAGCTTCCTATAAGGCCGTAGCAAAGGAGGCTCTAGGTCACCCTCTAAATCATCCATCGGAACCTCGTACTCCCGAGCCAGTTTGGCAATGAGGTTGGCGTACCCCAATCCCTTCTTGCTACCGGAGCAGTTCCGCTCCATCATATACACCCAAATCCGACGAGGAATGTCAACATCTCGTCCCAGAACAAGGCAATAGACTAAGAGTACGTACTCGAAGTCAAGGTAGGTGAAGTGTTTAATACCTACAACCCTGTTAACTACCCACTCGGCCCACCACCGTGGCGGGCCGGTAACAAAACGAGAATGCAATTTCTTGCCGATCTCGCCTGGCCCCTCTCTCGTGAAATGGGCACCCGGGTGCCCCCCAGTCACAACCCGCAAAAGCTCAGCATCGCTAGGCGGGTAATCAGCGCATTCAGCATATGCGCACGAGATATGGCGCATCGGAATCTGATACGCTTGGCGGATGGTATCCGCCGTGAGCAATATAAACGTACGCCGCATATAGACCCAACGGACATCCCCATTGGCTTCCCCCTCCCCCTTGTGCATGAGGTTCGCGTAGAACTCACGCACCAAGTCAGTATCGGACAAGTCCGGAAACCCCGCTAGGGACGTCCCGAAAATGTCCGGTCGACTCGCATAAGCGGCCATCTCTGGCGGCATGTAAGTATGGTCGACCTCAAACTGGTAGTCTACGGGAATGCTATGCTCCATTTTGGTCCCAGTCATAAAGTAATGTTGGGCATAGTGATTGACGAACCTAAAGCTGTCAAACATCAAAGGGGTAAGCTCAGACGCCTCATAGTCCGTAGGGATGTCATCGCGGTTATGGTCTAAGACTGGCACATGAAACTCCATAACAGACCAAAATCTCGAAAAACGTGCCGACTCGGGAAACGAAGCAAAAACGTGAAACGTGCACAAAAATAGTGTGTCGCAATAGGTAGTCCACCTAAGATCTACCAGAGGTCCACACGGCAGGTGCCGCTCCAAATGCAAAATTACCGAAAAATAACTGGCCCGGCTACGGGCCGTGCCAAAACGGAAAATAAAGCGAGGGATGAGATTTTCGACCTTCCCTAAACAGGGGTGAAGACTGGAGATTCTGCCCGGAAAGTCGCCGGAAAACCGCCGGTGGTCGCCGGAAAAGTCGCCGGAAAAGTCAACTGCCCGGAATTGAATTCCGAGCCCACCAAATCGAAGCCCTCGACCTCCTCGTTCACGTTCCCTTCTACGGATTTTGCTAGTTCTTGCTCTAACACCTTCGAATCTGCACTTTTCCTCAAGAACACCTCACTTTTTGATGGAACTTGCCCTCTCGATTTTTGCTTGTTTCCGGATTTTGATGGATGAATCTTGCTCCTTGCGACGAGGGGATTCCAGAAATGTGCCCGGATTTTAATTTGGAGGTCCGAGGCAAAATCTTTGTTCTTCAAGTGAGAGGAAATGGAGGTAGAGAGAGAAAGAGAGGTGCCAACAATGGTGAATGGCCGGCCCCCTCTTCCTTATAAACCCTAAAAGTGCAAAATGACCAAAATTCCCTTGGGGTTTTGAAAAAATTTCGATTTTTTTTTTTTTTCTTTCCTGTTTTGGTATATACGCAGTACTGCGTATATACCCAACCAGAAAACAACCAAAAAAAACTAAAAAAAAATTGCATCTTTGCCCCACGGGTTGCGTATACGCAGGGGCTGCGTATATACGCAGCCCGAGGGCAAAAATCCAATTTTTTTTTTTTTTTTTCAAAATATCTCTCTCCCCCTGCTTTCCTGATCTTGGCTGTTTTGGATGATTCTATCTCTGCACACTTTCAAATTCAAAATCAAAAACCCGCTCATCTTGCCTCTCTCGAAAATTCAGAACTGTTATAATAACGTAATAACTAACAAAACTAAATAAATAAACGATAAATTTTGGGTTGCCTCCCAAACAGCGCCTTGTGATTTACGGTCGACGGCCCGACCTTGTTACCTCTCACGGGTCATCAAAATAGACCGGGTCTATTTTGACAACTTCGGCGGTCTCGAGATACGGCTTGATCCGGTTCCCGTTCACCCTGAAACTGGAGTTGTCTTTTGGATTTTCCAGCTCGAATGCCCCCCAGGCAAAAATCTGCTTAATGATGAACGGTCCCGACCAACGAGACCTCAACTTCCCCGGAAAGAACCGCATCCGGGTATTGTAGAGAAGCACTTTGTCGCCTTCGTTAAACTGCTTTGGCGTGATACGGTTATCATGCCACTTCTTTGTCTTCTCTTTGTAAATTTTGGCGCTCTCGAAAGCCGTTCTGCGGAATTCCTCCAATTCCAGCAGTGCCATCTTCCTCTTATCCCCTGCTAGATTCTGGTCCAAGTTTAGCAGTTTGATGGCCCAATACGCCTTGTGCTCCAGTTCCACCGGTATGTGGCACGCTTTCCCAAAAACGAGCTGGTACGGTGACATTCCCAGCGGTGTTTTGAAAGCTGTCCTGTAGGCCCAAAGCGCATCGTCTAGTCTGACAGACCAATCCTTTCGGCCGAGATTCACTGTTTTCTCGAGTATGCTCTTAATCTCTCGATTTGACACCTCGGCTTGCCCGTTCGTCTGCGGATGGTAGGGTAACGAGACTTTATGAACTGACACGCCGTACTGTTTCAGAACTTTCGCAAAAACTCGATTGATGAAGTGAGAGCCCTCGTCGCTGATCATTGCCCTGGGAGTCCCGAAACGAGTGAAAACGTTGCGTTTCAGAAAACGCTCAACGGTAGCTGCATCGTTTTTCTGACACGCGATCGCCTCGATCCACTTTGTCACATAATCTACTGCCAGCAGAATGTAAAGATTCCCCATCGAAGAAAGTCAATCCCCCAGACATCAAATGGCTCTACCTCCTGCCACACGGTCATCGGCATCTCGTCCCGGTGTGACGTGTTTCCTGTCCTCTGGCACCTATCGCATCCCTGCACATAGTCGTGACAGTCTTTGAAGATTGTCGGCCAGAAAAACCCGGACTGCAGTATTTTATGCGCTGTTCGCGTTCCCCCAAAATGACCCCCACACTGTGATGAGTGGCAGTGTCGGATCACGTTCCAGGCCTCGTGGGTCGGGATACACCTTCTCAGGATGTTGTCGGCCCCCTGTTTGAACAAGTACGGGTCGTCCCAGAAATACTGTCGACTTTCGGCAATGAACTTTTTCCGCTGCGACGGGGTGAGATCCTCGGGAAGCGTGCCAGTTACCAAGTAATTGGCTATGGCATAGTACCACGGTCTCCCGATCTTGACTGCCATGATGTGCTCGTCCGGGAAGTTTTCCTTGATCGGCACCGGGTCCACCTTCACGTTCTCAAGTCTGGATAGGTGATCCGCTACCACGTTCTCAACTCCCTTCTTCTCCCGGATTTCCACATCGAATTCCTTCATCAGTAGTACCCACCTCAACAGTCTCGGTTTTGCGTCCTTCTTGTCCAGCAGGTATTTCAGAGCACTATGGTCGGTAAAAACGATAACTTTTGAACCGACCAAATAGGGCCTGAATTTGTCTAGTGCATACACCACAGCCAGCAATTCCTTCTCTGTTGTGCCATAGTTGAGCTGGGCATCGTTGAGTACCCGGCTCGCATAATAAATGACGTGGCATACCTTATCCTTTCGCTGTCCCAAAACTGCCCCGACTGCGTAGTCGCTGGCGTCACACATCAGCTCAAACGGGAGTGACCAATCTGGCGTGGTTATAACCGGGGCTGTGGTCAGCTTCTCTTTCAAGTGGTCAAAAGCTTGCCGACATGCTGCATCGAAATCAAAGGGTACGTCTTTTCCGAGTAACGCACAAAGTGGCTTTGTGATCTTGGAAAAGTCCTTGATGAATCTTCGGTAAAATCCTGCATGTCCCAGAAAACTTTTGATCGCCTTTACGTTCGTCGGGTAAGGAAGCTGCTTTATCACCTCGATCTTAGCCCTGTCCACCTCGAGTCCCTTGCTGGAAATTCTGTGACCCAGCACGATCCCCTCGGTGACCATAAAGTGACACTTTTCCCAATTGAGCACCAAATTCGCCTTCTTGCATCGGATCAGAACCTGGCCCAAATGGAACAGGCAGTCATCGAAACTGTCCCCGAAGAGTGAAAAGTCGTCCATGAAGACCTCCAGATTTTTCTCGATCATGTCGGAAAAAGTCGCCATCATACATCTCTGGAACGTGGCAGGAGCATTACACAACCCGAACGGCATGCGTCGAAACGCGAACGTACCGTATGGGCAGGTAAACGTCGTCTTTTCCTGATCTTCCGGGGCTATGCAAATCTGGTTGTACCCGGAGTACCCGTCGAGAAAACAGTAGTAGGCATGATGGGCGAGCCGGTCCAGCATCTGGTCCATGAATGGCAGCGGGAAGTGGTCCTTCAGTGTTGCATCGTTTAGCCTCCGATAGTCCATGCAGATTCGCCAGCCCGTAACGGTGCGCTGCGCAATCTGCTCCTGATCGTTATTATGCACCACCGTAATACCCCCCTTCTTGGGCACGCACTGGACCGGGCTGATCCACGTGCTGTCCGATATGGGGTAGATTATTCCCGCTTCCAGCCACTTCATGACCTCTTTTCGCACAACGTCCTTCATGTTCGGGTTCAGTCTCCGCTGGGGCTGAATCACCGGTTTCTTGCCTTCTTCAATTCGGATCTTGTGCATGCAGTAGGAGGGGCTGATCCCCTTGATATCTGCAATCGTCCAGGCGATTGCTTCCTTATGCTCTCGCAATACTTCCAGCAGTTTCTGCTCCTGTTCCTGAGATAAACGAGACGAAACAATTACGGGCAGAGTACTATTTTCACCAATATACGCATACCTGAGATGGCTCGGGAGCGGTTTCAGCTCCAATGCGGGTGGTTCCTTGAGTGACGGGACCAGAATCATCCTTTGCCCGCCGTCTTCGTCCCGGTGCAAAGTGGTCCAGTCTTCGGCTCTCATGGCGTGCTCGCACCGAGTCTTCTCTTTTTCTTCCCCGTACATGCTGTCAATCTCTTCCCACAATTGGTCCATCTCCTCGTTTTCCCAGCCTTCGTCCACCACATCGATAGCAATGATGTCCTCGTGGTCGTAGTAGTTTGGCAGTTGCAGATTTTTGAAAACGTTGAATTTTACTTTTTCCTCGTTAATCTGCATGGTCAGCTCCCCGCTCTTACAGTTTATCATAGCTTCGCCTGTGGCCAGAAACGGCCTGCCGAGTATGAGCGGTACCTCCCCTGCCTCCATGTCCAGGATGACGAAATCTTCCGGAAAAATAAGCTCGCCGACCTTGACCAGAATGTCCTCGATAACCCCGTAGGCCTGTTTTACGGACCTGTCTGCCATCTGTAGCATGATTCTGGTGGGTCGGGGTTCACCGACTTTCAAACTCTTGAAAATCGTTAATGGCATCAGGTTGATGCTGGCTCCTAGGTCACATAGAGCCTTTCCTGTGTAAGCGTTACCTAGGGTGACCGGTATCATGAAACTGCCAGGATCCTTTCTCTTCCTCGGTAGCCCATTCTTCACACAATTGCTCACTTCTGCCGTCAGGTTTATGGTCTCGAAATCGCTCATTCGCCTCCTCCCATACAAGATGTCTTTGAGGAATTTGGCGTAAGTGGGAATCTTAGCCAACGCCTCAGCAAAAGGTATGTTAATCTGCAGCTGCTTGAACATCTCGAGAAACCTGGCGTAGTCCTTGCTGTCATCCCTCTTTCGTGTTCGCAAGGGGTACGGGACCTCCTTGGAGACGGGTACAGTTTCTACACCTGTCTCGTTCTGCACTACATCCTGCTCAACCGAGCCCTTCAGCTGGGGGCGATCGACTGTGCTGTTCTCCTGGCCCGATAAGTTGCGTTCTACTTCTTTCGAATTTTCTGCACGTGCGTGGCTGGGATACGGTGGATCCTGCAGTGCCAATCCACTCCGAGTGGAGATAGCATTGATCTGAGCCCGTGGATTATTTACTGTATTCGAGGGTAGGTTTCCTGGCTGTCTCTCCGTTAGCTGCTGTGCTAACTGCCCCACCTGCACTTCCAAAGCGCGCAGTGACGTTTTGGTTGTCTGCATATCTGCCGTCAAGGTGTCCATGTGCTTGAACCGGGACTCCATAGTCTGGAACATGGACTTGATCTCTTTCATCTGAGCGTCGTACTGCTGTGCTGACGGGACTGACTGAGCCTGCTGGGCCGGGGCAGCCTGCTGAGTTGGTGGCCTGTGCTGGAATCCCGGTGCATAAACTGCTGCGTTCGGGTTTCCGTACCGAAACCCGGGATGGTCTCTCGTACCCGGTCGGTACCGGCTCGGGTCCCACTGCTGCTGTACGTAGTTGGTATCTTCAGTCCTTAGCTCCTCAATGGCTGTGTCCAGATCCGGTTCCTCGACTGCTGCAACAGTCTTCTTATCCGAGTAGACTTTCTTGACCAAGTCGTGAACGATCTTGGCCAGGTTGTCTATCCGGTCATCTTCTGCAGGTTCGGCTCTGGCCGCCATCCTGCGATCGTCAAACAGTCGGGTGTCCTGCTTGGCCAACTGCTTCATCAGGTCATACGCACCTTCTTTGTCCACGTGATACAAGAAGTTTCCCCCGGCCTCTCTGTCAATCCTGTCGGCGTTCTCCCTGTCTAGGGCATGGTAGAAAACCTGCAGGATTTTTGCGTCTCCAAAACCGTGGTTCGGGCACCGTTTGACCAATCTCATTAGACTGTCCCATGCGTCCACCACCGTCTCCCCCATCTTCTGTCTGAATGACAGGATCTCGCTCTGTAGCTGTATGACCCGGGAGGCGGGATAGAACTTTGCCAGAAAATCCGTGACACACTCCTCCCATGTGGTGATGGATCGGGGTGGTCGGGATTCAAGCCAGCCCTTGGCTACTCCATAAAGACAGTACGGAAATAAGATCAACATGAGCGCCTCTGCTTCTACCCCCTTGTATCTGACCTTGTTGCAGAAATCTTCGAATTTCCCGATGAAATCGTTCGGGTCTTCGTCGGCCCTGCCATGAAACGGGCAGAGAGTTTGTACCGTCTGGATGGTGGATGGTTTGATGTCAAAGTGCTCTGCGGTGATCTCGGGCACCACAATGGCTCGCTCATGCCCCCCGGTGGGGACTTCGAAATTTTCCACCAACGCCTTCCCAGATCGGTTGTATGTTCTCTGGTTGCTTCGGGCAGCAAGTCCCGCTGTGACAAGCTCCTCAATGTACCGAGCCATCTGGGCTGGGGTACGTGTCTCTCATTCCTGTACACCGGCTTCGGTGTTCGTGGGTGGATCTCTCTCGTTGGTTGCCATCCTGCTTTCTCGGTTTCTGCGGTTCTGTTCGGTATACAGCTTTTCCGGGTTGTCGAGTGGTGTCACCAAATCGCGAGGCAATCTGGGCATCAACTAAACAGTCCTGAAAACGCAGATTCGAAAACGCAGTGAGATAAAAAGAAAAATAACGAAACTGAAAATAAATAAATAGACTCAGAAAAATAATTCTGACTACTAAATAGACCCTAAAAGTCCCCGGCAACGGCGCCAAAAACTTGATGCGCAAACTAACGTGCTATCGCAAGTGTACGAATCTTGTAGTACCGGGTGCAATTAGACTCGGATTATCGTTCCCACGAGGAGTATTATGGGTTTACTCACGTTGTCAGTTTCGGTTTTCCAAGAGTAGTAACCAGGAGGAGTAGGTTGTGATTATAATGACTAAACTAAAAACAGAAATTAAAAACGTAAATATTTTTTGTGACGTTTTCTGAAATAAGCTGATTTGGTTGTAACGATAATAGATGAAGACTAGGCTCCAGGATCCCCTAGGGTTTCTGCAGATTTCAGTTTTACGTTCGATTATGAAAACACTCAGCAGTTTCGGTATCTGTGCAACGTACCAGTTGTGCAGTGACTTTTCAGATTCCACACGTAATCCCGATCCTGCAGACTTTCGGATTCTTGTTAAGCTTCCTAAGTCTGCAGTCTCGGTCTAATCCTGTTAGGGTTTCTAACCTGTCCGAATGGCCCGGGTCAAATTCTCTAACAGTTGGTCTCACGTTTTTCTATGCTAGCCCTATCTCCCTTTCTCTGGTCGGTCTATCAGGGTAAGGTACTAAATCCCGGTTTTTCTTCCTAACCCTAACTTGACGTTTTCACCTACAAGCTCGGGTCTATGGCAATCCTGGGTGATCAATCCTATCATGCATATACGATAATAATCAAACCAGAATAACAGATACAACTTGCTGAATTAAGACAATCATCATGAATCCATAAACGTAGTAATCATAAAATCTGAGTACGAAACCCTAGGTTCACCGAGAACCTAGGTGAAAAGTTTAGCTACGACTAGACATAATACAAAACGCAGTTTCTGAATATAAAGAGAGAGAACGAAATCAAACTAAGTCTTCGAATCTCGAATCGCGCTTTCGTGCTCTCCGTGAATGCTCCGACTTGTCCTTCGATTGTGCTGTGAATTGTGCTGTGTCTCTCTGATCCCCCAAAACGAGTCTGGACGAGTCTTTAAATAGTGCTGTTTCCTGAAAACGCTTGTGCTCGAAATTACGGATTTTGCCATCTGTCCACCGTCTTTGACCAAAAGTCAAAACTGGCTGCGTATATACGCAGGGGTTGCGTATATACGCAACCAGGGCCCACCAAGATCCCCCCACCACCCCACTGCCTGCGTATATACGCAGGTGCTGCGTATATACGCAGGCCGTGGGCTAGGTGGGGCCCACTTGGTCCTCTGGTGGGCCAGGATTGGTCCCCTGGGTCCCACTCTTCTGCCTGATGCTCCCGGCTTGCCTCTTCGGTGTGTTTATGCTTTTCCGTGTTTCCGTCGTGTCCCGGTCTTGTGCACGTTTCCCGAGGCGGTCCCGGCTTGGTCCCGGCACGCTTCCCGATGCACCTCCCGAACCTGTTCCTGAAAAGGCAACACGAACGAAAACCCGCGATCATATCCAAATATAGCAAGAAATAAGCAGAAATAAGCAGAAATCCAGCAAGTACAAATAAACGTCTCGTTCTAGATTCCTGGGGCATTCAAAGGCATTTTCCGGCAAAAACCGCTAATTCCGACACAAATACTCGTGAAATCAGGCTAAAAGATAACCCCTAATTGGGCGTTATCAGTATTTGATAGCTTGAAAATGGGATTAGTCTGGGACATCTTTTTACCATTGGTTCCAACCCTGTGAGAGTTGAGTTTGCCCATTTTCAGCCTATTTTCCACTTGATACGAGGCAGAGACTTATAGGACATGATTGTAAGATTTGAGTAATTTCATGTATAATTTTGTTTGTTGGATATGATCGCGGGTACATGTTATGATGTGCAGGTAACAGGTGCCGAGAAATGCATGGGATTGTCTTGGATTTGGAGGCAGCGTATCAGGAAAGCTGAGTTGAAAAGTGCAGAAAATTCTAAGTTGTGCGTTCAAACGCAGGGGAGCTGCGTTCAAACGCACAACCTGGAAGCAGAAAGAAAACGGCAGAAAAGAGGCTAAGTCTGTGCGTTCAGACGCACAGACCTGCGTTCAAACGCAGGACTGGACTCCAGAAGTGCAGAAAAACCAAGTTGTGCGTTCAAACGCAGGGGAGCTGCGTTCAAACGCACAAGTCCGAGAAGCCAGAAGACTAGAGAGGAAAAATGGTTAAGGCCTGCGTTCAAACGCAGGGGAGCTGCGTTCGAACGCACGTGTGGTTTCCAGAAGCTTCCAGGACGGGTTTTTTTTAGGGTAGAACAGGAATTTTGTGCATCAGTTTGAAGACTGTGGCAGTATAAAAGGAGGTGTCTCAGCACAGAATTAGGGTTACACACACACATCTACAATCATCATCACAGCAGCCAGTTTCAGAGCCGTCAGGATTGGAGCAGAGCATGATTGGAGCAGTTTTTCAGTATTCAGCCATAAACTTGTTTGATCTTTTCTCTCTTTTATGAAACAGTGTTTTTCAATAATGCAATCTAGCTAAACCTTTTGCCTAGGTTCTTGGTGAACCTAGGGCTTATGAATTCAGCAGACTGATTTGTTTGATTTTCAGATGCATGACTAGTTGAAGTCTTAATACAGGATGGATTGTTTATTATCTTGTCTTTGATTTTACTTACATACATGAATGGCTTGATCACCCAGGAGTGTTATAGACTGGATCTGGTGCGCGAGAGTGGCCAGTGAGAGTTAGGAAGAAAAGACAGGATTTAGTACTCTGCCTTGATGGACCGAGAGGTGAAAAGAATCAGGGGACTAGCCCAGAAGCGTTAGACCAACTGCTAGACGTTTAGGGGGAGACCGAGAGGAGAACCCGTAACCCTAGCAGACTTAGAACGAACCTGCAGATCTAGGTGGACCGAGAGGACCCGAAAATCTGCAGGGGAGTAACAGGTGCATGAGACCGAGAGGAGATTGTACTATTGGTATGCTGGCATAAACAAAACTACTGTGTGTTTCTGAAATCAAATACACCAGGCAAGCTGGAAAGTAACCCTAGGGGATCCTGGGACCTAGTTTCTTAGAATTATCAATTTTTACAACTACCGCAATTCCTGAAAATTACTTAAGAGAAAAATAAAATAAGCTTTTCTAAATATTGCTTTATTTACTGCAAATTAGTTGAGTAGAATCACATCCCAACCTTCCTCCTTTTTACAAGCTTTGTGTCTAATTCTATTTCTAATAAGTAAACTTAAACTGTTCTCGAGGGTTCGACAACCAGAGTCACAAATACATACTCTATATTACTTGATCGTACACTTGCGAAAAAGCAGATAGGTTTACGCTGTCACCGAGATTACAAAGTTCACCCAGGAAGAGGACAGCTCACTGGGAGACACATGGAGAAAGTTCAGCTAAATTCTTAGTAGATGCCCAAATCATATGGAGCCATGGCACAAGCACCTCTGTTACTTATACAGTCCATTAGACAAGGAGACGGCTGACCAGTTGGATATGCTAGCTGGAGGTAACTTTATGGGACTTGGGGCACAACGAGCTCAAAATCGGTTGAACAGCGTGGCCAAGAGAGAGACTACGAGGTCTGAGACTCGTAGGTAATCGAGACTTGTGGATACAGCTTTGGTCAACAAAATTGAGTCTATGGAGCAAAAGCTTGAATCCATGGCCTCATCCTTTAACGGCATGCAACCTCTATCACAGGTAAAACACGTGGGAGAGTTACTAGCAGAGGAGAGTCTGGGGTACGATGGTAGTGTTGAGGATGCTGATTTTATGAGACAGCAATAGTGGCATATATCATCCCAACACCGAAATCACCCAAATTTCAGCTATGCAAACCCAAATAGTGGACTTTATGCACCAGGTCAGTAGCTCAACGCTCGGTATCAAGCTCAAAGGAAATTTCCACAGCATCAGGAACATCAGCAACAAAAACCAAAGCCAGACATATACAACCTTCTAACAAAGATGAATGAGAAGCTTGTTTCTATTGAGGCTACTGTGAAAAGTCATGAGACGCAGATTGGGCAGATTGCCAATCAAAGTACTAGACTTCCACCTGGTATGCTTCCTTCTAACACAATCACTCAACCGGATTAGCTAAAGGATATCACTACTCGCAGTGGGACAACCACTAAGGATCCTCCATATCCTACCCATGCGCGAGCTGAGGCGACTAAGGCAACTGAAAAAGCATGGGATGAATAAATTCTCGTGCCTACCATGATTCCCCAATCAAAGGACACGAGTAGGAAGTCGGAGGAGAAGCCAAAGCCCAAGGAAGAGTATAGTATGCGTGTGCCATACGCGCAGAGGTTTAAAAGCCGAGATGATGCAAATCACTTCAATAATTTTGTGGATATCTTCAAGAAGTTCCACATTAATGTCCCCTTTGCGGAAGCCATATCGCAAAGGCCAAAATATGCAAAGTTTCTCAAGGACCTCTTGTCCAATAGGAAATGCATGGATGATTATGAGACTGTGACCCTAAATGAGGAATGTAGAGTCGTGGTGCAAAAGGTGTTGCCTAAGAAAATGAAGGATCCGGGTGGTTTCATCATTCCTGTGAGATTGGGGGATGTCTTTCATGGTAGGGCATTGAGTGATCTTAGCGCAAGCATCAACTTGATGCCCACATTAGTTTTTGAGCAGTTTGGTGTGGGAGATCCGAAACCCACTCGGATGTGCTCGCATATGGCAGACCGCACCATCAAGAGTCCTAGGGGCGTATTGGAGGATGTACTTGTGAAAGTCGAAGGACTCATATTCCCCGCGGATTTTGTGATTCTAGATATGGAGGCCGATGATGATGTCCCACTCATTTGGGGATGGCCATCCCTTGCCACGGGGGAAGACTATCATTTATGTTGCCAATGGAGATTTGACGATGCGGATCAACTATGAGAAGGTGGCATTCAATATTTTTTAGGCTATGAAGTTTCCCGCATATGCGGTGAGTGATCAGTTCTTTGGTGTGGAGGCATACACGCCAGACGAGGAGTATGTAATATTGGAGCAGCTTTATGAGGAACTTGCTCTGCTTGATTCAAGGAAAAAAGGGATAGATATGGATGCTCACTGGCGCAAGTCCCTACCCCTCTTTAATGAGGGATGCAGGAAGATTATTACTCCTTCTCTTATTCCTGCTCCTGTTTTAGAATTAAAGTCTTTACCTGCTCATTTACAATATCTGCATTTGGGATCTAATGAGATGTTACCTGTGATTATTTCTTATTGTTTGGACAGGGAACATGAGGAGAAGCTTCTCAAGGTATTGCAGGGAAGAAAGGCAGCTATGGGGTGGACCATAGCGGATATCACGGGGATCAGCCCCACAGTTTGCAAGTACAAGATCCAGCTCATGGAGGAAAAGAATTTGGTAGTCCAATTTCAGCGCCGCCTCAACCCTCATATGCAGGAGATGGTAAAGAAATAGGTGTTCAAATGGTTATAAGCAGGTATCATTTATCCGATTTCGGACAGCACATGGACTAGCCCGGTGCAGTGTGTTCCCAAGAAGGGAGGTATTACTATGGTGGAAGGGAAAAAAGGTGATCAGATTGCCACTCGTACTGTTACAGGGTGGAGAGTTTGCATGGATCATCGCAAACTCAATGATGCCACACTCAAGGATAACTTTCCCCTACCGTTCGTTGCTTAGATGCTTGATAGTTTGGCTCGTCAGCGATTGAGCTACCAGACCTGGAGAAGACGAAATTTACTTGTCCCTATGGGACATTTGCTTTTAGACGCATGCCCTTTGGGTTATGAAACGCACCTGCTACTTTCCAGAGGTGTATGATGTGGATCTTCTCAGATATGATGGAGCAGAATTTTAAGGTATTCATGGATGATTTTTTGCTCTATGGTAATGGATTTGAAGACTGTTTACACCAGCTAGCCCAGGTTCTTGACAGATGCATTGACACCAACCTAGCGCTCAACTGGAAGAAGTGTCATTTCATGGTGACCGAGGGGATAGTGTTGGGGAATAAGATTTCAAGCAAAGGCTTATGGGTAGATCGGTCCAAGATTGAGGTTATTGAGAATCTTCCATACCCTACGACTGTCAAAGGGCTAAGGAGTTTCTTGGGTCAGGCAGGATTCTACTGGCGCTTCATAAAAGATTTCTCAAAGATCACAAAGCCTCTATCAAGTTTGCTTGAGAAGGATGCAGCCTTTCGTTTTAATGGGGAGTGCAAGTCATCTTTCGATGTGCTCAAGGAGAAGATGATTAGTGCGCCTATCATTACCACCCCGGATTGGACTTTACCGTCTGAGCTCATGTGTGATGCTAGTGACTATGCGGTGGGAGCAGTTCTGGGACAGCGGAAAGATAAGGTAGCTCATGTCATTTACTATGCTAGTTGGACTCTTAGCAATGCACATGTCAATTATGCTACCACGGAGAAAGAGATGTTGGCTATTATCTTCACGTTGGACAAGTTTCGTCCATATCTTATGGGTTCTCAGGTCACGATTTTCACAGACCATGCAGCCCACAAATACCTTCTCGCAAAGAAGGACGCCAAGCCAAGATTGATCCAGTGGGTCCTTTTGATGCAAGAGTTTGACATTTTGATCAAATATAAGAAGGGGGTGGAGAATGTTGTTGCGGACCACTTATCACGACTTGAGAATGAGAAGCATGTGGAGTTGCCAATCAGAAAGGATTTTCCTCATGAGCAGCTCATGGTAGAAGTTGTAGCGGTGCCTTGGTTTGCTGATTTGGCAAATTTCAAGGCGCTCAACATTGTTCCCAAAGACATGTCCTCTCACCATAGAAAGAAGATCTTTGCAGATGTACGAAGATATTTATGGGATGATACCTATATGTTCAAGCTGGGAGCAGATAATGTATTAAGGATATTTGTAGCACCTCCAGACACACCTGTGATTCTCAGACACTGCCATGAGCTATACTGTGGGGGTCATTGTGGCAAGACACACGATGTAACCAAGGTACTTCAGAGTGGTTTCTATTGGCCTACATTGCATAAGGATGCTCATATGTTTGTGCAGCAGTGTGACCGGTGTCAGAGAACCGGCAACATATCCAACCGTAATGAGATGCCTCAAAATTTCTTGTTGGAAGTAGAGTCGTTTGATGTATGGGGTATTGACTTCATGGGGCCATTCCCTTCTTCACTTGGTAATATATACATATTATTGGCGGTTGATTATGTGACCAAGTGGGTGGAGGCCATTGTATGTCCAAATAATGACGGTGCTACAGTTGAGCGGTTCGTGCGCAAGAACATTTTTACGCAGTTTGGGACGCCCAGGACCATCATTAATGATGAGGGGACACATTTCGTGAACAAAGTCTTTGCCAATTTTTTGATAAAATATGGGGTAAAGACACACAAGATATCACTGGCCTACCATCCGCAGTCAAATGGGCAAGCTGAAGTGTCAAACCGGGAGATCAAGGGAATTCTAGAGAAGACTGTCGGGCGTAAAGATTGGTTCCTACACTTGGATGACAGTCTATGGGCATACCGGATAGAAAGACTCCCTTGGACATGTCTCCTTACCAACTGGTATTTCGGAAGTCGTGCCATCTTCCGGTGGAACTTGAGCACAAGGCCTTTTGGGCATTAAACAAGATCAACTTGGATGCTAAGCTCTCAGGTGAGCAAAGTAAACAGGCATTGCTGGAACTTGAAGAATTTCGTTTGATGGCTTATGAGAGTGCAACGATTTATAAGGAGCGAACCAAGCAAGGGAACAACAAGCACATCATACCGCAAGACTTCAAGGTGGGATAGAAGGTATTTGTCTTCAAAACGCAGTTGAAACTGTTTCCGGGCAAGTTGAAATCGAGGTGGAGCGGTCCTTTCACAATTATCGAGGTTTACCCATGGAGATCACTTTAGGTCGAAGTTGAAAATGGGAACCGGTTCAAGGTGAATGGACAGAGAGAAAAACCATACGTGGACGGGAATTTTATCGGGGCAATTGAGCGCCTCATCGTAATTCCCGCTATCTGAGCTCATGTGACGGTAACTGGGTCGGGCCCGTGAACTTAAATTACAAGCTCTTGTTGGGAGGAACCCCATCCTATTTACTGCTTTAGTGTAGATTTTCATACTGTTTGTATATTTTGTTCAGTTTTATTTGTTTGAGAGGTGCGAGAGAGAGGGACTAATACTTCCAATTACTGTGTGCAGGAATTATATGTGAAAGGCCTATTCCGGATCCCCCATCTTGATGCGCGTGTGAAGAATGTCGTGAAAAGCAAGAAAAAGCATGCCATAACGCGAATCGGGATCCGGAATGAAGGAATTTAAGAATGAATCCATTCCTACACTCACTCAACACACGCACCTGGCGAAGAATGCGTATCCGGACTCCCCGTCGTGATATACCTGAAGAATGCATTGAAGAGTCGAGAAAGCTAGCACAACGGCACGTATTACGTGGTAAAATTTTGCGTACACAACTATGAGCTGAATTGAAGTATGTCATTGTGTGGGGTGGTTGAGACCTTTCCGTATACAGGTGTAACGCGTATATCGGAGTTCGGATGAGAAAGTTATGGCCAATAGGATGCTCAAGCAGATAAAACACGGCTAAAAGCATCCAGAAATGCAAAACGATCCTTTGAAAGCGTAAATTCGAGATTACAAGATTCCCCGGAAATTGGGAATTTTTTACATCATAAAAGGAGTGTCGAGGTCGGGGAGATCCTAATGCAAAGGCACCGTCAAAGAGACAAAAAATATGAAAATCATATGTTTTTGGCCAAGTCTATGACATCTTCGTACGAAGATAAATTATCTTCGTGCGAAGAGAAGTCTTAGAAAAATTCCAAATACTGAAAAAGTATTCGGGAACATGCTCTCGATCTTGAAATAAGAACACCTTCGCACGAAGAGAAACAGTCTTCGCACAAACGGAAAAGGTCTTCGTGCGAAGAGACTGGTGAAAAGTCCAAAAAATCAGCCAACAAAGAGGTGTTTTGAAGGGGGCTTTAGGGGCATATTTTGCATATCATATTGAGCGTATAAAAGCCCCTGTTGACCTGAAGAACTCAGTTCTTCATTTGGTTGAACCCGTTCTTCCCTCTTTCTATCATCAAGCTCTCCAAAACACTCAATTCATCAAAATTTTCCAAAATTTGAAAGAAAGGGGGGGGGGGGGGGGTTTGCTTGTGCAGAAGAGAGGAAGGAAGTTAATTCTTGGTCTTTTGGCTCAAGCTTCAAGGTACTGTTTGGGTGAAGAACAAGTCTAGGGTTCCAATTCCTATATCTGAAAATTCGAGAACTTGGAGGTGGAATTGAACAAATGTCCAAGAACAAACATCGACGGGGACGAACAGGAGAGTAAGGAAATGTAAGCATCTTCCATTTTTCCGGAAATTTTAAGACAATTTATTTTCCAGCCCTTCTGGTTGAAAATTTCGCGGAAACGGCACCCGTAAGAAGGGAACTCCGGGTGCCTCAGTTACTTCTTTCTTCTAGCAATTCAATTTCAAGTGTCTAGGCACATTGAGTAAAAGCCCAGTTTATTTTGATGTTGCATAGCTGCAGCGTTTGGTGGCGATTGACTAGTATCCTAGGGCTATTTGTTGATTTTTTACGTGCTTTACTTTCGTTTACACTCCCTTTCACAATGCACTTTGTTCGCTAGTTGTTTTGTTTTCTTGCATTCTGAATGGCATCAAAGAAACGAAATACTTGTGAGGGACCGTCTGAGGAGGCTTCCGGTTCGGGTGAACCTCCTGTTAAGGTGTCGGAATCCCCCAAATATGCTTTACTTGCGAACCCTTTTCCTGCAAAACCCGGGATTGTGGGTGGACGAGAGTCGAAGATAAAGTTGAAGAATGTAGGCCCGGGGAAGTTTGACTCATGCCGTTTTGTGGCCCATGAGGCTCACATGGACTTCCACTGTGACACCTACCTGAAAAAATACGCCAACCGGAGAAATTTTTTGAGTTTCATGAGGAGATGCCTCAAAACAATAAAGACATATATACGAGGGAGAAGCTACTCAATTGGTTTGACTTGGTGGGGAAGTATAGCTCCAATATAGCTAGAGAATTTTGTGTCAACCTTAGGTATGCTAAGAAGGGCGACAGCCAAGACCCGAGGGTGGTGTATTGTAGAAACAAGTGGATAGTCTTCACGCTAGAGGCTATTCGATTGGCACTTAAGTTTCCACCTCTTGCTCAACAGTGTGCGTTTGCTCGGATTGTGACGAATGAGGGTATCTATGAAAGTGTCGACATGTTTTGCTTTAAACCGAGTAATGATTCTTGGGATAGGATAGGTGAGATGCTTAAGTGGAAAGTGCTGAAGGGTGAGTTGAGGCCTCGGGCAAGGTGGGTTTGTGAGCTTTTGGAAAACTGGGTTTTGTGGACCACCTCAAATTCCGCGTATTCATTCAAACCCTGTGTCATGGCCATGTGTGTTTGGTTGGTGGAGAGAATCGATATCCCTAAATTTATTTGGGGTAATATCATTGACAAAATTTCTAGAAATAACAAAATGGCCCCAGGACACACTTGTTTTCTCACACACTTGGTCGTCACTTCTGATGTGGTGGTTCCAAAGCATGACAAAGGCGTTGAGGTCTTTTCCAAGAGGGATTGGTCCAATTTTGATGAAAAGGTGAAAGCCTTGAAGCAGAACAAGGGTCGTAAGCGTAGCAAGAGAGTGCTAGGATCCAGTTTTGATGGAGAGGCGGCCTACAATAAGTTGAGGGAAGAGATGGCAGTTGATCAAGCGAAAATAAGGCATCAATTTGATTGTATTAAGAGTAACCAGGCTAAGTTGGGTAGTTTAACCCAAATGGTTGGTGAGTGGGTGCTCTATTCTAGTGACGTTCCTAGGGAGGCCTTTGTACAGCTGTTCCCACCGCTGAAAAGTGGTACCAGGAAACCGAGTATGAGGACCCGGTCCCGCCAAGTGAGGAAGAAGAAGGAGAAGAGGATGAAGAAGAGGGAGACGGGGATTTCCCGGACTTTGATAAGGATGAGGATGAGTAGAGGAGAGAGCCCTTGCACTAGGATTGTTGAGTCCTCGTCTTATCGTTGAGGACAACGATGCATCCTAGTGTGGGGGTGGTGGTACCTTTTACTAGCCAGTTTATCGAGTCTTACATCGCCTGTTAATATATATAGTTTTTGGGTATGTCCTTATTTTCTTTTTTATTACTCATAATTTTGTTTTCACGTTTACATAATTGAGTCACCCTACCCATATCGAGTCTTTAATCGAGTCGAACGTTGCAGGTAAAAAAAATCTAAAAATAAAAATCCATAACAATTAATAATTTTAGAAAGGGCAATCAAAGGAGGCTTAAAACTAGGTAAAATTGAGGAGTGTGAGGAATTTAGGCATAGGGCGTGACTAGCGACCGAGAAAGACAATGTGAGTTCCCCTTAGAACGTATAGAGAGACTTTCTTTAAGGGAGTGTCGGCCTACTTTGTACACTTACTTGATGTGAAAATTCGAAGTGTTTGTCGGGTTTTCTTACAAGAGTTGAGCAAGGTGTGAGCTAAACGAGTCGAACGTTCATGTGTATGTCTTAGGCAGTCGCCAGCCCGCCTCGTAGTGGCACACAGAACAGCTGTGCGAGGATGTGTATTAGATTACTCGCTGCTTTTAGATCTCACCTTGTAGGACCACCTGAAAACCTGATTTGAACCTTCGTTTATTTGCTAGCCTTTTGACCTAAGGTGACGATTCTTGGCCTTCATCACAAATTGTTTAGAATCACCACTTTAGTGCGTCAAGAGGGAGTTGTAGTTGAGGGGGTTCGATGAGGGTGAGCTTCATTGCATATTCTTGTGAGTCTTACCACATCGCATGCACGTTAATTGATATTTTTGAGGGGATGCGAGGGTGAGTGAGTAGGCTTGCTCACTTCGGTGTGGCGGTATTCCATGTCATTACACCATGGACACAGTTGTGGAGAGCCGTGAGTGCGTGACGTCTAATCCGCACAAAAATGGGGTTTCTTGATATTCGTCGGTGGTCCGTGCTAGGTATCGGTTCTTTTCATCATCATGTTGTAGGTGGATCAGTTGGATTTGGCACGAAACATACATATCTTTGATTACTTGAGAGGGGAAATGGATATATGTTAGTGTGGGGGTGTCGAATTTTGACCATGGACATCGAGATGGAGCTATTGACGACTCTACTCCCACGCACGAACTTTGATTGTTTGCGGCTTTGTTTTGTGGCACCGTGTACTTCATCGAGTTAGGGCGAGATGAATCTTATTTGTGATACGTATTCATCGAATTGTTTATTCCCCCACCCCCCTTAATTTATTTACTTGGCTACTCTTGGAAGACCACTCGTACAATTGAAGGATATTGTTGACTTTGAGAGAATTGAGAAAAAAATAATAAATGAAAAAAAAGAGAGAGAAAAAAGGAGTGATGGAATATAGGAATAAATTGGTGCTTACCAGAAATCGAGCGGTGAAAGCAACTAGTTCATTGAGTGCGGTATTCATTTCATGCATGATTCACAACGGTGGCCGCGGAGATCGTATTTGTACCGGGGTTTGAGGGAATCGAGGGATGGAGACGGTAAGTTTCGGGTTGTGGTTTCTATCATCGTGGTGAGGGTGTGTGAGATGTGGTTTCATGTGAGAATGTGATGCTTTAGGACTTTTTTCGTCATGATTATCTTTATGTCCCTAAGCCTCGACATTCTAAGCCATTAGTGGATTAGGAGCTCGGACCTTGAACGCGGCTTAGCCTAGCGTAGCCTCTTATTTTAGTCGCCACACGCGAAGAGGCAGGTTATTCTTGTACTTAGTAAGGCTAGGCTCTCTATACGATATAAGGGAGATTCTTGTTGTCAAGTTTGGTTACAATTCACGCCTTGTCCCTAAATTTCTCATCACTCAATGATAACCGGTTTGAGCTAATTGAGATTGCTCGACCTCACAAAAGATAAGAAAAAAAATTATTTTAATACTTGCATTGTATATATTGCATTTGCATGTAGTTGCATTATGTATAATCGAGTCGTGTCGGCTAGTAAAAGGTGGTTTGTGGTGTGACTATGCAATGTGGTGAGCATATGAAAATGGCGTAGGAAATGTATGCATTGTTAATTGGGGTGTATGCAAAAAGAGTTTGAGAATTTGAGTGAGTTTGAGGAGGTGAAATTGAGAGATCGAGCATTGGCTTGGAAATTTGCGCAGGACGAGCAAAATCTAGTGTGGGGGTATTTGATAACTCCGTTTTTGGAGTTATTTTATTACTTGCTTTTCTGTATTTTGCGTACTTACCATGGAGAATTTTTCGTCCTTTTGAGTGAATTGTGCTTAAACTGCAAATCTTGAGTTTATGTGCGTTCATTGTCGAATCCGGGCGTTTCTCGTATATTTTGATGCTTTTATTGTGATATGATCGCGGGTTCCTGTGTCGTGTTGTGGTTGGCAGGAAATAGGACGCGAGGATTGAAGGGGATGGAGAGACGAACTTCGGAAACGAGGAACTCAAGGGAAAAGAGCCAAGAAAATTCAACATACAGACTCTTCGCACGAAGAGAAAGACTTAGTCAATATCAGAGGAAGCTCCATATGTCTTCTTATACATACTTGCAGTCCTGAAATAGGAATGTCTTCGTTCGAAGACTGTAACTCTTCGCACGAAGAGATTTTGCCTTCGCACGAAGAGAAGGCCAGAACCAGCAGATTCGTTGGGGTCTTTGTGCAATTACCTGAAACTTCATCCCATCTTTTTGAAACGTAATAGAACGGGTTAGGGGGTATTGTACACGTATCTTTGACATAGGAAACACGTTCTTGTGAGTTTTGGAGCATCGTGGAAGCTTGAGATCATTCGTTTGCCTTCTAAAATTCATATTTTCTTGTGTTTTGGATTATGATCAAAGTACGTTGTGTTTTGATCATGTGTTTGCGTAGCTAAACTCTTATTTCGGTATATCTCGTAGGGAATTAGGGTTTGACTATTTTTGGTCTATGGCTTTGATTTCATGTTGTTAAGCTTAATTGATGATATTTTGTTTAGTTATGCATGTTTTATGATTTTTTATTCATCTTCCTTAGTGTTAGACGTATCAATAGGATTAAGTTAAGCTATAGACGTTAGAGGAATCAATGTTTATTGCCCGAAAACTTGAAACATGCACCAGCCGTATCTAGGGTTGAGTAATCTTGCTAGTTAGCTAAGAACTAAGAGTAGACTAGTGATTATAACTCATACTTAAGCTTGAGTAGACTAGAGGAATCAAATACAAGAGTTTAAGTACAGGTTTAGGTTGAGGAATCTTCAACATAGTTGTGATCGTTTAACTAAGAAAAGTATAATCGTGTTATCAAAACATAAATTCAATGTGGTGTGAAATCCTTAGAGACTCAGTAGAGATATCCTGATCTTGTCACATTATTCATAAACTCCTCAAAAGTAATCTTTATTAATTGTCAAGCCATTCATCTGGTTAATTGGAATTAGTTTTCTTTTCCATTTTAGTATAATTAGCAATACAACTCAACGCGCTTGGCCCACATAAGGATTGGAATTAGTAAAAAAAATTATAAAGAAGTCTCTTGGGTACGACAACCTGGATTTCCGGAATTTATCACTACACCATCAGTTGTACACTTGTTCTTGGAACGTGGCAATGATCTCTATTGAAGTTATGCCTGACAATAATGTGCTTTGTCCTTGTATGTTGTACTGGATTCTTTGTAATTGAGATAACACTAGTGTTGTCACATTTGATGGGGATTCTGAAGTCATAACCCAGATCTCTCATCTTTGAGCTATCCGCATCACTTGTGAGCAGCAAGATCCTACTGCTATGTATTCAGCTTTTTCTGTTGATAAGGCTACTGAATTTTGCTTTTTAGAATGCCAACTTATCAGAGATGATCCAAGGAATTGGCAACATCCTGAAGTGCTTTTTCTGTCAACTTTATATCCTGCAAAATCGACATCTAAATAGCACAGAGAGAAGCTAGAATGTTTAGGATACTAAATCCCTAAGTCTTTGGTAACATTGAGATATCAGAAAATTATTTTGACATCTTCTAAGTAAGACTCTTTAGGATCATCTTGGAATCTTTCACACATACAAACACTAAACATTATGTCTGGCCTACTTGCAGTAAGATAGAGAAGTGAACCAATCATACCTCTGAACTCTTTCTTGTTTACACTCTTAGCATTTGGATCCTTGTCTAAGGACAGTGTAGAGCCCATGGGAGTATTGGCTACCTTGGATTGAGACATATTATACTTTTTAAGCAAATACTTGGTGTACTTATTCTGGAGTAGGAAAATTGCTATCTTCATTCGATGTACATGAAGTTCAACAAAGAAATTTAGCTCTCCCATCAAGCTCATCTCAAATTCATGCTCATACGAGTAGAGAAATCCTTGGTAAGAGAATCATAAGTAGCACCAAATAGAATATCATCAAAATATATTTGTACTACTAAAATGTCTTTCTCATGTGTCTTTATGAAAAGAGGTAGAGCAACATATACTTCTTCCTGCAGATAGCCATTTAGAAATTAACATTTAACATCCATTAAAAATTTCGATGTTCTTATGTGATGAAAATGCAAGTAACATTCTTATTTCTTCCAACCTGGCTATAGGAGCAAAAGTCTCCTCATAATCTATACCTTCTTCCTCGTTGTAGCCTTGAGCTACTAGTCTTGCCTTATTCCAAATAACCTTACCATTTTCATCAAGCTTGTTTCTGAACACCCACCTTGTTCCAATTACAGACTGATATTTGGGAGGAGGAACTAGATTCCAGACTTTGTTCCTCTCAAATTCATTCTGCTCACTTTGCATTGAAATGATCCAGTCTGCATCTTGTGGTGCATCTTTCACTTTCTTAGGTTCTACAAGAGACACAAAATAATTAAAAGCACACAAGTTCTTTAACTGAGATCTTGTTTTTGTACCAGTGGATGGATCAGAAATAATGTTTTCTGCTGGATGGGATGACAGATATTTGAACTTATTTCTCTATGTCCATGGTTCTGGTTCTCCAGGAATTTTTTCAAGTCCTTGAGAGCTTAATGTAGTGGATTGATCACTCTGCGTTCCTTGAGGTCCTGATTCAAGGCTTTGATAGCCACTTTCAAGGCTTTTAAAATCTCTTCTGTTTTCTAGCATGTTAGTCTTAGAACCATTTTCTGGATCTGCTTCATCCTCTGACTCAGGCTTGTTCAAATTTAAGTCTGCAAAACATTCACTTAAAGAACCATCATTGCTTTCATCAAATATAACATGTATGCTTTCCACAACAAGTTTTGTTCTCTTATTGTAAACTCTGTAGGCTTTGCTAGTCAAAGAATAACAAAGAAAAATACCTTCATCACTTATGGCATCAAAATTGTCAAGATTATCCTTACCATTGTTGTGAACAAAACAAATACAGCCAAAAGGTTGAAATATGAAATATTTGGCTTTCTGACTTTGAAGAGTTCACAAGGTGTCTTCTTTAAAATAGGTCTAATTAGGCACATGTTCAAAATGTAATTTGTTGTATTAACAGCCTCTGCCCAAAAAGACTTTGGCAATTTTTTTTCTAAAAGCATTGTCCTAGATTTTCCTTAAGAGCCCTATTTTTCCTTTTAACTACACAATTTTGTTGAGGAGTTCTAGGAGCAGAAAAGTTGTGAGAAATACCATACTTAGAATAGAATAAATAAAACATAGTTGATCAAATTATCTGCCATGATCACTCCTTATTTAATTAATAGACATGTTTTTCAAAGTTTACAAATTCTAACACAGTTTTGAAAATTCAATCAGTGCCTCGCACTTTTCTCTTAAAATCATTACCCAAGTAAATCTACAGAAGTCATCTACAATAACCAGCATATACTTCTTACCTTTGAGAGTTGGAACTCTCATAGGAACACACATATCCATATGAAGCAGTTCAATAGGTCTAGTTGTACTTACAAAGTTCTTAGGCTTGAATGAGCTCCTTGTCTATTTTCCTGAGCACAAGACTTGCATACCTATTCATCCTTAAACTTGATGGATGGCATTCCTTTGACCAGGTCTTTAAAGACTAGTTTGTTAAATTTATGTAAGCTGATGTGTCCAAGTTTTATGTGCCAGATATTTGAATCCAATTTCAAAGCCTTGAGAAATTTCGGACTTTCTCCTGCAACTTTGTTAGTATTCAAAGAGTATACATTGTTTGACCTTGGAGCATTGATAATACAATTGCCAGATTTTTCATCTTGCACCACACATTTCCCCTTGTCAATCAATAATAACATTGTTACATTTATCACAAACTTGAGATACATTAAGAAGATTAAACTTTAGACCATCTACAAGATAAACATCTGAAATAGAATTTTCAAAACAATTGCCAACTTTGACAATTCCTATGATATTGCATTTTCCTTTATCACCAAGTGTGATTGTCCCTTCTGATTTTTCTTTCAATTCAGTGAATGAAGAACTCTTTCCACCCATGTGCCTGGAGCAACCACTATCCATAATCCACATATTATCTTTGCTCTTGGTGACAACTTGCAAACATCACTCAATGCCTTACCCAGCTGTTAGACCAAGTGTGATATTTGAATTCATATTCATGATCAACCATGTTAGGTGGTCTGATCCCTTTAGGAACCCAAATCTGTCTCACCTGTCCCTTAAGATGGAATGGAAAAGTATTCCTCATGATGTGAGGTTCTGTTCTTCTGAAGGGACGGGTCATCTTAACGTGACCAATCTTGCCACAGTAAAAGTATTTTAGAGAATGTCTTCTATCTGCTGTCACGAAGCTGGTATTGTTCTTTCTTGGAAAGTACGGATTATATCCAATACCAGTTTTGTGGACATAATGCAAACTTCCTCCAAGAATCAAGTTGAGATTATGTTCAGAGCCAACAAGTTTTATCATAACATTATTATAGTCTTGAGTTTTCTCAGCCAGAAGAGTCTTTTGTTCCTCCAATTCATCATGTTGATGCCTTCGAGAAGCAAGGTTGTCAATAAAAAGAGAGTTCTCTATTACAAAAAATTTTAACTTGAGATTTTAAGGCTTTGAAATTGGTTTCCAAATCTTTGAAATCTCTGTCATTCTTTGCCTGAGAAATTTCAAGATTCTTGCTCTGGCATACTAATTACAAATTCCCTTTTTCTTGCTCAAGAACTTTATCCTTTAAAGACTTGATTTCATTTAAGTATTCTTCTTCATTCAAAAGCATTGTTTTCAAAATCTCAGAAAGTACATTTACAGTTTTAGATATTAAACTATTCACCATTACCTCAATGTTCTTTTCTAAGCTTTTATCATTCTTGGCCATAAGACATAGGTTGGCTTGATGTTATTTAAAATCCGATTCACTTGAAGATTCAGAGTCACTCTATGAAGCTACCATTGCCTTCTTCCTTCTGCCTAATTCTTTTGACCTTCTTTTGAAGGTTGTTCACTCTCTTGCCAGATTCTTGACACTCTTTGGTAGTTCTCCATCATCTTCACTCATGGATATCTCATGTGTGAGTAGCTTTCCGTGTAAATCATCTAGTTGGAGAGAGGACAGATCTTGAGCATCTTCAATGGCTATAGTCTTTGGTTCCAATTTGGTTTTGGGAAGACTTATCAAGATCTTTCTGAGTTTTTCTTCATTGGAGAATGATTTCCCCAAGGACTCCAGATTGTTGACAATGTCAGTAAATCTCTTGAACATGTCCTTGGTGGATTCATCTCCATTCATCTTGAACAGTTCATAATGTCTAAGGAATATGTTGATCTTAGTTTGATTTACTTGGCTGGTTCCTTCAAACGTAACCACCATATGGTCCTAGATATCCTTAGGAGTCTTGCAGGTAGAGTTAAATTCATCTGCATTCAAAGCACAGTATAAAAGATTCATGGCTCTATAATTTTTGAAAGTTGTTCTAATTCAGAAGTAGAGAGAGTTTTTAGGTTTGGGAGTTCTAATCCCATCCTTTTTTGTGTTGAATGCGTGAGGTCCATTCTGGATAATGGATCAAATTTCGATGTCCAAATCAATGATGAACATTTTCATCAAGGCTTTCCAGTGTACAAAATTTTCTCCACAAAACAGAGGAACTCTGTTAGCAGCTCTTCCCTGTGAGAAACAACTTTGACCTACATTAATCATGATCACAAGATTTGTTAGATATGTATAGTGATACATTCTCTGACACTAATTGAAGATTGAATGCAGATATGCAGTTACTGGATCAAATACTTTAGAAGGGGGTTTGAATAGAGTATGGCAACTTTTTCTAAAAGTGTTGTTTAAAACAAAATGAGAAGAACTTGAAGTATTTCAAAGCTTTGAAACCAAAACAGACTGTTTAAAAGAAACTGAGTATTTTCGAAGCTTTGAAAAGCTTTTCAAAGGTCTGAACAGAAACCTGTCTTAAAGCAGTTTTTTTCTGAGGGATCTAATCCATCTAGGATTAGATTATAACCGAGTTACCAAAGTTCTAATTATCCCTAAACATGCATTAAAGTGGAATTCTACTCTATTGATCCCAATCAACGTAGCCGAGTTACCAAGCTTATGAAAGGGTAATTGTTTGCTTTTCCAATTAACATTTATAGAGTTACCATGCACTTGAAAATTAAGTTCTAGATCATAAAACATCTCCCAACAACTACATGATATGAAGATCACATCAATCATAGCAAAAGTAATTTCATCAATTACATTGAATAAAACATGAATCTCAATTCGTATAATGCATATTCAATAAGAAAACCCTAACGGGGTATAGCTACACATACGCATGATCAAAAATACGAATTTTTGTGTGATAATGAAAAAAAAAAAAGAAGGAGAAAGGAGATAAAATGTTGAAATCATTTCTCAAATGTTGTAATCGAAGATCCGATAGTGCTCCTGGTGTGTCTCCCCATGGTAGAACTGGCCAAAATCATGTTCTAGGGTGTTTATACAGATTTTCTAATATTTTGGAACTTATTAGGATTAATTAAGCCCAAGCCCCAACAAGTTTCCAAAAATTCTGACTCTGACCAGGTCGTGCGACCTGCCTCTCCAGGTCGTCCGACCTATGGAACTGAGAAGGCAAGTCGTACGACCTCTGAACGAGGTCTTGCAGAACCTCCTCCTCAAATTCTAATATGATGTCTTCTTCTTCCCTAGTCGTGCGACCTCAAATACCAGGTCACGCAACCTCTAATAATATTCCATCATTTCTAATTTTCTCTCGCAGGTTCCTGTGCCAACATCTTCAAATCGTGCGACCTCAAAGAGCAGGTCATGCGACCTCTGCTCTCCTGTCAACATCCTAATTTGCTTTCAAACATGCTTTTTCTTCCTCTATTTAATTTCCTAGTATTCTTTTGAGCTATCCAATCATTCCGATTTTTGTTTCTTCTATCCAAATGCTCCCCTCATGTCTTATAATTGTAAATCACAACACGAACACACCCGCGAAGATAAAATGTGATAAAAATGTCAAATTCCACGTTGATCAATGCAAGAAATTTTCGTACTTCACATTTACGCTCAAAAACTCATTTATGCTGGTTTTCTCAAATCTTGGCTTGAATTTCATCAATTTGTCTGAAACCCACAGAATAACAGTGTTTCATATTAGAAAGGTAACCCCAAATAAGGAATTATCAACGATGTTCCAAGAAGTACATTTTATTATATATTGCATCGTGACCCTTCTCTGGACATTGGTTACCCGCTGGGCTATGTAATGTCTCGGCCAAACTAATAAGGAATGTAGTACTCTTTAATACCTAGATTAATTCCAAAGTTCTTTCATAATGTGTTACTTATTTTATACTTGGATTATTTCGAAATTTATTGCACTAATGTTATACTTAGCCAAAAATCATGTTTACTCATTATAGTATGTACTAACTCAGTTTTATACTGAATTAGATTTTTCATGTGTTGACTGTTGCCACTTGAAAACCCATAGGTTGCTATTAAGGTGGAGAACACTCATAACTTCACGGAATAAGGCACTTAGTAATTTTTTCAAAAGAATAGTTTAATTTGAATATCTTTGTGAAACAATTTGTTTGCTTCATTTTAAAATGAGTTTTTTGATTGTCCGTGGGTCGTACTATCAAGTAACCGACGGTCCTATCCATTCCCAATGGGGTTCATCACCTCCGGCGGAGGAATCCCATATTTGGGGGTGTTTAAAAGGATCCCACAAAAAAGGAATTTTAATCTTAAGTAAACTTATAAGGTTACGTTATACAATTCAAATGGTCTAATTGGAAGAGTTCATATTCTAGCATTTTTCATTTTCATCATTTTTCAAACGCTCTTATCCTTGATTGTATTTGAATGCAAATAGTCCTCGTGAGAGGAGTCATTACTTCATGAAGTAAGGCTTGAGTTGTAGCTCTTTTTCGACTTAGCTCTATTTTATTAAATACAAATCCCCCACGTTAATGGAGGCACATTCAGTTGTGAACTTATTGAGTAAAGGTATAAAAATATAGGCTTAATTTTTGATTACATAGCCCGAGTTTTTCATAATTTCCTGATTGCATGCCCCTCTTTTAAAATTGGCTGATTACATCCCCCAATTGAAAAACATTTGCGAAAGTACTAGCTTATTGCAAATGGGAAAATCACACCATTACATTCATTTATTGTAAGACCCCACCCCCACCCCCTTTTCTCTCGCATCTATGGAATTTCCCTCATCTCCTCTGTAATTCCCCCGCCCCCCTTCTTATTCCTCTTCCTGACACAAATCTCCACCATCGCGACCACTACATAGTAGGACTGCAACTCGGTCGGTCTGGACGGGTTAGGACCCCTGATCGAGCCCAAGCCCGATTTACTTAGTGAGTGCCCAAGCCCGTCCAGGCCCGAGATTCTATCAGTCACAACCCGTACAAGCCCGGACCGAACAAACTGTTGAAGAGGTCGGGCTTTGCCCAGCCCGGCCCGAATTCAAATCAAACCTTTTAAGAAAAAAATCCTATATACCACACACTAGACAGATGGCTAGAAAGACAGAAACCAAAAGGCAGAACACAAAAAAAAACATGGAAACTAAACCATAGACAAATGCTGCTTGAATTCAACTCAAACCATAGATTATAGCAATGTCGAAACATTTTATATAATAAGATCTACAACCCAGATCCCCAATTGGACCTGCTAGTGAAGTTTAACAATTGTAAATCTTACTTTACTGATTCAACTCTTTAGCAAATAGCAATCAGTAAATACAATTTACAAATACAAAAGAACAACAAGCAAAT
This sequence comes from Linanthus parryae, assembly GCA_023055425.1. Lineage (NCBI taxonomy): Eukaryota > Viridiplantae > Streptophyta > Magnoliopsida > Ericales > Polemoniaceae > Linanthus > Linanthus parryae. The sequence goes on along the minus strand of JALGPY010000008.1, from coordinate 85,863,703 downwards.
TTACATCCTTATAATATCTGATGACTTTTCGAACTGTATATAATCTTGTCCGCTGATGCTTTATTTTCTGAAAGATTGCATTTGAGAATCTCCAACTCAGCAGCTGTAGCTGAAATTGTTGCAACGCGCAGCAGCTTGAGGCTTTATCTTCTGAATGATTGCATCTGAATACATCTTCTCTAATACAGTACAACAGGTTAATCTGCAGCAACCCAGCAGCAGCAGCAGCAGCTTCAGTCTGTCGTCGTTATCTTCTGAAAGAAGACATCTGACCGATTGTATTGTATATCCTTTGTATTTCACATAAGATCATACAATGCCTAATCAGTAAATCTTGTATATCCAGCAGCAGCGAACCACAATGACAACAGTTCTATCGTAATACATAAGCTTTACAGAAATAGATAACTTACTGAGTATAATAGTAAAAGTTAGCAACCAGACAGGGTGAATCTCATTTAAGCGTGGCCTCCAAGCTTAATCACAGAAAATCTCAGCTCCTCTTTGCTATATTCTTATTCTCACACATTCTACGTGATATGAAAGCAGTTTGTTAAAAGCACTACTGACTTTGTTTCAACTTTGAAGCAAAAAGTAAAGCTTATGCTATCACTGAGACACTGACCCCAATCATTACCCAGTGAATGAGGCTGTGACAAAATTCAACAACCCCCCCCCCCCCAAATATTTTTCTCAAAATAAATACGGAGGTACAAAACTGGATACTAACCTTTTCATTCCTCATCCATGATAAAAAAAGACCAACTGTTGTTTCTACAAAGATTTTACCAGCTGCTCCTCCTCATGCGCCAGCCCTAACGATGTTGTTTCTACAAAGAAAATAAAATATAATGTGAAAGTTGTAATATATTATAAGTACTAAAATGTGAAAACAATATTAACTTCGTGACAGCCGCTTGAAATATAACAACTCCATTAACAAGCAGCAGTTTGTAGAGAAATTCCAGTGCATACTCCAGTTATCTTTGAAACTTCACCTCCAAACTTCGTATTATTAACGTCTTCCCTTGTGATTTCTTCAACGAAACTTGGGCATGGAATAAAGATTCTGCAACATCAGTGTTTTCTGGAAGTTCCATCCTCAAACACCACGTAATCTGTCACAGCCTCAAGCCCATTTCTCCAACTGCAAAACCACATTGTTCAAAACACCATTTCAAATGCCATTCCATAAAATGTACATAGGGAAGTAAGGTAAATGACACTAAACAAGAGTAATATTACCTTACTATTTGAGGATGCACTTCCTCATAAGCTCAGTTGCAATACAGAATGAAGTTTGAGGCATCAATTCTAAGCCCTTCCTCATAAGCACTGGCTGGATTCAGCGCACCTTTAAGATTAGAAGAGATCATTGCCATGGTTAAGTGCTCTTGACACCAGCTTCACATACTCAAACCTGGAAAACACCCATGACCCATCATCCCTCCTCTTGGTTGCTATGACTAATCCTTCTCGCATTCTGAAAATATGTTAATAGAGTAAGTGAATCAGTGTTATCCATTTTTTTCAGCAATAAGAGTAATAGAGAAACAGTATTGTAATAAGAGCATTAAGACATCTGACCTGGGCAAGGCTCTCCCGATAGCAAATGGATGATTTCAGTTTCACCTCCTACGTGAAACCAGACTTTGTAGAGTTGAAATGCGTTTAAGGTTCCTGTCAATACTAGAAAAACAGATACTACATGCCAAACTAAATGAACAATGAACAGAAGATATAATTTCAAACAAACAATATTAATACATGTATACGAACTACCCAAAAAATCAATCCACCAGAAGAAACATTATTTAGCCTACCTTATTTAGCAAATAGTTCAAAACAGTAGTCCATGTGCTAAACCAGCACTTATTAAGAAAGTATTCCAAGAAGAAACAATAGTCCAGCAAAAAGAATTGGAAGGCTAGAAAGTGCAATAGTACGATGACATGTGCTAAACCAGCACTTATTAAGCAAACAGTTCAAAACATAGAAGTCTCAGGAAAAATATATCGCAGCATTTCAAACTCCACAGCAGCTTCAATTAGTGTTTCCAGAATTTCGCTTCTGTAAGAGAGCAATAAAAAAAGAGTTCAAACACTAGATATGCAACGAAATAAAACTGCAATATGCAATAAAAAAGTTGAAAGATATACCTGTTAGTTTGAGATAGATTATCTGCCAATAACTTCACATTGCATTACGGGAATTGAGTGAAAGTCCTCCAAAATCAACTGAAAGAGCTGCATTTCAAAATTTTAAATTATAGGATTAACTAAAATATAATGCTCATGAAATAATTGAAGCGGATATAAGAAGTCACACTTACTCAATTCCAATTTTTCCAGCTCCTCTAAGTTCTCTTCTAGTTCAATAGGCTTAGAACTGTTTCTTATCCAATCTTGAGCACATACTAACGATTCAACGATCTTTGGAGTTAAGGAGCTTCGAAATTGGTCAAGCAAGCGTTCACCGGTACCAAATGCTGATTCCTATGCCACAGTTGATATGGGAATCGCTAAGATATCACGCGCCATTAGTGAAAGCACGCGATAGGTTGAGGATTTCATCTTTCACCAAGCCAGTATGTCAAAGTGCGGGGAATCGACCTCTACTCCATCATCCAAATAATGCTCCAACTCTGATTTTATGACTACTTTCTCCTCCTCCATTAGAAATTGTTCCCAGTCTTCTTCATGCTCGACAAAACTCGATTCACTTGAAACCCCTACACTCTCCCTCTTATGCAAACCTTTGGAATTTCCTTCTGCAATTGCTTCTAAGATTAAAGATGAGTAACTCTTATAGAGTCCATTCATTACATCCTTTATCTTCTTTACCATCATATCCAAAGCATGACCAGTAAGAGAGTAATATTTTCTGAAGCAAAATTTTACATACTTCATCTTGTGTCGTGGATCCAAAACCAATGCCACAATCAATACTGGATTAATTTTCTCTAAATTGCAGTACTTGTCAAACTTGACCTTCATTTTAACAGCCATGGACTTAAAGTAATCATTGTCATTAGTTGCCAAATTCAAAAGGAGAGCTTGTATATGAATGACCTCACGAAAAAACTGATTAGCAGTCACATACTTTGATCCTGAAACACGCTTTGTGATCAAATAAAACTTCTCTAAAAAAGAGCACAAATTCTTAACCGCTACCCAATCCCCCTCGGTCATAGCTTCTTTTACTTCCATTAGAAAGCTTACCTCCTTTTCTTCCATTAATTCAAAATCCCTTTGGTATGCAATTCCAACATCCAACATCATGTAAGTAGAGTTCCAACGTGTTGGAACATCCAAACACAACATCTTCTTACATGAAATTGTTTCCAACTCAACACATTTTTTGAAAGCTTGCATTCTAGATGGGGAACTCCTCACGTACTTAATATAGTTTCTAAGAGTTATAATAGAACTCTTAGCCTGCTCAATGCCATCGCTAACAACAAGATTCAAGATATGAGCAAAGCACCTGACATGAAAATAATCCCCACCAAACAACAATGCATCCCTCTTAACAAGTTTCTTCCTCAAGATTTGAGTTGCAACATCATTGGAACTAGCATTGTCTACTGTAATTGTAGACAATTTTTCCAATCCCCATTCCAATAAACACTCCTCAAGTGCCTGGGCTATTACCTCACCTCGATGAGGACTAGGAAGAACCCTAAAATTGATTATCCTCTTATGCAAATTCCAGTCATTGTCAATAAAATGAGCTCTAATGCACATGTACCCTAAATTCTGAATAGAGGTCCAGAGATCAGTTGTTATCGATACACGTGATTTGTTTTTCTCAAAAAACTCCTTCAAACTTTGCCTTTCATTTGCATAAATTTGAAAACAATCCTTAGTGATTGTAGTCCTAGAGACAAACTGAAATTTAGGCTGGACTGTACTGACAAACCGCCTAAATCCTTCTTTCTCCACAAAAGAAAAGGGCAACTCATCAACAATAATCATACGAGCTAGCTCCGTACGACTAACCTCTTGACTAAATTTCCAATTCATAATTTCAGTGGCACCCTCTTTAGAGGAGAAAAGAGACAGTTCAGATTGCTTAGGGTCTTTATTCTTCTCGTACTTAGGACACTTAGGCAAATGTCTCCTAAGGGAACTGGTGCCGTTATCACTAGGACACTGAAAAACCAACTTACCATAGTTGCAACTTGCTTCACTCCATTTGGACCCATCCGCTGGATGAATTTTAGAGAAATGTTGCCACACCAACGACTTAGACTTGTAAGTAGCTTTGCGCTTAGTAGGATGAGTAGTGCCTACTTTACCTTTGTCCTTTCTTTTTTCATTGGCATGTGCATTTTCATCTTGCACAACCTGCTGATCAACCTCCATAGCATTGTTTTTGTTTGTTGTAGTTTCAGTCATCTCACTTTACTCACTGCACATATAAGAAAATTGTCTCAACAAGTGTAGGTATCGGTTATAAACTGTGTAAAATTGAAGTTCAGGTAACATAACATAATTGAGAAATAACAACAGTTTAATGAAAATGCATAGGTTACTCACAACTTACTCATATGAAAGTAACAAATGACAATTCCTAATTCACAATTCACTAAGATGAAAGTTTTCACAACTTACAAATGGAAGTTACAAACTCACAGTTTACTAAAACTTCACAGTTTACTCAGAATCAAAACTAAAAATACACAGATCAATTGAAGAACAAAGAAATACCCAGATTCAGACTACCCAGTTCACCGTACAAAGTTTTGAAAATCATAGTTCAATTATCAAACAAAGTAATCAGAAAATCATAGTTCAATTATCGAACAACGAAATCAGAAAATCATAGTTCAATTATCAAACAAAGAAATCAGATTTTGAGAGGAACCAAACTCATACTCAAAGAAAAGTACCAGATTTTGAGAGGAACCAAACTCATACTCAAAGAAAAGTACCTTGATCTGTTGCCGGTCGCCCAAGCCCTTTGATGGTCGTCCTGTAGATACGGCTAATTGCTTGAGTGCTTGTGCAATTTCTAGGGCTAGGTGTGGCGGCTTATATAGAGATTACAGCAGTCAGTGACATCGAGAAACACCAACAATATTGCGATCTGTGATTGATAGGGTTTTTGATCGATGCACATTTGAGAATCCGTGATTGAGAAGACGGATTTTGATTGATGAGAAACTGAGAATCCATGATTGGTAACACTGCATCTCTGAAGTTAGAGTGAGAATCGTGAATCTCTGGTACTAATTTGTGGGAGAACGAATGAGAGAAGAGAAGAAGACGGAAGACCTTTTGCGCGTAGTCAATTTGGGGAAGAATCCCTCGAAACAAGCATCAATTATATACTTTTATATAATAATACCATATTAGTATATATATTTAGAAATATTATCTACTACATATGGGTATTCGGGTTGAACCCGATTTTTAATGTTTATGAATGGGCCCGAGCCCGAAATCAATTCGGGCTAAAGATTAGTGCCCAAGCCCGTCCGAATTGACAACTAAGGTGTTTCGGGCCCGATTTTTATTCGGTCCGGGTTCGGGTTTGGCGGGTTCGGCCCGACCGACTTGCACTCCTACTACATAGCCAATTCATTCGGGAAAAGCGGAACAACTTCACGACGGCCATCACGAGGCGTATGTCGCCACAGAAAGAAGGCGACGATTTGAAGCATACATGAATTAGAATTTGATTTCGAACGTCACCAAGTTCAATCTCTTTGGGCTCAAAGTAATCGTGAAGCTGAAGAACGACAGCGAGCTCGGGCTCAAAGGGAAAATTACCTTCTTCTCCATATTGCACCATTGTCCGATCGTTATTTTCTTTGAGAGGAACCTCAAGCTCTTTGAGATCAACATCGACATGAATCCGATGAGGAGTCGATCAAGGAACATGATCTCCTATGTTCCCTGATTTTCTTCAACGATAATAATTTAGTGGATTGGTAGAACTGAATTCGATGTGAAGCGGCGATGGGTTACTGGAAGAGCGGTTGAAGGAGATATTAGGGATGAAATGACCCGGCGACGCTCCGGCGGCTAATCTGTTGTATGGGTTTACCTTCCCCGTGTATACTAGTATTGGTTTATTGGTTATGATTACAATCATATTTAAGATTTTGTGACCTCCCTAAGTTCTTAAGCAAGCCTGAATCTATTGTGTAGGCTTTACGAGCACCTAAGTATTGCTCGTGGTCTAGAATGCTCATAGTAAAACTGTTTTTTTCCTTATTTTTGCAAACCTCATATTGAAACTGTTTAAAAATTAAATATTCTTTTCACCTACATAGTGAAACTTTTGGAAACTAGTAAATTATTTGCCAAAGTTCAAATTTTCTGATCTTTTCGTAACATTGATCCCTTTTTTGATTCAATCAGTGACAAAATATGTTGTTTAAGTTTTCAAAATCAGTTTTTCCTTTTCCTCCGTGATTTTGGTTTCTTTTTAGAGAGAGAGAGATTGATTTTGACTGAATCCTGAAAACATTTAAAGAATAAGGAAAAATAAAAAGTTAAATCTTTTCTTAATAGATAAGTTTTGATTTGTCCAGACGAAAATATCCTTGGACTCAGTTAGCTACATAACGGTGAAATTTCCCCATTTTCAACAAGATAGTACTTTTGCAAATGGAGGATGCAATCAGCCAATTTTAGGAGAGAGGCTTGCAATCAGTAATTATGACATATTGGGTGTATGCACAGCAATTAAGCAAAAATTATATTTCAACCGTTCAGAGAGCTATGATGCGTGGGCTTTTTAGAATGTTATTTTGAGACCACCGTAAATGTTATTGTTGCACGCCCCATGACTTCACATAGGGTCATGATAACAGTACCGCACAAAGCTAACGATAGCCTTCCCCAGATCTCAAGAGTCCACAAGTTTTCACGAAACAACCAAAAATAGATCAGTAGTAACCCCTTCCAACTAACACATTAGAGGCAATGCAGATATACCCTTATAAGGACTTTTAAGCCAAAAATATCAATCTCAATAAAAGGGACGACACGCCTTTATTAGCACAACCTCTATGTAAAATGCGATGAACGAGTTTCCTTACTATGGCTCTTCCTACTCTCAAGGAACTCTATCATAAAGCTCTCTTTAGTTTTCAGCCAAATTATTTTCCCATACTCAAAATTTCATGGTTTTTTTTTTATTTTTATGATTTTTGAACTGTAATTTTTTTTTATATATTTGAAAAAGTTAATAATTTCTATCTAAATGTAAGGGTGCTACGCTAGAATCGGAATTTTGGCGACTTGAACAAGATAATCATGTTGACTCAAAAATAAAAATAATAAATGAAAAATAAAATAGAAAAAGACGGCACGCCCTCATGGCACTACACATCTGGTACTAACATGACTGCTAGCCTGTCGGGCAGAGAGGGTTGTAGGACATCAACGAGAGTGACTGCCTTTTGCACTGTCGGTCGGACCATTGGGTCGTCGCATCGAAGGCTCCATAAAGTCACTGTTTTACTTACTCGCAGTCTGCTCAAATCCTCTAAAGAGGTCAAATGGTTGACTGTCGGCCGTCCAACTGGGACTGTAATCGCTCGAGTACACGACTGAAAACTGAAACGGCTCCCCATGTACGTTTTTGAAATGGCCTGCAGGGCATCCTCATTAGCCCGTGCTGTTAGGAATATATGCCCTAGAGGCAATCTTATTTTAGTATGAACATTGTTTTTGGTTATAACATTCATTTAATATTTATGGAGATATTTAAAATAATGAAGTCCTTCTATTACTATCGCTGTTTATCTAAAATATCCCTAGTCATGTATATTGATTAATAGGACGATCACTATAGACTAGTATAAGAGTAGATTGATATGGAGATATCAAGTCTAACAAATGGGTATGCATTATGTGATAATGGTAGAGTAAAGATCGTCCCATCCTTGACGTTCAAAATAATTCTTTGGCCTTTCCATGAAGTCAACTTCTGGTTATGGCTCAGCTGGTCCCTGATGGTTCTATTCCTGCTACATGTTCTGCACGAATATTCAGTAAATGCAGTAATAATTATGGTAGGCCTGTCAGCCATCTGCAGCAGGTTTTACGGACATGTCAGCCATCTGCAACATAATTTGGGTAGGCCTGGATTCACCAACTCCCATGTTCCGCAAAAAAATTCAATGGTATCATATTGATGATGGCCCCTAAGTAACATAGTACCTTGCATGTGTAATCATTACCTAGGGTTACCGGGATGAAGAAACTACCAGGATCCTTCTTTTTTCGTGGTAGTCAATTTTTCACACATTTTCTCACTTATGTCGTCAAGTTCACATCACTCATCTCACAGAATGTCCGTCAGGAATTTGTCATAAGCGGCCATCTTTTCAAATGCATCGGAAAAAGGTATGTTGATCCGTATTTGTTTGAACATTTTTCAAATACATCACGAGAAAATTTTCGTAGTCTTTGATATCATCCCTCTCTTTGTCCTCAAAGGATACGGTACCTCTTTGGAGATATGCACCGCTTCAGACTCGTTCTTATCGTCATGCACTGCATCATGCCCGACAGGGCCCTTTTTTGTGGGGGGGGGGGGGGGCTAACGATGGGTACTTTCTCGTTGAAGGGGTGTACAGTAGGCAGTAATACATGATCAATACTCTATAAGGGGGGTTGAATAGAGTATGCAAACTTTTTCTAAACTTGCAAGTATAGTGGTTTCAAAAAGATTTGTAATGAGTGAAGAGTATTTCAAGGCCTTGAAATCAGTTTCAATTCCTTGGAATAAAAACAGTTGTAGTAAAAAAATAAGTCTATTTCAAGGCCTTGAAATGAGTTTCAAACCCTTGAAGTAAAACATGATTTGTTTGCTGCAAAAGGCTAAGTATAGAACTGAAAAGTAAATGCAAGAGACACAAGATATATAGAGTTCAGTCCACTTGGACCTACGTCTCTACCTCAGGGATCTTCTCCCTGTAGGATTTTCAACTCAATTTTTTTTAATCAAAAGCTAAGCCTTAGATCTCAAGAACATAGAGATACCTTACTCTGTTACGGCTTGTGGTTCTCACTAACGTATCTAGTACTTGCTCTAGCTAACTGATTAACTAAGAATTCTCTATTGTTCACTTTGAACAATCCAGGATAATGAAATGAGAAGAAATGTTCAAATGATATACAAATGAAAAGCTCAAAAAGAAGAAACACTGAGAAAAATTTCTTCGGTAAATGTGCAGTGTTCTTCTAATGGATTGGGTGATGTTTGATATGCTTCTTTGTTGCTTGTCAATCCTGAATGTTGTCTGAATGTCTCTTTATGTTGTTCTATGTTGTGTCTTCGAAACTCTTCATTCAAACTCCATTTTATACAGCTGGTTTGAATTGCATATATTCCAGATCTCTTCATAACCAATTTTCCTACTTTGTAGCTGCAGCTGTTGACTTTTCTAACCACTTCTTTCCAACGGATAGTTTCTCAGTATCTTCAAAGATATTGATTTGATCTTGTTTAGAAATATATTGGTAAGCCTTCAAAAAAAGCAGATTCACATAATCAAATCATCAAGTAGTTTCATTTCCTGCAAAACGTAAGTTCGGAAACAGATTCCTATAAAATAGGAAACATAATATCCCTGCAAAACTTGTTCAAACAGATGGATTAGATACAGTTTAGAGTGTCAAAAAACTTTGTGTTTCATCATCAAATAGCAACTAATCAAGAACAGGGGTTTTAGGAGTTGAATCAAGATCAGAAACTCCCCTTTAGTTCATGCACATAAAGCTATGTTAGTTTCAAAGAACTGAAAGTTGTTTGGAGGCCTTGAAATAGACTAGCTATTTCAAGCCTATGAAACCAAGCTAAACTTACAATCTCCCCCTTGATGAAATACAAACCACAATATGTTTTGAAAGAGAAAATGTTGGATCAAAGTTTTGGAAATAACTTTAAGAAAACTGTTTGAAAAGATAGAATTTTCAAGACTTTGAAAAGGATTTTCAAGGCCTTGAAAAAAGATGGAAAGAATAGGCAAGAATTAAGGGGTTGGATCTCCATCTCATTGCTTCTCTGCATCTTCTTCCTTACTACCTTCTTCATCGGTCTCAACATTCTTTTCTTCTTCAGCTTCCTCGTCAATGATTGAACTTATTGTTTTGATCACACCATTAAACGAAAAGTTCAACCCTTCGAAATCCATCTGTCCTTGCTTCAGATTATTCTTCACAAAAACCCTTATCTTATTTACTAAAGACTTTTTTTCTCATGATCCTTTCTTCCATGCTAGATTCTGACTCAAATTCTTGAACTACTTTCTCCTTTATGATTTTCTTTGATATAGGAGAAGCTTCATCTGAATCCGAATCTTGAATGTAGACTTTCCTTTTATCTGCTTTGGTAGGCTTCTTCTTTAGCTTCTTTGGACTAGTGATCTGTTTCTCAGGAACAGATTCAACTTCCTTCATCTTTCTTTTCTTGCTGGAAGTGGGGGTTTGATCTTTCTTTGCCTTATTCTTGGGAGTAGGAGGGACAACTTCTTCAGCACTTGGAGTTCTTGAACTATAATCACCACTAATGGTCTGAACCTCTTCCTCATCAACTTTTTTTTTCTCTTCTATGTAGCAACCTTTGAACCACCAGCCATCTTGATTCTATCAGAGGTTCTTCTAGTGCTCATTAGGGTTTGGGGTACAGAAGAGAAAGGTATGAGAGATACGAAGAAGAGAAAGAGAGAAGAAGATAAATACTAAAGAGTTTCAGTTTGAAAAGGAAACTAAATAAGTTTCTGATCTTTTGAAGATCTGCAGAATCAAAAAGATTCAAAATTTTTGTGTGCCGTTGGAAGTAAATAATATAATACTATTTTGGCTGAAAATGGGTTTTTGAAAACTGAGGTGCAATATTATGAAATTATCTAGAAAGATAACACCCAACATTGTAAGATCCAATATTATTGACTAACTAGCCTGCAGTCTTATATTCAAGGCTTTGGAAAGTATTTCAAGGCCTTGAAAAGTTGTATTGCACAAGCATATAAAATCAAAACATTGAAAAGATTTTCAAGGCTTTGTAAATCAGTTCAAACCTTTGAAACACATAACACTTACCTTGTACTTACTTGATACGCCCCCTAAACCAAAGCTTCTTTATTTAGCATACCCAATTCTAATCTCAAGGCTGAGAATCTATCATCTAGAAGTGCTTTAGTGAAAATATATGCAAATTTCAAGTTAGTAGAAATAAATTTAAGAACAATATCACCTTTTTAGCATGATCTGTGATGAATTGATGTCTAACATCAATATGCTTTGTGCTTGAATGCTGAACAGGATTCTTTGTAATTGATATTGCACTTGTGTTGTCACACTTGATAGGTATATCACTAAAATCAAATTCAAGGTCTCTCATTTGTTGTGCTATCCATAACACTTGTGAACAACAGGCTCCAGCTACTTTATATTAAACTTCTGCTGTTTATAGTGCACCTGAGTTTTGCTTCTTTGAATGCCAGCTGATTAAAGATGATCCAATAAATTGACAGCATCCTGATGTACTCTTTCTATCAACTTTATATCCTGCAAAGTCACCATCCGAATAGCCACAAAAAGAGGAAGTTATATTGTTTAGGATACCAAATCCCTAAGTCATTGGTACCATTGAGATATCTGAATATTCTCTTAACTGCAGTCAAGTGTGATTCTTTAGGATCGGCTTAAAATCTAGCACACATACAGACAATGAACATGATATCTTGTCTGCTAGCTGTGAGGTAGAGTAATGATCCAATCATTCCTCTATACTCTTTCACATTCACACTCTTATCAGATTCATCTTTCTCTAAAGATAATGCAGAACGCATGGGGGTCTTGATCTCTTTGGACTGAGACATGTTATATTTCCCCAACAAGTCTCTTATGTACTTGCTTTGATGTAGAAATATGCCTTTCTTCATCTTATGTATTTGAAGTCCAAGAAAGAAGTTAAACTCTCCCTTTAAACTCATTTCAAATTCCCTTCTCATAAGACTTGATAATCCCTTGCACAGAAGATCATTAGTAGATCCAAACATAATATCATCAACATATATTTTAACTTCAAGCATATCTTTCTCATGAGTCTTTATGAAAAGGGCTTAGTCTACCGATACCCTTTGGACATAGTTTTCAAGTAAAAACTTTGACAATATTTCATAACAAGCCCTTGGAGCTTGTTTCAATCCATAAAGAGTCTTGTCAAGTTTATAAACATGATCTGGAAACTTGTCATTTTCAAAGCATGTAGGTTGAGCAACATAAACTTCCTCTTGCATATATCCATTTAAGAATGCACACTTCACATCCATTTGAAACAGTTTAATGTTCTTGTGAGATGCAAATGCAAGTATAATTCTAATTGCTTCTTACCTGGCAACAGGAGCAAACGTTTCCTCATAGTCAATACCTTCTTCTTGATTGTAGCCTTGAGCTACCAGTCTAGCTTTATTTCTGATTACCTTTCCACTCTCATCTAACTTGTTTCTGAATACCCATCTGGTACCAATAATAGACTGATCTCTTGGTGGAGGAACTACATTCTAAACCTTGTTTCTTTCAAACTCGTTGAGTTCACTTTGCATAGCTATGATCCAGCCTGCTTCTTGTAATGCTTCCTTCACATTTTTGGGTTCTACAAGAGAAATAAAAGCACTGAAAGCACATACATTATTTAACTGTGATCTAGTTTGTGTACCATTGGTTAGATTTGAAAGAATGTTATCAGAAGGATGAGATGAGAGATATTTTGATCTCTTCCTTGGTGTCCAAGATTCAGTCTCTCTAATCTGTTTTCAAGTCATTGAGAACTTGAAGGATATTTTGATCTCTTCCTTGGTGTCCAAGATTCAGTCTCTCTAATCTGTTTTCAAGTCACTGAGAACTTGAAGTAGCAGTTTGATCAACTGTCTTTTCTGGAGGATTTGTTTCAAGGCTTTGAAACTCTTTTTCAAGGCCTTGAAAATGCCTTCTGTGTTCCTGTAAGTTTTCCTTGGAACCTTTTGAAGAGTCATCTTCATTTTCTGAATCATGCTTGTTCATATTAAGATCTGCAAAACCATCACTCAAAGAACTATCATAGCTTTCATCAAATATGACATGAATGCTTTCTTCAACAAGCTTGGTTCTCTTATTATAAACTCTATACGCTTCGCTTGTCTGTGAATAACCAAAAAAAATACCTTCATCACTTCTTGATTCAAACTTACCAAGATTGTCCTTACCATTATTGTGAACATAGCAAGTAAAACCAAATGGTTTTAAGTAAGAAATGTTTGGCTTTCTTCCTTTGAACAGCTCATAAGGAAGTCTTCTTCAATATAGGTCTGATCAAGCACCTGTTGAGAACATAGTTTGCAGTATTCACAGCTTATGCCCAATAGTATTTTGGCAGTTTGTTCTCCAAAATCATTGTTCTTGACATGTCTTCAAGAGTCCTATTCTTTCTTTCAACAACTCTATTCTCTTGAGGAGTTCTAGGAGCAGAAAAGTTGTGAGAGATGCCATTCTTAGAACAAAATAAATCAAACTCAAGTTGATCAAACTCTCTACCGTGATCACTTCTAATTGAAGCAATAGGTAGGTTTTTCAAGGTTTGAAGTTCTCTACAAAGCTTTGAAAATTCAAAGAATGCTTCAGATTTTGCTTTAAGAAATATAACCCAAGTAAATCTAGAAAAATCATATACAATGACAAGCATGTACTTCGTACCCTTTCGAGTTGGAGTTCTCTGTTAAAATTGTTCCCTAGAAGCAATCAATTTGTCGTGACTTACTATTCATTATGTTATCGATATGGAGATATGCTAACATGAATGAAGTTCTTAGAATATAAATGTTATATTCTTAAATATCCCTAGTCAAGTACTACAGTTAATAGGGCGACTGTATTGCATCGAGACTAGTATGCGGGTAGATTGATATGGGATATCAATTCTAACACATGGGTACGTATTAGGAGTAATGGCGTACTGGATTGACCCACCATGATAAGGCTAAATGGGAGTTATGTGAATGTCACAAGCGTTTCTCATAGTGACAATGGTGTTGTGATCCTTAGACTTGAAGTCACTAGATACTCTAGTTGTGAATTATCATGTTTTGATATCGTCAAACATTACACCATAACTGGGTAACTATAAAGGCTTTAATCAGACATGATATGAAGCAAGCTGAGGTAGTGATGTAGAGAGGATTTTTCCATCCTACATAAGGGGAGTAAATATCCAGGGCCACTCGATGAGTAGGCCTTAGGAAAATGCATGGACATGCTCAAATAAATCAATATGAGATATTGATGTTATTTGTTTATCTAAGTCTACTCACAGATCGAGAAATTATGGATTGGATATACAAGTGTGACACTCCATGTCTTGTGTCCAATTCGAATAGATGAGACAAAGGGATTATACAACAAGGTTAAATTGGTCACAGAGGTTAGTCGGATCACTAACATTCCGATTACTTGGGTAGAATTGATTTATTGTTAGATACCGCTCAATGTTTGTAATAATTATTATTACTGTCGCGTAATTAGGAACCTACAGGGTCACACACAATAATAGATCAAGCTGGGATTATTGCTAATTAGTTGGACTAAATAGCAATAATGAGTTAATTGGACTAAAGTGTAAATTGTGCTCATTAGTTGGACTAAAGAGCAATTGTGGGCTAGAATGTAACTAGTCCCACATTGTTGGATTTATGGGAAAAGATGAATTTCTCTAGATATATATAGGATTTATAGGCTATGAGAATATAATGCATAACTAATCCTACACAACACGGTTTCCTAGAGAGCTAGAGAGAAAATAGGAAAAATGAGTTTTCCCTACACTAGGGTTCGGCTAAGGAGGTGCCGCCTCCTCCCATGGAGCCGTCGGCCTTTGTGGTGGCCACGTCATGTGATGCCGCTCCTCTATCTTCCTCTTTTTTGTGTTGATGGATGTGATCCAGCCCGTGCACGTCCAAGTTCATCCTTCTTCTCAGATTGCTAGCACCATTGGAGAAGAAGCCTTGTTAAGTTCTATTTGTGTGGATACCGTAGAGAAAAGATGCTATTCTTTTTATGTGATTGTCCCAGCCTAGTATGGTTGAGGTAACCTTTCTTCCTTTCATCATGTTATGATGCTTTACCTGTGATCCTTGGAGGAATTTGAGCAGGATTAAACTTTTGTTATTCCGCTGCGTAACCTGCATCGAAACCCAACCGTGGTATTAAATCCTGGTTGATAGCGCATAATATGATTTTATGTGATTATCTGGTTTTTATTAGTTTTGACCGTATCTGTCAGGTTGACCGTAAGTTGTAGTAAAACGGATATGCGTATTATGATACGCCATGAATATGATTCATGTGTAGATTCAATTATTTTACATATGATGTGAAAATAATGAATTTTCTGGTATATATTTGATATACTAATTTTATCAGTTTTGACTGTTTATGTCAGTTTGACCATAAATTGTAATAAAATTAATAGTATCTTGATACGCCATGAATATGATTCATGAGGAAATCAGCTAATTTTACATAGGATGTGAAAATTAGTGTTTTTCATGTACATATGATGTACAAATTAATTGGTGACATAAAGCTAGGGTTTGGGCACAATGTATGGAGAAAAGGTGTTTTTGTCCCACATTGATTTTAACCCCTAGAGGGGTTCGGCCATGAAGACCCGTCCCCTCCTTGGTGGGCCGACCAAGCCAACCGGCCACGCCGGTTCGGCTAGCCGACCGGTTTTGACCGGGCAGGCTGGTCCGACTGGGTGGGCCTGGTTCGGCGGGTTAGCTCGGTTCGGCTAGTGGGACTAGCGTGATCGTTTTGACTATTTTTTCCCCTAGTGTCCCAATTAAATTAATTAAAATTGACCAAGCGCGTTAAAAATTGGTTTTAACTGTATTATGTGCTTCGTTGCATGGTAGTGGATATGGCCTAGGATGTGGATGTTTACTTTGTGGTTTGGTTTACGGCCTGCGAGCTGATTATCTTCTCAACATGTGAGGTTTTTATTTATTTATTTAATTTAGATTCTAGATAGAATTAGATAATTAGATGATAGCCAAGAGCATGGAGAAGAAGAACAAAGAACAAAGAAGCCACAAAGACGATGGAGGACTTGCACACCTAGGACGCGCGGCTATGGTGGAGGCACATGGAGATGAGCTTGTCACTTTAGGGCTATAGATAGTGCTTTCTGGACAGGCAGATGTTAGCCACGTGGCGATCATCCAGCACACCTAGCTGTGCTCCACACACACTGGATCACCACCCACGCTGATCCACGTGGGGGCTGCGAAACAGGGCCATCGCATACCACCACACGGGACCTGTAGGGACTTAGTGGTTTGGAGGCTAGAGTAAGTCCTGTCGCGCGCGAGCGACAACCAAGCTCGCGCGCGAGCGACAACCAAGCTCGCGCGCGACCCCTTGTAACTTCTTTGATAGATTTATGGCACGAGCTCCATAAACTCGGACAACCTCATAACGGTTCCGATATACGCGGTTAACGTGCGTAACGGTCCCTATATACGCGGACGAACGTGCCGCTGTGGTTAAGCTAATTAAGCCGCCATTAATGGGCGCATTAACCCACTACAACGGTCACATTATCCGTGATATATAGGATCGTTAACCCTTCCATACAAGGGCGAATCACCTGAACTACGCGGAAGCTCTGCCAAAATTCTGTCTCTCTCTTATACAGTGCTATTGTCTTACTCTCTCCCTACACACAACCCTACTCTTCCTGTGTTCTAATCCTCTAATCTTGGTGTATATTGAATTCTCCCTAAAGGATTCTCTCGTACACAAGGGCATATAGATATTATCATTGGCTTGGTAATATCTTAGTCTTAGGGGCCATATCCATGCCACGTTAATTTTATTTTGTGGATGTTTATTATTTATGTTTTGTTATTTATTTTTGGTGTATGATTGATGCATGCAAAACGTAACAAGATAATAATAAACAAGATTGGTCTTTTATTGTGGATTGCCCAATCCAAATAAGTAGATCATGTTGATGGGATCAACAAAACAATTAAGTAATGACACTAAAAGCTCTCAAAGGAAATATTATGTTTTGGCCTTCTCTTGCTTATAACACCATTCATGATCAGGGTTCATTAAATCCGGGCTTGCCAAAGTAAGGCGATTTTAATTTACCATGGTGTGATGCGGCGACACAAGAAAGTAATGTTTGGTTGTTAAATTAAGAGGTTAAACGTAACTAAGTAGTTTCAATTGGATTGATGCAATTGGAATTGGGATTATCTATGAGATAGATAAGGAGTTATTTGCCCGGTTGCACCAAGAGTTGCATATGGATGCAATTGGAAGGTGTTCCTACTTAAATAACCAATTCTTGAGTGACGTGCCAAAGCAGGCTCAAGAAGAGGTGAAATATGGATCTTGGCCCACCAGAAAGTATATGCTATTTTCCGCATTAATGGTGAGGGCTATTAATCCGAGAAAAAAATAGTGGGAGCTATATTTAATAATTTAGGTCCTTATTAAATATAGTTCAAACGTCATAATATTCCGCATAATCCTTTTTGTGTTGAGTACCTATGGCATTAAACCAACAAACTCGACTTTATCGCCATGTCCTTGAGAAGGACACATTTCCTGAAATTTGTTTTATAAACTGGTATAAAATTAAGAATAGTTCTCAAATAAAAGGGAAAATGTCGTATATCCTCGAGCATAAAGTTTCCTTCCACCAACTACCAAAACAAACTAAAACCTAATGGAATGAACATCAAAGAATGGATCTTTGAATGTGACTGCCTCATGTTAGCTACCATGTACTTTGAGCTTTTGAAGCAAGATGAGAACATGGAGGTGTATGATAAGATCATAGATTTAAATTAGCTCTTTTCAAGAGCCGGCTATACATGAAAGGTTTGAAGTGTTGCTCCATTTGCGTTCTATCTTCTCTTGATTAGCACTCGTCATGATCAAGATGTAATAAAGCTTGGGCTTGCCAAAACAAAGCGACTTGATTCATCAAGATGTGACGCGACGACACAAGCTAGTAATGTGTGATTGCTGAATCAAAAGATCAAACGCAACTAAGCTATTTAAATAAGATTGAAATCTTTTAAGATGGGAGTTATCTATGACATAGATAAATAATAAGGAGTTATTCTCCCAATTGGACCATGAATTGCATTGGATGCAATTAGAGTTTTGTTCAAAGGCGATATTCTCAATATGATTGAGAATCGCTGAACAAAGTGCTAGCCAAAAGGGTGGTGTAGTGGAAGAGGAACTGCCCAAAGTACATGGAAGAAAAAGGGAATTATGAATTCCAATATAAGGTATCTTTGTTATAAAAGGCCAATGTGTCTATCTCATCATCGTAGGTATTTTATTCTAAACGAGGATCTCACATTTATAGAAATGTGCGGGATTCAAGAGATGTAGACAATTGGAAGAGATACACCTACATGTGAGGCAATGAAGCAAGAGTTGTTGAGTAAGCCGTAGGTAATTATCTCTAACTTATGGAATTATCCATGAATTAGAAAAATACGATTATGTCCTTGCTATGAGTAGGAACATTATCACAATTTTTTGTTTGGACAAGAAAGGATTTTCCTATTCAAATAATGACAAATGTTTTTCCATTTATTTTAATAAAATGAATTATTTTAATGCTAATTTGTCTAATGGATTGTAGATCCTTCATCATGATAATTTCATCGATAACATAAAAGATATAACTTTGGCATTGTAGTTTAGGCCGCGTGAATGTAAACGCATTTCTAGAATTCATATGGATGGATTTATGGACTCATTTGATTATGAATCATATGAGACATGTGAGACTTCTTTATTGGGAAAAGATATGATCTCTTGGACTCATACATACTGATGTATGTGAACCACTAAGCGCAAGTGCTAGAGATGGTTTTCAGTATTTCATCATATTTACTTATTCAGTAGATATGGATTTGGGTCTTATGAAGAATAAATCAGAATCCTTTCAAAAGTTCAAGGAATTCAGGAATGAAGTAGAGAACCATCTTGGCAAGAGTATCAAAACTCTACGATTAGATCGTGGATGAGGATGCTTAATTCAAGATATCTGACAAGCATATAAAGGAATGTTGGATACGATCCAAACTCACTCCACCTAGAACACCATTATGGAATGGCGTGTCTAAAGGGAGAAATCGGACCTTGTTCGACACGGTTCGGTCATGATGTGTCAAAAAGAACTTCCAATTTACTTTTGGGGCTATGCTCTACTTATAGCAATTTCGCCCTTAACAATGTTCCATCAAAAACAGTTATGAATACACCATATGTGATATGGACTGGGAGGTGTCCTAGTATTTCATAAATCCTTGAGATTTTGAAGTTTATGTAAAGCGTTTACAGATAAACTTGGACTCAATTCGGATATATGTATTTTGTGGAATATTTCAAAAGAATATTATTTCTACGATCCAATCAAGGACAAATTCTTTGTTGCTCGAACCGTTGTGTTTCTAGAAAGAGATTGTCTCTAAAAGTAACAGTGGGAGGATAGTATAACTTGAGCGAGTTCAAGAATCACCAAAACATAATCGTTCTTTGATGGAACATGAGTAGGATCACAAGGCGTTGTGGAGCAACCTACTCAAGTAGCACAAGAACCCTGTAGGTCAAAAAGGATATGTCAAGGAGATATGGAAATATGAATTTCTCATAACCCTGTGATATATTGCTCATGAAGATGAGCCTACAACCTATGAGGTGGCCACAAGTGGGCCAAACTCTCAGAAATAGCTTGGAGCCATGAGTTCTAAATGGAATCCATGTATACCAACAAAGTATGGGATTTGTTGGAACCACCTAAAAGGGTATGACCCATAGGGTGCAAGTGAGTTTTAAGGAAAACTAACATGGATGGTAAAACGATTACTTTTAAGGGACGATTGGTGGCTAAAGGTTTCCCGTGAACTCATAGTATAGACTATGACGAAACTTTTCCCCGGTTGCGATGCTTGAATCCATTCGCACCTTGCTTGTAGGAATCTATCTATGGATAAATCAAGCTTCTTGGAGTTGTAATCTTTGAATGATGAAATCAAAAGGGATTGGTTGTTTTTACAAGAAGGTTAGTGGGAGCACAGTCAAATTTCTGGCCTTGTATGTGATTGACATACTATTCATTGAGAATGATGTCCCTACTCCCAATCTGGTAAAGATTGGCTAGGGAATCGATTTTAATGAAATGACTTAGGCGAATCAACCTATAAAATCTATGGAGATAGATCAATAAATTTGTTCGTCTTGATTCAAAAGTGCATATAAAGACAGAGATGTTGAAATGGTTCAAAATGTAAGAATATGGATTCTTACCTATGTCACATGGATTTAGTCTTTGGAAGGCTAATTGTCTTTCCAATCAGATTGAGAAAGGACCGTATGAATAAGATTCATAGGATACGCCATGTTATGTGCAAATGCCAGACATTTCATTTGAGAATAACATGCTGATACCAGTTATATCCAGATGAGAGTCATTGGATATTGATCAAGAAAATCCTTATATACTTGAGAATAACTAAGTATGAATTCTTGATACATGGGGATAGGAAGGGTTCACTGCAAGGAGTTACAATAATGCGAACTTTCAATCCAGAAAGAATGATTCCAGATCATAGTCAAGTTTTGTGTTTTTCCTTAGTTGAGGGATTGTGAGCTGGAAAGGTTCCAGGCAAGATTCAGTTGTCGATTCTATCACATAGGACTGAGTGTATTGTTGCATTAGATGCAAATACTCAGAATATTCGATCTCATTCGATTGTCGATAGAGGAGATGAGAATATTTGCAAAGTACCAGTAAATGTCTCTCTTACCTCTTTCGCAGCGAAAGCGTGAGGGGGCGCAATAGGTCAATGGGCATATGATGCGCCAGATTGACTCTAGTGCAACTGGGAAACTGTTGGAATTTTTCCCTAGAGGTAATCAATTTGTCGTGACATTTAATGGAATTACTACTCATTATGTTATTGATATGGAGATATGCTTACATGAATGAAGTCCTTATAATATAAATGTTATATTCTTAAATATCCCTAGTCGAGTACTACAGTTAATAGGACGACTGTATTGCATCGAGACTAGTATGTGGGTAGATTGATATGGTAATATCAAGTCTAACACATGGATACGTATTAGGAGTAATGGCGTACTGGATTGAACCACCATGAGATGGCTACATGGGAGTTATTTGAAAGTCACAAGCGCTTCTTATAGTGACAATGGTTTTGTGATCCTTAGACTTGAAGTCACTAGATACTCTAGTTGTGAATTATCATGTTTTGATATGGTCAAATATTACACCGTAACTGGGTAACTATAAAGGATTTAATCAGACATGTTATGAAGCAAGCTCAGAGATGGTAACGATGTAGAGAGGATTTGTCCCTCCCACATAACGGGAGTAAATATCCATGGCCACTCGATGCGTAGGACTTAGGAAAACGCAAGGCCATGCTAAAATAAATCAATATGAGATATTGATGTTATTTGTTTATCTAAGTCTACTCACACATCGAGAAACTTTGGATTGGTTATACAAGTGTGACACTCCATGTCTTGTGTCCAATCCGGATAGATGATACAAAGGGATTATACAACACGGTAACATTGGTCCTAGAGGTTAGTCAGATCACTGACATTCCTATTACTTTGGTAACATTGATGTATTGCTAGATACCGCTCAGTGTTTGTAATTATTATTATTACTGCCACGTAATTAGGAACCTACAGGGTCACACATAATAATAGATCAAGATGGGATTATTGCTAATTAGTTGGATTAAATAGCAATAATGAATTAATTGGACTAAAGTGTAAAATGTGCTCATTAGTTGGACTAAAGAGCAATTGTGGGCTTGAATGTAAGTAGTCCTACATTTTTGAATTTATGGGAAAAGATGAATTTCTCTAGCTATAAATAGGATTTATAGGCTATGAGAATTTAATGCATGACTAATCCTACACAACACAGTTTACTAGAGAGCTAGAGAGAAAATAGGAAAAAGGAGTTTTCTCTACACTAGGGTTCGGCCAAGGAGGTGCCCCCCCCCTCTCACAGAGCCGACGGCCTTTCTGGTGGCCACGACATGTGATGCCCCTCCTCTCTCTTCCTCGTTGCCGCGTTTATGGATGTGATCCAGCCCGTTCACGTCCAAGTTCATCCTTCTTCTCTGATTGCTAGACCCATTGGAGAAGAAGCCCGGTTGAGGTCTATTCGTGTGGATACCGTAGAGACAAAGATGCTATTCTTTGTATGTGATCGTCCAACCTGGTATGGATGAGGTAACCTTTCTTCCTTTCATCATGTTATGATGCTTCACATGTGATCCTTGGAGGGATTTGAGCATGATTAAACTTTTGTTATTCCGCTGCGTAACCTGCATCGAAACCCAACATTCACATAGGACCACAGAGATCCATAAGCAATAATTCAATGGGTCTAGTAGTACTTACAAAGTTCTTTGGTTTGAATGAGCTTTTGGTTTGCTTGCCCCGTGCACAAGTTTTGCACACATCATCATATTTGAACTTGATAGAGGGTAGACCTCTTACTAAGTTCTTTGAGATCAGTTTGTTCAAAGTATGCAAGTTAATGTGTCCTAACTTTCTGTGCCAAAGCTTTGAATCCTTTTTCAAGGCCTTGATACACTTCAAGTTTTCTCCTGCAATTGTGTTAGTTTGAAAAGTATACACATTGTTTGACCCGGAGGCTGTGAGGATGCAATTGCCTGATTTATCATTTTGCACCACACATTTCTCTTTTTCAAAGATAACTTTATTACCATTGCCACAAAGCTGAGATACACTAAGCAAGTTAAATTTCAAACCATCAACTAGATATACATCAGAAATAGAATTTTCAAAATTTGTACCAACTTTACCAATACATAGTGTTGCATTTTCCTTTTTCACCAAGTGTGATTGAACCTTTAGATTGCTTTTCAATTCTGAGAATAAAGATCTCTTTCCACTCATGTGTTTGGAGCAAACACTGTCCATAAACTATTTTTGTTCTTTGACAGCCTGCAAACACTATTCACTGCCTTACCCAGCTGTTCAACCAAGTGTTGAATTTAGATTCATATTCAGGGTCAACCATGTTAGGTGGTCTAACCCCTTTAGGAACCCAAATCTGTCTAACTTGTCCTTTGAGTTTAAATGGAAAAGTGTTCCTCATTATGTGAGGGTCTCTTCTTCTAAAAGGACAAGTCATCTTTACATGATCAATTGTATTGCAGTAATGATTTTTAGGAGATGTTCTGCTTCCATCTTTCACATGTATGGTATTTTTCTTTTAGGGGAAATTGGGATTGTATCCAACACCAGTTTTATGAACAGACTTTAAGCTACCTCCATGAATCAGATTCAAGTTGTGTTCTGAGCCAGCAAGTTTTTTTTTTGAAGTTTCTCATTTAAGGTAGTCTTTTGTTTATCCAATTCATCAATTTGATGTCTTAGATTAACAATATTGTCACTCAAAAGAGAGTTCTCAGTGACTACTTCCTTGACTTGTGTTTTCAAGGCTTTGAAATTGGTTTTCAAGGCCTTGAAATCACTATCAGATTTCTTTTAAGAAATTTTAAGGTTCTGATTCAAATAAACAAGAAGCAAGTTTTCTTTTGCCTGCTCATGAACTTTTTCTTTCAAGACTCTAATCTCTTTCAGATAGTCCTCTTCATTTAAAAGCATTGTTCTAAGATAATCAGAGAGGGCTTCTGTTGGTTTTGAAATCAAGCAGTTTACCATTACATCAATGTTCTTTTCAGAATTTTCATCATATTTGGCCATAAAGCATAAGTTGGCATGTTCTTCTTCTGATTCAGAGTCACTTGATGATTCAGAATCACTCCATGAGGCTATCATAGCTTTCTTTCTTCTTTCATGTTCTTTCTTTTGAATTTTTTTTGCTTTTTTTGTGTGGACAGTTTCTGATCAAATGTCCTGCATCACCACACTCAAAGCAATTCATTACTTTAGGCTTATTACCATGTGAAGAAGATTTGCCTTTGTAGACGTCTGTCTCTGTTTAAGTCTTTATTTCCAAAGTTCTTCTTCATTTTGAGGATTCTGGTCAAGGCTTTGGAAATCAAAGAAAAAGGATCTTCATCAACATCTTCTTCAATTTCAAGTCTTTGAGATGGCTCATTCTCCTTTGCCTTGAGAGCTAAATTCTTGACACCTTCTAGTAACTCTCCATCAACTTCATTCATGGATATTTCTTGTGTAAGGAGTTTTCCTTGCAGGTCATCAAGTTGAAGTGATGAAAGATCTTGAGCTTCCTCAGTAGCAGTAGTCTTGGGTTCTCATTTTTCTCTACGAAGACTTCTTAGAATATTTCTAACATTTCCTTCATTGGAAATGTGTTTTCCCAATTAATCAAGATTGTTGACAATATCAGTGAATCTTTTGAACATGTCTCTGATTAACTCATCTCCATTCATCTTGAATATCTCATATTGCCTGAGATATATGTTGATCTTTGTTTGCTTGACTTGGCTGGTTCCTTCAAAATTCACCACCAAGCTTATCCCAGATCTACTTGGCAGTCTTGCAACCTGAAATCATGTTAAACTCATTTGAACTCAAACCACAATATAAGAGATTCATAGTTTTGTAGTTTCTGGAAAAAATTTCAAGTTCGGAAGCAGAGAGTGAGTCTTCAGATTTTCTCTGTGTAGAAAGTGTGATGACCATTCTATATGATATTCCACATTTTATCAGGGCTTTCCAGTGAACAAAATTGTCTCCACATAAGAGAGGAGTTCTGTTAGCAGCTCTTCCCTGAGAGAAAGCACAATCACCTACAGTACTCATAATCACAAGATGGTGAAATATATGCAGTGATACAAGCTTTATACCAATTGAAGGGGTGTACAGTAGGCTGTAATACAGGATCAATACTCTAGAAGGGGGTGTTGAATAGAGTATGCCAACTTTTGCTAAACTTGCAAGAAGAGTGGTTTCAAATATATTTATAATGAGTGAAGAGTATTTCAAGTCCTTGAAATGAGTTTCAAGTCCTTGCATTAAAAAAAATTGTATTAAAAAAAATAAGTCTATTTCAAGGCCTTGAAATAAGTTTCAAACCCTTAAAATAAAACTTGTTTTGTTTGCTGCAAAAAGCTAAGTATAGAACTGAAAAGTAAATGCAAGAGATACAAGATATATAGAGTTCAGTCCACTTGGGCCTACGTCTCTACCTCAGGGTTCTTCTCCCTGCAGGATTTTCAACTCAATTCTTATTAATCAAAAGCTAAGCCCTAGATATCAAGCACAAAGAGATACCTTACTCTGTTACAGCTTGTTGATCTCACTAACCTATCTAATACCTGCTCTAGCTAACTAATTAACTAATGATTCTCTATTGTTCACTTTGAACAATCCACGGGAATGAAATGAGAAGAAATATTCAAATGATATACAAATGAAAATCTCAGAAAGAAGAAACACTGAGAACAAGTTCTTCAGTAAATGTGCAGTGTTCTTCTGATGGATTGGATGATGTTTGATCTGCTTCTTTGTTGCTTGTAAATCCTGAATGTTGTTTGAATGTCTCTGTATTCATTCAAACTCCCTGTAAGGTCACAGGTTTCATGGACATGAAATACAGAGTTACTTCAAGGCCTTGAAACAGTTTTCAAAGCCTTGAATCATATTTCACAGAATTGAAATAGCGGAGTTATTTCAAGGCCTTGAACCACGATTCAAAGCCTTTAAACTGTATGAACTGTATGCATGTTCTGAGGGGGAGTTTTTCTAAACTCTTCTGATTTGATTCTATCTCTCTCACCTCTGTGTTTGTTATTTTAGTATTTGATGACGAAAGACAAACTGTTTTGATATATCTAACATCATTTAATCCATCTGTTTGACTCAATTTTGCAGGGAAATTTTATTTCCTAAATATGCAGGATTGGTTCCTAATCTGGCTTTTGCAGGAAAGGAAACATTAAGAGAAGATGATTTTGTGATCAATCAGACACTCACGACAGCTTCTCAATCTGTTTAAATACAAGATCACAACAATATCTCTTAAAATTATGATCAACTATCCGTTGGAGAAGGCTGTTAAGAGAGTCAACGTTTGTTGCCTACAAAACAGGAAGTTGTTGCTGAAAATATGGGAAGATTTGCAGAGCCTCTAGCTGTATAAATATTGAAGCAACAAAATACAACACTAAACGGGCAAAAGAGAGACAAATTCGAGGATTGACAAGCATCAAAGAAGCACATCATTCTCACAATCCAATCCACAAAAGATCACTTTATTCTTCACTGCAGTTCTACACTTCAGTGTTCTTATGAATTGCACTTCATTTGCATATCATTCTTATACTACTTCTTTCTCTAATTCTCAAGTATTTTTCAAAGTTACAAAAATAGAATTCTTAGTTAATCAGTTAGCTATAGAAGGTACTAGATAGGTTAGAGAGAACCACAAGCTGTAACAGAGTAATGCATGTCTCTGTGCTTGAGATCTCGGGCTGAGCTTTTGATTAATAAGAATTGTGTTGAAAATCCTGCAGGAAGAAGATTCCTGAGGTAGAGACGTAGGTCCAAGTGGACTTAACTATATAAATCACTTGTCTCTTGCATTTACAGTTCATTTACATACTCAGTTTTTGCACCATTCAAACTAGTCTGTTTTCAAGGGTTTGAAACTCTTTTCAAGGCCTTGAAAAATACTTATCTGTTTTATTTCAAACTGTATTTCATTCCAAGGGCTTTAACCTGTTCTCAAGGCCTTGAACTTCACTGCTTTTCAACAGAAACCCTTCTTCTCCAAAAGTTTTGCAAAAAGTTGGCATACTCTATTCAACCCCCCCCCCCTTCTAGAGTATGTGTTTCATATCTATTTGCATACTCCCCTTTCAATTGGTATCAGAGCTTGTATCACTGTATAACCATCTGGTGATCATGAGTACTGCAGGTGATGGCGGTTTCTCAGAGGGAAGAGCTGCTAACAGACCTCCTCTATTTTGTGGAGATAATTTTGCTCACTGGAAAGCTGAAATGAAAATGTTCATCAATGATCAAGACATAGAGCTATGGACCATTATTCACAATGGACCTCACACTTTATACACAGAGAGAGATGGATTAAAACTCCCAAATCTGAAGACTCTCTCTCTCTACATCTGAAACAGGACAATTTTCTAAGAATTACAAAGCTATAAACATCTTGCATTGTGCTTTGAGTACAATACAAGATGTTAAGGATTGTAAATTTCACATTTTAGTAGGTTATTGAACTCCTCTTAACTTGCTTCTAAGTGTAATTTATTCATTATATCCCCAATTCTAGACTTATGCTTGTTTATTTTAGTTTGTGTGGAGTTTCCTTATTTCATAGGAAATATTGTGATTTGGAACTCAAGAAAATATTCCACAAAACTCAAGAGGTGATTCAAGGGAGCTTAGGAGGGCCAAAATACATGAAGAAGGTACATGAAGCGCTTAATTAGAAGATTATTGTAGATAGAGGCCAAAAAGTGTAGTTTAAGAAGTCAAGGGACTAATTCGTGAGGCCAAAGTTACATCGGAGGGCTTATTTGAAGATAACTTAACCGGAAAGGGGCTGAAGTAGAGTTACTTGAACATTTTAATGGCTGTTTTGAAGGATTTTTAATGGGTTGGGGGATTTTGTGCAAATTTTCCGAACCTTTTAAAGAGCTGGGGAACTTTAAAGCCCCCATCAAACTCAGGGTGAGCCGTGTGAAATTTCGTCAAAACAGCTAATAACCCAGTGTCAATCTCTCTCTCCCCGACGCGTCAACATAGAGCAAGAAACCAGAGAAGCCATGAACGAAGCTTCCTTCGACCAGCCTTCAAAACCGACCCAAATAAACACGAAATCAAGCCAAATCGGTCCCAATCTTCTCCTCGTCCAATTCTCTACCTAACCCACCCCTCAATTCGGCCCAACACGAAGAAACGAAGAAACCCACAGTCTTAACTAGGATTTATGAAGTTCTTCAAATCAACGAATGGGATGGTCTGGGTGCAATTGGACGGTTTAGATTATTTCTTGGAGGCGAAAAAACCTAGAAGAGAGGTCTCTATCAACACAAGAGTGAAGAAATTGGGGGTCTCCTTGACACGAATTCTTACGTGTATGCGCAAGTGCACGGTCAAGTAATATAGGGATGGTATTTCAACCCCGAGTTATCGAACCCACGAGGACAAATAGTAGGTTTATTGTTAATTAGAGATTAAATCTAAAGAGTGTAATTGAAATAACAGGAAAAAGTTGTTGATTTGAGAAGTTTTCACCTCCAATCAAGTGACTGTATTAGACTAACTAGACTACTATATTTTTTGTATTTTTTGAATTAAACAACGGTTTATCAAATATGGAGAGTAACTAGGCGATCTATGGGTCACCTAGGGAAGTAGACAATTCCGGATATTGCTTTAAAACATGTAATATTGAATATGCTCTTGATCACGTTTAACTACTTACAATCTTCTATCGATCTCATGTAAGTCTATGCTAAGTTCAATAGTCGTCATCTATCGATCCATAAACTATATCACCTAACAAGCCTTAAGATTAATCATACGCTTTGATCCAAACCCTAACATTTCTCCTTTCGGTCCATCATGATACGGGGTTGCTAGCAATCCTAGATTCACAAGCTAATTAATCTTCACCTCTCAGTCCATCAATCTTTCACCAAGTAGTTACCCTAGTTCATGACTCTAGGTTAACATAATATTAAGAACAAGATTACTAGAAGAAGAAAATTCACTATTACTTTAAGCTAAGATACACGTTATGTATTGAAACATCTCATATGATCATTCATATCCTACCAAGCACGTGTCAATAGTGCAAGTTCAACAATCCATCAAACGAGATAAAATCAATCCATCACATGAATCCATAAGCACGAATCAATCCACAAATCCGGAACGGTGTCTAACAAAGCCCTAGGCTCTCCATAGATCCTAGCAAATAAAACTACTCAAATAATCTGAAAATAAGTGCTAAAAAGTTCATAGTGTTGAGAAACGATAGAAAAGATAGGAGGGATAGTCAAACTCGTGACGAAAATCGCGTTCCGGCGACTCCGGCGTTGTTCTCCATGATTCTCTTCTCTCCTAGCCTTCCTCCTTCGTCTCCAGCAGCCTCTCGTCTCTTCTTAGGTCTGAGAATCGTGATTTATTGCCTGGGCACGAATTTCTAAGTGATTTTTCCGAAATTTGCACTTACGCCCCTCTACTTTGTAATTCTCGGCCAGAATTATTTTCTGATCTTGCGCGGGCTGTATCTCCCTCATACGGACTCGTCTTCGGGCCTACCATATATCGTTGGAAAGCTACGGATGTCTACTTTCCAATTCCGCAGGCCTTGCTCCAAAATTCTTTGTAGATTTTCCTGAGCATCGAAAAGAGTGCAGGCTGGTCCTGTGCGACTTTTCCAACTTTGCTTCGTTTTTGCGTCTCCTTTTCTCATCTTCATCTAGCTCCATTCCAAGCATATCCAAGCATCTCATAAGCTCCAATGCACCTATTTTACCTGAGATACACAACACTAAACAACCCGTGCAATTATCATAGCAAATATGAGAAAAAACATGCACAAATAAGCTAGAAACACAACTTTTCACTCTTAGGCTTATAAATCGTCAAATTCACATATTTGTGCAAATATAACATATAAATCATGTGAAATAAGCCTAATACAAGTAATATAGAAGTATATTAATAACTCCTAAAAGAGAGTTATCAAATACCCCCACACTTACCTTTTGCTCGTCCCGAGTAAAACCACTATTTACTAGTCGACTCAAGACGCAAACGACACAAGACTCGACAATGCAACAATATGATGCAAATGCAAACTACGACTCGATCCTACACAAACACATATATACACAAAACACACTTTTTATCTTTTTGGTTGAGATCGGGCAATCTCCAATGGCTTAAATCGATTATCATGAAGTGATGAGAATCCTAGGAACAAAGCATGAGTTGAAACTAAACTCGACAACGAGACTCTCCCCTAGTTAGTATAGAAAGCCTAACTTTACTAAGTACAAGAGTACGCTACCTCTTCGCGTGCGCCACGAAATAAGAGACTACGCTAGGCAAAGCCACATCCAAGGTCCGAGCTCCTAATCCGCTAACAGTTTTCACATGATGAGGCTTAGGGACATATAGATAATCTCATCGAAGTCAAGTCCTAAGCGTCACATTCTCACATCAAATCCCACATCTCACACACCCTCACCACGATGATAGGAACCAAAACCCAAAGCTCACCACCTCCGGCCCTCAATTCCCTCAAACCCCGGTACACTAGTGATCTCCGTGGCCATCGTCGTTCGTCGTGCATGAAACGTGAACCGTCGTCGTCAAAGTAGCTCCACCACTCGTTCCAATTCAAATTCAACTCAACACTTTATTTCATCTCTCCTTTTTCTTTTTCTCTCATTTACTTTTTTTTTCATTTTCTGTTTTTTTTTTCACAATTCTCTCAAAATACCATCAAAATCCAAAAATAATATCCGAATGGTCTTCAAATACTAATCAAATATTCTAGGAGAAGGAAACACGTAAGTCGATGAATGAATATCACATAAAAATATCATCTCCTCCTAACTCAATCAAAGTTCATGTCAAGTCCGTAACCGCAAAATCAATGAAGTAAATGTGTGGGAGTGGAGTCGTCGCAAGCTCACACTCAATGTCCGGAGTCAAAAGTCGACACCCCCACACTCGAATGTCACCATATCCCCTCTCAAGTAGTCCCGAAGATGAATGTATCTCGTGCCTAATCCAACCGATCCTCCTACACCCAAGTAATCAAAACCGGTACCTAGCACGATCCACCAATTAAGTTCACCCAACCCAATTCCATTTGTATTAGATTTACGCCCTCACGGCTCTCCACAACTGTGTCCATGATGTAGTGGCATGGAACACCGCCACACCGAAGTGCGCAAGCCTACTCACTCACCCTCGCATCCCCTCGTAGATAATCAATGTAGTGCAAGCAAGATGTAGAACTCAACAAATTGTATAATCACTCCCTCATCGAACCCCCTCAACTACACAACTCCCTCGTGACGCACTAAAGTGGTGATTCTAATCAATTTTTGATGAAGGCCAAGAATCGTCACCCTAGTTCCGAAGGCTAGCAAAGAATCCAAGGTTCAAATTGGGGCGTCTACTGGTCCTACAAGGTGAGTTCTAAAAGCAGTGAGTGCTCTAATACACGACCTCGCACAGCTGTTTCGTGTGCCACTACGAGGCGGGTTGGCGACTACCTAAGACGTACACATGGATGTTCGGCTTGTTTAGCGCCCACCTAGCTCAGCTCTTGTGAGAAAATAAGCACACACTTTGAGTTTGAAATTACGTAAGTGTTAGAAATAAGTAGGCACTCCCGTAAAGAAAGTCTCTCTATACCTACTAGGGGGGACTCACGTTGTCACTCTCGGTCGCAAATCATGCTCTACGCCTAAAATCCTCACACTTCGCGATTTATCAAATTTTAGCCTCTTTTGATTGCCCTTTTCTCAAAATTTTCACTTTTTAATTTTTTGGATTTTTCATTTTTTTTTTTTCATTTTTTATATATTTTTCTAAACTCTATATGCTTTTGGCCAACTCGACTAACCACAAGACAATTGGTAGGGGGACTCAATAAAGTAAAAGTGCAACCTAAACATAAACTACACTAAAACTAAGCACAATAAAACAATATATTAAAATACGACTCTGACTACAAATAGGACACTGACGCACTATACAACATTCTAATCTAAATGTAACTGGCGATGCAAGACACAGACATGGCTAGCAAATAGTTAAAAATCCCCCCACACTTGAGCGCTTCGTTGTCCTCAACGAATTTAGAGATCAACTAAGAAGACTCGGCATTCAAATGTGAGGGAGGTGATTCTACTCGGAGTCAAAGTCACGACACAAGAAGGTAGTTCAACAAATTTAGAGCTAAAACGAACTACGTGCACGTGACAAGTTGTGTGTACCGAAAATAAGCAAGTACTCAAGTAATTCCCTAGAATTCTAACAGCTAATCCCATCGGCGACTCAGCACCGTGACCAAGTTGTCAAAATAAAATCCTAAAGCAAGTACGATGTGCCTAAACGGTAAGTAAAGAGAGAGAAAGAGTACTCACAACCGACACAAGGTCGGGGACGAAATCGGATAGGTGCTGACTGAGTTAGCAAGAACAATCCCCAAGCAAACATTGTGCGCACCAATGCAAGCTCCCTTGCGGTCGAGTGTGCGGAACACACCAGGGTAGATTGATCCCGTTGTTGCTGTAACAAGAAAGAACGAAGAATCCCCGAACTCATGACGCGAGCTCCCGTAACGGTCGAGTGCGCAAGTAGCACACCGGGGTCGATGTCTTCATCCGATTTTTTGAATTTTTTGTTTTTAATTCAGACTAATCCGTATAGGCTGCTCCATGATTGCCATGATCACACCAGATAATTCGTAATTTCGTAATGAGAGTAACAAGACCACACTGATGCTTCACACCCTCAGCAATTTTCAGCAGTTTACTTGAACCATTTTTGTCTCAGCTTCTCATTTTTGCCATCACAATTTCGTCAACCAAACACCCATACAAAGTTATAAAACATCCCACGAAACAAGTTTTACTTCTCAAACAAACCCTCAATTGGAACTCTGTATGGAATAAAGCACTTCATCACTTTTTTTTTTTCAATTCGATACACAGCGAGAGATGGCAGAAGGGATGTCTGCTTCTACATCAATCGTCGAAAGATGGTCAACTTCGAGAGAAGGAGTGGAATTTGGCGGTGAGTGGTCTGGTCAATGGGACTGTGAACAGAGGTGCAACAGAGGTGGTTCGTTGGTGGGTTTCGGGGTTTCAATCGAATCGGGGCTGCGCAGGTTAAAGGCGTGGGTAGCGATTTGTGTTGGAGATGGAGGTTGAAGCGAGGAGACATGAGGCGATGATTTTTGGTTGCAGGGATTTTCTGGGTGTAATACGAAGCAAGCCGCCGGCTTTAATGGATGCGGCGGCTGGGTCGGCGGTTAGGTGCGATGGCAGCGGTGGCTGCAATTTCCTGATCGGTTTGGTAGTCACTGGATTGTGGCGGAGTCGGGTGAAGGCTCAGTAGGCGGAGATGGAGGTCAGGGTGTGTATGGCGGTGGTTCAGGGAGGTGATAAAGATGGAGATCTGCGGTGGTTTGGTTGATTTAGGCCGGTTTCTATGGTGGGTTCGCCGATTGGGGAGCCAGAGAGATGATAAGAGGAAGATATGGAGGTCACGCCGCCGGCTTTAATGGATGCCGGCGGCTGGGTTGCAGTTGCAGGTTGCGGCTTCCATGGAGATTGATCGAAGGTCGGACTGTCAATTCGGTGTTTACACAGAAACTGCAAGGGGTGCTCAAAGCCAGGTTGCACGTTGGGGGAGGGGGGTGTAGTTTTCTATAGTCTGGTTATTTGCACATCCCTTCCCTGATGCTCAAAAACAATAAACATGTTGTACTTACCAGACCTTGTGTGCCCTTTAACCATTCTGAGACGATATTCAGTACCCCTGCTGCTCGTAACGAAGCTTTTCTCGCCATTTTTTCTTCTTCCACCACCTTTTCTCTTTCAATTTCTTCTCAATTGAGGACAAATAAACTCTCACAATGATCTCAAATCTCACAAATGATGAACAAGTGTTGCAAAAGCGATCGTTCTCCCGAAACTTTTTCTTCTTCTTCCAATCCATAACAATAGACATCATAACCAATTCATGAGCGTCAAGCCTCTCATGTCGTGTAAAAAGATTAATGTGATCTTTGACCATATTCTCAATTTGCGATGTCTTCATTGACGTTTCAAGCGGCAACTCATAAAGTATGAACGCTCGAATATCTTCATCTAATTGACATGAAGCACCCAAATCATCAACAAACTCTATTTCGGCGTCTTCTTCCTCGTCATTAAGCTCCCTCATACGGACTCGTCTTCGGGCCTACCATATATCGTTGGAAAGCTACGGATGTCTACTTTCCAATTCCGCAGGCCTTGCTCCAAAATTCTTTGTAGATTTTCCTGAGCATCGAAAAGAGTGCAGGCTGGTCCTGTGCGACTTTTCCAACTTTGCTTCGTTTTTGCGTCTCCTTTTCTCATCTTCATCTAGCTCCATTCCAAGCATATCCAAGCATCTCATAAGCTCCAATGCACCTATTTTACCTGAGATACACAACACTAAACAACCCGTGCAATTATCATAGCAAATATGAGAGAAAACATGCACAAATAAGCTAGAAACACAACTTTTCACTCTTAGGCTTATAAATCGTCAAATTCACATATTTGTGCAAATATAACATATAAATCATGTGAAATAAGCCTAATACAAGTAATATAGAAGTATATTAATAACTCCTAAAAGAGAGTTATCACTCCTATCTCACACACATTTTCGGTCCACAGTACAGTACCGTCGGGTTTCTCTTCCTTCTCTCTCTCTCTGATTTCTCTCCATTTCTGGGTGTTCTTGAGCTTCATAAGGGAGAAGAACAGAGAACGAGGGAGAGAGGGAGAGAGGAGAATCCTTTTTTATCCAAATTTTGGGCTGTTTTACACAGTTCTTGCTCTGTTCTTACTGCTCTATTTCAGTACTGTTCTTGAGCTGCTACTGCTTTATTTCTGGGTTGTGTTACTGTAGCAGAAGCATTAGAAGATTAAATTAGCAGCATTTGAGCTGCTTTATTTTATTTCTCTTCCATTTTTGTAGTTTTTATTCAAGTTAGTTTGTTTTGCTCTTCACTTTTGAACTATAGCTTGTGTATTGGGGTTGATTTTGAGATTAACTTGAGTACTCTTGAGTATTGAGCTTGAAATATATGGAAATATATTTGAATATATTTGTGAAATCTCTTCTTCAACTCAATATTATGCTTAGCTAGTTCATTTGTTGGGTTACTTGATGAAGTTGGATGGCTTGTTCTGAAGTTTTCAATTCTTCTTCAAGTTGTCACAAGTTTGGATGTCGAGTTCATTGAATTCATGTGTCGAAAGACAAATCCGAATTGTGGCTTGATTTTGTATGTGGACTCACTTAGATGAGTGCATATCCTTGATGCTTGACATACCTCGATTTTGGGTTTCGCTCTTGAATTCACGAGCTAGACATTCGTCTTGCTTTAAAATCCATGCTTCTTCACTTGATACAAGTTTTGGGTGTTGAACTTCATTTGCAAGTTCTCTAGTGAAATCAATTGACCCAACTTCACTTTCATACCAACTTAACTCTCTTGAATTGTAGTGTTAGTAGTATTAGTAGTCACTTATTTTATTTCTTAGTTTCAAACACAACTTGCTCCATCACTTGTGGTGGATTTGATAGCTTGACTAGCTCTAAAGTCTATAAGAAATTTCCTTTGTCGCTTTAGTTAGTCGTTTTCTACTCGCTATTCTAGTTTTACAAGTCATTCTCTAACCCTCCTCTCCTTGTGGATTCGACTCCTGACTTACCGGCTATTATTACTTTAGACGATATCCTATACTTGGGATTATTTTTGTCGAACAAGTTTTTGGCTTCGTTTCCGGGGAGAGGCTAGGCTTTAGATTTGATTTGCTTTACTTTCTCAGTTAGCTAGTAGTTTTCTTAACATTCTATCTACTTGTGTGTGGTTAGTTAAGCTTGTGATATTCAAGAGGGCTTGTGAAATTCATCAAGTACCTCTCATCTACTTGCTTGAAAGTATGTCTCATGAACATTTTATACTTGGTGAGAGGCCTAACGTCCCTTCATATCCTTACACCATGCATTTACAAGACATGAAAATAATTCTAAGGAATCAATGTGTTCCAAACGTGAGCGTGCTTACAAAAATGGTGATTATTTTTCTAGGAATGATTATTCTTGGTATGATAGTAGGACACTAGATTACACATCTCATGCTTCTTATGCACAATCACCTCCCTCAAACACTTACGTGTTTTTGAACTCTCATGATTCTTGCACTTATCAATATAATGATATGATGTGTGAATCAAGAGGAGTTAATCATTTTGAGAGGGAATCATTTGTGAATGATGAGCTAAATACGCCTATAAGTGATACATTATATGAGAAAATTCAAAAGCATATTCAAAACAATAAATAAATTTTGGAATCACTAATAGAATCAAGAGAATCACAAAGAGAATTAGTAGAATCATTTTCTCATTTGGAGGATAGAGTGTTTTCCTCATATTCGCAATCGCATGATGGTTCTCTTGAATATAGTACTTACTCTTCACAAGACTCGTCATCACACGAGTCTCAACTTCCTATTCACACACATCACGAGCCTATTCAAGACCAAATTTTGGATGATGTGTTTGATGATGGAGTTGTTGCAACTAGGATAGGTGATTGTATTCATTTATCATTTGCACATTCTAAAGAAGCATGTGATAGTGATATTGGTAGTGAGATTGATGTTTATGATGATGACTCTTCAAGACATGACTGGAGTCATTTTGGATGACTCACATAGTGATACATGTGAGGAGGATTCACAAAATGGAAATAACTCATGTGATGAGTTAGAAGTCAAATTTGATGCTACCATTCATGAAGGAAATGTTGTCTTTTGTTGATCTCATGAAGAGCCTAGTACTTACCGGAGTTCCTATGATCTTGATTGTGATGAAATTGAACTTTTATTGGGAGGTACTCCGGTTAGTATTGATATGTCTAATGAAGATCCGGGGAGCTATGCTCGTATTTGTGACGAAATTGAGTTTTACTTGAATGCTCCCTTGGATTCTATCATTATGGAAGATGTGCCTAAGGGTTTGGATGAGGCTTCACGTTCTCAAATTATTTTAACTCCCCCTTGTGAAGCCACATCCCCAAATCCATATGACTTATTTAAAAGTGATGAGATTGAGGATTCACAAGTTGTCGCCATCTCTCAAGTTGTTATTTCAA
Source organism: Linanthus parryae (assembly GCA_023055425.1). Lineage (NCBI taxonomy): Eukaryota > Viridiplantae > Streptophyta > Magnoliopsida > Ericales > Polemoniaceae > Linanthus > Linanthus parryae. The sequence goes on along the minus strand of JALGPY010000008.1, from coordinate 85,826,735 downwards.
GTAAACATTTGGCAACTTATGAAGACCCATTCTATGATTTTAGGATTTCAAACCCTTTTCTTAAGTTGATGCATGATATAACAACTTGCTCTAACTTTATTGTTAGATTTTGCTTGCATCTCTTATTCATCTTTTGTGCTTTGCCCCTACTTCTCCTTTTTATTCTAATTGACGAATCGAACTTTTTAAGGGAGAAGTACTTTTCTAAGAATGAAGTAGGGGCATGGCATGGGAAGAAGTTTCATAGACTGGGAGTGGGATAGCATCATTATCTTTACTCTACCTCCCTAGTTGTAAATAAATAAATTAGTTTATCTCTATTTCTTGCATTTTTTTTTATCTTTTCAATGAACATTTTGTAGGTTGCTCTTGGAGGAGGACTTGTGCTTGGTGGCCAAGAAAGCTAAATTGAGGTCTATCTATCCTTATCTCTTATATGAATTTGTTTTCTCTTCCATTGTTCTCACACATTGAGGACAATGTGACATTTTAGTTGGGGGTGGGAAGTAGATATATTACTTGGTTTAAATGGTCTTTAGCATGATTTTTCTTTCTTTAGTGATTTACATGAAAAATACAAAAAAAAATGAAAAATTTGAAAAAAAAATATAAAAATTAAAAAAATTGAAAATTTTGAAAAAAAAATTGTGTGAACCTTTCATGAGAAGCATCATACTTTCCTCGTGTCAAACCATAGGTTTTTTTTTCTTTCTTTGGTAGTTTTATTTAATTTAACCTTTCATCTTGAGTCTAGATTTTATTGATAGATTTATTGAGTCTTAGAGAGTTATAATTGAGTCACTTATTTCAAAAAAAAATGATGAAAAAAGTGAAGAAAAAAATGAGAAAAAGTGAAAAGGGAGAATTTTAGAAAGCTAGATGTTTCCAAAGAATTAAATATATTAGTCCATTTTATTTTTAATTTTATTTTAATAAGGAATTCTTCGCTTATACTCAATACATCTACACCAATATCCCACATTCCGCGATCTCATGCGTTCTCACAAAGCAACACACAAAATTTACGTTTCATGCTTAAGTTCTTCAAGCTAAGTTGATCACATAAACTTTGACGTCTTATTACTTTTGGGGTGGTGGTTACCATGACACCTTATGCGATGCCTAAGAGATAGAGGGGTGTTCGGGGATAAATGCATGCCACCACCTAATAGCCCCCTTGGTTTAGCTTAAAAATCCCACTCGCTTGTATATTCATCTATTTTGTTATGGGTCTTGTAGAACCTTGGATTAGAGGTGGACATATGTGGAAAAACATGTTTAATGCCAAAGCCTCCGAAAATGAGGATAAAAATTGCACCACCTCCCAAAAAAATCCACAAAGGAATCATACAAGCCCACAACCACATCCCCCATTCTAAAACTCGTTTTTGTTCAAAGCTTTGGAGGTCCATCCTACATGGGTGCTTTTGAATAAGTATGAGAATGTCTAGTTTCATGGGATCCTTATTTTTGAAGGCATACTTTCTCGCAAATTGGACTTAATTAACAAGCTTTGTGGTTCGCATGAGTCAACTTCTACCAAACACCGCCCACATTTTTATGAGTATATGCTTAGACGTCCATAGGTTTCTTTCTTAATCTTGGGGACTTTGAGAAATTATTTGAGGAGACATTTGTGCATTCTTCTTTTTTCTCCACCAAAAAAATTAAAATTAGCTAGTAATCTTTAGGAATTTATTTTCTTTGGGTTCTCACTTAGGATAGATAATGTGTGAGTGTGTTTGTAAATATTTGTGACTAGTTTAGAATTGAGTTCAAGCCTTGTTTAGTTTTGTGTGTGTCTCTCATGATTGGTACTTAACTAGTTTACTACTTATATCGCTCTCTTTACTCGAGAACGAGCAAAAGGCTAAATGGGGGGTGTTAAGGATTGTAAATTGCACATTTTAGTAGGTTATTGAACTCCTCTTAACTTGCTTATAAGTGTAATTTATTCATTATATCCACAATTCTAGACTTATGCTTGTTTCTTTTAGTTTGTGTGGAGTTTCCTTATTTTGTAGGAAATATTGCGCTTTGGAACTAAAGGAAATATTCCACAAAACTCAAGAGGCGATTCAAGGGAGCTTAGAAGGGCCAAAATACATGAAGAAGGTACTTGAAGCGCTTAATTATAAGATTATTGAAAATATAGGCCAAAAAGTGAAGTTTAAGAAGTCAAGGGACTAATTCGTGAGGCCAAAGTCACATCAGAGGGCTTATTTGAAGATAAATTAACCGGAAAGGGGCAGAAGTAGAGTTACTTGAACATTTTAATGGCTGTTTTGAAGGATTCTTAGCGGATTGGGGGAGTTTGGGAAAATTTTCAAAACCTTTTAAAGAGCTGGGAACATTTTAAAGCCCCCAGCAAACTCAGGGGGAGCCGAGTGAAATTTCGTAAAAACACCTAATAAACCAGCATCGTTCTCTCTCTCCGCGACGCGTCAACACAGAGCAAGAAACCAGAGAAGCCGTGAATGAAGCTTCCTTCGACCAGCCTTCAAAACTGACCCAAATCAACACGAAATCAAGCCAAATTGGTCCCAATCTTCTCCTTGTCCAATTCTCTACCTAACCCACCCCTCAATTCGGCCCAACACGAAGAAACGAAGAAACCCCCAATCTTACCTAGGGTTTAAGTTCTTCAAATCGACGAATGGGATGGTCTGGGTGCAATTGGACGGTTTAGATGATTTCTTGGAGGCGACGAAAACTATAAGAGAGGTCTATATCAACACAAGAGTGAAAAAATTGGGGGTCTCCTCTCTCACACACATTTTCGGTCCCCAGTAAAGTACTGTCGCGTTTCTCTTCCTCCTCTCTCTCTCTCAGATTTCTCTCCATTTCTCGGTGTTCTTGAGCTTCATAAGGGCGAAGAACAAAGAAAAATGATGAGAGGGAGAGAGGAGAATTGTTTTTGATCCAAATTTTGGGTTGTTTTACACTGTTGTTACACTGTTCTTACTCTGTTCTTACTGCTCTGTTTCAGTACTGTTCTTGAGCTGCTACTGCTTTATTTCTGGGTTGTCTTACTATAGCAGAAGCAGTAGAAGATTTAATCAGCAGCATTTGAGATGCTTTAGTTTATTTCTCTTACATTTTTGTAGTTTTGATACAAGTTAGTTTGTTTTGTTCTTCACTTTCGAACTATAGCTTGTGTATTGGGGTTGATTTTGAGATTAACTTGTGAACTCTTGAGTTTTGAGCTTGAAATATATGGAAATATATTTGAATATATTGGTAAAATCTCTTATTCAACTCAATATTATGCTTAGCTAGTTCATTTGTTGGGTTACTTGATGAAGTTGGATGGCTTGTTGTGAAGTTTTCAATTGTTCTTCAAGTTTTCACAAGTTTGGATGTCGAGTTCATTGAATTCGTGTGTCGAAAGGCAAATACGAATTTTGGCTTGATCTTGTATGTGGAGTCACTTAGATGAGTGCATATCCTTGATGCTTTACATAACTCGATTTTGGATTTCGCTCTTGAATTCATGAGCTAGACATTCGTCTTTGCTTTATAATCCATACTTCTTCACTTGATACAAGTTTTCGGTGTTGAACTTCATTTGCAAGTTCTCTAGTGAATCAATTGACCCAACTTCACTTTCGTACCAACTTCACTCTCTTGAATCGTAGCATTAATAGTATTAGTAGTCACTTATTTTATTTCTTATTTTCAAACACAACTTGCTCCATCACTTGTGGTGGATTTGATAGCTTAACTAGCTATAAAGTCTATGAGAATTTTCCTTCATCTCTTTAGTTAGTCATTTTCTACTCGCTATTCTAGTTTTGAAAGTCATTCTCTAACCCTCCTCTCCTTGTGGATTCGACTCCGGACTTACCGGATATTATTACTTGAGACGATATCCTATACTTGGGATTATTTTTTTCGAACAAGTACAGATGAATTTAACAGGATTTCGGGCTGCAAGACTGCCAAAGAGATATGGGCTATTCAAGATGAATGCAGATGAGTTAATCAGAGAGATGTTCAAGAGGTTCACAGACATAGTCAATAACCTTGGTTCACTTGGAAAACATATTTCCAATGAAGAAAAGGTCTGGAAGATTCTGAGAAGTCTACCTAAGGCGAAATGGGAACCAAAGACTACTGCAATTCAGGAAGCTCAAGATCTATCATCACTACAACTTGATGACCTACAAGGGAAGCTCTTTACTCATGAAATATCCATGAATGAAGCTGATGGAGAGCTACCATAAGGTGTCAAAAATTTAGCACTCAAGGCCAAAGAGAATGAGAAAATTCAAAGCCTTGAAACATAAGATGATGATGAAGATCCATTTGCATTGATTTCCAAAGCCTTGACAAGATCCTAAAGATGAAGAAAAACTTTGGAAACAAAGACTTCAACAGAGAAAGACACAGATCATCCAGTAGCAAGGACTACAAAGGTAAGTCCTCTTCACAAAGTAATTCAAAAGTCATGAAGGGTTTTGAGTGTGGTGATGCAGGACACTTGATAAGAGATTGTCCACACAAGAAAAGCAAGAACATTCAGAAGAAAGACCATGACAGGAGAAAGAAATCTATGATAGCTTCATGGAGTGATTCTGATACTCCAAGTGACTCTGAATCCGAAGAGAAAAACATGGAAACCTATGCTTCATGGCCAAGTATGATGAAAGTTCTGAAAAGAACATTGAGGTAATGGTAAACTGTTTGATTTCAAAACCAAAAGAAGCTCTCTCAAATGACCTCATAACAATGCTTTCAAATGAAGAGGACTATCTTAAAGAGATTAGAGTTTGAAAGAAAGAGTTCATGAGTAAGAAAAGAGAATTTACAAATTGTTTGCCTAAACCAGAATCTTGAAATCTCTCAGAAGAAAACTGACAGTGATTTCAAGGCCTTGAAAACCAGTTTCAAATCCTTGAAAAAACAAGTCAAGGAAGTAGTCACTGAGAACTCTTTACTGAGTAACAGCCTTGTTAATCTGATACATCAAATTGATGAACTAGATAAACAAAAGACTACTCTAATTGAGAAACTTCAAGAATCTGAATTAGTCAAAGTCAAGCTTGCAGGCTCAGAACACAAGTTGAACTTGATTCTTGGAGAAAGTTCAAAGTCTGTTCACAAAACTGGCATTGGCTACAATCCAAATTTTCCAAGAAAGAACAATACCAGATTTTTGAAAGTTGGAAACAAAACTTCTCATAAGTGTCATTTTTGCAATAAAATTGGTCATGTTAAGATGACTTGTCCTTTCAGAAGAAGAGACCCTCACATAATGAGGAACACTTTACCATTTCAACTCAAAGGACAATCCAGACAAATTTGGGTTCCTAAAGGGGTCGGACCACCTAATATGGTTGATCCTGAGTATGAGTCCAAATTCCACACTTGGTCTAACAGCTGTTTAAGACAGTGATTGGTGTGTGCAGGTTGTCACCAATGTCAAAGAATAGAAGTGGTTTATGGACAGTGGTTGCTCAAGACACATGAGTGGAAAGAGATCTTTATTCTCATAATTGAAAGAGCAAACTGACGGTTCAATTACTCTTGGTGGCAAAGGAAAATGCAACATTCTTGGTATTGGTAAAGTTGGTACAAATTCTGAAAATTCTATTTTTGATGTATATCTAGTTGATGGCTTGAAATTTAACTTGCTTAGTGTATCTCGGAAAATGGCAATAAGGTTATCTTTGCTAAAGGAAAGTGTGAGATGCAAAATGAGAAATATGGCAATTGCATTATCACAACCTCTAGATCAAACAATGTTTATACTTTTCAGACTAACAAAGTTGCAGGTAAAAGCTTAAAGAGTCTCAAGGCCTTGAAAGAGGATTCAAAGCTTTGGCACAGAAAGCTTGGTCACGTTAGCTTCCATACCTTGAACAAGTTGATCTCCAAAGATCTGTTAAGAGGATTACCCTCTATCAGGTTCAAAGATGATGAAGTATGCAAAGCTTGTGTTCAAGGTAAGCAGACCAGAAGCTCATTCAAGCCAAAGAAATTTGTAAGTACATCTAGACCTATTGAATTACTTCACATGGATCTTTGTGGTCCTATGAGGAATCCAACTCCAAAAGGTAAGAGGTATATGCTAGTTATTGTAGATGACTATTCCAGATATACTTGGGTTATGTTTCTAAAAGAAAAATCTGAAGGCCTCTCTGAATTTTCAAATCTTTGCAGAGAACTTCAAACCTTGAAAAACCTACCTATTGCTTCAATCAGAAGTGATCATGGTAGAGAGTTTGATCAATTAGAATGATTTATTATGTGTTAAGCATGGTATCTCTCACAATTTCTCTGCTCCTAGAACTCTTCAACAGAATGGACTTGTTGAAAGAAAGAACAGGACTCTTGAAGATATGTCAAGAACAATGCTTTTTTGAAAACAAGCTGCCAAAACACTATTGGGCAGAAGCTGTGAATACAACAAATTACATTTTGAAAAGGTGCTTGATCAGACCTATCTTGAAGAAGACCCCCTATGAACTCTTCAGAGGGAGGAGGCCAAACATTTCATACTTCAGACCCTTTGGTTGCACATGCTATGTCCACAACAACGGCAAGGACAACTTGGGTAAGTTTGATGCAAGTGGTGAAGGTATATTTATGGGTTACTCTCTTACTAGCAAAGTCTATAGAATTTATAATAAAAGAACCAAACTAGTTGAAGAAAGCATTCATGTTATCTTTGATGAAAGCTATGATGGTTCTTTGAGTGAAAGTTTTGCAGACTTGAATCTGAACAAGCATGAATCATAAGAAGAAGTTGAGAACTCTCTTGGGTTCAAGAGAGGTTCAGAAGGAAACATAAGCCATTCTCAAGACCTTGAAAATAGATCTCAAGGCCTTGAAAATAGATATCAAAGCCTTGACAAGGATGATCAGAAAGATATAAGTGATAAGGATACAACTTCAAGACCAGAGAAGAAGTATGGAGAGCGTGAATCCTGGTCTCCAAGAAAGAGATTCAAATATCTTTCATCTCATCCAGCTGACAACATCATATCTGATCCAACCAATGGTACACAAACAAGATCACATTTGAAGAATCTTTGTGCCTTTAATGCTTTTATTTCTCTTGTAGAACCCAAAACTGTGAAGGAAGCATTACAAGAATCAGACTGGATTATAGCTATGCAAAGTGAACTCAATGAGTTTGAAAGAAACAAGGTGTGGAACCTAGTTCCTCCACCAACAAACCAATTTGTCATTGGTACCTGATGGGTGTTCAGAAACAAATTAGATGAGAATGGATAAGTGATCAGAAATAAAGAAAGGTTAGTTGCTCAAGGTTACAACCAAGAAGAAGGTATTGATTATGAGGAAACTTTTTCTCAAGTTGCCAGGTTAGAAGAAATTATAATTTTACTTGCTTCTGCATCTTTCAAGAACATGAAACTATTTCAAATGGTTGTAAAATGTGCTTTCGTGAATGGTTACTTGCAAGAAGAAGTTTATGTTGCACAACCTCCTGGTTTTGAAAGTGACAAGTTTCCAGATCATGTTTACAAACTTGACAAAGCTCTGTATGGTTTGAAACAAGCTCCAAGAGCTTGGTATGAAAGATTGTTGAAGTTTCTTATTGAAAATGATTTCAAAAGAGGGTTAGTAGACAAAACCATTTTCATAAAGACTCGTGAGAAAGATTTGCTTGTAGTTCATATATATGTTGATGATATTATTTTTGGAACTACTAGTGATATTCTTTGAAAAGAATTCTCATGTCTTATGAGCAGGGAATTTGAAATGAGCATGATGGGAAAGTTGATCTTCTTCCTTGGACTTCAAATACATCAGTTGAAGAAGGGCATCTTTTTGCATCAAAGCAAGTACACTAGAGACTTGTTAAACAAATACAGCATGTCTCAATCCAAAGAAATCAAGACTCCTATGAGTTCTACACTGTCCTTAGACAAGGATGAATCTGGTAAGAGTGTCAATGTAAAGGAGTATAGAGGTATGATTGGATTATTACTATACATTACTGCTAGTAGACCAGATATCATGTTCGGTGTGTGTATGTGCAAGATTTCAAGTTGATTTAAGGGAATCACACTTGAGTGTTGTGAAGAGAATATTCAGATATCTCAATGGTACCAAAGACTTAAGGCTTTGTTATCCAAGACATTCTAACTTTTCTTTGCATGGATTTTCAAATGCTGACTTTGCAGGTTGCAAAGTTGATAGAAAAAGCACTTCAGGAACTTGCCAATTCATTGGATCCTCCTTTATCAGTTGGAACTCCAAGAAACAAAACTCAGTTGCTTTATCAACAGCTGAAGCTGAATATCTATCTGCTGGAGCATGTTGCTCACAAGTGTTGTGGATTGTTCAACAGTTGATAGATCTTGGATTTGATTTCAGAAGTATAACAATCAAATGTGACAACACTAGTGCAATATCAATTACAAAGAATCCATTTCAGCATTCAAGAACCAAGCATATTGATGTTAGACACCACTTCATCAGAGATCATGCTGAGAAAGGTGACATTGTTCTTGAATTTGTTTCTACTAACATGAAACATGCATATATCTTCACTAAACCATTGTCAGATGCAGCTCTAATACTGGAATTAGGGATGCTAAACAAAGATGCATTGGTTGGGGGGAGCATCAGTTAAGTAAGTTATTATGTGTTTCAAAGATTTTTGAACTGATTTTCAAAGCCTTGAAAATCCTTTCAAAACTTTGATTTTACTTGTTTCAGTATAACAGCGTTTCAAGACCTTGAAACTATATTTCAAAGCCTTGAAAATAAGTATGATAACTGGTTAGTGAATAATTCTTGGATCATTCGGTATTGGGTGCTATCTTTGTAGATATTTGCTCCATATTGCCATTATCTTTTTCAAAATTCTTTTTCAGCCAAATATAGTATACAATTATTTATTTCCAACGGCTTCAAAGATTTGAATCTTCTCTGATCATTACATATCTTTTGAGATCAGAAAAATATTGCAGTTTCCTTTTCAAACACAAACTCTTTCAGTATTTATCTTCTTCTTTTCTCCTTCACTCCGTATCAAATCTACCTCTCTCTATTCTTCTCCCAAACCCTAATGAGCACTAGAAGAGCCTCAGACACAATCAAGATGGCCGGAGTTTCAAAACCTAGTTCTGAGAAGAAGAGGAAGATAGCTGAGGATGTGGTTCAGAAAATCAGTGGAGACTCAAGTTCCAGAACTCCCAGTTAGGGGTGGAAATACGGTCCGATCTGATCTGGGATCCGAGCGATCAGAGCCGAATGGATCGGATCCGAATCCGATCCAATTGAAAATGGATCGGATTTGGATCCATAAATCCAAACCTGAACGGATTTGGATTTTGATCTGAGGGCAGATCCACCGGGTTCGGACCCGATCCGACCCGACGTATATGTGTGCTTTACAAATATACCCCTACCACCTCTCCACTTACACTTACAAGAAGAACAACCTACAAATCTATTTTATTTTGTTTGTTAGACTTCATAACTTACGAACATGTCTTAGTGTATGAAATAGTATTAATTTTTTATGTTATTTTTTCTATTTTATCGCAAAATCTAGCTGGATCCGATCTGAATCCCATCCGACCAATCTACGGATCGGATTTGGATCAGCTGAATGAATCCCGATCGATCTGATCCGAATTCGATGATGATCCGAACGGATCTGGATCGGATCTGGATCTCATTTTTCCTGGTCGGATCTGGATCGGGAAGAGTCTGATCCATCCGGATTCGACCCGTTGCCATCCCTACTTCCATTGCATAAGCTGCTGCAGAACTTCCTCCACCAACGAAGAAGACTAAGAAGGATGTGACACCATCTTCAGACAAGAAGAAGAAGAAGAAGAAAGAATGAAAAGGCTTCTGCAGAGAAGCAACCAAAAACAGAGATCTCAATCCCCAAGAAGTTGAAGAAAAAGAAGAAAGCCTCTCAAGCTGAAAAGGGAAAAGAGAAAGTGACAGAGGAAGAACCAGAAGATAATGTGGAGATAGCCTTGCAAATCTATTCAAACAACACTGCTCCTGATGAATCTTGGTTCATCTCAAATACTTCAAAAGGTCAGTGGTTGGACGGTTTTTCCTCTAGGAAGATTGCTTTTTGTAGCTTGATCAGTATGCCTATGTTAACTGGAATGAATCTGAATTGAATTACCATGTTGGAGAAAATATCTTTGTGGTTCATGCTAAACTCTCCTGAGCTAGCCTACCCTAGACTTACCAGATTCTTCTATCTCAACATGAAGCAACTTAAGAACTCCCCTACACTTAGTTATCAAGACTAGAGTTGTTGGAGTTGCTATGGAATTAGATCATGCTGAATTTGCATCTGTCCTAGGCTGTCCTAAGAGGTATGACACACAGAACCATCCTCCCAAAAATAAAGCTTTGAAGTTGGCCAAATGTTCCTGCCGCATCCAAACAGTTAACACACTTTGTGTTAAATGTTGAAGTCAAAGTTTTATTCACCATCTTGATGAGATTTATCTTTCCAAGGGAACATTCCAAAGAGTTGGTCACTGAGAGGGTACTATACATTATGTACATGATTATGCATGGCTATGATATTGATCTTCAGAAGCATGTAATGGAACACATGCTGGTTAGCCAAACAGATCAGAGAAAGCATTCCTTGCCTTATGCAAATTTGTTCACTATGTTCTTCCAACACCTTGAGATTCCGACTGTTGGTGAAGAGTCTATCACCTTTGATATTGGTATGCTTAATGATAAAGCCTTTGAGAATATTTTAGTGGTGAAAACCAAGGAAAAAGTTTGGAAGCTGTATTCAGATTTGAATGAAAAAGAGTTGAATGCAAATAAGTTTGTTAAGCCCAAGGCCTTGACCCCTACATCAAGCCAGACCTCTCAGCCTCCTGATTTGTCTTCAATCCTTCAGATACTTGATGGTCTAGAGATGGAAAATAGTGAAATCAAAGAGAATCAGCATCGGTTTGAGACTAATCTCATATAGGTAAAATACATGTTGGAGACCATTTTTAGAAGCATGACTGTGTTTGATGTCCCTGAGGATGAAGAAGGTGCCAAGAAAGATGTCTTTGAGAAGAACCTGCCCAGTGAACACTCCAACCAGGAAGAGGCTGCTCAAGTGAAGGACAAAAGAGAGCAGGTGGTAGTTGAACAAACTGCTCAAGAAGGAGATGAAGTAGACAGTCCTGATACAGATAACTTGCTGATAACCCTGAAGAAGAAGAAGAAGAAGAAGAAGAAGAAGAAGAAGAAGAAGAAGAAGAAGAAGAAGAAGAAGAAGAAGAAGAAGAAGAAGAAGAAGAAGAAGAAGAAGAAGAAGAAGAAGAAGAAGAAGAAGAAGAAGAAGAAGAAGAAGAAGAAGAAGAAGAAGAAGAAGAAGAAGAAGAAGAAGAAGAAGAAGAAGAAGAAGAAGAAGAAGAAGAAGAAGAAGAAGAAGAAGAAGAAGAAGAAGAAGAAGAAGAAGAAGAAGAAGAAGAAGAAGAAGGAAGAAGAAGAAGAAGAAGGAAAGAAGAAGAAGAAGAAGAAGAAGGAACGAAGGGGAAAGCAGAAAGAAGTGAGAAGGAGAAGGAGAAAGAAGAAGACGAAGAAGAAGAAGAGAGAAGAAGAGAAGAAGAAGACAGAAGGAAGAAGAAGAAAACGAAGAAGAAAAGAAGAAAGAAGAAGAAGAAGAAGAGAAGAAGAAGAGAAGAAGAAGAAGAAGTAGACGAAGAAGAAGAAGAAGAAGAAGAAGAAGAAGAAGAAGAAGAAGAAGAAGAAGAAGAAGAAGAAGAAGAAGAAGAAGAAGAAGAAGAGGAAGAAGAAGAAGAAGAAGAAGAAGAAGAAGAAGAAATCTCCAAAGACTGCTACAAAGGACAAGACTGAAGAAGAAACAACTGGTGAGAATGAAGAGGAACAAGATGACCAGGACAATGATGAAGACAATGAGGAAGAGGAAGGAGATCAGGATGGAGATGAAGACCCAACCTCATAATCTTGCCTATCTTGCCTATTCTTTCTTTCTCATTCTCTTTTCTATTCAAAATTTTCCAGACACTGATCCAACATTTTCTCATTCTTTTCTATGAAAGTCAAAAACGAGGAGAAATCTTAGGTTGTAATTATTTCTGTTTAAGTGACCTATCTTCTGGTCAGTAGGATTATCTGCAAATCAATTGTTTTCTGCTTCATTTTATTAATAAGTTGGATCTTTTGGAATTTATTTGGTACAACTGTTTATGTTGTATGATAATCAGTATGTTTTTGAAGAAACTAAGATTCAAACAGATTGAGGTGTTGTCTTTCATCAAGGGGGAGACTGTAAGGTCATAGGTTTCATGGACTTGAAATACAGAGTTATTTACAGGCCTTGAAATAGTTTTCAAAGCCTTGAATCAGGTTTCACAGGCTTGAAATAGCAGAGCTATTTCAAGGCCTTGAACCAGGATTCCAAGCCTTGAAACTGTCTGACCTGTATGCATGTTCTGAGGGGTAGTTTTTCTAAACTCTTCTGATTTGATTCTATCTCTCTCACCCCTATGTTTGTTATGTTAGTATTTGATGATGAAAGACAAACTGTTTTGATATATCTAACATCATTTAATCCATCTGTTTGACTCAATTTTGCAGGGAAATTTTATTTCCTAAATATGCAGGATTGGTTTCCTAATCTGGCTTTTGCAGGAAAGGAAACATGAAGAGAAAATGATTATGTGATCAATCAAACACTCATGACAGCTTCTCAATGTGTTTAAAAACAAGATCACAACAATATCTCTGAATATTATGATCAAATATCCGTTGGAGAAGGCTGTTAAGAGAGTCAAATTTTTTTGCCTACAAAACAGGAAGTTGTTGCTGAAAATCTGGGAAGATCTGCAGAGCCTCTAGCTGTATAAATAGAGATAATTTTGAAGCAACAAGATACAACACTCAACGGGAAAAGAGAGACAAATTCAAGGATTGACAAGCATCAAAGAAGCAGATCATTCTCACAATCCAATCCACAGAAGATCACTGGATTCTTCACTGCAGTTCTACACTTCAGTGTTCTTCTGAATTGCACTTCATTTGTATATCATTCTTATACTACTTCTTTATCTTATTCTCAAGGATTTTTCAACGTCAACAATAGAGAATTCTTAGTTAATCAGTTAGCTAGAGTAGGTACTAGATAGGTTAGAGAGAAACACAAGATGTAACAGAGTAAGGCACGTCTATGTGCTTGAGATAGGGCTTAGGTTTTGAATAATAAGAATTGCTGAAAATCTTGCAGGGAGAAGATCCCTGAGGTAGATACGTACGTCCAAGTGGACTGAACTCTATAAATCACTTGTTCTTGCATTTACAGTTCATTTACATACTCAATTTTTGCAGCATTCAAACTAGTCTGTTTTCAAGGGTTTGGAACTCGTTTCAAGGCCTTGAAAAAGACTTATCTGTTTTATTTCAAACTGTATTTCTTTAAAAATGCTTGAACCTGTTCTCAAGGCCTTTAACATCACTGCTCTTCAACAGAAACCCTTCTCCTCCACAAGTTTTGTAAAAAGTTGGCATACTCTTTTCAACCCCCCCCCCCCTTCTAGAGTATATGTGCTGCATATCTATCTACATACTCCCCTTTCACTCCATTTTATACAGCTGGTTTGAATTGCATATCTTCCAGATCTCTTCATAACCAACTTTCCTACTTTGTAGCTGCGGCAGTTGACTTCTCTAAAAGCTTCTTTCGAACGGATAGTTTCTCAGTATCTTCAAAGATGCTGATTTGATCTTGTTTAGAAATATGTTTGGAAGCCTTCAAACAAAGCAGATTGATCACATAATCAAATCATCAAGCAGTTTCCTTTCCTGCAAAACATAATTTATGAAACAGATTCCTATAAAATAGGAAACATAATATCCTTGCAAAACTTGTTCAAACATATGGATTAGATACAGTTTAGAGTGTCAACAAACTTTTTCTTTCATCATACAATAGAAACTAATCAAGCACAGGGGTTTTAGGAGTTGAATCAAGATCAGAAACTCCCCCTAAGTTAATGCACATAAAGCATTGTAAGTTTCAAAGCTTTGAAAGTTGTTTCAAGGCCTTGAAATAGACTAGCTATTTCAAGCCTGTGAAACCACGCTGAACTTACACTCGCTATCAAAAATTGCGTGCTCAGTAGCTTTGGACTTCTCAACACGATCATGGCTCGGATATGGTTGATTCTGCAGTGTCATACCGCTCTGAGTAGTGATGACATTGCTTTGAGCACGTTGATTGTTAATTGTGGTTGAGGGTAAGTTCTTGGCTGTCTTTCTATTGATGATGTGGCATATGTCCAACTTGTACTTATATGTACACAATGGAATGTTGATGGTCTACAAATCTGCTGCATATTTATTGATGCTTGTTTCAATCTGTGTAAAACTTAAGGTAAAGGTGGTGTTCATAGTCGGAATAATGGCCTTCAATTCATCTATCTTGTTGGATTGCTGCTGAACTGGCTGTGCTGGTTGTACCGTGGCTTATGTTTGAATCCTGGTGCATAGATAGCTCCAGTGGGGTCTCCATACCAACATCCTGGATGGTATCTTATTAATGGTTTATATCGGTTGTTGTTCCACTGGTTTTGTACAAAGTTAGGGTCTTCCATCCTCGGCTCAATCATGGCCGCATCCTGGTTCATCCACATGCTACTTAATTCTTTTCTTTGTAGACTACCTTGACCAAATCAGTGACTACCTCGGTCAGGTTATCAATCATGTCATCAATCATTGGTCCTTCCATAGTAGCGAGCCTTATTTCATGATACAGGCGAGTATCGTGCTTAGATAACTGCTTCATAAGCTCATATTCTACGTCTCTTTCCACTTGCTAAAGAAACCTGCCACCAACTTCCCTGTCAATTTTTCTGCATTCTCTCGATCCAAGGCATGATAGAACACGTGTAGAATCTTTAGGTTCCAAAACCGCGATTAGGGAACTTCTTCACTAACCTCATCAAGCGCTCCAAGGCTTCTACGACAGTTTCTCCCATTTTTTGCTTGAACGACATAATGTCGCTCTGCAACTTAATCACCCGAGAATTAAGGTAGAATTTTCCCATAAATTCGGCAACACACTGATCCCAAGTTTTGATGGATCTTGGTTCTCATGATTTGATTCATCCTTTCACCCTATTTTCAGGCTGTACGGAAATAATACATATTCTAGGGCTTTGTCTCTACTCCTCTGTACCAGGAATTGTGAAAGTAGCCGTTAAATTTCTAGATAAAGTCATTCGTGTCGTTTTCGAGTCCACCAAATAACCAAAACTGTGTTTGGACAGTTAGAATGGTGGACGATTTAAGATCGAAAAGCTTGATACGATTTTTGCAAGTGTACAACTATCGCTCTAGTAATAAATGTGGAAGATAGGGTTGTCAAATCCCAGAAGACTTGTTGTGAATCAATTAGGATGATTAAATTTAATGTGGGCGAGCAATTTGGATTTTCTAATAACTAAGAAACCAAGCTAATTATTAAGATTGTGATTAAATATGAGATGAGTATCACGCTTTTCTCTAGGTTCACTAAGTTTCTACCGTTCACGAATTACATTATGAAACACCGATGATGACTTGATTTTCTAACGAGCAAGGGTATTTTGAATATTTCTCAACCAAATTCTATACTTACAAGCACGTAATTGATTCTCCTAGCCTACGCACGTCTTAACATACATTATGATCTGCTAATCTACTCAATGTTCAGTATGTGGTTGATTCCTCTAGCCGGTGACTATGTGCTTAATTCAATTATTCGGGATTTGCGTACACAATCCAATTACCTATGATCCTCCTACCGCTGGAAATTACCTATGAACAACATACCAAGCGATTATATTTTAAAAATAACATCTTAAAATGCATAGAAACATTCGGACTAGTAATAAATCACAACAAGGTCATTCTTCACAAGAAATGGCCTGAATCTCATCACTTTGCTCCGAAAATCTCACAACTCACAATGATTCACATACGAAATACGACTCCAACTAAGAAGTTATCAAATACCCCCACACTTACCATTTGCGCGTCCCGAGCAAAGTCTCATCTACTGCATCTATCTGTTTTCTAGCCAACAAGACTCAAATGACTCAAACACGACTCTCAACACAAAAATGGAGCAAGATGATGCAATGCAATTATGGACTTGATTTCATGCAAGTTTTTAAAACACAAAACATCCAATTTCTCTCTTTTTGGCAAGAACAGACAATCTCCCTCTCATGAACAGAAAATCATCAAGCTCTCACTAATCCTTTTTGAACTTCACATACACACAGCAAGAATTTGAAATAAAAACCATTTTAGTCCAAAAGCTCACTAAAGTGTCTCCTATCTTCCCCCAATTCAAACCAAGACACAAGTACGTCCTTAGCTTCATTCGGTCTAATTAATCTCAAATTTCACTATAGCCTTTCTTCGCCGAATCATCTGAGGTTTTCAGCCCCTCTTAGCCTATTGCGTTTGAATGAAAATTGTCACGGTGAAGGGAGCCACAATTTCTGTGAAATAAGGCTTGACTCTAGTTTTCCTCTCTAGCTCAACATTGGGCTGTTCTCCTTATTCTTGAGCAATTTCTTTCTTTATTTTTCTTTTAAGAACATATCACTTCTGTTTTTTTTAAATGTGAGCTAGATAGTGTGGGCTTTTTCGGTTAACTCTTGTGACCACCATAAGGGGTAATGGAGTACGCCCCTCAACTTCACTTAGGCTGAGGCAACCGTACCACATAAAACCAACTCCACGTCAAGGTTCACCCCGGATCAACAAGAGACCACAAGTTTTCACTTGAAAACATAATATTTGGCTACAATGAAAACTAATCTAATTAGCACACTATAGCAAACTTAGGTATACCCTAACGTGTCATTCTTTCCACAACTTTCATAAATTCCCACGACATCCATAGTGAAACCTCTACACGGAATATTAAAGAATAAAAAAATTCCCTACAATGGCCCTTCCTATTCTCAAGGACTCATTCACTAAGCTCTCTTGAGTTTCAAGATATTCAATTGTCTTTCCTGAAATTTTAAAAAATTTAATTTTTTTTTTTATGGATTTTCTGAATTTATCATATGTATATTTTTTTTTTATAAGATCATAACTCTATATGAAAAGCTTTGACACGAAAAGAAAAGAAAAAATTGACGTAACGCAATTTACCTTTTTGGTGGTAGACTCAATTATGTAAACATTCAAACAATATTTAAATCTACTCTACACAATACAACAATATAAGTAAAAACATAACATAAACCACAACTCTACAGGCCGTACAAACTAAACACTCTACTTGTAAATGGCGATCCAAACACATTTGGCTAGTAAACTGATAAACCACCCCCACACTGAATGCTTCTTTGTCTTCAAAGAATTTAGAGATTAAACATAGGACTCAGCAATGAAATGTGAAAGGCTGGTAGATGAGATGGACCATGACATATACAATAAAAGACACACACTTCTACAAGAGGAAAAATATACTCACAACCTCCTCAAGGGAGGGGACGAAATTCTTTCCAAGCAGTCCCTAAGAAACAGTGACGCACCACTGTGCTCCCAACGTTCAGTGTCTACTCGCACACCGGGGTAGACTGATCTCCTCTTTTGAAATCTGCACATTCAGAATCCCCTACTCGTATGCAAGAGTCCCTGTAAAAGTCACATGTGCCATGGCACACCGGCGTATATTATCCCATAGCCTTCTCAAATATGTCACTTTCGAAACCATCATTAGTCTCTCCCTCTCATCTCTCCATATATTAAACACCACACAACTGCATCAAAACGCACTCCCAAAATTAAGAAAATTAATAGGTTGGGTTGCCTCCCAACAGGCGTCTTGTAATTTAAATTCGATGAGCGGACCCAGTTACCTCAAAATATGTTAAGAAGATTTTACTCTCCACTTTTCTTCTTGCACCATCGCCTCACTTGTTGTCTCTTCTCAAGTAAGCATTCATAAGTCAATGGAAAGAAGAAAGAAAGTTGTTAGCCGCCACATGCCTCACTCTACCTTTCTTCTTCTTCTTCCAATTATTCAAAATTACAGTCGTCGAGGATTGGCCCTTTGAATCTTGTATCTCAAGTGGAACGGATACAACACTGAGTTCTGAATTCCTTGCTTCCTACCCTAGCTCTTGTCTAGAAATTGCGGGTCGGAATACATGTACTGCATAAAATCGGGGTCTTTCTTCATCTTCGTGGAATAATTCCCTAGACTCATGGCATGCTTTATCTAGGCACGGGTCCCCACTGAGTGGAAATATCACATCCTCGGTGCACTTATGAGCTTGTTCTTATAAAACATCTTCAATATCATCGGGCCATAATCCCGCGATGGCAACATTCTCCCATCCATGCCATGAATCAGGAATTATGCGAGGAACAAGTTGCATAGGTCTCACAGCCTCATCCCAATCTGAGTCTGAAGCGGCCCAAGGATCTATTACTTTATGAAAAACAGTATTATAGACCTCTGGGGTCTCTTCGTCTTCCTCTTCGCACTCCTCAACTAAGTCAGAAATGATGTTGCTTGGCCCATTTTCATTATATGCATCTGCCAATGCACGAGAAATTTCTGCCAATTGTTGTTCATGACGCTAGGCACCTTCCTCAGTCTTATTAATCCCTTCCTCGATTCTGTCGAATTTAGCTAGCATGCGCTCCAATATTGATTTAATCCGATCATCCTATTGATTGCACGGAGGAGGGGTGTACATATCTTCATAGGCATAGTACGGTGAATAGCCTGGAGATTGCCCATAATAATTGTGCACCCACATTATCACCAAGATGCCTGCACAATCGTTCGCTAGGAAGCAGGTGAGATTAGTCCGAATCTGGGTATGAAGCGGCCCAAGGATCTATTACTTTATGACAAACAGTATTATAGACCTCTAGGGTTTTTTCATCTTCCTCTTCGCACTCCTTAACTAAGTTAGAAATGATGTTGCTTGGCCCATTTTCATTATATGCATCTGCCAATGCACGAGAAATTTCTGCCAATGTTGTTCATGACGATTGGATGCTTCCTCAGCCTTATTAATCCCTTCCTCGACTCTGTCCAATTTAGCTAGCATGCGCCCCAATATTGATTTAATCCGCTCATCCTCTAGATTTCACGGAGGAGTGGTGTACATATCGTCATAGGCATAGTACGGTGAATAGCCAGGAGATTGCCCATAATAATTATACCCCCACATGATCACCAAGATGCCAGAACAATCATTCTCTAGGAAGCAGGTGAGATTAGTTCGAATCTGAGTGTGAAGCGACTCAAGTATCTATTACTTTATGACAAAGAGTATTATAGACCTCTAGGGGTTCTTCATCATCCTCTCCGCACTCCTCAAAGTAGTCATGAATGATGCTGCTTGGCCCATTGCCATTATATGCATATGTCAATGCACGAGAAATTTCTGCCAATTGTTGTTCATGACGATGGGCAGCTTCCTCAGTCTTATTAATCCCTTCCTTGATTATGTCCAATTTACCTAGCATGTGCTCCAATATTGATTTAATCCGATCATCCTCTAGATTTCACGGAGGAGGGGTGTACATATCTTCATAGGCGTAGTACGGTGGAGATTGCCCATAATAATTTTTCCCCCACATTATCACCAAGATGCATGCACAATCATTCGCTAGGAAGCAGGTGTGAATACCATTTAAATAAAAAAAATACAAAAATAAAATTCCCTAAAGCTTACAATTCTAATAAATTCAACCTAATTCCCCGGCAATGGCGCCAAAAACTCGACTCGATCTCTGCAAGTGTACAGTTATCGCTCTAGTAATAAATATTGAAGATTGGGTTGTCGAATCCCAGAAGAATTGTTGTGAATCAATTAGGATGATTAACTTTAATGTGGAAAGCAATTTGGAACTTCTAATAAATAAGAAGCTGAAATAGCAAGCTAATTATTAAGATTGAGAGTGAATATGAGACGAGTATCAGGATTTTCTCTAGGTTCACTAGGTTTCTACCGTTCACGACTTACATTCTGAAACACAGATAATGACTTGATTTGCCAAACGAGCAGGGGTACTTTGAAGATTCCTCAACCAAAGTATATGCTTAGAAGCACGTAACTGATTCGTCTAGCCTACGTACGTTTAAACATGCATTATGATCTTCTAATCTACTCAATGTTCACAGTCTGTGGTTTATTCCTCTAACCGGTGACTATGTGCTTAATTCAATTATCGGGGCAATTTTTTGCTTCCACAATCCAGTTACCTATGATCCTCCTATCGCTGGCCTAACAATATGAAGATAAGTTAAGAACATGAATTAAACATAGCTTAACAAGAACATCATCAATTAAGTTCATAGAACGTTAATCAAATCCATAATTCGCCAAAAATGGCTTCAAACCCTAGCTACCATTGAGAAATCCCGATATTAAGTACTTACCTACTGCTCATGATCATAATTAAAAGAGTTTTCATGATCATGAGACAAAACGATAAAAGATAAAAGAGAAGAGAGCAAACGGTGGAATCCTCACTTCCACGACGAACTTTGGCTCCAATTGTGATCTCCAACCATGTTCTCTGCGTCTCTCATAGCCTCTACTCTTCCTTCTACGTTTAAAATTCGTGATAAATAGGCATGGGAACGATTTTCTAAGTATTTTAGCTAAATTTGCAATTCAGCCCCTCCAGTTTGCAATTCTCCGACATAATTCACAAGCTGATCTTGCGCGGGCATTTTCTCCCTCATCCGGACTCTGGTTTGTGCCTATATTATGTTGTTAGAAATCCATGAACGAATACTTTCTAATGGCTCCGGACTTTCTCAAAAATTCGCACTGTAGCTCCAGCAATAGCCCGAACAGTGCACACTGGTCCAGTGCAACTTTACCAGCTTTTCTTTGTTTTTTGCTTTGTCTTCTTCGGACCATAACTTTTTTTTCCGGCCTTGGATTGAGCTCCGTAACCTACCGTTGGAAATCTCTTTGAATCTACTTTCATTTTCCTAAATGCCCCGTCCAATCCAATTAACATAATCCGAAGAGTCCTGACAAACGATGATTGAGACGGAGAAATTGATAAAACATGCATTTCCGGCCCACCAAGTGAAACCGGTGAATTCTTGGTCACGGCAACAGGGAACCGGTTTGGTTGGAAGCCTATCTCCGCGCCGACCATAAAATATGAGTCGACGATAGAGAGTTTCAACTATACTCCTTGCCAAGGAAAGGCAAAAAAGACTACGGTCTCACTACAACTGACCTTGTAGAACGCAAGATGTCATCCAAATAGTGAAGATTGGTCACCTTTGCTCCTCTAACTTCTCTTCTCTTGCTTCCTCTTGAGATTACTTTGTTTCCGAAGTTCGTTTCATGCTTCCAAGAAATAGTTTAGCATCCTTTCCTATTATGACAACTTGAAAAACCATACCAAGTGATTATATTTTAAAAATATCATCTAAAGATGCATAGAAATGCCCGGACTAGCAATAACTCACAACAAGCTCATTCTTCACAATGTTTCACAAACGAAATATGACTCCAACTAAGGTTCTATCAAATCTCAGCGGAGATTTCTGACAAAAAGATCGCTGGCTCGTTTGCTCAGGTAAGACTCTCAAAGTTTTCCACCAATGCCCTTCCAAATTTGTTTTACTTCCTTTGGTTGTTACTTGCAGCAAATCTGTTTGATATCAGCTCCTCGATATATAGGGCCATGATGGAGTGCGTTCTAGCGGAACAACCATCTTGCTCGGTTTCAGTCTTTGGTTTTGATCTCTGAATAGCTTTTCTGGATAGTCGAGTGGTTGCACCAGTTTGCAAGGCAATCTGGGCATACACTAGACACTCCTGCAAAACAGATTTTTGAAAACAGCGACATAAAAGAAAAATAAAAGTAAAAACTCTGAAAAATAAATTATGACTACTAAATAAACAATTATTTTCCCTTGCAATGACGATAAAAACTTGACACGGAATCTAGCGTGGTTAATTGCAAGCGTACATACGATTAGTAAAAATGAGTATTTAGGACTCGGGATGCTGAACCCACAGGGTCAGTTTTAGATTTTCTTTGAATATCAGAACTAAACTAACAAAGTGTAAAAGGATGAGTAAATAATTTGTTTGATGGTTACTAACCTACTGCAGAAAGCAAAAGATAGTATTTTTAGTAAAGCTTTTCTGAGAATATCTTGGATTGTAAATCAAAGTTTAAGATACTAGGTTTCCAGGATCCCTTAAGGTTTCTCTAGTTTTTCCAAGTTTGGTATGAAACACACAACGAGTTTATATCTATGCCACATAACCAATAATGCAATATCCTCTCGGTCCCATACACACTACCACAATTCGAAAGATTTTCAGGTCCTCTTGCTTGACCTAGACATGCAGTCTCGTTCTAAGTCTCCTTGGTTTATGCATAGCTTTTCCGATCTCACTCAAAACCTACAACAATTGATCTATACTCTCTTGGTTAGTCCCTAAGTTACTTTCGCCTCTCGGTCCATCAGGACAAGATACTAAATCATGTCTTCTCTTCCTAAAACCAACTGGTCTTTCTCCGACACCTGGTCAGATTCGTAGTAATTCCAGTCGATTACTCTGTGCATACATGGAATAAAGAACAAAAGAAAAAAATAATAAATAAAACCTCCATTGTATTGAGAACATTAGTTCATGAATCCATAATCAGAAACTAGAAGTGCTGGATCAATAACCCTAGGTTCACCGAGAACCTAACTAAAAGGTTTAGCTAGAAGAAAACATATTACATAACATATTGTCTTTCATAAGAATACAAAAAATAAAAATCAAACGGAAGTATTACAGACTGATGTTGTTCCGTGCTTGAGTTCGCCTCCTACGATGCATCTTTTGTGATAAGTGATGACTAATTGATGCCTTATAGGTGGCATGGACGTCTTCTTTTATAGAGCCCAAGTTTCCATAGAAGTCTTGGGAAATTACTGAAAGCACCTGCCCAGAAACCGTCTGTGTTTACTCTCTGTGTGCGTCCAAACGCTCACAAATGCGTTTGAACTCATGTTTGTGCGTTTGAACGCACGTGCCATCGTTCCATGCCTTAGCCAATTTTCCTCAACAGCTAATCTATTGTCCAGCATTTGAATGTAAGATCTTCCTTCCACTACAACAAATACCGTCTCCGTTGACAGCAAAATTTGTCGGTAGATAGCCTAAATTTGTCGGCAGATATTCTACCGACAGAAATTGGTTTGTCAATCCGTAGTCACAACAAATCTGTCGTTAGAGTGATAGCCGACAAGCGTTTGGTTTGTCGGCAGAAAGAGTAAGCAGCGACATAAATTTCTGTCGGGAGTTTCTATCTAGTGACTATTTCCTATTGTCGCATTTAAAACTGGCAACAAACATATATTCATGTGTAGTTAGATAGATGACATCCAAAATAGTCACTAAAAGAGAAGTTTGTCGGTACTTCATCTTTCTTGTGACGTTCTTGCTTGTCACCTTTATAACAACTTAATAAAAAAAACACTTTTAAATACCATCCAAACAGGCTGAAATCCCTACATAAACAAGATGCCATAAATTGGCATTTTACATAAGAAACAAGTTGGCTACACACTGTTTGCATTCAGCAACATGTCATAACTTGGTATTTTCATATCAGAAATGCCAAAACTAGATAAAACTTCGCATCATATGTACCAAGTTCTAAAACTACAAAGTTCCAGCAGATTCGAGCTAGTCTAATTTAACCATCCCAGTTCAAATACTCCAAAGTCACAGCAGATTCTAGTATAGTTAACAGAAATAATAGAGGTAGTAGACCGAGTGGATCCTTAACTCCATGGCATGATATCTTACTCCATTCACTAACACCTGGCCCAAAAAGCTAATGTACTCCATTCACGAACCCCTGCAAATATTCATACATAAAGTCACTGTCTACTTGATTCCTAAAGATACTACTGAACTGATTACATATTTTAAATTCAGAAAATGATTTAAGCATTTAGACAAAGTATCGAGGATATCGTACCGTTGAGAAGAACGATCCCTGAACACCACCAACATGCCCAAAAAGCTAGCGTACTCCAATCACGAAGTCCTGCAAAATAGAATGTGAAATGTTTGCAATTATTTAGCCGTATATTTTGATTTTATGGTCTGTACCTTTTTAATGCCAATGTATTTACAAAGAAGTCACTTAAAATAAGTTGGGAAAGAGAAAGTTGTGAAGTTTTTACCTCATATGGAGTAAGATAACTGATTGAATCATCCATTTACGCGTTTTTACTTGCGTATATGATAATTATGACAACAACTAATCTCATTTAAATTATCCTAACTGTTTCGGGAGGTGCAATGTAGGCTTATCCCGATCTGTTTCACGCTTAAAAAAAATGATGCTTACAAGTTACTCCCTCCGTCCCGCAAAGACAGTCCATTTTTTAAACTACAACTTTTTGTGGAGACATGCAATTAATGTACCCCACTTACAAATGTTGACATGTTATTTTCACTACTGTCCTTGATTTTGTTTTCTTCAATAGTAGGTCCATTGAATATGAATGGGTAGGATTGGAAGTTTATTATATTTTTTACATTGAAAATGTAAGTGGACAACCATTTTGGGACAAACTAAAATAGAAATATGGACTGTCTTTGTGGGATGGAGGGAGTATATTTCACAAGAGTTCGAACCTGGTATTGGCTCAATTCACCAATTTAATTATCATCTTCCGTTCCTTCTACCCGTGAATTTAAAAACTTAGAATTGCAAAGATTACTGTAACCATAAGGCAATGAAGTTTTCCACCAAAAAAATAAGGAAATACACCTCTTACTCGCCTATTCTTAAGCATTGAAGTTTCCACGGGAGAAACTCATTAACGGAATTCTAGAGAAATCAAATTCACCCGTCAGATGGGTATGCATGAGGTCGTACCTTATCAAAGTTCTAGATCACAAAACCAAAATTTAGCAAACTTTAGAAAGTTAGAGTGAATAAATGAGAAGTAGAGGTCTTAAAAGTTTGAGATGACGGGGAATTTGCTATTCCTTTTGTGATTACTAAATCAGTGGAAACCAAAGCCTGGAAAGTTGTTACTCCAGTAGCTAAAAGTATGCAATGAATGAGGTAGGTAAAAGTGATCAACAACAATAGATAACAGAATCTTACACCTAACATACCAGTAAAAGTGTCATACGAACTCTTAACTATTATCAATTAAATTGGAATAAACAAACCTTTTATTGAATCGCAACTAAATTAAACAAATTAGGATATATACATTCACTGGAAATCAAACATGCCTGATTTTTTCTGATTTCTTTTTCTTTACATAAATTAGAAGTGAGGGGGCTCAATTTTGTTTCATATATGAACAATCAAGACTATGTAAACCTGATAACTCTTTCTTAACATGAATTAGATGCAACAGTAAGAAAAGGCAACTACTTTGATGTTCATACCATCAGTCCAGAATAAGATTCATGCTAGCTAAATACCAAGGAAAGCTTAAACAGCATAAACTCCATAATTTCCAAATTAGCACATATCTAGGATTCTCTGATAGTCAATTTAACCTCATAAATCGTCTATTATATAATATCTTAGAAAAGAAATGATTTTCATACCATCAAAGTACGACAGAGGGCAGAGAGAGTTCGGTCTCAGTAATGGGTCTTAGTAATGAGACAAAGAAGACAACTAAAAAAGTAAAATAAAACTAACTTATTAAAAATTCAGAATATTTTCATAGAACCCTAGAACTGCACAGAGAAGGAGAAAGAAGAAAATTGACCGTAGAGAGGAGAAGAGATTTGCCTTAGGGCATCTCCAATAGTCTATGCAAAATGCAAAATATAAAGAATATGATGAAAACTTGACCTCCAATAGACAATGCATATGTTCATGCATTTTGCAGAACATGCATCCTCCTCTCCATTAATAGCTAGCAAGAAAGTAGGCATGCAAAATTTTGTGTCTATCTCTCTCCTCTCATGCATCCTTTATATGTATATTTTAACTTCTCATAACTACAAAATGTATAAATTGCATTTTACTGCTGGAGCAAAACTACAAATGCATATCATGCAAACTTTAAACCATGCAAAAAATACACAGATTTTCACTTACATTTTTTAGACAGATCAAAAAATACACATTATGTTATTTTCACCACTACTTTTTTTATCTAAAATACTTAAGAAATCACAATGTCGACAATCGGTAGTACATATATCGACAAACACAAATATGGTAGATATATCTTGTATCTAGCTACACAGAATTGCTTGTTGACAAAAAAATTGTCAAGAAAGGCCATACCTGTTGTAGTGTTCCACTGCTACTGTGTTCCCTCTGTGTTCGCTTGAACACGTATTTTTACTTTTGTACGCACACATAGCACAACCTTCAATTCTTTTTCTCCGATCTTGGTTCCTTCTCCTCTTCGAGTCTCATCCATGTTATTATTGATGTCTCATGGACCTGTTCACGCGCAACACAACAACACCCGATTTCATATCCATATAAACTCAAAATAGCATGAAGCATACTCAATTCCATCATTGAAGTCGACATTCATCCTCATCACAAGTCAAGGCTAAAGTGGCTAAGTTAAGGCAGAACTAATGGAGTCTGTGGTAAATTGTTCCAAAAACAACTCAAAACATAACTCCTTTTCAGGAGTTATCAAGAGGGTTTAATGAAACTATGGTCAAAAATGAATTTGTGCTCCTTGTGAAAGATGATCTTATTAACGAGCTAAAGGACCTGCCTTCTTCACTAAAATTGATTTGAGGGTCGGGTACCACCAAGTCCGAATGGATGAGAGTGATGTGACCAAAACAGCGTTTAGAAAAAATGCTTCTACAAATTCAAGATCATGTCTTTTCGCTTGACAAATGTGTCTGCCACATTTTAATGCTTGATGAATCAAATGTGTTGGCCATACATGTGACATTTTGTGTTGGTGTTATTTGATGACGCACTTCGTGCACCTAATACAAAAATTTGTCTTGTTGAGTGCCCACGGACTCTATACTAAGATGAGCAAGTATTCTTTTGGTGCTAACCACATTGAATAAGGAAACGGGGTACAAGAAGACCCTTTCAAAATAGAAGATACAAAGCTATGACCTCCTCCTAAAGACATAAAGGAGTTAAGAGGATTCTTGGGGCTCACTGGATATTATAGAAAGTTTGTGTGATGTTTTATGAGTTGATAGTCAGACCCTGATTGAATTACTAAAGGAATGATATTATCAGCGGAGTGAAGAAGCTAACTTAGCTTTTGGTAAACTCAATGAACCTATGTGTAACAACCCAGTATTGGCCTCACTACACTTCTTTAAGATATTTATTATGGAGGTGGATACATGTCACATGGGAATTGGTGTAGTACTAATGCAAGAAGACATACCCTTGGTGTAATAACCCGAATCCCAGCAACTTCTTTATCCGCACCACCGGATAAAAAATGCTTAAGCCTTAAAAGTGCTAGTAGTAATCCGGTGTACTATATACCACGTATCTAATCTACAATATTTCGATGTGGGACGGGTTAATACACTTGGTCTACTTCAATAAGGATTTTGCTACTAAACACCGTGGCCTATCTACATACGAAAATGAGATTATGGTGATAGTTCAAGCAATAAACAAGTGGAGGGCCTACCTAGAAGGCAAGAAGTTTTTATTCAAACGAACCGCCACATCTTAAATATATTACTCGAACAACGAACTATCATTTTTTTTTTTTTTTGCAACAAAACGGGTCACTAAGATGTTGGGATTGAATTATGAGGTCAGATATAAGAAGGGGAAAGAAAACACAGTAGTTGATGCACTCCAAGAATGACTTTTCAAAAAAAAAAAAAAAAAAAAATGTTAGATGACGATAAAGGTGAAAGGATTCCCACCGAAGACAGCTGAAACCACATTCCAAATTAATGAGACATGAAGCCTTAGGAAAACATCCCCAAGGAGAATGACTCTAGGGCTAACACCCTCAATGCCATTACTTCCATCACTCCTAAACGGGCCATGGTCTTGTCTCACCCCTACACAACTGAAACGGTAGCCAAGATCTTCTCTCAAAATGTGTTCAAACACCAGGGACTTCCATAAAGCATTATCAGTGATAGAGACAAACATTTTCACTGGCGTGATCTCTCTAAGGGTTTTAGGTAATCAACTCAAATACTTGATTCTTTACCACCCTCGAACAGGTGGCCAAAATGAGAGGCTCAACCGATGCAAAGAAGTCTACCTCAGGTGCATGACAAGTGATGACCGTATCAATGAGTGAAATGGCTTGATTTGGAATAATGGTGGTACAATACCTACCATAGTAATTTGCAGTTCACCCTCTTTTAAGCATTCTGTTACAAGTCTAAGCACTACTGCTACCATCATCTTAATCATAGTAGAACAGAGGAGGTGGACGCATTCTTAGAGGACATGAACAATTGGCTCTTTTGCATAAAGATAATCTCACTAAGACTCAAGAGCGGTTGAAGACCTATGCAGACAATATGAAAGAGATAATTCAGGAAGGAGACTGTCTTTTTGAAGTTGAACCTTGCAACGTTACATGCATTTTTCTGTTGGTGCTAGACCAAACCTAAAACTTTCAGCTAAGTTATGTGGCCCCTTTGCAATTCTTCAAAAAAAAATGAGAAAGTGGCATATAAGCTCAAACTTCCAGATCACTCGCGCATACGTCGCCCTGTATTCCATATGTCTCAACCTCAAGAAAGCAACATGCTACAATGACCTATGTCTGTCGACTTACCCAAAATGGATAATGAAGATCAGTTACCCGTAGAACTAGTGGCTATTCATTACAGAAGGATGGTGGAAGTGGTCACTCCTCTCAAGTTCAAATATTGGTTCGATAGTGGCTATTCATTACAGAAGGATGGTGGAAGTGGTCACTCCTCTCAAGTTCAAATATTGGTTCGATGGGCAAACCTTTCACCGAGAGAGACGACGTGGGAAGAATATCATCAGCTGATCAAGCAATTCCCCACCCTTGATTTGTGAATTCACAAATGTGTCACTAGGAGGGTCGAATGTCACGAACCCAGAAATCAGGGTTCAACATCTTCAGTAATTTGGAGCAAGAGTCACACGTGTAGTAGACGTTGCAGTCAAGCTAGTGAGGTCAAAGGACAAGGCTGACAACGATGTTTAGTTTAGTCACTCTTTATGTTCTCTTCTCAATCAATAGCTCATCATTTTTTCTGGCAAAATATCTCATCATTTTCATTTCAGTTCTTAACCATATTTAGAATTTCAGGCACAAATCGTCGTACTTCCTGATACAGTGCAGACACCACGAGGAAGTTTGGGAAGAAATAGTCAGATGATGTGTGGTGAAAGAAGTTCAAACAACCAGAAGGAGACCATTTCTGGATTATTTGTTTTGCTGGTTCCTGAAGTAGTGGCTTTACTGGTACGGCTTTTTTGTAACAAAGATTAGCGCAATAGACGAGCTTAGATAACTTGTAGTTAGTTGCACTACGGGAGCTATCACACAACTAGAACAAACGTAAATGTCAAAATTGCTTTTGAGAGGACATGCAAGGTAATTCAGTGTAACCAAAATTTGCTGGTACTAACAGAATGTCCATGTCAAACTGACATCCGCAGCAAATCCACATCTCATTATCAGTATCATTTTCCCCGAAACAAAGTACTTCGAACAAATAACCACTTACTAGTCACTACTATATTATCCCATGGAAAACCCTGAAGACTTTAACGTCGAACAAACATGATATAGAAAGCTTTGATTCCAGAGGAATGACAAGATCACTCTCTCATGACATTTTCTTCCAACTGTGGTTGTGCTGCCTTGGTCTTGACTTTCTTTGGTAGAGTATGAGAAGGGTCTTCGATCATGGCTCCAGGAGCTTTAACCAAATGGATGCTTTTGTCCAGCTCGTTTCTATCATCAGCGCGCTTCTTGCCAGCCTTGCCCTTTAACCTGTCACATTAAGTTCCAGTTAGACGCTCATCAGAAATGGAAGGAAGGCGCGGGCATCATCTTTTCAACTAAAAGCCATCAGCCTTTTAGGCTAACGCTTAGCTTGAAGTAAAAAGAGCTTAATAAACCGACCACGCTGTTCAGCATCCTCGCATTTAAGTGTTGGTTGGACAAGTTAAAGGAGCCTAGGAAGCATCTTACATATCTAGCAAAGTGTGCTGTTAAAGCTAAAGAGACCAATCTTCAAGTGTAACCACAAAAATGGGATTTTATTTTCCAACTTACAGCCTAGCAGAAAGCTAAAGGGAGGCACTTGAACAGCATAAGCCTGAGTGGTCATCTCTTGTAGCATTTTATTCTTACACAGGCCGACAGCTATAACCAAAGATATGACCAGAGAGAAAGAAAACCTGTTTGCAATATGCCTAGCCTCGCGGTCCACGCGGACTTTGGCAATCTTCTTCATGGCCTTCAGAGTGTTCTCAGCAAGATTCCTGTCGTATCTTTCAGGCCTGTTCCGTTTCCTTTCAAACTCAAAGGTAGTGTCCTTGAAGGTAAAAGGTACGATTGTTAATTTCAAGAGACACTATTGCAACTCAACAGGGAAGGACAAGTTCACAAGCTTGAGCAAGTTGTTTTTTACCTGTGTCATATCCTTTCCATGCAGCCGCCTGTAAGCTTTAGTCCACTTAACCTTGCGAGGATTCCTCTTCATCTTGAAATTCTTGTGGCATTTTGATCGGCAAAACCGGAAAACCTGTGTGTGAAAAGGTAATATAATTGCTCTCAAATTGACAAAAAGATAACATACCCTGTTTTACTAAACTACTGCCCTCTTTCACCATGTTGCAACGATGTAGCTCAGAGAAACAAGACCAAGAATCAATCAACAAAACTTGATCATTTCAACCAACCTGAGTACACTAAGCATGAGACTCTTCACCGCAATAACACTTAGTCTACCCATGAATTCATGAATGGAAATATGAATAGATGAAAAATAATATTTAGATTGATCTATAATTAGCATGACAGGCAAAACAACTAGCAGAGAAAGTCCCAGGCGTGGAACCGTTACTCTGACTTCAGGGATTACACAAATTTTATCCGGAAAAAAAACCCATGGAATTCAACTCCTGCCTTCCTGCCAAGGAACCTATGACAGCTTTGGAAATCTGAAGATCTCACAAAGGTTAATATTTCTCTTTGCATTATGATCTATTTGCAATTGAACATTTTGGTCATCATAGTAGTCAGAATCTTAAAAATCACGAATCCTGTCCTATCTTTGATTCACCCATCAAACAATATGAATTTCTCTGAGAAAATTAAATGGAGCAAAATCTGAATCCCGATCCAAAGGAAATATTGAATCATAGTAGTCAGAATCCTATAAATGCAGCAACAGTCAATCTGAATCCACGTTAAGAAGACCGAATCTTAGAATTTGGTTGAGATTCACACCATGCTGCAGCTAATTGAGCTTGAACCAGTCTGAGAAATAGCACTTTATTACATTTTCTCAAGGCCAAGGCCAGTAGTTTCATAGCTTCTTATTAATTACCAATTTCCCATATGTTTCCTTACTCTACATACCTTCCTATACGGTTTGGTATTCTTATCTTTTAGATTAAACGTGGGCTCCTAATCAATTATATCTTCGATTTTCTAACAAATTGAGTTTGCTTATAGTTGGAACGTGAATACATTGCTCACACATATTTGCTTGGAGCATCGGTGAAGTTGAATTGTCTATTCAATGTCTGAATCTCGCTTTGAAAACTATGCTGCTCACCTTGGCAATGCACACTATGGTTGTCCAAGAAAATAAATAACCCCCCCCCCCTTGAGCTTAAGTTTCTCATAAAAGACGCATGGACGAAAACTAAGAAACAAACTTACTCAAAAATTAGTAGCAGGCATGAAAAGTAGCTTACCTTTGCGTCATTCCTGACAAATTGAATACCATGACCAGGATAGACGGTAGAAGAGCAGAACCAGCACTTTTCCAACCGCATTGTAGTTTATCTCTAATTAGTCTCTGCTTGTCTACTCCTGCAGAGATTAACATATTAAACGAAGGTCAACAGAAGCATCATAGCATGGCTCAAGTAAACTTCACAATGCACATAAAACCAAACAGTAATGCTCAATAAGAACAGGCTACTTAAACCAAGCTTAAAGGGAAACCACGGAGAAGGGATGAACCCCATAAAGGATCGTTCTATTTCATGCCAATTAGCCCAATTATAGTTCTGAGCAGTTAAGTGATAGTGACAATGTAACAGACTAAATACCTTCAACCAGATATTAAAAAGAACAGTGAAAACAGTTTGGCTCAGTTTTGACCCGAACTCAGATAGAATCATCAGTTACGGTTTGTTTAAATCTAAACCGGACCGTTATAGGTTCCAAAGCAAACCACAAAGAACAGTTAGGTTCTGTTTAAACCGCATTATATTTATTTACACACAATTACCCTAAAATTCATTCAGTTAACATGGTAATCTACAAGATTAATGCTAGCTAATCCTTGTTCTATGGGAAGAACCCACCAGGACACAACCAGAATGAAAGAATTTGACTACAATACATTATCACACAACTGTAGTTACAACAACAATTATCGAACTCTGTGCGTGTGTATATACAGGAAAGGAAAAAATATGAAGCTGAAACTCAGATTTAGAAGCCATGGAAACTCAGAAATGTAGTTTGATTGATCCAGAGCTTGTCTAAGTTGGTTCCAGTGTGGTTCTGTTGATGGTGGCTGTTGAAACCAGAAGGTTGAACATAGGTCCTAAACTTTACCAGATCTAGACGAGCATAAACCAGGTTGAAAATCACGCTATTGGTAACGGACCGGCTCAAAAGCGAAATACCTGCCAAATCGGTGAGGTAGATCGGTTTGCATAAGAACACGGATACCTGACCAACTCAGCCTGCAGGATATATGGGGGAATGCAACGGGAAATTCAGCACCTCGATCCTTACTATTGGGCATAAGTAGTTCTGGGATGAAGGAAACAACTGGAATACCATTCCAAATTTTATCGTAGGCAGGATTCTACGATTCAACTTCCTTTCAGTAAGATCCCTAACAAGCTCATTTCGCCAGACACGGGGAGGGAGAATGCTCCACGAAGTCAGTATAAAACCTCTTGAGTCAAGAGGCTATCAAAATGTGGGCCAGAAGCAGAGAATGTCTACTGGGGGAAGATTTGGGGCGTCAAATGTCCCACGAAAAGCTCAAACTATTACTTTGGATATGCATGAGTGATGCCTTGTCAGTCCTGGATATTCTTGAATACAAATGGAACGGTCATAGCGACACATGTCGTTTGTGCCAGGATGCTCCAGAATCAATGGCTCCACTCTTCTGGGACTGCCCGGTGGTCTACCAAATTTGGACTGCCAAGTCAAGATCAAGTTTGGGGAAGAGAACTTTTAGTTTGAAGGAATGGACCCAGAGAACCTTTCACCAGTCAACAGGTCAGCAGATCTATCGGATGAATCCATTAACCTTTCTCTACACTATTTGGGGAATCTGGAAAGAATGTAATAGGTTAGCCCATGGCAGCTATCTCTCTAATCCCAGAAGAGTACTTTAGGGCATAAAATGCCAGATGGACTACCATAAACTTACTGACCAGAAGAGTATTACTACCTGACCACTATACAGAGTCGGGCCAAAGACCGGACAAAGGAGATTTAGCATATCTACCTGAAGGGTTTCTTAACTAAAGAAAATTGCACTAGGACAAAAGTTGATGAAGCCTGAGTCAGTAGCAGCTGGAAGGGAGGCACAGGAATAAAGATGCAGGATGACCAAGAAAATCTAGGTATTGAATACAGACAGAGTGCCATCGTTTCTTCGGCTCTCAAAGCGGAGTTCCTGGCCATTGAAAGAGGGCTTCTACTTGGTTATCACTTGCGTTATAATACAGTTATTCTCTATACTATAGCATACATTGCACAGAAACGGAGATGGAAACGGCAGGAAACGGTGGCACAAACGATTTTTTTTGGAAAATCAAGAAAAGCGACACCCGATATCACCAAAGCATCTCCCTCTACATCACTAATCCAATGGAAAGCATCATACACTTCCTCATTGTTTTCGGTGGTTTTGGCCGCACATATATTTTTCAAAGCAAGATTTAAACTGTGGACTCGTGCCTTACAACTTGGCACATTGTTGGTGATAACTTGCACTACACTGCGAAATCCAACTTAAATGGTAAAATCCTTCAACATTTGAGGAATGAAATGTTTGTCTTTCACCTCACGCATTGTATTTTCCACTTTGATAAACATTGGCCCATGAATTAACAGCCAAAAACTTTATCAACGGCCTCCTTGGAGGATCACTCCATCCGTCACTCACTATTTTCACCCCTTTCTCCGGCCATGTGCCTCTAACTGGATCCATCAAATTATCAATATTGTCTCTTTCCCTAGTAAGCAATGAAGCCTCAACACACTATACCCAGGAGGAATATAAACTTCAAGATTGTGATTTGCGGCATATTGGATTACTTCAACCCAAAACTGATTTCTAGCAAAATTAAACGGTAACCCAGAAGGAATTTCACCGTATTTCCTTCCCCCTTTTTTTTCAACAGAAGGGATTTCACCGTAGTATATGAGCCCGGGTAACAATTTTGGCAATCTGTGCAGTTTAGTTACATGATTCACAAGGGTTTATTCAACTCAAACTTATTCAATGCATCCGTATTAGCCCAAGTAGGCACAGAATCAGACCCCAAAGTAAACATGACTCAACTGTTCATAAAAAGCACCAAATTACCTCTAACACATTCATTAAAAGATTATATAGAATAAGAAGTTTACAAACCCCAAGTTTTAGGTCAATCCTGGTAACAGGGAAGATTCTCAAATCAACAAGAGAAACAAGATACACCCCACAACTACAACACAAGTAGAATACCCGTAGAGTGAGCAAGGAGAATATGAACAACATTTACAGCACGCAAGAACACAGGGACTGTAAACAGAACAGCAGCAGCAGCAGCAGCAGCAGCAGCAGAAGTAAAAGGAGGAGGAGAAGAAGAAGTGAAAGAAGAAGTAGAAGATCGATGGTGTTACCTGGTATCCAAGAACCAGAACGCAGGTAGGTCTTCGTTCGAATTCGTGCTTCGACTTCGCGTTTCTATTTCCTCCTTCTCAGTTCTCAAAACACAATTTGAGATACTGCGGCTAGGGTTTCAGAAACACTACATAATTTTGTAACTGTATACCTACTATTTAAAATAAGGAAATTTCACTTCACCCCCTCAGTTTTGGAGGATCTTCACTTGCACCCCTCTAGTTTAGATTTTTTTTTTTTTTTTTTTTTTGGAGAGAACAAAAATATTTACTTACACCCCATGTGACAAACGACATTAACAAAAAGACTCTTACACCCATGAACGGAAGGAATTGGGCATGCCCTATATGCCCTCTCTCTAACCCTATTCTCTCCTATCTTTCTTCGACCATGTTTGGATGAGTTTAATTAAGATTTTGAGATTTTAGGTCGTTGAAATGAGTGGTTGAGGTTAAAACACTAAAATTTCTTTCCTTACCTCAACCACTCATTCCAATAATCTACGATCTCAATCACAATCACCCAAACAGGCTTTCTTCTCCTCCG
Organism: Linanthus parryae; assembly: GCA_023055425.1. NCBI lineage: Eukaryota > Viridiplantae > Streptophyta > Magnoliopsida > Ericales > Polemoniaceae > Linanthus > Linanthus parryae. Next base: position 85,791,138 of record JALGPY010000008.1, on the reverse strand, counting down.
CGAGCTCTGAACTTCCCCCTTCCCCCAAACACCACCATCGCACGTTACTCGTATGAGCGAAGTTGCAGAGAAAAGAGGATAGGAAGGTTTTTCAGTTACTCTTATGAGCAGGTTGCAACTCGTACGAGTTGCTCGCATAAAATTTGAGAAACTAAAGATGTGCAGATTTGCAGAGGAATGGATAGGTACTCGCAAGAGTTGGCCAGCTACTTGCGCGAGCAGAAGAGAAATACAAAAGTTTGTCGGTTGCTGGAAGCATGGCATGAACTCTGTGTGAGCTGCTCAGCTACTCGCACAAGCAAAACTTCCCTCACGTGCATAAATCAAAAACGCACAAGCAGAAAGGAACTCGTACAAGCAAAATAATTCTCCCTCGAGAAGAGTTATGGGGGGCTGCACGACTGGTTTGGACCAGACTTATAAAATTTTGAAGAATGACAACTTGTAAACATTAGGGATTATATTCTACCACCTAGGGAACTCTTAAGATCATTCATTGAAGTTCTGGAAAAGCTTGGAGAAGCTTGGGAGTACACTGGAGCTCGATGTCTCATCAATTCACGAAGATTTACTCGTTTTATGGAAAAAATTATGATGATTAGCGAAACTGTGCCTAGCTAAACCTTTTAGACTAGGTGATATGGGGAACCTAAGGTTGTTTACTTAGATTTGATTTTCCATTTTTTTTTTTATTCATGTTTGCTTAAACTTAATAACTATTCAAGGATCTAGTTCATTAATTATGTCATGTGCTTCGTTCTATGACTTGTACCGATTCATCACCTTCAAAAGTTAAGTCGTCTAGGAGAGTATACGAGAAAAACTCAAATCGGGCATGTTAGGCGAGGAGATTTCGTTCCCGGATTGTGAAGGACTAAGAGGTCAAGCGAGTAGGAATAGCTAGAAGACGGTAGATTCAATTACTTTAGCGTGTTGTTGGGCATTGGTGGACCGATAGGACCCGGTGACCGAAGTTCTTTATGTGATTAGAATTTAGCAGTAGGTGTCAGTGGACCGAGAGGACCAGTAGTTGACCGTTACGTAAACCTATGTGAGATCGAGAGATAAACGTAGTGGTTATTACCTGATATGACTTGGATCTTGAATAGCGTGTTTGAAACGTATCCCGAAACGTCTAAGAACTCCAAGGCATCTAAAGATCACGGAGTCTTTTCCATCAATTGATTATAATAATTCTAAGTACAAAAATCTCAAAAAAAAATACTTTATTTAATTTTAGTTCTTAGGTTCGAATAATCAAACACTCAAATTACTCATCCCGATTACAATTTACTATATCTTAATTCTTAAACTAAACAGTCTCAACTTGCCCTCGTGTGATCAGTTATAACCCGGTATCTACCGCTATTACTTGACGATCTAGTGCACTTGCTAGAGTGTGCATAGATTTTGCCTTAACAGACCTCGATCTTCATGAGATGGAAGAAAAGACTACATTTATCAATGGAGAACTCTAAGACCGAGGGTTTTGAGGTAAAAGGTCAAGCGAACAAAGTGTGCAAATTGATTAAGTCAATATACGCTCTTAACCAGTCCAAGACAGTGGTGTTGAGATTTCATCAGGCACTCTAGGAAGAAGTTCATGATCATGTCACTTTATGTAGATGGCATACTATTCAATAACGTTTCGGGATTACTCGTATCCACTAAGGGGTGGTTATCCTCTTGATTTTCAATGAAGGATATTGGTGAAGCGAGATACATTCTTGTTCAATAAAAGAGACTTCTTGTAGTGTCCCTAAAGTCGTACATCAAGAAGATACTCAGACGCTTACATATGTTGGACTCGATACCATACGATACTCATGTATCTTATGGCGAGACTTTAAGCTTGGATATGTGCCCTAAGACACCACAAGAGATAGACCAGATGGCCAGAGTACCATATGCAAATGTTGATAGCCAGGAGTCTTATGTATGATATGATGTGTACTACTTTCACGGTCCGGATCCCCAAGACCCGAGAATGTAACCAAATTCACAAACAATACGCTGAAAATGGAAAATTCAACAGTTCGGCTTAGAAATTTGGTATCTCTTAAACGGCTGGCCGAAAAATGATGAAAATTGGTCGGAGGCGTCCTAGATATGTCTAATTAGTTCCACTAAAACAATTTTGAAAATTGTGTAGGGGTTTCTGAGATACATGCCAAAATGTGTGGCTGGTTAGTAGAAAATTCAGAAATGTATCCCAAACATTCAAAATATAATACTCATAAACTATAAGCCCAAAGACCATGAATTTTTCTGAGAGGTTCCTAAACATGTCTAATAAATCTAACTAAGCATTTTTTTTATTCGGAGTCACTCATATTCAATTACAATTTTTTTTCGCAAATGATTGCTAGAGCAAAATTGTTAGAACTGAACGATCAACTTAAAAAATGATTCTAGGCAATCTAATGGTTAATTATCTGCCAAATTAAACTGTGAAGAACTAAGATGTGTCTATTACAAGTATTTTGAATCACTTCGATCCGTTGGACGGATCTTTTGTAAAGATCAAAAGTGTACCAGCATGTATAATATCTCCGATTTAGAAAAAAACAACTAAATTGTTTTCAAACGCTCTTCAATTAAGATGAGAAGTGTGCCAAAAGTAAGATGGCAACATCATCTTACTATCAAAAGAATTTGAGAATTTTGACATGAACCAACATAAAAATACATCAAATCCCACAACTAGGACAACGGCACTCCAAAACGTACAGAAAATGCATACTCGTCTACGCATTTTACATTACTGACAAAGCAACTAATTATCACATGACAAGATGAGCTAGCTCCAACAACCCTCTAACAATAAATTCTAATGTAAGAGTCAAATCAAAGCTTCCATGTCTTTAATGTGTCACATTCTCACCTGAAAAATAGTATGTGAGCAACAACAGCCCAGAAGGAAAATAAACTAAAACAGACATTACCAAAAGTATAAGAGCGACGTACATAAAATAGGTAAACCGATGGCCACTAACAACTAATGGTAACTTATGCTCGACCAAATACCAAACCATGAATAACTAGGGGATGTTTACCAAGCACACGGCCGTTTACGGGCTGAAACCGAGGGACTAAACAAGACAAACACGCGGCCGTTTACGGTTTCAAACCGAGGGAACATGCAACCCAAACACAAAGCATAACTTTACGGGTTACAAACCCAAAAGACAGTCAGACACCTCGTGCGCGGGTTAACGGTCTTTCACCGATGGGCACCGAGCGCAACTTGCTCAACAGGTACACTCTCCCCAAGACACACACCATATGACTCACACCCTCCAATGTATTAAGTTCAACAAAGCAGCCCAACAAATTCCAATTTCAATCCACATATGGAAATCTCCTCACTTAGACAAATTCCACACATTCGTATCAACCCGTTTCACATATCACAAACACGATAACAATTATCAATCGAATGACATACACTTCACAGATTCAAATCACACATTTACATGAAAACATAATGTTAGCATATCACAAGTATACAAATTGCAATGTCCAAACCAGTTAATTTCCCTAACTAGCGTGAAAAGCGTGATTTTTCAACTTCACCTAGCGATGGAGATGTTGGTACGGTTTTGACGCTCTTGATGCGTAGGCCGATGTTCTCTGCTACAAGATTGCGAGATAACGAGTTTTAAGTCATCAATTTTATACTTTTTACATTAACTGATAAACTGCAAATTGATTGATAAACTAAAAATTAACTGACAAAACATGGAGAAATACGTTCTAGAAAAATTGGAGCATATTGAAAGAGGGAGAATAAGACTCATGATAGTTGGAAAAGATCGTTGAGAACTCCTTGTGGCGGATGCGTCAGAAGAAGAACGAAGAAGCAACAATGGAGGTGGGAGGGTTTCTACGTTGGTAATGTGTTCTTCTTTTCTTCTCTAACTCTATTTTCACTTTGTAATTTTAGCCCACATGTTTTGGAATTTCTAAAAAGACACTACAATCCCCCTGACTTTAGAATATATACAAATGCATACCCCATGAACAAACAATGAATGGTGTAACTATATATATATATATATATATATATATATATATATATATTATATTAACACACAAATAATCACTTAACACATATGAACATATATATATATATATCCACCTTCTAAATCAAAAAATATGTCAATACTACTTGAACACATCAACCAACAGATAAATAATAGTAATTATAGTAGTTATAGTAATCATTGTAATTATAATAATTATAGATCTCTAAAACCTACCAGCCTTCAAAGAAAATTTCGTCATCGAACTTCAAGACGTACCTTGAACGAATAACTATGGGTATTTGGACCGTATGTCATATTCACGCTCCCAAGTGGCCTCCTCAAGTCCATGGTGATTGCTTAGGACCTTTACCAAAGAAATTGACTTGCCACACAACACTTTCTTCCGCGAATACAATACTCGTACGGGTCTCACCTCATATGACACATCCTCACTGACATCCAAATCACTCCAATCAAGGATAAGAGTGGGGTCTAGATCATACTTCCGCAACATAGAAACATGGAACACGGTGTGAACCCCATCTAACCGTGGTGGCAATGCAAGATGATAAGCGACCTCGCATATTTTTTTTAAAATCTCAAATGGCCCAATGAATCGTGAGGCTAACTTTCCGCTTCGACAACCCCTTCCTTGGCGAAACCTTAATAAATACATGATCTCCAACCTCAAAAGTAAAGTCACCTCCTTTTGTCTGCATAACTCTTCTAGTGACTTAGAGCTGTCACTAACTTTTGTCGGACTGTGGAACATTTATGAGTAGATTCTTGAACCAACTCAGTCCCTAACATAGCCGCCTCTCCTACCTCGATCCAACAAATTGGTGATCTACATGTCCTACCATGAAGTGCCTCAAATGGTGCCATACCAAAAATTTCCTGATAATTATCATTGTAGGCAAACTCTGCAAGTGGCATGTGATCCTGCCATGACCCTCGTAAATCTAACACACAAGCTCGAAGCATATCTTCCAAAAAGTTTATCAATCGCACTGAGTTTCCGTATGCCTAAGGGTGGAATGCAGTTCTAAATACTGTATTCATCCCAACGCCCGACTGTAAGCTCCTCCAAAATCATTAAGTAAAACGTGGATCCCTATCAGAAGCAACTGAAACCAAAACACCGTGCAATTTCAAATTTCACGTATATAGAGTTTGCCAAGAAAATCTATTGAACATGCCGCCCGTATGGGAAGAAAAGGGGCAAACTTGGTAAGATGATCCACAATAACCCAAATAGCATCACGGCCTCTCGATGACCTCAGCAGACCTGACAGAAAGTCCATCGTCACATGTTCCCACGTCCACTCTACCACTGGTAATGGTAGTAACAATCATGCAAGCCTCTGATGCACAATTTAGCGTGCTATAAGCAAGTATACAAATAAAGTAATATAGAGAGTGTTTCAACTCAGATTATCGATCCCACGAGGACTTTTGCAGGTCAATTTTAAGAAACATAGTGTAAAAAGGAGGAATTGGTTGAGTTTATGATTACGAACTAAGTGCTGAAAGTAAAAACTAAAAGTAAATATTTTTGTGAGAGTTTTCTGAATAATGCTTAAGGTTGTAAATCTAGGGTTTGAGATACTAGATTCCAAAAGCCCCTAGGGTTTCTCCTGATTTTCGTTCTTCTTGATACGAAAAAACAGGGAAGTTGGTTTATTTGTGCCACGTTAGCGTTGGTGTAGTCCCCTCTCAGTTCCTACACACTGTTATGATTCTACATATTTTCGAGTCTTGTCGGGTTACCTAGATCTGCAGTCTCATTCTAAGGCTGCTAGAGTTTATGACTTATCCTTAAGGTCCCAGTCAAAACAGTTAACAATGGTCAAACGCTGAGGCTAGTCATATCTCCCTTTCTCTGTTATATCCATCAGGGTAAGGTGCTAAATTATGTCTTCTCTTCCTGAACCTCACCAGTCACTCTCGTGTACCGGTTAAGTCTGTAGCAATTTTGGTTCGCAACTCCGTTCATGCATAAACAATAAAATCAAAGAATGAATAACAAATAAAGTTGCTGATATTAAGATCCTACGATCATGAATCCTTAGTCAAAACAAAACTAAGTACTGGATACGAAACCCAAGGTTCACCGAGAACCTAGATAAAGAATTTAGCTACTAAAAGACATAATAAAATAACAATTTTTTCTGAAATAGAGAAAGAATCTGGATCTTTGCTTCCGTGCTCTCCGAGGATACTTAGACTACTCCTCGAGTTTTGTTCTTTGTCAAAAAGGAGCTCTGGATGTTCCTTTATACAATGCTAAAACATTTCCAAAAAACCTGCATAGAATTATGAAACTACCACTGTCCAAACTGCCTCAGAATTATGCACTGCATGTGTAACTACCTGCATAACTGCTGGCAGCTACGTAGAAAGCTACACACACAGTACCATGTGTGGCTTCTTTTATTCATTTTTTCTCCATGCATGTTGTAAGTTCAGCATGTTTAAACGAATTGAAACTGCACTGTTTCAAGGCCTTGAAACAGCTTTCAAAATCTTGAAACTATGCTGCAATATATGGCATGAACTTAGGGGAAGTTCTTCCTTCTAATCTGATTCCTAATCTCTTATACTTGATTGTGCCTTCAATGATGATGAAAGAAAAACAAATATGACAGTCAAAGCTATTGCTTATCTCTCTGTTTGAATTAGTTTTTCAAGGACTAATTAGCTACCTATTTTGCAGGAACTATTTCCTAATATGTGTGTTTGCATGAAAGGAAATAGAGTCGTCAAATGGATTTTGTGCTTGTGCAATATTGCATGGACATTTATAACACTCTCAGATAACGATCAAGTCAGTATCTTTGAAGATACTGAGAAACTAGCCGTTGGGAAGAGTTGTTATAGAAGTCAACATATGCTGCTGGATTTTAGGAAAATCTATTTGAAGAAGATCCTACAAATCTACATTTCAAACAAGGAGCATAAAAGGGGGAATTGCTGAGAGAATTCGTGCAGAACATTTACAGAGACATTCATACACTCTCAAGGATTGAAAACCAGCACCGAAGGAGATTCAATTCACTCAATCCAATCATCAGAATATGACTACATACTCAACTGCTTCACTTGTTCTCAGTGTTCTTCTTTCTTTACTTAAATGTGTATTTCATTTTAATAATACTTCTCTAATCTTTTTCTCGCGAGTTGTTCAAGTGAATAACAAATAATTCTTATTGAATCAGCTAGAGCAGGTACGAGATATGTTAGAGAGAACCACAAGCTGTAATAGAGTAAGGGAAATCTCTGTGCTTGAGATCTAGGGCTTAGCTTTTGATTAATAAGAATTGAGTTGAAAATTCTAAAGGGATTAAATCCCTGAGGTAGAGACATAGGTCCTAGTGGACTAAACTCTATACATCTTGTGTCTCTTGCCTTCTGCATTTCATATTTTATACTTGTTCATTTACTGCTCAATACAGGTTATCAGTTCAAGGACTTGAAACCCATTTCAAAGCCTTGAAAACTATCAGCAAACTTTTCTACTCTCTGTTTTGATTCCAAGGACTTGAAACTCATTTCAAGGCCTTGAATACTTCTTCTTTCTACAAATCTCTTTGAAATCACTCTTTTGGCAAAAGTTGTCATACTCTATTCAACCGCCCCCCTTCTAGAGTATTGATCATGTATTACTGCCTACATTATTGTCTTTCAATTGGTATCAGAGCTTGTATAACTGCATAGATCTAAAAATCTTGTGATCATGAGTACTGTAGGTGATGGTGGTTTCTCTGAGGGAAGAGCAGCTAACAGACCTCCCTTATTCTATGGTGAAAACTTTGTGCACTGGAAAGATTTGATGAAAATGTTCATCATTGATCTAGATATAGAGTTGTGGACTAGCATACAAAATGGTCCTCATACATTCTACACATATAAAGATGGGATTAGAACTCCCAAAACCGAGGATTCACTTTCTACTTTTGAATTAGAACAATTTTCTAAGAATTACAGAGCTATGAATCTCTTATAGTGTGCTTTGAGTGCAGGTGAATTCAACAAGATTTCATGATGCAAAACTGATAAGGAAATATGCAAAAAAAATTGTGACGACCTTTGAAGGAACAAGCGAAGTCAAGAAGACAAATATCAACATATTCCTTAGACAGTATGAACTGTTTAAAAGGAATGGAGATGAATCCATCAAAGACAAATTCAAGAGGTTTACAAATATTGTCAACAATCTGGATTTCTTAGAAAAATTCCTTCTCCCATGAAGAAAAAGTTAGAAAGATCTTGAGAAGTCTTTCTAAAGCCAAATGGGAACCAAAGACTACTGTCATTGAAGTTGATGGAGAACTGGAAGAAATGTCAAGAACTTGGCTCTCAGGGCTAATGAGAGTGAACCATCTCAAAGCCTTTAAAAGGAAGAAAATGATGAGGAAGATCCCTTTTCTCTTATTTCCAAAGCCTTACTAGAATTCTCAAGATGAGAATAACTTTAGACTTCAGCAGGGATAAATGTAGGGTTTTGAAACGGATTACGCAATGGATTAGAAAAACAAGTTCCGTTCAATACCCTCCAAGGATCACATGGCTAGAATTCATAACGATGGTAAAGAGAACATCAAGTACCTTAGTTTGTCTCCTTGATGACTTCACGTGAAATAGTGTCCACATCTCTATGAAAAGTTCACTCCTAGGAATGATCCCGAAGCCTCCACACCTTTGTGCTATCTAGGAAAGGAGGAGCAAGAAGAAGATCACACAAAACGAGACCAAAAGAGGCTACGCCTCTTTGGCCGACACGAGGAGGGGCGGACCGGGGGGGGGGGTTCGGTTCGGCCCTTTTTGTTTTGTTCTCTCTCTCTCTTGTGTGCTAACACTTATGACGCAACTCGTGAGAAAATAAACTAGGAGTGTTCTTTATATAGTCTAACAACTCCTTGTTAACTATATATTGGCCCCTCTACTAATCATGTCTTTACATTGATTAGTCCACCTTGAAAATTAGTCCTACTAAGTTTGCAAGTAGTTGCATATTGATACTTCTATTTAATTAGTACAAATAATTAATTCCCAAGTCCAGTTTAATCCATAGGGAGTGTGACAGCCTGAAAATGTATTAGTCTGGGACATCTTTTTACCAATGGTTTTAACCCTGTGAGAGTTGAGTTTGGCCATTTTCAGCTTATTTTCCACCTGATACGGGACAGAGATTTATATATCATGATTGCAAAATTTGAGTAATTTTATGCATACTTTTGTTTGTTGGATATGATCGCGGGTGCGTGTTATGTGCAGGTAACAGGTGCCGGGAAAAATGCATGAGATTGACTTGGATTGGAGGCAGCGTATCAGGAGAGCTGAGCAAAAAGAGGAAAAAATGACTAAGTTGTGCGTTCAAACGCAGAAGCTGCGTTCAAACGCACAAGGCAGGCAGAAGGAAAAGTGGCAAGATTTGGCTAAGGCGTGCGTTCATACGCAGAGACATGTGCGTTCATACGCAGGAGGCAGAGACCAAAGCGCAGAAAAAAAACTAAGTCCTGCGTTCAAACGCAGGTTGTGCGTTCATACGCAGGGCTCAACACTCAGGAGAAGAAACGACCAAGGGGTGCGTTCAAACGCAGAGGAGCTGCGTTCAAACGCATGGGTTCAGGAGCCAAAAGAAGAAATTGACTAAGTCCTGCGTTCATACGCAGGGGGGGTATGCGTTCATACGCACTGCGTTCATACGCAGGAAAGTGCGTTTGAACGCACAGACTTGTTCCAGAACCTTCCAGGACGGATCTTTTCGAGGGTAAAACAGGAATTTCGTGCGTCAGTTTTGGAGACTGTGGCAATATAAAAGGAGGTGTCCCAGCACTGTTTTAGGGTTACGAACGAAGGCATACCACAGCTATCATCATCATCAGCAGCCAGTTTCACAGCAGCCAGGAGTTGGAGCAGAGCAGGATTGGAGCAGTTTTCCAGTATCTTCAGAAATAACTAGTTTGATCTTTTCTCTTTTTATGAAACATTGTCTTTTAATAATGCAAGCTAGCTAGACCTTTTGCCTAGGTTCTCGGTGAACCTAGGGTTTATGAATTCAGCAGACTTGGTTGTTTTGATTTTCAGATGCATGGCTAGCTAAGTCTTAATACAGGATGGTTTGTTTATTATTCTGTCTTTGATTTTATTTACATACATGAATGGCCTGATCACCCAGGAGTGTTACAGACAGGACCTGGTGCGCGAGAGTGACCAGTGAATGTTAGGAAGAAAAGACAGGATTTAGTACTCTGCCTTGATGGACCGAGAGGTGAAGAGAATCAGGGGACTAGCCCAGAAGCATTAGACCAACTGTTAGACGTTTAGGGGGAGACCGAGAGGAGAACCTGTAACCCTAGCAGACTTAGAACGAACCTGCGGATTTAGGTGGACCGAGAGGACCCAAAAATCTGCAGTCGAGTGATAAGTGCATGAGACCGAGAGGAGATTGTACTATTGGTATGCTGGCATAAACAAAACCACTGTGTGTTTCTGAAATCGAATAAACTAAGGAAGCTGGAGAGTAACCCTAGGGGATCCTGGAATCTAGATTTTTAGAATTATCGACTTTTACAACTACAACAATTTCAGCAAAATATTCAGCAGAAAAATAAAATAAGTCTTTTTACTGTTTTTATTTATTATAATTTAGTATAAATCAAATCCCAAACCTTCCTCCTTTTTACAAACTTTGTGTCTTATTCTGATTCTGATTAGCAAAAACTAAACTGTTCTCGTGGGTTCGACAACCAGAGTCACAATTACATACTCTATACTACTTGATCGTACACTTGCGAAAAAGCAGATAGTTTACGCTGCCAAGTTTTTGGCGCCGTTGCCGGGGAACGGTTACAGCTTTTGTTAAAGAGACATTAGAATAAGTTTCAGAGTTTTTCTTTTATTTTTACAGTTACTTTCTTTCGACTTACTACTCTTGAAATCTGATTTTCAGGCTATTCTAGTTTATGCCCAGATTGCCCCGCAAACTGGTATCACCACTCGAAGATCCCGAAAAACTTTTCAGAGAGCAAAGTCGCAGACACCGGGCCGCGATGTCTGAGCACGGAGAAGACACCACAACCGAAACAGGAACACCCACAGGACAGCCACAACGTACTCCAGCACAGATGGCTCTTTACATTGAAGAGCTGATAGCAGCAGGTTTTGCTGCCAGGAACAATCAGAGGACTTATAACAGGTCTGGCAGGGCACTGGTCGAAAACTTTGAAGTCCCGACCGGAGGACATCAACCAGCGATTGTAGTGCCTCCCATTACAGCAGAGCACTTCGACCTGAAGTCATCCACCATTCAGACCGCCCAGACCCATTGTCCTTTTAATGGGAAAGCAGATGAAGATCCAAACGACTTCCTCGGAAAATTTGAGGATTACTGCAACAAGATTAAGTACCGAGGAGTCGAAGCGGACACGCTAAAGCTGATTTTATTCCCATACTGTTTGTTCGGTACAGCAAAGGATTGGCTGGAGGCAAGACCACCGAGGTCTATCACTACCTGGGAGGGGTGTGTTGCTGATTTCTTGGCAAAATTCTACCCTGCATCCCGCGTTATCAAACTGCAGAGCGAGATCTTATCTTTCAAACAGAAGATGGGGGAGACAGTGGTAGATGCATGGGACAGGCTAATGAGACTTGTGAAAAAATGCCCCAATCACGGCTTCGGGGACGCAAAGATTCTGCAGGTGTTCTACCACGCACTTGACAGGGAGAATGCAGACAGGATTGACAGGGAAGCTGGGGGTAACTTTTTGTACCATGTGGATAAAGATGGAGCCTACGAACTGATGAAGCAACTAGCCAAACAGGATACTCGCCTGTTTGATGACCGCAGGCTCGCAGCAGTAGCAGAACCAGTGGTTGATGACAGGATTGATAATCTCACGAAAGTGGTACAGGACTTAGTCAAGAAGGTGTACACAGAAAAGAAGCCGGTAGCATCAGTGGACGAACCTGACTTTGACGCAGCAATTCTGGAGCTTCAGACAGAAGATGCTAACTATGTACAGCAGCAGTGGGATCCTAGTCGCTACAGACCAGGCACCCGTGACCATCCAGGGTTTCGCTACGGAAATCCCAATGCAGCAGTATATGCACCAGGATTCCAGCACAGGCCACAGGCACAACAGACAGCTCCAGCTCAGCCTGCACCAGCAGCACCACAATTAAACCTGTCTCAGCAACATTTTGAGTCCTATATGGAGAAATTCAATAAGCAGTTGGAAACCAGATTCGCACAGATGGACTCATTAACTGCTGATGTGAGCCAGATGAAGATTGCTATCCGCAACCTGGAAGTACAGAATGGACAGCTTGCACAGAATCAGGCAGAACGAGCCCCAGGGAATTTACCGTCTAACACAGTGAACAATCCACGCGCTCAAATCAATGCTATCACAACTCGGAGTGGAATTGCACTGCAGGATCCACCGTATCCCAGTCATGCACGCGCAGAAAAGTCAAAAATTATTGAACAGGAGGTGATTGACCGGGAAGGCAGTTCAACCGCTGACCCTCAGAAAAGGGGTTCGGTCGAGCAGGAAGCAGCGCAGAAGAATGAGGGTAATCCAGAGACAGTGCCAACTTCTAAGGAGGTTCCTTACCCTCTGAAGACACGCAAGAGAGATGACAGCAAAGACTACGCCAGATTTCTGGAGGTATTCAAGCAATTACAGATAAATATACCTTTTGCTGAAGCACTTGCCAAAATGCCTACTTATGCGAAATTTCTTAAAGACATCTTGTACGGTAGAAGGCGAATGAGTGACTTCGAAACAGTGAATCTGACGGCAGAAGCGAGCAGTTGTGTAAAAAATGGTCTACCACTGAAAAAGAAAGACCCTGGCAGCTTTGTTATTCCAGTAACCCTGGGCAGTGCATACACAGGAAAAGCCTTATGTGATCTGGGTGCCAGCATCAACTTGATGCCACTGACCATCTTCAAAAGTCTGGGAGTCGGAGAGCCACGCCCAACCAGAATTATGCTTCAAATGGCTGACAGATCCGTGAAACCTGCCTATGGGGTAATTGAAGATATCCTGGTAAAAGTGGGAGAGCTTATTTTTCCAGCAGATTTTGTGATACTGGATATGGAGGCAGGAGAGGTTCCGCTGATCCTGGGCAGACCTTTCCTGGCGACTGGTGAAGCCATTATTAACTGCAAAAGTGGAGAGCTGTCCATGCAAATTAATGAAGAAAAAGTAAAATTTAATGTTTTCAAATCTCTCCAGCTTCCCGATCATTATGGGCATGAAAACTGCTTTGCAGTAGAGGTAATTGATGACCTGGAAAGCGATGAGATAGAAGATTTATGGGAGGAATTTGAAGACATATTTCCAGAGGAAACAGAAGAGCAACAGGATGAGCAGATCATGGGAACAGAAAGCTGGGTCAGGCTATACAGGGATGAAGGAGGCGAGCAGAAAATGACACTGGTCCCGTCACTGCAGGAACCACCAGCCCTGGAATTAAAGCAGTTGCCGGACCACCTCAGGTACGCTTTTATTGGTGAAAATAATACACTGCCAGTAATTGTTTCATCTCTTTTATCTCAGGAACAGGAACAAAAGTTACTGGAGGTACTTCGAGAGCATAAAGAAGCCATAGGATGGACAATTGCAGACTTGAAAGGAATCAGTCCTGATTATTGCATGCACAAAATAAGAATCGAAGACGGAAAGAAGCCAGTTATCCAGCCTCAAAGAAGATTGAACCCGATTATGAAAGATGTGGTACGTAAGGAGGTCATGAAGTGGCTAGAAGCAGGAATTATATACCCCATATCAGACAGCACCTGGGTGAGTCCTGTCCAGTGTGTACCGAAGAAAGGGGGTATTACAGTAGTGCAGAATGCTGATCAGGAACAGATCGCCCAGCGAACTGTCACTGGCTGGCGAATCTGTATGGACTATCGGAAGCTGAACGAGGCCACACTGAAAGACCACTTCCCGCTGCCGTTCATGGATCAAATGTTGGACAGACTAGCACACCATGCGTACTACTGCTTTCTGGACGGGTACTCGGGTTATAACCAGATCTACATAAATCCAGAAGACCAAGAAAAGACGACGTTCACTTGCCCATATGGAACGTTCGCCTTTCGAAGAATGCCGTTTGGACTGTGCAATGCTCCAGCAACATTCCAGAGGTGTATGATGGCAATTTTCTCTGATATGATAGAGAAAAACCTGGAAGTTTTTATGGACGATTTTTCGTTATTCGGAGACAGCTTCGAAGATTGCTTATACCATCTGGCCAGAGTTCTGATTCGCTGCAGGAAAACAAATCTGGTGCTCAACTGGGAAAAATGCCACTTCATGGTGACTGAAGGAATAGTGCTGGGACACAGGATTTCCAGTAAAGGGCTGGAAGTAGACAGGGCAAAAATAGAGGTGATCAAGCAGCTGCCATATCCAACCACAGTGAGGGCAATCAAGAGCTTTTTGGGCCACGCAGGATTTTACAGAAGATTTATTAAAGACTTCTCAAAAATTACAAAACCACTTTGTAATTTATTGGGAAAAGATGTGCCCTTCGTATTTGATGAAGCCTGCAAAGAAGCTTTTGACGTGCTTAAAAAAAGGCTGACGACTGCACCCATTATCACAACACCAGACTGGACGCTCCCGTTCGAGCTGATGTGCGACGCCAGTGATTATGCTGTGGGCGCGGTACTGGGACAGAGAAAGGACAAGATGTGCAGCGTCATCTATTATGCCAGCAGGGTCCTGAATGAGGCGCAGATTAATTATGGGACTACAGAGAAGGAGCTGCTGGCAGTCGTTTTTGCCCTGGATAAATTCAGATCGTACCTGGTAGGCTCTAAAGTCATTATTTTTACAGATCACAGTGCACTGAAATACTTGCTGGAAAAGAAAGATGCAAAGCCAAGGCTGCTGCGTTGGATTCTGCTGATGCAGGAATTTGACGTCGAAATCAGGGATAAAAAGGGAGTTGAAAATGTAGTAGCTGATCATCTATCTCGTCTGGAAAAACCTACAGAAGAAGTGGTGCCCATTCAAGAAAATTTTCCAGATGAACATATTATGAAGATCAAGACCAATAGACGGCCATGGTACTATGCCATTGCCAATTATTTGGTCAATGGAGAGCTCCCTGAAGACATCACCCCTTGGCAGAAAAAGAAATTTATTTCAGATTGCAGGCAATATTTCTGGGACGATCCTTATCTGTTCAAACAAGGGGCAGATAATATTCTCAGACGATGCATTCCATGTCACGAAATTCTGGAGGTAATTCAGCACTGCCACTCAGCACAGTGTGGAGGGCACTTCAGCGGACCGAGAACAGCTCACAAGGTGCTGCAGTCAGGATTTTTCTGGCCAACAGTTTTCAAGGACTGCCATGATTATGCGCAGAGTTGTGATCGCTGCCAACGGACAGGAAATATCTCCCAGAGGAATGAAATGCCCATGACACTGTGGCAGGAAGTCGAGCCTTTCGACGTGTGGGGTATTGATTTTATGGGTCCTTTTCCTTCGTCGCTGGGAAATCTCTACATCTTATTGGCAGTGGATTACGTGTCAAAGTGGGTGGAAGCAATAGCCTGCCAGAAGAACGATGCGTCAGTCGTAGAAAGGTTCCTCAAACGTAACATCTTTACCAGATTTGGGACACCGAGAGCCATGGTCAGTGATGAAGGTTCTCATTTTATCAATAAAGTCTTTGCCAAGGTTCTAAAGCAGTATGGGGTGTCTATCCATAAGGTATCACTGCCTTATCACCCTCAGGCAAACGGGCAAGCAGAGGTGTCCAACAGGGAAATAAAGAGCATATTGGAAAAAACTGTGAATCCTGGACGAAAGGACTGGTCGTTGAAGCTGGATGATGCGCTTTGGGCATACAGAACTGCTTACAAAACCCCACTGGGAATGTCCCCGTACCAGCTGGTGTTTGGGAAAGCATGTCATTTACCAGTAGAATTGGAGCACAAAGCTTACTGGGCAATCAAACAGCTGAATATGGATCACAGTTTATCAGGAAACAAACGGAAGATGGCACTCCTTGAACTGGAGGAATTTCGTAAAACTGCATACGAGAGTGCCAAAATTTATAAGGAAAAAACGAAGAAGTGGCATGACAACCGCATTCTACCAAAGAAGATAGAAATCGGGCAGAAGGTTCTCCTCTACAATTCAAGGATGAAATTCTATCCAGGGAAACTACGCTCAAGATGGTCTGGACCATTTATCGTGAAGGACATTACATCATGGGGAGTGGTGGAGCTGGAGAATCCGAGGGACAATACAGTTTTCAAGGTGAATGGGAACAGAGTCAAGCCATACAGGGATTCTCAGGAAATCATGGAGGTAGAGGCACTCTACCTCGACAGTCCGTGATTACAGCAGAGGTAACAAAGTCGGGCTGTCGACTGTAAATCACAAGCGCTGGTTGGGAGGCAACCCAACGTAGGTTAGTTGTTTTTTAGATAATTTTTACAATGTTCATAATTTGAGAGAAAAGTGAGAAAAGAGGGATTTAATGTTGAATTCAGTGATTTCAGGAAGCAGAGGCGTGCGTTTAAACGCAGAAGACTTGCGTTCAAACGCAGTGCGTTCAAACGCAGAAATCTTGCGTTCAAACGCAGCCCACCAATGGACAGGAAGAACACTGGAAACTGCTAACACTTTTGCGTTCAAACGCAGCAGACCTGCGTTCAAACGCAGAACACAACATGAAAAATTTTCAGCCACCAAGTAGTGCGTTTAAACGCAACACAGTGCGTTCAAACGCAAGATGACAAAGAAGAGGTGAAAAATTCTTAAGGCATGCGTTTAAACGCAGGACCTGCGTTCAAACGCAGAACCAATCAGCAGAGATTTTCTAGAGAGACCAAGGCATGCGTTTAAACGCAACTCCTGTGCGTTCAAACGCAGCTCATCTGAGATGCAGAAGATATGCCTTGCGTTCAAACGCAGTTCATGTGCGTTCAAACGCAACTCATCAGGCCCAGAAATATTCAAGAGCATTCAAGCACTGCGTTCAAACGCACACCCTGCGTTTAAACGCAGCTCATCAGATCTGAAAATTTTCCAGAAAAACTAAGCAGTGCGTTCAAACGCAGACCCTGCGTTCAAACGCACAATTGAGCGGGATCAAAAATTTCGGAAAATTTTGAAAAATTTTGAAATTTTGGGGCCATTTTGCAATTTCTGAAAGTTCGCCTATATATACTGTACGGATGACAGTGACTCATTTCCACACAAGTCTTCCAGTTTTCAACTCTCTCTCTAGAAAATTCTCTCTGCCCTAGCAGCCGCCAGAGCAGTCCGCCGCCAGCAGCCTCCGACGACCACCGCAGCACCGCCAGAAGGTCAAGAACAGTGTGGGGTGATCCAAATCTGCCGATTCAAACATCAACAGACTCATCTCAGAGAGACATTTCCAGATCTGTACCCGTAAGATTCACTCCGGGTACCCAGGTTCTATCTTTTCATTCTCTCTGCATATTTTCAATTTTTGCTGTTTGAATCTGAAATGGAGGTGGATCAACCTTTCATGAGGCCGGATAGGGCTATTGCACCTCTGAACATTATAGATTGCCGTCTGCTTAGGCCTAACTATTTCTGCGACCATAGGTTTGTTAACATGGAGGCTCACCGTTTCTATTTGCAAGACAAAAAGATTCGGTATGACATACCCGCTGAGAGGACCTTTCCACGTGATAGGGTAGCCATGGGGGACGAATTGTTTGAGTTTACGGGGCAGGATCAGTTTGGGGATTTGTTTACTGGGTTTCCCAATCTGCGGGTCAGTTCTGTGCTGGCTAAGGAGATTTACAGCAATCTCCAGCAGTGCATGAACAGTGAAGTCCAGTCAATTGACTGGATTTACTGCAGAAAGAGATGGATTCGAATCACTCCAGAGAGTATCCGAGAGAGTCTGGGTCTGGAGTTGGTGTTGGATGACTGTCAGTTCCAGGAACTGAGACGTCATCCATCAGAGCAGTTGAGTGAGCAGATCCTGACCACCCTGTGTGCTGGTGTCCCCGGCGCTGTCTGGTACCACCCTGAGAGGAGTCCTTCCTACCGGAAACTGCCATCGACCTACCTGATCCGAGAGGCGAAATGGTGGACAGAGTGGGTAAACAACAGAATTGTGGGTATAAAACACTTTACCCACATTGATTATAATATTGCCCTGCTTGTTTACTGTTTGATGGCTCGTGAGCCTGTGAGCCTCCCGGAAATTATCTGTGAGTTTTTCCGGGAACGGAAGGAGACCCATAGCAAGAAGGGTTTGGGTCTTCTGGGGATGTTGACAAAAATGGCGCAGGATTATCTTGTGGTCATTCCTGGCGAGCTGAGAGACATTCGACCTGTTCAAGTACGCAAGTACAAGAACATGAGATGTGCGCTGGAGGAGGCTATTCACGGGCCTCCTGAATATGTCCAAGTGGATGATGATGATGATGTTGTTCCACCTCAGGGTGGGGGTGGTGGCATGCCACCACCGCCTCCTCCCACTGATGGGGGTTTACCAGCTTTACCAGGACCCTTCCCACTGCCCCGTTCTGCCAGTTCCAGCGAACACAGGCAGCACGACCCTGACTTGGGGCAGTCTAGCAGAGGGGCCAGGCGCAGCTCTTTTGGGCGCCTGGAGAGGACTGAGCATGAGGAGTGGGTCAGGAAGAAAATTAAGGCCCAAGAAAAAGTACAAAACTACCTGGTAAAGACTGTCAAGAAAATGGCCAGGGGTCTTGGCAAATTGTTTAAGACCCAGAAGCACATCTACCACGCCCACACAGCCGCTATGAGAGCTCATGAGTCGGCACTTGCTGAAATCCAGAGTAACATGCGTGGTAGGCAGTTTAACTTTCCAGCCCGCTATTCTAGTGATAATTGTCCAAGCTGGACAATGGAGGATAGCCGGCCATTTGATAGCTTCTCTGGCCATGACCCCACACCGAGCCCGGAACATGGAGACAGTGTCGGTGACCCCGGCAGACCCGGTACCCAGTACCCACCTAGGAGAGATCATGCAGACCCAGGGGCCAGCAGTGCCCATCCCGGTGCCAGCCACGCTGGTACCGCTGCCGCAGCACGCCATGCTGCGAGGAAGCGCGCCAGAGGGCGCACCCCTTCACCATCTCCCGAGCCGACTGACCAGTCTACTCCGGAGAACACAGATTCGAGTTACCGACCAGATCAGTAGAGTCGCGAGGACGCGCCACCTCTAGTGTGGGGGTGGGGAATCGTGTCCTCCTGCATAGCCATGTCAGCATATTTTGGTCAATTTTATTTTTATTTTTATTTTCATGTTTGAGTCAGCACGTTTTTTATGATTGAGTCGACCCACCAACCTTTCTGACCTTGCATGATATACAGAGAAAAAAAAATAATATATAAAAAAAAAATAATAATAAAAAATTAAAAAAAAAATTAAAAAAAAAATAAAATAAAATAAATAGGGAAAATTAATAAATATTTTTTCTGAGAAAGGGCAACTTAGGACCTAGAAACTGAAGAGAGTCCAATGAAAGAGCTTATTAGAGTAGGAAGCACCGTAGCAGGGATACTTCAAATTTTAGTATTTTGTGCACAATTTTCACGACAGGCTATCCCGGGTATTCAGGAATGTGGAAGGTAGATACAGGCATACTTTTGACTTCTCTAGTGTGCTAGGCAGATTCGGTCTTTAGATAGTTGAATATTCTGTTTCCCGTAGAAACTAGTGGACTCTTGGAATCTGGGGTGGACCTTCGTGTTGAGTCGGTTTTATGTGGTACAAATCTGTAGCCTAAGCGAAGTTGTAGAATGTACACCACCATCCTTTAAGGTGGTTCCAAGAGAAAATCCTAAAAAGCCTACACTCCTAACGCTCCACTGCACCGTTGTAAAAACAGAGGGGATTATGAAAAAAAAAAAAACAGTTTGAAAAAAAAATATAAATAAAAATTCGTGCTTAAAGGAGAAACAACGTAATGTGCTTCCATTCACATGGAAAATTTGGATTCAATCCAATTTGGAGCTTAGGAGGGAAATTAAAGTCAAGCCGTATTACACAGGAGATGTGTCTCCCAGCAATGGGACAATTTGCAAATCAAACGCAATAACGGCTAAGAGGGTCTGAAAACCTCAAATGACTTGGCGAAGAAAAACTATCTGTTGACTAAAGATGCCTGGACCCTCAAAGTCAAAAGACGTGCCTTGTCTTGGATTGGTTTGGTGGATGTTTGGGGATACCTTAGTGAATTTGTGCATAGGATCAGTTTATATCATTTCTTGCTGTGTGTGTGAAATTTCGAAATAAGCTTGTGAGGATTTGATGATTTCAGTTTATGATAGAGAGGTTGCCCAATTTCAGAAAATATATAAAAAAAAAAATGTTAGCGTGTCTTGAGTCAGTTTGGGTATATTCTGGATCTGAGTCAGTATCTATCGAGTGTTTTGGTCTGTGTCTTGAATCTGTGAAAGAGGGGAAGTATGCAAATTGAAGTATGCAAAAATTGGGTCTGCAGGACAGTATGCAAGGGTCTGCTCGGGACGAGCAGAAGTAAGTGTGGGGGTATTTTGACAGCCTGAAAATGTATTAGTCTGGGACATCTTTTTACCAATGGTTTTAACCCTGTGAGAGTTGAGTTTGGCCATTTTCAGCTTATTTTCCACCTGATACGGGACAGAGATTTATATATCATGATTGCAAAATTTGAGTAATTTTATGCATACTTTTGTTTGTTGGATATGATCGCGGGTGCGTGTTATGTGCAGGTAACAGGTGCCGGGAAAAATGCATGAGATTGACTTGGATTGGAGGCAGCGTATCAGGAGAGCTGAGCAAAAAGAGGAAAAAATGACTAAGTTGTGCGTTCAAACGCAGAAGCTGCGTTCAAACGCACAAGGCAGGCAGAAGGAAAAGTGGCAAGATTTGGCTAAGGCGTGCGTTCATACGCAGAGACATGTGCGTTCATACGCAGGAGGCAGAGACCAAAGCGCAGAAAAAAAACTAAGTCCTGCGTTCAAACGCAGGTTGTGCGTTCATACGCAGGGCTCAACACTCAGGAGAAGAAACGACCAAGGGGTGCGTTCAAACGCAGAGGAGCTGCGTTCAAACGCATGGGTTCAGGAGCCAAAAGAAGAAATTGACTAAGTCCTGCGTTCATACGCAGGGGGGGTATGCGTTCATACGCACTGCGTTCATACGCAGGAAAGTGCGTTTGAACGCACAGACTTGTTCCAGAACCTTCCAGGACGGATCTTTTCGAGGGTAAAACAGGAATTTCGTGCGTCAGTTTTGGAGACTGTGGCAATATAAAAGGAGGTGTCCCAGCACTGTTTTAGGGTTACGAACGAAGGCATACCACAGCTATCATCATCATCAGCAGCCAGTTTCACAGCAGCCAGGAGTTGGAGCAGAGCAGGATTGGAGCAGTTTTCCAGTATCTTCAGAAATAACTAGTTTGATCTTTTCTCTTTTTATGAAACATTGTCTTTTAATAATGCAAGCTAGCTAGACCTTTTGCCTAGGTTCTCGGTGAACCTAGGGTTTATGAATTCAGCAGACTTGGTTGTTTTGATTTTCAGATGCATGGCTAGCTAAGTCTTAATACAGGATGGTTTGTTTATTATTCTGTCTTTGATTTTATTTACATACATGAATGGCCTGATCACCCAGGAGTGTTACAGACAGGACCTGGTGCGCGAGAGTGACCAGTGAATGTTAGGAAGAAAAGACAGGATTTAGTACTCTGCCTTGATGGACCGAGAGGTGAAGAGAATCAGGGGACTAGCCCAGAAGCATTAGACCAACTGTTAGACGTTTAGGGGGAGACCGAGAGGAGAACCTGTAACCCTAGCAGACTTAGAACGAACCTGCGGATTTAGGTGGACCGAGAGGACCCAAAAATCTGCAGTCGAGTGATAAGTGCATGAGACCGAGAGGAGATTGTACTATTGGTATGCTGGCATAAACAAAACCACTGTGTGTTTCTGAAATCGAATAAACTAAGGAAGCTGGAGAGTAACCCTAGGGGATCCTGGAATCTAGATTTTTAGAATTATCGACTTTTACAACTACAACAATTTCAGCAAAATATTCAGCAGAAAAATAAAATAAGTCTTTTTACTGTTTTTATTTATTATAATTTAGTATAAATCAAATCCCAAACCTTCCTCCTTTTTACAAACTTTGTGTCTTATTCTGATTCTGATTAGCAAAAACTAAACTGTTCTCGTGGGTTCGACAACCAGAGTCACAATTACATACTCTATACTACTTGATCGTACACTTGCGAAAAAGCAGATAGTTTACGCTGTCAGAGTGTGACCCCATAGGTTTCTACTTAGTTGGTAGTAACAATTATTAACATAGAGCGGCCCCTAGCAAGACATCTATGCCACCCAACTAATAAAAATAGTCGGTAATTCGAAAAACCTTGTGACCAACTTTACCGTATTGTATTATGCGTTTGTCTCTATATCCAGATTGGACACGAGACATACAAGTCACACTCGTATATCCAATCCACGGTTTCTCGATCCTGGGAATAGTCTTATCCATGCAGATAACATCAATATCCTATATTGATTTATCTAAGTCTGGCCAGGCATTTTATAAGCACTACCCCTCGAGTGGCCACGGACATTTTCTCCCATTATGTGGGAGGTAAAAATCCTCTCTACATCACTACTATCTCTAAGCTTTCTTCCTATCATGTCCGATAACTACCTTTGTACTTACCCGGTTAAGGCGCAACATTTGATAATATCAAAGCATGACATTCCACAACTTGAGCATCTAGTGACTTCCAGTCTAAGGACCACAATACCATTGTCACTATGAGAAGCACTTGTGACTTTACAAAACTTGTATGTAGCCTTCTCGTTGTGGGTCAATCCAATATACCATTACCCTTAATGCATACCCATGTGATAGACTTTATATCTCCATATCAATCTACCCACATACTAGTCTATAGTTGTTCGTCCTATTAATCAATATAATGGACTAGGTATATTTAAGATAAACAACACATTTGTAATCTAAGGACTTTATTATATTAAATATCTCCATAATTAATACAATGATTATTCTATCCAAAAACAATGTTCATACTAAATAATGTTGCCTCCAGGGAAACATTTCCAACGATCTCCCACTTGCACTAGAGCGAATCTAGTGCATCTCGTATGCCTATATATCTAGTGTGTCCTTCATGCCTGTGGTGAACAAGCGGCTTTGTAAGTGGATGCGACATATTTTCATCTGTAGGAATCTTGCATATCTTCACATCTCATCGATCGACGATCTCTCGAATAAGATGGAACTTTCTGAGTACGTGCTTGGATTTCTGGTGTGACTTGGGTTCCTTGGATTGTGCGACCGCTCCAGTGTTGTCACAATAAAACTCTATTGGATCCACAGTACTTGGAACCAAACCAAGCTCAGTAATGAACTTCCTAATCCAAACAGCCTCTTTTGCTGCATCTGATGCAACAATGTGTTGACTCAAAGACTTCTAAGTGTGTTTTGAGAAGTAACTGTTTTGAGTGATGAAAGAAAAAGACAAAGTATTTCTAAGGCTCCAAGGCCTTGAGATACTGATCAGAGCTTCAAAGCCTTAAGAGTAGCTTTATTATACTCTATGCTCTAATAATCTTGTGTTGCAGGTTGTATATCTGATGTTTAAGATCAGAGATTTGCTGAAAATATCTATGTTATATATTCTTTATACATCTAACACAATTGCAGATATCCTGATCAGAGAGAAACAAAGATTTCTGGTCTCAACATTGAAAGACTGTGAAGCATGTTCAGAGCTTCAAGGCCTTGAGATGTGCCTTAAGCTGCTGGCAGTTTTTAAAAAGTTAATTTGATTCTTTCTTGCAGGGTTTGATCTTTATTATTATGAATGTTTAATGACTTCTAAAAGTATTAAACTAGTTTATCATGAGTAATATGTTTCAGAAGTTAATCAGATTATTGTTTTATTCATTGATTCAGTTTTTATTCAGAAACTGGAAATCCAAACAGACTTAGTGCTCTTATATTGCTGGATTTTGTTGTTGCTGTGTTTTAATGTTGTTGTAGGTTTGTTAAACGTGCAAATGCAATCTCAACAAACTCCAACGAATATCTACTCAAAGCTGTTTTAAATTACAGTTAGAAAGGATGAGGATTTGCAGGAATTGAGATCCTAAAATCTCTCATTCAGTTGCAGAGAGTGGATAAAAGACTGGTTTGAATTTTGAAAGAGAGAAGCTTACAGAGAACTAAGAGAGGTGTGGAAAATTCGTGGAAGACTAGACATTCAAACACACATACATTCAGGCTTCAATTACATCTTTTAGAAGATCAATCATTCCAATTTCCTGAAGAACACATCCAGGCCTTCACAAGCTTATTCCTCTACTGTGTCCTTCTTCTGTTTTGTAATCTGCTTATCTTTTTTATATCTAAAACCTCACAAAACCTAGTGGTTGGTTATTCAAGTGAACAACAAGAGGTTCTTGTTAGCTCAACAGTTAGTAGCTGGTACTAGGGGTGCACACGGATCGGATCGGTCCGGATTGAGGTTGAGTGAATCCGATCCGCCGGTTTACGGATCGAAACGGATCGGATCCAATCGGATCCACGGTTTCGCGGATCGGACCGGATTAATCCGCGGATCTCAAATATTTCAAAAAATTTTTGAATATGTTCAACTAAAAACGTAAACACGAATATAAAATTATTATTTATTATAGTTTTTAGTTAACTTACGAAATATCTTACTCTTATATCATCAAACATCAAAATTATTTATCACAACATTGATAAGTATTGACATTACTTAGTTAAAGTTAGTATTAGAACAAATCATATTGATGAAATTAGTAAAAGTTAACATAATAATAAGTATAACGGATCAAATGGATTGACGGATCGGATCGGATTTATATTTTTCAATCCTAGTCCGATCCATCACGGATCGGACCGGACCCGATCCGTCACGGTTCGGACGGATTTGCGGATCGGTGCGGATTGACAGAATCTTGTGCACCCCTAGCTGGTACTAGATAGGTTTGGAACCACAAGCTGTATAGGTGTAAGGGAATTCAATTAGGCTTGAAGATCTAGGGTTGTTTCTGTGTGAGTAATAAGAAGTGTTTGCCCAATCCTGGTGGGATTAGATCCCTCAGGCAGAGATTAGGTCCATTCGGACGGAACTCTGTAAATTGCGTTGTGTTCTTTACTTTACAGTTTTGTTATTTTCTGCTGCAAGCAACTCAAATCAAACTAGGGTTTATAAACTGTTCAGAACTAGTGGTTTTCAAGGCCTTGAAGCTTTCTGTTTGCCTTAGAGAGTTTCTGACTAGTTTTCTAAAATCTCAAGGCCTTGAGATTTGAGTTTCTCACTTATTCACTTAGTAAAAATTTGTGTTTAGCAAAATGTTTCCATTCTCTATTCAACCCCCCCCCTTATAGAGTATATTGGTCCTGTATTTTGTCTACATTACAAACTTTTAATTGGTATCAGAGCTTGGGTCACTAATATAGATCTAACAATCTTGTGACTATGAGTAATATAGGAGATGGTGGATTCTCACAAGGAAGGGCAACAAACACACCTCAATTGTTTTGTGGTGATAACTTCATGCACTGGAAGGCATTGATGAAGATGTTCATCATTGATCAAGACACGGAACTGTGGTCAATAGTTCAGAATGGTCCTCATGAGTATTACACTACAATAGATGGAGTTAGATGCAGAGTTCAACAGAGTGTCAAATTGCAAAAGTGCCAAAGAAGTATGGGACAAACTGGTTGTGACATACTCCCTCCGTATCTTTTGTTTCTTCAAAAAAATGAAGAGGGAACAAGAATTAAGGAAGGCTGGAAATGGCTAACTTACCCCTGCCCATTTCTGGTGAGTGGAAAACAGGTGGGACTCTCTCTCTCTGGTTTAACGGAGGCATGACTATGCTACCAACTTGTTTAAGTCTAACATGAACATCATCAATAAGAACATCACAAAAAATTTCAGAATCATTTGAACACATTATAGATCTTACAACAACAAAAATAATCAGAATTGTGCCAAAGAAATTGGGAAAAATTATCACCAAAAACACCACAATTTGCAGAATCATCTTAAAAAATTCTAAATCCTGTAACAACAAAAGAAAACCATATTTGTACCGAGGAAATTTAGAAAAATCATCACAAGGGCACATAAAATTTGCATATATTTTTAACAAATTCTTCTGCAACAACCACAACAACCAGATCTACACAAAAGATCAACAAATTTGCAAAATAGAGAAGGGGAAGAGAAATGAATCGTGACCAAGAACAAGCTAGACGAAGAACAAAAGAGGGTCAGAGCTTGTAACCGCCGTCGTTATCGATCGGTTCTTCCTCCGATCTCTTCTTGTCTGTGGCAGCGTCGAGCTTGGGGAACCCTGACTCTCAGGGTGGTGATCAACCTAGGTCAGACAAGAAGAAAAGGGGAGAGAAGAAAAAGGATGGTGAAGAATAAAAGGGGAAATCTTCTAAGGAAAGTAAGAAGAAGTCCACTGAAGGAGAACAAGAGAAAGAGAAACCTGCTGAGAAGAAATCAAGGGTTAAGCAAGTTGCTGCTGCAACCAAAAAGGGTTATCAAGGTAAAAATGTACTTCCTTCGGATTGGTTTGTTAGTTCTGAAGTTAGGAAAATTTGGATGCAAGGGTATGCTTCTTCTAAGGTTGCTTTTTGTAATATGATTTCTGAATAGTTATTAGATAA
Source organism: Linanthus parryae (assembly GCA_023055425.1). NCBI lineage: Eukaryota > Viridiplantae > Streptophyta > Magnoliopsida > Ericales > Polemoniaceae > Linanthus > Linanthus parryae. Next base: position 85,764,367 of record JALGPY010000008.1, on the reverse strand, counting down.
ACTGGATATTGAGTGTATGAGGAAGTTAAGGGATTCTGTAGTTTGGAAGGTTTTAAATCCTAGTTCTAAAGCTTATCCTAGGTTAACTAGGTTGTTTTATCTGAATTTGGTTCAAGAAGGAGATGATAAATTGGTGTTAACCTCTAAGGTGGTTGGGATTAACTTAAAGCTAGATCATAGGACTTTTGCCAAAGTCTTGGGCAATCCTAAGAAGTATAATGTTGGTGATCATCCTGATAGGAAGGAGTGTCTAGAAAAGGCCAAAGCTATGTTCTTCATTGATGGTGTTCCCTCTGGTCCTAAACAGTTGACACACTCTGTGCTCAACTGTAAAGCTAAGATTTTGTTTACAATTCTGATGATAATTGTTGTTCCTAGGGAAAACTCAAGAGAGTTGGTTACTGATAAAGTTCTTATTCTGATGTATATGATATGTCAAGGGTTTGAGATTGACTTGCCAACAGTAGTTATGGAGCATATGATCTACTGTGCTACTAGAACTAGAAACCATCCTCTTCCCTATGCCAACCTATTACCTATTTTCTTTGAGAATTTTGAGGTACCTGTGAAAGGAGAGGAAAAGATAACTGGTGGTTTTGGGTTAATTAATGAGACTGCTTTACAAAGGATTGGAGTGGTTCGGACAGGAAGAGGTCATTGGAAGTTCTATTCAGAGTTATCCAAAGCTGAGCTTGAAGAGAAAGAGTTTTTGAAAGCTAACTACAACAGGAAAGGGACAAGCAAATGAGTATTACTCTCTGCTGGTTGAGAAGTTTGAAGAACAGCAGGTTGAGATTGAAGATCTTAGACAAAGGCTATTTGATCTATCTTATGAGTTTAATCAGTTCAAGGGTTTGATGAATGTGATGAATGAAAAACTGGATGTTGTCATCACAGGTTTGAACTTGGAGAAGATTCCTTCTGCTACTAGTGATGACACCAGTGTTGACTCAGATGAAAGGCTAGGTGATTTCTTGAAGAAGAAGAAGAAGCCTATTCCAGTGGTACTCACTTCAAAGGATCTACATGAGCAAACTGATGAAGAAGAAGCTGGTGAAGACACAGGTGTTGATGCAACTACAGAGGGAGATTCAGTGCAGATTAAGAACAAGATGGTGGATGAGATCATTGAGGAAGTTGTTGCTGAGGTGGATGCTGAACAAGAAGAGGATCGGTCTGCTGAAGATGCTGCAAGTGATGAAGAAGTTGGAGAAAGCTCAGAGAAAGGCCAAGCATCAAAGAATAAGTGAAGATATGAGAAGAACAAAGTCTTGATCCTTTCTTTCTGTCTTTCTCTCTTTTCTTCTTTTCTGTTCTCAAGGCCTTGACATTCAGAAGGATTTTTCTTAGGACTCTGAGTAATGATCTGATAACTCTGCATTATAGTTATCTATTCGTATAATTTCTTATCGGATTTCGTGCAAAAATGGAGAATTTAGAGTAGTTCCGAGTCGTTTTGAGCGAGAATTGATCATGTGAGCGTTTTGTGCATTACTTGTGAAGTCCAGGCGTTTTCTATCTCGTTTTACGTGTGATTTATCATATGTTGTCACATTTGATCTTTGTGGGGTGTTCGTGTTGTGCTTTTCAGGAACGGAGCACGCGAGGAGCAAGTGGATAGAGGAAACGAACTTCGGAAACTAAGGCGAGCTCGAGAATCGGGAAGGAAAGCAAGAGACAATGATTCGAGTGCTAGAGAGGCACGTGAGAAGATGTTACGGTCATTGAGCATGTGGAGAGCTCAAAATGGAGGATCAAGTGATGGGTCGATGCTCGGAAAGTGATTCGAAAGCATGCGCTACGAGGGGACGAATTTCCGATTTTTGCCAACTTCATAGAAGGTCGTACGACCTCAATCAGAGGTCACACGACCTGAGAAAGTTAGGACAGAGAGTAGTATAGTTGGAAGGAGGTCCTTCAGGACCTGATCAGAGGTCACAGGACCTGGTGGAGATTCGCCAGAGGTCGCAGGACCTCAATCTCAGGTCGCAGGACCTGCGGGTCAGAATGCAGCAAGCAGCGAAAACTTGTGTAGGTCTTGCAAGACCTATTCAGAGGTCACACGACCTCCCCTTTCCCTTTCCAGAGGTCGTACGACCTGGAAGCGAGGTCGTGCGACCTGGGTCTGGCCAAAATTTTCTCAAACTTTGCGGGAACTTTTTATAATTAACTCTAATGAGTCCCAAACACTTGGGAACGTATTTTAGACTTGTTTAGGTCGTTTTTGAAGGGGGAGACGGGACAAAAAACGTTCTCGAAGCTTTGGGGGAGCTTGGAGCAATCCGGAGCCATTCGTTTGCTTCCTCTACTCTCTCTTCTTCGTAGTTTTGTGTTCATGATCATGAAACTTGCTAGTTTGATCATGAATCGTAGTAGCTAAGTACTTAACATCGGGATTTCTCAAACGGTAGCTAGGGTTTGAAGCCGTGTTTGGCGAAATATGAGTTTGATTCATGCTTGATTGAACTTAATAGATGATGAATGTTTTTGCTATGTTTAATTCTCGTTCTTAATCAATCTTGTTGTTTGGCCATCAATATGAAGATTATAGGTAATACGTTAGTGAAAGCAACGAATTACCCGGATAAGTGAATTAAGCACGTGGTCGCAGGTTAGAGAAATCAACCATTGACTGTGAACTTGGAGTAGAATTATACGTAATTATATGTTTTAGGTCTAATTAGAACTTGGTAACTCGGTTGTAATTTGACCTACTCATAGAAAGCTAGCTTGGTAACTCGGTTAGCATTATTGCTCGTTTTGCAAAATAACACATCGTCTGTGTTTCAAAACGTAATTCGTTAACGGTATTCACTTGTCCCTCATATTAATCTCAATTTTAATTATTAGTTGTTATTTACATTCTTAGTTACTTAAACAAAATCAATTGCTAGCCCACACAAAGTTAATCATACTAGTTAGTTCACGACAAGTCCTCTGGGATTCGACAACCCTCTTTATCACATTATTACTAGAACGATAACCGTACACTTGCGGAAATCGTGTCAAGTTTTTGGCGCCGTTGCCGGGGACTTCGGTTGAATTAATTAGAATTGTTAGCTTTAGGGATTTTATTTTCTGTTTATATCTGTCACTCCCCTTCGTTCTAGTGTGACTTGTGTTTCAGGTGAATCTCTCGGCGCATGACCCGTTCTTAAAACGAGCTATTGTACCCACAGTTAGAAGATCCGTAATCACTTTTGCACAACGAGCGTAGAGACTCGAGGAAATCAGTTCCAATGGGTGACCAACAGGGAATCGAGTTGGAAAGACTCCGCAAGCTTGCGGAAGATGCAGAGGCCGCTAGAGTCGCTGCCGAGACCAGAGTGGCCAATTCATTGAGGGAAACTGAGTTGCTCAGAGCTCAGTTAGCTGCTGCAAAGGCTTTAGTTGCTAACCCTCCTATACCTCTGATTCCTCCTAATGGAGCTTAGCAAGTGGTTCAAAGGAACAATGTGGCACAGGAAGATGATCGTCCTTTGGTGGACTATTTCAGAACCACGCCAGCTGGATACCAACCTACCATTGTGAGGCCACAGATTAATGCTGCTCACTTTGAGTTGCGCCAGCAGGTAATGGATATGGTGCGTACTGAGTGCCTATTTACAGGAGCTCCGGGAGATGATCCGAATGCCCACTTGCTTAACTTTGGGCAAATTACTTCCACATTTCATAATGAGCAAGTTCCAGATGAAACAGTGAAGTTGATGCTATTTCCTTTCTCTTTATCTGGAAAATCTAAGACTTGGCTCATGGAACAACCAGCGGGATCAATTACAACATGGGCAGAGTGTTGCCACGAGTTTATGAGAAAATATCTACCGCCATCCAAAGTTGCTTAGCTCATGGCTGATATTAGGAATTTTACTGAGCAAAAGGATGACTCTCTAGGAGATACATGGAGGAAATTCAACCAACTTCTTCGCAGATGCCCTACTCATGGAGAGCCGTGGTATAAACTCCTCCATTATTTCTATAATGCTCTAGACAGGGAAACATTACATGAACTAGATATGTTAGCTGGAGGCAATTTCATGGGCTTGAAAGTGCAGGAATGCCAAGATCTGTGGCGAAGCGTGAGTCTACGAGATCTGAGACTCGTAGATACTCGGAATCTGATGCAGCTCTAGTCAACTGGATTGAGTCAATGGTGGAGCAGATTTTTGAACAGCAAATGGCAGTCATGACCTCAGCAGCATAAATCCATTAGCACATGTGAAGTATATGGGAGAAATGATCGGGGAAGAGAATCAGGGATATGGCTCTGAAATTGAAGAAGTGAATTACATGGGTCCACCACGACAGGAACAGTGGTCGAACATTTATCAGCCCAACAAGCGCAATCACTCAAAATTCAGCTATAGTAATCCAAACAGAGGGTTATATGCACCTGGTCAGGAGCCTAATCCTCCATATCAGGCTCAGAGACAAGCCACGCAGCCACAGGCACAACAACAACAGGATTCGGAAATGAATGCCTTGTTGAGACAATTGGTTACTCAGCAACAACAGACAAATGAGAAGATGGATAGGATGGAGCACAAGTTTGTAGCCATGGAAGCCACTATTAAGAGTCATGAGACACAGATTGAGCAAAATGCCAATCAGCTTACTAAATCTTCACCTGGCATGCTTCCTGCTAATTATATTGTTCCTACTGAGCAGCTCAAAGCTATTACTACTCGTAGTGGCACTACTACTCAGAATCCTTCATATCCTAGCCATGCGAGAGCTGAAGCTACTAAAGCCACAGAGAAAGAATTGAGTGAAGAGGTACCCAAGGCCGCGAGTCCCCAATCAAAGGAAACAACTGAGAAGAAAGAAGAGCACAAAAACACTCTAAATCCGGCTAATTTAGTGCCAAATGTGCCATATCCGGCGGCAATAAAGAGGAACGATGAAGATCATTATGGGAGATTTTTGGAGATATTCAGATAACTGCACATCAACATCCCTCTTGTTGAAGCACTTGCTCAGATGCCCAAGTATAAGAAGTTCTTAAAGGAAATTTTATGGGATAAGAAGAGCATAGACCCTTATGCCACGGTGAAGCTGACAGAGACATGTAGTACTGTGATACAGCGAGATATTCCCAAGATGAGAGATCCAGGCAGTGTCATCTTAGGCTGTACTCTTGGGGGTGGATATCATACGCATGGGCTTTGCGATTTAGGCGCGAGTATTAATCTCATGCCATTGTCCCTATTTCAGAGATTGGGCATTGGTGCGCCAACCCCAGTGAAGATGGGTCTGCAACTGGCAGACAATTCTATTGTTACAACAAATGGGGTGATTGATAATTTGCTTGTTAAAGTGGGTGCATTTTTCTTTCCAGCTGACTTTGTGATAGTGGAAATCAAGGAGGATCGCGATGTGCCACTTATCTTCGGAAGACCGCTTTTGAAGACAATGCGCGCAAATGTGGATTTAGAGACTGAGGAGCTCACTATCAAAGCTCTAGATTCATCACTTGTATTTAAGGCATTTGTTCCGGGCAAAGGGAAGAATAAATTAGCGATGATCAAATTTAGAGAGAGAGATGTGGATCCTACACCTGGGTTGTCTACGGTTTTGCAACCCGATCCACCCGATTCAGAAAAGAAGTGCGCATGATGTGGTGCAAAAGATCGAGAGCAAGAAACTGAAGGAGGAGGCACGTCGTGCTAGACCTCCTTGACATTTTTGTAGGTAATTGGGTCGGGTCGTCGACCTTAAATTACAAGGCGCTTGTTGGGAGGCAACCCAACCTATTTATTTGCATTAGATTAGGGAGTTTGTTTTTAATACAGTTACGTTTTGTGTTTGTAGTTATTAATGTGGAGAGATGAGAGAGAGAGAGAGGGACTAATGATGTTTTCAAGTGACATATATGAGCAGGTTATGGGAGAATCTACCCCGGTGTGCCATGGCACACATGACCGTCATAGGGGCTCGTGCATGCGAGTTGGGGATTCTCTAGACACAGATTTTAGCAGAGGAGGGCAATCGACCCCGGTGTGCGAGTACACATTGACTGTATAGGAGCATGGTGGCGCCACTATTGTGCTTGGGGATTTCTTTGCGTATTTCGTCCCCACCCTTGAGGTGGTTGTGAGTATCTTTTTCCTCTTGTAAAAATTTGTGTCTCTTTTATTGTATATGTCACGCTCCATCCCATTTACTGGCCCTACACATTAATTGCCGAGTCCTATGTTTAATCTCTAAATTCGTTGAGGACAACGAGGCATTCAGTGTAGTGGTGGTTTAACTGTCTACTAGCTAATGTGTCCTGCATAGCCAGTTACATGTAGAATGTTTAGATGTATTGTGAGTTAGTGTTGTGCTTTTTGTTATGTTTTTACTTATATTGTCGTATTGTGTAGAGTAGATTTATATTCTGTTTGCACTTTTAAATAATTGAGTATACCTACCAACAAAGTAAATTGTGTAGAGTCAAATTTTTTCGAGTGAAAGCCTTGGATATCGAGTTAGGACATTATGAAAAATACAAAAAAGTGAGAAAAGGAGAAATATTCATAAAAAACAAGAAAAATTGAAAATTTTGAAAAAAGGCAATTGAGAGAAGCATAGACTTGGTTGATTTAGTGAGATGTGAACACTTTAGGCATAGGGCGTGAACTTTGGCCGTGAATGACTCTTTTAGTTCCCCCTAGTAAGTATAGAGAGAATCTCATTACGGGAATGCCTACCTAGTTTTAAACTAAAATTAAATTTTAAAAGCTAAAGTGTGTGCTGTTTTTCTCTTAAAAGAGTTGAGCTTGGTGATTGCTAAACAAGCCGAATGTTCATTTTGTCCGTCTTAGGTAGTCGCCATCCCGCCTCGTAGTGGCACACAGAACAGTTGTGCGAGGATGTGTATTAAAGCACTCACTGCTTCTTAGATCTTACCTTGTAGGACCACTAGATAACCCTAATTGATCCTTGGATTCATTGTTATCCTCTATGACCTAGGGAGACGATTCTTGGCCTTCATCATATATCGTTTAGAATTACCTTTCTAGAGCGTCACGAGGGAGCAGTAGTTAAGGGGGTTCGTTGAGGGAGTGATTCATTTCACATTTATGTGAGTCCTATTGTTCGCATGTGCTTCATTAGATATATTAAAGGGGATGCGAGGGTGAGTGAGTCGGCTTGCACACTACGATGTGTCGGTGTTCCATGTCATTACATCGTGGACACAGTAGTGGAGAGCCTAAGTGCATGACGTCTAATGCGCACGAAAATGGGATTGGTTTAACTTAATTGGTGGATCGTGCTAGGTATCGTATCTTTTCATCATCGCGGCGTAGGAGGACCGGTTGGATTATGCACGAGACATGCATCTTATTGACTACTTGAGAGGGGCCGTGACTACATTTTAGTGTGGGGGTGTCGACTTTTGACTATGGACATCGAGATTGTGCTTTTGACGAGTCCATCCCTACACATATACTTTGATTGGTTTGCGGTTTGTTTGGTGCCATCACGTGCTTCATTGAGTTAGGGGGAGACGAATTTTATATGTGATACTCATTCATTGGACTGTTTATTTCCTCCCCCTAACGTGTTTGTAATTGCTTAATTCTTGGAGGACCGCTCGTGTATTTTTGCTATTATATTGTGGATGTATTGTTGAGAGAGAAAAAAAAAGAAGAAAAAAATAAAAAAAAAAGAAAGAGAAAGAGAGAAAAAAAGGAGAGGAATAAATTATTAAAGTATGCTTATTGGAAATCGAGTGGTGGAGTTCTTATTTCGTTGGACGGTGATTTACAGGTCGTGCACGTTTCGCCACGATGGCCGCATATATCGTTATTGTACCGGGGTTTGAGGGGATCGAGGGCCGGAGTCGGTGAGATTCGGGTTGTGGATTCCTATCATCAGGGTGAGGGTGTGTGAGATGCGGGTTTTAATGTGAGGATGTGACGCTTTAGGACTTATTACTTCATGATTATCCTTTTGTCCCTAAGCCTCAACATTTTAAACCATTAGTGGAATAGGAGCTCGGACTATGAACATGGCTTAGCCTTGGTTAGCCTCTTATTTTATCGGCACACATGAAGAGGTAGATTGTTCTTCATAGTAAAGTTAAGCTTTCTATACTAACTATGGGGATTTACTTTTTGTCGAGTTTAGCTGCGGTTCACACCTCGTGCTTAAATTTTTCATCATCCATGAGCACTGGTCTACGTGTATTGAAATTGCTTGATCTCACAAAAAGTATTCAGTTTGTGTTTTATGTTTAAGATCGAGTCTAGATTTGCATCATCTTTCTGCATTGTAGTGTCGTGAGTCATGTTAGAGTCATTTGAGTCATGTTGGCTAATAGACATTTAGATGCAGTAGATGGGACTTTGCTCGGGACGAGCAAACGATAGCGTGGGGGTATTTGATAACTCTTCATTAGAGTTATCTATTCGTATAATTTCTTATCGGTTTTCGTGCAAAAATGGAGAATTTAGAGTCGTTCCGAGTCGTTTTGAGCGAGAATTGATCATGTGAGCATTTTTTGCATTACTTGTGAAGTCCGGGCGTATAGTTGGAAGTTAGGACAGAGAGCAGTATAGTTGGAAGGAGGTCCTGCAGGACCTGATCAGAGGTCACAGGACCTGGTGGAGATTCGCCAGAGGTCGCAGGACCTCATTCTCAGGTCGCAGGACCTGCGGGTCAGAATGCAGCAAGCAGCGAACACTTGTTCAGGTCTTGCAAGACCTATTCAGAGGTCACACGACCTCCCCTTGCCCTTTCCAGAGGTCGTACGACCTGGAAGCGAGGTCGTGCGACCTGGGTCTGGCCAAAATTTTCTCAAACTTTGCGGGAACTTTTTGTAATTAACTCTAATGAGTCCCAAACAATTGGGAACGTATTTTAGACTGGTTTAGGTCGTTTTTGAAGGGGGAGACGGGACAAAAAACGTTCTCGGAGCTTGGGGGAGCTTGGAGCAATCCGGAGCCATTCGTTTCCTTCCTCTACTCTCTCTTCTTCGTAGTTTTGTGTTCATGATCATGAAACTTGCTAGTTTGATCATGAATCGTATTAGCTAAGTACTTTACATCGGGATTTCTCAAACGGTAGCTAGGGTTTGAAGCCGTGTTTGGCGAATTATGAGTTTGATTCATGGTTGATTGAACTTAATAGATGATGAATGTTTTTGCTATGTTTAATTCTCGTTCTTAATCAATCTTTGTGTTGTTTGGCCATCAATATGAAGATTATAGGTAATACGTTAGTGAAAGCAACGAATTACCCGGATAAGTGAATTAAGCACGTAGTCGCAGGTTAGATAAATCAACCATTGACTGTGAACTTGGAGTAGAATTATACGTAATTATATGTTTTAGGTCTAATTAGAACTTGGTAACTCGTTTGTAATTTGACCTAGTCATAGAAAGCTAGCTTGGTAACTCGGTTAGCATTATTGCTCGTTTGGCAAAATAACACATCGTTTGTGTTTCAAAACGTAATTCGTTAACGGTATTCACCTAGTGATCCTAGAGAAATCCTGATACTTGTCCCTCATATTAATCTCAATTTTCATTATTAGTTGTTATTTACATTCTTAGTTAATTAAACAAAATCATTTGCTAGCCCACACAAATTTAATCATACTAATTAGTTCACGACAAGTCCTCTGGGATTCGACAACCCTCTTTATCACATTATTACTAGAACGATAACCGTACACTTGCGGAAATCTTGTCATGATCCAACATTTCTTCACCTTTATTTGATGAAAGTCAAAAAGGGGGAGAAACTATGTGCTATTTTGTGGTTACTCTTCAGTGTTTAAATAATAATATTTTGGAGTTTTTGTGCTAATCAGTTATGTTCTGGTATTATTTGTGTTATCTATGATTACTGGTTATCTGTGTTAAGTTGATTTGAAATTACTGTTTATTGTTTCTGCAAGTGTTGATATCTAATTCTTACAAGGAGTTGCAGGGATATTTACACAAGATTATGGGTTTTGTCTTTCATCAAGGGGGAGATTGTTGACTCAAAGACTTCTAAGTGTGTTTTGAGAAGTAACTGTTTCGAGTGATGAAAGACAAAGACAAAGTATTTCTAAGGCTCCAAGGCCTTGATATACTGATCAGAGCTTCAAAGCCTTGAGAGTAGCTTTATTATACTGTATCCTCTAATAATCTTGTGTTGCATGTTGTATATCTGATGTTTAAGATCAGAGATTTGCTGCAAATATCTATGTTATATATTCTTTATACATCTAACACAATTTCTGATATCCTGATTAGAGAGAATCAAAGATTTCTGGTCTCAACATTGAAAGACTGTGAAGCATGTTCAGAGCTTCAAGGCCTTGAGATGTGCCTTAAGCTGCTGACAGTTTTTGCAGAGTTAATTTGATTCTTCGTTGCAGGGTTTGATCTTTATTATTATGAATGTTTAATGACTTCTAAAAGTATTAAACTAGTTTATCATGAGTTATATGTTTCAGAAGTTAATCAGATTATTGTTTTATTCATATGATTCAGTTTTTATTCAGAAACTGGAAATCCAAACAGACTTAGTGCTGTTATATTTCTAGATTTTGTTGTTGCTGTGTTTTAATGTTGTTGCAGGTTTGTTAAACGTGCAAATTCAATCTCAACAAACTCCAACGGATATCTACTCAAAGATGTTTTAAATTACAGTTAGAAAGGATGAGAATTTGCAGGAACTGATATCCTAAAATCTCTCATTCAGTTGCAGAGAGTGGATAAAAGGCTGGTTTGAATTTTGAAAGAGAGAAGCTTACAGAGAACTGAGAGAGGTGTGGAAAATTCGTGGAAGACCAGACATTCAAACACACATACATTCAGGCTTCAATTACAGCTTTCAGAAGATCAATCATTCCAGTATCCTGAAGAACACATCCAGGCCTTCACAAGCTTATTCCTCTACCGTGTTCTTCTTCTGTTTTGTAATCTGCTTTTCTTTTTTATGTCTACAACCTCACAAAATGGTTGGTTGTTCAAGTGAACAACAAGAGGTTCTTGTTAGCTCAACAGTTAGTAGCTGGTACTAGATTGGTCTAGAACTACAAGCTTTATAGGTGTAAGGGAATTCACTTAGGCTTGGAGATCTAGGGCTTTTTCTGTGTGAGTAATAAGAAGTGTTTGCCCAATCCTGGTGGGATTAGATCCCTCAGGCAGAGATTAGGTCCATTGGGACTGAACTCTATAAATTGCATTGTGTTCTTTACTTTACAATTTTGTTATTTTCTGCTGCAAGCAATTAAATCAAACTAGGGTTTATAAACTGTTCAGAACTAGTGGTAGTTTAAGGCCTTGAATCTTTCTGTTTGCCTTAGAAAGTTTGTGACTAGTTTTCTAAAATCTCAAGGCCTTGAGATTTGAGTTTCTCACTTATTCACTTAGTTAAAATTTTTGTTTAGCAAAAAGTTTCCATAATCTATTCAACCCCCCTTCTAGAGTATTTTGGTCTCGTATTTAGTCTACATTACAAACTTTCACAATGTACTCAGCAACCGTCTCTTGCTTGGAAGTTTTCCAGCTCACAGCTCCTCCATCTAGGTACAACACAAATCCCGATTGCGATCTAAAACCATCTTTGTCGTTTTGGAAGCTTGCATCTATGTTACCCCTTACACGCAACTCTTCCTCCCCTCCATAAATCAAGAATGCATCCATAGTTCTTCTCAATTACTTGAGGATGTTCATGACCGCTATCCAGTGACTCTCACCCGAATTAGACTAATATGTGCTTATCATACTCAACGCGTATGGCACATCTGGTCTAGTAAATAACATGGCGTACATGATGGATCCTATGGCCGAGGCATAGGGAAACCTACTCATGCGTTCCTTCTCAATCTCATTGCAAGGACACTCATCCATTGAAAGGGTGATTCCATGCGACATGGGCAAGAATCCCTTCTTGGAATCTTGCATGTTGAACCGTTTCAAAACCTTGTCTATATATGTACTTTGACTTAGGCCTAGCAGCTTCCTCGATCTATTCATATAGATTGATAACAAGTATATAAGCTGCATCCCCTAAGTCCTTCATTGAGAATCACTTCCCTAGCCAATATTTAACAGATTGCAAGGTAGGAAAGTCGTTTCGGATGCGTAGTATGTCATCCACATACAAGACCAGAAACACAATAGAGCTCCCACTAACCTTCTTGTATACACAAGGTTCATCTTCGTTCTTGATGAATCCAAACTCTTTGAACGCGTCATCAAAATGTAGATTCCAACTCCTAGAAGCTTGCATCAACCCATAAATGGATCGCTGCAACTTCAACACTTTATGGGCATGCTCTGGATCCTCAAGGAGGTTTCCATAACAAAAATGTTGTTTTGACATTCATCTTCCAAATCTCATAATCGTGATAAGCTGCAATAGTAAGTAGGGTTCAAATGAATTTGGTCATTGCGACTGGGGAAAAGGTGAATGTCAAAATAACATTTTGCCACCAATCGACCTGAATCCTTTTGCCACCAATCGGCCCGAATGTCAAAACAACGTCTCGTAATCATTTGAAGTTGGAGGACAGGTTTCATCATAGTCAATACCATGAATCTGTCTGAATCCTTTTGCCACCAATCGGCCCTTATAGGCAATCACAATGCCATCCATGTCGGTCTTCTTCTTGAAGACCAACTTGCACCCTATGGGCCGAGCCCCTTGGGGTGGTTCAACCAAAGTCCATACTTTGTTGGTATACATGGATTCCATCTCAGATCTCATAGCTTCATGCCACTTTTGAGAGTATGTCCCTTTCATGGCCTCTCCATAGGTAGTAGGCTCATCATCTATGAGCAACGCGTCACCAGACTCAGTCATAAGAAGTCCATACCTCTCTGGCTCCTGGCGCACTCTATTCGGCCTACGAATTTCTTGTGTTACTTAAACATGTTCCTCCACAACATCTTGCGGTTCCTGTTCATGTTCCATATTAGGATATGTGGTTTGTGGTTCTTGATTTTCTTCAAGTTCAACTGTCCTCCAACTTGCTCCTTTAGAGACAAATTCTCTTTCTAGGAACATGCCGGTCCGAGCAACAAACACTTTGTTCTTAGCAGGATTGTAGAAATAATACCCATTCCTTTCCTTAGGGTATCCCACAAACTTAAACTTATCCGACTTGGGCCTGGGCTTCTCTGTTTGTAAACGTTTTACATACACATCGCAGCCCCAAATCCGCATCAACGATAGTGTGGGGCGCCTCCCACTCCACATCTCATATGGAGTCTTCATGACTGATTTAGATGGAACACGGTTAAGGGTGAAAGGTGCACATAATAGAGCATGCCCCCAAAATGATAATGGAAGATCTGTTTGACACATCATAGATCGAACCATGTCCAATAGAGTTCGATTCCTCCTCTCAAACACGCCATTCCATTGTCGCGATCCGGGTGGAGTGATTTGGGAAAAGATCCCACACTCTCTAAGATAGTCGTCAAACTCTTGGCTTAAGTATTCTCCTCCACAATATGATCATAGAGCCTTTATACTCTTGACAAGTTGCTTCTCTACTTCATTATTGAATTCATTAAACTTTTCAAAGGATTCGATGTAATACCCTGTATATTTGCTAGGGGTAAAGTGGTAAATTGGGAAGAGGAATATGATTTTATTTGCAAAATAGCGTTGGGGCGAATTATCGTGTTTGATAGTTAAAGAAATCCGGGTGATAATTCTTGAAAATTATTAGAAATAATAGCTGCAGTGTTTCTTTATATCTTGTCAGGGAGCGCGTGTGCGACCACCGTGATATACCATACACCCATCGCACCCAATCACCTTATACTTTGGTGCACCCAAACCACCCGAATATTTCACTCATCTTACTCATGAAGCTTCACCACTTTCGGTGAATTTCCATCACCACCAACATGTCAATTTCACCACCATCACTTCAAACCTCTTTTGCCATGTGAGAACATGGACTCCACTATAAATTTCTTGTATAAATCACCCCCTTGTCTCCCTTCTTCCTCCACAACCCTCACCATCATCACCGACATTTCCACCATCGTCACCATCTCAAACTCCATGGCAAGCACCACCACCTTCACCCCATTGTCCTCTCCCTCCATCTTCATCTTCCTTTCTCTCTCTCTCTCTCTCTATCTCTCTCTCTCTCTCTCTCTGTCTCTCTCTCTCTCTCTCTCGGTGATCAGAGACTCCCAACAGCAGGAGTGGTCGACAGCAACCCAGCACCGTCACCATCTGCCGTTTTTCCTGTCAAGAATCCCCCACCGAGAGGAGCAACCCACTCTGTTTCTTTCTCTATCTCTCTCTCTATCCCACCCACTCTCTATCGCGACCAGAAAGGAAGAAGAAGAAGAAGGAAAGTAGCAGAGAAAGAGAGCAGCAGCAGCCATAGTTGAAGAGGACACCGCGAATCGCCACCGAAACTCCATTGTTTCCGGCGAATCTTCCGGCCAAGCTCCACCAGCGTCATTCAGAGCCTCCCACTCCGTTCTGAACCTTCTGGTCGACTCCTAGGGGTCCGACCAAGCCACCAGAAGGCTTAACCAGACCCCAAACAACCCACATCACCGGTGTTAAGCACCATCTCCGACGACGACGCAGTGCACTTTTTCCCGACCCAAAACTCTACTATTTCTCGCGATTCTTGGTTTCGTTATGCTTTAATCTTGACCGTGAGTTGATTTATCTAGAAAAATCCATGTCTTGCTTGCTTGATTTCAGTTTGGATTGATTAAATTGGTGATGCATGTTTGGGGAGATCACCTAAAACTCCAAGGAGGGGCCTCGCTCCCGCTCCCAATCCTCGCTCCCGAGCTTTTCGCTCGAATTCGCCTATAATCCTTGCTCCCAAAATTCCAGAGCGCGCTCTTACCAACACTTTGTACTTTCTTAGAAATTAGCCTTAATACTTAGTTAACAAACCTCCTTCAAACTAAGTCAGACAAAGTTTTCAACTAAAATGGCATAACCAACCCCTTACTGAGGTACCCCACTGTCTGACTGTACATAAAATTCTCATTCCTAGCACTATATCAAGCTGAACTTTCATTACATTCTTCAATATAGGAGGTTTTAGTATCATATATAAGCTTTGTAAGTATTGTCATTAAATCTAGGTTACACATAAATTTAAAATATAATACATTTATATCTAAAATTACATTAAAAATAAAATTTATATACGCGCTCTCATGACACTCTCAAATACAGCATTTTTAGAATTTGTCGCTTTGGCGCTCCCGCTCCTGTTCCCGCTCTCGCTCCCGCTCCCGCTCTAGGTGACATAGGGTGGAAGTGTTATTTTCAGAAACTATTTTTGGGTTAGTTGGGGGGGGGGGCGTTTGTATTTCAGAACCTATTATGGGGTGTTCGTTGTCTATTTCTAAAAGTATTATGTGAGTGGTGGGGTTGCTTGCTTTATTTTAGTATAGCTCGGGGGATTTAATTTTCGTTTACTTAAATATGTCATTTTACGCGAAAATAATTTTTTTTTGTTTTTGAGTCAAAAATATTTTCTAAAAATACTAGAATTCGTTCTCGTCTCAGAAATGTAATCCGGGTGTCGAAATATTATCGGAAACGTGATTTAAAATTAAACAAGTTATGTTTTATTAAAAACTTAACAACTAATGTGTTTTGTCACTTAACTTTGAACTCGGCTTAGCTCAACTATTTGTAAAGATTGATATTTACTTGATAATAAATGTTCTAACTTATGTAGAATTTTTAGAGGTATTTTTCTCAGAAGTTTAATATTCGTACTTGTCAATAATCGACTATTTTCAATAATTGTAACCACTATTTCTTCAACTATAATTTTTATAAGTATAAGTTATCAATTGGTCACTCTCTTATTTCACTAAAACATTATATGTTCTTTTTTTTTTGCAAGAAAAAGAGAATAACAATAACATTAAACAAGTTTACACAACATCAAACCCTGCAAGATGGTAATGAAGGTAAAGTTCCAAACCAAAACAGCGCAAACATCAAGAGCCTAAGTGACTCAAAACATCCTTGTAGCTAGCTTCATTTGTCAACAACCTAACTGAAACACAGTGAAAGGATTGGCTAGTTTTCCCCAAATCCTGCACCATCCGCTTCCACTTTAGCGGCCAATCCTTATACTTCAGCAACCTCCTTCTTTCCATCTGCTGAATCAAATGAAAAACACATCGGTTACCAGTAGTAATTACAATATGGGTGAGATTTCTGGAAAGCATGAACATCATCGTTTCAACAAGCATATCATTAGTGTCTATAGGTGTAGACACTTTGACTTTCTTTCTCCGTGAGTGGAAGATCAAACTACCATGCATGGCAGCACTGGTAATAATCTTTTTCCCATGTCTTTTCTTGGACCAGACCAAGATGTGAGAGTCCTGGACTTGACATTCATTAGAGTTGAGATGAATACAACTTGGCTTCTCCTTCTGTTGAAGTGGTAAATAATCCAAGGCCTGATTCCAAGCTTCCAAGAACTGGTTAACAAAGACTTTACATTTGAAAATTGGAGAATGGATTGAAGTATCCAGATCATCATCCTCCTTTCCAAACACAACATAATTCCTAGTTCATTATATATTCTTTTTAATGAACATTTCCGTAATTAAACCACCTCTTTTTTGAAATAATATAAGCTGTCAAGTCGTTTCAAAACTATTGTGGGACTCGGTAATTTTGTATAGTTTGAATATCGTTATTGGGTAAATTTATTAAACGTTCTAACAAGAGGGGGCTTGTTGATCTCGCCAATCTAGTAGGTCGTTTGTTAGAATGTATAGGTTGACTCTTGAACTTGTGATTGACCTAGAAAATATAATTTGTAGGTGCCGAATTCGTAGACGAAAGGTTTGTGTACTTCTAGGAGCTTACGTGCTATTTGCTGAAGATTAAGGTGAGTATACATGCCAAGTCTTGCGTGCCTAGCTTATTTCGTGTCTAAACATGATTTCATGACTTGTCTCAAAATGTGTTTGAGGATTTACACGCCTTACTTGAGATTAGATATGTTTCGAAATGTTCCATTTGAATTTGTGACAAAAAGATGATAATGCGTAAGAACGTAAAGTGGAAAGAGTTGTGTGGGGAACGTCATTTGGATTATTACAAATTTGGTTTGGTCGTTGTAGGCTTCGTCCACTCGACCCTTATTGGTTAGCTCGGGGTAATTCGCCCCGAGTTCGCTCCTTGTACTCACTCCTTCTCGACGCAAGAACCCTGTTAGGGGGGTGTCGACACTTAAGGTCTTGGTAGCTTGTGATGGGATAGGTTGGATGTGATTTGTAGGAATTTCCCCTGTATAACTCATGATTAAATGGTAAATTTTGATTTATAGAATATGGAAGTTAGATAATTGTTCGGGAATTTTCAGAACTAAATTTTGGTTATGAACTATATACTCGATATTGGAAACTTCTGATTATAGTATAAGAATGTCTTATATACTCCCGGGTTTTTCGGACCGGAACGAAAGGGGATTGCGGGGCGTTGCAGGTGGTATAAGAGCAGACGATCCAGTTTAAAACTTGTAGGGCAATTTAAATGAACATAGGGCAAGATAAATTAAAATAAAAAAAGGAAAAGCCGATTGGGTTATGGGTAGCTGAAGTGTTAGTCCCACCCTCAACCTTCTATTGTTGTTGTATAGAGAACGTTGTGTAATATGGTTATGCCTAAATTATGTCTTGGTATGAGATCTTCTATGAGCATCATTATTTCTACGAATAAGGATGATAAGTGAAGTGTGAAATATGGGAAATTTGGGTGTGAATAATATACTTCCTTTATGTGACATTACCGAGTTTTATGTGACTTGCATGCTATAAAATAGATAGTATTTCGTGTGCGAATGTTATGCATTTATCGGATGAATTTAGCCTCAAACCCGTAGTATGAAAAGTGACGATATAACAAGTATAGGCGTAGTAATACAACTGTATGGACCGGTACTCCATCAGGAAGAGTGAACGAATGGAAGCTGAAGGAGACTACCAACCACAAATGGAACAAATGGCCGCGCAGACGGAAGAAATGACACAAATCATTGATAGAGTAGTGGGTCAGGAGGAGCGTGGAAGGAAAAGTTATGCCAAGCAGATAGCGGATCTGAACCCTCGCCAATTCACGGGGAAGGAAGATCCAGTTGAACTGGAGAATTGGATTAGGCATTTCGAGAAGCTTCTTAAGGTCGTGCATTTCCCTGACAATGAGAAGATTAATTGTGCCATCATCCATCTCGCAGATGAAGCGGATGATTGGTGGACAACTTCTCAGGAAGTCTTGCTAGCTCAACCTGGTTTCAACTGGGATGCATTTAAGACTGCTGTTAGGACGCGGTTCTATCCATCCCATGTTAAGAGAAGGAAGTTCAATGAGTTCAACAACTTGATGCAAGGAAACGGTCCGGTGACAGACTACTTTAAGAAGTTCGTGGAACTACTAAGGTTCGCAGGCCACACGGTACCCGATGAGGAGGATAAGGTCAACAAGTTCATTTCGGGACTACACTTCCAATTGCAGACAATCATGCGTAGTAGAACTTACGACACTTTGCACGAGGCATATGACCGGGCAGATGACATGTGCCAAGTCCAGAAGGTACAAGATGAGTTTCACGGGAAACACAAGGCTACTGATGCAGGGGAAAGCAATAACAACAAGAAGTTTAAGCCCAAAGACGGGGGAAACAATCAAAACCAAGGCAACCAGCAGAACCTTGAAGCTCAACCAGTTCGTCGCTACTTCTGTAAGAGGTGTAAACAAAACCACCCTGGAGTTGATTGCATGGGAAATCCATTTAACTGCAATAACTATGGTAGGAGGGGACATCGAGCTTTTGAATGCCGATCTCCAGTAGCCTGGAACCAGGAAGCGCATCAAGGAGGTTTTGAAATGCCACAACATAACAGCTATCAGGGAAATTGTCAACATAATGACTTCGATCGCAACCTACAGTTTGGGAATCAACAGGACGGGAACCGCAACCAACAAAACAATAGAGGCAATGGCCATGGAAGGCAGCATAACTGCAACCCAGGCAATGCAGAACAGAGTTCAACCCAGGGTTGGAAACAATAATGCTGGATATGGGGTGAACGTTAACAATAGAGCTGGTGCAACAGGAGGAACGGGAGCTCATAATGCTGATGTGGTAAGAATTGCGGTGCTGACACCGAAGCAGAATCTGCTCATGGAGTTGCTACGGGTACTTTTCTATATGTGAGCAACCCGCTTTCATGCTACTTTACTACGGTCCAATTTATTCTTCCATGCCCACTACCCTGGAGTATTGACCTATTCCATCAGGTACTAGGGCCTAACGTTTCCTCGAGGATTTGTTTGAGCTCCGGGGATGTCAATCTCTGAGGGGGGTGAGGATGTAACCCTTCGTTTAGTAACACTATGTTCCTAATAACCCCACACCATGATTAACCCTTACCTGTAATTGTGTGTTGCATATAGTTTGGTTTGCATAAAATGCCAGTTTCTATTTCTTGCTTACATGAAATAACTTGTTAGTTACGTGAATCTAGGTTTGTGAATTACCTGCTGGTGGACATCGCATCTGCTTTTCTGACTATTTATCTGAGTTTAACTTCAGGGGCGAAGCTCTCTTTAAGGGGGGAAGAATGTAATACCCCATATATTTTCTAGGGGTAAAGTGGTAAATTCGGAAGAGGAATATGATTTTATTTGCAAAAAAGCGTTGGGGCGAATTATCGTGTTTGATAGTTAAAGAAATCCGGGTGATAATTCTTCAAAATTATTAGAAATGATAGCCGTAGTGTTTCTTTATATCTTGGCAGGGAGCGTGTGTGTGACCACCGCGATATACCACACACCCATCGCACCCAATCACCTTATACTTTTGTGCACCCTGTTGGAATAGGTGCCCTAGAGGCAATCTATATTTAGTATAAACAATGCTTGGCTAGAACATTCATTTATTATTTATTGTGATGTTTAGTATACTGAAGTCCTTATATACAATGTGTTGTTTATCTTAAATATCCCTAGTCCATTATATTGATTAATAGGACGATCAACTATAGACTAGTATGTGTATAGATTGATATGGAGATATCAAGTCTAACACATGGGTATGCATTAGGAGTAATGTCACACTGGATTGACCTAGCACGAGAAGGATGCATTAGATTATGTCAAAGTCACAATCGCTTCTCGTAGTGCTAATGATATTGTAATCCTTAGAATTGAAGTCACTAGATACTCTAGTTGTGGAAGATCATGCTTTGATGTTATCAAACGTTGCGCCTTAACCGGGTAACTATAAAGATAGTTATCGTGCATGATAGGAAGCAAACTTAGAGATCGTAGTGATGTAGAGATGATTTGTCCCTCCCACATAATGGGAGAAAATATCCGTGGGCCACTCGAGGGATGGTGCTTGTAGGAATGTTTCGCCAGACACAGATAAATCAATATGGAGATATTGATGTTATCTGCTCACATAAGCATATTCCCAGGATCGAGGAACGGATATACGAGTGTGACTAATATGTCTCTTGTCCAATCCGGATATGGAGACAAAGGTATAACACAATACATGAACATTGGGCACAAGGTTTGTCGAGATCATTGACTTATTTCTATTAGTTGGGTAGCATGGATGTGTTGCTAGACACCGCTCCATGTTAGTAAATAGTTACTACCAACTAAGTAGAAACATATGGGGTCACACACCTGATGGATTAAATTGGATATAGGTATTAATTAGTTAGACTAAGTAATAAAAGGATCATAACGCAACCACAAGCAAACTTAGTAGGACTAATTTGCAAGTGGGCTAATCCATGTAAGGACATGATTAGTATTGGGGCCTTTATGTAGTTAATAAAGAGTTATTACTATATAAAGAAACTCTAGCTTGTTAATTCTCAAGACAAGTCATTATTGCGAAAACTTAACAAAGCAAGAGAGAGAGACAAGGAAGGAGCCGAAGCTCCAACCCGCCCCCTACCCAACACCGTCGGCCCTTCCTCTTGGGCGTGGATTTGCCTCGTTTTGCATGATCCGTTCCTCCTTCTTTCGTTGCTAGCACATCGCGGTGAGAAGGAATCCAACCAAGAATCCAAGGTGTGGATATTCATAGAGACGAAGACACTATTCTTCGTGTGATCTCCCAAACTAAGGTACACATCTTCAATGCCCTTATCATGTTATGATGGCTTGCCTGTGATTCGTAGTGGGATTTGAGCAGGATTAATTTTATTATTCCGCTGCATAACCTGCGTCAAAACCAACAATGGTATCAGAGCCACATTTTGTAGCGCATAACATGAATTTATGTGTTATGATTTCAGTATAAATACCGTATTGTTTATATTACTCGAAAACTGAAATTAAATCATATTAGATGCAAATTGAATTTGATTCAAGACAAACAAGACCTAATCTAACATTGGATGTGAAGATTGGTGAGTTTGATGACATAGGATGTGAAGAATTGGGTTCCTGGAAAATTAGCGTTCTTGGGCACATAATTGGAAAAAAGGGGTTTTTCAAATTACGGAAACAACTATATGGAAACAACCAAACTTGGGCAACAAGAAAGGAAGGGGAAGGAAGCTAGGGCGGAAACCCTAGCCGCCGCCCCTCCTCTTCCTTGCTCGCCAAGAAAGGCCGGGGACCACCTAAGGGCAGCCGACCTAGGGCCGGGCCGGGGTGAGGCGTGCGGTGGTCCATGGTGTTCAGCCTAGGTCTAGGTTGGACCTGTTGGACCGTTGTGACCCTAATTGAACAAGCGCGTTAAAAAGTGGTTTTAACTGTATTATGTGCTTGTTTCATGCTGGATGGATATGGCCTAGGTTGTGGATGTTTAATTTTTGTGGTTTGGTTTACGGCCTGCGAGCTGATCAAATTAATGTAATAATTAGTTAATTTTACGGCCTGCGAGCTGATCATCTTCTCGACATGTGATGTTTTATTTATTTATTTATTTATTTATTCTAGATGTTAGGCTAGAATTAGAATATTTCGATGATAGCCAAGAGCATGGAGAAAAAGACCGGAGGACCAAGAAGCCACAAAGACGATGAGGACTCTCATCCTAGGCGCGCGGCTATGGTGGAGCACATGGAGATGAGCTTGTCACTTTAGGGCATATAGACATTATCATTGGCTTGGTAATATATTAGTCTAGGGGCCATATCCATGCCACATTATATTTCTTTTGTGGATGTTTATTATTTATGTCTTGTTATTTATTTTTGTGTGTATGTGTGATACAAGCAAAACGTCTTTTTTTGGGTGAAAGTACAAGCAAAACGTTAACAAGATAATAATAAACAAGTTTGATCTTTTATAGTTGATTGTCCAATCCAAATAAGTAGATCATGTTGATGGGATCAACCAAACAGTTAGATAATGACTATTAAGTCCCTCAATGGAAATATTGCGTTTTTCCTTATCTTGCCTAAACACCCTTCATGATCAAGGTCTATTAAATTTAGGCTTGCCAAAGCAAGGCGTTTCAATTTACCTTGGTGTGTTGCGGACGACACAAGCAAGTAATGTGTGATTGTTGAAGCAAGAGGTTGGACACAACTGGGCAAAGTCAATTGAATTGATGAGCCTAGAGGCATGACAATTAGGTGTTATCTAAAGGATAAATAATAAGAAATTATTCACCTAATTGGACTAAGAGTTGCATGGGATGCAGTTGGAAAGGGTTCCTACCTAAATAACCAATTCTTGGGTGACTTGCCAAAGCAAGCTCAAGAAGAAGTAAATATGGATCCTGGACTCACTAGAAAATATATATGATATTTTCCGCATTAATGGTGAGGGCTATTAATCCGAGAAAAATAGTGGGAGCTATATTTAATGATCTAGCCATTGTTTAATATAGTTGAACTGTTCAAAATACTAAAAATTGCAAATTTCTCGTTTTTGTAGAATCCAATGGCAAACAATCACGCATCGACTTCATCCCTGCGATGTGTCCTTGAGAAGGACAAATTGTCTGGAAAAATTTCCTTGACTGGTACAGAAACTTAAGGATCATCCTTAAGCAAGAAAAGAAACTATTCGTCTTTAGACAATCGTATTCCATAACCACCCCATGATGAGTCTGTTCTAGCTGCCGTAATAGCACATCAGAAACATGCGGATGATTCTAATGATGTGACTTGTCTCCAGCTTTTCACCATGACCTCTGAGCTTCAGAAGCAACACGAGAACATGGAAGCCTACAATATGATCGAACACTTGAAACAATTGTTTCATGAACAGGCAAGGCATGAGCGATACGAAGTGTCCAAAGCATTGTTCAAGAGCAATCTCGCAGAAGGGATCCCACTTTGGCCTCATGTACTCCGAATGATTGGATACATAGAGAACCTCACGACGCTTGGATTCCCACTCGGCCAAGATTTGGCAACTGATCTTGTCTTGCAATCATTGCCAGATAGTTATAACCAGTCATCATGAACTATAACATGAGTGAGATCAGTAAGGCTCTGCCGGACTTGCTGAACATGCTAAGGACAACTGAACAAAGCATCAATAAAGGTAAGGGCAATGCCATATTGATGGTGAATAAAAGGAAGGGAAAGGGAGTTGCCTCTAATTCCAAGGGAAAGAGCAAGAAAGTTACAAATTCCAAGGAAGACCTAAAGCCTAGTGGGGCCGTGGCTAAAGGTGATTGTCACTACTGTAGCCAGCCGGGTCACTGGAGGAGGAACTGCCCCGAGTATCTGGAGGATAAGAAGTTTGGAATAGTGATTCCACCACCACCAGGTATTTTTGTTATAGACATCAATCTATCTATTTCTTCATCTTGGGTATTGGATACTGGATGTGGATCTCACATTTGTTGAAATATGTAGGATTTGAAAAGAAGTAGAAGATTGGCTAAAGGGGAGATAGATTTGCGCGTCGGGAATGGAGCAAGAGTTGTTGCATTAGCTATATGCGTGTATGAGCTATCTTTTCCTTCAGGAATTATTAGACAATTGCTATTATGTGCCTGCTATGAGCAGAAACATTATTTCCGTTTCTTGTTTGGACGAGAAGGGTTTTTCTATTTCAATAAAGGACAAGTGTTTCTCCATTTATTTTGATAGTATGCACTATTGTAGTGCGAATTTGTCTAATGGATTGTATATCCTTGATCTAAATAATTCCATCTATAACATAAATACTAAAAGGATTAAAACTAATGATTTAAATTCTACATATATATGGCACTGTAGTTTAGGCCATATAAACGAGAAGCGCATATCTAGACTCCATAAGGATGGTTTTCTAGACTCATTTGATTTGGAACCATATGAGACATGTGAATCTTGTTTGTTGGAAAAAATGACAAAGTCCCCTTTGAATAAGAAAGGTGAGAGGACTAGTGAGTTACTCGCACTCATACATACTAATGTATGTGGGCCGTTTCCCACGCCTTCCAGAGGTGGTTACACCTACTTCATTATGTTTACTGATGACTTCAGTAGATATGGATTTGTATACCTTATGAAGGCGAAATCCGAATCCTTTGAATTGCTCAAGGAATTCAAGAATGAAGTAAAGAAGCAACTTGGTAAAAGTATTAAGGCTTTGCGATCGGATCGTGGAGGAGAATACTTGAGCCAAGAGTTTGGCTAATATCTTAAGAGAGTGTGGGATAGTATCCCAACTCACTTCACCCAGAACGCCACAGTGGAATGGCGTGTCCAAGAGGAGGAATCACACACTATTAGATATGGTGCGATCTATTATGTGTCAAACGGATCTTCCAATATCATTTTGGGGACATGCTCTATTGACTGCAGCTTTCACCATTAACCGTGTTCCATCGAAATCAGTCATGAAGACACCATATGAGATATGGAATAGGAAGCGTCCCATGGTGTCATTTATGAAGATTTGGGGTTGCGATGTCTATGTAAACCGTTTACAAACAGACAAGCTCGGACCCAAAGAGGACAAGTGTAATTTGTGGGATATCCTAAGGAGACGAAAGGATATTATTTCTACAATCCAACCGAGAAAAAAGTGTTTGTAGCTCGGACCGACGTGTTTCTTGAAAGAGAGTTAATCTCTAAATAAGCAAGTGGGAGGACTGTAGAACTTGAAGAAATTCAAGAACCACAAATCACTGAACCGATAATGGAACATGAACAGGAACCGCAAGTTGTTGTGGAAGAAGCTGTTCAGGTAACACAGGAAATCCGTAGGTCAGGAAGGGTACGTCATGAGCCAGATAGATACGGACTTCTCGTGACTGAGCCCGATGACATACCACTCATGGATGATAAGTCTGCAAACTACGGGGAGGCCATGAAAGGCCCAAACTCCAAGAAGTGCATGAGATCCGAAATGGAATCCATGTATACCAACAAAGTATGGACTTTGGTGGAACCACCTGAAGGGGCTCGGCCCATAGGGTGCAAGTGGGTATTCAAGAAGAATACTGACATGGATGGCAAGGTAGTTTCCTACAAAGGGCGATTGGTTGCTAAAGGTTATAGACAAATTCATGGTATTGACTATGATGAGACCTTTTCGCCAATCGTCATGACTAAATCCATTCGAATCCTACTTGCTATTGCAACTTACTATGACTATGAGATTTGGCAGATGGATGTCAAAACAGCGTTCCTTTATGGGAACCTCCTCGAGGATGTGTACATGACACAACCGAAGGGTTTTGAGGATCCAGATAATGCCAATAAAGTCTGTAAGCTGCAACGATCCATTTATGGATTAAAGAAAGCTTGTAGGAGTTGGAATCAACGTTTTGATGATGCAGTCAAAGAGATTGACTTCATCAAGAATGAAGATGAGCCCTATGTTTACAAGAAGGTTAGTGGGAGCTCTATTGTGTTTCTGGTCTTGTATGTGGATGACATACTACTCATTGGAAACGACATTCCTACTTTGCAATCTGTTAAAGATTGGCTAGGAAAGTGTTTTCAATGAAGGACTTAGGAGATGCAGCTTATATACTTGGTATCAAGATCTATGGGGATAGATCTAGAAAGTTGCTCGGCCTAAGCCAAAGTACATATATAGACAAGGTGTTGAAACGGTTCAACATGCAAGATTCCAAAGGGATTCTTGCCCATGTCGTATGGAGTCACTCTTTCTAAGAGTGACTGTCCTTCCAATGAGATTGAGAAGGACCGCATGAGTAGGATACCGTATGCTTCGGCCATAGGATCCATCAAGTACGCCATGTTGTGTAATAGACCAGACGTATCATACGCATTGAGTATAGTAAGCAAATATCAGTCTAATCCGGGTGAGAGTCACTGGATTGCTTTCAAGAACATCCTCAAGTACTTGAGAAGAACTAAGGATGCGTTCTTGATATTTGGAGGTGAGGAAGAGCTCAATATAATTGGTTACACTGATGCGAGCTTCCAAACCGACAAGGATGACTACAGATTGCAGTCGGGGTATGTGTTCTGTCTGAATGGAGGAGCTGTGAGCTGGAAGAGTTCCAAGCAAGAGACAATTGATGATTCTACAAATGAAGCTGAGTACATTGCTGCTGCAGAAGCAGCAAAAGAGGCAGTTTGGATAAAGAAGTTTATCACAGGGCTCACTGTTGTCCCTAGCTTTGTGGATCCTACGACGTTGTATTGTGACAACTCTGGAGCGATTACACAAGCCAAGGAACCAAGTTCAGACAAGAAATCAAAGCATGTACTTAGGAGATTCCATCTTATTCATGATATACTCAATAGAGGAGATGTGAAGATGTGCAAGATTCCAACGGATGACAATCTTTCAGATCCGCTCACAAAGCCACTTGGGCAGCGAAAGCATGAAGGGCACACTAGATCTATAGGCATACAAGATGCACCAGATTGGCTCTAGTGCAAGTGGGAGACTGTTGGAATAGGTTCCCTAGAGGCAATCTATATTTAGTATGAACAATGTTTGGCTAGAACATTCATTTATTATTTATTGTGATATTTAATATAATGAAGTCCTTAGATACAGTGTGTTGTTTATCTTAAATATCCCTAGTCCATTATATTGATTAATAGGACGATCAACTATAGACTAGTATGTCTGTAGGTTGATATGGAGATATCAAGTCTAACACATGGGTATGCATTAGGAATAATGTCATACTAGATTGACCCACAATGAAAAGGATGCACTAGATTTTGTCAAAGTCACAATCGCTTCTCAAAGTGCTAATGATATTGTAATCCTTAGACTTGAAGTCACTAGATACTCTAGTTGTGGAATATCATGCTTTGATGTTATCAAACTTTACGCCTTAACCGAGTAACTATAAAGATAGTTATCGGGCATGATAGAAAGCAAGCTTAGAGATCGTAGTGATGTAGAGAGGATTTGTCCCTCCCACATAATGGGAGTAAATATCCATGGGCCACTCGAGGGATGGTGCTTATAGGAATGTCTAGCCAGACTCAGATAAATCAATATGGAGATATTGATGTTATCTGCTCACATAAGCATATTCCCAGGATTGAGGAACTATGGATTGGATATCCGAGTGGGACTAATATGTCTCGTGTCAAATCCGGATATGGAGACAAAGGTATAACACAATACATGAACATTGGGCACAAGGTTTGTCGGGATCATTGACTTATTTCTATTAGTTGGGTAGCATGGATGTGTTGCTAGACACCGCTCCATGTTAGTAAATAGTTACTACCAACTAAGTAGAAACCTATGGGATCACACACCAGATGAATTAAATTGGATATAGGTATTAATTAGTTGGACTAATTAACAAAAAGGATCATAACGCAACCACAAGTAAACTTATTAGGATTAATTAGCAAGTGGTCTAATCCATGTAAGGACATGATTTGTATTGGGGCCTTTATGTAGTTAATAAAGAATTATTACTATATAAAGGAACTCTAGCTTGTTAATTCTCAAGACAAGTCATTATTGAGAAAACTTAACAAAGCAAGAGAGAGACACAAGGAAGGAGCCGAAGCTCCAACCCGTCCCCCTACCCGACACGGTCGGCCCTTCCTCTTGGGCGTGGATTTGCCTCATTTTGCATGATCCCTTCCTCCTTCTTCCGTTGCTAGCACATCGCGATGAGAAGGAATCCAACCAAGAATCCAAGGTGTGGATATTCATAGAGACGAAGACACTATTCTTCGTGTGATCTCCCAAACTAAGGTACACATCTTCTATGGTCTTATCATGTTATGATGGCTTTCCTGTGATCCTTGGTGGGATTTGAGCAGGATTAATTTTATTATTCCGCTGCGTAACCTGTGTCAAAAACCAACACACCCAAACCACCCAAATGTTTCACTCATCTTCCTCATGAAGCTTCACACCTTTCAGTGAATTTCCATCACCACCAATATGTAAATTTCACCACCATCACTTCAAACCTCTTTTTCCATGTGAGTACATGGCCTCCAATAGAAATTGCTTGTATAAATCACCCCCTTGTCTTCCTTCTTCCTCAACAGCCCTCACCATCATCACCGTCATTTCCACCATCGCCACCATCTCAAACTCCACGACAAGCACCACCGCCTTCACCCCTTCGTCCTCTCCCTCCATATCCATATTCTTGTCTCTCTCTCTCTCTCTCTCGCTGAATCAGAGGCACCCAGCAGCAGGAATGGCCGGCAGCAACCCAACACCGCCACCATCCGTCATTTTTTCCATCGAGAATCCCCCACCGAGAGGAGCAACCCACTCTGTTTCTTTGTCTTTCTCTCTCTCTCTCTCTCTCTCTCTATCCCACTCACTCTCTTTCGCGACCAGAAAGAAAGAAGAAGAAGAAGAATAAGAAGAAGAAGAAGAAGAAGAAGAAGAAGAAGAAGGAAAGTAGCATAGAGAGAGAGAGTAGCATAGCCACAGTTAAATAGGACACCGCGAATCGCCGCCGAAACTCCATTGTTTCCGGCGAATCTTCCGGCCAAGCTCTACCAACGTCATTCAGAGCCACCCACTGCGTTCTGAACATTCTGGTCGACTCCTAGGGGTCTAAACTAGCCACCTGAAGGCTTAACCAGACCCAAAACAGCCCACATCGCCGATGCTAAGCACCATCTCTGGCGACGACGCAGTGAATTTCAACCCGACCCAAAAATCGACCGTTTCTCACGATTCTTGGTTTCGGTATGCTCTAATCTTCGCCCTAAGTTGATTTATGTAGAAAAACTCATGTCTTGATTGGTTCGTTTCATTTTGGATGGATTAAATTGGCGATGCATGTTTGGGGAGGATGAAAGTGTCATTTTCAGAAACTATTTTTGGGTTAGTTGGGGGGGGGGGTTGTTTGTTTGTATTTCAGATGCTGTTACGGGGTGTTGGTTGGCTTTTTCTAAAATTATTATGTGAGTGGTGCGGTTGCATGCTTTCTTTTAGTATAACTTGGGGGATTTAATTGTCGTTTACTTAAATATATCATTTTACGTGAAAATAAAAATGTTCTTTTTGGGTCAAAAATATTTTCTAAAAATACTAGTATTCGATCTCGTCTCAGAAATGTAATCGGGTGTCGAAATATTATCGGAAACGTCGATTTAAAAATTAAACAAGTTATGTTTTATTAAAAACTTAACAAATAATGTGTTTTGTCACTTAACTTTCAACTCAGCTTAGTTCAACTACTTGTAAAGATTGATATTTGCTTAATAATAAATGTTTTAACTTAAGTAGAATGTTTAGAGGTATTTTTATCAGAAGTTTAATATTCGTGCTTGTCAATAATCGACTATTTTCTATAATTTTAACCACTATTTGTTCAACTATAATTTTTATAACTATAAGTTATCAATTGGTCACTCTCTTATTTCACTAAAAAATTATATGTTCTTTTTAATGAACATTTCTCTAATTAAACCACCTCTTTTTAGAAATATTATAAGCCTTTAAGTCGTTTCAAAACTATTGTGCGACTTGGTAATTTTGTATAGTTTGAGTATCGTCATTGGGTAAATTTATGAGACATTCTAACAAGAGGGGGCTTGTTGATCTCGCCAATCTAGTAGGTCGTTTGTTAGAATGTATAGGTTAGCGCTTGAACTTGTAATGGACTTAGAAAATATAATTTGTAGGTGCCGAATTCGTAGACGAATGGTTTGTGTACTTCTATGAGCTTACGTGCTATTTGCTGAAGATTAAGGTTAGTATACATGCCAAGTCTTGCACGCCTAGCTTATTTCGTGTCTAAACATGTGTTGTCACACAAAAAAGTAATTATTTTACTACTATTTTAGTAGTGCAAATAGTCACGAATGACACGCTACATGTGGTAGGATAAAATGTAACAGTAGTTACATATTATATAGTTACTAATTAAATTGTAACTATATACATATGTAATTAATTTCTTTTACTATTATTTCTCAACAATTAGAGAGATAATAACAAATGGGTTGTTAGTATCTTGTGGATCTCAAATCTCAAGTACAATGACCAAAATTCCCCCACTCGGTTTGCCTATAAATAGAGGTGCATTCCAAGAGAAAAAGATACCACACAACACATCACAAAAAAACAAAATTTCCAAAGGCTAGAGAAGCTCTGACGAACACGCCGCCAAGGCCCGGAGGACTTCAATCCAGCCGCTGGAGATCCCAACTCCGTCAAATCAAAGATCATAAGCCGAAGCTCCGCCGAACACGCCGCCAAGGCTTGGAGGACTTCAATCCAGCCGTCGGAGATCCCAACTCTGTCAAATCAAGTATCATAAGCCGAAGCTCCGCCGAACACGCCGCCAAGGCCCGGAGGACTTCATTGCTGTCAAATCACCATCTCCACTCAAATCAGAGAAAATCAAATCGTTCGTTCGAGATCAAGTCGCCTAGACCCTCGATGTAGAAGAAGGAAAGAAGAATCAAAGGAGATTGTTTTCTTAATTAAGAAATTACATACCAGAGATTGTAATCATGCATTATTATTTTTCATCTAATTGAATTTGACGCAAATTTCCTTGTTTCCAAAATCCGAACAAGAAATTTGGTATACAAATTTCTGGCACGCCCAGTGGGACAATCTCTGCCTTTCATCTCTTCTTTTCAGAAATCACTTAACCTTGTCCGTGATGTCTTCCAACAAAGGCATTTCAAAAGTTCCGGAGCACAAGATCCAGATGGTCAGATCTGGAAGTTCTCAAAAACATGGATCCCGAACAAGTGAAGAAACTTTGGAACGGGTGACGCGAAGCAAAGCTATGGCCCTAGGCCGCCCTCCAATGGTGTTGATCCCAAATCAACTCCGGTGTTTGGCTCGAAGCTTCTAGACGTGCCAGATCTGCCCATCGAAGTTGAAGTTCGCAAAGATGTTCATGATGCCTCGGGGGCAGGAAGTCAAGCCAATTCACCAATAAAGAAATCCCCCTCACATTCATCAACCGATGGAGATCCTGATGGAGACGATGTTCCAAAACACGATGATAAGGAGGACGATGATGATAGCTTACAATACTCCTTCGACGCCGTTGAATCGAAGTCACACAAACACGGTGGTCCCGAGACTTCTCACTACTCTATCATGCCCGTCATGACCACAAATACCGTGGATTTGGAAGAGCAAGTTGCACTCTTATCAAAGAGTGTGGAGGAAATGAAGCTTGCGATGGAGAAACGTGATCTTCAGTTTGTAGCACTCATGAACAGGATGGAGAATATGGGAGAATCAAGACATGTTGTCCAAGGCCCTCCAAGAACTGAAGATGCAGCTGGAAAAAACAAAGAAAAGATGCCAGATCTGAATGTCTCGGGAGAGGGTTCCATTCCTCTTAGCCAGTTTAAGAGTTTTATTTTTGAAACAATGAAAGATAAGCAAGAAAAGGTGGAGGAGGTACTTTAACAGGGTATAAGAAGCCTTACTCCGAAAGGATCGAGCTCTTACAATTGCCTACGGGATATAATGCTCCAAATTTCAAGTTATTCAGTGGTAAAGGCAATCCCAGGCAGCATATCGCTCATTTCGTGGAAACATGCAACAACGCAGGTTCGTATGGTGACCTACTTGTCAAGCAGTTAGTCCGGACACTTGATGGCTATGCTTTTGATTGGTATGGAGATCTTGAGCCCAGATCAATTGACAGTTGGGAGCAGATAGAGAACGAGTTCCTAAATGGGTTCAACAGCACACGAAGGACGGTGAGCATGACTGAGCTCACTAACACCCGCCAACGGAAGAATGAGCCTGTGATCGATTACATCAATCGATGGAGGAATCTAAGTCTCAACTGAAAAGATAGACTAAGCAAAATCTCCGACATTGAGATGTGCATTCAAGGTATGCATTGGGGACTTCGCTACATCCTACAGGGGATCAAGCCTAGAACCTTCAAGGAGTTAGCAACCCGTGCTCATGACATGGAGCTTAGTATTTCTGCTAGCGGAAGCCAAGTACCACCGATTCAAGACTCTAAACATAATTCAGTCAAACCGACTTTTCACAAAGGGGGCAATGGAACATTAAAAGTTGAAGCTAAAAAGTCAATGGCTGTAACGGTTGCACCTGTGAAGCTAGGCGCCAAGTCAAGTAAGAAAGAAGGCGATAAATTCCCCTCATATCAAGCAGGGCTCACACCAAAGCCATCATTGAAGGAATTGCAGGCCAAAGTGTATCCATTTCCCGATGCTAATGTTCCCGATATGCTTGAACAACCCTTGACCCTCAAACTGATCGAGCTCCTTGAATCAAAGAGACCAGAGGAAGCTACGAGGACTGATGTCCCACGATATTGCAAGTATCATCGTCTGGTAAGCCATCCTACGCATCTGTGTTTTATTTTGAAAGAGAAAATACTGCAACTTGTTGGAGAAGGGAAGGTTTCTTTGGAAGAGGAACAAGAAACTGCAACAGTTAATATGATCTATCTCACTTGTGGTGATGAAGATCAAGAAATGATGTCATATGGCGTATCATACAATGACATTGGCGTCGAAGAAGTTGAAGACAATTTTGGTCAATCGTTGCAAGTCAAAGATAACGAGGTAGACACCACCAAAAAGCATTCTGTCTTTCACTGTCTTGGAAAGAGGGAAGCAAGAGAGTCTGGGTTTAATCGTTTAGGATTGAAGGACACTACTACAATGACTCCTCGACGACCAGTCTCCAACAGGCTGGGTACAACCACGGAGCGTGGGATGAAGACTATGGCTCGAAGAAGAAAACCACCTGCAATGTCAAAAGAACATGAGGAGATCGGTAGTAAGTTTCCATCTCAAATGAGGAGGCGTACATAAGTTATTGTAACAACCGAAGCAGTTCTAAAAGTTAGACAACAAACCATCGTCGTTACTAAAGTGGTAAATGATGAAAGAGGAAGAACCTGCCTCATCGATGGCAAGTTCTTGAAATATGATCATCCTTGAAAAAATATTCAAAGCTCCTGTAGTAAAAACTGCTTCAAATGCTCCTTTAGTATGAGCCTAAACTGCTTCAAACAGTCTTGTAGTACGAACTTATAAACTACTTCAACGCTCCTGTAGTACGAGCCTAAACTGCTTCAAACGCTCCTGTAGTATGGGCTTATAAACTGCTTCAACGCCGTTCGACACAAGAGTTTAAACTGTGTTACTCCTAACTTGCACGAGTATAAACTGCAAAGGCTAAATTGAACTACGCTTGACTTGATCATGTGAGGGTACGTAGGAAGCTTGGAATATTCTTCCAAGTTCAGTCATACCAAAAAAAATCCATCCCCATCTTCACTGAGCCTTTTGAAGCCGAGAGAATATTGTCTTGATTCCAACAAATACATTCTTACAGTTTCAAATGATGATGTGTTGTTATTACTTGATTCTTTAAGAAGTAGATAGACTCGTTGATCGCACATGAAGTTGAAAATTAAGTATTAAAGGAATGAAAAACTTTATCACTTTATTAAAATCATGTGATCTGAGTACATTGAAGGGAGAAGACGGGAAATGAACAATCTCAACATGGGAGGTAGATCATTCCAAAGTTTATCAATGCCACCTTCATAATCTGGTAGTCATCGTTGAGAGAAAGTTGATCATCATGATTGGCATCTACCTTCAATGTAGCTAGAGTATCATCTTGCGTTTGACTTGAAATCTTTGACGTGGTCTTAATGAAAGTGCGACTATGTGTTAGAAGCCATAATTTCCATCAACAAGGGTTGTATATGTTGCCAAGAACTTCACATCCTCCATACTGTCCATGTTGCAGCTCAAGCTTCGGCAACTCCACAGCACTACGATCGCATAAGTTATCATCACTCCTCATGGGTATCGTCACTGTCTTGTGTATATGACCGTGCCTCCAAGTGATACTTTTTGCATCTCAAGCGTGAACACCATGACGACGAGGCAAGTTAAGTCCACGTCTCTGTCCCTTGTTCGTCATCGGCTTCCCATGATGTCGTGGATACAACCAAGGTCAGCTCGAGGCCAGCTTCGTTAATATTACAACTTTGTTAAGCTCTTCATTTCTTGTACTTGAAGGGTGAAGAAGTTCAGAAAACCTGCAACCTGAAATGGAAGCGATAAGAAGAAAAACTTATTGCCGCCGTCACAGTGACGTCAAGTGAATTATCCATTGTTGCTGCCTTTGTGTTGACATGGGACTTATGTTGCTCTTCCCATTTGCACGTATGCAGCCTCGACTCGCCATTATCTTCATAAATCATGTCCATCAAACAATTGGTGTCTTCCCTGGGCGTTGAATACTTCATGGGCTCTCCTTGCTTCAATGAAACCGGTGGCCATCCATCCTTATGTTTTTTTATGGCGCATCAGTATTGCCTCCAAGCCCACACCACCATACAGCTGCTACGATGCCCACCAAGAAAGCTAACAAAGCCAAGCTTATTATTGCTGCTAGGAAGTCCTCATCCCTGCTCAATCATTGTCAGGAGTTGCAATGCCATCAGGAAGTCACTACTGTTACTTGTTCAAAACAAATCAGCACCATCATCAACGTTTCTGCAGAGGACTAGGGTATATATCCAACAGTCTTTCAAGTACAACCTGAAAGAGAAAACAAGACCAAGATAAGTTAAAAAAATAAATCCAAGCTTCCGGGATCATTTCTGGTTCGTCTTCATCGCAACAGTACTGCCCAGTTTCAGCGATCAAGTCCATCCCGCCTTTGGAAACAATCACAGCTTGCGTGGTCGTTGTGTCTTGCTTGTAGGATGCTGCTCTTTGGGCCACCGTGTTAAACTCGCCTAGGCTTGTTATCACTTTGCAGTCGCCAAGTCTTGCTAGCTGGATGCTGCTGCTGATGCTCTTTTGGGCCATCGTGTTGCAAAGAAAACTCGACTAGGCTTGTTGTTGCTTCGCGGCCAGGTCTAATTTTCATGGTACGAGTCGATACTTTGTGAAATTCATCCACCGTCAAGGCTGTCTGTCTTTCTCTCTCGTGTTTATCGATGAAAATTTCATGGCCATCATCACCAACAACGAATCCATTGTTGTTGCCAATCTTGCTTGTTCCTTAAAATCAAAATCGTGCTTCCTGCATCGAGAACAAACAAATGATATGAAATTAGGATAAGAAAAGAACAAGTCATGGTCTGTGCATAGATGGAAATGCTGGTCAGTGACAATGAGATAGCTTGTGGTAAGCTATTTGAAATGTATACCACAAAAAGGAAAGCATTTATGGGCTTCACAAGCTAATAGCTACAGGGGAATCAAGGCTCTTGATATATAGTTGCGTAAAAAAGCCGAAGGCTTTCCTGAGAATTTCGGCTGAAATCTTGACCGCATCGTTCTCCGCTTTTTGCTTCCACTTGACTCATCAACGGACAGGAAATTGGCTCCATAACTTCTCCAAAAGTCCGCTGTTGCTTCTTTTCCGAGCTTGCTCCGAGAGGCGAGAAGGAAGGCTGCTTGTTGCATAAGCTGGAGCTTAGAGAAAAAGTAAAAGTGATGAACATTTGCAGTGGTGATCAGCCCCTTTTATAGCAGAAAAAATGAAGTTTACAAGATCAAAATTTGAAATGTGGACGTGATTATGATGATCTGTTTTGTTAGGATCAGATCTCAAGATTATCCTTTATGGGTGTGAGTTGATTTTGAATGTTTCTCCTAAAAGAGGTGAAGGTTAAACATGATGAAGCTAAGTCTTTTGTTTCATTTCAAGATCAGTTGGTTGATGTGACGTCAAATTCAAATCTCAACTGAAAGATTCATGGCGCAAAAAATAAAAAATGAAATAAAAAAATAAAAAATGAATGACTTAGCTGGCACTCTGTTTTGCTTAATGAAACTAAAGGAGTAAGTGTATGAAGAAGAATCAAGTGGGTGGGCTGTGAATACCCATACGTTCCATGTTTGCTTTGTTGAATTTCAAACTAGCCCATAAATTGCACATTTGAAAGATGTTACAGGGCTCAGGTGAAAACAAAGGTCAAACGTTTTACAAGCCCATATTCAAAGAATTTTTAAATTTGTTGCAAGCCGCAAGCCCAAGACGGGAGTGCAGTCAAACAAAGTCTGTTTTTGATGCATCGCGGGGGATTTAATTTCACGCCCATGCAAGAGTCTCGAAGACTGAAATTCTCACTTGAAGCAAAGTGATTGACGAGTTACGTGAAGTCAGTTTCAAAGCTCAAATAAAATCCAAGTTCAAATGAATTTTCGGTCACCTCAACACGACGTTCTGAAAGCAAAATTAGAATCCTCGGGGATCTACAAAGAAACAAAGTAAAACAAGTTGTGCAAATGTCAACGAAAGATGACTTCAAAAGTTCGAGACATGTCCACCAAAAGCTATTGGAGCCAGCGAACAAGTCTCGAAGGGGTATTTGTTGACACACAAAAAGTAATTATTTACCACTATTTTAGTAATGCAAATTGTCACGCATGACACGCTACATGTGGTAGGATAAAATGTAACATTAGTTACATATTATATAGTTACTAATTAAATTGTAACTATATACCTATGTAATTAATTTTTTTACTATTATTTCTCAAAAAATTAGAGAGTTAATAACAAATGGGTTGTTAGTATCTTGTGGATCTCAAATCTCAAGTAAAATGACCAAAATGCCCCCACTCGGCTTGCCTATAAATAGAGGTGCATTCCAAGAGAAAAAGATACCACACAACACATCACAACAAAACAAAAGTTCCAAAGGCTAGAGAAGCTCTGACAAACACGCCGCCAAGGCCGGAGGACTTCAATCCAGCCGACGGAGATCCCAACTCCGTCAAATCAAAGATCATAAGCCGTAGCTCCGCCGAACACGCCGCCAAGGCCCGGAGGACTTCAATCCAGCCGCCGGAGATCCCAAATCTGTCAAATCAAGGATCATAAGCCGAAGCTCTGCCGAACACACCGCCAAGGCCCGGAGGACTTCATTGCTGTCAAATCACCATCTCCACTCAAATCGGAGAAATTCAAATCATTCGTTCGAGGTCAAGTCGCCTAGACCCTCGATGTAGAAGAAGGAAAGAAGAATAAAAGGAGATTTTTTTCTTATTTAAAAAAATACATACCAGAGATTGTATTCCTGCTTTATTATTTTTCATCTAATTGAATTTGGCGCAAATTTCCTTGTTTCCGAAATCCGAACAAGAAATTTGGTGTACAACATGATTTCATTACTTGTCTCAAAATGTGTTTGATGATTTACACGCCTTACTTGAGATTAGATATGTTTCGAAATGTTCCATTTGAATTTGTGACACAAAGATGATAATGCATAAGAATGTAAAGTTGAAAGAGTTGTGCGGGGAACGTCATTTGGATTATTACAAATTTGGTTTGGTCGTTGTAGGCTTCGTCCACTCGACCCTTATTAGTTAGCTCGGGGGTAATTCGCCTTGGGTTCGCTCCTTGTACTCACTCCTTCTGGGCGCAAGAACCCTGTTAGAGGGGTTCAACACTTAAGGTCTTGGTAGCTGGTGATGGGATAGGTTGGATGTGATTTATAGGAATTTCCCTCGTATAACTCATGATTGAAATGGTAACTTTTGATTGGGATATTGAATATGGAAGTTAGATAATTGTTCGAGAATTTTTCAGAAACTAAATTCTGGTTATGAACTATATACTCAATATTGGAAACTTCTGGTTATAATATGAGAATGTCTTATTAATCAAATGCCTTTTCTTTCCACTGTGGTTTGCTAAGTTACTACGAACAACCTCCTTTTATGTTTACATGCTAGGGTGTTGCTCTTTAAGTATTTTATTGTTGACTTTTGAAAACTGCGGTTCTTGTTTCCTTCCCACCGCAGTTCTACGAGATGGGGACTACGAACTA
This sequence comes from Linanthus parryae, assembly GCA_023055425.1. NCBI lineage: Eukaryota > Viridiplantae > Streptophyta > Magnoliopsida > Ericales > Polemoniaceae > Linanthus > Linanthus parryae. The sequence continues at coordinate 85,726,233 of JALGPY010000008.1, read as the reverse complement.
GATTGGTACGAGACTCACATGGAATGAAAGTGTCCCGAGAAATTATCTAGTATGCTAGTTTAGCACCGTAGTACTTAGAACGCGTGTAATATCTAAAGACTCATACGTATGTTTAATAGTAATGTAAATATATGGAGGTTATGCTTACAATGTCTGCCGCTTCTTTTAGCCTCGCCCTCCTGGGTTTTCTTGACCGGAAGGGAAGGCTCTGGGATCGCGGGGCGTTGCATTCGTATTTGGTCTTCATAAGGTATACAAATCCATATCTACTGAAATTAATAGTATAGGTAATGAAATAAAGATAACCACCCTTGGCAGGCGTGGCAAATGGCCCACATATATCAGTAAGCACGACATCCAATGCTCACCTGTCCTCTATCCTTTCTTATTGAAAGGAGACTTTGTCATTTTTCCTTATAAACAAGATTCACATGTCTCATATGATTCATAATCAAATGAGTCTAGGAATCCATCCTTATGGAGTCTAGAGACACATTTATTGTTTATATGGCCTGAACGGCAATACCATAAGTAAGTAGGATTTAAATAATTAATTTTAATCCTCTTAGTATTTATGTTATAGACATGATTACTTAGATCAAGGATATACAATTCATTAAATAATTGCGTAGTACAATAGTGCATACTATCAAAATAAATGGAGCAACATTTGTCCTTAATTAAAATAGTAAAACCTTTCTCGTCCAAACAAGAAATAGAAATAATATTTCTGCTCATAGCAGGCACAAAATAGCAATTATCTAATTCTAAAACTAATCCTGAAGGAAAAGATAGCTCATACACGCCCACGGCCAATGCAAAAACCTTTGCTCCATTCCCAACGCTCAGGTCTATCTCCCCTTTAGCCAATCTTCTACTTCTCTTTAGATCATGCACATTTCGACAAATATGAGATCCACATCCTGCATCCAATACCCAAGATGAAGAGATAGTTAAATTGACATCTATAACAAAAATACATGGTGGTGGTGGAATCATTATTCCAAGCCTTTTATCGTCCATATACTTTGGGTAGTTCCTCTTCCAGTGTCCATGCTGACTGCAGTAGTGACACTCACCCTTAGTCACGCCCTTGGCAACGCCACCAACAGGTTTAAGGGCAACTTCCTTGGGTTTTACAACTGATTTGCCTTTCCCTTTGGAGGTAGAGGCAACTCGCTTGCCTTTTACTTTGTTCAACATCATTATGGCGTTTCCCTTTCCCTTGTTGATGCTTTGTTCAGCTGTCCTCAACATATTGGGTAGATCTGGCAGAGGCCTGTTGATCTCATTCATGCTATAGTTCATAATGAAATGTCCATAACTATGAGGGAACGATTTCAATATGAGATTAGTGGCCAACTCTTGGCCTATTAGAAACCCTAGGCGTGTGAAATTCTCCAAGTACGGGAGGTCCCACAGGGTTTCCCTCTGACATATGACATTTGAACAATTCCTTGAAACTTCATACCGCTCAACCCTTTCCTGCTCTTGAAAGAGCTGCTTCAAGTGTTTGATCATATCAAACGCAGCCATGTTCTCAAGTTTATTTTGGAGCTCAGAGTTCATGGTGAAAATCATGAGGCAGGCCACATCAGTAGCATCGTCAACGATCTTTTGATATGCTTTTAAGGCTGCAGCAGGATTATTTTCTGGGCCGTCAGAAAATTGCTCTTCTAGAATGTACAGTTTCTTCTCTTGGTTGAGAATGATTCTCAAGTTCCTATACCAGTCTAGAAAGTTTGTTCCAGAAAGCTCGTCCTTCTCAAGGAACGATCGTAGGGATTGTGATGAATTCGATGAATTGTTTGCCATTGGTATTCTACACAATGAGTAATATACAAGTTTTAGAATTTTGTGAAAAAATAACTACATTTAATAATGGCTAGATTATTAAACATAGCTCCCACTATCTTTCTCGGATTAATAACCCTCCATATTAATGCGAAAAATATAATTATATTTTCTAGTGGGACAATATCCATATTTCACTTCTGTTTGAGATTTCTTTGGCAAGTCACCCAAAATCAGTTATTTCCAATTGCATCCTATGCAACTCTTGGTTCAATTGGGAAAATAACTCCTTATTTATCTATCCCATAGATAATCCAAATTGTTTGCCTCTAGGCTTTCAATCCAATTGAAGTCGCCTAGTTGCGTCCAACCTCTTACTCCAACAATCGCACATTACTAGCTTGTGTCGTCGCGCCACATCATGATGAAATACATCACCTTGCTTTGGCAAGCCTGAACATGATAAACCATGATCATGACGAGTGTTTAAGTAACGAGAAGGAAAAAATGCAATATTTATATTTGAGGCATTTTTCCTTTTAATTTTAATTGTTTTGTTGATCCATGTCAACTAATCTACTTATTTGGGTTGGGCAACCCCAAAATAAAAGATCCGGGTTGTTTTTATATTGTTACCAATTTGCATGCATCATCCATACACCAACAATAAATAACAAGAAAATAATTAAACAACCACAAATAATAAAGAAACGTGATGTGGATATAGCCTCTTAAACTAAGATATTCCCAAGACAGTGAGAATATCTATAAGCCCTAAAAAATAGCAAGCTCATCTGCATGTGCCTCCATCTTTTAGTCCATGCTCATTTAGCTTGTGCAATGCTGCCATATTGTGGTTTCTTCAAATCTTTAGGCTTCTTCTCAAAGTCTTGAATATCATCTACTCTATCTAATAATAGATAGTATCTATACTAAAAAGAGAGACCTCACAAGTTGAGGAGAAGACCGGCTCGCAGGCCATAAAGCCTAATTAATTAATTAGTTATTACAATGAAGACAAACCACAAAAATAAACATTCACAACATCCACATCTCAGGCCTAATCCAATAATCATGCAAAAGCACATAATACAACTAAATCCAATATTAATGCGCTTGTTAAATTTAAATTGATTTTGGATGTACTAGGGTCAAAACGGTCCAATAAATTCCACCAACACCTTGGCCGAACCCTTAATGGACCACCACAAGGGCTTGTGCTGGCCGTCCCCTAGCCCACAAGGAGGGGGCAGACGGCCCTGGGGATTCGGCCCTAGGGTTGTTTCCTTCCTCTTGTTCCTTGTTTCCCAAGTTTGCTTGTTTCCAAATTGGGAAAAACCCCTTTTTCCTAATTTGTGCCCAAACCCTAGTTTTCTAGATCCAAAATTTCACATCATATGTGATCCAAATTCACTAATCTTTACATCATATGTAAAATTAGCTCATTCTTGTTTGAATCATATTCAAATTGCATCTTTATACCAATTTTAGTTTTACGCGATAATTAACAATTAAGGTGTAAATTGACATAAACGTAACACATAAACTATGTTATGCTCTACGACCTGTGGCTCTGATACCACTGTAGGGTTTTGATACGGATTACGCAGCGGAATAAAAAAAAAGTTCCGTTCAATACCCTCCAAGGATCACAGGACTAGAAATCGTAACAATGGTAAAGGATGAGAACATCAAGTACCTTAGTTTGTCTCCTTGATGACTTCACGTGAAATAGTATCCACTTCTCCATGCAAATTCCACTCCTAGAGTTGATCATGGATCCTCCACACCTTTGTGCTAGCTAGGGAAGGAGGAGGAAGAAGAAGATCACGCAAAACGAGACGAAAAGAGGCCCCCCTCTTTGGCCGACGGCGAGGAGGGGAGGACGGGGGGGGGGGGGGGGGTAGGTTCGGCCCTCCTTGTTGGCTCTCTCCTTGATTTGTTATATCTCTCTCTCTTGTTTGATAAGAATTATGATACACTCATGAGAAAATAAGCTAGGAGTGTTCTTTATATATTCTACAACTCCTTGTTAACTACATATTAGCCCTCTACTAATCATGTCCTTACTTGGATTATTCCACCTTGCAAAATAGTCCTACTAAGTTTGCAAGTAGTTGCGTATTGATCCTTTTATTTTATTAGTCGAACTACTTAATCCATAGGGAGTGTGACCCCATAGGTTTCTACTTAGTTGGTAGTAACAATTACTAACATAGAGCGGCCCCTAGCAATACATCCATGCCACCCAACTAATAGAAATAGTAAGTAATCCGACAAACCTTGTAACCAATGTTACCGTATTGTATCATCCCTCTGTCTCTATATCCGAAGACACGAGACATACAAGTCACACTCGTATATCCAATCAATAGTTTCTCAATCCTGGGAATAGTCTTATCCATGCAGATAACATCAATATCCTATATTGATTTATCAAAGTCTGGCCAGACATTCTATAAGCACTACCCCTCGAGTGGCCACATATATTTTCTCCCGTTATGTGGGAGGGACAAATCCTCTCTAAATCACTACCATCTCTAAGCTTGCTTCCTATCATGCCCGATAACTACCTTTATAGTTACCCGGTTAAGGCACAACGTTTGCTAATATTAAAGCATGACATTCCACAACTAGATTATCTAGTGACTTCAAGTCTAAGGACCACAATACCATTGTCACTACGAGAAGCACTTGTGACTTTACATAACTTGTATGTAGCCTTCTCGTTGTGGGTCAATCCAGTATGCCATTACCCGTAATGCATACTCATAATGCATACATGTAAGATAAACAACACATTTGTAATCTAAGGACTTCATAGTATTAAATATCTTCATAAATAATACAATGATTATTTTAGCCAAAAACAATGTTCATACTAAATAAGATTGCTTCTAGGGCATATACTCGACAGTTCAAACCCTAAGTGATGAATCTAGCTCCAACATTTCACGTGAAGAAAGGCCTCCTTATCCTCCAAAGAAGAAGACCAAGAAGGATCAGACTCCAACTTCTAGTAAGAAGAAGAAGACAGATCCACCTGCTCCTGAGAAACAGCCAGAGGAATAGATTGCTGGCCCTAAGAAGGTGAAGAAGAAGAATACTACAAACTAACAAAGGAAAAGGGAAGGTTACAGATGAAGAACCAGATAAGGACACTAGAAAGGAGCTACATATCTATTCTGAGAAGCACACATCTCCTGGTAAGAAAACTGGTATTACTAAAAAATGGTTTGTCAGTAATGTTGCAAGAGGAATGTGGTTAGATGGTTTTGCTTCTGCACCTACTATAGCATGATTAGTGTCAACATGTTGAATAGCATGAATCTAGAGTGCATTAAAAGGTTAAATCAAAGTTCTCTTGGGAAAATTCTAAATCCTCTAGAAGTTGCTTAACCTAGGCTCACTAGTTTTTTATCTGAACATGTAGCAAATCAAGTCTTTAAACTTGGCAATTTCCTCTAATGTGGTTGGTGTAAAGATGGCTTTAGATCACTATGAGTTTACCAATGTTTTAGGCTGTCCAAAGAGGTAAAACACAAACAACTACCCCAATAAGATTTAAGACTTGAAGTTGTCTAAATCAGAATTCTTTTCACCCAATACTGCTACCTCCTCAAAGCAGTTAAGACACTATATGCTAACTGTTGAAGACAAAATCTTATTTACCATCTTGATGAGGTGTGTTGTGCCTAAGGCAAAAGAACTGTTGTCTAACAGGGTGTTATACTTGATGTACTTGATTATACATGGGTATGAAATTGATCTACCTAATATTGTGATGAAACACATGCTTTATTCTTGCACCAAGCAAAGAAAGCATCATTTGCCTTATGCCAACCCGTTATCACTTTTTTTCCAACACCATGAAATTCCAAATGACAGAGACGAGAATATTACCACTGGTTTTGGTATGCTTGATGATAATGCTTTTCAAAGTATTTGAATCATGAAAACTAGTGAGGGAATTTGGAAGTTATACTTTGACTTGTCTGCAGAAAAACTGCAGTCCAAGAAGTTTCCAACACCCAACGCCTTAGCCTCTCCTTCAAACCTACCCCCCAATCTCAATACCTTTCAATGGTGCTTCAAAGGTTTGATGTCCTAGAGAATGATATGGTTGAGTTGAAGCAAAATCAGTATGAGTTTGGGATTGAGTTCAACAAGTGAGGTATATGCTTGAAAGTATCTTCAAGAGCATCAAGTTGATCCATGTGGAAGAAGAAGTTTCAAAAGCTGCAGAAGGATCAAATAAGGCTAGATCTACAAAGGACTTATTCAGTGAGCATACTACTCAAGATGAGGCCGCAAGGGTAAAGGACACTGAGAAACAAGTTGCTAAAGATCACGGTGATGAAGAACAGGAACAAGGGAATGAAGATATTGTAAACACAAGAATATTAATCAAGGATCTTGTGAAGAAAAAGAATAAAGGAAAAATTCCAGAGGTGGTCACTACTAAATAACTTTTTGAGGAAGATATGGCTGCTAAAACATGTGATGAAGTTTCTCAGGAATAAGAACAACAGGAAGATGAGGAATATGAAGAAGACAGTGGAGAAGAGGATGCTGAACCAAAGGGAGATGAAGACCAAACACCCTGATTCTAGCCTACTCTTTCCTTTCAAAGCCTTGAATCTCTCTTCAAATTCTTGCAATTTCCTCTCTTTCAAACCAGTTTTTATCTTAAGCTTTCAAAAACTTTGATCTAATATTTTCTCATTCTTTTTCGAAGAAAGTCAAAAAGGGGGAGAAATTTAGGGTGTTTTATTTGGTAATCTAGATGGTTTAGAGTTTTGGTTTAGATCAGTGGGATATTTTTGATAATTAACTGCTTAATAAGTTGGATTATTGGTTAATTTTTGCTTTAGTATATTATCTGAGAATATTATGACTGTTTTGCTATGCTCTAATGTTTAATTTTTGTAGAGAACCATTTCATAACAGATTAATGGTTTTGTCTTTCATCGAGGGGGAGATTTTAAGTTCAGCATGTTTCAAAGAATTAAAACAGCACTGTTTCAAGGCCTTGAAACAGCTTTCAAAGGCTTAAAACTATGCTGCAGTATATGGTATGAACTTAGGGGGAGTTTTTCCATCTAATATGATTCCTAATCTATTATACTTGATTGTGCCTTATTTGATGATGAAAAAAAATAATATGACACTCAAAACTATTGTTAATCTCTCTGTTGACTTAGTTTTTGCAGGATTTATTAGCTACCTATTTTGCAGGAACTATTTCCTAATCTGTGTGTTTACAGGAAAGGAAATAAAGTTGTCAAATGGATTCTGTGCTTGTGCAATCATGCCTGGACATTCCTAACACTCTACGATAAAGGATCAAGTTAGTATGTTTGAATAAAATGAGCAACTAGCCGTTGGGAAGAGCTGTTACAGAAGTCAAGATATGCTGCTTGATTTTAGGAAAGTATGTTGAAGAAGATCATACAAATCTGCATTTCAAACGATCAACAGAAAATGGGGAATTGCTGAGAGAACTCGTAGAGAACATTTACAGAGACATTCAAACACTCTCAAGGATTGACAAGCAACACAGAAGGAGATTCAATTCACTCAATCCGACCATCATAAGATCACTGCATACTCAACTCCTTCACATGTTCTCATTGTTCTTCTTTCTGTACTTAAATTTGTATATCATTTTGATAATACTTCACTTATCTTATTCTCTTGATTTTTTCAAGTAAACAATATATAGTTCTTGTTGAATCAGTTAGCTAGAGCAGGTTAGATAGGTCAGAGAGAACCACGAGCTGTAACAGAGTAAGGGAAATATATGTGCTTGAGATCTAGGGCTTACCTTTTGATTAATAAGAATTGAGTTGAAAATCCTACAAGGATTAAATCTATGAGGTAGAGACGTAGGTCCTAGTGGACTGAACTCTATACATATTGTGTCTCTTGCCTTCTGCATTTCAGTTTTTATACCTTTTCATTTACTTCTCAAAATATGTTTTCAGTTTAAGGACTTGAAACCCATTTCAAGGCCTTGAAAACTATCAGCAAAATTTATACTATATATTTTGATTCCAAGGACTTGAAACTAATTTCAAGGCCTTGGAATACTTTCCGTTTTCTACAAATCTCTTTGGAATCACTCTTTTGGCAAAAATTTCCATACTCTATTAAACCCCCCTATCTAGAGTATTGATCATGTATTAGTACCTACATCATTGTCTTTCACATGCGTAACTACATGCATAACTGCTGGTAGCTATGCAGACAGGGCCTTGTGAACTTCAGTTTCTATAATTTTCTCCCATGCCTGTGTAACTACTTGTGTAACTGCTGGTAGCTACACAGACGGGGTCTTCTGGCCTTGTCTTTTACTTCTTTTCTCTTTTCTTCCTCATTATCTCCATAATTGCTGCGTAGCTACGCAGACAGCATCTTGAATTTTCATGCCTTAGCCAAATTCTGCCCATCTTCCTTGCTCTTGTGTAACTGATGCGTAGCTACGCAGACATCTACACAGACATCAACTTATGTGCTCTTTTTCTTCTTCCTCATCCTCCTTATATCCTCCTCATTCCTTCCTTCTTTATTCCCCTTTGTACACAAGTCATGTTCCTGCATAAACAACACAAACAAACTCGTGATTATATCCAAAAATGAATAAAATAAGGAAGTAATTCACGAATAGGCTCAAAACACTTAGTCGTAAACTCCGAGGCTAAACAAGGCTGAAATTTGGCTAAAACACTCAATATTGGCACACATACCCCTCAAATTATGCTCACAAATAACTCCTGGTGGGGAGTTATCAAATACCCCCGCACTGAACTTTTCTCGTCCTGAGCAAACCCCCTTTCATACTGACCTACTTTACATACATTCATGTGCATACTACTATCTTTGCATACCAACCTGCTTAACAAGACTTAAACGCCAAATGAATCAACTATACGACTGACTCAGAAAGAATACACAACGAATCAATAAAAAAATACTCGAAAAGTTTTACAACAACAATAACAATTTCTTTTTGGTGAGATCGGGCAATCTCCAAAGAACAAAATAGGATATCATCAAGTTCTCACTCAATCTTCCTGGAAATACTAATAAACAAGTGATCGGCGAGTATGACCAGATTTAAGAATGGAAAATAAGCGCTAGTACCCCCTATTGTTACTCTCGTATGCAACCTGAAAAAATCCCTAATATACCTACCATCCGATCTATTTCCGAAACAGGGATCCTAAATCTAACAGGTAGGCCGTATATATGTATCGGGGTACGGCATGATCCTACTTGTTATGACATTCTCATTGTTCCCAACTCACACCCCTCACCGAGTTCCCGAAAAATTGACCGAAACACATAAGTTTGTGCTCACTCAATTTCCCTAGCTCCCGGTTTACTTTTTTCGTTCTCGTGACCACAAATGTGAAGCGGTGTCGAATCCGGAATAGTTTTCACCTACTCAGCTTTAAACCAAATAACTAACTAAAAAACTGTACAAATAGAACCTCTCTTTTCTTTTTCCTTTTTCTTTTTTCCTCTTCTTTTGTTTTTCTCTTTTTTTCCTTCATAAATAATAGAAATAAAAAATACGAACAATTTAAGCTGAGTGGTGCAGAAATAGTCCAATGCCGTGACGCACGAAAAATTTCCACATGTGAAACACCGCAGCACTAATCATGAATAGTAGATCATGTGGTCAAAAGATAAAACGTGCAGTCCAACCAAACCTCCTCATCACCAAATATGTAAAAATCAGCACAAACACGAATTAACCCCACAACCCGGTAGCCAGTTTTGTGCGAAAAGCTGCTTCCACAAGACGACTCCTCCTGTATCACTATGTAGTGCAGTGAATCACCTCCGCAAATCAATGCAGCAACCTCTAACTCACCTTGTCCAACCCTCAAAAATTGTGTACATGTCAAACTGGCCAACAACGATCTGTCATGAAGCTCTCACCCATCGAAACCCTCCCTAACTCCCTCCCTTTTTCATAACGCGTAGAAACAGCCAACTAACGAGTGATGAAAGTCACACCGTAGGCTTCTTAGGCTACATTGGATATTAATAAAAGGGGTAAACAACTTCAAACAGACTAACTAGTTGGACTTAAGGTTAAGTAAAAGGACAGTGAGTTCGTTATGAGCCAATCACTCCACCAATATATGTGATGGCCGTGATGGCGCTCGTAGGAAGGTTGTCGACTACCTAAGTGACGGTGGTGTGGCAACTATTCAGATTTCTAGCTCAGGAGACAATTACTCAATGATTCCGAGGTGCACTGGCTCTAACTAATTATGTACAGATTCACAAATTACTACACCTCGGTGTGGCCTTTTTCTCAATTCAGAGACTATCATCGAACTCTCCCCAGTTTGGTTATTTTAATTTCCCTTTCTCAAATTTCATTTTTTTTTAATTTTTGATTTTTTTTAACTTTTGGGATGTTTGGAATTTCTTTTTTTTTTTAAATCTATCTACAATGAATGGTCAGAAAGAATGGTGGGGTGACTCAAATAACGAAACCATGCAGACTCAAAAAATAAAAATAAAACTGCAAAATAAAACTGAAAAAACGTACAGACACGACTCCCACCCCTCACTAAGAGGTGGCGTGCCCTCATGGCATAAACTGATATGGCGCATAAGTCGGGTCTGAAACCGAATTAGTGGTTCAAGGCATAGTACCGGTGGAGCTGCTGCTGGAATCGGTCTGATCACTAGTCTGCTGGCGCGAACGTGAGCTCGATGACTCGCGAGACCGAGAATTGGATCGATCGTCTAACTGCTGTGGAGCCGGGTCACTGGCTTGGTGACTCGACTCAGCCGATACAGAGAAATCTACATAAATTAAGTCTAAATAATCGTGCGTGTGAGCTGTGTGTCTCAACAAATAACCACTTAAAACTACTAGGTTTTCTACCAAGCACAACACGGAAATCGCGAAAAACGCTGAATTCTCGACCCGAGTATGGGTTCGACCCAAAAATTGATTTTTTTAGAAGGAAGGAATTTTGGACACGTGCACCTGGAGCAAGTCTTACGGCTGTAGTTTGCAGCTTCCGACAAGATGGGCCCCGACCGGTCGCCAAGAAAGTCGTTGAAAAAATTCTAAACCGGCAAAGCTGTAGCTTTTTACCTCCTCTTCGATCTTCTCTTCTTCGTGTTGGAATAGATGCCCTAGAGACAATCTTATTTAGTATGAACATTATTTTTGGCTAGAATAATCATTGTATTATTTATGGAGATATTTCATATAATGAAGTCCTTAGATTATAAATGTGTTGTTTATCTTAAATATCTCTAGTCCATTATATTTATTAATATGACGATCAACTATAGAGTAGTATTTGGGTAGTTTGGATATGGAGATATCAAGTCTAGTACATGAGTATGAAAAGTCACACGTGCTTCTCGTAGTGAAAATGGTATTGTGGTCCTTAGAATTGAAGTCACTAGATAGTCTAGTTGTGGAATGTCATGCTTTGATATGATCAAACATTTCGCCTTAACCGGTTAACTATAAAGGTAGTTATCATGCATGATAGGAAGCAATATTAGAGATGGTAGTGATGTAGATATGATTTGTCCCTCCCACATAACTGGAGCAAATATCCGTGGCCACTCTAGGGGTAGTGCTTATAGAATGTCTGGCCAGACTTAGATAAATCAATATAGGATATTGATGTTATCTGCATGGATAAGACTATTCCCATAATCGATAAACTATGGATTGGATATACGAGTGTGACTTGTATGTCTCATGTCCAATCCGGATATAGAGACAACGGGATAATACGATACGGTAACATTGGTCACAAGGTTTGTCGGATTACTTACTATTTCTATAAGTTTGGTGACATGGATGTCTTGCTAAGGGCCGTTCTATGTTAGTAATTTGTTACTACCAACTAAGTAGAAACCTATGGGGTCACACTCCCTATGGATTAATTAGTTGGACTAATAAAATAGAAGGATCAATATGCAACTACTTGCAAACTTAGTATGGCTATTTTTCAAGGTGGACTAATCCATGTAAGGACATGATTAGTAGAGGGCTAATATGTAGTTAACAAGGAGTTGTAGACTATATAAAGAACACTCCTAGCTTATTTTCTCATGAGTTGTGTCATAATTGTTATCACAAAAAAGAGAGAGAAAAAATCAAGGAGAGAGCCAACAAGGAGGGCTGAACCGACTCCCCCTCCTCCCCGTCCGCCCCTCCTCGCCGTCGGCCATAGAGGCGTGGCCTCTTTTGGTCTCGTTTTGCGTGATCTTCTTCTTCCTCCTCCTTTTCTAGATAGCACAAAGGTGTGGAGGATCCGGGATCAATACGAAGAGTGAACTTTGCAGAGAGACGTTGACACTATTTCACGTGAAGACATCAAGGAGACAAACTAAGGTACCTGATGTTATCATCCTTTACCATCGTTATGAATTCAAGTCATTTGGTGCTTGGAGGGTATTGAACGGAACTTTTTTTTTTATTTATTTATTTTTCGTTGCGTAATTCGTATCAAAATCCTACACTTCGCCTTTTGCTAAATCTTACCCGAACGCCGCCTATCTGAGATTTCTCCGTGAAAACCCTTGGTTTGACTTTCACCCCCCCCCCCACTTGCTTGTTGCGAAGTCTTAATTTTTGAAAGTTGATGAAGTCACAAGGATCACAGAAACGTCTTCGGTTTTTTATATGGTGAAGGGTTTTCTTTTTTTTTTTTTTTTTTTTTTTTTTCATGCGTAATTGCTCCGTAGCTACGTAGACAGCTAGGTTGACAATGCACTTTTTTTGTTTGAATTTTTACCTCTGACGTAATTGCTGCGTAGCTACGCAGACAGTGCAATAATAATAATAATAATAATAATAATAATAATAGTAATAATAATAATAATTATTATTACTATTATTATTATTATTACTATTATTATTACTATTATTATTATTATTATTATTATTATTATTATTATTATTATTATTATTATTATTATTATTATTATTATTATTATTATTATTATTATTATTATTATTATTATTATTATTATTATTATTATTATTTTTATTATTTTAACCTCTGCCTGCGTAATTGCTGAGTAGCTACGCAGACAGTGGCTTTTCTGCATCTTTTTCTGTCTTTTCTTCACCTGCTATTCGCACATACTTGTGTCAGTATTAAATCACAATCATCTCACATATCTTTAATTCATCAAAAACAACTAAATTAATCTACTCCTAGGTTGAGTTGCCTCCCAACAAGCGCTTGTAATTTAAGGTCGACAGCCCGACCTATTTATCTCAGGTTTGATGAAGGATCGTCAAAGCAGACTGTGTCCACCTTGACGACTGCTACCCGGGTCTAAATGTGGCTTGAACCGATTACCGTTTACCCTGAAAGTTGTGTTATCTCGTGGATTTTCCTGTTCAACTGCACCCCATGATAGTATCTCTTTTATGATGAACGGTCCTGACCACCCAGATCTCAACTTTCCAAGAAAAAACCTCACCCGAGAGTTGTAGAGAAGTTCCTTCTCTCTTGAAGCTTCTTTGGCAAGATTCTCTCATCATGTCACTTCTTTGTCTTCTTGTATATATTAGCGCTCTCGTACGCCGTCTTTCGGAATTCCTCCAACTCCAGTAACGCCATTTTTCTCTTATCTCCTTCTAGACCGTGATATCTCGATCGCAGTTTCAGCTCCAAAGTTGGTGGCTCCTTGGTGTGACAGGACCAGGGCTAATTTCTGCCCACCGTCTTCGTCCAGATGTAAAGTGGTCCAGTGTTCAGCTTGCTTGGCCTGCTCTTCCTGGAACCTCTCCTCGTCCTCTTTGTTCATGCAGTCAATTTCTGCCCATAGATCGTCTAACTCCTCATTTTCCAGACCATCTTCGACTACCTCCCAACGAATTAGTCTACATGTTCAAAATAATTTGGAAGCTGGAGAGATTTGAAGACGTTGAATTTCACCTTGTCCTCATTTATCTCCATGGTCAGTTCTCCGCTTTTGCAGTCTATTATGGCCTCTCCAATGGCCATAATTGGTCTGCCGAAAATGAGTGGTACATCTCCCGCCTACATGTCCAGAATTACAAAATTTTTCGGAAAATCAATTCTCCAACTTTCACCAGAATATCTTTGATGTGTCCATATGCTTGTTTTACGGACCTGTCCGCCATCTGAAGAATGATTCTTGTGGGCGTGGGTTTACCAACTTTCAAACTTTTGAAAATCGACAAGGGGATTAGATTGATGTTGGCCCCTAGGTCACACAGAGCCTTTCCTGTGTAAGCATTTCCTCGGGTCCTTCCTCTTACTTGGTAGCCCATTCTTCACTCAATTTCTCGCTTCTGCCGTTAGATTTATAGTCTCGAAATTGTTCATTCTCCTCCTTCCATATAGAATGTATTTGAGGAATTTGGCATAAGTGGGCATCTTTGCCAAAGCCTCAGCAAATGGTATGTTGATCTGCAGCTGTTTGAATGTCTCGAGAAATATGGCGTAGTTCTTGCTATCATCCCTCTTTGGTGTCTTCTAAGGATATGGTACCTCCTTGGAGATAGGTACCGTTTCACGTTCATCCTTCTCATTCTGCACTACATCCTATCCGGGCCCTTCGGCTGGGGGTTGCCGGTTGGATTGTCTTCCCTGTCAAAAACTCCGTGTTCGATATTTTTTGACTTTTCAGCACGAGCATGGCTGGGATGTGGCGGATCCTGTAGTGCTAATCCACTTCGAGTGGTGATTGATAACTCCCCACTAGGAGTTATCGGTGAGCATAATTTGAGAAGTATTTGTGTCATAATCGAGCGTTTTGAGCCGGTTTTAGCGCTAAAGTTTAGGTAATGTACACGACGTCGTGCATTTGAGCTAGTATCGGGATTTCGAGTATTTTCTGCATTTTTCTCATATATATATATATATTTGGATAATATCGCGGGTTTGTTCATGTTGTCTTTGCAGGAACAAGTTGGGGAAGTACATTGGGATGTGTGCCGAGACAGAACCAGGTTCACCTCGAGAAAGGTACAGAAAATGTCCGAGGCAGGATTTAACCGAGGCTGGTACAAGGGAGAGAGGAACGGAAACGAAAAGACTGGGGGAAAAATTTAGTGAAAACAGACCAAGAAAGCAGAAAACACTAAAACCGAGAATGACCGGAATGTACTCAGTTGACAATATCTTGAGTTCTACTTGGAGTTTTGAAGAAAAATAGCGGCAAAAGAAAGAAGACGTCAAGGGCTTTCCGAAAACAAGTCATATTGTTGAAACGGAGTCCGGCCGAAAATCCCGACCCACGTCCAAACGTGGTTCCCTCACCTACCCCCGTCCAAACGTGGCCCGATTTCAAAATTACCAAATACCCCTGGGTCAAAACTGCCCCGAAAATCTACCCGTCAGTGTCCGAACGAGGAGGTCAGAAAGTACTTCTCTACCTTTCGGGTCAAAAACTTTATGCACAAATTAGCGTGCTAGTCGCAAATATACGAATTAGGTAGTACCAGGTGTATTTCAACTCGGATTATCATTCCCACGAGGACAATACAGTTTTCATCAATAGTCGGTTTTAACGAACAGAGTGTAAAAGGGAGGTGTAGTTTGAGACTTGGAATACGATCTAAGTACTGAAAGTAATTACTAAAAACGTATATATTTTTGTAAGAATTTTCGGTATAATTTCGAGTGTTGTAAATCTGGGGTTTAAGGTACTAGATTCTAGGATCCCTTAGTGACTTTTCATTTTTTCGTTCTTTTTCGATATAAAAACTGATTGCAGTCACTTATCCGTGCTACGTACTAGTTGCGCAATATCTTTTTTTCCTGCACATTATCACAATTCTTTAGATTTTCGATTCCTGTTAAGCTGCCTAAATCTGCAGTCTCGTTCTAAGTCTGCTAGGGTTTCTAACCTGTCCTAAAGGCCTCGGTCGAAACCGTTAACATTTGGTCAAAAATGTTTAGGCTACTCCTATCTCCCCTTCTCTGTTTGGTCTATCGGGGTAATGTGCTAAATTCTGTCTTCTCATCCTAACCCTAACCAGCTGTTTTCCCCTACCGAGTCGAGTCTGTATCAATTCTGGGTGATCAAGCCGAGCATGCATAGCAGTTAAACCAAAGACAAAATAACGAATAAAACTGATGATATTAAGATCATGAGATCATGAACCGATAGTCGAAAATAGAACTAGATACTGAATACGAAACCCTAGGTTCACCGAGAACCTAGGTAAACAGTTTAGCTACTAAACGACATAACTAAATAACAATGTTTGAATTAAAGAGAGAATTGAAATCAAATGAGTGTCTCGAATTTCTGGATTCGTGCTTCCGTGCTCTCCGAGGAAGCTCTGAATTCTCCTTGGGTGTATTGTTTGTCAAAAAACGAGCTCTGGACGTTCCTTTCTATAGTGCTGAGGAGCTTCCAGAAAAATGCCTGAATTTATGAAACTGCCACTGGGCCCGAAACCACCTAGGAAAAAGTCTTCCTGCCAAAATACAGTAACCTCCTCAAAACTCGAATTTGAATGTAATATCCCGTCCCTCTCCGAGATATTGTGGATGAGATGTGTGGTATATAGTACAGCACGTGGATTACTATTAGCACCTTCAAGCCTTAAGCATTTTTATCTGGTGGTACGGGTAAAGAAGTTGTTGGGACAGTAATCCACGGGTGTTACAAATGGTATCAGAGCCAACCCTGGTCCCACAAGGGCTCCGTGGCGATGCGCCGCCAGCCAAGGGAGAACATGACTGGGAAATCTCGACGAGGACGTCGAGGTGGGGGGATTTTAATATCCCGTCCTACACCGAGATACTGTGGATGAGATGTGTGGTATATAGTACACCACGTGGATTACTATTAGCACCTTCAAGGCTTAAGCATTTTTATCCGGTGGTACGGGTAAAGAAGTTGTTGGGACAGTAATCCACGGGTGTTACATTGAAAGCTTTCAGAAACTTTTTCCTGCGTTTTGACTCAAACTTGTCAAAATGACCAAAATACCCTTATGTCAAAACCACCCAAAATCTTGTCCAATCCTGAATCTGGTCATAAGAAAACTGCTGACTGAATTTGGGCCACAAAATCCGAAGTCGACACCGAAAACCCGGTCCCGGTGTCAAAATTACCAAAAATACCCCTCGGTCAAAACTGCCACAAAAATCAACCTGTCAGTGTCTGAACATGAAACAACTGACCACGACTCTGGGCACCGGGACCTGAGACCCACGTCTGGACGTGGGTTAGTGAGGCACCCACGTTTGGACGTGGGTCGGGATTTTTGCCGGACTTCGTTTCAGCATTATGATATGTTTTCGGAAAGCCCTTGACGTCTACTTGCCGCTGGTCTCACTTCAAAATTCCAAGTAGAACTCAAGATAATGTCAACCGAGTGTATTCCGATCATTCTCGGATCTGGCGTTTTCAGCTTTCTCGGTCGGTTTTCACTGCCCGTTTTTCCTCCAGTATTTACGTTTTCCATTCCATTCTCCCTTGTACCAGCCTCGGTCAAATCCAGTCCCGGGCGTTTTCTTCACGTTTCCCGAGGCAAATCCGGTTCTGTCTCGAAACACATCCCAATGCACTTTCCTAAACCAGTTCCTTCAAAGACAACATGAACAAACCCGCGATCATATCCAAATACACACACACACACACACACACACACACATATATATATAAATAATTTATATGAAACTAATGAAGAAAACACTCGGTATCCCGATACTAGCTCAAATGCACGTAGTGTGTGTGTGTGTGTGTGTGTGTGTGTGTATATATATATATATATATATATATATATATATATATATATGAAACTAATGAAGAAAACACTCGATATCCCAATACTAGCTCAAATGCACGTAGTGTACATTACCGAGACTTTAGTGCTAAAACCGGCTCAAAACGCTCGATTATGACACAAATATTCCTCAAATTAGGCTCACGGATAACTCCTAGTGGGGAGTTATCAGATTACCCCTGCTCTGACCTTTTCTCGTCCCGAGCAAACCTCTTTCATACTGACCTGTGCATACTACTACCATTGCATACCAACCTGTCGACCCAGACTTAAGTACCAGATGACTCGACTATATGACTGACTAAGAGAGAATATACAATGACTCAATAGACACAGACTCAAAACGTTAAAAGACAAAAAATTCTTTTTGCCAAGATGGGGCAACCTCAAACGCGAACTGGTGTGTCATCAAGACCTCACCGTCTTTCTAGGAAGTACTAATCCGCAAGCGATCGGCAAGTATGGCCAGATTTAAGAGTGGACAATTAGCACTGGCACCTCATACTGTTACTTCCGTACTCAACCTGAGCAAATCCCTAGCTAACCGACCATCCGAGCTATTTCCAAATCTGGGATCCTAAGTCTAACAGGTACGATATGTTACGACATGATCCTACTTTTTATGACAATCTCATGGTTCCCAACTCATACCCCTCATCGAGTTCTCGAAAAACTGACCGAAACACCTAAGTTTCTGCTCACTCAATTTCCCCAGCTCCCAGTGTGTCTTCGCCGTTCTCGCGGCCACGAATGTGAAGTGGTGCAGAATTGAGAAAATCGTCCCACCAACTCAGCTTTGAACTAATTAAGTGAATAACTTTAAAATTGCCAAAATATACAACATTTTTTTTCCTTTTTTCCCGTTTTTTTTCTTTTTGTTCGTTTTTCCTATTTTCAACGTAAGTAAATAAACTGATATGGTGTAGAAATGATCCAATGTCGTGGGGTACGAAATATGTCCTTGTTTGCGGTACCCAGCACTAGTCATGAAACGTCAATCCTGTAGTCGAAAGATAAAACGTGCAATCCTACCGAACCTCCTCATCACCAAAGATGTAAGAATCAGCACGACCACCAATTAACCCCACAACCCCTGGTACCCAGTTTTGTTCGGAAAGATGCCTCGCACGCGACTTTTCCACCTGTGATCACTATGTAGTGCAGTGACTCACCTCTGCAAGATAATGAAGTCGCCTCTAACTCACCCTGTCCAAACCTCAAAAAACGTGCAAATATCAAACTGTCCAACAATGATATGTCATGAAGATCTCACCCGTCAAAACCGTCCTAACTCACTCCCCTGTCATAACGCGTAGAAACGACCAACTACAAGTGATGAAAGTCACAAAGAAGGCTTCCTAGGCTACAATGGCTATGAATAAGAAGGGTAAATGGCTTCAAACGGGCTAACTAGTTGGACCTAGGGTTAAGAAACAGGACAGTGGGTCCGTTATGAGCCAATCACTCCACCGAAAAACGCGATGACCGTGATGGCGCATGTAAGTGGGCTGTCGACTACCTAAGTGACGGTGGTGTGTCAACAAGTTGGACTTTTAGCTCAGGAGATAACTACTTGATGATTCTGAGGCGCACTGGCTCTCACTTGTCTACTACACCTCGGTGCGGTTTCTCTTCCCTGTTAGAAGACTATCATTGGTCTCTTCCCAGCTCTTTGTTATCTCAATTGCCCTTTCTTAAATTTTCTGATTTTTGAATTTTTATAGATTTTTTTTTTAATTTTTACGAATAACTATCTACAATGCACGGTCAGAAATTTGTGGTCGGTAGACTTAAAATACAAAAAAAAAAAAAAACGTGCTTACTCAAAATAAAAATAACAACACAAATAAAGCTGAAAAATGTGCAGACTTGGTTACTACAGACACGACTACAACCCCCACACTAAGGGATGGTCTGTCCTCTGGACAGGTACTGATCTGGCACAAAAGTCGGGTCTGAAACGAATTCATGGTTCTAGGCATAGTACTGGTAGGGTCACCATGAGGCAGAAAAATAAAGCAAAAAAAATGTGCAGAAATTAAGCTTCATTACGTTCCTCTGATGCGTGCGTCTCAGCAAATAACCTCCTACAACTACCAGGGGTTCTACCACAGTCCGCACGGAAAACCGAAAAAGACGCAGAAAAATTTCGACCCGGGTAAGGTTTTTCGCCTAAAAAGAAAAATAAAGCGAAGGAAGGAAATGTGGACCTGATCACCCGGAGCAAGTCTTACGGGTGCAGCTTGCAATTTCCGGCAAGATGGACCCCGACCGGTCACCGAAATATATCACCGACGGAAGTTGTCAACCTCCCAGGCTCTGCATGTGCTCTTCAAATGTGAAATCAGCAAGCACCATTGTTTGTGACAATGTGCTCCCACATGGTCGAAATAATTTTCGTACACCGGGGTTGATTGCTCTATTTCTCCTGAAAACTTATCTTGAATAATCCCCAACTCGTACGAGTCCTTGTGATGGTCGAGTGTGCCAGAACACACCGGGGTCGATTTTTCAAGATTCTGGAAATGTTCCTTTTTCTGCTTACTGTATGTGTTGCTACCTGCGTGGCTAACTTCTCACCCTGCGTGGCTAGCTCCCTGGCTGCATTTCTGCACTCCCGGGCTGTGTTTCTGCACTATTTTCACCTTCTGTCTGCGTCGCCGCAACGTGGCTACCAACGAGCCATGCATACAACAACTTTTTGGCCCGTTTTCCTGCAATTTCTCCTGTTGTCTGCACATGCTTGTATAAATATTAGATCACACTCATCTCACTTATCTTAAGTTTAAACAAAAATAACTTAATTATACTACTCCTAAATTGGGTTGCCTCCAAACATGCGCTTGTAATTTAAGGTCGACGGCCTAACCTAGTTACCTAACTTCGTCAAGGGATGTCAAAACAGTCTACCTTGACGACTGCTTCCGGGTTCAGATATGTCTTGACCCGGTTCCGGCTCACCCTGAAAGTTGTATGGTCTTGCGGATTCTTCGATTCCACGGCATCCCATGACAATATCTCTTTGATGATGAATGGTCCTGATCACTTGGATCTTAATTTTCCCGGGAAAAATTTCTTTTGAGAACCGCAGAGAAGTACTTTCTGTCCTACTTGAAGCTACTTTGGTTGCGCTGAACTTTGATGGCTCGGGAGCGGTTTCAGCTCTAGGGTTGGTGGCTCTTTCAGTGACGGGACCAGGGTCAATTTCTTCCCTCCTTTTGAATCCATATAGAAATTGGTTTTGTGTTATGCTTGCATGGCCTGCTCCTCCTGGAACCGCTCCTCGTTCTCTTGGTCCACTCTGTTTCAGCTTTATTTGTGTTATTTTTATTTTGAGTCAGCATTTTTTTTTTGTATTTTGAGTCTACCCACCAATAATTTTTGGCAGTGCATTGTAGATAGTTATCCCGTTGCTGGTATCGGGATTTCGAGTATTTTTTTGCATTTTTCTCATATATATATATATATATATATATATATATATATATATATATATGGATATGATCGTGGGTTTTTTCATGTTGTCTTTACAAGAACAAGTTTGGGAAGTACATTGGGATGCGTGTCTCGGGAAACGTGCAAAAAATGCCAGGGGTAGGATTTAGCTGAGGCTGGTACATTGGAGAGTGGAACGAAAAACGGAAAGACTGAGGAAAAACAGGTAGTGAATACTGACCAAGAAAGCAAAAAAATGCTAAAACCGAGAATGACCTGAACATACTCAGTTGACAATATCTTGGGTTCTACTTGGAGTTTTGAAGCAAAAACAGCGGCAGAAAAAAGAAGACGTCAAAGGCTTTCTGTAAACAGGTCATAATGCTGAAACGGAGTCTGGCGGAAAATCCCGACCCACGTCCAAACATGTGTCCCTCACCTACCTACGTCCAAACGTGGGTCCCTCTCCAACCCACGTCCAAACTTGGGTCCCCCAAGGCCACGTCCAAACGTGGGTCTCGGGTCCCAGTGTCCGGAGTCCTGATCAGTTATTTCATGTTCAGGTCGATTTTCGGAACGGTTTTGACCCAGGGGTATTTTGGTATTTTGGATAGAAGACCGGGTTTTCGGAGTCGACTTTGGATTTTGTCGCCCAAATTCAGTCGGCAATTTTCCTATGACCAGATTCAGGATTGGGCGGAATTTGTGGCGGTTTTGACCCAGGGATATTTTGGTCATTTTGACAAGTTTCAGATCAAAACGCATGCAAAAGTTTCTAGAAGCTTTCAGGCTCGTGTTTTGAGGAGGTTACATGATTTTGGCAGGAAGACTTTTTCCTAGGCGGTTTCGGGCCCAGTGGGAGTTTCTTAAATTCGGGCAGTTTCCGGAAGCTTCTTAGCACTATATAAAAGAACGTCGAGAGCTCGTTTTTGTCACACATACACCCAAGGAGAAGTCAGACCCTCATTTTATTTAACTCTCTCTTTATTTTAGAACATTGTTATTTAATTATTTCATTTAGTAGCTAAACTTTGTACCTAGTTTCTCGGTGAACCTAGGGTTTCCGATTCAGTATCTAGTTCTGCTTTTGACAATGGATTCATGATCTCAGGATCTTAATATTAGCAGGTTTTATTTGTTATCGTGTCTTTGATTTTACTGTTTATGCATGATCGGAGTAGCTAACCAGAATTGCTACAGACTCGACCCAGTAGGTGAAAACGACTTGTTAGGGTTAGGAAGAGAAGAAAAAATTTAGTACCTTACCCTGATGGAACAAAAAGAGTTAGGGAGATAGGACTATCCTAAAAAAATTTGAAGCATTGTTAGCGGTTTAGAACAAGGCCTTTAGGACAGGTTAGAAACCCTACCAGACTTAGAACGAGACTGCAGATTTAGGTAGCTTAACAAAGGCCGAAAATCTGCAAAATTGTGATAAGGTGCAGGAAAATAAAAGATAATGCACAACTGATACGTGGCATGGATAAGTGACTGCCGTGTGTTTTCATATCGAAAAAGAACGAAAAACTGAAGAGACTCTAGGGGATCCGGAATCAAATACCTTAAACTCTAGATTTACAACACTCAAAATTATACCGAAAATTCTCACAAAAATATTTACGTTTTCAGTAGTTACTTTCATTACTTAGATCGTAGTCTCAGTCTCAACTACTCATCCCTTTTTACACTATGTTCGTTAAAACCAACTAATAAAGAAAACTGAAAGTTCTCGTGGGAATGATAACAGGAGTTGAAATACACCTGGTACTACGTGATTCGCATATTTGTGACTAGCACGCTAAATTGCGGATCAGTGATGGCATTGATATGAGCACATGGATTGTTACCTATGGTCGAGGGTAAATTCCCTGACGCTCGTTCGACTTGTTGTTGTGCCAACTGTCCCACTTGCACTTCCAGTGTCCGTACCAAAAATTTGGTTGAGTCAAGATAGGTTGTCAAGGTGTTGATAGTTGTGTCGTTATGCGTGAAGCTGGCATTAAAACTGGTGGTCATGTCTTTTAGCATGGCCTTGAATTATGCCATCTCGCTGCTGGGCTACTGGATTGGTGCTGCCTGATGTGTCTGCGACTTGTGTTGGAATCCTGGTGCATAAATTGCAGAGTTAGGGTTTTCGTGCTGGAACCCGAGATGACCCCATGTTCCCGGCTTGTAACGACTTGGATCCGACTGTTGCTGCACGTAGTTGACATCCTCGGTCTGAGCTCTTCAATGGCTGCGTCCAAATCTGGTTCTTCCCCTGCTGCGACATCCTTCTTCTCTATGTAGACCTTCTTGATCAAATCTTGAACAACCTTGGCCAGGTTCTCAATTCAATCATCGACTACTAGCTCAGCTAGGACTGTGAGCCTGCGGTCATCAAACATGCGAGTGTCCTGCTTGGCTAATTGCTTCATGAACTCATAGGCTCCGTCCTTGTCCACATGGTATAGAAATTTGCCTCCGATTTCTCTATCAATCATGTAAGCATTCTCCCTATCTAGGGCATGGTAAAATACCTGCAGAATCTTCGGGTCCCCAAAACCGTGGTTAGGGAACTTTTTCACCAACATCAGCCTGTCCATGCATCTACCACCGTCTCTCCCTTCTTCTGTTTGAAGGACATGATCTCGCTCTGCAGTTTGATTACTCGAGAGACGGGGTAGAATTTTGCCATAAAATCTGTAACACATCCCTCCCATGTAGTGATGGATCTGGGTGCTCGGGGTTCGAGCCAATCTTTGGTTGTTCCGTAAGACAGTACGGGAACAAGATCAGCTTGAGTGCCTCTGAATCGACTCCCTTGTACTGGACTTTGTTACAGTAGTCCTCAAATTTCCCATATAAAGTCATTCGGGTCTTCATCAGCTCTTCCATGGAATGGGCAGTGAGTATGAATAGTTTGGATGGTGGAGGGTTTTAAATCGAAGTGCCCAGCAGTTATTTCTGGAACTACGACTGTTGGCTCATGTCCACCCAAAGGGACTTCAAAGTTCTCCACCAAAACTTATCCAAATCTGTTGTATGTCCTATGGTTGTTCCGGGCAGCAAAGCCCGCCGTGCTCAGCTCCTCAGTGTACCGAGCCATCTGAGCTGGAGTGCGTGCCTCTGCGTATAGTGGTAAATATTTTATCATTCTTTCCCGGTGTCTGCGTATCTGGTCTTTGAAAAGCTGTTATAGGTCGTCGAGTGGCTGTACCACTTCGCGGGGCAATCTGAGCATCCACTAAAACTTCCTGAAAACAGATATCTCAAGAGCAGTGAGATAACATAAAATAAAAATAAAAGGAAAAATTCAGAAAATTAATTATGACTACTAAATAAACCGTATAAAAGTCTCCTGGTTTGGCGCCAAAAACTTGATGCGCAATTCATCATGCTATTCACAAGTATACAAATCAAGTAATATAGAGAGTATTTTCAACTCAAATTATCGATCTCACGAGGACTTTTGCAGGTTTTCTCAGGTAATCAGTTTTAAAAAACATAGTGTAAAAAGGAGGAATTGATTGAGTTTATAATTACGAACGAAGTACTGAAAGTGAATACTGAAAAGTAAATCTTTTTGTGAGAGTTTTCTGAATAATGCTTAAAGGTTGTAAATCTAGGGTTTGAGATACTAGATTGTAGGATCCCCTATTTCTCCAGATTTTCGTTCTTCTTGATATGAAAACACACCACAGTTGGTTTATTTGTGCCACGTTATGTTGGTGTAGTCCCCTCTCAGTTCCTACACACTGACACGATTCTACAGATTTTCGGTTTCTGCTGGGTTACCTAGATCTGCATTCTCGTTCTAAGGCTGCTAGGGTTTATGACTTATCCTTGCGGCCTCGGTCAAAACCTTTAACACAGGTCAAACGCCCAGGATAGTCCTATCTCCCTTTCTCTTTTTGCTCCATCAAGGTAAGGTTTTAAATTCTCTCTTGTCTTCCTAACCCTCACCAGTCACTCTCGTGTACCGAGTTGAGTCTATAGCAATTCTGGTTCGCGACTCCGTTCATGTATAAACAATAAAATCAAAACAGAATAACAAATAAAGCTGCTGATATTAAGATCCTAAGATCAAGAATCCATAGTCAAAACATAACTAAGTACTGGATACGAAACCCTAGGTTCATCGAGAACCTAGGTAAATAGTTTAGCTACTAAAAGACATACTTAAATTACAATGTTTCTGAAATAAGGAGAGAATGAGATCATCGAGTGTCTTGAATTTTGGATATGTGCTTCCGTGCTCTCCGAGGATGCTTAGACTTTTCCTTGGGTGTTTTTCTGTGTCGAAAATAGCTCTGGATGTTTTTTGATATAATGCTGAAACGTTTCCAAAAAGACTGACTAGAATTACAAAACTAGCACTATCCAAACCGCTTCAGAATTCTACACTGCATGCTAACTACTCGCGTACCTACTGGTAGCTACGCAGACATCTATTCAAATTGTACCCTGTGTGGCATCTTTTCTTCAGTTTTTCTCACTGCCTGCATAGTTGCTGGTAGCTACGCAGACAGGGCCTTAAGAACTTCAGTTTATGAAGTTTCTCCCCTGCATGCGTAACTACCTGCGTTACCGCTGGTAGCTACGCAAACATGGTCTTATGGCCTTGTCTTTTCATTATTTTCTCTTTTCTTCCTCACTATCCGTGTAATTGCTGCTTAGCTACACAGACAGTTACGCAGACAACAACTTGAACTGTCCTGCCTTAGCCAAATTCTGCCCCTCTTCCTTGCTGCCAGCGTAACTGCTGCGTAGCTATGCAGACAGCTATGCTAACAGCAGCTTCAGTGCTATTTTCTGCTTCCTCAGCCTCCTCATCTCCTCCTCATGCCTTCATGCTTTATTCCCCTCCATGCACAAGTCATATTCTTGCATAAACAACACAATCAAACCCCGTGATTATATCCAAAAATGCATGAAATAAGGCAGTAGTTCATGAACAGGCTCAAAAAACTTAATCGTAAATTTCGAGGCTAAACAAGGGTGAAATTTGGCTAAAACACTCAATATTGACACAAATACCCCTCAAATTATGCTCACAAATAAATTCAAGTGGGGAGTTATCAACCTCTGGCGTTCGGTCTTGACCTGGTGACGTGTCAATCACTCGGCACCAAAAAGAGCCACATATTTTTTCATACCCTTCTACCAGAATTGGCGATTCAAATCCTGATTCATTTTTGTACCTCCATGGTGCATTGCTACTTTAGAAAGGTGGACCTCAAATAACACTTCTTCACAGAGAGTTAATGGGACAAATAACTTGCAGCAAAATCTCAAGCCATGATCTGAGTGACTATCCCAGCCCTGGTATCACCTCACCAATTACCAAACAGTTACGAATATGCTCTCTCTCCTCACCACTTTGTTGAGCCTCAATAATTATTTTTGTAAGCGTATTCTCTACCACCCTGTTGAACAAGGAAGGCTGCCCATCCACTCCCCCTAGACACAAGTTAAACTGCACAATGTCCTCAAGCACTTTCAATCATGGATAGCTATACTAGCTATAGTGTCAAAGGAATTCATGCTTAGGGAATCAACAACCACATAGCCTTACATAGGTACTGAAGCTCAAAGTCATAATTCTATAAATATTCCAACCATCTCCTTTGGCGCATATTCAGGTCCTTTTTTTGAAATAAATACTTCAAACTCTTATGGTCAAAGAAAACCTCAAATCGCGCACCATATAAATAATGTATCGATCTCTTCAAGGAAAATACAATGACTGCAAGCTCCAAATAATGAGTGGAATAATTCTGTTCATTAATCATTAACTGACGTGAGCCATAGGCTACAACCTTGCCTTTTTTGCATTAATACACAACCTAAACCATCCCGAGAGTGTAACCAAGCCCTCTTTCTGGCACCACCAAGACTGGGGATGTAGTCAATGTCTTCTTAAGCTCATGGAAAGCTGCTTCATACGCATCATTCAAAGAAAACTTAACTCCTTTACGAGTGAGTCTGGTCATTGTTGCTGTGAGACACGGAATTCCTTCACAAAACGTCGATAATAGTCAGCGAAACCCAAGAAACTTCATATCTCAAAAACATTCCTTGGTCTTTCGCATCTCATAATTGCTTCTTTTTTGGATGGATCTACTGATATTCCATTCTTAGAAACCACATGGCCGAGAAATTTCTTATCTCAAAAGCATTCCTTGTTCTTCCGCATCGCATAATTGCTTCTTTTTTGGATGGATCTACTGATATTCCATTCTTAGAAACCACATGGCCGATAAATTTCACCTCATAAAGCTAAAACTCACGCTTCTCGTACTTCACAAAAAGTTAATGCTGTCCGAGAACTTGTAGTGTGATCTTTAAATGCTCCTCATGTTCCTCTTGTGATCATGACTATATCAAGATACCATCAACAAAAATAACAAAAAACCCGATCCATATAAGAGTGAAGGATACGGTACATTGATTCCATAAATGTTGTACGGACATTAGTAAGTCCAAAAGGCATCACAACAAACTCAGAGTCATCATAACATGTCCCAAACGCGGTCTCAGAGACATCTTCATCCTTAAACTTCCGCTCAACCAAGCCCAATAAATTTGATACCATGACACCCCTCTGGCTCCAGATCTACAGAACCACTGGTCCATTTCCAAGAACAATATGGATCCAAAGTATGACCTTTCAAACATCAATAGAGGAATCCAAGAATAAGCTCTTCCCTCCCATCTCATATTCGAAACTGGGATTCTAGGATCAATGAGTGTTGACGATAATTCCCAAGTATAGGAATATCGTTCTAAGTAGTACCCGAGTAAGAACGGGGTCGATTTCCACAAGGATTGGGAAAGAGGGAACACTCTAAACTAACAAATATACTAAGAAACTAACTAAACTAAAGTTAACTAGTGCAATGAAAATAAATTCCTCAAAGGCTTTTTAGCTAGCCAAGCTTCAAAATCCACCAAGAAAACTTGATGGAGCAAGGATATTTGTTGAACAATTCAAAGAAACTAAGCAAACGACCAAGTGATTAACGAGAATCTAAAACTTGAAAAAGAGTTTGTAGGATTGAGAGAATAGTTGGTCTTAGTTGAATCATCTAGGAGTGTTGTGCATGAAACCCACACCCAAATGATATTACAAGGAGATGTGTGGATTCTAATGTCACAGCCAAGTATGATTCATGAGGAACACTAGTGGAATCCAAAACTAAGTTGTATCAACTATCAAGTATGTGTATTCAAGCATGAATCCACATACAAGATGAAGCTACAAATCGGATTTGTATTCCAACACTTGTTGAGTCATGAATCATAAGAGGAACTTCTCAACTCATTGATTTAACAATTGAATCCACACCCAACACACCTAGATTCATCAACTTGAACCAACAATTAGTCTAGCCACTCATATCTAAGAGCCAAGCAACACAAGATATATCAAGCATATTCATGAACATTTTCATTAAATTCAAGTTCCAACTCAAGAATACAAAAAATATTCTTCAATTTCAACCCAAGAACTTGCTTCAAATGTCCAAAATGAAGAACAAAGTCACCAATACTTGATTCAAACTACTACAACTTGATTCCAAACTACACGAAACCAACTAATAGCAGCTAATATAACCAAAATTATCAACTAACAGCAGCTAAACAGTCAGCTAACTGCTGCAGCAAGTACAAAATGAAGAACAGTGCACAAAACAGTGCTCCAAACATGGTAGTAGTTTAACTAAATCAAGTGGTAACAAAAGCTTTGACACTTATGAAAAATCAAGAGAGATTTCAATTCCATTCTTTGTATTAGGGGATTCCAAATTCACATTTTTTCCATGAGATCCATAAT
Organism: Linanthus parryae; assembly: GCA_023055425.1. Lineage (NCBI taxonomy): Eukaryota > Viridiplantae > Streptophyta > Magnoliopsida > Ericales > Polemoniaceae > Linanthus > Linanthus parryae. The sequence goes on along the minus strand of JALGPY010000008.1, from coordinate 85,697,401 downwards.
TCCAAAATCCACGTTATTAGCTTTTCGATACAGGGAAATCCAACCAACAACTTCGCAAGCATCCAAGACCTTAAGTGTCGACACCCCCTTACAGACTTCTTGCGGCCAGAAGAGTGAGTACAAGGAGCTATCCGGGGACTTGCAACCTGATTAAATAAAATAAATTAGACTAGAGACCGAAGTAAGCATGCCCAATGCCAATAGTAACTATACAACAACAATCCCCGCACAACTCTTCCACTTTACGTTATCGTTGATTAATATATTACACTGATATTTTCGGAGAAACATTTCAATGATTTGGAACAAGTATTCAGGAACATATTTCACAAAAATTATTTTGTGACAAATAGGAATGAAAAACACTTGACACGAAAAGAGGAAAGGGCGCTAGGCCTGACATGTTTACTTACCTCAACAAATAGCAATCACTGCAAATCAATCGTAGTATTCGACGTATCATTCGTCGGAGAACTCGTTGCCTATAATTTATATTTCCTAATTAATACATTGCTAGAACAAACACAAACAACACAAACAAAGTCCTATATGCAATGCAAGTGTATATAATTGCCCCTTAGTAGTTTACCACGTTTCATAAGAACTTATCGTTTATTATTATAAAACATGGCTTATAATATTATCTAATTTTTTACTACTATAAAACATGACCCAAGAGTATTATTTTTCAAAAGATTAGCTTTAAAAAAGGAAGTAAATTCCTAAAAGAAATAATTCTCATGAGTTTTTAACAAGGCTTTCATTCTCCTAAAACTTCTCTTTTAAATTTTGAGTGTTGAGTAGAAAAAAAAATACTTGTCCACTATGAGATTCAAACCTAAGACCAACTTCAATACTAGCAAATACTTTAACCACTGGGCCACTGCCCTATCTGTTATCTCCTTCCCATACTATATTATTAAAGAGCTAACCAAATCAACTAATGTGAAAACAATGAAATAAAACAAAACACAGAAGAGAAGAGAAATCAGAGAAAGAGAAACGGGTTAGTACCCGATTGAGAAGAGGACCGGGTTGACGGCGATGGTGGCGACGAACAGCAGTGGTGGCGGACAGAGGGCAACGGACGACGGCCGACGACGAGGACGGCCGCGACGGGGAGGACGACTCACGCTAGCGACGTGGGCAGCAAACTCGGCTCCCGTCGGGTCAGCTTGCGAATCCGAACGGGAGAGAGAGAGATGGGTGAGAGAGATTGAGAGCTTGAGTTGGTGTGAATTCTCTCTGGGTTTGAGGGGTTTAAATAGGAAAAGAGATGAGAAAAGTTGGCGAGATTGGATTGCTTGAAGCTAAATTATCGCGCTTTGATGAGTTTGTATCGGATTGGGACTGAATTGGGACAAAAATAAGTGATTTTGGTGGAGTTTTGGGGCGGCTAGGCGTTGGGGCGGTGCTATGGTCGGAGAAGTCTCTAGTTCATAGCAGGAGATGAGGAAGAAGATGATTACTTAAGGGAAAATACACTTTCACCCCCACTGGTTTAGGCTTAGTACAACAAGCACCCCCTTAGTTAAATAAAATACACTATAATAGTTATAAGAAAATACATAAAAGCACCTAGGTAGTTTATAACATTAAAATTAGCTTTTAAATAATAAAAACTAGTATCTAAACTTATACTAATGTCATATTAACACCCACTATTATTATAAAATACCTATTTTAACATATAAACACTTAATATTTGTTAAAAATACCCATTTTTAAATAATGGGGTATTTCAAAACACAATCTTACTCTCAAAAGTATTTGAGAATTTTGACATGAACTAACATAAAAAGACGTCAAATCCAACAATTAGGCCAACGACACTCCAAAACGTGCAAACAATGCATACACGTCTATGCATTTAACCTTATTGACAATGCAACTTATACCACATAACAAGATGAGCTTGTTCCAACAACTGTCTAACAATAGAATCTGATGCTAAATCAAATCAAAATTTATATGTCTTCAATGTGTTGCATTCTCACCTGAAAAATTGTAGGGTGAGCAACCACAACCTAGTAGGAAAAGAAACTAAAACAGACATTACCACAAGTATAAGAGAGACATACATAACATGTGTAAATCGATGGTCACAATGTAATTAAACAACTAATGATACCATATGCTAGACTAAATACCAAAACATGAATAACTAGGGGATGTTTACCAAACACACGGCCGTTTACGGACAGAAATCGAGGGACCATGCAACCCAAACACACGGCCGTGTACAGTATCAAACTGAGGGAACATGCAACCCAAACACACAGCATAGCTTTACGGGTTACTCACCCAAAGGACAGTCGGACACCTCCCGCGCGGGTTTACGGTCTTTCACCGATGGGCACCCAACTTACTCAGCGGGTACACTCTTCCTAAAACACACACCATATGAATTAAACACGTTCTCACACCTTCCAATGAATTAAGTCCAACAAATCAGCCCATCAAATTCCCATTTCCATCCACGTCTGGCAATCTCCTCACTGAGAAAAATTCCACGCATCCGTATACAACTATTTCACATAGCACAATCATGATTACAATTATAAACCGAATGACATACACTTCACACATTCAAATCACACATTTACATGAAAACATAATGTAAGGATATCACAAGTATACAAATCTCAATGTCCAAATCAGTTAATTTCCCTACCTAGTGGGAAAAGCGTGATTTTCAACTTCAGCGAGAGATGGAGATCTTGGTACCGTTTCGAAGCTCTTTACGTGTAGACCGATATTTTCTTCTACAAGATTTCAAGATAACAAGGTTTAGAACATCAATTTTATACTTTTTACTTGAATGATAAACTAAAAATTGATGGATAAACTGAAAATTGACTGACCAAACATGGAGAATTACGTTCTACAAAGATTGTAGCATATTGAAAGAGTGAGAATAAGACTCACGATAGTTGGAAAAGATCCTCGAGAATTCCTTGTGGCCGATGCGTCAGAAGAAGAACGGAGAAGAAACAATGGAGGTGGGAGGGTTTCTACTTACGGTACTGCGTTCTTTTTTTTTTTTTTTTTTTTCTCTAACTCTATTTTCACTTTGTAATTTCAGCCTAAAACGACACTACAATCCCTCTGACTTTAACATATATACAAACACATACCCCATGAACAAACTATGATTGTTCGAACTATATATAATATTTATTAACTTACTAATATTCGCTAAACACATATGAACGTACTTATATCCACCTTCTAAATCAAACAATATGCCAATTAATACATGAACACATCAACCAACTAATAAATAATACTAATTATAGTAGTTATATTAATAATTATAATTATAATAATTATAGATCTCTACAACTACACCCAACACATTCTATGTAGTCAGGATTAGTTAGCAGATTCCTTGCAAATCCCAATTTAGGAAAATAGAAAGCAGTTGAGAAAATACTTATATATCCTAAAGATATCATGGATCAAATGTTATTTTATCAGAGTTTAGAACTCTACTCGTTGCATATAGTGCTACTGACTGGGTTTGGGTACAAGACACACACAAGTCTACCTCAGGCTACATTTTCATGTTCGATGGCGAGGCTAGCACATGGAATAGAAATAAGTAGTATTGCACCGCTCTATTGAGGAACTACATTGTATGTTCTGCCAAGCCATAGGAATGTATTTTGTTGAAAAGTTTTGGCCAACATGGGAGTACTTGACAAAGTTATTACATTGTGTTGTGATACCATGCGGCCATAACATGTTCTACGGACCCTAAGTATCATGGCAAAGCCAAACACATAGGTGTAATGTACCATTTCATCATGGATGTGGTGGCTACCAGAGAGGTTATCTTAAAGTATATCCCTACAAGTCATATGATAGCAGATCCCATGAATAAGCCCCTTATGAGATATATTTGTGCATCATGTTAGGGAGATGAGACTTATTAGTTGGTGAATTTCTTATTGATTGATGAATATTTGAGACATTAAAAATTAGATCTTAACTAGATTTTCATGGTTATTATGCATGTTATGTTATTCATTACAGGCATGATCTGTTGTATTTCCTTTACTAGCCTTAAGCATGTCACACATACATAGAAATTGGCTCACCCACATAAGCAATCACCTTTGATACCATAGATGTTAATAAATATAAGACATATTTATCCTTACTCTAGATGTTGAATTGATGGATTCAATTTTCGCCTTGGATAGAGTCTGAGATGTGGGTAGACGATAAGCACTGTAAACATGGTGGATCTCATGAACCATATTAATATGTAGAAAGAACCAGATGCGAGAACCGATTTTAGTACGCGTTAGAATGAGAAAACTTTGGTGCTCGAGTTAGGTGTCAAAGGGTGACTGAACTAGATTCTTCATGGTGGTCCTTATGAGATATGACATGCGCTCTAATGGGAGTTTAAAAACTATGTCGTGTACTTCTATAAACATGTACTATTAGCGACAGGAGGTGGTGAGTGGAGTAATCTTGTGACTAATCACCATGTATGCCTCGTCGATCATCGGAGTATAATTGACATTGTATACCCTTATTACTGTTGGTTGTGTTGTGAAGTGGCCGGTGCGTGATGCTTCTTTGGCATGAAACCTAGAGGACATGGATGATTCAGCCTTTTCGAAGTCGCTGGGAAAGGAACCAATCCAAATGACGCGCGGGCGAGGGGAAGATTCTCATTGCATCCACTCTATGTTCATTAATTGCTAGCGCTTATGAGACCCATGAGGTGTCATGCATGTTTTGAATACTACGGTAGCAATTGGATACATTCGAGTACGGCCTACGAGAATAGACATGTCATGGTATGTGGGATGGAATATGATGTAGTATGGGGCATACAAGAGTTATACTTTGTGTCATATTTTAGTGGTTGAGCTTTCCTGCGCTGACTCAGACTAGTTTGGTGTATGGATCTCTTGAAATGAAGGTACTCTGAGCAGTTCGATGACACAGTCGCACATAATCAGTGTCGATGGCTGTTGGAGATTGAGGAATTGTTAGAGTTATGCGCATCCCCATGATTGAGTGGGAAATGTCAAAAATATTACGTGATGTGCCCAAGAGGGCTTCTCTATCATTTTTATAAATCTAAGAGGGTTTACTGTGCAAATCCTAGAGGGGGTTAGGCTACAAATAGGTCATAATTACTTTACTCTGCGTATAGACCTAGTTCCTATGCACATTATATGCACTTGAGACGACTAAAGAACGACTCAACACATAGAAAACCTAGTTTTATCTCTACTATATTTCTCTCTCACACATCCAAGGAGTGGCTCATGTTGTAGAAATCAATGTTCACCCAAGAGCTGCAAGTTTGTGTTGGATTTAAGCACGTGAACACCAATGCAAAGATTGAGGATATCTTTTGAAAAACGATCACACTACAAGAGGTAAACATAATCGCTTCCGTTGATATTATTGTTCTGGGGTTTATCAGTAATAATCCAACACGTATAATGTTAGAATTTATTCAGAGTGTATCCATTATCTTAACATTTTTATCCCACAGACCCGTTGACCTGCTATACCAAGTCATTCTTTTGTCCTGTAGTAGCAGAGTGCATAGAAAAAAGATAAATCTTCCCAATCCTTAACCGTAGGGCGCATGGAAACCAATCCCAACTATATGGTTCATCTTGTTATTCTTGAAGAGTTTGATGCCAGCTGTGAGTTAGCTGTAATCATGCTAAGTTTACGGTTGATCATGGTTAGTTACCTTTTGTTTCATTTTCAATCAAAGTTGAAGATTGAGTTGTGATGTCCATATATTTAAGGGTTCATTTTGCTATTCTTGAAGAGTTTGGTGGAAGATGTCACTTAGTTAGAATCATGGTGAGGGTTTACAATTGATCATGATTAGTTACCTATAAGATAGAAAGTACAATCAAACCTCGAAAATAATGAAAATATATGTAGGCCATAACCTTCACAAATATACACACAATGTAAAAATAAGACCTAACTGAAACCTTTTGGATTGAATTTTTTTTGGTCACATATATTGAAAATCATATATAAACCTACATCTACTTTCTTCCTAAGGGGGGAGGGGTGGAGTTGAACTCAAGACCTCTCAAAGATTTCTTTGCATTGTTTGTTAGGCTCCTATGGTAGTTTTCCTTATTACAACGATGTCATTTCTTGAAATCGGCGAGATTACCAAATTAGCCACGTAAGCCGTACACGAGGACTAGAAGACGTTGCTGATTGGTCCACGCGAGATGAGTTTGTTGTCTTTTGACCATGTAAACAAACCCTACTGCTCACTAACTGTTTCAGTTCAAAGCTTTGAAAATCTTCATAACCAGCCTGTTTATTTTTAACACCACTATTTTAGCAAAAGTTTCCATACTCTATTCACCCAACCCCTTCTAGAGTATATTTGATCCAGTTTAAATACCTACTTACACACTTCACATACCTTCCCCCAGGGTGACGAATTGCATGCGTACATCATCTGGTGTGTTGTTAATGTCATTCAACCGTTCCTCAAACAGCTCAACCGTAGATTCAGGATTCATGGAGCTAATGGGTTTTTTTTACCTTTTTTTAATACCATCTATGCCCCCATACAGTTTGAAGCCTGAGTCTGATACCACTTGAAAGGGGCTCCAGTGTGCTTTCAAAGGAATTGAGCTTTTGTCACCTGAGATCTGATCTCTGAAAGAGGATCTGATGTAGAAATGGAGGGAGAATTTTAGAGAGAATAGTAAGAGACTGAATTCAGAATTTGAGTTAAAGACAAAATCCAAATACAACCTGCCTTGTTATATATAATTGGGTTATAAGCCTCTGAAAGTTTTCAAGACTTTGAAAGGCTTTCAAAGCTTTGAACTTATCCAGTGTTGAAACAGTTTTGCAAGCAAGTAAAGCATTGAATTGAAATGAATTGGACACAAGTATTTGTTTCGAAGTTCGGCCTCCAAAGGTCTAATCTCCGCATGAGATCTAATCCCTCTAGGATTTCAATAACTTCTTATTTATCATTACTTAAACCCTAGATATTAGGCCTAATAGAATTGCCTTACTCTTATACCAGCATGTGGTTCTCTGCTAACCTATCTATTACAGCTTCAACTACTTGATACAATAAGAATCTTAGTTGTTCCACCTTGAACAGCTCACTAAAACATAATATAGAAGATTTAAAAATATTTCTAATGAATAAAAAGTTTAAGCATAAGAAGAAGAACAATGAGAAGACAGTGAAGCTATGAAATCTTAGCAGCGTTCTTATGAGTTTGGAGTGGATTGAATAATCTGAATTGAACTCCCCACTTGATGCTCTCTCAATCCGAATGTGTTTTTATGAGTCCCTCTTGGTCACTGTGTGTCATTCTCACTCAGCTTCATTTCTATTTGAGTTTAAAAACTTGCTACAACAGTCACAAAGGTTTTTGTAACAAGAATCCCTTAAACTCCTCAACTGATGATCAGCCTCTCAACAACTCTATTCCAACAGATGGAAGCTTGATTTTCCACACTCACTTTGAGCACAATCTGCACCTGCAAGCTTGAGACAATTCCTGATCAAATCCCATATATTTAGCTAAGCTTTAGTGACTTGTTTGGAATTCCTTCATTCAGGAACTTAGATTAAGGACTCTTAAAGTTTTCAAGGCCTTGAAAGGCTTTTCAAAGCCTTGAACTATGGCTATTTTTTTCAAAACAAATTTAGAAAAAAATATATCTAACATATAAGAATAAATTAGATAAAATGTCCTGCATTAAGACAGTTGTAGATAGTGCATCCCATACATATTGATAACCACCCACGTGGCAGCCATCCTGGAGGTTCAATGGTACTCCACTACTACTCTATCATTGTCTTTATATTCACACTTATCTATGTGGGGGCTGTGAGACAGGGTCGCCCTTGATACTAACCGCGCGAGATTTTTAGGGTTCAAGTGGCATGGAGGCTAGAGTAAGGCATGTCACACGCGAACAACAGTTGCACTCGCGTGCGACCCTTGTCAATTGTCTAAGAGATTTGATGATTACGTTTCCTATATACATGGTCGACCGTTTGAACGGTCCCTATATATACGGACGATCGTGTAAAGTGCCATATATATGCGGGCGGACATGTTCAAATTTCGCATCTCAAGAATGCTACATGAAAATGCTATTGATCTTCAAAGAAATCCTTCAAAAGTGAGTCTTGAGCTGCTAACTTTATGGAATCCCCAGCCCACTGATCCATGCGCTTCTTGTGATTTTTATGATTCTCTGTCGCCTCTTCAAATTGCTTGATGGCTTTTTGAATCGCCTCCTTTTGGGCTAGAAAGTCAGCACTTTACTGATTGTAATTCATGTATCCAAACTTGAGCTTTACAGAGTTGTTGATCTTTACCAACCTTTGTATGAGAAAATCAAGGTTCAACTTACCCATCGAGACATGCTGAATGCCATGAGCACTTGACAAGAAACATTGAGCATTGGAAATAGAACTGCTCGCTGGAGTCGTTTAGCTTATCCTCTCCATCAGATCTGTCATCTCGGTAAGGATATCTCACCTTTCTTTTAGCGCTAACTCCTGAATTCGTGCGAATGTCGTTGGATATGCAATGCGAACTTTCATGAGCCATTCCAAGCAAGATTAGTTAATACCTAAATTTTAAAGATATATTATTCAGCCATGAAATAGGATCACATGCCTTGTAATATTTACATGCTTGAAGTTAGTCTTACCGGTCGCCTCGACTATCTGTTGAAGTGAGGGAATCGGGGTCGACGCTGTTTGATCACTAGAAGACCATGCTTCAGCCAATCTTTGGTCTGAAAGAGTTTCCCACGCAATGTACTCCTCAGGGATAATGCAGCTCCCCTCAGCATTAACTGCTTCAACAGCTTGCGTAGCGCATACCGCCCAAGGGTTATGTGCAAGGACTGCTTCTAAATTCAGAACAGGCGTTTGAGTCTCATCATGAGATTCCTCGCTCAGCAGGCCAGAAATGGAAAAGTATGCGCCAACATCCTCAGTCGCGTCCATGGGAGTGTTCACCCTTGAGGTTGCATTCTGAGGAGGCTCATTCAAGGTCGAGTTCACACCACTCTCATATCTCGCCTCGAGAAAACCCGGTTTGTTGAATTTCGGGGAACTTCTAGGAGTTGAGCATTTTCCATATCTTGGTGTGGCGCCCGCCACTCGCGTTCGACTCATGCCCATTTCTTCCTTCATTTGTTGGCACAACATTTTCAAGTGCGATATTGAGTTGGGCCTCACAGGCTGAAGCAGTGTTGGCTTTTGGAACTTCTGACATGTTTTGGGACACATGAGCTGAAGTGGTCACTTCTTGCTGAGCCTCAGTTTGATCAATTTGTCTTGGAGTGGTCTCTGCAGGCAAGTCAGTTGTGGAAGCGTAGCTCGATGGAATCTCAGGAGGAGTAGTAGCTACTTCACATTGAGTCTCAGTTTGCTCAGCATTTTCAACAGGGGCGTCGACTCTCTGCGAATTACCGCGAGTGACACATGAATCAACTTTAGAGGGAAAAGTGATTACCGCCTGTTGAACCACGTCTTGATTAGCATTTTCAGAACTTGTCTGTTCTCGGTCCTGCCGGAGGTCCTCCTCTTCCTCTTTCTCAACGATGAGTTCGATCTGTTCATCCTCAATGCTGGCTCCATCCCCGACCGTTCGAGCTTCAGGTGCTTGTCTAGTTTGATCTTCCATTTTCACATCATTGGGAGCTTCACGAACGGTCTCGGGAATGCGAACCACAACACTGCGAAGTCTACGGGCTCTTCTTGTGATCCATGTCTCTATTTCTGCCGAAATGCAAATTTTGTTTGCTAGCACAAGTTCAAAGAATCATGTTTCCAAAACTTGAAGAGCTTATGAGGAAAAGACACCTCCAAATTCATATGGGATATCTGCGTAACTATTATGTCAAAGGTTATCATCAATTCCTTTTAACATTAGATGACCTGGTTATGTCCGAAGCATCATTATCATTATTTGAAGGTGATAAATTTGAGCATAGCAATTCTAAAGAAGTTGTTTACCAGATGCTTCCCCGCATTGATCCACTATCCATCGACAAAAATCACTTTTAGATACCCCATGGTTTAGTGCTTAAAAGATAAGTTCTTGATATGATAAGGCAAATTTGAATATAGTACCTTCTTCGTCTTCAACGCCGACGATCTCCTGAAAGTCCTGTTGCGCGCGTTGCATTTGACCAACTGTCGACCGCGAGTGCTACTCTTCCTCTTCAAGACTCTTCTTCAAAGCTTCTTGAAGTTTGCGTTCCTCCTCCAGCCTCTCGTTTTTGGCTCTTTCTTCGGCCATGGCTCTAGACTCTGCAGTCGCCCCTTCTTCAGTGAGGCCCTGCAATTCCTCCACTAATTCCTCGCTATCTATGATATATACATATGCGCATTATGAAAAATGACTCATCCTATTTGAAGATTAACCAAAATTCAAAGTGCTACATTCTCTCATGGAGAAAGACGCTTCTGGATTGGATTCTTCGAGGTCATATGTGTTAATTTGCTGGGTGATCGCCGGTTCCTTTGCAGATGGAAGCTGAGATTTGCCTCTTTCTCTGGTCACCACTCTCTCTCTTCGAGCAGGGTTGTTCCTTGGAGCAGGATTGTTCCTCGGGCTCTTTACTTACTTGGGCACTCCGAGGTCCGTCGCATCCGATGAAGGTTCACCAGAAGCTTTCTTCTTCCTTGGATTCTTATCGAATTCGGTGATCGATACGGTGAAGTCAGCAAGCACGTTCCAGATATGATCCTGGACTTCTTGGTTCATTGCCATTTCAGGTTCGATAGCAACGTTAGCTTTATCCTTCGAACGCATGATGTCAGCGAATCCTGTGCTTCGATCCCCAGACGCATATCTCCTGAAGCAGCACTAAAATACAAGATGAATTTAGTATTTCATATGCTTATCATGAACTCAAAGAAAATTAAAATAATTTTCGAAGCTACCTTGTTTAAATCATTTGCGTAAGCTTTCCTCACATTATAAGAATCTTTGCCAACCACATCCATCTTCTCCGCTAAGATTAATTTTTGGCACAAGTGATGATCTTTATCCAAAAGTGATAAAATCCATACTGAGTCGCGTCCCTGGAACACGATGATTTGATGGGATAATCTTTAATTATTGAAGCATGAGCCTTGATTTAATGGAATTGAAGTCGAGACCTCGCATGGAGATGAGTTTGCGCATTCCAGAATGCAACCCAAGTGGGAGTCAACGTTCCTTGTCTCTCGTTGGAAGTTTGGGTTAGAGGAAGCATGCTAACCAGTAAGTCATTACACTTCCCATATAGCAACCTCTTATAGCAACAGCGCTTAACCGAATCAGACCACAAAGAAGGAGCCACTGCGTCGAAGCCAAGTTGGGGGCTTACTCGAACTGGATCGTAGTGAACTGTTATTAGTTTATAACTAAACATTCGACATCATACTCAGATAAGGCGGGCAAGTAACCTCGTCTACACCAATTGACGAACCGTGAGTAGCACCGCAAACCCTTGTTGATATGCGAAGAGGAGTATTGTTTATCTTTATCAGGATATATGCCTTCACGATGCACGATGTTCTCCAAAGGCAGAAAATATGGCCTAGCTACGAAGTAGCTAACGTCGTCGCACATCAAAGCAAAGGAGCGTTGAGGGCCTTTGGTTTTGTACCAAGGCCAGGCACGAGGACAGAGACAATTCTTCTTGGCATTAGGCGCGTTCCAGGAGGTTACATAAGTTGCTATTGGAGAATAAAGAGGCCATCTTTTGAATACCGACATTGATAAAAACGCGACATTGACGTAAGTCACGATGTTGACTCTTCCTTGATATTGCTCGACATGCGTCATGGCCAAGTCTAGACGATGATATAAAGTCCCAAGGACCAAAGGCCCCAATGCCACTTCCTAACCAAGAGAGAGGCGAACTGCAAGTGCGAGGACGTGGCAAAACACACCATCATGGGGATGCCCATCTATGAGGTACCTTGACAGCCAGACGCAGAGAAAGCCGCACAATGTGTAATGAGAGACTCTTCCTTCAAGAGAAGTTGGCGCATCCGGATTTTTCTTCAATATTTCTTGAGCAGTATTTTGATTTTCAAAGTCGAAATAAGTTATCCACTTCTACCACATATTTTTCGTGCCCGTTGTAACCAAAAAGTGCTTCTTCGAAGGTTTGGTCGAGGTCCATCTCGTGGTCGTCTTTTTCACCTCCCCTATGCACTCCGTCATTTGTTCGAAGAGGGAAATCTCATCATCTGAGTCCAAAGGGGCCAAAGGGTCCTTAAGTCCCATGCAAGGAAGTTCTGGAAGCATTCCAGTATCCTCAAGGGTAGGACCATCTTCGAAGGTCGAGAACTGAAAGCTGTGAGTTTTATTTGAAAACCTCGAAAGCAAAGTCATCATAATGTCATTATCGAGCCTGAAACTCGACCATTTCGTCCGTGGAAAGCATGGTATATTCCGTCACGGGTGAGTTTGAATTCATAGTGTTCGAGGATGTAGACCGTCCACTCCTCCATCCAATCCAGCTTCTTCGTGAAAGTTTGATGGAGAATATCAGTGAAGGGGTATAAAACCGCTTCAAGACCCAGTCGGTTCACGTCATTGATGTTGACGAGATCCCAGTCATCTCTCTCAGGTTTAGGTATCAATTGCAGAACATCTTTCACTGGGGATGCTTTAAGCTTCGTTTTCCTGACAGTTGCCAAATAGAAATCTTCCCCACCCAAATAGCGGGCCTTGCACCACAGATCCTTGGGGACTTCTGGTAAATCGACTGCTTCTTTTAAAGACTTAGTACGAGCCATCTCTATTGGGTACATAACACAAGAAAAATGAGCATCAAAGATAAACCCAGATTTGACTGCATGCCTTCTTGTCTGTTGCAGGCGTACACTGAGAATTGCGCCATCAAAGATAAACCCAGATTTGACTGCATCCTAGATAGATTTATCGCCTGCAATAGATTTATCCACTACTACTCTATCATTTTCTTTATATTCACATTTATCTATGTGGGGACTGTGAGACAGGGTCGGCCTCGATACTAACCGTTCAGGATTTGTAGGGTTCCAGTGGCTTGGAGTCTAGAGTAAGGCATGTCACACGCGAACAGCAGCTGCACTCGCGTGTGACCCTTGTCAATTGTCTAAGAGATTTGATGATTACGTGTCCTATATGCGCGGACGACCGTTTGAACGGTCCCTATTTATACGGATGATCGTGTAACGTGCCCTATATATACGGGAAAACGTGCCGTTACGAGGCGGATATCTAGTCGTCATCTGCGGACGCATTAACCCCTCATAACGGTCACTCCTATTCCCTATACATAGAGGCGTTCGCCTTCCATGGCTGCTTTCGGATCTTTTGCTAATCATCATACTGTCTCTCTCTAAGGCAATTAGCAAGAGCTGACTCTTCCCCTACACTTGCTCTCAATCTCTCTGTGCTTTCTTCTTGTTCTTGTTCTTGTCTGTTGCAGGCGTACACTGAGATCCTCCCCAGAAGGATCTATTGTCCACAACAGTTAAGCAATTTTACTGTGAAAGGGGAGTATGCAGATGAATATGCAGCAGAGATACTCTAGAAGGGGGGGGGGGGTTGAATAGAGTACCCCAACTTTTTGCAAAAATTGTGGAAGAGAAGAGTTTCTATGTAGTTCAATGCCTTGAAAACAATTTCAAGCCTTTGGAAGGAAATTGAAATGAAAAAGACAAGTCTTTTTCAAGGCCTTAAAAAGAGTTTCAAACCCTTGAAAATAGACTAGTTTGAATGCTGTAAAAAAAAAGTATGTAAATGAACTGTAAATTCAAGAGACAAGTGATTTATAGAGTTCAGTCCACTTTGAAATACATATCTACCTCATGGATCTTCTCCCTGTAGGATTTACAATTCTTATTAATCAAAAGCTAATCCCTAGATCTCAAGCACAGAGATATGCCTTACTCTGTTACAGCTTGTGGTTCTCTCTAACCTATCTAGTACATGCTCTAGCTATCTGACTAACTAAGAATTATCTATTGTTCACTTTAAACAATACTTGAGAATAATAAAAAGAAGTAGTATAAGAATGATCTACAAATAAAGCACAAGACAGAAGAACACTAAAGTGTAGAACTGCAGTGAGAAATGCAATGAGCTTTTGTGAATTGGATTGTAAGAATGATGAACTTCTTTGATGCTTCTTAATCCTGGAATATGTCTCTCTTTTTGCGCGTTGAGTGTTGTGTCTTGTTGATTCAAAAGGATCTATATTTATACAGTTAGAGTCTCTTCAAATCTTCCCAGATTTTCGGCAACAACTTCCTATTTTGTAGGCAACAAACTTTGACTCTCTTTACAGCCTTCTCCAACGGATAGTTGATCACAATCTTTAGAGATATTGTTGTGATCTGTCTTTAAACAAATTGAGAAGTTGTCATGTGTGTCTGATTGATTACATAATCATCTTCTCTAAGTATTTCCCTTCCTGCAAAATCCATATAAAGAAACAAATCCTGCACATTTAGGAAATAAAGTTTCCCTGCAAAACTGAGTCAAACAGATGGGTTAAATGATGTTAGATATGTCAAAACAGTTTGTATTTCATCATCAAACAATAACATATCAACCTTAGGAGTGCGAGAGATAGAATCAAATCAGAAGAGTTTAGAAAAACTCCCCCTTTGAACATGCATACATGTCAGACAGTTTCAAGGCTTTGAATCCTGATTCAAGGCATCTGCTATTTCAAGCGTAGGAAAACTGATTCAAGGCTTTGAAAACTGGTTCAAGGCCATGAAATAACTAATTATTTCAAGTCCGTGAAACCTGTGACCTTACAATTTCCCCCTTGATGAAAGACAAAACCTTAATCTGTTTGAGTCTTAGTTTCTGTAAAAAAAAATACTGATTAGCACACAGTTCAAATAATAGTAACACATTAATTCCAAAAGATATAACTTATTAATAAACTTAAGAAGAAAAAAAATAAGTTTTCAGATAATCCTACTGACCAAAATATAGGTCACCTAAACAGAAAATAATAAACAACCTAAGATTTCTCCCCCTTTTTTACTTTCATAAAAAAGAATGAGAAGATGTTGGATCAGTGTATGGAATATTTTGAAAATAAAAACTTAAAAGGAGATTGAGAAAGAAATAATAGGCAAGATTATGCGGTTGGGTCTTCATCTCCATCCTGATCTCCTTCTTCTTCCTCACTGTCTTCATCATTGTCATGTTCCTCTTGTTGAACCACGTCAATTTCCTCAATGATAGAGCTGATCTTCTCTATAACATTGTTGAACAAGAAGGTAAGAACCTCTAAAGCTTTTCTTCCATGCTTTAGTTTTTCTTTACATATACCTTCTTCTGCTGTGCAGAGTAAATCTTGTGATCCTTCCTTCCTGTTGTTGATACAGTTGCAGAATTTGAAGGATCTTTTTCATGTCTTCCCTTCTTGGACACAGAATACACTCCATAGGATTCTGAAGTAATATCTAAATATGAGTCTGGAATGAGGATTTCTTTTGCTTTTCCCTTGATCTCTGTGTCTGCCTTTTTCGTGTCCCTTTTAGGGCTTCCAATATGGATTCCCTTATGCTTTTATTGTGTAACCACTGTAGTCTGTTTCTTCTTGCCAGTTACTAGAGCTTGGTCCTTTTTCACCATCTTTTTAGGAGGAGAGGACTCAAGTTCTTCATCAGTAAAGCTTTTTGATTCTGAGTCTTCACTGATAGTCTGAACCACATCTTCAGCTATCTTTCTCTTCTTCTCAGAGCTAGGTTTTGATCCTCGGGCCATGTTGATTTTGATTTAGGATCTTCTAGTGCTCATTAGAGTTTGGTAGAAGAATAGAGAGGGGTATATTTGATACGGAGTGAAGGAGAAGAGAAGAAGATAAATACTGAAAGAGTTTGTATTTACAAAGGAAACTGTAATATTTTTTTGATCTTAAAAGATCTGTAATGATCAACAAAGATTCAAATCTTTGAGGCCGTTGGAAATAAATAATTTTATACTATATGGCTGAAAAAGAATTTTGAAAAAGGTAGGGGTAATATTTAGTAAATATCTACAAAGATAGCACCCAATACTAAATGATCCAAGAATTATTCACTAACCAGTTATCAGACTTATTTTCAAGGCTTTGAAAAATGATTTCAAGGTCTTGAAACACTGCTATACTGAAACAAGTAAAATCAAAGATTTGAAAGAATTTTCAAGGCTTTGAAAATCAGTTCAAATCTTTGAAACACATAAGAGCTTACCTTCCTTACCTGATGTTCCCCATAAACCAATGCATATTTATTTAGCATGCCTAATTCCAGTCTTAGAGCTGAAAATATTTCATCTTGCAATGGTATAGTGAAGATATCTGCAAGTTGCATGTTAGTAGAAACAAATTCAAGAACAATATCACCTTTCTCAGCATGATCTCTGATGAAGTGGTGTCTGACATCAATATTCTTGGTTCTTGAATGCTGAACTGGATTCTTTATAATAGATATTGCACTGGTATTGTCAGATTTGATGGGAATACTTCTGAATTCAAATCCAAGATCCCTCAACTGTTGAGCAATCCATAGTACTTGTGAACAACATGCTCCAGCAGATATATATTCAGCTTCAGCTATTGATAAAGCCACTAAGTTTTGTTTCTTGGAATGCCAACTGATCAAAGATGATCTAATAAATTGGCAAGTTCCAGAAGTTCTTTTCTATCAACTTTGTAACTTGCAAAGTAAGCATCTGAAAAATCATGCAAAGAGAAGTTAGAATGTCTTGGATACCAAAGCCCTAAGTCTTTGGTACCATTGAGATATCAGAATATTCTCTTCACAACACTTAAGTCTGATTCCTTTGGATCAGCTTGAAATCTTGCACACATACAAACACTGAACATGATATCTGGTCTACTACCAGTAAGTTATAGCAATGATCCAATCATACCTCTATACTCTTTTACATTGACATTCTTACCAGATTCATCCTTGCCTAATAAAAGTTTAGAACTCATACGAGTCTTGATTTCTTTGGATTCAGACATACTGTACTTGTTTAACAAGTCCCTAGTGTACTTGCTTTGATGCAGAAAGATGCCCTTCTTCAACTGATGTATTTGAAGTCCAAGGAAGAAGTTCAACTCTCCCATCATGCTCATTTCAAATTCCCTTCTCATAAGACTTGAAAATTCTTTGCAAAGAAGATCATTAGTAGATCCAAACAGAATATCATCAACATATATCTGAACTACAAGCAAATCTTTCTCATGATTCCTTATGAAAAGGGTCTTGTCTACAAATCCTCTTTTGAAATCATTTTCAAGCAGAAACTTTGACGATCTTTCATACCAAGCTCTTGGAGCCTGTTTCAAACCATACAGATCTTTGCCAAGTTTGTAAACATGATTTGGAAACTTGTCACTTTCAAAACTAGGAGGTTGTGCAACATAAACTTCTTCTTGTAAGTTACCATTCAAGAAAGCACATTTCACATCCATTTGAAATAGTTTCATGTTCTTGTAGGATGCAAAAGCAAGTAAAATTCTAATTGCTTCTTGTGCACAAGAGATTCCGGCCGGGAGACCTCCGTGTACACCGTATGTAGAGGATCAGAGATCGCACAGGAAGAGTGGGGTTGTGTGTAGGGAGAGAGTAAGGCAGTAGTAATGTCTGAGAGAGAGACAGAGGTTTGGCAGAGCTTCCGCGTATGGCAAGTGTGTTCTCCTTTGTATGGAAAGGTTAACGTCCTATATATAGCAGAGAACGTGACCGTTGTAGTGTGGTTAATGCGCCCATTGATGGCGGCTTAATTAGCTTAACCATAACGGCACGTTCGTCCGAGTATATAGGGACCGTTACAGCACGTTGTGCGCGAATACCGGAACCGTTACGAGGTTGACCGGGTTTGACCGGATTGACAGGGTTTATGGAGCTCGTGCCATAAATCTCTCAAAACAGTTACTTAAGGTCGCGTGCGGGCTTGGCTCGCACGCGACAGGGCTTACTCTAGCCTCCAAACCACTAAGTCCCTACAAGTCCCGTGCAGTGGTATGCGAGGGCTCTGTCTCGCAGCCCACACATGGATCAGCTCGGCTGGTGATCCAGTGTGTGTGGAGCACAATATGGTGTGCTGGATGGTTGCCACGTGGCCAAGATCTGGCAGCTCAGAAAGCACTATCTACATTAGCCCCCTTTCTGCGCGTGAAGACTCATAGCTGTATACACTTCCATGCACGGAAACCAACATACGCGTCGTCGCCACGCACCAATTCAAATACGGGTAAGTTCAGCCCCCGTGCGTGCCATTATGACCTAAAACCCCTAGAGTCGTGCCGTCTGACCTTTAGGGTTTTAGGCGTGACGTCAGCTTGTCCTGTGATTGGGCGATTCGACGGTGACGGTTGCGATTTGACTACTGAAAGGACGCAACCCTTCATTGTTTTTGGATAAATACTTTTTATCCTCCACTGTTGCAAAGCATCACTTCTTTCTCTTAAAGTGAATGGTACCCAGAGATCTTCGAGAGCAGATTCAGATAATCAATCATCAGTTCAGAACTGCAAATCGTCTTCTTCAATTGTGCATATCCAAGCAGGCTTCAAGAAAACAAGGTTGGCCTTGTTCAATTTCGATTTAAGATACCAGTGTTTGCCTTGAACTGCGTTGAATCTGTAAACCCATAACATATAATCTGTTGAAACTTGTGAAGAAGTTTCAAGCTTTGGACGCAATTGCAGCTTAATCCTTCAATAATAAGGACCTTGGATAGGGTTTTGAAATCCCTGATAATGCAAACCCCTAATTTCTGAAATCGATACCAGAAACTGTTCATCTTTCTTTCCATAGATCTTGAATCTCGAAATTCAAACTGAAGTGTAGCATCTTTCTCCCCCCTTTTTCTTGCTCTTCCGCAGGGATGGCCAAGACAAAAGGAACCAAGCCCACCAAGGAGGACGAAGAGATACCCGATCTTCCGCAGGCTTTGTGGCGAAAAGCCCCCTATCTAGGTGGCAAAGATTTCTACCATGCGAGGGTTAAGGCGAAGAAAATGCCTGCTCCTGTCCCGAATGAGGGATTGTTAACACTGACTCGCCCGGTTAACTCAGCCTTGCTCGAGTTAATTGGCTCCGAGGATGTGGTTCAATTGGGAATCGAAAATGGGTACTTCCCCTACACCGCGATTTCTACCCAAGCTTTTGTCCATAAATTGGACTACATGGACGAGTGGATTGACCACGTGTTGACCAATCATGCTGCGACTCTTGATGAAGCCGGCGTATACTTCGCTGTTCGTGCTATGAAGGGTGCTGCCGTGAAGCTGGACCAGTCCATGCTTCTAGACCTTCTTTCCCGCTACTCGCCTGCGACTCACACATTCCACTTTGCTGAGTTCGAGGCTGCCCCTACACTCGAGGACGTGCAGATGCTGTACGATCTTTCTCCCTTGGGCGAGGTGGACCCTTTGAGTCCTTTGAGGACGGCTGCGGAGATTGCTTTGTACACGCAGATGGAGGAATGCCTGGCAGAGGTAAAGAAAATCTCCACCCGGTGGACTACTACCAAAGTCCTTACAAACTGGCAGTTGGTTGATACGTCTGCGAAGAACACCTGGAACAAATGGTTGCAGTACTTCTTTCGAGACTATGCGAACAGCAGCATAACTAAGAAGCTTCTGAGTGAGAACCTAGAGGCCGAGAATTACGTGGAGGGTAAAGGCTATCACTTGACCCTTTGTGCTTTCCTCTGTGCCTGGTTGTCGAGGTATTTAATTGACGGTCACCCGCATGATGGGGTCTTTTACCATGTTCTGCCGCTTGCTGTGAGGCTCGCCCTTGGCCAGAGAGTCGCACTCGGACCCTTGGTCTTGGGCACGCTGTACTATAGGCTTGATCAGCTGGTTCTATCCATGAAAGAGTCGCGTGGCCGCCTCGATGTACTGACTTTTGTCAACATTTCCTTTTTGACAATGTGGGTTTTCTAGCGATGGCCATCCTATGCTCCAACTGCTCTCAAACCCGACAAGTGGTGTCCCCCAGGCGAGACGGAGGAGCGTAACAGCGGCAGGGCTGCGAGGTGGTTCGGAGCGAACAATACCAAGTGCGTTTGGAGCTTCATATGCGACAAACGGAAAGAGTTTACTGCCAGGCCCTATGCCACACGCATTAAGAACGTGCGATGGTTTCCAAAGCTGTACCCCTCTAAGGGTGTTGTCTTCTCAGAAGAGCTCCTCTTCGAAGAGGGATCGCATTTCCATGAGCGCTATCGCGAGTTCTTTTGCTGGTGTCTACGAGGTTCCCTTCCTGCCCTCGCAGAGCATATTCGTGAGCTCGCGCCAAGGTATGAGAGGATTACCGTGGATGTTGACCCCACTCGAGTTTCTCCCCAGTTCGGCTTTGATGCAGTGGCACCATCAATCTGGCCCCAGTCCATTATCAGAGGTTGCTATAAGCGCTTGCTAACAAAGGAGTGCAAGACAGTATTCATGAACAATCTTCCCTTTGAGCAGCCTGCAGGGACCCACGAGGGTGGTTGTTCTCAGAACTGGCTCGCATACTGGGTCGCCCAGCAAACGAGGATTGAGACGCAGTCGGCCGCGCAGCCAAGTAGAGCTCCCTTGATCAAGAGAAATTCTTTTCCGTTTCGCCCCAATTGCAGCCTGAGCGAGTCTGAATATGGTTGCTACTCACTGTTGGATCGTGAGAACCATTTGTGTCCTGACGTCATTCTGAAGGAGAAGGTCGCCGCAGTTAAGAAAGGCGACACACATGTCGTCAGATATAGTGAGGCATTTGCTAAGGTAAGCAATTTTTTTCCGCGTGCGTTAAGCTTCTTGATTTCCTTGTGCTGACGCCTTTATTCTGTACTGTTTGTTGTAGTGTCATGTGCGGAGATTCGCATCTGGTGATCGCTCCAAGTCATTGGTTAACACCATTGTTGCCACCAGAAGACAAAAGCAGCCGTTCCTGCTAGCATGGAGGATGGACCCTGAGGTCGAAACCAGGATTCGCGCAGTCATGAACGCTTTTGCTGATTCGCTGATAGACAATGCTCCGGCTTCATCTCCTCCCGGAGATGATCCGTCCCCTCCAGCGACTGCGGCGCCGAGAGTGAAGAGACCCAGGCAAAAGGGAATTACAATTCCTTCCCCTAGAAGTGCTCCAACTTCTCCTCCGGCGAGGTCTCTTTCTGTCAAGGATAAAGGCAAAGGTCGCATGCCCAGCAAAGTGCGGAAAGAGCTCGCAGTTGAGACTTTTGTTCCATTCAACCAGGAGGAAGAAGGAGAGAGGCAGGAGCCCAGAGAAAGTGACGAAGAAGAAGAAAGAACAGTGGTGATGCATGAGGAAGAACCAGGAGGTACCTCCGTCACATTTCCTTTCCCATTATCGTAATTCTCTTGCAATTCTTTCTTCAACCAATCATATCTTCGCAGATGATGATGATGATGAGATCATCGGTGGCCTTTTGGCCAAGAGAGAAAAGAGAGATACCCATTCTGGCATTCCAGACGATCCCATAGGCGAGGACGTTCTTGCTGAGTCCCGGAAGACAGCCGCGGAAGCTGCTGAAAGGAGAAGGCAGCGGGAGGAGGAGGAGCTCGAGCGTGTGAGACAGCGGAGCCTCGAAGAGCAACATGTTGACGACTTAGTGCGTCCAGTTGACGAGGAAGATGTTCTCCCCGAAGTAGTGACTCCTCAGGCGGAGGAGGAGGATGCGGTTCCAGAAGAGGATGCAGCAGCCCTGGAGCAAGCCCAAGCAGACTTTGAAGAAATCGCAGGCGGCGATAAAGGTGAGATCTTCAATCTCGGATTAACTTATAGAGATGTTATTGTGGGTGCGTTAAAGCATGGTGTGTCAAAGGCTGACATTCGCCATTGGCTAGTAGGCAAGTGCGGAGAACCTTCAGGTAACCATTTGAGCGATATGCATGTACTAGACCTGAGCAACTTGAAACAGAATCATGACTGGTTTCTTCGCATCCCAGGTCACGCTCCTTTTAATGACTTGCTTAATGAGGACACACTAATAAGACATGGTTCCACGTCTTTAGTGTATGACGAAGATACATCAATCCCACCTTCGCGTGGAGGTGCTTGCTCTTAGCTTTAGTAAAGATAGCAAAATAACTTATAACACGAGTTACCTCATACTATCGCATTTAATATCGCAGGCAATGCTGAGGAACCTGCGCTGGAGCAAAGAAGTCAGCCTTCTGCGTCCTATGTTCCGATTCCGAGTTCCCATACCGAGAAGCCCGTCGCAGCTGCTGAATACGCAGGAGAGCCTCTTGAGAACATCATCGAACTTTCTGATGATGCCGAAGCTGATGCTGTGCTAATGGGGGAAGATGCCCATACTGGCGATGAGGAAGTGAGAACAAGTGCTGCTGATGCTTCCGCATCTGAGAATGTCCCTTGACAAGCAACCTCGGCTGTCACCTCGCCTCCGGCGATGACTGAGTCGGCGGCACCTATTCCTGCGTGGAGCTTTTGGGGCTCGCAGGTTGGGAATGCAGTCGCAGCTGGTGCGGCCTATACTCTTCCTCCTGACTACGAGAGGTTAGAGCTCGCAGCTGACAGGAGAGCTATGGAGCGAGAACAGTCTTCGACCACTCCGGCAATGCGCATCCCTTCTCTTCGTGAGATTTTGGAAGGAACTGGTAAGTAGTGATTCACTGTTTGCATCTCGCATTGTTCATTTGCGAGTTTGATAGCATAACTTGGCCTTGACATTGCTTTAGGTTTGAAGCAAACTGATGTGGACTGGCTCGTCCGGATGCGCCTCACCTACCCCCGATCATTTGCAAGATCTCTGGAGATAGGGCCCTTTGATAGGAGGTTGTTTCTTACCGAAGCCATTTGGATTTTGGAGCAGCTGTCTGCGGCCACGCCTGCGACCATTTCTGTCCAGAGTGCTGAATTGCTTTGTGGCATGTGCCAAAATCTTCTCACCAAAGTCCAAGGCAGACTGGGTTTCAGATTTCTTGTGAAAAGAGTTACTCTGATTCGCGCAGCCGTAACTTTGAAGCTCGGCCACCAGAACCTCGCAGATGAAAAGCAGAAGGTGGAGCAGCAGAAGCAAAAGGCTGAAGAAGCTACGAAGCTCTATCATGAGATGAATGCCAAGTGCGAGCAATTGAAGTAAGAAGTGGAGCAGGTAGAGAAGGTGAGCCATCAGTTCGCGCCCCATGACTCCTTGATCAAAAATTTACTTTGACTTTTTGAATTTGAAAAATAGCAAGGAAATAGCAGGAACATTAATGTAATGTTGAAACATTAATGTAATGTTGCTAGGGTTTCTCCCCCCTTTTTTTTAACAACAAGAATCAACTTGCCCGTTTTGCCCTTCTCGGGATTTGATAGGATATCTCTGTGCATATCCAATTATGACATCAGCAATTGATACTCTGCTTGATTTTCGCGCTAATTTCTCGGAAGATAAGCATGCTTTCGTTGGGAAGTCCATCCGAATCATGACTATCCATCATTTATTAGGATCCGCAACTGAATCGTCGTAGCCTTTAGTAGGGTAATTGATCGTTACCGTTTTTCAAGGCGTAAGTGATTGACCTTACCCTCTTTTTGAATTCTGCTGACTCGTCTTAGCGACTGAAGAGTCTCCCCAAGGTCTATATAAACCCTGTCTTTGCCATTTGGGTTCTTCATCCCAAAAAAAAATGTGCTTTGCCGTGAGTCCTTACGACTGCTGGCTTCAACGCTTGTTTTTCGTTGATTCATGGCAACTTCAAGTTGTGAATCCTGAGTTTGCGCTTTGTGCTGTAGAAATAGTTTCCAAGATCCACTTTATGAGGCTTATTGCTCTTCATAACCATCATAAAGAAGGTGGAGATGATATCTCATGTGTATTCGAAGAATTTTCTTCGTGTATTATGTTTGCAGGTCATGTTTCCGGCCGCCTCCCGGTGAGGTGCAGCGCCGAAGTGACCGTGCTACCGTCTCGTAATGAACGGCGGAATTCTCCTCCAGCCTCCCTGGAGGAGAACTTATTGCCCCCACGTTCGTGAGCTCAGGGTGGCGAACCGCTGCGTTCATCCCCGTCTACAAGGAGCCCTTGCCCTTTGGAGCTTCTGCTTGCCTGTTGATCGCCGGAACTGGTGCCTCTTTGGAGCAAGATCCCACTTGCGACAGATATTCGGTCGTAGATCTGTGTATCGCATAGACGGTGTTAGGACCGTTAGGTTCATCCTTTTCAGTCAGGATTCCCGTAGTGTGTCTCTGCTGACTTGTCAGCTACTTTTCGATTGTATTGTAAGCCATGTTGGCTGTGTAGTTAGATTCGAGCTTTTTCGTTTGTAAGCTGCTATCTAGACAGATAAATTGTAAGTCTTTTCGACTCATAATGACAAATAGCCTTTTGTATTATCTGCTGTTTTGTTACAACAAAATACAATTTCGCGTGCGCTTCGGCATATTTCGCCTTGTTGTGTACACGTTTCGCACTTGCTATCTGCCATATGAATTCGCAGATGTTTCACTAGATCGTTCGAGATCGTATTTTCGCAGCTGTGCCATCTTGGCAAATGGGCTTGTGATTTTCTTTCAGATTCACGTGCTATCATATCAGATAGACCTTTGTAGATCACTTGAGATCGTTTTCACAATATTGCTATCGTAGCAGATAGGCTTTAGTAGATCAATTAAGATCGTTCTTCGCGTGAGTTGCTATCGTGGCAGATAGGCTTTAATAGATCAATTAAGATCGTTTTTCGCATGAGTTGCTATCGTAGCAGATAGGCTTTAAAAGATCAATTAAGATCGTTTTTCGCATGAGTTGCTATCGTAACAGATAGGCTTTAGAAGATCAATTAAGATCGTTTTTCGCATGAGTTTCTATCGTAACAGATAGGCTTTGGAAGATCAATTAAGATCGTTTTCCGCATGAGTTGCTATCGTAGCAGATAGGCTTTAGAATATCAATTAAGATCGTTTTTCGCATGAGTTGCTATCGTAGCAGATAGGCTTTAGAAGATCAATTAAGATCATTTTGCATAGGCTGCTATCGTGAAAGATAGGCTTAGAGGATCAATTAAGATCGCATTTCGCATGAGCTGCTATCGTGACAGATAGGCTTAGATGATCAATTAAGATCGCATTTCGTATGAGCTGCTATCGTGACAGATAGGCTTAGATGATCAATTAAGATCGCATTTGCGTGAGCTGCTATCGTGACAGATAGGCTTAGGTGATCAATTAAGATCGCATTTGCATAGGCTGCTATCGTAACAGATAGGCTTGGATGATCGATTAAGATCGCATTTCGCGTGAGCTGCTATCGTGACAGATTGGCTTAGGTGATCAATTAAGATCGCATTTGCATAGGCTGCTATCATAACAGATAGGCTTGGATGATCAGTTAAGATCGCATTTCGCATGAGCTGCTATCGTGACAGATAGGCTTAAATGATCAATTAAGATCGCAGTTATACAGATTGCTATTGTGGCGGATAACCATTGTTAACAGTTATAACAAACTAAAATGAAGCAAAATTGACAATCCAGAAATATGAAGTTCTCATTTGGGAGAATTCTCTTATTATAACGCTCTCATATGGGAGAGATGAGATTACAATCCTCTCATATGGGAGAGGAGATTGTGTAAATCGTAGCCATACAAGACACTAAGCGACGTTATAATAAAACGCATGAAATGAGAGAAGTCAGGGATCGTACTTCTTAATCCAGCGCATGTTGACTGAACTCCGGGTTGAGGTCGTGCCGTGCAACCTTCGTATGCTGCAGTAGCCGCTATCGAAGACTTCTGTGACTTCGAAGGGTCCTTCCCAATTGGTTGCGAACTTTGGGTGAGTCGCTTCTCGCATACAGTGGTCAGATGCGCGCAGGACCAAGTCTCCGACTGCGAAATTTCTTCGCTGGACCGTCTTATTGTAAGCGCGAGCGGTCCTTTCTTTATACCGCTTGTTGGTCCTTTTGGCTTGTTCTCGCTTTTCGTCCAGCAAGACTAAGTCATGATCACGTTGATTTTCGTAGAGTGCGTGGAAGGCTAGCCTTGCCAAATTGACTCTCACCTCCGCAGGTACCACGACTTCGGCCCCATAACATAGTAGGAATGGTGAGGCCCCCGTAGGTGTCCTTGGAGAAGTTCGGTAAGACCATAGAGCTATGCTTAGAGAGTCGGCCCACTTCTTGTGGTCATCTGCGACCATCTTGCTCAAAATTCTCAACAACGTTTTGTTGGTCGCTTCGGCTTGTCTGTTCCCCTTTGGGTAATAAGGGGTAGAACATATCTGCCTGATATTGTACTCCGCTAACTTCGCAGCTACCTGACGATTAACAAAGGGAGTACTGTTATCTGAAAGAATGGTGTTTGGGATTCCGAACCTGCATATGATGTTTTCTTTAATGAAGTTGACCACAGCTAGCGCATTTGCCGTCTTCAGTGGTATTGCCTCCACCCATTTGGTGAATAGCTCAGTTGCAGTGAGAATAAAATGATTCCCGTGTGGTCTGGGCCTATCTTCCATGCATTCAGGTGCTTCTTTGAGTTTCTCGTCCGGAGCGCCATGGATTGGCTCTTCCGTCAGCGCAATTTGCTCGATTTGATTGATTTGCCCAGGGATATCCCCATGCCCGCGTGAGGACATCCCCGCGCACCTTCATATGTGATAGCATTTCTTCCCATTGGCGTAGAAGCTCTCTATCTCCTTGCCTTCGGGGTCATGCTTTGCGATTCTCTTCAGAGTATACACATTCTTTCGATGGTATGCGATACGCGGCGCCTCTTCGCGTGTAGGCGACTTTTCTTAGGCATCTTCCCTTGTCACCATTACTCCTGCAGGTGACTGGTCCTTGATGTCCTCCCAGAGAGGCAAAGGAGTAGGTTTGAATGGTCCCGGCGTTTGCTCGTCCGCCATCTCGGTGAACCACACTGCCTCGCTAAGATGTGCTTCATCCAAGTTGAATGGATTCGTTGAAGCCGGTATCTCGACTACTCTGTCGTTCCAGATAGCTTTCATAACCTGGTGGGCCGTTGAAGGAACCGCATCGAAGCGATGAATCCAGGCTTGACCTATGATCATGTGATATGTGGTGTTTGCGTCTATGACATAGAACTTTGCTGAGCACTTGATTTTGCCAATCTGAACGCCCAGGCGGATCCATCCGATCGTCATTCTAGAGTCGCTTCCGAATCCCATCAGCGGAGATGGACGCCTGACGATCTTGTGCTCGGGGATCCCTGCTAGCTTCAGTGTGTGGAGCAAAACGACGTTGACCGCTGCTCCTCCATCAACGAATGCTCGTTTGAACTCGACGCCATTGATGATGGCCGTGACGTACAGGGGCCTCTGGTGGCTCGCATCTGTCTTCTTGTCGCTGGCAGAAAAGGTCATAATCTTTTCTGTAGAGCTGGACGCCCTGATGACTTTCCCGTTGGAGACTACAAGATCCTCCTCGTAGTCCTCTGCTATCCTTAAGATCGCTTTTTTCATATCTGTCCGGCACTTCTCGGAGAAGTTCATCTCGTCGAAGAATCTGCTAAAGCCGTGCGACCCCTTCATCCGATCGGCACGTTCGTCTTCTGTGTCCATACTGTAGTCCTCGTCATCGTGGACCTCGGCGATGATGGGTAGACCATCCTCTTCGACTTCTTCCAAGTCGACAATCGAGATCATGGCAACCTCCTTGCCTTTTGAGTTTTGCTCCGCATGGGCAGGAAGCGGATTGTTGCGCACATCCTTCCTGTGATCGCTGACGATCAGCTCGCCGTTCTTCATCTTCTGGTCGAATGTAAACCTGAGCTTTTTACATTCCGCTGTGGGGTGCATGACCTTGCCGTGGTACTCGCACCACTTAGGGTCCCTCACCATCTCCTTGGAGGGTATCTTCTCGAGCGGTGGCAGGACACCGTCCTTGCGCCACTGTCTGCAAAGGTCGCTTGCCTCCTCTACCGAGCAAGGCAGAGGTGGTACATCGAAGTTCACAACCTTCGCTTGCTTCAGGGTTGAAACTGTATTGACCTCAGCTTCGCGTCCCCTCTTGTAACTGAATCTCCCGATCTTGTAGGTGGTGCCGCTCGAAGGTCGCTCCGGAGCGTTCTTCTTTTTCTGCCTCTCGACTATAGGCTCGATGTTCTTCGTGCATTCAATTAGCTTTGAAAACGTAGGTGTTTGCAAATTGATGAGCATACCTTTGTATTCGTCTCGCATGCACTGCAGGCATATCTCTACGAGCCGGCTCTCGAGCATTGGATCTTTGCACTCCAAGGACTTCGCCCTGAATTTCTTGATGAAAGTAATCCCATCCTCCTCGCGCTCCTGATACATCCGCGAGAGATGGATCATCGTCACCTTTTCTTCCATCTGGAAGAACTTGGTGTAGAACTTCTGGACCATGTCGTCCAAAGTCTTCACGGATCCGGCTTCCAACGTTCGATACCACTTGTACGCTACGTTCCCTAGAGATTTCGGGAACTCTCGCATCAATAATTTGGGATCGGCTCCGTATGGCCCCATGACATCAATGAAACGCATGACATGCTCATGAGCGTTTCCGTTGACATCCTCGAACTTGTCCCATTTAGGAGCTTTGTACCCCGCCGGGTTAGGCATGAGATAGATCTCTCGTGGAATGGGTGGATCGTTGTCCAGCTTCGGGATAATGGTATCCGCGAATGACTGGTGAGCCAGAATAGTGTCCATGCGCTTCTGCAGAGACGTCATGCATTCTGGAATGCTTCCCTCGGTAGCTGAGGGAGGGGTTGCCGCAGGCGGAGGCGACACATACGCCGCCGAAGGATTGGGGACATATTGACTATTCGCATTGCCCCAGATCGCCGTTGGAGGAGGAAAAGGGTACTGCAGAGCCGAGTTGGATGCCAAAGCCGAAGGTTGAGGAGTGTGAGCAGTGAGAGGTAACATCTGAGCTGTCGACCCCTGAATCGAAGGCAGCTGCGTAGTCGCCGGCGGAGTCTGCGGGTTAGGGTTGGGAGGTGTGGTGGACACTCCCAATCCTGGAGCGGTAGGGCCTCCTTCTCCTTGAGAGACGTTGGTGGCTGTGGAGGGATTTGGTGCAAGGGTGCCCAGAACGGCCAAGATCCGTTCTAGCTGCGCGGACAGGGCTTTGAGAGCTTTCGCCTGATTTTGGACAGTGGCGTCCAAGGACTCCAGCGTCGGTGTCTCGCCGGGAGTGGTAGGAGTACGGCGGGTCTCCTCTCCCGAGGCGGTTTCGGTGGAAGGCGATCTGTTGCTGATATCATCCTCCTGAGACATGGTTGCTTTTGTTGGTAAGTTCACGTCGGGTTCACCAAAATGTGCACAAGATATTCCGGCGGGGAGACCTCTGTGTACACCGTATGTAGAGGATCAGAGATCGCACAGGAAGAGTGGGGTTGTGTGTAGGGAGAGAGTAAGGCAGTAGTAATGTCTGAGAGAGAGACAGAGGTTTGGCAGAGCTTCCGCGTATGGCAAGTGTGTTCTCCTTTGTATGGAAAGGTTAACGTCCTATATATAGCAGAGAACGTGACCGTTGTAGTGTGGTTAATGCGCCCATTGATGGCGGCTTAATTAGCTTAACCATAACGGCACGTTCGTCCGAGTATATAGGGACCGTTACAGCACGTTGTGCGCGAATACCGGAACCGTTACGAGGTTGACCGGGTTTGACCGGATTGACCGGGTTTATGGAGCTCGTGCCATAAATCTCTCAAAACAGTTACTAAAGGTCGCGTGCGGGCTTGGCTCGCACGCGACAGGGCTTACTCTAGCCTCCAAACCACTAAGTCCCTACAAGTCCCGTGCAGTGGTATGCGAGGGCTCTGTCTCGCAGCCCCCACATGGATCAGCTCGGCTGGTGATCCAGTGTGTGTGGAGCACAATATGGTGTGCTGGATGGTTGCCACGTGGCCAAGATCTGTCAGCTCAGAAAGCACTATCTACACTTCTAACATGGAAACTGGAGCAAAAGTTTCCTCATAATCAATACCTTCTTCCCGACCTTGAGAAACTAACCTTGATTTGTTTCTTATCACTTTGCCATTCTCATCCAATTTGTTTCTGAACGCCCATCTGGTACCAATGACAAACGGGTTCGTTGGTGGGGGAACTAGGTTCCACACCTTTTTTTTCAAACTCATTGAGTTCACTTTGCATAGCTATAATCCAGTCTGCTTCTTGTAATGATTCCTTCACAGTTTTGGGTTCTACAAGAGAAATAAAAGCATTAAAAGCACAACGATTCTTTAACTGTGATCTTGTTTGTGTACTAGTGGTTGGATCAGATATGATGTTGTCAACTGGATGAGATGAAAGATATTTTCATCTCTTTCTTGGAGACCATGGTTCAGGCTCTCCATATTGCTTCTCTGGTCTTGAAGTTGTAGCCTGATCACTTATATCTTTCTGATCATCCTTGTCAAGGCTTTGATATCTATTTTCAAGGCCTTGAGAACTGTTTTCAAGGTCTTGAAAATGGCATATGTTTCCTTCTGAACCTTTCTTGAACCCAAGTGATTTCTCAGCTTCTTCCTCTGATTCATGCTTGTTCAGATTCAAGTCTGCAAAACTTTCACTCAAAGAACCATCATAGCTTTCATAAAAAATAACATGAATACTTTCTTCAACCAGCTTGGTTCTTTTATTATAAATTCTATAATCTTTGCTAGTAAGAGAGTAACCAAGAAATATACCTACATCACTTCTTGCATCAAACTTACCCAAGTTGTCCTTACCATTGTTGTGGACATAGCATGTGAAACCAAAGGGTCTGAAGTATGAGATTTTTGGCTTCCTCCCTTTGAAGAGTTCATAGGGGGTATTTTTCAAGATAGGTCTGATCAAGCACCTGTTCAAAATGCAATTTTCTGTATTCACAGCTTTTGCCCAATAATGTTTCGGTAGCTTGTTTTCTAGAAGCATTGTTCTTGACATATCTTCAAGAGTCTTGTTCTTTCTTTCAACAACTACATTCTGTTGAGGAGTTATAGGGGCAGAGAAATTTTGAGAGATACCATTCTTAAACCAAAACAAATAAAATTCTAATGGATCAAACTCTCTACCATGATCACTTCTTATTTAAGTAATGGGTAGGTTTTTCAAGGTTTGAAGTTCTCTGCAAAGCTTTGAAAATTCAGAGAGGGCTTCAGATTTTTCTTTCAGAAACATAACCCAAGTTTATCTAGAATAATCATCTACAATAACTAGCATATACCTCTTATCTTTTGGAGTTGGTGTCCTCATAGGAAAACACAAATCCATGTGAAGTAGTTCAATAGGTCTAGAAGTACTTACAAACTTCTTTGGCTTGAATGAACTTCTGGTTTCTTACCTTGAGCACAAGCTTTGCATACTTCGTCATCTTTGAACTTGATAGATGGTAATCCTCTTACCAGATCCCTGGAGATCAAATTTTTCAAGGTATGCAAGCTAATGTGACCAAGCTTTCTGTGCCAAAGCTTTGATTCTTCTTTCAAGGACTTGAGACATTTCAAACTTTTACCTGCAAATTTGTTAGTCTGAAAAGTATAAACATTGTTTGATCTAGAGGCTCTGAGAATGCAATTGTCCGATTTCTCATTTTGGACCACACACTTCTCTTTATCAGATATAACCTTATTGCCATTGTCACAAAGCTGAGATACACTAAGCAAGTTAAATATCAAGCCATCGACTACATATACATCAGAAATTGAATTTTCAGAATCTGTACCAACTTTACCAATACCAAGAATGTTTATTTGCCTTTGTCATCAATGGTAATTGAACTTTCATATTGCTCTTTGAATTATGAGAATAGAGATCTCTTTCCACTCATGTGTCTTGAGCAACCACTGTCCATAAATCACTTATGTTCTTTGACATTAGTGACAACCTGCAAACACCAATCACTGCCTTACCCAGCTGTTAGACCAAGTGTGGAATTTGGAATCATACTCAGGATCAATCATATTAGGTGGTCTGACCCCTTCAGGAACCCAAATATGCCTGACTTGTCCCTTGAGTTGAAATGGGAATGTGTTCCTCATTATGTAAGGGTCTCTTCTTCTGAAAGGACAAGTCATCTTCACATGACCAATTTTATTACAAAAGTGACACTTAGGAAAAGTTTTGTTTCCAGCCCTCACAAATCTGGTATTGTTCTTTCTTGGAAAATTTGGATTGTATCCAATACCATTTTTGTGAACAGACTTTGAACTTTCTCCAAGAATTAAGTTCAACTTGTGCTCTGAGCCTGCAAGCTTGACTTCGACTAATTCAGATTCTTGAAGTTTCTCAGTAAGATTAGTCTTTTGTTTATATAATTCATCAATTTTATGTCTCAGATTAACAAGGTTGTTATTCAGTCTCAGTGACTACTTCCCTGACTTGTGTTTTCAAGGCTTTGAAACTGGTTTTCAAGGCCTTGAAATCACTGTCAGTTTTCTTCTGAGAGATTTCAAGATTCTAATTTAGACAAACAAGTTGTAAATTATCTTTTGCTTGCTCATGAACTTTTCCTTTCAAAACTCTAATCTTTTCAGATAATCCTCTTCATTTAAAAGCATTGTTCTAAGATAATGTGAAAGAGCTTCTTTTGGTTTTGAAATCAAATAGTTTACCATTACCTCAATGTTCTTCTCAGAACTTTCATCATGCTTGGCCATGAAGCATAGGTTGGCATGTTCTTCTTCAGATTCAGAGTCACTTGAGGTATCTGAATCATTCCATGAAGCTATCATAGCGTTCTTACTCCTGTCATGTTCTTTCTTTTGAAAGTTCTTGCTTTTCTTATGTGGACATCTCTTATCAAGTGTCCTGCATCACCACACTCAAATAAGTTCATTACTTTTGATTAACTTTGTGAAGAGGACTTACCTTTGAAGTCCTTGCTACTGGATGATCTGTGTCTTTCTCTGTTGAAGTCCTTGTTTCCAAAGTTTTTCTTCATTTTGAGGATTCTTGTCAAGGCTTTGGAAATCAATGCTAATGGATCTTCATGATCATCTTCAGTTTCAAGGATTTGAATTTTCTCATTCACTTTCGCCTCGAGTGCTAAGTTTGTGACACCTTCTGGTAGCTCTGCATCAGCTTCATTCATGGATATTTCATGTGTCAGGAGCTTCCCTTGTAGGTCATCAAGTTGTAGTTATGAGAGATCTTGAGCTTCCTTAATTGCAGTAGTCTTTGGTTCCCATTTTGCCTTAGGTAGACTTCTAATAATCTTCCTCACCTTTTCTTCATTGGAAATATACTTTCCAAGTGAATCAACGTTTTTGACTATGTCTGTGAACCTCTTGAACATCTCTCTGATTGACTCTTCTGTATTCATCTTGAATAGCTCATATTTTCTGAGGTATATGTTGATCTTGATTTGCTTGACTTGACTGGTTCCTTCAAATGTCACCACAAGCTTATCCTAGATTTCTTTGGCAGTCTTGCAACCTGAAATCCTGTTAAATTCATCTGTACACAAAGCACAATACAAGATGTTAATATCTTTTTAATTCTTAGAAAGTTGTTCTAATTCAGATGAAGAAAGAGAGTCTTCAGATTTGGGAGTTCTGATCCCATATTTCTCTGTATAGAAAGTGTGAGGTCCATTTTGAATAATATTCCATAGCTCTATATCTTGATCAATGATGAAAATTTTCATTAGAGCTTTCCTATGAGAAAAATTGTCTCCACAAAATAGAGGAGGTCTCAGCTCTTCCCTGTGAGTAACCACCATCACCTGCAGTACTCATGATCACCAGATGGTTAAATATTTAAAGGGATACAAGCTCTTATACCAATTGAAAGGGGAGTATGCAGATGAATATGCAGCACATATACTCTAGAAGGGGGGGGGGGTTGAATAAAGTATGCCAACTTAATGCAAACTTGTGGAAGAGAAGATTTTCTATGTAGTTCAAGGCCTTGAAAAAAATTTCAAGACTTTGGAAAGAAATACAGTTTGAAGTGAAACAGAAAAGTCTTTTTCAAGGCCTTGGAAAGAGTTTCAAACCCTTGAAAATAGACTAGTTTGAATGCTGTAAAAAGAAAGTATGTAGATGAACTATAAATGCAAGAGACAAGTGATTTATAGAGTTCAGTCTACTTGGACCTACGTCTATATCTCATGGATCTTCTCCCTGTAGGAGTTTCAACACAATTCTTATTAATCAAAAGCTAAGCCCTAGATATCAAGCACAGAGATATGCTTTACTCTGTTACAGCTTGTGGTTCTCTCTAACCTATCTAGTACCTGCTCTAGCTAACTGATTAACTAAGAATTCTCTATTGTTCACTTTGAACAATCCTTGATAATAAGAGAAAGAAGTAGTATAATAATGATCTACAAATAAAGCACAAGATAGAAGAACACTGAAGTGTAGAACTGCAGTGATATTCTGTGAATTGGAAGAATGATGAACTTATTTGATGCTTGTTAATCCTGGAATATGTCTGTCTTTTTTCCAATTGAGTGTTGTGTCTTGTTTTTTTAAAATGAGCTCCATTTATACAGTTAGAGGCTCTGCAAATCTTCCCTGTTTTTCAGCAACAACTTCCAATTTTGTAGGCAACAAACTTTGACTCTCTTAACTGCCTTCTCCAACGGATAGTTGATCACAATCTACAGGAATATTGTTGTGATCTGTCTTTAAACAATTTGAGAAGCTTTCATGAGTGTCTGATTGATCCCAGAATCATATTCGCTAAGTATTTCCCTTCCTGCAAAAACCAGATAAGGAAACAACTCCTGCACATTTAGGAAATAAAATTTACTTGCAAAACTGAGTCAAACAGATGGGTTAAATGATGTTAGATATGTCAAAGCAGGTTGTATTTCATCATCAAACAATAACATATCAACCATAGGAGTGAGAGAGATAGAATCAAATCATAAGAGTTTAGAAAAACTCCCCCTTTG
The DNA here is from genome assembly GCA_023055425.1 of Linanthus parryae. Lineage (NCBI taxonomy): Eukaryota > Viridiplantae > Streptophyta > Magnoliopsida > Ericales > Polemoniaceae > Linanthus > Linanthus parryae. The sequence goes on along the minus strand of JALGPY010000008.1, from coordinate 85,662,550 downwards.
AACATGGATACAGGTCAGACAATTTCAAGGCTTTGAATCCTGGTTCAAGGCCTTGAAATAGCTCTCTGCTATATCAAGCCTATGAAACCTGATTCAAGGATTTGAAAACTGGTTCAAGGCCTTGAAATAACTAATTATTTCAATTCCATGAAACCTGTGACCTTACATCCTGCAAAAAAGAAATTAAGCAAGTATAGAGATTAAAACATAATATTTGACAAAGTTAATTTGTCTTTCATCACAAAATAAGTATAATTTAAATCCAGGAGATACAGATAGTGATTAGGAATGATCAAACTCCCACTCAGTCCATACTTTTCCATTGAAGATTTTCGAATTTTCACAGCTTTGAAACAAGAATTGAATTAACAGTAAGAACTCAAAATTTGATGACATTTAATATATACATAGTTGGATTATGGTTTGTGGAAGATGGATCAGAAATTTGATGATTCGATTCGAAACTGATGAAAAGTTTTAATTTGATATCTAATCAAAATAGCAAGGAGAAGATGAGTGGTTATTTTTGTTGGAGAATACCCTAGAGGCAATCTATTTCTTGTGATATTTATATGGATTTACTATTCATTATGTTATCGATATGGAGATATGTTGACATGAATGATGTCCATAGAATATAAACGTTATATTCTTAAATATCCCTAGTCGATTATTTTGATTAACAGGACAATCAACTATAGACTAGTATGGGGTAAAATTGATATGAAGATATCACGATCCAACACATGGGTATGCATTAGGGGTAATAGCATACTGGATTGACCCACAATGAGGAGGCTACATACAAGTTATGTAAAGTCACAAGTTCTTCTCGTAGTGACAACGGTATTTTCATCCTTAGACTTGAAGTCACTAAATCCTCTAGTTGTGGAATATTGTGTTTTGACATCGTCAAACGCTACACCGTAACTGGGTAGTAATAAAGGTGCTGATCGGACGCAATAGTAAGCAAGCTTAGAGATGGTAGTGATGTAGATAGAATTTGTCCCTCCCACAAAACGGGAGAAAATATTCGTGGCCACTCGAGGGTTAGTGCTTATAGAATGTCTGGCCAGACTCACATAAATCAATATAGGATAATGATGTACTATTCTCAAGATCGAGAAACTATGAATTGAATATACGAGTGTGACTTGTATGTCTCGTGTCCAATCTAGATATGGAGACAAATGTATAAGACAATACTTTCACAAGGTTTGTCGGATTACTGACCATTTCTATTAGTTGGGTGGCATGGATGTGTTGCTAGACACCGCGCCATGTTAGTAATTGTTACTACCAACTAAGTAGAAACTATGGGGTCACACGTCATATGGATTAAACTAGACTTGGAAATTAATTAATATGATTAATTAAATAGATGGATCAATACGCAATCACATGCAAACTTAGTAGGACTAATTTGCAAGGTGAACTAATCCATGTAAGGACATAATTAGTAGAGGGGCCTTTATGTAGTTAAAAAGGAGTTGTTGGACTATATAAAGGACACTCCTAGCTTATTTTCTCACTAATCCTCATAACACACATTGAGTGAAAGAGAGAATAAATCAAGGAGATAGAGCAAGACAAGTCAAGTCTGAAGCCAAGACCTGTCCGCCCCTTCCAACCGTCAGCCACAAGAGGCCGAGCCTCTTTGGTCTCCGTTGTGTGATTCTTCTTCTTCCTTCTTCCACCGGTTACTAACACAAGACGTGGAAGAATCTAGAACTTGATCCTAGGCATGGAATAGCCGTAGAGACGCGAACATTTTGTTTGAAGTCATCCAAGGAGACAAACAAGGTAATTGTAACTAAATCCTTTACTATCGTTATGATGTCTCTTCATGTGATCCTTGAAGGGTCTTGTGCGGATCTTAATTATTGTTTTTCTGCTGCATAATGCATTGCAAAACCCTACATTGGTATAAGAGCCACATGTCGTAGAGCATAATGAAGTTTATGTGTTACGATTATGTGAATTTTACACTTTAATCATTGTTTATCGCGTAAAATGAAAAATTAAGCATAATTGATGCAAGTTAAATATGATTCAACCAAACAAGACCTAATTTTACATAAGATGTAGAAATTAGTAAATTTGGATCACATGAAATTTTGGATCTAGAAAAGCAAGGTTTGGGCACAAGTTGGAAAAAGGGATTTTTCCAATTTGGAAACAACTAAACTTGGGCAACATGAGTTGTTTTCGAAACAATCCCTAGGAGCGTTCGGCCCCCCTTGGGACCACCCCCTTCTGCCTTTCCGCCCAAGCAAGCCAGGGGCTAGGGGCTTCGTTCGGCCTAGTGCGAGCCTTTGTCGCGTGGGGTTTAGGCCGACTGGCCCAAGGTCTTGTGGCGGTCCTTTAGGGGTTCGGCCATAGTGATTGTGGGCCCTCTTGGACCGTTTTGAACCTATTATGTCCAAAATCAACTATAATTGACCAAGCGCCTTAAAATTTGACTTTAACTGTTTATGTTCTATTTTCATGGTGATTGGATTTTGCCTTAGATGTTGATTTTGTGAATGTTTAATTTTTCTAGTGTTTATTACGGCATGCGATCCGGTAAAATTTATGTAATAGTTAATTAGGTTTTACAGCCTGCGAGCCGGTCTTATTCTCAACTTGTGAGATCTCTCTATTTAGTATAGATGCTAGGTAGTATTAGATATAGTATATGATAGCCAATACATGGAAAAGAAGCCTAAAGAATATAAAAAACCACAAGATGGCGACATTCCACAAAGCTATGAAGCATGGACCAAAAGATGGAGGCGTATGGAGATAAGCTTGCTATTTTTGGGTTCATAGATATTCTCATTGGCTTGGGAATATTTTAGTTTAGAGGCCATATCCATATCATGTTTAGTTTTTGTATGTGGTTGTTTAATTTTTGTCTTGTTATCTATTGTTGGTGTATGGATGATACAAGCAAAATTGGTAACAAGATAAAATAACCCGGATCTTTTATTTTGAGTTTGCCCAACTCAAATAAGTAGATTAGTTGATATGGATCAACAAAACAATTAAAATTGAAAGGAAAATCCTTCAAATTTACATATTTCATTTTGCCTTCTCGTTACTTAAACACTCATCATGATCATGCTTTACCAAGCTCGTGCGTGCCAAAGCATGGCAACTTAGTTCATCATGATGTGATGCGAGCAAGTAATGTGCTACTATTGAAGTCAGAGGTTGGACGCAGCAATGTGATTTTAAAATCCTAGAGGGAAACAATTGGGATTATCTATGGGACTGATAAATAAGGATTTTTTTTCCCAATTGAACCAATAGTTGCATGGGGATGCAATTGGGATGGTTCCTACCTAAATAACTAATTTTTGGGCGACTTGTCAAAGCAAGCTAAAAAAAAGTGAAATATGGATCTTGGTCCACTAGAAAATATAATGATATTTTCCGCATTAATGTGGAGGGTTATTAATCCGAGAAAAATAGTGGGAGCTATGTTTGACAACTTAAGTCCTTGTTGAATATAGTACAACGTCACAAAACTTTGCATAATCCTTTTGGGTGAAATACCCATGGCATTAAACAAACAAAACGCGACTTTATGTCCTTGAGAAGGACAAGCTTACTAGAATCTATTTTCTAGATTGGTATAAAATTGAAAATTGTTCTCAAACAAAACATATGAAAAATCTTGTACATAGAGAATAAAGTTCTTCTTCCACCAACTGCCAATAACACTAAAGCCTAATGGAAATAACATGAAAGAATGGTTCTTTTAATGTCGCTTGCCTCGTGTTAGCTGTCATGAACTCTGAGCTTTGGAAGCAAGATGAGAAATATGGAGGCGTATGATATGATCATACACAAAAGGAAGCTCTTTCAAAGAGTGAGCTAGACATGAAAGGTTTGAAGTGTAGCTCCACTTTGCACTCTCTTGCTTAGAACTCGTCATGATCAAGATGGATGAGTTCGGGCTTGCCAAAGCAAGGCGACTTGATTCATCGAGATATGACGCGACGACACAAGTTAGTAATGTGTTACTACTGGAGCAAGAGGTCAAGCGCAACTAAGCCGCTTCAATGGGATTGAAAGCTTAGAGACTGGGAGTTATCTATGAGTTAGATAAAGAATAAGTAGTTATTCGCCCAATTGGACCGAGAATTGCATATGATGCAATTATAGGTTTGTTCAAAGGTGATTTACTCAATATGATTGAGAATCGCTAAACAAAGCACTCATAAAGCGCTAAGGCAAAACATGTTAATGGTTAACAGCATGGGTAAGAGCAAAAGGTTTGCGCCGAACCCATGGGTATAAAGCAAGCTTGTTGCAAAAATCAAGTTGCCTTGACGTCCCATAGGTGGTGTTGAGGAAGAGAGACTGCGCAAAGTACCTGGAAAAAAATAATAAATGAATTATGAATTCCAATTCATGTATTTTTGTTGTAGAAGTCAATGTTTCCATCTCATCATCATGAGTATATGATACTATTTAAGGATCTCACGTTTATATAAATGTGGAGGATCTCAAGAGATGTAGACAATTGGATAAGGAAGAAATAAACCTACGCGTGGGGCAATGAAGCAAGGGGTTGCTGAATTAAGCCGTAGGGAATTATCTCTACTTTTTGAAATTATCCATGAATTAGAAAAATACGATTATGTCACTGCTTTTGAGTAGAGACAGTATCACACTTTCTTGTCTGGACAAAAAAAATATTTTATTAAAATAATGGACAAATGTCGTTCCATTTATTTTGATAAAATGCATTATTGTATTGCACTTTTTTCTAATGGATTATATATCCTTGATCATGATAAATTTTCTATAATATTAATACCAAGATGTTTGCATATAATGATATGAACCTCACTTATCTTTCGCATTGATGTTTAGGCCACATGAATGAGAAATACATATCTAGGCTCCATATGATGGATTTCTGGGCTCATTTGATTTTGAATCATATGAGACATGCAAGACTTGTTTAATGGGCAAGATATGATCTTTGGGAATCATGCATATTGATTTATGTAGGTAGCTAAGCACAAATGCTAAAAGTGGTTTTCAGTACTTCATCATATTTACTGATGGCTTAAGAGAATATGGATTTGTGTATCTTATGAAGAAACAAATCAGAATCCTTTGAAGAGTGCAAGGCATTCAAGAATGAATTAGAGAGCCAGCTTGGAAAAAGTATTATGACTCTACGATTGGATCGTGGAGGAGAATACTTAAGCCTAAAGTCTGACAAGCATCTATGGGAGTGTTCGATATGATCCAACCTCACTCGACCTAGAACGCCGCATGGGTATGGCGTGTATAAAAGGAGAGATCGGAACTTGTTAGGACATGATTCAGTCCATGATGCGTCAAAGAGAACTTCCAGTTTTCTTTAGGTGTTATGTTCTAATTACAGCGAATTTCGCCCTTAACCTTGTTCCATTTAAATCAATTATGAAAGCACCATTTGATATGGACTAGGAAGTGTCCCAGTATGTCATACATAAGGAATTTGGATTATGAAGTTTATGTAAATAGTTTACAGATAAACTTGGAGCCGATTCGGATAAATGTACTGTCATGCCCCGGTTTCCATAACCCGAGCATGTGAGAAAAGTTACAAACAACACGCTGAAAAACGGACATAATTGGAAGTCTAGATTTTAAAATTGATTTCACTCATACTGGTCAATAAAAAATTATGAAATTTGGTAGGACGGATCCAGTAAGGGTGTATATAACCCACTAAACAGTTTTTACAAAGTTCAAGGGGGTGTTAGAGATATAGGCAAAAACGTGCGGCTGGTCGTTACGAAATTCAGAACTATATCTACAACTTCATAATTCAATATCTCCTGAACGGTAAGTCAAAATGTTATGAAATTTTGACAAAACATTGATCTACAAGTTTATAATACCCCATAGAAACATTTTGAAAAATAAAAATTGGTGTTTGAATTATTGACACAAATACGGGGCTGACTGGTAAAGCTACTCGGGACTGCAATAAAGAACTTTAAAATTCAATAAATCTTAATCCGTATGGTGAAAAATTATGAAATTTGAACACAAGATTTATATATAAGTTTATAATATCCCTATATAGTAGTTTTTCAAAATAATAATACAAGCTACACTTATTGAGGAAAAAGTGCACTCCTGACCGTAAAATTCAGGATGAGCAAAGTGAAAAATAGATGTCTTCAAATCCTATTCGAGTTCAATCATCAAATCCAATATATCTAGAACATGAAATGGCCCCTGGCCTCAAATGAATTACAAAAAAAAGCAACATCTCGTCAAGTTGTTCAAGTGTGCATCACATTGACGAATTTTATCAACTAAATGCAGCTAAAATCTTCTCCTTCAATGAAGCTCATGTCAAAACTCTCGGCTCCAATCTAGCACCTGAAAAATGAAGAGGTGAGCAAACCAATGCCCAGTAGAAGTAATAGTTTGAGATAATTAATTTGACATGCACCGAAAGTATGCCACAAAATCAAATGAGTCAGACATACTACTTTACACTACAAGCGTAGAGACAATTCACATATATGATACATCGCATTTTATTAACAACTCACGACCATGTAACACTCAAATCAACACCGGTGGTGTACGTACTAGCCAACACATGCCTCGGTCGGCAACCGCACACAGCGCGTCCTGTCCAACTTAGCCAACAAATGGCTATGTCGTGACCATATCACGTAATAGACCCATAGGCTATGCCCTCTTTATGGGTACCACACGATGGAATGAGTTACCTCCAACGCAGGTTTCCGGTCTTTCACCATAGAGGTGTTCAATCTCAACTTAATTATCAGTCGTACCCAACCGGTATCATCAACAACAACTTCTCACTCACTAATTTTAGGATTTGTAACCCATTACAATAATTTGATTCGCTCATGACCACAAGTGCTACCGCATTCACATGTAATTCACATATTGAATTCCAATCCATATGAAACCAATATGATGAAAAAAATCAGATTTATAAAGTCAGATGATAAGAGCACAAGAAGATTATTTAACACGTTCATTGATCACATAGAACACACGTAGTGCACCATACTTCATAACAAGTAAATTAACAATCAAAACTAAAACTCGTACCTTACGGAAAGGATTTCAATTGAGAACCTAAAAGATTAGAATCCCTAAGAAGTGGCTGCCTCTTGGAATCACCGCGCCTAAAATCCCCTTCTTGGCTTCAGATTGAGAGCTTAAACGCTAGGGTTTAGTATTCTTCTTCAATGCATCGTGTGTGAGAGAAAGGGGATGGGAGAATGAAGAAGATACGTGAAAAACAAAGCAGGTCCCGTTTTTCTGATGTATCAGGTATAAAAGTTTGTGTTAAAGTCACTTTCACCCCCCTAACTATGTCTAAAATACACCTAGAACCCCTCTGCATATAAACTTATGTAATTCTTGCAGTTTTGACCACAAAATCTTCATATCATGCTCTAAAACCCTTGCTACTTTATAATTTTAGACTACTCAACTCATCTTACCTAAAATAATATTCATATACAAGCAAAACATTCACTCAAATAATCATGTAATACATAGGCATCAAATATAACTATTTAATGATGGTAAATCTAGGCATAAAACTAGATATTTTATAAAAAAAACCTCCTGGTCACTGCATTTACTATCTGGAATATCCTGAGGAAACAAAGGATATTATATCTACAATCCAATCGAGAACAAATTATTTGTTGCTCGGACAGCTGTGTTTTTAGATAGAGATTGTCTCTAAAAGAAACGGTGGGAGGACAGTAGAACTTGAAGGAGTTCGAGAACCACAACAGAACACTGATCCTTTTGATGGAACATGAGCAGGATCACAAGGTGTTGTGGAGTAACCTAATCGTAGGTTAAATATGTCAAGGGACTATAGAAATATGGATTTCTCATAACCCGTTGATGTGTTGCTCATGGAAATGAGCCTAGAACCTATGAGGAGGTCACAAGTGGGCCATACTCTAAAATGGTTTGGAGCCATGAGATACGAAATAGAATCCATGTATAACAACAAAATATGGACTTTTGTGGAACCACTTGAAAGGGTAAGAATCATAGGGTGCAAGTGGGTTATGAGGAAACCAACATTGATGGTAATGGGATTACTTTTAATGGACGATTGGTGTCTAAAGGTTTTATGTGAGTTCATAGTATAGTGACGAAATATTTTCCCAATTGTGATGCTTAAATCCATTCGCATCTTACTTGCAATTGTAGCTTGCACAATTTGGCATATGGATATAGAAATCTCCTTCAAGATGTGTATGACACACCTAAAGGAGCATGCCCAAAGGTGTGTATGTTACAGCGAACTGTCTAAAGGTTGAAGCAAGCTTTTAGAGTTGGAATCTTCGATTCGATGATGCAATCAAAGAGTTTGGTTACATCAAGAATGAAGATGGAGCTTGTGTTTAAAAGAAGTTAGTGGGAGCACAGTTATATTTCTGGTCTTGTATGTAGAGACATACTAATCATTTAGAACGGTGTCCCTACTCGGCAACCTTGTAGAGGTTGGCTAGGAAATTTTCAATAAAAGACTTAGGCGAGACAATCTATGGAGATAGATCAAGATAGTTGTTCGGCTTGAGTCATGGTACATATATTGACAAGGTGTTGAAATGGTTCGACATGAAACAATATGGATTCCTACCTATGTCACATGGAATTAGTCTTTTGAAGACTAACTGTCTTTCCAATTACATTGAGAAATGACCGTATGAATAAGATTCACGAGATTAGCCATGTTATGTACTAGGCCAGACATGTCATATGGTATGACATGAAGATACTAGTCAAATCTGGGTGAGTGTCGCTAGATAATTATTAAGAATATACTTAAAGTACTTGGGAAGAACTTAGGATGAATTATTGGTATATGGAGGATAGGAAGGGTTCACTGTAAAGGGTTACACTGATGCAAACTTCCAATCTAACAAAGATGATTTTAGATTATCATCAAGTTTTGTGTTTTTCCTTAGTGGGAGGAACTGTGAGCTGGAAGGGATTCCATGCAAGATACAGCTGCCGATTCTACCACAGAGGAGTGAGTATATTAATGCATGGGATGCACTTACTCAGAATATTCAATCTCAATCATTTGGTGATAGAGGAGATGTGAATGTATGCAAAAGTACCAGCAGAGGTCTCGCCTACTACGCCCCTTGCACAGCGATAGCCTGAGGGCTATGCTAGATCAATAGGCATATGATGCACCAGATTGACTCTAGTGCAAGTGGGAGACTGTTGGAGGATGCCCAGAGGCAATCTCTTTCTTGTGAAATTTATATGGATTTACTATTAATTATGTTATCAATATGGAGATATGTTGACACGAATGAAGTCCTTAGAATATAAATTTTATATTCTTAAATATCCCTAGTCGATTAAACTGATTAACAAGACAATAAACTATATACTAGTATGAAATTGGATTGATATGGAGATATCACGATCCAACACATGGTATGCATTAGGGGTAATTGCATCTGGTTTGACCCACAATGAGGAGGCTACAAACAAGTTATGTAAATTCACAAGTGCTTCTCGTAGTGACAACGGTATTGTCATCCTTGGACTTGAAATCACTAGATCCTCTAGTTGTGGAATATTGTGTTTTGACATCGTCAAACGCTACACCGTAACTGTTAGTAATAAAGGCGCTAATCGGACGCAATAGTAAGCAAGCTTAGAGATGGAAGTGATGTAGATAGAATTTTTCCCTCCCACATATAGGGAGCAAATATCCGTGGCGACTCGAGGGTTAGTACTTATAGAATGTCTGGCCAGACTCACATAAATCAATATAGGATAATGATGTTATCTGCATGGATAAGATTATTCCCAGGATCGAGAAACTATGGATTGAATATACGAGTGTGACTTGTATGTCTCATGTCCAATCCTGATATGAAGACAAAGGGATGAGACAATACTTGCACAAGGTTTGTCGGATTACTGACTATTTCTATTAGCTAGGTGGCATGGATGTGTTGCTAGACACTGCTCCATGTTAGTAATCACTACTACCAACTAAGTAGAAACTTATGGTGTCACACGCCATATGGATTAAGCTAGACTTGGTAATTAATTAATATTATTAATTAAATAGAAGGATCAATACGCAATCACATGCAAACTTAGTAGGACTAATTTCCAAGGTGAACTAATTCATGTAAGGACATGATTAGTAGATGGGCCTTTATGTAGTTAACAAGGAGTTGTTGGACTATATAAAGGACACTCCTAGCTTATTTTCTCACTAATGCTGATAACACACATTGAGTGAAAGAGAGAAACAAGCAAGGAGAGAGCGCAACACAAGTCAAGGCCAAAGCCAAGACCCGTCCGCCCCTTCCCAGTGTCAGCCACAAGAGGCCATGCCTCTTTTGTCTCAGTTGTGTGATTCTTCTTCTTCCATCTTCCACCGGTTGGTAGCACAAGACGTGGAGGAATCTAGAGATTGATCCTAGGCGTGGACTAGCCGTAGAGGCGTGAACATCATTTGTGTTTGAATTCATCCACGGAGACAAACAAGGTAATTGTAACTAAATCCTTTACTATCGTTATGATGTCTCTTCGTGTGATCCTTGGAGAGTCTTGTGCAGATCTTAATTACTATTTTTCCGCTGCGTATTCCGTTACAAAACCCAACAATTATGAAGTATAAAATTGGAGTACTGAGCCTCAAGGAGATGGATTAAGGAGAATGCATGATGTTTGTTCCTATTCTTAGTCAAAATTGATTCACATTGATGAAAATGGTGTAAGTATGAGGAATTACTCTAACAATAAAAATCCTCTACCAAAGCTGGAATGCCCTAAATTCAATGAAAAACCATTGGTTGGTTATAGAAAGTAGAAAGTTATTTTTAAATCTACAGTTACTGAGTTGGACGCATTGACTTGGACTAAATTTAGTGAGTTACTCAGTGCAGAATTTGTTGGACTAGGCCATGAAACTTGTTTTATTCTTTTTTATTTTATTATTTTTTTTTGAGGAACCATGACACTTGTTTGGTGAATTCAATAACCTGATGCAACACTCCACAATGTTCGATTAAAAATATATATTTGAGGCCTTGAGACCAAAAGTTAAGGCTATGCATCCATGGATGGATGAGAAGTACTTTTTGAACATTTTCTTGAGTGGACAAAGTGCAGTCCAACTACGATTCCCCAAGACACATTCACAAGCTTAAGAAATGGCAAGGTTTCAAGATGCATGTAATCTCATCGGAGAAAACGATTAAGCAAAATGTTAAAGTTTGGTTCAAAAACAGCTACGACAGTACTAATATTGTTGAAAATTGGATTAAACCAAAAGTTTGTATTTGTTGGAAAAAAAGAATAAACTGGAAACACTCCAAGAGAGAGCTAAAATATGAAGAAATCGAAAATGAATTTAAACTATGAACTTCAGCTAGAATGAAAGATAAGAGGGACACGAAGCTATGTTTCTACAATGACGAAAGTTACACTCCATGACATAAATGGAAATAGAAGCATCTATTTCTCATCATTGGTACATAAGATGAAGAAACACCAGACGTGATAGATACTGAGTGGCATTGGAGGAAGAAACGACTAACGATGTAGTAACCTCTTAAGGAGAAAACCAATTGAGGTCTCAGTTCATGCTATGTCAGGCAATACTGGTACTGAAACCATGACTGAAGGTCTAATTCACGGTAAAGTTGGGCAAATACTTATTAATTCAGGCATTACACATAATTTCTTGGATCGAGACAGAAATTGGAGGGTGGTATGTACGAGTAAAAATATCAAGATAATGCAAGTTGCAGTGGCAGATGGTAGTGTTATAAATAGTATTTGCAGTTGTGCTGGTTAAAAATATAGTTTCTTAACTGAACCATCATCGCTGATTTGAGTATACTACCTTTGGGTGGTTGTGATTTGGTACTTGGAGCACAACGGTTGAAGGAAGTAAGCCCAATTTCATTGGATTTCAATAAGAGGGCTTCTGGGTTATACCATGAAGGAAGAGTTATTACACTGCTAGCCAGTCACACAAGCCTAGAGAACAAAGAAAACTACATGCTCTGCATAATCTATGTACATAGGATGAAAATGCCATCACAACTCACTTATTTTCCATCACTGAAACATAAGAACATAAAACAACACCACCACCCATACAACCACTCCTAGAGCATTGTGCTAATGTGTTTGAAGAACGTAATAATCTACCATCCTCCAGATTTCAAGACCATCAAATTCTATGTTTAAGACCATACTGATACACTTTTGTCAAAAAGTATGAGATAGAGAAGATGGTGAAATAAATGTTAGACAATGGGATCTTAAATCCAAACACAATACCATTTTCAGCTGTAGTACTGTTGGTCAAGAAGAAAGATGGGTCACAGAGGTTTTGTGTGGACTAAAGGGTGTTGAGTGAGGTAACCATCAAGAACAAGTTCCCAATCCCAGTGATGGATGAGGTTTTGGATAAAATCAAGGATTTTGTTGTGTTCACAAAACTAGATATGAGAGCAGGCTAAAATCAAGTCAGAATGGATGAGGGAGATATATACAAGACTACATTTAGGACTCATGAAGACTTATTTGAGTTCAGGGTTATGACCTTTGGGCTTACAAAATCCCCTCCAACCCTTCTAGTGCCTCATGCATTAGGTATTCAAAAATCACTTAAGAAATGTGGTATTATTTATATTTAATGATATACTAGTATACAATAGTAACATGAACCAGCACATTGAGCACGTGACCCTTATGTTTGAGAAATTGAGACAACACCAACTATTTCCAAAGCTTAGTAAATGGTCATTTGGGTTAAGTTCTATGGAGTATTTGGGGAATGTGATCAATAAACATGGAGTGATCGAAGACCCCGATAGGATTGAATCCATTCTACGATGTCCTATTCCAAATAACTTCAAGGACCAGGGAGGATTTTTTGAACTAACTGGTTATTACGTGAGATACATTACGGATATGGAATACTAGCCAAGCCTCTAACAATTCTAATAAAGAAAGGTGAATTTAATTAGTCTGCAAAAGCTACCGTTATATTTGAACACCCTCGAGACTGCCATGGTAAACACACATGCACTCACTCTTCAATATTTTTCTCAACCTTTTTTAGTAGAGACATATGCCTGTATTGATGGTATTGGTGGTGTATTGATGCAACAAGGCAAACCTTTAACAATATTCAGTAGGGCTCTAGCCTCCAAACACATGAGGTTCTCCACTTATGAAAAGGAGATATTGACATTGTTGCATGCAGTAACTAAATATAGGTCATACTGACAAGGGGCCAACTTAACCATTAAGAATGATCACCACATTTTTAAGTGCTTACTTGAGTAGAGAATCACCATAATATTGCAGCAAAAATGGATTAGCAAACTTCTAGGTTTGAATTGTGAAATTTGATACAAATAGAGACATTGCATGTGCCCTCTCCAAGAGGTTTTTCTGACTCCTGACACCCTTCCCAATGCAATCTCATCTCAAAAATCACTCTAAAGGGCCTAAATGAACTCAAAGACAGTTATAAGGAGGATGAATGGGTCCAAAGAAAATATTGAAGAACTTGCCATTCTCGAGACTATCAGGGAGAGTATACTCTTAGTGATGGGATACTAAAGAACGGAAAGCTGATTTATATAGTGTCTCACTCTACATAAGAAATCACATTAAGAATTGCATAACACTTAAGTGGGTGGACATTCAGGTATACTGGGCACATACATGAGACTTAGAATGTTGTTTTGTTGGCCTCACCTCAAGAAACAAGTCAAATAATGGATTAAGGGGTTTTTCAGAGAATGAAGTATGAACATGTTCCATACCCTTGACTGTTGCAGCCCTTACCAATACCAGATAGACCTTGTGAGCACATGAAAATGGACTTCATTAATGGAATCCACGGTCAGAAGGCAAGACATGGTCATGATTGATAGATTCACTAAGTATGGACATTTCATGATGAAGGGGCGTACAGTAGATAGAAATACAGGATCAATACTCTAGAGAGGGGGGGGGGGGGTTGAATAGAGTATGCAGACTTTTGCCAAACTTTGCAAGAATAGTGGTTTCAAAAGATTTGTAAAGATATTCAAGGCCTTGAAAATAGTTTCAATCCCTTGGAATGAAATCAGTCAGAGTATCTGGTTTGAGAGATGCCTTACTCTGTTACAGCTGGTGGTTCTCACTAACCTATCTAGTACCTGCTATAGCTATCTGATTAGATAAGAATTCTATATTGTTCACCTTGAACAATCCTTGAGAATAAGAGCTATAAGTATTATAAAAAATATATATAAACGAAGTTCAGAAAAAAATAAGAACGCAGGAAATGAAACTGCCGTGAGTATGCAGTGTTCTTCTGATGCTTGGATTGAAAGAGATGAATATGCTTCATTGTTGCTTGTCAATCCTTGAGTGTTTTGAGTGTCTCTGCCAATTGTCTGTATAGTTCTGTGTCGAATTCCTTCAACAGTTCTCCTTTTAAAATCTCAGTTTGAATTGAAGATCTTTAGAATCTTCTCAACAAATTTCCTCTATATTTGCTTCAAATCTTGACTCTTCTAACAGCTTCTTCCAACGGCTAGTAGTTCAATATCTTCCAAGATATTGATTTGATCTTGTCAGAAGTCTGTTGAAAGGCTTTAAACTGCAGCAGATCAATCATAGAATCAAGTCATTAAGTAGTTTCCATTCCTGCAAAACATAAGTTAGGAAACATGTTCCTATAAAATTGGAAAAACAATATCCCTGCAGAACAGAGTCAAACAGATGATGTTATATCCTGTAAACTGTGTAAAAATACTTTGTCTTTCATCATCAAGTATCATATAATCATGCATAGGGGTTTAGGAGTTGAATCAAATACAGAAACTCCCCTTATGTTCATGCATATGAAGCTCAGTCAGTTTCAAGGCTTTGAAAGCTGTTTCAAGGCCTTGAAATAGACAAGCTATTTCAAGTCATGAACCTGCATTGAACTTACAATCTCCCCCATGATGATATACAAAACCACAATCATCCAACCTGTTTGATACTGTGATTCTGCAACAAATACTCATTAGCACATAGCAGAATAAATCATATAATGTCAACACATAATGTTCAAAAAATCCAACTTATTAAAAGCACTAAAATAGCAATTAACAGCATAGTTAAGGTAGTCCTACTGACCAAAACCAGGTCACTAACCACGAAAAATAAAGTAGAATACCCTAAATTCCCCCCCCCCCCCCTTGACTTTCATTAACAAAAGAATGAGAATATGTTAAATCGGTCTTTGGAAAGATTTTAAAAAGTGTTTAGAAATAAAATAAAATTTTCAAGGATTTGGAAAGGAGTTCAAGGCCTTGAAAATGAGAAGAAAGTGTAGGCAAGAGTTAAGGGTTAGGGTCTTCGTCTCCTTGTTGCTCTGCATCTTCTTCCTGACTATCTCCATCATCATCTTGTTCTTCTTCTTGTTGAGCCACATCATCAATGATTTTACTTATTGTCTTGATCACACTGTTGAACAGGAAGGTTAAACCTTCTAATTTTTTCCATCCATGTTTCAGTTTCTTCTTTACAAAGGACATTTTCTTTTGTCAAAGAGGAACTTTTCTTCTTCTTCTTTCTTTTAGATTCCATGCTGGATTCTGACTCAGCTTCTTGGAGATATTTTTTCTTTCCATCCCTTTTTTAAACTGAATAGACCTCATAGGAACTTGAGGTTGAATCTGAATCCGAGTCTTGAATGTATACCTTTTATTTTCCTTTTCCCTTATAAGTTATTTCAGCCTTCTTCTTTTGCTTCTTAGGGCTACCAATCTGAATTCCCTTATGTTTTTATGGTGTAGACTCCACTGTCGTCTTCTTCTTCTTGCTGGAAACTGGGGTCTCATCTTTCTTGGCCTTCTTATTGGGAGGAGGAGGTGCTATGTCTTCTGCAGTAGGGGTCTTACAAATGGAATCCCCACTAATGGTCTGAACCTCTTCCACAATGATCTTTCTTTTATTCTCTATTGCGGCCTTTGAACCACGAGCCATCTTGAATCTGTTTGAGGCTCTTCTAGAGCTCATGAGGGTATGGGAGAAGAAGAGAGAGGTAGGACAGATACGAAGGAGAGAAAGAAAGAAGGAGATAAATAGAAGAGAGTTTCAGTTTGAAAAGGAAAATAAATATTCTTGCCGATCTTTTAAAGATCTGATGAATAAAAAAGATTCAAAATTGTGTGTGCCGTTGGCAATAAAATATATAATACTCTTTTGGCTAAAAAATAGTATTTGAAAAATTGAGGGGCAACATTGAGCAATTATCTAGGAAGATAACACCAAATATTGAAAGATCAATTTTTATAAGCTATCTAGCATGCAGTCTTTTTTTCAAGGCTTTGGAAAGGATTTCAAGGCCTTGAAAAGTTGTATGATGTAGTGCACATATACTCAAAGCTTTGAAAGGATTTTAAAGGCTTCAAAAATCAGTTCAAACCTTTGAAACACATAAAACTTATCTGATTCTCCCCCTAAACCAATGCTTCCGCATTTAGTATGCCCAATTCCAATTTTAAGGACGAGAATCTTTCATCTCGAAATGGTTTAGTGAAGATGTCTGCAAATGGAAAGTTAGTAGAAACAAATTCAAGAACAATATAACCTTTTTCAGCATGATCTCTGATGAAGTGATGTCTAACATCAATATGATTTGTTCTGGAATGCTGAACTGGATTCTTTGTAATTGATATTGCACTTGTGTTGTCACACTTGATAGGTATATCTCTAAAATCAAATCCAGGATCTCTCATTTGTTGTGCTATCTATAACACTTGTGAACAGCAAGCTCCAGATGCTATGTATTCAGCTTCAGCTGTTGATAGTGCAACTGAGTTTTGCTTCTATGAATGCCAGCTGATTAAGGATGATCCAAGAAATTGACTGCATCCTGATGTGCTCTTTCTATCAACTTTATATCTTGCAAAGTCAGCATCTGAATAGCGACACAAAGAGAAGTTAGAAGCCCTAAGTCTTTGGTACCATTGAGATATCCAAAAATTCTCTTAACTGCAGTCAAGTGTGATTATTTACGATCAGCTTGAAATCTGACACACGTACACACACTGAACATGATATCTGGTCTACTAGCTGCGAGGTAGAGTAATGATCCAACCATACCTCTATACTCTTTCACATTTACACTCTTACCAGATTCATCCTTGTCTAAAGACAGTGTAGAACTCATGGGGTTCATAGTCTCTTTGGACTGAGACATATTATACTTTCTTAGCAAGTCCTTTGTATACTTGCTTTGATGTAGGAATATGCCCTTCTTCATCTGGAAACAGGAGCAAAATTTTCTTCATAGTCAATACCTTCTTCTTGATTGTAGCCTTGAGCTACCAATCTAGCTTTGTTTCTGATTATCTTTCTATTCTCATATAATTTGTTTCTGAATACCCATATGGTGAAAATGACAGACTGATTTCTTGGTGGAGGAACTAGATTCCAAACCTTGTTCCTTTCAAAACTCTTTGAGCTCACTTTGCATTGCTATAATCCAGTCTGCTTCTTGTAAAGCTTCCTTCACAGTTTTAGGCTCTACAAGAGATATAAAAGCATTAAAAGCGCAAAGATTCTTCAACTGTGATCTGGTTTGTGTACCAGTTGTTAGATCAGAAATAATATTATCAGCAGGATGAGATGAGATATATTTGAATCTCTTCCTTGGTGTCCATGGTTCAAGCTCTCCAGTTTGCTTCTCAAGTCTCTGAGAACTTGAAGTAGTAGCTTGTTCTGCTTTCTTCTCTGGAGATTCTGTTTCAAGACTTTGAACCTTGGTTACAAGGCCTTGAAAATGCCTGTATTTTCCTGTGAAATTTCATTGGATCCTTTTGAGGATTCTTCTTCAGTATCTGAATCATGATTGTTTAGATTTAGATCTGCAAAACCATCACTCAAAGAACCATCATAGCTTTCATAAAAAATAACATGAATGCT
Source organism: Linanthus parryae (assembly GCA_023055425.1). Lineage (NCBI taxonomy): Eukaryota > Viridiplantae > Streptophyta > Magnoliopsida > Ericales > Polemoniaceae > Linanthus > Linanthus parryae. Next base: position 85,644,562 of record JALGPY010000008.1, on the reverse strand, counting down.
TTCTTCAACAAGCTTGGTTATCTTTTTACAAACTCTATAGGCTTTGCTTGTTTGTGAATAGCCAAGAAAAATACCTTCATCACTTCTTGCCTCAAACTTACCAAGATTGTCCTTACCATTATTGTGGACAAAACAAGTACAACCAAATGGTTTGAAGTAAGAAATGTTTGGCTTTATTCTTTTGAACAACTCATAGGGAGTCTTCTTCAGAATATGTCTGGTCAAGCACCTGTTAAGAATATAGTTTGTTGTATTCACAGCTTCTACCCAATAATACTTTGGCAACTTGTTTTCCAGAAGCATTGTTCTTGACATGTCTTCAAGAGTCCTGTTCTTTCTTTCAACGAATTCATTGTGTTGAGGGATTCTAGGAGCAGAAAAGTTGTGAGAGATGCCATGCTTAGAACAAAATACATCAAACACAAGTTTATCAAACTCTCTACCATGATCACTCCTTATAGAAGCAATATGTAGGTTTTTCAATGTTTGAGGTGTTGGAATAGATGCCCTAGAGGCAATCTAGTTTAGTATGAATTTGTAATTGGCTAGAAATTCATTTATTATTTATTGGATATTTAATATAATGAAGTCCTTAGATTTACAATTGTGTTGTTTATCTTAAATATCCCTAGTCAAGTATAATGATTAAATGGGACAATCATCTATAGACTAGTATGGGGTTGGATTGATATGGAGATATCACGATCCAACACATAGGTGTGCATTACGGAATGTTGCACTGGATTGACCCATTACCGAGAAGGCTACATACACGTTATGTTGAGTCACAAGTGCTTCTCGGGTACAATGGTATTGTCATCCTTAGACTTGAAGTCACTAGATATTCTAGTTGTGGATCATTGTGATCTTGGTAGCGTTAAACGCTACACCGTAACTGGGTAGTTATAAAGGCGTGTACTGGATACAATGAGAAGCAAGCTTAGAGATCGTAGTGGACGTAGAGAGGATTTGCCCCTCCCACATAACGGGAGCAAATATCCAAGGCCACTCGAGGAAAGTGCTTATAGAATGTCTGGCCAGACTCAAATAAATCAATATATGGGATATTGATGTTATTTGCACGAATAAGGCTATTCCATGGATCGAGGAACTAGGGATTGGATATACGAGTGTGACTTGTATGTCTCGTGTCCAATCCGGATATGGAGGCAAAGGGATGAGACAATTACTTGTACAAGGTTGTCTAGATGACTATTCTATTAGTTGGCTAGAATGGATGTTTTGCTAGAAACCGCTCCATATTAGCAAAGAGTTGCTACCAACTAGATAGAACCTATGGGGTCACACGCTATATAGAGTTGTACTAGATTATGGAATTAATTAATTGGATTAATTAATTAGAAGGATCACTTTGCAAAACCTTGCAAACTTAGTAGGGACTAATTTGCAAGGAAGGGACTAAATTGAATTCTAGTAGGACTAGAACAAGTCCTTTAGGTAGTTAACAAGGAGTTGTTGGACTATATAAAGGACCCTCCTCCTTCCTTCCCTACACACTTATGCTCTAAAGAGAACATAACAAGAGTAGGAGAGAACAAAGGAGAGAGAGAGCAAGCCACAAGAGGGACGCCGCCCCCTTGCCGCCGCCCCTTGTCCCCGACGCCACAAAGGGTGCCGAACCCCTTTTGGTGTCTCGTTTTGCGTGATTTCTTCACCCTCCTTTCAATCCGGGCTAGCACCAAGGAGATTGGAGATCTAGGAACAACTCTAGGCGTGGATCAACTATAGAGAACGTGACACTATTCGCGTTTGAAGTCATCAAGGAGAACCCAAAGGTGTGTTTATGATTTCTTACCTTCACTATCGTTATGCATCTAGACTTGTGATCCTTGGAGGGTTTTGCATGGTTATTTGTTTGATTATGCTTCCGTTTGCGCGATCCATGAATCAAAACCCTACAGTGGTATCAGAGCCACAGGTCATAGAGCATAAACGTAGTTTATGTGTTACATTCTTGTTGTTTTACACCTTAATTGTTGTTTATCGCGTAAAACAAGACAAATCAAGCATTGGATGCAATTTGTCAAAGAATTAATCATAACAAGACCCAATTATTGCATTGGATGCATGAATTGGTGAGTTTGAGAAATTTTAGGATCTTAGATCTAGGGTTTGGGCATCCTTGGGGAAGAAGGAGTTCTCCCACAACAAGGAAACAACCAAACTTGGGCTCCAAGCAAGGAGGTTGTTTTGGAAACAACCTCCACAAGGAGGTTCGGCCCCCTAGGGAGCCGCCCCTTTGCTTGCCGCCCAAGATTGGCGCCCTAAGGGGCCGGGCGGCCCTAACCCGCGGGCCTAGCTTGCGGGTTTTGGGCCGGGCCGGCCCTAGGGCTTTATGGTTCACTTATTTGGGCCCGGGCAATTGGATTGTTGGGCCCATGGACCGTTTTAACCCTAGAAATCCTAAAATCAATTAAAATTGACCAAGCGCGTTAAAATTGGATTTTAACTGTTTATGTGCAAATCGCATGGTGATTGGATATGGCCTTAGGATGTGGTTTGATGTGGATGTTTAATTTTGTGGTTTGGTTTTACGGCCTGCGAGCCGATCAATTAATTGTAATAATTATTTAGGGTTTTATGGCCTGCGTGCCATTTTTTTTCTCAACTTGTGAGATTTATTTTATTTAGTATAGAAATTAGCTAGTGCTAGATAAAGTAGATTGTTAGCCAAGATTGAAGAAAAGAAGCCCAAAGCCAAAGAAGCCACAAAAGATGGAGCATGGAGCATGGATCATTCCACATGACTATGAAGGATGGACCAAAAGATCAAGACGCATGGAGATGTGTGTTTGTTTAGGGTTCATAGATAATTCCATTGGCTAGGAATTATCTTAGTCTAGAAAAGGCCATATCCACATCACGTTTAATTTCTGTTTTGTGGTTGTTTATTTATTGTCTTATTATTTGTGTGGTTGGTGTATGGATGATGCATGCAATTAGGATAATAAGATAATTAGACAACCCGGATCTATTATTTGGAGTTGTGCCCAAACTCAAATAGATAGATTAGTTGATATTGATCAACAAAATAATTAAAATTGAAGAAAAATCCCTCAAATTTTAAAATATTGTGTTCTTGCCTTCTCGTTATTTAAACACTCATTATCATCATTATTTATCAAATTCGTGCGTGCCAAAGCATGGCGACTTGGTTCATAATGATGGAATGCGATGGCACGTAACAATGTGCAATTGTTTAGATAAGAGGTTGAACACAACTAGGCTATTAATTTGATTAAGAAACCTAGAGGCAATCAATTGGGATTATCCATGTGGATGGATAAATAAGGAGTTATTTGCCCGATTGAACCAAGAGTTGCATATGGAATGCAATTGGAATTGTTCCTACCTAAGAAGTAATCGAATTATGGGTGACTTGCCAAAGCAAGCTCATAAGGAGATGAAAAAGATGGATCTTGGCCCACTAGAAAATATAAGGATATTTTCCGCATTAATATCTTGAGGGTTATTAATCCGTAGAAAAATAGTGGGAGCTATATTTAATAAACTAGCCATTATTAAATATAGTCAAAAATTCACAAATACTAAAACTTGCGTATTTTCCTTTTGTAGAATTCCAAATGGCAAACAACTCATCGAGTTCACAACATTCCCTACGATCTGTCCTTGAGAAGGACAAGCTCTCAGGAACCAACTTTCTCGATTGGTACAGAAACTTGAGAATTGTTCTCAAGCAAGAAAAGAAGCTGTACGCAATAGAGGAGCAAGTTCCAGAAGGTCCAGACAATCAGACACCTGCTGCCTTAAAGGCGTATCAAAAGCATGTTGATGATGCTAATGATGCGGCCTGCCTAATGCTTTGCACCATGACCTCTGAGCTTCAGAAGCAACATGAGAACATGAATGCTGTCGATATGATCGAACATCTAAAGCAGCTCTTCCAAGAGCAGGCGAGGGTAGAAAGGTATGAGGTCTCAAAGGCACTGTTCAAATGTCATCTGGCAGAAGGGAACCCGGTAGGACCCCATGTACTCCGAATGATCGGGTACTTGGAGAATCTCGCCCGGCTTGGGTTCCCGGTCGGCCAAGAGTTGGCAACGGATCTCGTGTTGCAATCGTTGCCCGAGAGTTATGGACAGTTCATTATGAACTATAACATGAACGAGATCGTTAAACCACTGCCAGATTTGCTCAACATGTTGAGGACGGCTGAACAGAGCATCAACAAGGGTAAGGGCAAGGCCATTATGATGGTGCATAAAGGAAAGGGTAAAAAGTTTGCCTCTTCCTCCAAGGGCAAAGACAAGTCAGTCCAAGGAACAAGCCCTTAAGCCTGTTGGTGGCATTGCCAAGGTCGTGACTAAGGGTGAATGTCACTACTGTAGTCAACCTGGACACTGGAAGAGGAACTGCCCAAAATATTTGGAGGACAAACGGCTTGGAATAGTGATTCCACCACCACCAGGTATTTTTGTTGTAGATGTCAATTTAACTGTCTCTACATCATGGGTATTAGATACTGGATGTGGATCTCATATTTGTCGAAATATGCAGGATCTAAAGAGAAGTAAAAGATTGGCTAAAGGGGAGGTAGATCTGCGCGTTGGGAATGGGGCAAAGGTTGCTGCGTTGGCCATAGGCGTTTGCGAGCTATCTCTGCCTTCAGGATTAGTTTTAGAATTAAATAATTGCTATTTTGTCCCTGCTATGAGCAGAAACATTATTTCTATTTCTTGTTTGGACAAGGAAGGTTTTATTATTTCAATAAAGAACAATTGTTGTTCCTTTTATTTGAATAATATTCACTATTTTAGTACGCAATTATTTAATGGACTTTATGTCCTTGATCTAAGTAATCCTGTCTACAACATTAATACCAAGCGGATTAAAATAAATGATTTAAATCCTGCTTATTTATGGCACTGTCGTTTAGGCCACATAAATGAGAAACGTGTATCTAGACTCCATAAAGATGGATTGCTAGACTCATTTGATTTTGAATAATATGAGACATGTGAGGCTTGTTTATTGGAAAAAATGACAAAGTCCCCTTTCAATAAGAAAGGTGAGAGGACTAGTGAGCAATTGGCGCTCATACATACCGATGTGTGTGGGCCATTTGCCACGCCTGCCAGGGGTGGTTATGTCTACTTCATTACGTTTACTGATGATTACAGTAGATATGGATTTGTGTACCTTATGAGGGCAAAATCCGAATCCTTTGAAGTGTTCAAGGAATTCAAGAATGAAGTAGAGAAGCAACTTGGCAAAAGTATCAAGGCTCTACGATCGGATCGTGGAGGAGAATACTTGAGCCAAGAGTTTGACGACTATCTTAGAGAGTGTGGGATCGTGTCCCAACTCACTCCACCCGGAACGCCACAATGGAATGGCGTATCTGAGAGGAGGAATCGAACCCTATTGGATATGGTTCGGTCTATGATGTGTCAAACCGATCTTCCATTATCGTTTTGGGGCTACGCTCTATTAAGTGCAGCTTTTACCATTAACCGTGTTCCATCTAAATCAGTCATGAAGACACCATATGAGATGTGGAGTGGGAGGCGTCCCACACTGTCGTTCATGAGGATTTGGGGCTGCGATGTCTATGTAAAACGTTTACAATCAGACAAGCTAGGGCCTAAATCGGATAAGTGTAAATTTGTGGGGTACCCTAAGGAAACTAAGGGATACTACTTCTACAATCCAACCGAGAACAAAGTGTTTGTTGCTCGGACCGGCGTGTTTCTAGAAAGAGAGTTTGTCTCTAAAGAAGCAAGTGGGAGGAATGTAGAACTTGAAGAAGTTCAAGAACCACAAATCACAGAACCGATTATGGAACATGAACAGGAATCACAAGCAGTTGTGGATCCACCTGTTCAGGTAACACAAGAGCTTCGTAGATCTAGTAGAGTGCGCCAGGAACCTGAGAGGTACGGACTTCTCGTGACTGATTCCGGTGACACGATGCTCATAGATGATGAGCCTACTACCTATGAAGAGGCCATGAGTGGCCCAGACTCGCAGAAGTGGCTTGATGCCATGAGATCCGAGATGGAATCCATGTATACCAACAAAGTATGGACTTTGGTGGAACCACCTGATGGGGCGCGGCCCATAGGGTGCAAGTGGGTCTTCAAGAAGAAGATCGACATGGATGGTAATGTGATTACCTATAAGGGCCGATTGGTGGCTAAAGGATTCAGACAGATTCATGGTATTGACTATGATGAAACCTTTTCACCAGTCGCTATGACCAAATCCATCCGAATCCTACTTGCGATTGCAGCATATTACGACTATGAGATTTGGCAGATGGATGTCAAAACAGCATTCCTTTATGGGAATCTCCTCGAGGACGTGTATATGATACAGCCGGAGGGTTTTGAGGATCCAAAGCAAGCCAACAAAATCTGTAAGCTGCAACGATCCATTTATGGGTTGAAGCAAGCTTCTAGGAGTTGGAATCGACGTTTTGATGAAGTAGTCAAAGAGTTTGGCTTCATCAGAAACGAAGATGAGTCTTGTGTCTACAAGAAGGTTAGTGGGAGCTCTGTAGCTTTTCTGGTCTTGTATGTGGATGACATACTACTCATTGGAAACGACATTCCCATGCTGCAATCTGTGAAAGATTGGCTAAGAAAGTGTTTCTCAATGAAAGACTTAGGGGAAGCAGCCTATATACTCGGTATAAAGATCTATAGAGATAGATCTAAGAAGTTGCTAGGCCTAAGTCAAAGTACATATATTGACAAGGTGTTGAAACGGTTCAACATGCAAGATTCCAAGAAAGGATTCTTGCCCATGTCACATGGAATCACTCTTTCAAAGAGTGGTTGTCCTTCCAATGAGATTGAGAAGGAACGCATGAGTAGGATTCCCTATGCCTCGGCCATAGGATCCATCATGTACGCCATGTTATGTACTAGACCAGATGTGTCATATGCCTTGAGTATGACAAGCAGATACCAATCCAATCCGGGTGAGAGTCACTGGATTGCTGTCAAGAACATCCTAAAGTACTTGAGAAGAACTAAGGATGCTTTCTTGATGTTTGGCGGTGAGGAAGAGTTGCGTGTAAGGGGTTACACCGATGCAAGCTTCCAAACCGATAGAGATGACTTTAGATCACAGTCGGGATATGTGTTTTGCCTGAATGGAGCAGCGGTGAGCTGGAAGAGTTCCAAGCAAGAGACGGTAGCTGATTCTACAACAGAGGCTGAGTACATTGCTGCAAATGGCGCAGCAAAGGAGGCTGTTTGGATCAGAAAGTTTGTTTCTGAACTTGGTGTGGTCCCTAGCATTGCGGATCCAGTGGAGTTGTTCTGTGACAACACTGGGGCGATCGCGCAATCAAAGGAACCAAGATCGCACCAGAAGTCCAAGCACGTGCTCAGGAAGTTCCATCTGATTCGAGATATTATCGATAGAGGAGACGTTCGGATATGCAAGATTCCTACAGATGATAATCTGTCAGACCCGCTTACAAAGCCTCTCACGCAGTGGAAGCATGAAGGGCACACTAGGAGTATGGGCATACGAGATGCGCCAGATTGGCTCTAGGGCAAGTGGGAGACTGTTGGAATAGATGCCCTAGAGGCAATCTAGTTTAGTATGAATTTGTAATTGGCTAGAAATTCATTTATTATTTATTGGATATTTAATATAATGAAGTCCTTAGATTTACAATTGTGTTGTTTATCTTAAATATCCCTAGTCAAGTATAATGATTAAATGGGACAATCATCTATAGACTAGTATGGGGTTGGATTGATATGGAGATATCACGATCCAACACATAGGTGTGCATTACGGAATGTTGCACTGGATTGACCCATTACCGAGAAGGCTACATACACGTTATGTTGAGTCACAAGTGCTTCTCGGGTACAATGGTATTGTCATCCTTAGACTTGAAGTCACTAGATATTCTAGTTGTGGATCATTGTGATCTTGGTAGCGTTAAACGCTACACCGTAACTGGGTAGTTATAAAGGCGTGTACTGGATACAATGAGAAGCAAGCTTAGAGATCGTAGTGGACGTAGAGAGGATTTGCCCCTCCCACATAACGGGAGCAAATATCCAAGGCCACTCGAGGAAAGTGCTTATAGAATGTCTGGCCAGACTCAAATAAATCAATATATGGGATATTGATGTTATTTGCACGAATAAGGCTATTCCATGGATCGAGGAACTAGGGATTGGATATACGAGTGTGACTTGTATGTCTCGTGTCCAATCCGGATATGGAGGCAAAGGGATGAGACAATTACTTGTACAAGGTTGTCTAGATGACTATTCTATTAGTTGGCTAGAATGGATGTTTTGCTAGAAACCGCTCCATATTAGCAAAGAGTTGCTACCAACTAGATAGAACCTATGGGGTCACACGCTATATAGAGTTGTACTAGATTATGGAATTAATTAATTGGATTAATTAATTAGAAGGATCACTTTGCAAAACCTTGCAAACTTAGTAGGGACTAATTTGCAAGGAAGGGACTAAATTGAATTCTAGTAGGACTAGAACAAGTCCTTTAGGTAGTTAACAAGGAGTTGTTGGACTATATAAAGGACCCTCCTCCTTCCTTCCCTACACACTTATGCTCTAAAGAGAACATAACAAGAGTAGGAGAGAACAAAGGAGAGAGAGAGCAAGCCACAAGAGGGACGCCGCCCCCTTGCCGCCGCCCCTTGTCCCCGACGCCACAAAGGGTGCCGAACCCCTTTTGGTGTCTCGTTTTGCGTGATTTCTTCACCCTCCTTTCAATCCGGGCTAGCACCAAGGAGATTGGAGATCTAGGAACAACTCTAGGCGTGGATCAACTATAGAGAACGTGACACTATTCGCGTTTGAAGTCATCAAGGAGAACCCAAAGGTGTGTTTATGATTTCTTACCTTCACTATCGTTATGCATCTAGACTTGTGATCCTTGGAGGGTTTTGCATGGTTATTTGTTTGATTATGCTTCCGTTTGCGCGATCCATGAATCAAAACCCTACAGTGGTATCAGAGCCACAGGTCATAGAGCATAAACGTAGTTTATGTGTTACATTCTTGTTGTTTTACACCTTAATTGTTGTTTATCGCGTAAAACAAGACAAATCAAGCATTGGATGCAATTTGTCAAAGAATTAATCATAACAAGACCCAATTATTGCATTGGATGCATGAATTGGTGAGTTTGAGAAATTTTAGGATCTTAGATCTAGGGTTTGGGCATCCTTGGGGAAGAAGGAGTTCTCCCACAACAAGGAAACAACCAAACTTGGGCTCCAAGCAAGGAGGTTGTTTTGGAAACAACCTCCACAAGGAGGTTCGGCCCCCTAGGGAGCCGCCCCCTTGCTTGCCGCCCAAGATTGGCGCCCTAAGGGGCCGGGCGGCCCTAACCCGCGGGCCTAGCTTGCGGGATTTGGGCCGGGCCGGCCCTAGGGCTTTATGGTTCACTTATTTGGGCCCGGGCAATTGGATTGTTGGGCCCATGGACCGTTTTAACCCTAGAAATCCTAAAATCAATTAAAATTGACCAAGCGCGTTAAAATTGGATTTTAACTGTTTATGTGCAAATCGCATGGTGATTGGATATGGCCTTAGGATGTGGTTTGATGTGGATGTTTAATTTTGTGGTTTGGTTTTACGGCCTGCGAGCCGATCAATTAATTGTAATAATTATTTAGGGTTTTATGGCCTGCGTGCCATTTTTTTTCTCAACTTGTGAGATTTATTTTATTTAGTATAGAAATTAGCTAGTGCTAGATAAAGTAGATTGTTAGCCAAGATTGAAGAAAAGAAGCCCAAAGCCAAAGAAGCCACAAAAGATGGAGCATGGAGCATGGATCATTCCACATGACTATGAAGGATGGACCAAAAGATCAAGACGCATGGAGATGTGTGTTTGTTTAGGGTTCATAGATAATTCCATTGGCTTGGAATTATCTTAGTCTAGAAAAGGCCATATCCACATCGCGTTTAATTTCTGTTTTGTGGTTGTTTATTTATTGTCTTATTATTTGTGTGGTTGGTGTATGGATGATGCATGCAATTAGGATAATAAGATAATTAGACAACCCGGATCTATTATTTGGAGTTGTGCCCAAACTCAAATAGATAGATTAGTTGATATTGATCAACAAAATAATTAAAATTGAAGAAAAATCCCTCAAATTTTAAAATATTGTGTTCTTGCCTTCTCGTTATTTAAACACTCATTATCATCATTATTTATCAAATTCGTGCGTGCCAAAGCATGGCGACTTGGTTCATAATGATGGAATGCGATGGCACGTAACAATGTGCAATTGTTTAGATAAGAGGTTGAACACAACTAGGCTATTAATTTGATTAAGAAACCTAGAGGCAATCAATTGGGATTATCCATGTGGATGGATAAATAAGGAGTTATTTGCCCGATTGAACCAAGAGTTGCATATGGAATGCAATTGGAATTGTTCCTACCTAAGAAGTAATCGAATTATGGGTGACTTGCCAAAGCAAGCTCATAAGGAGATGAAAAAGATGGATCTTGGCCCACTAGAAAATATAAGGATATTTTCCGCATTAATATCTTGAGGGTTATTAATCCGTAGAAAAATAGTGGGAGCTATATTTAATAAACTAGCCATTATTAAATATAGTCAAAAATTCACAAATACTAAAACTTGCGTATTTTCCTTTTGTAGAATTCCAAATGGCAAACAACTCATCGAGTTCACAACATTCCCTACGATCTGTCCTTGAGAAGGACAAGCTCTCAGGAACCAACTTTCTCGATTGGTACAGAAACTTGAGAATTGTTCTCAAGCAAGAAAAGAAGCTGTACGCAATAGAGGAGCAAGTTCCAGAAGGTCCAGACAATCAGACACCTGCTGCCTTAAAGGCGTATCAAAAGCATGTTGATGATGCTAATGATGCGGCCTGCCTAATGCTTTGCACCATGACCTCTGAGCTTCAGAAGCAACATGAGAACATGAATGCTGTCGATATGATCGAACATCTAAAGCAGCTCTTCCAAGAGCAGGCGAGGGTAGAAAGGTATGAGGTCTCAAAGGCACTGTTCAAATGTCATCTGGCAGAAGGGAACCCGGTAGGACCCCATGTACTCCGAATGATCGGGTACTTGGAGAATCTCGCCCGGCTTGGGTTCCCGGTCGGCCAAGAGTTGGCAACGGATCTCGTGTTGCAATCGTTGCCCGAGAGTTATGGACAGTTCATTATGAACTATAACATGAACGAGATCGTTAAACCACTGCCAGATTTGCTCAACATGTTGAGGACGGCTGAACAGAGCATCAACAAGGGTAAGGGCAAGGCCATTATGATGGTGCATAAAGGAAAGGGTAAAAAGTTTGCCTCTTCCTCCAAGGGCAAAGACAAGTCAGTTGCTAAGTCCAAGGAACAAGCCCTTAAGCCTGTTGGTGGCATTGCCAAGGTCGTGACTAAGGGTGAATGTCACTACTGTAGTCAACCTGGACACTGGAAGAGGAACTGCCCAAAATATTTGGAGGACAAACGGCTTGGAATAGTGATTCCACCACCACCAGGTATTTTTGTTGTAGATGTCAATTTAACTGTCTCTACATCATGGGTATTAGATACTGGATGTGGATCTCATATTTGTCGAAATATGCAGGATCTAAAGAGAAGTAAAAGATTGGCTAAAGGGGAGGTAGATCTGCGCGTTGGGAATGGGGCAAAGGTTGCTGCGTTGGCCATAGGCGTTTGCGAGCTATCTCTGCCTTCAGGATTAGTTTTAGAATTAAATAATTGCTATTTTGTCCCTGCTATGAGCAGAAACATTATTTCTATTTCTTGTTTGGACAAGGAAGGTTTTATTATTTCAATAAAGAACAATTGTTGTTCCTTTTATTTGAATAATATTCACTATTTTAGTGCGCAATTATTTAATGGACTTTATGTCCTTGATCTAAGTAATCCTGTCTACAACATTAATACCAAGCGGATTAAAATAAATGATTTAAATCCTGCTTATTTATGGCACTGTCGTTTAGGCCACATAAATGAGAAACGTGTATCTAGACTCCATAAGGATGGATTGCTAGACTCATTTGATTTTGAATCATATGAGACATGTGAGGCTTGTTTATTGGGAAAAATGACAAAGTCCCCTTTCAATAAGAAAGGTGAGAGGACTAGTGAGCAATTGGCGCTCATACATACCGATGTGTGTGGGCCATTTGCCACGCCTGCCAGGGGTGGTTATGTCTACTTCATTACGTTTACTGATGATTACAGTAGATATGGATTTGTGTACCTTATGAGGGCAAAATCCGAATCCTTTGAAGTGTTCAAGGAATTCAAGAATGAAGTAGAGAAGCAACTTGGCAAAAGTATCAAGGCTCTACGATCGGATCGTGGAGGAGAATACTTGAGCCAAGAGTTTGACGACTATCTTAGAGAGTGTGGGATCGTGTCCCAACTCACTCCACCCGGAACGCCACAATGGAATGGCGTATCTGAGAGGAGGAATCGAACCCTATTGGATATGGTTCGGTCTATGATGTGTCAAACCGATCTTCCATTATCGTTTTGGGGCTACGCTCTATTAAGTGCAGCTTTTACCATTAACCGTGTTCCATCTAAATCAGTCATGAAGACACCATATGAGATGTGGAGTGGGAGGCGTCCCACACTGTCGTTCATGAGGATTTGGGGCTGCGATGTCTATGTAAAACGTTTACAATCAGACAAGCTAGGGCCTAAATCGGATAAGTGTAAATTTGTGGGGTACCCTAAGGAAACTAAGGGATACTATTTCTACAATCCAACCGAGAACAAAGTGTTTGTTGCTCGGACCGGCGTGTTTCTAGAAAGAGAGTTTGTCTCTAAAGAAGCAAGTGGGAGGAATGTAGAACTTGAAGAAGTTCAAGAACCACAAATCACAGAACCGATTATGGAACATGAACAGGAATCACAAGCAGTTGTGGATCCACCTGTTCAGGTAACACAAGAGCTTCGTAGATCTAGTAGAGTGCGCCAGGAACCTGAGAGATACGGACTTCTCGTGACTGATTCCGGTGACACGATGCTCATAGATGATGAGCCTACTACCTATGAAGAGGCCATGAGTGGCCCAGACTCGCAGAAGTGGCTTGATGCCATGAGATCCGAGATGGAATCCATGTATACCAACAAAGTATGGACTTTGGTGGAACCACCTGATGGGGCGCGGCCCATAGGGTGCAAGTGGGTCTTCAAGAAGAAGATCGACATGGATGGTAATGTGATTACCTATAAGGGCCGATTGGTGGCTAAAGGATTCAGACAGATTCATGGTATTGACTATGATGAAACCTTTTCACCAGTCGCTATGACCAAATCCATCCGAATCCTACTTGCGATTGCAGCATATTACGACTATGAGATTTGGCAGATGGATGTCAAAACAGCATTCCTTTATGGGAATCTCCTCGAGGACGTGTATATGATACAGCCGGAGGGTTTTGAGGATCCAAAGCAAGCCAACAAAGTCTGTAAGCTGCAACGATCCATTTATGGGTTGAGGCAAGCTTCTAGGAGTTGGAATCGACGTTTTGATGAAGTAGTCAAAGAGTTTGGCTTCATCAGAAACGAAGATGAGTCTTGTGTCTACAAGAAGGTTAGTGGGAGCTCTGTAGCTTTTCTGGTCTTGTATGTGGATGACATACTACTCATTGGAAACGACATTCCCATGCTGCAATCTGTGAAAGATTGGCTAGGAAAGTGTTTCTCAATGAAAGACTTAGGGGAAGCAGCCTATATACTCGGTATAAAGATCTATAGAGATAGATCTAAGAGGTTGCTAGGCCTAAGTCAAAGTACATATATTGACAAGGTGTTGAAACGGTTCAACATGCAAGATTCCAAGAAAGGATTCTTGCCCATGTCACATGGAATCACTCTTTCAAAGAGTGGTTGTCCTTCCAATGAGATTGAGAAGGAACGCATGAGTAGGATTCCCTATGCCTCGGCCATAGGATCCATCATGTACGCCATGTTATGTACTAGACCAGATGTGTCATATGCCTTGAGTATGACAAGCAGATACCAATCCAATCCGGGTGAGAGTCACTGGATTGCTGTCAAGAACATCCTAAAGTACTTGAGAAGAACTAAGGATGCTTTCTTGATGTTTGGCGGTGAGGAAGAGTTGCGTGTAAGGGGTTACACCGATGCAAGCTTCCAAACCGATAGAGATGACTTTAGATCACAGTCGGGATATGTGTTTTGCCTGAATGGAGCAGCGGTGAGCTGGAAGAGTTCCAAGCAAGAGACGGTAGCTGATTCTACAACAGAGGCTGAGTACATTGCTGCAAATGGCGCAGCAAAGGAGGCTGTTTGGATCAGAAAGTTTGTTTCTGAACTTGGTGTGGTCCCTAGCATTGCGGATCCAGTGGAGTTGTTCTGTGACAACACTGGGGCGATCGCGCAATCAAAGGAACCAAGATCGCACCAGAAGTCCAAGCACGTGCTCAGGAAGTTCCATCTGATTCGAGATATTATCGATAGAGGAGACGTTCGGATATGCAAGATTCCTACAGATGATAATCTGTCAGACCCGCTTACAAAGCCTCTCACGCAGTGGAAGCATGAAGGGCACACTAGGAGTATGGGCATACGAGATGCGCCAGATTGGCTCTAGTGCAAGTGGGAGACTGTTGGAATAGATGCCCTAGAGGCAATCTAGTTTAGTATGAATTTGTAATTGGCTAGAAATTCATTTATTATTTATTGGATATTTAATATAATGAAGTCCTTAGATTTACAATTGTGTTGTTTATCTTAAATATCCCTAGTCAAGTATAATGATTAAATGGGACAATCATCTATAGACTAGTATGGGGTTGGATTGATATGGAGATATCACGATCCAACACATAGGTGTGCATTACGGAATGTTGCACTGGATTGACCCATTACCGAGAAGGCTACATACACGTTATGTTGAGTCACAAGTGCTTCTCGGGTACAATGGTATTGTCATCCTTAGACTTGAAGTCACTAGATATTCTAGTTGTGGATCATTGTGATCTTGGTAGCGTTAAACGCTACACCGTAACTGGGTAGTTATAAAGGCGTGTACTGGATACAATGAGAAGCAAGCTTAGAGATCGTAGTGGACGTAGAGAGGATTTGCCCCTCCCACATAACGGGAGCAAATATCCAAGGCCACTCGAGGAAAGTGCTTATAGAATGTCTGGCCAGACTCAAATAAATCAATATATGGGATATTGATGTTATTTGCACGAATAAGGCTATTCCATGGATCGAGGAACTAGGGATTGGATATACGAGTGTGACTTGTATGTCTCGTGTCCAATCCGGATATGGAGGCAAAGGGATGAGACAATTACTTGTACAAGGTTGTCTAGATGACTATTCTATTAGTTGGCTAGAATGGATGTTTTGCTAGAAACCGCTCCATATTAGCAAAGAGTTGCTACCAACTAGATAGAACCTATGGGGTCACACGCTATATAGAGTTGTACTAGATTATGGAATTAATTAATTGGATTAATTAATTAGAAGGATCACTTTGCAAAACCTTGCAAACTTAGTAGGGACTAATTTGCAAGGAAGGGACTAAATTGAATTCTAGTAGGACTAGAACAAGTCCTTTAGGTAGTTAACAAGGAGTTGTTGGACTATATAAAGGACCCTCCTCCTTCCTTCCCTACATACTTATGCTCTAAAGAGAACATAACAAGAGTAGGAGAGAACAAAGGAGAGAGAGAGCAAGCCACAAGAGGGACGCCGCCCCCTTGCCGCCGCCCCTTGTCCCCGACGCCACAAAGGGTGCCGAACCCCTTTTGGTGTCTCGTTTTGCGTGATTTCTTCACCCTCCTTTCAATCCGGGCTAGCACCAAGGAGATTGGAGATCTAGGAACAACTCTAGGCGTGGATCAACTATAGAGAACGTGACACTATTCGCGTTTGAAGTCATCAAGGAGAACCCAAAGGTGTGTTTATGATTTCTTACCTTCACTATCGTTATGCATCTAGACTTGTGATCCTTGGAGGGTTTTGCATGGTTATTTGTTTGATTATGCTTCCGTTTGCGCGATCCATGAATCAAAACCCTACATGAGGTTCTCTAAAAATCTTTGAAAATTCAGTGAGAGCTTCAGAGTTTTCTCTGAGAAACATAACCCAAGTATATCTATAGAAATCATCTACAATAACAAGCATGTACCTCTTACCCTTTGGAGTTGGAGTTCTCATAGGACCGAGAGATCCATATGCAATAGTTCAATGGTTCTAGTAGTACTTACAAACTTCTTTGGCTTGATTGAGCTTCTAGTTTGCTTGCATTGTGCACATGCTTTGCATACTTCTTCATCTCTGAACTTGATAGAGGGTAGACCTTTTACTAAGTTCTTGGAAACTAACTTGTTCAAGGTATGCAAGCTAATGTGTCCCAAATTTATGTGCCAAAGCTTTGAATCTTCTTTCAAGGCCTTGAGACACTTCAAGTTTTCACCTGCAACTTTGTTAGTTTGAAAAGTATAAACATTGTTTGATCTAGAGGCTGTGAGGATGCAATTGCCAGATTTCTCATATTGCACCACACATTTCTCCTTATCAAAAATAACCTTGTTGCCATTGTCAAAGAGTTGAGATACACTAAGCAGATTAAATTTCAAGACATCAACAAGATATACATCAGAAATAAAATTTTCAGAATTTGTACCAACTTTACCAATACTAAGAATGCTGCATTTGCCTTTGTCACCAAGTGTAATTGATCCTTATGATTTCTCTTTCAGTTCTGAGAATAGACATCTCTTTCCACTCATGTGCCTTGAGCAACCACTGTCCATAAATCATTTTTTCTCTTTGATCTTGGTGACACCCTGCAAACACCATTCACTGCCTTACCCAGCTGTTAGACCAAGTGCTGAATTTAGATTCATATTAAGGGTCAACCATGTTAGGTGGTCTAAACCCTTTAGGAACCAAAATCTGTCTAACTTGTCATTTGAGTTGGAAGGGAAAAGTGTTCCTCATTATGTGAGGGTCTATTCTTCTAAAAGGAAAAGTCATCTTAACATGACCAATCTTACTGGCAGTAATGGCACTTTGGAGATGTTTTGCTTCCATCTTTCACAAATCTGGTATTGTTCTTCTTTGGAAAATTTGGATTGTACCAATACCAGTTTTGTGAACAGACTTTAAGCTACCTCCAAGAATCAAGTTCAAGTTGTGTTCTGAGCCTGCAAGTTTTTCTTTCACCAATTCAGATTCCTGAATTTTCTCAGTCAGAGTAGTCTTTTGTTTATCCTATTCATCAACTTGATGTCTTAAATTCACAATGATGTCATTTAAGAGAGAGTTCTCGGTGACTACTTCCCCGACTTGTGTTTTCAAGGATTTGAAACTGGTTTTCAAGGCCTTGAAATCACTGTCAGTTTTCTTCTGAGAGATTTCAAGATTTTGATTCAGGCAAACAAGATGTAAATTCTCTTTTTCTTTCTCATGAAATTTTTCTTTCAAAACTCTAATTTCTTTCAGATAGTCCTCTTCATTTAAAAGCATTGTTCTAAGATAATCAGAGAGGGCTTCTGTTGGTTTTGAGATCAAGCAGTTTACCATTACCTCAATGTTCTTATGAGAACTTTCATCATGCTTGGCCATAAAGCATAGGTTGTCATGTTCTTCTTCAGATTCAGTCACTTGATGTGTCTGAATCACTCCATGAAACTATCATAGCTTTCCTTCTTCTATCATGATCTTTCTTCTGAAAGTTCTTGCTCGTCTTCTGTGGACAGTCTCTGATCAAGTGTCCTGCATCACCACACTCAAATCAATTTATGACTTTAAGCTTATTACCATGTGAAGAAGATTTACCTTTGTAGTCTTTGCTACTGGAGGATCTATGTCTATCTCTGTTGAAGTCCTTGTTTCCAAATCTTTTATTCATTTTAAGAATTCTGGTCAAGGCTTTGGAAATCAAGGCTATTGGATCTTCATCATCATCCTCAGTTTCAAGGCTTTGAAATGGCTCATTCTCCTTTGCCTTGAGAGCCAAGTTCTTGACACCTTATGGTAGTTCTCCATCAACTTCATTCATGGATATCTCATGTGTAAGGAGCTTCCCTTGTAGGTCATCAAGTAGAAGTGATGAGAGATCTTGAGCTTTCTCAATAGCAGTAGTATTTGGTTCCCATTGTTCCTTTGGAAGACTTCTTAGAATCTTCCTCACCTTTTCTTCATTGTAAATATTCTTTCCCAGTGAATCAAGGTTGTTGACAATGTCAGTGAATCTTTTAAACATGTCTCTGATTGACTCATATCCATTCATCTTGAACAGCTCATATTGTATGAGATATATGTTGTTCTTGGTTTGCTTGACTTGGTTGGTTCCTTACAAGGTTAACACAAGCTTATCCCATATCTCATTGGCAGTCTTGCAACTTGAGATCCTGTTAAATTCATCTGCACTCAAAGCACAATATAAGAGATTCATAATTTATAATTTTTTGAAAATTGTTCTAACTCGGATGAAGAAAGAGAGTCTTCAGATTTGGGAGTTCTAATCCCATCCTTATCTGTGTAGAAAGTATGAGGGTCATTCTAGATGATAGTCCAGAGTTCCATATCTTGATCAATGACGAACGTTTTCATCAAATCTTTCAAGTGGAAAAATTGTCTGTACGGAAGAGAGGAGGTCTGTTAGCAGCTCTTCCCTAAGAGAAACCAACATCACCTACAATACTCATAATCACAAGATGGTTAAATAAACGCAGTGATACAAGATCTGATACCAATTGAAGGGGTATATAGTGGGTAGAAATACATGATAAATACTCTAGAAGGGGGGGGGGTTGAATAGAGTATGCAGACTTTTTCCAAACTTTGTAAGAATAGTGGTTTCAAAAGATTTGTAAAGAGATTCAAGGCCTTGAAAAGAGTTTCAAGCCCTTGGAATGAAAACAGTTAGAGTATGAAATGAATAAGTCTATATCAAGGCCTTGAAATGAGTTTCAAACCCTTGAAATGAAACTATTTTGAATGATGCAAAAGTTCTAAGTGTGTAACTAAAAAGTAAATTCAAGAGACACAAGATATATAGAGTTCAGTCCACTTGGACCTACGTCTCTATCTCAGGGATCTTCTCCCTGTAGGATTTTTATGTAGAGTTTTGATCATGGATACGCAGCGAAAAAATAAATTTTCCATTCAATACCCTCTAAGGATCACAGGAAGAGAATCATAACGATGGTAAAGGAAGAATCATGTTACACACCTTAGGGTTTTTCCTGTGATGACTTGTAACGTGAATTGTGTCACGTCTATATGGTTGATCCACGCCTAGAGTTGAGATATAAATCTTTCTTCTCCTTTGTTCTAGCTTGGACTGGAGGAAGAGGAAGAAGAAATCACGCAACCCGAGGCAACAAGGGAAGCTCACGGCTTCCTTGTGGCCGACGGGTAGGGGCGGTCTGCTAGGGGGCGGTCGGCCTCTCTAGATTGACTTTCTCTCTCCTTTTTTTTCTCTCCCACTCACTTATGTTATGATAATTCTTGTGGGAAGAAGCTAGGAGCATCCTTTATATAGTCCAACAACTCCTTGTTGACTACCTAAAGGCCCTTCCTAATCCTACACGAATTCAGATTAGTCCCTTCCTTGCATATTAGTCCTACTAAGTTTGCAAGGTGTTGCAAAGTGATCCTTCTAATTAATTAATCATATTAATTAATTCCTTAATCTAGTTCAACTCTATCTAGCATGTTACCCCATAGGTTCTATCTAGTTGGTAGCAACAATTTGCTAATATGGAGCGGTGTCTAGCAAGACATCCATTCTAGCCAACTAATAGGATAGTCATCCGACAAACCTTGTGCAAGTAATTGTCACATCCCTTTGTCTCTATATCCCGATTGGACACGAGACATACAAGTCACACTCGTATATCCAATCCATAGTTTCTCGATCATGGGAATACCCTTATTCGTGCAAATAACGTCAATATCCTATATAGATTTATTTGAGTCTGGCCAGACATTCCATAAGCACTATACCTCGAGTTTTATCCCGTTATGTGGGAGGGACAAATTCTATCTACGTCTACTAAGATTTCTAAGCTTGCTTCTTATTGTACCCGGTACACGCCTTTATAACTACTCAGTTACGGTGTAGCTTTTGACGCTACCAAAATCACAATAATCCACAACTAGACAATTTAGTGACTTCAAGTCTAAGGATGAAAATACCGTTGTCACCACGAGAAGTGCTTGTGACTCCACATAACATGTATGTAGCCTTCTCGGAGATGGGTCAATCCAGTGCGCCATTACCCTTAATGCACACCCATGTGTTGGATCATGATATCTCCATATCAATCCAACCCCATACTAGTCTATAGATGATTGTCCTATTAATAATAATATTGGACTAGGGATATTTAAGATAAACAACACGATTGTAAATCTAAGGACTTCATTATATTAAATATCCAATAAATAATACAATGAATGTTCTAGCCAAAACAAGTTCATACTAAATTAGATTGCCTCTAGGGCATCTATTCCACCATTCTACCACTTTCACTAGAGCCAATCTGATGCATCCCGTATGCCAATGCTCCTAGTGTGCCCTTCATGCTTCCACTGAACAAGCGGCTTTGTAAGTGGATCTGGCAGATTCTCATCTGTAGGAATCTTGCATATCAGAACGTCTCCTCTATCGATAATATATCGAATAAAATGAAACTTCCTGAGCACGTGTTTGGATTTCTGGTGTGACCGCGACTCCTTTGATTGCGCGATCGCCCCAGTGTTGTCACAGTACAACTCTACTGGATCCGCAATGCTAGGAACCACACCAAGTTCAGAAAAAAAAATCTGATCCAAACAGCTTCCTTTGTTGCGCCATTTGTAGCAATGTACTCAGCCTCTATTGTAGCATCAGCTATCGTCTCTTGCTTAGAACTCTTCCAGTTCACAACTGCTCCATTCAAGCAAAACACATATCCCGATTGTGATCTTAAATCATCTCTGTCAGTTTGGAAGCTTGCATCTGTGTAACCCCTTACACGCAAATCTTCCTCTCCGCCAAATATCAAGAAAGCATCCTTAGTTCTTCTCAAGTACTTTAGGATGTTCTTGACTGCAATCCAGTGACTCTTGCCCGGATTGGATTGGTATCTGCTTGTCATACTCAAGGCATATGACACATATGGTCTAGTCCATAACATGGCGTACATGATAGATCCTATGGCCTAGGCATAGGTAATTCTACTCATGCGTTCCTTCTCAATCTCATTGGAAGTACAATTACTCTTCGAAAGAATAATTCCATGTGACATGGGCAAGAATCCCTTCTTGGAATCTTGCATGTTGAACCGTTTCAACACCTTGTCAATATATATACTTTGACTTAGGCCTAGCAGTCTTTTAGATCTATCTCTATAGATCTTTATACCAAGTATATAGGTTGCTCCCCCTAAGTCTTTCATTGAGAAAAACTTCCCTAGCCAATCCTTAATAGATTGCAGCATGGGAACGTCGTTTCCAAGGAGTAGTATGTCACCTACATACAAGACCAGAAAAGCTACAGAGCACCCACTAACCTTCTTGTAGACACAAGACTCATCTTCAATTCTGATGAAACCAAACTCTTTGACTACTTCATCAAAACGTCGATTCCAACTCCTAGAAGCTTGCTTCAATCCATAAATGGATCGTTGCAGCTTACAGACTTTATTGGCTTGCTTTGGATCTTCAAAACCCTCCGGCTGTATCATATACACGTCCTCGAGGAGACTCCCATATAGGAATGCTGTTTTGACATCCATATGCCAAATCTCATAGTCGTAGTATGCTGCAATGGCAAGTAGGATTCGGATGGATTTGATCACAGTGACCGGTGAAAAGGTTTCATCATAGTCAATACCATGAATTTGTTTGAATCCTTTAGCCACCAATAGGCTCTTACAGGTAATCACATTACCATCCATTTCGATCTTCTTCTTGAAGACCCACTTGCACCCTATAGGCCGCGCCCCTTCGGGTGGTTCCACCAAAGTCCATACTTTGTTGGTATACATGGATTCCATCTCGGATCTCATGGATTCAAGCCACTTCTGATAGTCTGGCCCTTTCATGGCCTCTTCATAGGTAATAGGATCATCATCTATGAGCATAGTGTCACCAGAATCTGTCACGAGAAGTCCATACATCTCGGGCTCCTGGCGCACTCTACTAGATCTACGAAGCTCTTGTGTTACTTGAACAGGCTGTTCCACAACTTCTTTTGGTTCATGTTTTGTTCCATAGTTGGTTCAGTGTTTTGTGGTTCTTGAATTTCTTCAAGTTCTACAGTCCTCCCACTTGCTTCTTTAGAGACAAATTCTCTTTCTAGAAACACGCCGGACCGAGCAACTAACACTGTTCTCAGTTGGATTGTAGAAGTAGTAACCCTTAGTTTCCTTTGGGGGCCCCACAAACTTGAATTTATCCGACTTTGGCCCTAGCTTGTCTGATTGTAAACGCTTTACATAGACATCGCAGCCCCAAATCTTCATGAACGACAGTGTGGGACGCCTCCCACTCCACATCTCATGTGGTGTCTTCATGACTAATTTAGATGGAACACGGTTAATGGTGAAAGCTGCACTTAATAGAGCATAGCCCAAAAATGATAATGGAAGATTGGTTTGACACATCATAGATCGAACCATATCCAATAGTGTTCGAATCCTCCTCTCGGATACGCCATTCCATTGTGGCGTTCCGGGTGGAGTGAGTTGAGACACGATCCCACACTCTCTAAGATAGTCGTCAAACTCTTGGCTCAAGTACTCTCCTCCACTATCAAATCGTAGAGCCTTGATACTTTTTCCAAGTTGCTTCTCTACTTCACTCTTGAATTCTTTGAACCTTTCAAAGAATTCAGATTTGGCCTTCATAAGGTATACAAATCCATATCTACTGAAATCATCAGTAAACGTGATGAAGTAGACGTAACCACCCCTGACAGGCGTGGCAAATTGCCCACACACATCAGTATGTATGAGAACCAATTGCTCACTAGTCCTCTCACCTTTCTCATTGAAAGGGGACTTTGTCATTTTTCCCAATAAATAAGCCTCACGCGTCTCATATGATTCAAAATCAAATGAGTCTAGAAATCCATCCTTATGGAGTCTAGATACACGTTTCTCGTTTATGTGGCCGAAACGACAGCGCCATAAGTAAGCAGGATGTAAATCATTTATTTTAATCTTCTTAGTACTAATGTTGTAGATAGGATTGCTTAGATCAAGGACATACAGTAATAATTGCGCACTACAATAGTGAATATTATTAAAATAAATGAAACAACATTTGTTCTTTATTGAAATAACAAAACCGTCCTTGTCTAAAAAAGAAATAGAAATAATGTTTCTGCTCATAGCATGCAAAAAAATCAATTATTTAATTCTAAAACTAATCCTGAAGGTAGAGACAACTCGCACACGCCTACGGACAATGAAGCAACCTTTGCTCCATTCCCAACGCACAGGTATATCTCCCATTTAGCTAATATTCTAGTTCTCTTTAGATCCTGCACATTTCGACAAATGTGAGATCCACATCCAGTATCCAATAACCATGATGTAGAGATAGTTAAATTGACATCTACAACAAAAATACATGGTGGTGGTGGAATCACTATTCCAAGCCTCTTGTCCTCCAGATATTTTGGGCAGTTCCTCCTCCAGTGTCCAGGCTGACTGCAGTAGTGACACTCACCTTTAGTCACACATTTGGCAGTGCCACAAACAGGCTTAAGGACAGGTTCCTTGGACTTGGAAACTGACTTGCCTTTGCCCTTGGAGGATAAGGCAAACCTTTTGCCCTTTCCTTTCTGCACCATCATAATGGCCTTGCCCTTAACCTTGTTGATGCTTTGTCCAGCTTTCCTTAACATATTGAGTAAATCTGGCAGTGGTTTTGCGATCTCGTTCATGTTATAGTTCATGATGAATTGTCCATAACTCTCAGGCAATGATTCCAGCACGAGATGGGTGGCCAACTCTTGGCCGACCGGAAACCCTAGTCGCGCGAGATTCTCCAAGTACCCGATCATACAGTGTACGTGAGGTGCCATAGGGTTTCCTTCAGCCATATGACATTTGAACAATGCCTTAGAAACTTCATACCTCTCAACCCTTTCCTGCTCTTGGAAGAGCTGCTTCAAGTGTTCGATGATATCGACAACATTCATGTTCTCGTGTTGCTTCTGAAGCTCATAGGTCATGGTGCATAGAATAAGGCAGGACGCATCATTAGCGTCATCAACACGCTCTTGATACGCCTTTAGGGCTCCAGGAGTATTTTTCTATGGACGTGCAGGAACTTGCTCCTCTATTGCGTACAGTTTCTTCTCTTGCTTGAGAACGATTCTCAAGTTTCTGTACCAATCAAGGATGTTGGTTCCAGAGAGCTTGTCCTTCTCAAGGACAGATCGTAGGGAATGTTGTGAACTCGATGAGTTGTTTGCCATTTGGAATTCTACAAAAGGAAATACGCAAGTTTTAGTATTTGTGAACTTTTGACTATATTCAATAATGGCAAAATTTATCAAATATAGCTCCCACTATTTTTCTACGGATTAATAACCCTCAAGATATTAATGCGTAAAATATCCTTATATTTTCTAGTGGGCCAAGATCCATGTTTCAACTTCTTTTGAGCTTGCTTTGGCAAGTCATCCAAAATTTGACTACTTTAGGTAGGAACAATTCCAATTGCATCCCATGCAACTCTTGGTTCAATTGGGCTAATAACTCCTTATTTATCCATCCTCATGGATAATCCCAATTGATTGCCTCTAGGTTTTTAATCATATTAATAGCCTAGTTGTGTCCAACCTTTTATTCAAACAATTGCAGATGACTTGCTTGTGCCATCGCATTACATCATTATGAACCAAGTGGCTTTGCTTTAGCATGCACGAGCTTGATAAATTATGATGACAAAGAGTGTTTAAATAACGAGAAGGCAAAACACAACATTTAAATTTTGAGGGATTTAAAATTCAATTTTAATTGTTTTGTTGATCCATATCAACTGATTTATCTATTTTGAGTTTGGGCTTAACTCCATATAATATATCCGGGTTGTCTAATTATCATATTATACTAATTGCATGCATCATCCATACACCAATATCAAAACAATAAGACAATAAAATAAACAACTACAAAATAAGTAAAACGTGATATGGATATGGCCTTTTCTAGACTAAGATATTCCCAAGCCAGTGGGAATATCTATGAACCCTAAAAGAAAACACATCTCCATGCATCTTCATCTTTTGGTCGATCCTTCATAGTCTTGTGGAATGCTCCATGCTCCATCCTTTGTGGCTTCTCTTGGCTTCGCGCTTATTTTCTTCAATCTTGGATAACAATCTATTCTATCTAGCACTAGCTAACAACTATAATAAATAAAATAAATCTCACAAGTTGAGAAAAAAAATGGCTCGCAGGCCATAAAACCCTAATTAATTATAACATTAAATTGATCAGCTCGCAGGGCGTAAACCAAACCACAAATTTAAACAATCACATCAAACCATATCCTAAGGCCACATCCAACCACCATGCGATTTGCACATAAACAGTTAAAATCCAATTTTAACGCGCTTGGTCAATTTTTAATTGATTTTAGGATTTCTAGGGTTAAAACGGTCCACAGGGCCCACCATCTTAGGGTCAAACCCCATTGGAGCCGCCCGGGCCGAGCCTATGCCGGTTGGCCTAACCCGAGGGTTCGGCCGACCGCCTAGGCCGTCGGCCTAGGTGGCTTGGGTGGTAAGGAAGGATAGAGGGCGGTCCCTAGGGCCGATCCTCCTAGTTGTTTCCAAAACAACTCCTTCCTTGTTCCCCGAGTCCAAAAAATTTCTAAATTTGAAACTAGTTTCCAAATTGGTGCCCAAACCGTAGATCTAAGATCCTAAAATTTCTCTTACTCACTAATTCATGCATCCAATGCAAAAACTAGGTCTTGTTTTTCAAATTGCATCATATGCTTGATTTTTCCGTTTTAAGCGATAAACAATAAATTTAAAGTTTAAAACTATCAAAATGTAACACATAAACCACGTCTATGTTCTACGACATGTGAATCTGATACCACTGTATGGTTTTGATCATGGATACGTAGTGGGAAAATAAATTATCCATTCAATACCCTCCAAGGATCACAGGAATAGAATCAAAACGATGGTAAAGGAAGAATCATGTTACACACCTTAGGGTTTTTCCTGTGATGACTTGTAACGTGAATTATGTAACGTCTTTACGGTTGATCCACGCCTAGAATTGAGATCTAGATCTTCCTTCTCCTTTGTACTAGCTTGGACCGGAGGTAGAGGAAGAAGAAATCCACGGCTTCCTTGTGGCCGACGCGTAGGGACGGTCGGCTAGGGGGGGCGGTCGGCCTCTCTAGCTTGGAGTGCTCTCTCCTTTTGTTCTCTCCCATTCACTTATATTATGAGCATTCTTGTGGGAACGATTCTAGGAGCATCCTTCATATAGTTGATAACTCTCTATTAGAGTTATATTTCTCGCACATTTTATATCGTTTTGCGTGCTTTTCGGGTTGATTATATTGGTTTTACACTATGAATAGAGAGAAAACGTAGGAGTTTAGCTTTGAGCATTAATTTGTAAATTCGGACGTTTCTCGCATTATTTACATTTATTTTTGTCACTTTTGATCGCACGGGGTGTTGTCGTGTTGTGTTTGACAGGAAACGGAGCTCATGGATCACAAGGAGAGGAGAAACGAACTTCGGAACATATGCATAAGCTTTAGAAAGATGAAGCCGAACAATATTTCAAGAAGGCCGAAAAGAAAAAAGAAAAAAAAATACCCAGGAGGTCGCAGGACCAGGATTTTCTGGTGCTGCACCAGAAACTTGAAAAACTAACTGTAACTCATGACCAGGGGGTCTGGTCGCATAATCAGAAGCTGGTCGCAGGACCAGGATTTTTCTGGTCATGCGTTCAGAAACAATACTAGTACACGCACGGCAAAACAATGGGGGGTTTTGGTCATTACATGAAATATTTTCTTGTGATTAATTAGGAGACTTCTAGATAAAAAAAGGGGAGGCACGTAAAAGAGAAAAAAGGAGAAGAAAAATGGGATTATTGAACACGGACGGGAGAAGGAGACGAAAGAGACGATGAAGACAAGCTTCACCATTGAAGCTCTAGTGTTTGCTCTTTCTTCTTTCTACCTCTCTTAATCAATTTTTAATGGAGAAACACTTTGTTTTTGCTTATTCAACTATGAGTAGCTAAAAACTCCATAGCTAGGCATCTCGATTTGAGAGCCTAGGGTTCATGTAAACGATGATATTTTCCGGAATTGATCTTTGCTTCATGATTTCTTCATTTCATCTTTTAAATCAATTCTAGTTTCTTGTTTATGTTAGTAATCCTACTCGAGTGACACGATTAGGAGATAAGCTAGGGTTCAAGAACTAGGGTTTCATTCTATAGTTGATTCATTCTTAAAGTTAGCTTATTTTAATTCAATTGTTCGTGTATTGTGCTTAATACTCAGTGTTAATGGAGTAGCTGACCGGAAACACTGCTTAGTTAGTGAATGCACTACAGTGATTCTAACTAACTAGGTTGAGACTTGAACATCAATCCCGTATCACTGAGACTGAGAACAGACGTGTTAGGATTCGCTAGTGTGGGTAGATTCGGTAGGTGAGATTTGACTGTTTCGTGCAACGATGGACCGACAGGACCCGTTTCCGTGCATGTCATTAGCCTACTAGAACGGACCAATTGACACAAGAGGCCGGTAGGAGATTATAGTCTATCGTGAAGTAGAATGACTTGAGACCGATAGGAGATAGTTAGCGCTGATCCCCGGCTTAGTTAGAATATAGTTAACGTGTTGCTCATATAATTCAGACATCGTTTACAACCCTAGTTGATCAACGAGATTGCCTAGTTCTCTCCATTAATTGATTAAGAATTCTTCTTAATTCCATTTTACTATTATTTTTATTATTTATCGCAGCCACTGTTTGGGGGTGGCAACACCACAATTCACACACTTTTTACTCCGGTTACCTAGTGAACTACATTAAATTATTAATTATAAACTTGTTGCGAGCTTGTCCTCGAGGGATCGACAACCCGAGTACTGAAAATACTCACTCTTTATTGTGGTGCCACCAATTCAGGCAAAAAAAATTCTGCCTCAAGCTGTCCACAATTCAGTTCATACAAGATATGGGAACCTACTCTGGCACAAATGATGAAGATCCTCATGCATTCATCGGAAAAATTCAGAACACATGCCAGGTAATACGCTACAAGGGGGTCACTGCTGAATCACTTAAACTGTTGTTATTTCCTCATTGCCTCACCGGAGCTGCTGAAGATTGCTTAGATTCTCTGGCTTCCAACTCAATCACAACGTGGGAAGATTGTGTCTCTTAGTTTATGTGCGAATCCTTTCCAATATCACGTATGATTCAGTTGCACAACGAGATATGGAATTTTAGGAAAAAGCAGAATGAATCACTCGTCACAGCATTGGAGCGCCTCACTTTCTTCTTGCGTAAATTCCCCAATCATGGCATTGACAGAGCTCATATCATTTAGTTATTCTATAATGGGCTTGACAAGGCTGATAAAAATAAGATCGATTTGGAAGCTAGAGGTAGCTTCTTGTTCAAATGCGATGTGGAGGGTGCATATGAGTTTCTAAGACGTGTGGTTGAGCAAGAGGAGAGCTTGGATTATGAGTGCCAGCATCAAGAACCGATGAAGCATAGCTCCCTGGCACATAGCATGGTTCAGGTGAATGCGGTGGAGGTAGTGCATGAAGTAGCTAGTCCAGAGATGCATCAGCAGCAGCCAGTACCACCTTGAGATTTGACCGAGATGACAGGGATAATAAAGGTAATGGATCAGCACATGACAGACATGTCCACACATGTCAGCTCTTTGGCAATTTCACTTCATGTGTCTCAAGCAGAAATAAAAGATCTGAAAGAGAAAATTAAAAAAGAGCACCAAGCAACATTGTTCCTACTTTCGAGGAGCAAGCTCAAGCCATCACAACTAGAAGTGGTATTGCACTTGAGGATCCACCATAGCCGAGTCATGCCAGAGCTGAAGCTTCAAAGGCTAAGGAGCATTAGGTCTTCGATTCTGAGAAGACACCTGTCATGGTCCCCCAATCAAAGGGCATGACTCCACATGATGAGGAAAAGTACAATGAGGTATTACCACCACCCTCTTCTTCTAAAGATGTACCTTTTCCATTGAAAACTAGAAAGAAGAAGGATGACTCTGAGGAGTACAGCCGATTTCTTAGTATTTTCTCCAAACAGCACATCAACATTCCATTGATTGAGGCGCTGCAGAAAATGCCTAAATATGCACGGTTCGTCAAGGATGCAATCCTTGGGAGAAAAGCTATGGATGACTTTCAGACAGTGAAATTGAATGAACATGTGAGTTCATGTGATTGCATGGGCTACCCAAGAAGTATAAAGAACCAGGTAGTTTTGTGATTGAGGCTACACTTGACGGGGCTTATACAGGCAGGGCTCCGTGTGATCTGGGAGCGAGTGTCAACTTGATGCCGCTTTGAGTAATAAAAAATCTAGGTGTGGGGGAGCCTCGTAAAACCTGGATCAATCTGCACTTCGCAGAAAAGTCATCCAAGAAGGCCATTGGGGTGGTAGAAGACTTACTTGTGAGGGTTGGTAGTTTGATCATGCCAGCTGATTTTGTGATACTGGACCTGCCAGTTGGTGACGTTCCGGTCATTCTTGGTAGGCTCTTTCTGGCTACCGGTAGGACGTTAATTGATGTAGAGAATGGGGAGTTGATCATGATGGTCAACGATACTCTAGAGACCTTTCGGGTTTTCAAATCGACTCCTCAGTAAACTTGTGAGGCGAAGCCAGGATTCCATTTCCCGTGCAAGTTAGGCGAGGAATTCCAGAGCTGACCCAGGAGGATCCGCTTGAGCTTAAGGGCAAATCATCGAGTGTGCATGCGCACGGAGTAGTTATGAGCATCCAGCGCCAGAATTTGGATGCGGAACGACCTGCCAAACCACCTTTCTGAGGCTCTTGAGGTACCATGGTCGGGCCGTCAACCTTAAATTACAAGCGCTGCTTGGGAGGCAACCCAATGTAGAGTAGGATGCTTTTTGTTTTTATTTGTTTATGAGCTCTATATATATATATGACTATGAGGGGTGAGAGAGAGTGGACTAATTTTCCCAATCAGTGTGCAGGAACACAGGTACATAAGACACACCGGATTCTCCTTCATGATGTACGTGCTAGATATTGCACGAAATTGTGGAAAGGAAAAACCCCACAGTAGTATGCAGAAAAGATATAGAGAATTGCTTGAGGTCGAGGAGCAATTCCAATATGTTGAGTGCCACACGCATGAGAGGGCTACAGTTCATGTCCTAGACGCACATCGGAATCCGGACGCGTAGAGACTTCTCCGGAAATTGTCAACAGTCCACAAGACCCCTTCTTGTTGCAATTTCGCGGCAACGGTGCCCATGTAGGTCCGGGCACCTAGGTACCTCTAACTCTCTCTCCTGTTTCTTTGTTTTGAACAATGAATGTTGAAATCCACCGCCTGCACATTTAAGCGATGAGTCCTCCTTCATTATCTCTAAATTCTTCGAGGACAACGAAACGCTTAAGTGTGGAGGGATTTGTATCTACTTTCACTAGCCATGTCTTTGTTTGCATCGCCTTGTTACATATAGTTATGTGTTTGTATTGTGTTGGTTTGTGG
The DNA here is from genome assembly GCA_023055425.1 of Linanthus parryae. Lineage (NCBI taxonomy): Eukaryota > Viridiplantae > Streptophyta > Magnoliopsida > Ericales > Polemoniaceae > Linanthus > Linanthus parryae. The sequence continues at coordinate 85,613,777 of JALGPY010000008.1, read as the reverse complement.
TAGGATTGTGTAGTTTATGCATTTTGTTAGTACTTAATTTATTGAGTCCCCTACCCAAAACTTGTGGTTAATCGAGTTGGCCAAAAGCATATAGAGTTAAAAAAAAAAAAAAATGAAAATTAATAATTCAAAAATCATGGAAAACTTTTGAGAAAGGGCAATCGAAGAGAGTGAATGTGGAGAGGGCTTAATGATAGAATTCCTTATGACTATGAAAATCTGAGGTGAGGTAGACGTGAGAATCTGGAGTAGGAAGACTTATAGGGCTAATGCACATTATAAATGCGAGTAGCTGCATCTCAGACTGGTTATCCTACTAGCGCTACACCACCGTCACTTAGGTAGTCTTCAACCCTCCTCGTAGTGGCAACAGAACAGCTGTGCGAGTGATGTCTATGGGGGCCTCATGTCCCATCTCACAGCCTAGGTCCACTAGTTACCTCTTTTGATCCATTTACCCCTTTTATTCACAGTCTCTAGCTTAGGAAGCCTTTCATTGTGACTTTCATCACTTGTTAGAATGGCCCTTTCTTATGCGTCATGATAGAGGGAGTCGAGTTAGGGAGGTTCGATGAGGGTGTGCTGAATTGATACATCTTACGTGGATTCTCTTACATGTCGTCTTTTGAGGGGATGTGAGGGTGAGCTAGAGATGGTAGCACACTTCGGTGTGGCGGTGAGTCGTGTCCTTACCCCACGATCACAGGTGGAGTGCCGTAGTGTGTGATATTTTTCCGCACAATATGGGGTGGGGTTGGTTGAGCTTGAAGGAGGTTGTGCTTAAAATTTCATGTATATTCTCTATATCTTAGGTGATGAGGAGGATCGGTTGGAAAAAGCACGTATCACATTTGACAACTGGGTTGAGAGAGATGCTTTACATTGAGTGTGGGGGTGTCGACACATATTTGATTATATCACTGATTTGACACATTCCACCCCCCACATTATCTGCTTTGATATTGGATCTCCTCGGATTTTACTATGCTATTATTGGCTCCATGTGTTAATGTTATTGTTGAGGAAATGAAAAAAAACAAAGAAAGAAAGAAATTGGAAGTGAATGGAATAAGGAGCTTGCTTTACACTTCATGAAGAACCGAGGAGATTAGCAATGGATCTTGATGACTCTTTCATATTCGTGGCCGCAAGAACGGCGTTTCACCAATATTGAGGGAATGAGGGCCAGAGTAGTGAGATTCGGTGGGGTTCCTTGGATTTTGGTGAGGGAGTGTGAGAACCGGGTTTTTGTGAGTTATATCATGACGTCTAGGACTACGCTTCTAAATATCCTATCCTACATGTCCTAAGCCGTCAGCAGTGTGAACCCGTGGATAAACAGCTCAGATGGTAAGTGCTAGGTATATGTTTGACGAGTGTGCGGAAGCATTGTCTTAAGTGTTCGTGCCCGTTTTGTCTAACGAAGCGGAACGCAAGTTCTACCGATCACCAAAGTTAAAGAATTTCTGAGGGATATGAGAGCCTTATGACTTGCCGATTTACTTTTCGAGATTGCCTGATCTCTAGCTAAAAAGAAAAAATATTTGTGTTGTTTCGAGTTTTGCATTGTGTAAAATCGAGTTGCATTGTATAGTCATGTAGTTTGCATTGTGTGTGTTAGTTGTTTGTGTAACATGGCTAGAAAACTTTTATGTAATTCGGTGGATTAAAACGTAGTGTAAGGTTTTATTTTGCTCGGGACGCGCAAAAAGGTAGCGTAGGGGATTCGATAACTCTCTATTAGAGTTATATTTCTCGCACATTTTATACCGTTTTGTGTGCTTTCCGGGTTGATTATATTGGTTTTACACTATGAATAAAGAGAAAACGTAGCAGTTTAGCTTTGAGCATTAATTTGTAAATTCGGGCGTTTCTCGCGTTATTTACATTTATTTTGTCACTTTTGATTGCATGGGTGTTTTCGTGTTGTGTTTGACAGGAAACGGAGCTCATGGATCAAAAGGAGAGGAGAAACGAACTTCGGAACATATGCGTAAGCTTGAGAAAGATGAAGCCGAACAATATTTCAAGAAGGCCAAAAAGAAAAAAAGAAAAAAAAATACCCAGGAGGTCGCAGGACCGCCACTAGAAACTTGAAGAACTAACTATAACTCACGACCAGGGGGTCTGGTCGCATGATCAGAAGTTGGTCGCAGGACCAGGATTTTTCTGGTCCTGCGATCATAAAGCAATCCCAGTACACGCACGGCAAAACAATGGGTGGTTTTTGGTCATTACTTGAAAGATTGTCTTGTGATTAATTAGGAGACTTCTAGATCAAAAGGGGGAGGCACGTAAAAGAGGAAAAAGGAGAAGAAAAAGGGGATTATTGGAGACGAACGGGAGAAGGAGACGAAGGAGACGACGAAGACAAGCTTCACCATTGAAGCTCTAGTGTTTGCTCTTTCTTCTTTCTACCTCTCTGAATCAATATTTAATGGAGAAACTCTTTGTTTTTGCTTATTCAACTATGAGTAGCTAAAAACTCCATAGCTAGGCATCTCGATTTTGAGAGCCTAGGGTTCATGTAAAAGATGATTTTTTCCGGATTGGATCTTTGCTTCATGATTTCTTGATTTCATCTTTTGAATCAATTCTAGTTTCTTGTTTATGTTACTAATCCTACTCGAGTGACACGGTTAGGAGATAAGCTAGTGTTCAAGAACTAGGGTTTCATTCAATAGTTGATTCATGCTTGAAGTTAGCTTATTTTAATTCAATTGTTCATGTATTGTGCTTAATACTCGGTGTTAATGGAGTAGCTAACCGGAAACACTTCTTAGTTAGTGAATGCACGACAGTGATTCTAACTAATTAGGTTGAGACTTGAACATCAATCCCGTATCACTGAGACTGAGAAGAAATGTGTTAGGATTGGCTAGTGTGGGTAGATTCGGTAGGTGAGATTCGACTGTTTCGTGCAATGGTGGACCGACAAGACCCGTTTCCGTGCATGTCGTTATCCCACTAGAACGGACCGGTAGACACAAGAGACTGATAGGAGATTGTAGTCTATCGTGAAGTAGAATGACTTGAGACCGGTAGGAGATAGTCAGCGCTGTTACCCGGCTTAGTTAGAATATAGTTAACGTGTTTCACAGATAATTCAGACATCGTTTACAACCCTAGGTGATCAACGAGATTGCCTAGTTCTCTCCATTAATTGATTAAGAATTCTTCTTAATTCAAGTTTACTATTATTTTTATTATTGATTGCAACCACTTGTTTGGGGGTGGTAACACCACGATTCACACACTTTTTACTCCGGTTACCTAGTGAACTACATTAAATTGTTAATTATAAACTTGTTGCGAGCTTGTCCTCGAGGGATCGACAACTCGAGTACTGAAAATACTCACTCTTTACTACTTTACCGTACGCTTGCGTAATACGCGCTCGTAATCTGCGTCAATAGTCCAACAACTCCTTGTTGACTACCTAAAGGCCTTCCTAATCCTACATGAATTCGGATTAGTCCCTTCCTTGCATATTTTTCCTACTAAGCTTGCAAGGTGTTGCAAAGTGATCCTTCTAGTTAATTAATCATATTAATTAATTCCCAAATCTAGTTCAACTCTATCTAGCGTGTGACCCCATAGGTTCTATCTAGTTGGTAGCAACAATTTGCTAATATGGAGCGGTCTCTAGCAAGACATCCATTCTAGCCAACTAATAGAATAGTCATCCGACAAACCTTGTGCAAGTAATTGTCACATCCCTTTGTCTCTATATCCCGATTGGACACGATACATACAATTCACACTCGTATATCCAATCCATAGTATCTCGATCATGGGAATAGCCTTATTCGTGCAAGTAACATCAATATCCTATATTGATTCATTTGAGTCTGGCCAGACATTCCATAAGCACTATCCCTCGAGTGGCCTCGGATATTTTCTCCCGTTATGTGGGAGGGACAAATTCTATCTACGTCTACTACGATTTCTAAGCTTTCTTCTTATTGTACCCGGTACACGCCTTTATAACTACCCAGTTACGGTGTAGCGTTTGACGCTACCAAAACCACAATAATCCACAACTAGACAATCTAGTGACTTCAAGTCTAAGGATGACAATACAGTTGTCACCACGATAAGCGCTTGTGACTCCACATAACATGTATGTAGCCTTCTCGGAGATGGGTCAATCGAGTGCGCCATTACCCTTAATACACACCCATGTGTTGGATCATGATATCTCCATATCAATCCAACCCCATACTAGTCTATAGATGATTGTCCTATTAATCATTATATTGGACTAAGGACATTTAAGATAAACAACACGATTGTAAATCTAAGGACTTTATTATATTAAATATACAATAAATAATACAATGAATTTTCTAGCCAAAACAAGTTCATACTAAACTAGATTGCCTCTAGGGAATCTATTCAAACATTTCAACACAATTCTTATTAATCAACAGCTAAGCCCTATGCCTTACTCTGTTACAGCTTGTGGCTCTCACTAACCTATCTAGTACCTGCCCTAGCTATCTGATTAACTAAGAGTTCTCTATTGTCGAGACGATTTAAACTGCAGCAGATCAATCACATAATCAAGTCATCAAGTAGTTTCCAATCCTTTATAACATAAGTTAGGAAACAGGTTCCTATAGAATAGGAAACACAATATCCCTGCATAACTGAGTCAAAAAGATGAAGTTAGATCCTGTAAACTGTGTAAAAATATTTTGTCTTTCATCATCAAGTATCACCTAATCTTTCATCATCAAGTTCATGCATATGAAGCTCAGTCAGTTTCAAGGCTTCGAAAGTTGTTTCAAGGCCTTGAAGCTATTTCAAGTCTTGAACATGCATTGAACTTACACATGACACTCACCCATCCCTACACTGAAATGGTAGCTACTATATTCTTTCAACACATCTACAAACTTCATGGTCTGCCAAACTCCATTGTAAGTGATAAAGATGCTATTTTTCTTAGTCATTTTTGGTATACACTCTTCAAGGCTGTAGGGCCTAATCTCAAGTACGCAAGTGCTTGCCATCTGTAGATACTGCTTTCTGACATGACAGATCTTGGCCACGTGGCAGCCATCCAGCACACCATATTGTGCTCCACACACACTGGATCACCAGCCGAGCTGATCCATGTGAGGGCTGCGAGACAGAGCCCTCGGATACCACCGCACGGGACTTGTAGGGATCTTGTGGTTTGGAGGCTAGAGTAAGCCCTGTCGCGTGCGAGCCAAGCCCGCGCGCGACCTTTAGTAACTGTTTTGAGAGATTTATGGCACGAGCTCCATAAACCCGGTCAATCCGGTCAAACCCGGTCAACCTCATAACGGTTCCGGTATTCGCGCACCACGTGCTCTAACGGTCCCTATATACTCGGACGAACGTGCCGTTATGGTTAAGCTAATTAAGCCGCCATCAATGGGCGCATTAACCACACTACAACGGTCATGTTCTCCAGTATATATAGATCGTCAACCTTTCCATACAAAGGAGGACACACTGCCATACGCGGAAGCTCTGCCAAACCTCTGTCTCTCTCTCAGACATTGCTACTGACTTACTCTCTCCCTACACACAACCCACTCTTCCTGTGCGATCCTTGATCCACTACACACGGTGTACACGGAGGTCTCCCCGCCGGAATCTCTTGTGCACATTTTGGTGAACCCGACGTGAACTTACCAACAAAAGCAACCATGTCTCAGGAGGATGATGTCAGCAACCGATCGCCCTCCACCGAAACTCCCTCAGGAGACGAGACCCGCCGTACTCCAAGGACTCCCGGCGAAGCACCGACGCTAGAGTCTTTGGACGCTACTGTCCAAAGTCAGGCGAAAGCTCTCAAGTCTCAATCTGCGCAATTAGAGCAAATCTTGGCCGTTCTGGGCACCCTTGCGCCGAATCCTCCACCAGCCGCCGCTATCCCTCAGGGAGGAGGAACCCCTACCGCTCCGGGATTGGGAGTGTCAGCCACACCTCCCAACCCTCATCTGCAGACTCCACCATCGGCTACGCAGCTGCCTTCGGTTCAGGGATCAACGGCACAGATGCTGCCTCCTGCTGCTCACGCTCCTCAGCCATCGGCTTTGGCGTCCAACCCAACTCTGCAGTACCCTTTGCCTCCCCCAACGATGATCTGGGGAAATGCGGGTAGTCAATATGCTCCCAATCCTCCGGTGGCGTATGTGTCGCCACCACCTACGGCAACCCCTCCGTCAACTACCGAGGGGAGCATTCCAGAATGCATGACGTCTTTGCAGAAACGCGTGGACACTATCCTGGCTCATCAGTCATTCGCGGATACCATTATCCCGAAGTTAGACAACGATCCACCCATTCCACGAGAGATCTATCTCATGCCTAACCCGGCGGGGTACAAGGCTCCTAAATGGGATAAGTTCGAGGACGTCAATGGAAACGCTCACGAGCATGTCATGCGTTTCATTGATGTCATGGGTCCGTACGGAGCCGATCCCAAGCTGCTGATGCGAGAGTTCCCAAAATCTCTTGGGAACGTAGCATACAAATGGTACCGAACACTGGAGGCCGGATCCGTAAAGACTTGGGACGACATGGTCCAGAAGTTTTATACTAAGTTCTTCCAGATGGAAGAAAAGGTGACTATGATCCATCTTTCGCGGATGTACCAGAAGCGCGAAGAGGACGGAATCACTTTCATCAAGAAATTCAGGGCGAAATCCTTGGAGTGCAAAGATCCAATGCCCGAAAGCCGGCTCGTAGAGATATGCCTGCAATGCATGCGAGATGAATACAAAGGTATGCTAATTAATTTGCAAACACCTACGTTTTCAAAGCTAATTGAATGCACGAAGAATATCGAACCTATAGTCGAGAGACAGAAAAAGAAGAGCGCTCCAGAGCGACCTGCGAGCGGCACTACTTACAAGATCGGGAGGTTTAGCTACAAGCGGGGACGCGAAGCTGAGGTCAATACAGTTTCACCCCAGAAACAAGCGAAGGTTGCGAACTTCGATGTACCGCCTCTGCCATGCTCGGTAGAGGAAGCAAGTGACCTCTGCAGACAGTGGCGCAAGGACGGCGTCCTGCCACCGCTCGAGAAAACACCCTCCAAGGAGATGGTGAGGGACCCTAAGTGGTGCGAATACCACGGCAAGGTCATGCATCCCACCGCCGAGTGCAAGAAACTCAGGTTCGCGTTCGATCAGAAGATGAAGAACGGCGAGCTCATCGTAAGCGATCACCGAAAGGACGTGCGCAACAACCCGCTTCCCGCGCATGCGGAACCGGGCTCGAAGGGCAAAGAGGTCGCCATGATCTCGATCGTCGACTTGGAAGAAGTCGCAGACGATGGTCTGCCCATCGTCGCCGAGGTCCATGAAGACGAAGACTATAGCATGGACACAGAGGATGAACGTGCCGACCGCATGAAAGGGTCGCATGGCTTCAACAAATTCTTCGACGAGATGAATTTCTCCGAGAAGTGCCGGACTGATATGACGAAAGCGATTTTGAGAATAGCAGAGGACTACGAGGAGGACCTCGTAGTCTCCAACGGGAAAGTCATCAGGGCATCCCGCTCTACGGAAAAGATTATGACCTTTTCCGCCATCAACAAGAAGACGGATGCGAACCACCAGAGACCTCTGTACGTGACCGCCATCATCAATGGTGTCGAGTTCAAACGAGCGTTCGTCGATGGAGGAGCAGCGGTCAACGTCGTTCCGCTCCACACACTGAGGCTAGCGGGGATCCCCGAACATAAGGTAGTCAGGCGTCCATCTCCACTGGTGGGGTTCGGAAGCGACTCTAGAATGACAATCGGATGGATCCGCCTGGGCGTTCAGATTGGCAAAATCAAATGCTCAGCAAAGTTCTATGTCATAGACGCGAACACCACATACCACATGATTATAGGCCGAGCCTGGATTCATCGCTTCGACGCAGTCCCTTCGACGGCTCACCAGGTTATGAAAGCTATCTGGAACGACAGAATAGTCGAGATACCGGCTTCGACAAACCCGTTCAACTTGGACGAAGCACATCTCAGCGAGGCGGTGTGGTTCACTGAGATGGCGGATGAACAAACACCCGGGCCATTCAACCCTACTCCTTTGCCTCTCTGGGAGGACATCAAGGACCAGTCGCCCGCAGGAGTAATGGTGACAAGGGAAGATGCCAAGGAAAAGCTGCCTACACGCGAAGAGGCGCCCCGTATCGCATATCATCGAAAGAACGTGTATACCTTGAAGAGGATCGCAAAGCATGACCCCGAGGGCAAGGAGATAGAGAGCTTCTACGCTAATGGGAAGAAATGCTACCGCATATGAAGGTGCGCGAGGATGTCCTCACACGGGCATGGGGATATCCCTGGGAAAATCAATCAAATCGAGCAAATTGCGCTGACGGAGGAGCCAACACAGGGCACTCCAGACGAGAAACTCAAAGAAGCGCCTGAATGCATGGAAGACAGGCCAAGACCACAAAAGCAAGAACTAAAGGAAGTGTTCCTCAGCCCGAACGAGGAAAAGAAAAGGCCAGTCTTCCTGAGCGCAGACCTCACAAGCGAAGAAGAACAAGGGCTGCTACAGCTCCTAACTGAATACAGGGATGTGTTCGCATGGGAGTATGATGAGATGCCAGGTCTGGATACAAGCATCACCATGCACCGTTTAGACATCATCCCAGGGTCTAAACCGGTCAAGCAGAGCACGATAAGCTTCAGGCCGGAGCTTAACGTGAAGATCAAGCAGGAGATTGTCAAACTCCTAGATGCCAAGTTCATAGAGCCGAATCATCATCCCACATGGCTGGCCAACATCGTACCGGTGGTGAAGAAGAACGGACAGCTCCGCATCTGCGTGGACTTCCGAGATCTCAACCGCTTCTGCCCTAAGGACGATTTCCCACTACCCAACATCGATTTGCTCATCGATTCAACAGCAGGCCATCGCATGTTCAGTTTCATGGACGGTTTCAGCGGGTACAATCAAATCAAGATGGATCCCGAAGATGCGCGGAAAACTGCATTCATCACTCCTGTAGGGGTATTCAACTACACGGTGATGCCGTTCGGCCTTAAGAACGCAGGCGCGACCTATCAGCGAGCCATGATGGCTCTATTCCACGACATGATGCACAAAGAGGTGGAATTCTACGTGGATGACCTGGTGGTTAAATCCAAGCACGAAGCAGACCACCTCGCAGACCTGCGAAAGGTGTTCAATAGATGCAGGGGCTTTCAATTGAAAATGAACCCCATGAAATGCGCATTTGGGGTAACCTCGGGGAAGTTCTTGGGATGCGTAGTCCATCGCCAAGGGATCGAGCCTGATCCTGCGAAAGTGTCAGCCATCACTAGCATGACGCCACCCCATAACCAAAGTACCTTGAAAACATTCTTGGGAAAACTGTCATACCTGCGGAGATTCATTCCAGCGATTGCCGAAATCACATGCTGTTTCAGCACTCTTCTCAAGAAGGACGCCGCGCACAACTGGGCTCCGGACCATGAAGCCGCATTCGAAAAGCTGAAGGATTTACTCACGTCCTCAAAGATAATGATCGCGCCTCAACTGGGATCACCGCTTCTGCTATATCTGACATCAACAAGGAGATCTATAGGAGCGCTCCTGGCTCAGGAGTATGAAGGCCAAGAGAGGCCCATCTACTATATCTCTCGCATTGTGCAGCCTGCTGAATCAAGGTACACAGACATCGAACGTCATTGCCTTGCTTTATTCTTTGTGATAGAGAAGTTGAGACACTATTTTGCATCACACAAAGTAGTAGTGGTCACCAAGAGCGACCCCATAAGATACTTGCTAACTCACACTACTCCGTGCGGGAGATTGGCGAAATGGTACATGACCATCTCTCAATACGATATCACATGCGTGAGACCAAGAGCGATCAAGTCGCAGGCCGTAGCGGATCTGTTGGCACAGTTTCCCGACAATAGCCACGAACCCGTGATTGAAGAAGAGCTCGAAGGCCCTGAAATCTACGCAATCGACGTGCCCTATTGGACCCTCCACTTCGACGGTTCGTCAACTAGGAAAGGCGGAGGCATTGGGATAGTCTTGACAAAGCCAGACGGGGAAGTCATACAGATGTCCGCGAAGCTCAACTTCGCAGTCACAAACAACGAAGCGGAATACGAGGCTCTCATCGCGGGGCTCCGTGCGGCGAAAGCTTTGGAGGTGAGCAACTTAACGGTCATGGGATATTCCAAACTGATTGTTAAGCAAGCCTCGGGCGAATATGGTCTGAAGGAGATCAACCTCCTGTCCTACCACACCCTGGTACAAAAGCTGATGCAGCAATTCTGCGATGTGAAATACGAGCACAAGCCCCGAGCAGACAATAGACACGCAGACGCCTTAGCAACCTTGGGATCTAAGGTCAGCATAGACAAATGCCCCGCAAGGATTTCCATTGAAGTGCGAACATCGTCGGCATTGAAAGAAGATGCATGCGACGACGAGCACATGGATGACGCAGACTGGCGGAAAGCAATCCTGCAAGCTATTGCGAAAGGCACCAGCAGCGAAAGCTGGGCACTCACAAAAGGATACTGCATCCACGACAACACCCTTTATTACAAGGGCCCTGGAGGAATACTCATGCGATGTGTCTCAGAGCAAGAGGGACAACAGCTGTTAGAAAAGATTCACCAACACGCTTGCGGAGAAAGCGAGGTGTCAATCTACAGAAAGGCTCAGAGATATGGCATTCATTGGCCAGACATGTCAACAGCTGCAGCCTTGATACAAGGGAAGTGCGAAAGTTGCGCACTAATCAAATATTCTCTACTTGTCGCCCTAACCGATGACGACACGGACTGGAGGAAGCCACTGTTCGATTTCCTCACCCAGGGCACCGTGCCCGAATCGAGAAAGGAAGCCGAAAAATTGAAAAGGAAAGCGTCTCGATATGTGGTACAGGAAAACCTACTTTGGCGAAGAAGTCACGAGGGCAACTTGCTGCGATGTCTAGACGACAGAGAAGCACAAGAAGTCATGGACCTTTCTCATCAGGTGGAACACCAAGGAGGTGCGAAATTATGCAGACAGCTCCTCTCAATCGGATATTTCTGGCCCACGATGGAGGTCGATTGCCGCACCAAAGTGCGACGCTGCCAGGAATGCTAATTCAAAGGGAACCTAGTGCGCGCTCCCGCCGTGGATCTACATGCACTAGGGACGCCATGGCCATTTCACACATGGGCTCTGGACTTCATCGGTCCCATCCGACCGACGTCGCACGGGAATCATTTCATTCTCACCGCAACTGAGCTGTTCACCAAGTGGGTGGAAGCAATACCACTAAAGACGGCAAATGCGCTGGCTGTGGTCAACTTTATCCAGGAAAGCATCGTATGCAGGTTCGGAATCCCAAACACCATTCTTTCAGATAACGGTACTCCTTTTGTTAATCGCCAGGTAGCTGCGAAATTAGCGGAGTACAATATCAGGCAGATATGTTCTACCCCTTATTACCCAAAGGGAAACGGACAAGCCGAAGGGACTAACAAGACGCTGCTGAGAATATTGAGCAAGATGGTCGCAGATGACCACAAGAAGTGGGCCGACTCTCTAAGCATAGCTCTATGGGCCTACAGAACTTCTCCAAGGACACCCACAGGAGCCTCGCCATTTCTACTATGTTATGGGGCCGAAGCTGTAGTACCTGCGGAGGTTAGAGTCAATTCGGCAAGGCTGGCCTTCCATGCACTCTATAAAAATCAACGCGATCATGACTTAGTCTTGCTGGAAGAAAAGCGAGAACAAGCCAAAAGGACCAACAAGCGGTACCAGGAAAGAATCGCTCGCGCCTACAACAAGACAGTCCAGCGAAGAGATTTCGCTGTCGGAGACTTGGTCTTGCGCGCATCTGATCACTGTATGCGAGAAGCAACTCACCCAAAGTTCGCAGCTAATTGGGAAGGACCCTTCGAAGTCACAGAAGTCTTCGATAGTGGCTACTGCAGCATACGAAGGTTGCACGGCACAACCTCAACTCCGAGTTCAGTCAACATGCGCTGGATCAAGAAGTACTATCCCTGACTTCTCTAATTTCATACGCTCTATGATAACATTGTTTAATGTCTCATGTGGCTACGATTTACGCAATCTCCTCTCCCATATGAGAGGATTGTAATCTCATCTCTCGCATATGAGAGCGTTGTAATAAAAGAATTCTCCCAAATGAGAAGTTCACATTTCTAGCTGTTTATGTTGCTCTATTCAGTTTGTTATTACTGTTAACAATGGTTTATTCGCCGCAATAGCAATTAATACAAATGCGATCTTAAGTGATCATCTAAGCCTATCTCTAACGATAGCAGCCAAATGCAAATGCGATCTTAAGTGATCATCTAAGCCAATCTCTAACGATAGCAGCCAAATGCAAATGCGATCTTAAGTGATCATCTAAGCCTATCTCTAACGATAGCAGCCAAATGCAAATGCGATCTTAAGTGATCATCTAAGCCTATCTCTCACGATAGCAGCCAATGCAAATGCGATCTTAAATGATCATCTAAGCCTATCTCTCACGATAGCAGCCAATGCAATGCGATCTTAAGTGATCATCTAAGCCTATCTCTCACGATAGCAGCCAATGCAAATGCGATCTTAAATGATCATATAAGCTTATCTCTCACGATAGCAGCCAATGCAATGCGATCTTAAATGATCATAAAAGCCTATCTGTTATGATAGCAACCTATGCGATCATAATTGATCCTTTAAGCCTATCTCTTACGATAGCAGCCTGTGCGAATGCGATCTTAACTGATCATATAAGCCTATCCCTTACGATAGCAGCCTGTACAAATGCGATCTTAAATGATCATCTAAGCCTATCTGTCACGATAGCAGCCTATACAAATGCGATCTTAATTGATCATATAAGCTTATCTCTTACGATAGCAGCCTGTCTAAATGCGATCTTAATTGATCACCCATGCCTATCTGCTACGATAGCAACTTATATGCAAAGTGATTTTAGTCAATCATCTAAGCCTATCTGTTACGATAGCAACTTATATGCAAAGCGATTTTAGTTGATCGCCCAAGCCTATCTGTTACGATGGCAACGCATGCGCAAAATGATCTTATTAGATCTTCTAAAGTCTATCTGTTGCGATAGCAGTTTATGTGAGAAATGATCTCAATCGATTCTCTACTAAAGCCTATCTGCCATGATAGCAATTCGCACCACTTAACGATCTTAATTGATCTGCTAAAGACTATCTACTACGATAGCAACGTTGTGAAAATGATCTTAAATGATCCACAATGGCCAACCACAAGCCCATCTGTCGGGATGGCACAGCTGCGAAGATACGATCTCGAACGATCGAGCGAAACACCCGCAAAACAATGTATCGCATATGCGAAACAATTACATAGCATTATGCAAGGCGAAATATGCCGAAACGCATGCGAAATTGTATTTTGTTGTAAAAAGACAGCAGATAATGCAAAAAAGCTATTTATCATTACGAGTCAAATGACTTACAATTTATCTGTCTAGATAGCAGCTTACAAGCGAAGAGCTCGAATCTAACTACGCAGCCAACATGGCTTACAATACATTCGAAAAGTGGCTGACAAGACAGAGACACACTACGGGAATTCCGACTAGAAAAGGATGAACCCACCGGTTTCGACACCGGCTACGCAACACGCAGGTCTGCGGGTGAACATCTATAGCAGGGGGGATCTTGCTCTGAAAGAGCCACATGAAGCCATACGCTCAAGATCCCGGTATTCGACAAGACCGTTGTCAGATCTGCACCCCATAACATTTGCCCAAGGAACCACCGGTTCCGGCGATCTACAGGCAAGCAGAAGCTCCAAAGGGCAAGGGCTCCTTGTAGACGGGGATGAACGCGACGGTTCGTCACCCCGAGCTCACAAACGTCAAGGTGACGGGTTCTTCTCCAGGGATGCTGAAGAAGAATTCTGCCGTTCATTACGAGACGGTAGCACGGTCACTTCGGCGCTGCACCTCACCACGAGGCGGCCGGAAACATGACCTGCACACATAATACACGAAGAAATTTCTTCGAACACACATGAGATTTTATCTCCATCTTCTTTATGATGATTATAAAGAGCAATATTCCTCATAAAATGGATCTTGGAAACTATTTCTATAGCACAAAGCGCAAACTCAGGATTCAAAACTTGAAGTTGCCATGAATCAACGAAAAACAAGCGTTGAAGCCAGCAGTCGTAAGGACTCACGGCAAAGCACATGTTTGGGATGAAGAACCCAAATAGCAAAGACAGGGTTTATATAGACCCTGTACAGACTCTTCGGTTGCCTAAGATGAGTCAGCAAAATTCAAAAAGAGGGTAAGTTCAATCACTTACGCCTCGAAAAGCGGTAACAATCAATTACCCTACTAAAGGCTACGACGATTCAGTTGCGTATCCTAATAAATGACGGATGGTCATGATTCGGATGGACTTCCCAACGAAAGCGTGCTTATCTGCCGAGAAATTAGCGCGAAAATCAAGCAAAATATCAATTGCTGATGTCATAATTGGATATGCACAAAGATATCCTGTCAAATCCCGGAAAGGGCAAAACGGGCAAATGCATTGTTTGTTGTTAAAAAAAGGGGGAGAAACCCTAGCAACATTACATTAATGTTTCAAAACATTGCATTAATGTTTCTGCTATTTCCTTGCTATTTTTGCCGACTCGAAAAGTCAAAGCAAATTCTTGATCAAGGAGTCTTGGGGCTCGAACTGCTCGCTCAGCTTCTCCACCAGTTCCACTTCTTGCTTCAGTAGCTCGCATCTAGCATTCATCTCATGATACAGCTTTAGAGCTTCATCAACCTTTTGCTTCTGCTGCTCCACCTTCTGCTTCTCAGCTGCAAGATTCTCGTGACCGAGTTTCAAAGTTACGGCTGCGCGAATCAGCGTGACTCTGTCCTTAAGAAACTTGAAGCCCATTCTGCCTTGGACTTTGGTCACGAGATTTTGGCACATGCCACATAGCAACTCAGCACTCTGGACCGAAATGGTCGCAGGCGTAGCCGCAGATAGCTGCTCCAAAATCCAGATGGATTCAGTAAGAAAAAGTCTCCTGTCGAAGGGCCCTATCTCCAGAGATCTCACAAACGACTGCGGGTAGGTCAGAAGCATTCGAACCACCCAGTCTACATCGGTTTGCTTCAAACCTGAGGAGACGTCAAAATAAGTTATGATGTCAAAACTCGCAAGCGAATAATGCGACGTGCGAACGGTAAAGCTCTACTTACCAGTTCCTTCCAGAATCTCATGAAGAGAAGGAATGCGGACTGTCGGGTTGTTCGAAGATTGCCCTCGCTCCATAGCTCTCCTATCAGCTGCGAGCTCCAATCTCTCGTAGTCGGGAGGAAGAGTGTAGGCCGCACCAGCTGCGACTGCATTCCCAACCTGCGAGCCCCAAATGCTCCACGCAGGAATAGGTGCCTCTGGCTCAGTCATCGCCGGGGGCGAAGGGACAGCCGAAGTCGCTTGGCGAAGGACGCTCTCAGATGCGAGAACGTTAGCAGCACTTGTCCTTCCTTCCTCAGCACTAGCATGGACATCTTCATCCATCAACACAGTGTCAGCTCCGGCATCGTCGGAAAGCTCGATGATGTCCTCAAGAGGTTCACCTGCGTGCCCAGCAGCTGCGACGGGCTTCTCGGTATGGGAGCTCGGAATTGGAACATAGGACGCAGAAGGCTGACTTCTCTGCTCCAGCTCAGGTTCCTCAGCATAACCTGCGACATTAAATGCGATGACATGAGGTAACTTGCGTTATAAGTTATTTTGCTATCTTTGCTAAAGTTAAGAGAAAGCACCTCCACGCGAAGGTGGGATTGAGGTATCCTCATCATACACTAAGGACGTGGAACCATGCCCTATCAGTGTGTCCTCACTAAGCAAGTCTTTAAGAGAAGCGTGACCTGGGATGCGAATAAACCAGTCATGATTCTGCCTTAAGTTGCTAAAGCCTAGTACGTGCGTATCACTCAAATAGTTACCTGAGGGTTCTCCGCATTTGTCTACTAACCAACGGCGAATGTCAGCCTTTGACACACCATGCTTTAACGCACCCACAATAACATCTCTATAAGTTACTGCGAGATTGAAGATCTCACCTTTATCGCCACCTGCGATCTCTTCGAAGTCTGCTTGGACTTGCTCCAAGGCCGCTGCATCCTCCCCGGGAACCTCATCTTCCTCTTCCGCATGAGGAGCCACTTCTTCGGGAAGCTCGTCTTCCTCGCCAACTGGACGCACTAGGTCGTCAACATGCTGCTCTTCGAGACTCCGCTGTTTCACGCGCTCGAGCTCCTCTTCCTCTCGCCGCCTTCTTCTTTCAGCAGCCTCCGCGGCTGTCTTTCGGGACTCAGCAAGAACGTCCTCGCTTATGGGCTCATCTGGAATGCCAGAATGGGCATCTCTCTTTTGTCTCTTGGCCGCAAGGCCACCAATGGTTTCATCATCATCATCTGCGAATACACGAATGGTTTAAAGAAAAGAAGTGCAAAGAAGTTACGATAACGGGAAAGGGAATGCGACGGAGGTACCTCCTGATTCTTCCTCATGCATCACAACTGTTACTTCTTCTTCATCGCTTGCTTGGGGCTCCTGCCTCTCTCCCTCTTCCTCTTGATTGAATGGAACAAAAGTCTCAACTGCGAGATCTTTCCGCACTTTGCTGGGCATGCGACCTTTGCCTTTGTCCTTGATAGAAAGGGACCTCACCGGAGGAGAAGCTGGAGCACTTCTAGGGGAAGAAATCGTAATTCCCTTTTGCCTAGGTCTCTTTACTCTCGGCGCCGCAGTCGCTGGAGGGGACGGGTCATCTCTAGGAGGAGACAGAGCCGGAGGATTGTCTATCAGCGAGTCGGCAAAAGCCTTCATGACTGCGCGAACTTTTGTTTCGACCTCGGCGTCCATCCTCCATGCTAGCCGGAACGACTCCCCTTGCCTTCTGGTGGCAACAATGGTGTTAACCAGCGATTTGGAGCGATCACCAGCTGCAAACCTCCGCACATGACACTAAAGCAGTACAGAATGAAAATATCAGCGTAAGGAAATCAAGAAGCTTAACGCACGCGAAGAAATTGCTTACCTCAGCAAACGCCTTGCTATATCTGACGACATGCGTGTCGCCCTTCTTGACTGCGGCGACTTGCTCCTTCAGAACGAAATCAGGGCACAAATGATTCTCACGGTCCCACAGTGAGTAGCAACCATACTCAGACTCGCTCAAACTGCAATTGGGGCGAAACGGAAAAGAGTTTCTTTTGATCAGGGGGGCTCTACTTGGCTACGCCGCCGCCTCCGTCTCAATCCTCGTTTGCTGGGCAACCCAGTATGCGAGCCAGTTCTGGGAACAACCACCCTCGCGGGTTCCCGCAGGCTGCTCAAAGGGAAGATTGTTCATGAAGACCGTCTTGCACTCCTTTGTCAGCAAGCGCTTGTAGCATCCTCTGATAATAGACTGAGGCCAGATTGATGGGGCCACCGCATCAAAACCGAACTGAGGAGAAACTCGAGTGGGGTCAACATCCACTGTAAGCTTTTCATACCTTGGCGCGAGCTCACGGATATGCTCTGCGAGGGCAGGAAGGGAACCTCGCAGACACCAGCAAAAGAACTCGCGGTAGCGCTCGTGGAAATGCGGTCCCTTTTCAAAGAGAAGCTCTTCGGAGAAGACCATGCCTTTGGAGGGGTACAGCTTTGGAAACCATCGCACATTCTCGATACGCGTGGCATAGGGCCTGGCAGTAAACTCCTTCCGTTTGTCGCATATCAAACTCCAAACGCACTTGGTGTTGCTTGCTCCGAACCATCTCGCAGCTCTCCCGCTGTTGCGCGCTTCTGTCTCGCCTGGGGGACACCACTTGTCAAGCTTAAGAGCAGTCGGAGCATAAGACGGCCATCGCTCGAAAACCCACATTGTCAAAAAAGAAATGTTGACAAAGGTCAAAACATCGAGGCGGCCACGCGACTCCCTCATAGCCAGAACCAGCTGATCAAGCCTATAGTACAGCGTGCCCAAGACCAAGGGTCCGAGTGCAACCCTCTGGCCAAGAGCGAGCCTCACAGTAAGTGGCAACACATGGTAGAAGACTCCGTCATGGGGGTGACCATCAATCAAGTACCTCGACAGCCAGGCACAGAGAAAAGCACAAAGGGTCAAATGATAACCCTTGCCCTCTACGTAATTCTCGGCCTCCGGGTCCTCACTCAGAAGTTTCTTAGTGATGCTGCTGTTCGCATAGTCTCGGAAGAAGTACTGCAACCACTTGTTCCAGGTATTCTTCGCAGACGTATCAACCAGCTGCCAGTTCGGAAGAGGCTTTGTAGTGGTCCACTGGGTGGAGATTTTCTTTACCTCTGCTAGGCATTCCTCCATCTGCGTGTATAAAGCAATCTCCGCAGACGTCCTCAAGGGACTCAAAGGGTCCACTTCGCCCATGGGGGAAAGCTCGTACAGCATCTGAACGTCCTCGAGTGTGGGGGCAGCCTCGAACTCAGCAAAATGGAACGTATGAGTCGCAGGCGAGTAACGGGACAGAAGGTCTAGAAGCATGGACTGATCCAGCTTCACGGCAGCACCCTTCATAGCATGGATAGCAAAGTATACGCCGGCTTCATTAAGAGTCACGGCGTGATGATCCAACACGTGGTCAATCCACTCATCCATATAGTCCAATTTCTGGACAAACGCCTGAGTAGAAATCGCAGTATATGGGAAGTGCCCGTTCTCGATCCCCAATCGAACTACATCCTCGGAACCAACCAACTCGAGCAGGGCTGAGTTAACTGGGCGAGTCAGCGTCAGCAATCGCTCAACTGGAACAGGATCAGGCATCCTCTTCGCCTTTACCCTCGCATGGTAGAAATCTTTGCCGCCTAAAAAGGGGGCTTTTCGCCACAAGGCCTGCGGAAGGTCGGGTATCTCTTCATCTTCCTTGACGGGTCTGGTTACTCTTGTCTTGGCCATTCCTGCGGAAGAGCAAGAAAAAGGGGGGAGAAATACCACACTTCAGTTTGAATTTTGAAATTCAAAGATCTATGCAAAGGAAGACGAACAGTTCCGATGTCGATTTCAGAAATTGGGGAGTTGCAAGATCTCGTATTGTTGAAAGATTAAAACAAAGCGGGTTCAAAGATCAAAGCCTCTTCACAGATTTCATGGGTTTACAGATTCAACGCAGTTCAAGGCAAACACTGGTATCTTAAATCAAAAGTAAACGAGGCCAACCTTGTTTTCTTGAAGCCTGCTTGGATATGCACAATTGAAGAATACGATTTGCAGTTCTGAACTGGTGATTGATTATCTGGATCTGCTCTTGAAGATCTCCGGGTACCATTCACTTTAAGAGAAAGAAGTGATGCTTTGCAATAATGGGGGATACAAGGTATTTATCCAAAACAATGAAGGGTTGCGTCCTTTCGATAGTCGAATCGCAACCGTCACCGTCGAATCGCGCAATCACAGGACAAGCTGACGTCACGCCTAAAACCCTAAAGGTCAGACGGCACGACTCTAGGGGTTTTAGGTCATAATGAAACGCACGGGGGCTGAACTTACCCGTATTTGAATTGGTGCGTGGCGGCGACGCGTATGTTGGTTTCCGCGCATGGAAGTCTATACGGCTATGAGTCTTCACGCGCAGAAAGGGGGCTAATGTAGATACTGCTTTCTGACATGACAGATCTTGGCCACGTGGCAGCCATCCAGCACACCATATTGTGCTCCACACACACTGGATCACCAGCCGAGCTGATCCATGTGAGGGCTGCGAGACAGAGCCCTCGCATACCACCGCACGGAACTTGTAGGGATCTTGTGGTTTGGAGGCTAGAGTAAGCCCTGTCGCGTGCGGGCCAAGCCCGCGCGCGACCTTTAGTAACTGTTTTGAGAGATTTATGGCACGAGCTCCATAAACCCGGTCAATCCGGTCAAACCCGGTCAACCTCATAACGGTTCCGGTATTCGCGCACCACGTGCTCTAACGGTCCCTATATACTCGGACGAACGTGCCGTTATGGTTAAGCTAATTAAGCCGCCATCAATGGGCGCATTAACCACACTACAACGGTCATGTTCTCCAGTATATATAGATCGTCAACCTTTCCACACAAAGGAGGACACACTGCCATACGCGGAAGCTCTGCCAAACCTCTGTCTCTCTCTCAGACATTGCTACTGACTTACTCTCTCCCTACACACAACCCCACTCTTCCTGTGCGATCCTTGATCCACTACACACGGTGTACACGGAGGTCTCCCCGCCGGAATCTCTTGTGCACACCATCCAAAATCAGATGGTCAGAGTGAAAAGTTAAATCAATGCTTAGGAGTATAGTTAAGATGTATGATAAGTGGCTGACCCTACAAGTGGGCTAAATGGCTTAGTTTAGCTAAATGGTGGTATAACACCAATTACCACACAACCCTGCAATTAACCCCCTTTGAAGCACTATATGGTTACAAGCCTCCTTTTTTTAGTTTTCACAAGCTCAACAAGACAAGAAACCTGAGGTGGATGTTTTTTTGTAGACAGAAGCAGATTAATCCAGCTCTTTAAAGAAAAACTACGCCAGGAATAAGAGAGAATGGCATTGTATGCCAATAAACATATGATATAAAAGGTCATTTGAAACTACAGCCTTACAGGAAGAGTTATGTGCATATGAGGAGTAACTACAAATTATCTGCCAGGAATAATTGCCCCAGTAGGGTGTTGCAGAAGGTGCGGCAAGTAGCCCACAAGTTACAGCTCCTTGCTTCCTCCAACATTCACCTAGTCTTTCATGTTTCTCTGCTTAAGAAAGCTATTGGCTAGAAAATTCAAGTATCTCAGACACTTCCTCAGGTTGGTTCTGACGGCCAATTCTTTGAAGAACCAGTTGTAGTTCTGGACATGCGCTTGGTGAGACCGAGAAGCTCCTCCAGTGTCAAGCGTTAGTGCAATGAGCCAATTCAGCACCTTCTGAAGCTACCTGGGAAGATTATTACCAGTTGGAGAGAAATTTTCAAACTTTGATTCGTGAGGTCACGAATTTCCGAAAGGGGAGCGATTGTCGGGGCCTATGGTAATTTTCCAGAGTCAGGCGACTTCGTTTCCAGATACGGGCGAGATTACCAAATTTCTCGCTGCCGAATACCAAATATCACTCTTCCGGCGGTATACATTATAAAAGGAACAATGCCGTCCCGGTTAGCCACGCAAGCCGTACACAAGGATTAGAAGACCTTGCGGATTGGTGCACGCGACGAGTTCGTTGTCACTCGGCGACGTAGACTAGATCCGTAAGATAGTTTCTTATATTACTAAACAAACCCCTTCTTTCAATTAATTGTATTGCAGCCCGCTTATATTGTATTTGGATTTTTATCGTTTCACCATTCAGCCTCTTCCACTTCTCTCAAAAATGATCCCTGCATTTCTAGCCCCGATCCCCTTTCTTAGGTCGGATCTCAGGCAACAACGCAGCCCCTGTCATTGTTCTATGTTTGAATATTGACAATAATTGAAAGGTTCCCAAGAAAAAACTTGCAAGCATTTATACAGTATACACCACACTTTATATACATCTAAGAAAATGATCAATTCTTCTCGTTCAGAAACTTAAGACTAACTTTATCTCATATTACCATTTATACAAATTTCCTGAAAGTACAACAATTCGAAGATTCACACAACATACAAGATCACAATATGAACTCGCAAAAGGACTAGTGACAGTTTAGAAGAATATATCAATGTTTTCCAGTTTTCCACTGGATAATTGCCGAAAGGAGAGTGAAATTTGGAATCAAAGTCATATTTGGCAAAGGAACATTAGTCACGGGGGATAGATTATTTTTCTCCAGCCACGTCAGTATGGCTTTCCGGTCATAGGTATAACCATCAGAAGCGACACATGGGTCTTCCATAATATCCTGCAATAAGAAACATATCACATTCCTAAATCAGATAACCAGAAACGACCTTAAGAGGATTACATATCCTCGCACGTATGGACAAAAAAAACTGTAATTCTAGTTCAACCTAAAATTCAGGAAATAATAGGATTCACTTTATGCTCCATTTTCGTTCTAGTACTATTTGTTTGGATGAGCTTAAGTCGGATTAAATTATATCAGATTATTGGAATGAGTTGTCTCATTCCAATAAGCTGATATAATTTCATCTGACATAAGCCAGATGAGAAAATTGATCATAAGACGGACAAACCTTGAGTATTGGGCATAAGAAGTGGCTAGGAGGTGCAGGTTGAGGACCTGATGTGACACGGCGACCCCCATCAGCAAAGTCTTTCAATCTCTCCAGAGCAGGCAGGACCTGGTCTCTCAAATCAGGTCTATCTCTACGGCGCAGCTCAGCACATCTCAACCCCAATAAAGCCAATTCCTTCGCCTCCTCAATTGGCCACTCTCCAGCTAGTGGATCAAGTATCTCTGCCAAGTGTCCATCATCAACTGCTGTTTCCACTACATGGGTTAGTGCCATTGCTGACTTTGCAGTCACCAATTGCAAAATCACCATCCCAAGAGCATAAACATCAGATTTCGGAGAGATCAAACCACTCCTCTGGTACTCAGGATCTATGTAGCAAAGTGTCCCAACAGGTCCTGTGTCCTTGCACACTGTGGACATAGCCGAATTCTTTGAATCTACCATTTTAGAAAGCCCAACATCACCAATCTTGCTCACAAAGTTACTGTCCAGCAACACGTTTGCTGGTTTAAGGTCACGGTGAATGATAGGCTGGGGTTTTGAGCTGTGAAGGAAGACAAGGGCAGATGCAATTTCCCACGCGATTCGAAACCTCTTATACCACGGAATAGGTGGTGAATTCCCCTTTCGGAACAACCTGTCTTCCAGGCTACCGTTCTCCATGTACTCGTAAACTAGGCAGCCACGATCAGGACATGCACCTAAAAGTATTAGCAGATGGGGATGTCGGATTCTGCTCAAGATGTCCAGCTGAAAACCAAAAACAGCCAAGATTGGAGATTATGCGGCTGAAAATCTCAGAAAAAATAATTTAATCTATTTTGATTAAAATCGGTCCTCCTAATTTAATTAAGTTCGTTATGACACAAGGTTTTAATCTGAAAATTTGTAGATTAGAATAATCTCAGTGCAATTGTAGAATCTCCAAAATTTGGAGATTATGCGGCTGAAAATCTCAGAAAAAAGTCATTTTAATGTGTTTAAGCACGATCATTTATTTTTTTATAAGTTGGTGTTTAAAAAAATGGACGATATAGCTATTTAAATTATGTCAAATGGATGAAATTAATAATATACAATTTCAGCTCATACCAAATGGATTTTGATTTTCAGTTCAGCTGGATTGTTCACCCATATATTTTTAGCCGATTTTTCAGATTTTAAGCTGATACCAAACAGGGCCTTACTTGGAATGCATTAATATCTACTTATCTATGAGCTTACGAAGAAGGAGTAACACTAGGAAGCAATTACTATATACGATTGATTAAGTCTCTTACCTCCTGCTGAAATTGCTTCCTCTTGTGAGCCTCTGGGGAGTGAACCTTCACTGCTGCGGCGGTGTGATGAAAACTGCACTTGTAGACAGTTCCGTACGCTCCCATTCCGATTTTGAGGTTGTCGGATAACGAGGAAGTAGCTGACACAATCTCTTCCCATTCAAACATGTGGTACTGTTGCAGCGGCCCCACCAGTGCTTTCTCGAGTCTCTCTTTCTCCTTAGCTTCTCGCAAGGCTATGATCTCTGCCTCTCTCCTTTTTGCACCTTCTCTTTCGGCACATGCCATCACGTACTCAGCTTCTTGTTTTGCAGCTTCGTATTTTACTCTCTCGTTTATTGCTGCGTCTTTTGCTAGTGACTCCTTCAACTTTAACTCGTTGAGTTTAATCGCTTCTTCTTGTCGGCGCTTTTGAAGATCATTGATCTATTGAAAGTCAAAGGGATTAGCGTGCTCTCCATGAAGTACAGTATAGACTCTAATCCACATCACGCAAGACTACTAAAGATTTGTTAAAAAAAATAAACCCGAAACTGAAGATGGTTTGAGACGTGATAGACATGTGTGTGTGCTGCAGCTAACAGTCAACCACTGATGCACTAAAATTTTGTCCTAACCACGGACATTCAAGTATATTTGGTTCAAAGATATATAAGGAACAGTGTTAGTGTAATAGTAATATGCATCCGAATGCAATGCATGTGCGGATTGATGATAGCTGACCCTTGGGATAAAAATTCTTCAAAAAATCTGTGACATCCAAAATCAGAGTACACACGTGTATGTAAAATTTTATTTAAACTCGGAAAATTCCGTGCCACAAAGGAAAAGTAGTTGTCTCATTTCATCAACCAAAAAGGTAGGTACTTCTGAAGTTATCTTTTTGCGTGGAGCAAAATAGTACCTTTCTAGAAGCATCAATTGTTTCACTTTGAGCAACCGCATACATTCCTCGAACGTGTCTGAGTTCGGTTCTCAGTTTTTCAAGTTCTAAATTAAAGTTTTCCTGTATATAAGATAAAAAACAACATTAAATTCGCATTACAAACAACATGAGGAAACGTTTAAGAAAGCTGGTCATAAGATCAATAGTATTTCCCTGTAAATGTGCTAACTCTATAAAGATCAAATCGTGACTACTTTAGATAGTAACTCTCTGGAATGCGCATTTCTCTTTTATGATTTATTGGTTCTGTTTTCTATTAGGTCTCAATAATGATGTTTGATATCTGAAGTTCGAAAATAGACAAAGTTCCTTAAGTTCAAAAACTCGTAAAATCAATTAAGATCAATCCAGAACTTCCACAAGCCCGTGTAAGCCAAAATGTCTATCACGTGCCAATTTCATGAAGTAAATTGACTCAAATATATTGACATTCTGTGAAGGTTGTACTACTACGAACTACTATAAACAATAAGAAACCAGATAATATCATGTGGTACTGTATGGACCAATACATCTACTGAACCCGATTCCAATATAACATAAGGATTTCTGAGATGAAGATCTTCTAGATTTAAACAGGAAGTAGGAGATGTAGTTGAATTAGAATGTACGCAATTACCTGCCCTTGAGAAGAAGAATTTGAGAGACCATCTGAGGTTGAAGGTTGATCAGATATCCATCTTTTGTTGTCAGATACCAAACTTCTAAAACTGGATGCTGGGCTATTTGGTGTCCAAAACTCTGAGTTGCTAAAATAAGAACTCGCAGCATGTTCACTTTCCCCATCATCGACAGATGGGATTCTTGAGTGAATGGTGGAAGTTATTTTCTTATTAAGGATCTGGTTTATGGTAGAAAGAGCTTCAAACCTCTGCATCGGTAGCGAAGGAGGAGGAAAATGTGCGTAAG
Organism: Linanthus parryae; assembly: GCA_023055425.1. Classification (NCBI taxonomy): domain Eukaryota; kingdom Viridiplantae; phylum Streptophyta; class Magnoliopsida; order Ericales; family Polemoniaceae; genus Linanthus; species Linanthus parryae. The sequence continues at coordinate 85,588,411 of JALGPY010000008.1, read as the reverse complement.
AAGCAACCGAGCTAGAGTCAGATCCATCTGCAAAACAGAGGAAGTTCGAATATTAAGATCATAATAGCTTCTAGGGGTTAGTGTCACAGTAATAGTAAATAATATCAGATACCTGCATGCGAGCTGGAACTGTGACTTGTAGAATTATCTGCAGAAGAACTCGTCTCACTACTGTCATCTTTCATGCTTCCTCTTGTTTCAACATCAGATGGCCGCAAAGATGACAACCTCCCATTTGAAACAGCATAGACGGTACAAAAGCTTGGAGCGCATTCTGAGATTTTGGAAGACAAGTTCCGTCCTCTACATTTTGAACAAACATTAGTTTATTAAATCGAGAAAAAGACGATGCACTTCTCTTTTATAAGGATTGTTTACAGAAAGATGACAATGCTCCTTCTAACATATTTATAGTTCATTCACTGAAGGTATAAATGCCAACCCAAAAGCTACAGTATGCAAATCCGAAACCCTCCCATTTGATCCTCTAAAAAGAAATGACATTAATATCTTGACAATGCATACTTTGGATAAGCACTGCAGCACAACACTCCACAATTAAAAGTTTCTTTGGGATGGAACTAAGGAGTCAGAATTACAGACAGGGCTGTATAAGAATCAGAAACACCGCCAACTGCAGACGGACACGGATGAATATGTATCGGAAAGAATAAGGTAGTATATTGGAATATTTATGACATTTCTTAAGAAGTTTTAGACAAGGTCACACCATGCTTCCAAACAATAATTCTTCTGTGTAGTTGTAGGGTCATAAAGCTAAGTTTTCAAAAAACTTGTCAAAACAGGGCCCAAATCTGAACTTTAGTGCTGGTACCTAGCCAAATAATTCTGAGATCAACACTAGAGGCTAGCGTATGCTGCCACTACCAACAGATTCTCTTGGTACTTTAGTTGTTATCGCCATTCTATTAGCAAACTCAGGATTTAGGAGGACAAAAAACAGAAAACATGGTTGTCTCCCAGACTTCTGTTCAGAAGAATCAGAACCATAACCCTTAATAACGCTTTTTCTCTGAAAATGAAAATATTTTAGAAACTCAACAAAGCCTCAGAATCGCATCATTCCTTGAGACGGCATGTGCCTCAACGGCTTAACCTTCTCTACGGAAGTTACAAATCCTAATCTAGGAAAGTTAACCAAAAAATTAACCAAAAGAAACTGATGTTTTATGGAAAATTAACCAAAAAACAACCTTCTCTACAGAAGAGTTCTGATACTAAGAAATAACTAGGCTGTAATCTTGGAAAATTAACCAAAAGAAACCGGAACACGAGATCTCCTTAAGTATCAAATGCTATGCTGGTACCTTGAGAAGATGCCTCGGGACGAAACTCCGATAACAAGTTTATTGATTGTGGACTTCGAGACCTCCTTTGATATGGCATATACTACATCATCCGATTCAATCTGTAAAACTTCTACTTGTACCTGTATATGCATAATAGAAAGAGAGTTGGACTCCTACCTAAATTCATTCTAAAATAAGAAACTCAAAACTTGGGAGGTTCCTAACCTTTTTTAGCATACACATCCTTTTGTGAGGAATAAACTTTTCAGTTGTTTGCCATTCAATTTCTTTTCTGTAAGCATCTGCTATATCCTCTCGAACTTGTGAAAGAGGAATCAAATTTCCCACTGTCGTAATAAGAAAAAACTTAAATGAAAACTATAGAAGAAAGGTGTTAAACAATCGTATGTTTTGCTCACTCTGCGTTATCAAGCTCATTTTAAAGCTCATTAAAATCCACGACTTTTAACCATAACGCCAAAGTTTGGAGGGTCAAGATATGGAACAACTCAGGACAATAACATCCCAACAAAAAGAATATACAAAGATGAAAGGGCATATCTTACTAGGTGTTGGAACCGCGGTTATCTTAGGACGGACATGGAACAACTTGAACATAAGCTTTCCCTGAGGGACAAATTTCGCCAGTGCCCACAAGACAATATATTTGCTCTTGCTATTTCCCTTGACAGCAATCGCGACAGTTAAAGATGGGGGAGGAGGCAATACAAGTAATCCTCCTCCTCCCCCTTTCTCAACAACTTCAGCAATTTCACTTTCTTCCATAATTCAACAATTAATCACCTGTAATTTTAAACCATGTATAATCATAAATATAAGCACATGAAAAAATGTTTTAATTTTTCTTCGGTTAGCTCGCCAGTTATTCAAACCTTAAGTTTAGTTAGCAAATTAGTAGGATCACTTTAAGATAGAAATACAACCAATTAGAGAGATTCACAGCTGACAGAGAGGAACACGATTTTCAATTACGTACATCATTCATTCGTACTTGAGAGAGAGCAATAACATCAAACCCAGAAGATATTTTACCTAGGAATTTTAGAAAAAACAAACCCACGTTCCAGAAGCAAGAATCTTCAAAACCCAGACGTCGAATCACTCAGTTTTTTCTCTTGATCAAACTGGGATGCAACAACTCAGCTGAAACAGATGTGAAGGCATGAAAATTCCTGCAAAACCATGCCGTAGTGCATCTTTCCACCCTTGACAATCAATTATATACTGGTCTTCGCCCATCTATGAAATGAACTTGTCTGCTTCAAATATTCAAATATTTCTAGACTTGTCAACTCACAAGTCTCTCTCTATTCTTGCCAAAAGCCAAATAATCAATTCTCCTCCAAAAGGTTATAAAATTGTATAAACATCGCTGTTGTGGAAATTCAAATGCCAAGCTGGGTTTTTCTCTGATTTTATTTCCTCAAAATAATTGGCAACGGAATTTGTAGTTGCCAACATGTTTCTTTGACATTCATGATCTTCAGCAATTTTTAAAAGACTGTTTGTCTAGGTACACAGGAATGGCTGACTTGATTAATCAACTATTTTATTCTTCCAGTGCCCTCATGTCATCAATGGAATATCCGATTCACTATCCGGGTTTCAGCCCATCACCATAGTATATTAGTATTGGGATTGATGTGCAGTTGCACACATGTTCTTTGTGGATGATTACAGACCGACATATTTTTGCACCCAAAATGGATTGGGCTAATGTACACATGTTCTTTGTGGATGATTACAGACCGACATATTCTGGCACCTAAAATGGATTGGGCTAATGCACACATGTTCTTTGTGGATGATTACAGACCGACATATTTTGGCACCCAAAATGGATTGGGCTAATTTTTGCATCACCACAGTGCAAAAAATTTGTATGTTTGCCAGAGATTTTTTTAACTGAGATGAGATTAAAATCCGGCGTTGGTTTTTATTTTCCTAACTATTTTTGAGAAAATTTGGTAGTAATCTTTTTTGAATTAAAATACACATAATTATTCAATCTCAATATTATGCAAATGCGTGCTAGCTCAAGTGGTAGAGTGTTTAAAAAACCCCTGCATAAGGTCCTGGATTCTAACCCAATAGACTCGAAAAAAATCTCAATCTCATCAGCTTATCTCTTTTTTTAGTTTCTAATCTTATATTTAGCAATTCAATAACTACATTAATTTTTAGTCAAAATTTTCTAATAACTAGCAGAGTGCACGTGCGTTGCACGTGTGATGTTTGTGTGGTGCTCATTATGACATCGCTATGTTTTAGCCACTGTTCTTGTCATATCATCCATGTTTACATCTTCCTTAAGAGCCTAAAACCTACAAAGAAAGAATTAGCTAATATTTTTTGCAGTTCGGTAAATTTTGTGAACCAAATGACGGATATTCATAATTAATTAATAGTGTGTAGTTGGGTGGGTTAGGGTAAAGGGTGGGGGATAGTTTAGGGTGTTTGGGTCTTTTAATATTAAAAACGTACCAAAAGAGCGAAGTATGAAGATTCTTGCAAAACAGCCGATTAGGAAAGTAAGAAGCTCCCGACAAAACAGAGACAACATTCTCGGGCTATCATAATAGTGATACGGACGTCGGGATCATCAACATTGTACCTTTCCAATTGTGCTCTTCTACAATGTAAATCTACATATGAGCTTGCCTTATTGACTTCTCTTGGTGTGTGAGCCCTCTCCAGCAAGCAAACATAACACCTCTCTCCGATGCTGGTGAATCAACGTCCTACATTTACAAATCCATCCCGGTGAATGAACATGTCTTGTTTCAGTAAACATGCCTCTAACCCAAGCAAATGAGTTTTCCTTCCTCAATCAAGTTTCACACGTAAAACCTCTTGAGTCAGTCCCAATAATGGCTTACGGAAACCCTTTCTCCAAAACCTCGAAGCTATGGTATCATACAGCAGATAGCTCCGCTTAAAAGGAATACGATGAGAAATGGGTGTGCGATCCAATCTCAGCAGAACTTTATCGGAGCACACCTCCCCCACAGTCCATCATCTATTCCTTCCAAATAGAGACATCAGCATTTAAGTTGTAGAATCCCTCTGATGGGAGAGTCCCAGAACTGGCCACATTCTCCGCATTCACGATTTGTGATTCTCCACGTTCAAAAATAACCACAATTATTATTGCCTACTACCTATCTTCTCCTTCAGAAAAATAAGTCGCTTCCTTGAATTCCAGATTGCCCGACAATAAAGCTTACCAACCCAGAACACCATTTGAAAAAAGATTTTTTGTAACTGTACAAGAGAACATGAAAACAGATTTAAAAACTGTACACAATGTACGTACATAAAATGGGTTATTAGACTGTACCTTCACCTAAACTTAAACTGTAACTTTTAAAATAGTGCTGAGTGGAATCATCCATGAAACTAACTTTGGCATGTTCCTATTTGACAAGTTCTTCTTCAAAAAGTTACTTCTATAAATTAGTGTCTGCAATTGAAAAGAAATGTAAAAACTTTATACTAAGGATTAAGGAGCATGAATAACGCATACATATGGTGCTAGGTAAACTGTTTCAAGTTGATTGCCTACTGTTACCTAAGTTTCTTCTCGTATCTGGTAATTTTGTTAGCTAATACCTTCAATTGTATACCATTCTCAGTTTATGTACAATAATAAACATTTTCGTACAAAAAATATACAGCTTTTAGCATGGGAGTATGAATAAACTTTAGTAAGAGGTGAGAGATATAAAGAAACAAAAGCATAAATGTAATACATTGCATAAATTAAGTGATTAGTTGCAGGGATACATGTAATTAGAATAAGTTGTTTTTCTTTTACATCTTTACCTATCTTACTAATGGAGCCGCTCTCAAACAAATTGTGGCTTCCGAGATTAGGGGGTGTGTTCTGAGATATAAGGTCTTGTATAGTTATGACTTAGGATGGTGCAACTTGACCATGTGCATTTTCTCTGTAATTTTGTAGACACCGTATTAAAATGAAGGATTCGGGAATAAAGACTTGGAGAGATATGGATCATACTTGTAACCAATGCGGATTCCGTGCTCATTTATTGGGACACGACATAACCACGTCGTTGAATAGAGAACCATACATAGTTCAATAGTGGTCGACCTTAATTTTCATTTACTTAGGCTCCATCATACTATCGACATTAGGATTTGATCGTGAGAATACATAGAAATTGAAGGATTCATGAGATGACCCAAAGCTTACGTACCAAAATCAAACAAAAAGAATTTAAAAACTTACAGGCAACAATAGCACCGCATAATTTGTAGAGGCCACTGACACGACTCGCGCGAGGCAACTAAAACCGTCGTTTGAATGTGCTGCAAGATGATTTAAAACCTGTCCTGATTGGTTCAAACTCAAGTAGATATAAGATAACCGCTCCGATCACCATCACCCTACAATATCTCCTCAAACTGCCCGACAACTTCTCTGCATATCACGAATTCCGGCCAAAACTATGCGATTTTGGTCATCGTTGGTCCTGATCCTGAATAATATTCCTCCACCGTCGGGATATCAAACCACGTTGAAGACACTCCGTCATCATCAAGGAAGGAGTTGGTGTTGGAGTAAGTTTCCCAACCACGGATGTCATTCACCGTGAAGTTGATATCGCAGCCTGGTGAAACTTGCGTGAAGTTCGGTAAGTTAACCAAGAAAGAGCGCTTGATGATGGATAAGTCGCGGCGAGGAGGGCTTTGAGGCGAGGACGCTCGTCGGGATTCTTCTTTAGAGTCTTGTAAGGGTTCTTCGTCTCTTGAAAAGATACGTCGTATACCAGGAAACATCGATTAAGATTATTATGAATGGTAGTACCGTAAATTACATATGAAATCAATGATATAGTGGAGATTCGAAAAGAGTGCAAACACCTCGCGTCCTCCTGGTACATAGAATGTCTGCAGATCCATTGATGCATCTATTTCGGATAAAAGATATTTGAATCCTCCCATTCGAGGACAGAAGATCAGCACGCCGTGTTTTGATTGATATTGATGCAACAATATTCACCTAAGCAATTGCATCGAGAACGTAGAGATCGAATTTCGGAGATCTACTGTTCGGGGTGCAATGAGAGAATAGCTACGTACAAACAGGGGCGGACAAGGCGGATGCAGGAATTTCATATCATGGGGGCACAACTATGTGTAAAGAACTATCATTTTACATACTATATATAACAAATATTAATAAATAATATTGTTAAAGGAACAAATATTCCATAAATATTTAAGATAGTGCACAATTTATAAACTACGATGCTCACCGATTTATTATGTCCTGAAAATAATATGTAGTATCATTATTGGTAAGTTGTTCATTGATTTTGCGGCTTGGATTTGACATGGCCTTTGATTGAGTTAGGAGGAGATGATATTTCTATGTGATATTCATTCATCGATTTACGTGTTTCCTTCTCCTAGCATATGTGATTGTTATTTGAAGACCACTCGGATATTATTGTTGCATTGTGATGGTATTCTGAAAAAAAAAGAGAGAAAGAAAAAGAAAGAAAAGGAAAAAAAAAACAGAAAAAAAAGAAAAATAAAAATGAGAGAAAAAGAAAAAGGAGAGATGAAATAAAGGTGAATTGGAGTTGAATTGGAACGAGTGGTGGAGCTACTTTGACGACGACGGTTCATGTTTCATGCACGACGACGGTTCATGTTTCATGCACGACGAACGACGATGGCCACGGAGATCACTAGTGTACCGGGGTTTGAGGGAATTGAGGGCCGGAGGTGGTGAGCTTTGGGTTTTGGTTCCTATCATCGTGGTGAGGGTGTGTGAGGTGTGGGTTTTGATGTGAGAATGTGACGCTTAGGACTTGATTTCGATGAGAATTATCTTTATGTCCTTAAGCCTCATCATGTGAAAACCGTTAGCGGATTAGGAGCTCGGACCTTGGATGTGGCTTTGCCTAGCGTAGTCTCTTATTTCGTGGTACACGCGAAGAGGTAGCGTACTCTTGTACTTAGTAAAGTTAGGCTTTCTATACTAACAAGGGGAGAGTCTCGTTGTCGAGTTTAGTTTCAACTCATTCTTTGTTCCTAGGATTCTCATAACTTCATGATAATCGATTTAAGCCAATGGAGATTGCCCGATCTCAACCAAAAATATAAAAAGTGTGTTTTGTATATATGTGTTTGTGTAGGATCGAGTCGTAGTTTGCATTTGCATCATATTGTTGCATTGTCGAGTCTTGTGTCGTTTGCGTCTTGAGTCGGCTAGTAAATAGTGGTTTTACTCGGGACGAGCAAAAGGTAAGTGTGGGGGTATTTGATAACTCTCTTTTAGCAGTTATTTTTGTACTTCCATATTACTTGTAATAGGCTTATTTCACATGATTTATGTGTTATATTTGCACAAATATGTGAATTTGACGATTTATAAGCCTAAGAGTGAAAAGTTGTGTTTCTAGCCTATTTGTGCATGTTTTGTCTCATATTTGCTATGATAATTGCACGGGTTGTTTAATGTTGTGTATCTGAGGTAAAATAGGTGCAATGGAGCTTATGAGAGGCTTGGATATTCTTGGTATGGAGCTAGATGAAGAGGAGAAAAGAAGACGCAAAAACGAAGCGAAGTTGGAAAAGTCACACAGGACCAGCCTGCACTCTTTTCGATGCCCAGGAAAATTTACAAAGAATTTTGGAGCAAGTCCTGCGGCATTGGAAAGTAGACATCCGTAGCTTTCCAACGATATATGGTAGGCCCAAATAAGAGTCCGTATGAGGGAGATACAGCCCGCGCAAGATCAGCAAATAATTCTGGCCGAGAATTACAAACTGGAGGGGCTGAAGTGCAATTTCGGCCATATTTCATTAAAAATCGTGCCCAGGCCTTGGGGAACGCATTCTCAGACCTAAAACACAGTAGAAGCTGCTGGGGAACGATAGAGGAAGGCTAGGGAGCACGAGGGGCATGGAGAACGACGCCGGAGTCGCCGGAACGCGAATTTCGTCACGAGTTTGACTATCTCTCCTATCTTTTCTATCGTTTCTCAATACTATGAATTTGTTAGCTTCTATTTTCAGATTATTTGAGTAGTTTTCTTGGCTAGGCTCTATGGAGAGCCTAGGGTTTTGTTAGACACCGTTCCGGATTTGTTTGTTTGATTCACGCTTATGGATTCACGTTATTGATTAATTTTCTTCTCTATTGGTGTATTGTTGACCTAGAACTATTGACACGTTTTAGGTAGGATATGAATGATGAATAGAGGTGTCTTTGATCCATAACGTTTATCTTAGCTTAAAGTAATAGTGAATTTGCTTCTTCTAGTAATCTTGTTAGTAATTTTATGCTACCTTAGCGTTATGAACTAGGGTAACTACTTGGTGAAAGATTGATGGACTGAGAGGTGAAGATTAATTAGCTTGTGAATTTAGGATTGCTAGCAACCCCGTATCATGATGGACCGAAAGGAGAAGTGTTAGGGTGTGGATCAAAACGTAGGATTATTCTTAATGCTTGTTAGGTGATATAATTTATGGATCGACAGATGACGACTATTGAACTTAGCATAGGCTTACATGAGACCGATAGGAGATTGTAAGTAGTTAGACGTGATCAAGAGCATATTCAATATTACATGTTTCAAAGCAATATCCGGAATTGTCTACTGCCCTAGGTGATCCATAGATCGCCTAGTCTTTATTCTTAGTTAATCAAACCTTGTTTAATTATAAAAATCCAAAAATATTGTCTTTTAGTTAGTTTAATATAGTCACTTGATTGGGGGTGACAACTTCTCAAATCAACAACTTTCCTCCTGTTATTTCAAGTACACTCGTTAGATTTAATCTCTAGTTAAAAATAAACCTACTATCTGTCCCTGTGGGTTCGACAACCTGAGCTTAATACTCATCTTTATTACTTCGACCGTGCACTTGCGTATACACGTAAGAAATCGTGTCACCCAATCGCTGCTACATGGACGGTAGTTGGAGTCTTTCAGTGGCATGTCTCCTATAGAGAAATGCTAGGGAACCCACCCATATCTCTCACTCATCTCCCACCCAAGTGTAAAATTGGCAACATGAATATTCATTTAGCATGATTGCATTTTTCTAGAAGGAATGTGGGAGATGAGTGGGAGATATGGGTGGGTTCCCTAGCATGTCTCCTATAGAGAAATGCTAGGGAACCCACCCATATCTCTCACTCATCTCCCACCCAAGTGTAAAATTGGCAACATGAATATTCATTTAGCATGATTGCATTTTTGTAGAAGGAATGTGGGAGATGAGTGGGAGATATGGGTGGGTTCCCTAACATGTCTCCTATAGAGAAATGCTAGGGAACCCACCCATATCTCTCACTCATCTCCCACCCAAGTGTAAAATTGGCAACATGAATATTCATTTAGCATGATTGCATTTTTCTAGAAGGAATGTGGGAGATGAGTGGGAGATATGGGTGGGTTCCCTAGCATGTCTCCTATAGAGAAATGCTAGGGAACCCACCCATATCTCTCACTCATCTCCCACCCAAGTGTAAAATTGGCAACATGAATATTCATTTAGCATGATTGCATTTTTCTAGAAGGAATGTGGGAGATGAGTGGGAGATATGGGTGGGTTCCCTAGCATGTCTCCTATAGAGAAATGCTAGGGAACCCACCCATATCTCTCACTCATCTCCCACCCAAGTGTAAAATTGGCAACATGAATATTCATTTAGCATGATTGCATTTTTCTAGAAGGAATGTGGGAGATGAGTGGGAGATATGGGTGGGTTCCCTAGCATGTCTCCTATAGAGAAATGCTAGGGAACCCACCCATATCTCTCACTCATCTCCCACCCAAGTGTAAAATTGGCAACATGAATATTCATTTAGCATGATTGCATTTTTCTAGAAGGAATGTGGGAGATGAGTGGGAGATATGGGTGGGTTCCCTAGCATGTCTCCTATAGAGAAATGCTAGGGAACCCACCCATATCTCTCACTCATCTCCCACCCAAGTGTAAAATTGGCAACATGAATATTCATTTAGCATGATTGCATTTTTCTAGAAGGAATGTGGGAGATGAGTGGGAGATATGGGTGGGTTCCCTAGCATGTCTCCTATAGAGAAATGCTACGGAACCCGCCCATATCTCTCACTCATCTCCCACCCAAGTGTAAAATTGACAACATGAATATTCATTTAGCATGATTGCATTTTTCTAGAAGGAATGTGGGAGATGAGTGGGAGATATGGGTGGGTTCATGCTAGGGAACCCACCCATATCTCTCACTCATCTCCCACCCAAGTGTAAAATTGGCAACATGAATATTCATTTAGCATGATTGCATTTTTCTAGAAGGAATGTGGGAGATGAGTGGGAGATATGGGTGGGTTCCCTAGCATGTCTCTACCACTATATATGCAATGAGTTTCCTTGAACATTAATTGGATTTAGATATCAGGGGATTTCATGTAATGACTAAATATAGAGGAGTAAAAAACATGTGTGAATTAATTTGTCTATCCAGCTTTAATTGAAATATTTATGGGTGCCTAATTGGTTAAACTACAAAGTTTATATGAAAAATTAGTAGTGGTGAAAAGAAATTTGGTGGGGGCAAATGACCTCACTGGGCACTACGTCCATCCGCCCCTGTGTACAAATTGCCATAATCATTCAAGAGCAGCTATGTGGTTTCATTGTGTCGGTCATATGAGAAGAGGCATGTAAGATTAACCACAGTCGTTGGCGTGGCGTGAGAGATCCAAGTGTACACCTCAAGTAGGGGATAAGAATAAGAATAAGAACACAAAGAGATTGAGGGTAGTGAGTAGGGAGAGAGCAAGCACTTGTAACTGTTCTTGAGAGAGAGACATTGTATCAAGTTAGCCAAAGGATTCAAGAGTTGTTGCAGAAGGCAAGTTTTCCTATATATATAGTGGGGAAGTGACCGTTGTGGAGGGGTTAATGCGCCCATTAATGGCGGCTTAATGACCGCCTCGTAACGGCACGTTCGACCATATATATAGGGCACGTTACGCATCAGTTCCGCATATGCAGGGACCGTTATGAGATCAACCTCATTTATGGGACACGTAATCCTTGAATCTCTCAGACAGTTACCAAGGGTCGCGCGCGAGTGTGGTTATTGCTCTCGCGCGACGTTCCTTACTCCAGCCTCCAAACCACTGAGTCCCTACAACTCTCGTGTGATTAGTATCGCGGGTGGCCCTGTCTCACAGCCCCTTTGTAGATAAGCTCGAATATAAGCATGTGATAGGGTGTATACGGAGTTCCATTGGATGTTCTTGATGATTGCCACGTGGACGGTAGTTGATCTGCTCAGAATCCACTATCTACATTAGCCCCATTTTGTGCGGATGCGACGCGCGCCGTTGTGCAAATGCGCGAAACGAGCCGTGCGTGGCCCCACGCAGATCCTCGTACCAGATCGAATATTATTCGACAACCCTAGCCCCTAGAAGTAGTCATGATTGCCTAGGTCTCTGTATCGTCGAGTAGACTTTAATGAGGCGTAGCTGTTGTGAAGTTAACCAGACGCCATCCACATATTTTCGCCGATTTTCGAGGCAAGAATGACTCGGAGTGATCTGATAGACCGTCAATATCGCCAGTTATCGAGATAATGCTGATTCAGCAAATCGGAACAGTCGGAACTCTTTCGACTTCAGAACCCTATTTAAACCATTTGATGCAGGTTTTGAACTTTTCCACCATTGTTGCTACTGAAGTTTTATGAGCCAGAGAGAGAAATCCCAACAGGACACTCAGATCTTCGATCAAATCCTTGACAGTATTACGCAAGCAGTTCAAGCTCTCAAGAAACAGCAGGGTTAGCGATTCATACTCTTCAGTCCATCTTTTGAAACCTGTTAGCAACCCAATCTGGGTTTAGAGTTCATGTTTGTTCTCCACGTTCTTCACTGTTCTTCATGCTCGAACGGGTATTGATCTTCAAACCTTATTTTACACATACTATTTGTGTTATAGAAATGGCCCCCAAGAAAGCTTCCAAGGAGGCCGTTGATTTTCCTGAACTCAGCAAAGATCTATGGCACAAAGCTCCCTATCTGGATGGAGATGATTTCTTCTTGGCGAATGTCAAAGGGACCACCCTCCAAGCATCTCTCGTGGAAGGCACCTTGCAGTTAGTAACTGAATCCGAAAGGGATGACTGGGATATGGCGAGTACTCAAGATGTGCAGCGCCTTGGTCTTGAAGCTGCTATGCACCCTTTCACCGAACTTCTCTTTCAATCTTTCATGGAGAAGCTTGACTGGATTGAGGAATGGACAGAGTATATCCTCGACAATTATGAGAAGGAGCTGACAAAAGTCGGGATCTTCCACGCCATACGTGCGACAAAGAGGCTCAACTTCGGACTCGATGGTGATATGTTAAGAGTCCTGTTCTCCAGGTAATCGAAGAAGACCCATTCTATCCACTTTTCTACCTTCGAGGCTGCACCCACTCTCGAAGATGTAGAGATGTTGCTTCTGCTTTCCAGCATGGGAGCCATTGACCCCTTAGACCCTTTGGTTTCCCAAGAAGAGCTCACTCATTTCGCGCAGATGAAAAAGCGTATTGCCGACATGAAGAAGGCTGCCTCAAGATGGAAGCCAAACTCAACCACCTATTTTGACTCATTCATGTCTGTTTCTTCTAGCGCGAAGAATAACTGGTCGAAGTGGGTCATGTACTTCTTCAGAGACTTCGCCAAGCCAAAGGTGTCTCAAGAGTTAGCAGAGGAGGATCCTGAGGCGCTCATCGCCCTCGAAGGGAAAGGTGCTGACTGGACTTATGTGGCTTCCTTTGCGTATGGCTATCGCGCTACCCGATAGATGGGCATCCACGTGATGGGGTGTTCACTCATGTGCTTGCGCTCGCGGTCAAACTTTCCCTTGGCAAGAAGGTTGCCATGGGACCTCTAGTCTTGGGCTCTTTATACCACCGCTTGGATTTTGATGCAACTCACGTCAAGCAGTCGCAAGGAAGGATAGATGTTGTCTCCTTTGTCAACATCGCACTCCTGACGATGTGGGTGTTTGAAAGATGGCCTGCGTATGCTCCCGTCCCGTCGGAAGTAGAGCTTTGCAATGCTCCCAACGCCAAACATTAAGACCTCTGTACTCGAGCGTGGCGTTGGCACAGGACTAGAGTCCCTCGACGTACCTTCTCTCTGGTGTGTTATGACATCACTTACTTTGAGGCCAGGCCTTACGTCTACCGATTGGAAAACATGTTTTTCCAAGAAAACATGTATCCAAAGGAAGATACTGAGTACGAGCCTGAGTATATCACCAAGGGTGCTAGGCATTACGGGAGATTCGTTTACTAGTACCGGAGGGGATACTTTCCTGCTCTTCCTGAATTTGTGGCCATCCCTGAAACTCCAAGCTACGAACGCATAATGGTTCGCTATGATCCGGTTCGCGTGAGCCCCCAGCTGGGATTCGATGTCGTCGCACCACCTCTATGGTCTGCTGATATTTTCAAAGGCTGCTATGACGGGATGCTATACGGGAAGAGAATTGCTCTACTGATGGATGAGCTTTCGTTGACTTAACCCTCCAGAGAGAGACAAGGAGAGAATACCCCAAGTTGGGTTTCCTTTTGGAATTCCCAGACTCGCCGAGTTGTGTTATCTCAAGCTCAACTCCAGGCCAGCAAAGCTCCTGCGCTCTTGATCACAGGGTATCTCTATAAGTCAAAATGCTTTCTGGACGTGACACAATATGGCTTCTATTCCCTGCTGGACCATGACCATCACATGTGTTAAGAAGAATTATCTCAAGGTGAGGACTTAGTATTCGGATGACTTCAAATAAGCGCACTTCATTTATTTTTATGAATAGTGCGAACACTAACTTACCTTCCCATGGCAGTGCTGTTTGAAGTGATTCGCGTCTGGGGACAGCAGTGAAGGCTTCAATGATTTATGCCGCGCAAAGAAGAAGATCAAACCTCAGGTTACTATTGCTCCCGCACGGACAATGGATCCGCAAGTTCAGAAGGTGGTCTCAAAAGCGCTCGAAGCCTTCCTTGCACCCTTTGTCAAATATTTGAAGAAGAAGAGGTTCGCTGATGAGCCCGAGACAAGTGATTCGGTGACCCAACAATCTAAACGCCCGTGGAACAATCCTGCTCCCACGGCTCGTGCCAAGAAAGATCAAGCACCTCCTGCAAAGAAGGGTCAAGCTCCTGCTGCAAAGAAGGGCCAAGCTCCTCCTGCTCCTTCTAAGAAAGCAACTGGGAAGAAAAAAATTGTCGCGCGAAAAGGTACTCAAGTCATCTTCCTTCTTGAGTTATGATAAGTTTTGTCCTGACACTCAATTGTTGCCTTTGTTACAGGCAGCGATAGCCCAGATCAACGGGTGGAAGGTATGACTGAGGATGAGGCACTCGCAGAGTCTAGGATTATGGCTGAGGTGAGAGAGAGAAAGGAGAAAGATGAAGAAGACCGCCGAATTCAGGCAGTTGTTCAGAGGAGTCTTGAAGATCTTAAAGATCATGAGCAACCTTCGTGCGCAGTTGTGATTCAGATGCAGCAGGCCCAAAGGAACTTCCACGATCTCATTGGTGATGAAGATGAAGAAGGTACTCTTTTTAAATTTGCTCTGTCACACCATGAACTTATCTTGCGCGCATTATACCACGGGGTGTCTAGGAATGATATTCGAAAATGGTTAAGAGATCAATGTGGAGAATCCTCAGGTACATCCGCCTTTTTGGTGTCGTCATGCTTTATTTTTCCCTCTTCAAGAGATGATGATAGTGCACATACACTTCCTTTTCTTCCTCAAAATAAGGTTCCACACATAATAACAATATTCCACACCTAATAAGGTTATGAAAAATTTAAAGGAATTGACTTTGCGCAGATATACCATATGAAAGTGGAAAGAGTGGGTATCACAGCTCTATAAACTTTGTTATAGTTAATTTTTTCATCTTGAATTAACAGTGAACTTTACATTGTAGCAGACGCAGAACCATTGGTTCAAAGATCCCGCCGGCTTTGCAGCGCTGTTGTTCGCATGCCTCAATCTGTTATTGAGGCCAACCAGGGGGACAAGGCAGTGGAAGGGGTTGCAGTCATGCCTCAAGGGCCTGGCACTGAAGAGGCTGCTATCGCGCCGCATGGGCCTATCAATGCTGAAACAGTTGATCTTGAGAGAGAGCGCCTCGAACTCATCATCGAGCAAGAGGAAGAGGAACTTCAGCAAGAGCAAGAGAAAAGTGTTGAAACTGCCAATCAGAGTCTTGCATAAACTGACTCGCGCGTTGCAAGGGACACTTCCCCGAGAGTCGATGCCCCTGAGCAAAGTTCAATTCCAACTGAAACTCAAAGGGAAGTAACTTCTACTTCTGAAGCTCCTTCAAGTGTCTCACCTGCAGCTGCATTTCCAACTGAGGCCCCCCTTGGAACAGTCGAGGGAACTGAGATTTCTCAAGAGGCGGTGACTTCAAATCCCCCACCTCAAAATATTCCAGTTAACGAATGAGGGGCTGAACGTGAGTCTAATGTGAGTGGTGTTGCGCTCGATCAGGACATGGCGGATGTTCAATGATCAATCTATGACACTGACGTCGATGCGGATCCTGGAACACAACTTAACGTCGCACCGGAAAATGTGCAAGAAGTTCCAGAGTCTGCGCCAAGTTTGATCGAAGCAGGATGGAATGAAGACGCAGTTATGGCTAAGCCTCATCTAGATGCAACCTCAAAGACCACTACTCTAGTGGCCGCGACTGAGGTGCCGGAAAGAATCACTCCACCTGTGCTAAACATTTCAAGAAGTGATGCATCCTCAGAGGGCCCTAGTGAAAACTTGTCACTTCCTAGCATGGTTGTTAATTCCTCTGGATTTGATTGGGATGCGCTCTTCGCTCGAAATCCATGGGCGGTGTGGGGTTCGCAGGTTGCTCAACTAGTTGTTGCCGAAAGGAACTATGCAATTCCTGATGAATACTTCGGGCGTGAAGCTCTGACAGACCAGAGGTTAGCTGAGGAAACCTATTCTTGTGGCCAAACAGCGACTCCAATTGCCTCACTTCAGCAAATTGTTGAGGGAACTGGTAAGACGGTTTCCATATAAGCGTTTTGCACATCCTATGATCTCATGTCGCCACTAAGTACTTTTCTTTCATTTTTGTATTTACAGGCATAGATAAGGCTTGCCTGGAATGGCTTATGAAGGTGCGCGTATCATATCCAACGGTGTTTGCAAGAGTTCTGGAGCTAGCGCCCAGAGGTAGGGGGATCTTCTTAAAGAGATGGCCGCTCTCTTGGAAAGAATACGCAACACAACTCCGGCAATCACCTCTATTTCTAGTACTCAATGTCTTCTCTCAAGCGCGTATGGCCTTGAACAAGTCGCAGCAGGTAGGCTAAACCTTGATTTCCTCGTACAAAGGCTGGTCAAGATTAACAATTCTGCGCAACTCAAGTTTGGCTATACCAACTATAATAAGGAAAAGGCTGCTCTTAAGACGCGCAAGGAGATGCTTGATGAAGCCATCAAAGAGTTTGAAGAGGCTGTGAAGCATCACAAGAACAACAAGGCCCGCTTGGATCTGTTATCTGCTAACTCTATAAAGCTGTCAGCTGAAGACTCACTTCTGAAAGAATATTTCGTAGATTAGTAGTCTAGTATTGTAATAGTTTGGATTGCTTTAGAACAACGATTTTTGATGTATGAGTTTTTGCACTATTGTAATAATAGCGCGCTATGAACTTTTTCCTTTGCTCTTGCTTCGTATGTAGTAAGCTCTGTTCTACTATTTTTGACTAACTCATGCCTTTAAGCATTCATTCGCCATAATAGGCACTTAATCACGTATTGCTACTATCTAAAAGGTAGGTTTGGGTTAAGCCCAGCTGTTTGTTTAAACAAGCAAACTTTATTCGCATTTTGATGCTATCTTAAAAAAATAGGCTTAAGTATGTTGCCATTTAGACAAGCTTGGGCATCATGTATTGCTGCTATTTTGCAAAAGTAAGGTCGAATGTCAATGACTTTATCTTAACAGATAAATATAGAACTCGCGCGTCAACTGTATGAGAGCAGATAAGATGTTTAATTTTTTCCATTATACATGAATGGGCTTGTTATGCAATTGCCATTATACGCAAATGGGCTTAATTAAGAAAACTGATATCTAGATAGATAGGCTTAGTTTCGCGTATGACTGCTATCTAGACAGATAGTCTTAGTTTCGTGTATGGCTGCTATCTAGACAGATAGGCTTATGCTCGCGTATTCCTGCTATCTAAACAAATAGGCTTTGATTTGCTGCTATTGGGACAGATAGGCTTTGATTTTGCTGCTATCTAAACAGATAGGCTTAGTTTTTATGCTATCTAAACTGATAGGCTTTAGTAGGAAAGATTGCTATCTAGATAGATAGGCTTATAAGACATGCATTGGTGCTATCTAGATAGATAGGCTTTAAGTTTGCAAATTAATTAACTCATTCTCCCAACAAACAATAAAATGGACCCAGCAATTGATAAAAGAGCTCTCATATGGGAGAGTTATTATCATTAATTGAATCCTCATATGGGAGGAAAATGGACAATTTAAATGGAAAGCAAAAAGAGAAGGCTAGGGGTAGTACTTCTTAAGCCATCGCATGTTGATCGGGGTGGCAGTCGTGGCAGTCCCATGGCAACACAAAATAGTACAATATCCACTATCAAATACTTCTTTGACCTCAAAATGTCCTTCCCAGTTGGAAGCGAATTTGGGGTGAGCTGATTCGCGCATGAAATGGTCGGATGCTCGCAGGACTATATCTCCCACTGTGAAGTCTCGGCGCTGGACAGTCTTGTTGTAGGCTCGAGATATTCTCTCCTTGTACTTTGTATTTTTCCTTTTGGCTTGTTCGTGCTTCTCCTCCAGCAAAATGAAGTAGTGGTCAAGTTCATTGTCATATATGAGGCACTGAAGGCCAATCTCGCAGAGTTAACCTTAACTTCAGCAGGCACAACTGCTTCAGCTCCATAGCAAAGCGAAAATGGGGAGGCCCTCGTAGGATTTATTGATGATGTGCGATATGCCCACAATGATGTACCCAAGGAATCTGCCCACTTATTGTGATCATCAGCGACCATCTTGCTTAGAATCCTGAGAAGTGTCTTGTTTGTAGCTTCTGCTTGACCATTTCCTTTCGGGTAATAAGGCCTCGAGCATACTTGCCTCACATTATACTCCAACAGCTTTGAAGCTCTTTTTCGATTAGCGAAGGGCGTCCCATTATCGGATAGGATCATATTTAGAATCCCAAAACGATATATGATATTCTCTTGAATGAACTTGACGACCGCCAATGCGTTTGCTGTCTTTAGTGGGACTGCTTCGACCCACTTGGTGAATTGCTCTGTCCCGGTCAAGATGAACTGATTCCCGTGCGATGGAGGACGAATGGGACCAATGAAGTCCAGGGACCAGTGTGAAATGGCCAGGGGGTTCCCAATGTGTGTAAATCAACTGCAGGAGCATGAATCAGGTTGCGATGGAACTGACATTGCTGGAATCTTCTGAACTTCGCGCGACAATCAACCTCCATAGTTGGCCAAAAATAACCAACAGTTAAGAGCTGTCTACACAACTTCGCGCCTCCTTGATGTTCCACCTCGTGAGACATTTCCATCACTTCCTGGATTTCATGACCATTCAGGCTTCTGAGCAAGTTTCCCTCATGCCCCTTTATCCACAACAAGTTTTCCTTTGGCACGTACCGAGCTGACTTCCTCTTGAGCTTCCCAGCCTCTTTCCTGTCACTTGGAAGGATTTCGTCTTGCAGATAGTCGATCAGAGGCTTCCCCCAATCTGCCTCGCCATCGATCGCACCAATTTTTAAAGAATCTTTCAACATAGCACATTTCTCGTAGTTCCCTTGTGAAAGGGGAGTAAGCAGGTAGAAATACAGTACATATACTCTAGAAGGGGGTTGAATAGAGTATGAAAACTTTTTGCAAAACTTGCAGAAGAGAAGAGTTTATGTGAAGAGCAATGGAGTTCAAGGCCTTCAAAAAAGTCCCAAGCCTTTGAACAGAAAAACAGTTTAAGTGAAAACACACAAGTATTTTTCAGGGCCTTGAAAAGAGTTTCAAACCCTTGAAAACAGACTTGTTTGAATGATGCAAAAACTAAGTATGCAAATGAAACTATAAATGCACAAGACACAGGATTTATAGAGTTCAGTCCACTTAGACCTACGTCTCTACCTCAGGGATCTTCTCCCTGCAGGATTTTCAACACAATTCTTATTAATAAAAAGCTAAGCCCTAGATCTCAAGCACAGAGATATGCCTTACTCTGTTACAGCTTGTGGTTCTCTCTAACCTATCTAGTACATGCTCTAGCTAACTGATTAACTAAGAATTCTATATTGTTCACTTTGAACAATCCTTGAGAATGAGAGCTAGAAGTAGTATAAGAATTTATATACAAATAATGATCAGAATAGAAGAACACTAAAAGTGTGAAACTGCAGTAAAGAATGAAATGATCTTCTGTGTGTTGGATTGTGATAATGATGTGCTTCTTTGATGCTTGTCAATCCTGAAATGTGTCTCTCTTTTTTTCCCGTTGAGTGTTGTTGTTGTTGATTTAAAATGATCTCTATTTATACAGCTTAGATGCTCTGCAAATCTTCCCTGATTTTCAGCAACAAACTTCATGTTTTGTAGGCAACAGCTTTGAATCTTTTAACACCCTTCTCAAACGGATAGTTGATCATAATTTCGAGATAGTGTTCTGATATTTTCTTTAAACATATTGGGAAGCTGTCAAGAGTGTCTGATTGATCACAGAATCACATTCTCTCCATGTTTCCTTTCCTGCAAAATCCAGATTAGGAAACCAATCCTGCAAACCATGAAATAAAATTTCCCTGCAAAATTGAGTCAGACAAATAGATTAGGTGGTGTTAAATATATCAAAATATTTTTTCTTTCATCACCAAATAATACCAGATTAAGCATAGGGGTGCGAGAGGTAGAATCAAATCAGAAGAGTTCAGAAGAACTCCCCATAAGTATAACATATAGGTCAGACAGTTTCAAGGCTTTGAATCATGTATCGAGCTCTGCTAATTCAAGCCTGTGAAACCTGATTCAAGGCTTTGAAAACTGGTTTAAGGCTTGCTATTTCAAGCCTGTGATACCTGTGAACTTACAATCTCCCCCTTGATGAAGGACAAAACCTCAATCTCTTTGATCCTTAGTTTCTGCGAAAAAAATACTAATTAGCACAAATAGTAGTAACACATTGGTTCCAAAAAATCCAACTTATTCAATAGCATACTTAATCAGAAAAACGCATAAATCCAAATAATCCTACTGACCAAAAAGGTAGGTCACCAAAACATAAAAAACCTAAGATTTATCCCCTTTTTGACTTTCATCAAAAAGAATGATAAAATGTTGGATCAGAGTCTTTGGAAAATTTTGAAAAACAAACTTAAGAAAAGAGATATGGGAAAGAAAGAGTAGGAAAGATTTTATAGGGTTGGGTCTTCATCTCTATCATGATCTCCTTCTTCTTCCTTAGTGTCTTCATCATTATCCTAGTCTTATTCACCCTCTTCATTCTCACCAGCAATCTCTTCTTCATCCTGATCTTCAGGTTCTGGAATGATTGGCTTTGGAAATTTCTTCTTCTTCGGTTTATTAGCAAGGCATCTGAATCAGAACTGTCTACTTCATCTCCCTCTTGAGCGGCTTGTCTACCACTTGTTTTCCTTTGTCCTTTTCTTGAGTAGCCTCTTCCTGGTTTGAGTGTTCAATGGGCAAGTTTTTGTCAGAACCATATTTCTTTATACCTTCTTCATCCTCTGGGACATCAAACACAGTCATGCTTCTAAAGATGGTCTCCACCATGTACTTCACCTGCCTGAGATCAGTCTCAAACCCATGTTGATTCTCTTTGATTTCATTAGAATCCATCTCTAAACCATCAAGTCTCTAAAGAATTGAAGACAAGTCGGGAGACTGAGAGGTCTGGCTTGAAGTAGGGGTCAAGGCCTTGGGCTTAAGAAACTTCTTTGCACCCAATTCTTCTTCAATCTAATCTGAATAAAACTTCCAAAATTTTGCCTTGGTCTTCACCACTCCAATATTCTCAAATGCTTTCTCATTAAGCAAACCAATCCCATAAGTTATAGACTCTTCACCAGTAGTTGGAATCTCAAGGTGTTGGAAGAATAGTGTGAGTAAATTAGCATAAGATAAAGGATGCTTTCCCTGATCTGTTTGGCTAAACAGCATGTGTTCCATTACAAGCTTCTGAAGTTCAATGTCATACCAATGCATAATCATATACATAATGTATAGCACAATCTCAGTCATAAACTCCTTGGAATGTTCCCTTGGGAAGATACATCTCATCAAGATAGTGAATAAAACTTTGGCTTCAACATTTAAAATAGAGTGTGTTAACTGTTTAGATGAGTCAGGGGTGTTGGGTAGAAAGAATTCTTCTTTGTCCAACTTTAAGACTTCACTTTTTGGGGGATGGCTCTGTGTGTCATACCTCTTAGGACAGCCTAGGACAGATGCAAACTCAGCATGATCTAGTTCCATAGTAACACCAGCAAGTCTAGTCTTGATTACTAAATGTGGAGAGTTATTAAGTTGCTTCATGTTAACATAGAAGAATATGGTAAGTCTTGGGTAGGCTAGCTCAGGATGGTTTAGCATGAACCACGGAGAGCTTTTCTTTAACATAGTAATGCAATTCAGATTCATTCCAAGCAACATAGTCATACTGATCAAGCTACAGAAATGAATAGGCCTACAGGCAAAACCATCCAACCACTGACCTTTGGAAGTGTTTGAGATGAACCAAGATTCACCAGGAGCATAAATCTTGGAGTAGATCTGCAAGGCTCTTTCCACATTGTCTTATGGTTTTTCCTCTGTCACCTTTTCTTTTCCCTTTTCAGCTTGAGAGGCCTTCTTCTTTTTCTTTAACTTATTGGGGTTTGAGATATGTGTTTCTGGTTGCTTTTCTGCAGCAGCCTTCTCTTTCTTATTCTTCTTCTTGTCTGAAGATTGTGTCACATCCTTCTTATTTTTCTTCTTTCGTGGAGGAAGTTCTGCAACAACTTCTGCACTGGGAGTCCTAGAACTTGAATCCCCACTGATTGTTTAAAATTCATCCTCAACTGTCTTTCTCTTCTTCTCTGTACAGGGCTTTGAACCTCCGGCCATCTTGATTCTATCAGAGGCTCTCTAAGCTCATTAGGGTTTTGGAAAAGAATAGAGAGATGTAGGATTGATATGGAGAAAAGGAGAAGAGAAGAAGATAAATACTAAAGTAGTTTGAGTTTGAAAAGGAAACTGCAATATCTTTTTGATCTCAAAAGATTTGTGATGATCATAAAAGATTCAAATATTTGAAGCCGTTGGAAATAAATAATTTAATACTATACTTGGCTAAAAAAGATTTTGAAAAAGGTAGGGGCAATATTGAGCAAATATCTACAAAGATAGCACCCAATACTTAATGATCCAAGAATTATTGACTATCAAGTTATCAGACTTATTTTCAAGGCTTTGAAAATAATTGCAAGGTCTTGAAACGCTGCTATACTGAATCAAGTAATATCAATGTTATGAAAGGATTTTCAAGGCTTTGAAAATCGGTTCAAACCTTTGAAACACATAATAACTTACCTTCCTTACATGATGCTCCCCCTAAACCAATGCATCTTTATTTACCGTGCCTAATTCCAGCCTTAGAGCTGAAAATCTTTCATCTGGCAATGGTAAGTTGCATGTTCGTAGAAACAAATTCAAGAACAATATCACCTTTCTCAGCATGATCTCTGATGAAATGGTGTCTGACATCAATATGCTTGGTTCTTGAATGCTGAACTGGATTCTTTGTAATTGATATTGTACTAGTGTTGTCACACTTGATAGGTATCCTTCTGAAATCAAATCCAAGATCCCTCAACTGTTGAGCAATCCATAACACTTGTGAGAAACAAGCTCCAGCAGATATATATTCAGATTCAGCTGTTGATAGAGAAACTGAGTTTTGTTTCTTGGAGTGCCTACAGATCAAGGAGGACCCAATGAATTGGCAAGTTCCCGAAGTGCTTTTCCTATCAACTTTGTAACCTGCAAAGTCAGCATCTGAAAAGCCATGCAAAGAAAAATTAGAATGTCTTGGATACCAAAGCCTTAAGTCTTTGTTACCATTGAGATATCTGAATATTCTCTTCACAACACTTAAGTGTGATTCATTTGGATCATCTTGAAATCTTTCACACATACATAAAGTGAACATGATATCTGGTCTACGAGTAGTAAGGTGTGGTAGTGATCCAATCATACCTCTATACTCTTTCACATTGACACTCTTACCAGATTCATCCTTATCTAAGGACAGTGTAGAACTCATGAAGGTCTTGATTTCTTTGGATTGAGACAAAATGTACTTGTTCAATAAGACCCTAGTTTACTTGCTTTGATGTAGGAAGATGCCCTTCTTCAACTGATGTATTTGAAGTCCAAGGAAGAAGTTCAACTCTCCCATCATGATCATTTTAAATTCCCTGCTCATAAGACTTGATAATTATTTGCATAATAGATCATTAGTAGCTCCAAAAAGAATATCATCAACATAAATCTCAACTACAAGTAAATATTTCTCGTGAGTCTTATGTAGGGTTTTGATCATGGATACGCAGCGGAAAAATATAATTTATCCATTCAATACCCTCCAAGGATCACAGGACAAGAGACATAACGATGGTAAGGGAAGAAATCAAGTTACACACCTTAGGATTTCTCCTGTGATGACTTGTAACGTGAATTGTGTCACGTCTCTACGGTTGATCAACGCCTAGAGGTGAGATCTAGATCCTCCAACTCCTTGTTCTAGCTAGGAAGAATGGAAGAGGAATAAGGAATCAATCAGTAATGGAACATCAAGGTGGCGGCTCCCTTTCACGGCCGAAGGGTAAGGGGGCAGTCCCAAGGGGGGGTGGTCGGCCCTTGCTTGGGACTTGATCTCTCTCCTTGCTTTATTCTATCCTACTCTATCATATATATGTGTGTGTAGAGAGAAAAATAAGCTAGGAGTGTTCTTTATATAGTCCAACAACTCCTTGTCCGACTATATAAAGAACCCCTCTCATAATCCTACTCAAATAGGATTAGTCCCCTTTTGCAAACTAGTCATAATCATGTCCATACGTGGATTAGTTCTCTTTGCAAATTAATACTAATCATGTCTCTACATGAATTAGGCCACCTTGGAAAATCCTAATCATGTCTATACATGGATTAGTCCAACTTGCATATTAGTCCTACTAAGTTAGCAAGTTGTTGCGATTTGATCCTTCTAATTAATTAATCATATTAATTAATTAATTCCCAAGTCTAGTTCACCCCTATATGGCGTGTGACTCCATAGTTTCTATTTATTTGGTAGTAACTATTTACTAATATGGAGCGGCCTCTAGCAAGACATCCATTCTAGCCAACAAATAGAATAGTCATCATGACAAACCTTGTGCAAGTAATTGTTTCATCCCTTTGTCCCAATATCCGGATTGGACACGAGACATACAAGTCACACTCGTATATCCAATCCATAGTTTCTCGATCCTAGGAATAGCCTTATTCGTGCGAATAACATCAATATCCTTTATTGATTTATTTGAGTCTGGCCAGACATTTTATAAGCACTATCCCTCAAGTGGCCTAGGATATTTGCTCCTGTTGTGTGGGAGGGAAAAATTCTATCTACGTCCACTACGATCTCTAATATTGCTTCTTATTGTATCCAGTAAACGCCTTTATAGTTACCCAGTTACGGTGTAGCGTTTGACGCTACCAAAATCACAAGAATCCACAACTAGATAATCTAGTGACTTCAAGTCTAAGGATGACAATACCATTGCACCACGAGAAGCGCTTGTGACTCAACATAACATGTATGTATCCTTCTGGGAGATGGGTCAATCTAGTGCGCCATTACCCTTAATGCACACCCATGTGTTGGATCATGATATCTCCATATCAATCCAACCCCATACTTGTCTATAGATGATTGTCCTATTTAATCATTATAATGGACTAGGGATATTCAAGAATATAACACTTATATTCTTAGGACTTCATTCATGTTAACATATCTCCATATCGATAACATAATGAATCGTAAATCCACATATTTGTCACAATAGGTTGATTGCCTCTAGGGCACAATTCCAACAATATCCCACTTGCAATAGAGTCAATCTCCTGCATCATATGCCTATTGATCTAGCGCGGCCCTCCACGCTTACACTGCATAGGGGCGTGGTTGGTGAGACATGCGCTGGTACTTTGCAAATATTCACATCTCCTCTATCAACAATTTGATTGAGATTGAATATTCTGAGTAAGTGCATCTCATGCAGTAATTTGCTCAGACCTTTACGTTAGAATCGGTGACTGAATCTTGCCTGGAACCTTTCGAGCTCACAACGCTCCCACTAGTGCAAAACATAAAACTTGACTTATAATCTGAAATATTCTTTGTTAGATTTGAATTTCGCATCACTGTAACCCTTTACAGCAAACTCTTCCTATCCTCCATTTATTAAGAATTCATCCTTAGTGCTTCTCAAGTACTAAAGGATAATCTTGATAATTTATCCAGTGACTCACCCGGATTTGACTGGTATCTTTGTGTCATGCCATATGACACAACTGGCCTAGTACAAAACATGGCGTATCTCATGAATCTTATTCATACGGTCCCTTCCCAATCTAATTGGAAAGACAACTAGTCTTCAAAAGACTAACTCAATGTGACATAGGTAGAATCCATATTCTATACATGTTGAACCATTTCAACACCTTTGTCAATGTATGTACTATGACTTAAGCCACACAACCATCTTGATCTATCTCCATAGATCTTCATAGGTTGCTTCGCCTAAGTCTATCACTGAAAATTAATTCCATGGTCAATCTACGTAAGTTGGGACGTCATCCCCAATGATTAGTATGTCTCCACATACAAGACCAGAAACATAACTATGCTCCCACTAACCTTCTTGTAAACACAAGTCTCCTCTTCTATTTTGATGGAACCAAACTCTTTTGATTGCATCATCAATTTGAAGAATACAACTTCAAGAAGCTTGACTCAATCTAGGGATAGATTGCTACAAGCAAGATGCGAATGGATTTAAGCATCACAACTGGGAAAGATTTCGTCATAGTCTATACTATGAACTCACAGGATATCCTTACCCAACCAATTTCCCTTAAAGGTAATCATATTACCATCCATGTTGGTTTCCTCATAACCCACTTGCACCTTTCAGGTGGTTCCAACAAAGTCCTTACTTCGTTGGTATACATGGATTCCATTTTGTATCCCATGGCTCCTAGCCATTTCTGAGAGTATGGCCCATACGTGGCCATCTCATAGGTTGTAGGCTCATCTCGATGAGCAATATATTACAGGTTATGATAAATCCTCATTTCTCTAGTCCTCGATATATCCTACCTGACCTACGAGGTTCTTGTGTTTTCAGAGTAGGTTGCTCCACAACACCTTGTGATCCTGCTCATGTTCCATCAAAAGGATCAATGTTCTGTTGTGGTTCTTGAACTTTTCAAGTTCTACTGTCCTCTCACTGTTTCTTTTAGAGATAATCTCTACCTAGAAACACTGTGGTTCGAGAAACAAACAGTTTGTTCTCGATTAGGTTGTAGAAATAATATCCTTTTCAGGATATCCCACAAAAAATTTATCCGACTTGGGTCCAAGTTTATTTGTAAACTTTTTACATAAACTTCATAACCCCAAATCTTTATGAATGACATACTAGGACACTTCCTAGTCCATATCTCATATGGTGTTTTTCATAATCTGTTTTGATGGAACAAGGTTAAGGGGGAAATTTGCTGTTATTAGAACATAGCCCCCAAAAGTAAACTGGAAGTTCTATTTGACTCATTATGGACCGAACCATGTCCTACAAGATCCGAACTCTCCTTTTAGACACGCCAAACCCATGTGGCCTGCTAGGTGGAGCGAGTTTTGGATCATATCCAATACTCCCATAGATTCTTGTCAAATTCTTGGCTCAAGTACTCTCCTCTACGATCGAATCGTATAGCCATGATACTTTTGCCAAACTTGCTTTCTATTTCATTCCTGAATTCTTTGAACAATTCAAAGGATTCTGATTTTTTTTCTTCATAAGATACACAAATCCATATTTCTCTGATCCCATCAGTAAATATGATGAAGTACTGAAAACCATCTTTAGCACTTGTGCTTAGCGGCCTTCATACATCAATATGTATGATTCCCAAAAGATCATATCTTTTCCTAATAAGTCTTACATGTCTCATATGATTCAATAATCAAATGAGTTCCATAAATCCATCCTCATGGAGTTCTAGATATGTATCTCTTATTTATGAGGCTTAAACGATAATGCTAAAGATAAGTGAAGTTCATATCATTATATTCAAACCTCTTGGTATTAATGTTATAGATGAAATCATTATGATCAAGGATATACAATCCACTTAGACAAAACTGCATTACAATAATGCATATCAGAATAAATGGAACAACATTTGTCCTTTATTATGATAAGGAGCTTTCTTGTCCAAACAAGAAACCATGATAATGATCCTACTCATAGCAAGGACATTTTCATAAAGGTAGAAATAATTCCCTATGGCTAATTCAGCAACTCCTTGCTTCATTGCCCCACGTGTAGGATTATTTCTTTCTTATCCAATTGTTTTCATTTCTTGAGATCCTCCACATTTCTATAAATGTGAGATCCTCATCTAGTATCATATACTCATGATGATGAGATAGACACATTGTTTTCTATAACAAAATACCTATATTGAAATTCATAATTCTTTTATTACTTACTTCCAGGTACTTTGGGTAGTGTTTCTTCCTCTACACCACCTATGGGACTCCAAGGCAACTTGGATTTAGCAACAGGCTTGCTTTATACCCATGGGGTCGGCGCAAAACATTTTTCCCTTACCCATGCTGTTAACCATTAACAACTTCGCCCATGCCCATTATGAGTGTTTTGTTTAGTAATTTTCAATCATATTGAGTAAATCTCCTTTGAACAAAACTATAATTGCATCAAATGCAATTCTTGGTCCACTTGGGTGAATAACCGTTTATTCTTTATCTATCTCATAGATAATGCCCATTCACTAATGTTTCAATCATATTGAATTAGCTTATTTGCATAACGCAAAGTGGAGCAACACTTCAAACCTTTCATGTCTAGCTCGCTCTTTTGAAAGAGCTTCTTTCAATGTTTAAATATCATACTTCTCTATGTTTTTCTTCTTTCTTCCAAAGCTCAGAGTTCATGGCGGCTAACATTAGGAAAGTCATAACCAAAGAACCATTCTTTGGTGTTCCTTTCATTATGTTTTAGTGTGTTTGGGTAGTTGGTGTGAAGTTAACTTTATGTTCTACAATTTACAACAATTTTTCTTTTATTTTGAGAACAGTTCTCAATTTTATACAAGTCTAGAAGATAAAGTCGCGTTTTGTTTGTTTAATGCCATGGGCATTCAACACAATAGGTTTATGCAAAGTTTGTGACGTATAACTATATTCAACAAGGATTTAAGTTTTTAAACATACCTCCCACTATTTTACTACGGATTAATAACCCTCAAGATATTAATGCGGAAAATATCATTATATTTTCTAGTGGGCCAAGATCCATGTTTTATCTCCTTTTGAGCTTGCTTTGGCAAGTCATCCAAAATTTGACTACTTTAGGTAGGAACGATTCCAATTGCATCAAATGCAACTCTTGGTTCAATTGGGCAAATAACTTCTTATATATCCATCTGTATGGATAATCCCAATTGATTGTCTCTAGGTTTTAATCCTATTAAACACCTAGTTGCGTCCAACCTCTTACTTAAACAATTGCACACAAGGTGTGCCATCGCACCACATTATTATTAACCAAGCCGCCATGCATTGGCACGCACGACCTTGGGAAATCATGATAATGATGAGTGTTTAAATAACGAGAAGACAAAACGCAATATTTGAATTTTGTGGGATTTTTCAAATTCAATTTTAATTGTTTTTGTTGATCCATATCACATGATCTATCTATTTGAGTTTGGGCACAACTCCAAATAATAGATCCAGGTTGTCTAATTATCTTATTATCTTAATTGCATGCATCATCCATACACCAACCACAAAATAATAAGACAATAAAATAAACAACCACAAAACAAAATAAAACGAGATGTGGATATGGCTTTTCCTAAACTAATATAATTCCAAGACAATGGAATTATCTATGAACCCTAAAAGCAAACACATCTCCATGCGTCTTCATCTTTTGGTCCATCCTTCAAAGTCATGTGGAATGCTCCATGCTCCATCTCTAGTGGCTTCCGTTGGCTTTGGGCTTCTTTTCTTCAATCTTGGCTAACAATTTATTCTATCTAGCACTAGCTCAAAACTATACTAAATAAAATAAATCTCACAAGTTGAGAAAAAAAATGGCTCTTAGGCCATAAAACTCTAATTAATTATTACAATTAATTGATCAGCTAGCAGGCCGTAAACCAAACCATAAAAATTAAACAATCACACCAAACCACATCCTAAGGCCATATCCAATCATCATGTGATTTGTACATAAACAGTTAAAATCCAATTTTAACGCGCTTAGTCAATTTTAATTAATTTTAGGATTCTAATGTTAAAACGGTCCATGGGGCCCAACAATCCAATTGCCCGAACCCCAAACGAGGACCTCCAAGGCCTTGAGCCGGCCGGCCCCTAGCCCACACGGCTAGGTCGTGGGCTAGGACAGCCCCGGCCCCTTGGCCGTCCCTTACCTGGGCGGCAAGCAAGGACGGGCGGTCCCCTAGGGGGGCCGAACCTCCTTTGGGAGTTGTTTCCAAAACAACTCCCTTTCTTGGTGCCCAAGTTTGGTTGTTTCGTTGTATGAAAAGAACTCCTTCTTTTAATAGGATGGCCAAACCCTAGATCTAAGATCCTAAAATTTCTCAAACTCACTAATTCATGCATTCAATGCAATAATTAGATCTTGTTATGATTGATTATTGACAAATTGCATCATATGCTTGATTTGTCTTGTTTTACGCGATAAACAATAAATTTAAAGTGTAAAACTATCAAAAACGTAACACATAAACCACGTTTATGCTCTACGGCATGTGGCTCTGATACCACTGTAGGGTTTTGATCATGGATACGCAGCGGAAAAATATAATTTATCCATTCAATACCCTCCAAGGATCACAGGACAAGAGACATAACGATGGTAAGGGAAGAAATCAAGTTACACACCTTAGGGTTTCTCCCTGTGATGACTCGTAACGTGAATTGTGTCACGTCTCTACGGTTGATACATGCCTAGAGGTGATATATAGATCCTCCAACTCCTTGTGTTAGCTAGGAAGAATGGAAGAGGAAGAAGGAATGAATCAACAATGGAGCACCAAGGTGGCGACTCCCTTTCATGGCCGACGGGTAAGGGGGGCGGTCCCAGGGGGGTTCGGCCCTTGCTTGTGACTTTCTCTCTCTTCTTGCTTTATTCTCTCCTACTCTATCATATAGATGTGTGTGTAGAGAGAAAAATAATCTAGGAGTGTTTTTTATATAGTCCAACAACTCTTTGTCCTACTATATAAGGACCCCTCTCCTAATCCTACTCAAATAAGGATTAGTCCCCTTTTGCAAACTAGTCCTAATCATGTCCATACATGGATTAGTTATCTTCACAAATTAATCTTAATCATGTCTCTACATGAATTAGGCCACCTTGGCAAATCCTAATCATGTATATACATGGATTAGTCCAACTTGCATATTAGTCCTACTAAGTTAGCAAGTTGTTGCGATTTGATCCTTCTAATTAATTAATCATATTATTTAATTAATTCCCAAGTCTAGTTCACCGCTATATGGTGTGTGACCCCATAGGTTCTCTTTATTTGGTAGTAACTATTTACTAATATGGAGCGTCCTCTAGCAAGACATCCATTCTAGCCAACAAATAGAATAGTCATCATGACAAACCTTGTGCAAGTAATTGTCTCATCCCTTTGTCCCAATATCCGGATTGGACACGAGACATACAAGTCAAACTCGTATATCCAATCCGTAGTTTCTTGATCCTGGGAATAGCCTTATTCGTGCAAATAACATCAATATCATATATTGATTTATTTGAGTCTGGCCTGACATTTTATAAGCACTATCCCTCGAGTGGCCTAGGATATTTGCTCCCGTTATGTGGGAGGGACAAATTCTAACTACCTCCACTAAGATCTCTAAGCTTGCTTCTTATTGTATCCAGTACACGCCTTTATAGCTACCCGGTTACGGTGTAGCGTTTGACGCTACCAAAATCACAATAATCCACAACTAGATAATCTAGTGACTTCAAGTCTAAGGATGACAATACCATTGCACCACGAGAAGCGCTTGTGACTCAACATAACATGATGTAGCCTTCTCGGAGATGGGTCAATCCAGTGCGCCATTACCCTTAATGCACACCCATGTGTTGGATCATGATATCTCCATATCAATCCAACCCCATACTAGTCTATAGATGATTGTCCTATTTAATCATTATAATGGACTACGGATATTCAAGAATATAACACTTATATTCTTAGGACTTCATTCATGTTAACATATCTCCATATCGATAACATAATGAATCGTAAATCCACATATTTGTCACAATAGGTTGATTGCCTCTTGGGCACAATTCCAACATCTTAATGAAAAGGGTTTTGTCTACCAATCCTCTTTTGAAATAATTTTCAAGAAAAAACTTTGACAATCTTTCATACCAAGCTCTTGGAGCTTGTTTCAAACCATAAAGAGCTTTGTCAAGTTACTTATCACTTTTAAAACCAAGAGGTTGTGCAACATAAACTTCCTCTTGTAAGTAACCATTCAAGAATGCACACTTCACATCCATCTAAAATAGTTTCATGTTCATGTAAGATGCAAAAGCAAGTAAAATTCTAATGGCTTCTAACCTGGCAACAGGAGCAAAGTTTCCTCATAATCAATACCTTCATCTTGGTTGTAGCCTTGAGCAACTAACCTTGCTTTGATTCTGATCAGTTTGCCATTTTCATCTAGTTTGTTTCTGAACATTCATCTGGTACCAATGACAGACTGGTTTGTTGGTGGGGGAACTAGGTTCCACACATTATTTCTTTCAAACGGTGTTCACTTTGCATAGCTATGATACAGTCTGCTTCTTGTAATTCTTCCTTCACAGTTTTGGGTTCTATAAGAGAAATAAAAGCATTAAAAACACAAAGATTCTTCAATTGTGATCTTGTTTTGTACCGGTGGTTGGATCAGAGATGATGTTGTCAGCTGAATGAGATGAAAGATATTTGAATCTCTTTCTTGGAGACCAGCGTTAAGGCTCTCCATATTGCTTCTCTGGTCTTGAAGTAGTAGCCTGATCACTCATATCATTATGATCATTCTTGTCAAGGCTTTGATCTCTATTTTCAAGGCCTTGAGACATGTTTTCAAGGTATTGAAAATGGCTTCAGTTTCCTTCTGAACCTTTCTTGAAACCAAGTGAGTTTTCAGCTTCTTCTTCTCATTCATGCTTGTTTAGATTCAAGTCTGCAAAACTTTCACTCAAAGAACCATCATAGCTTTCATCAAAAAATAACATGAATACTTTCTTCAACTAGCTTGGTTCTTTTATTATAAACTCTATAAGGTTTGCTAGTCAGAGAGTAACCAAGAATGATACCTTCATCACTTCTTGCATCAAACTTAACCCAAGTTGTCCTTTCCATTGTTGTGGACAAAACATGTGCATCCAAAGGGTTTCAAGTATGAAATGTTTGGATTTTTCCCTTTGAAAAGTTCATAGGGGGTCTTATTCAAGATTGGTCTGATCAAGCACCTGTTCAAAATGTAATTTGCTGTATTCACGGCTTCTGCCCAATAGTGTTTTGGCAGCTTGTTTTCTAACAGCATTGTTCTTGACATATCTTCAAGAGCCCTGTTCTTTCTTTCAACAACTCCATTCTGTTGAGGAGTTCTAGGAGAAGAGAAATTAAGATAGATACCATGCGTAACACTGAAAAATTCTAATTGATCAAATCTCTACCATGGTCACTTCTGATTGAAGCAACAGGTAGGTTTTTCAAGGTTTGAAGTTCTCTGCAAAGCTTTGAAAATTCAGAGAGGGCTTCAAATTTTTCTTTAATAAAAATAACCTAAGTAAATCTAGAATAGTCATCTATAATAACTAGCATATACCTCTTCGCTTTTTCTTGGTGTCCTCATAGGACCACAGAGATCCATATGAAGTAACTCAATAGGTCTAGTAGTACTTACAAATTTCTTTGGATTGAATGAGCTCAGGTCTACTTACCCTGAGCACAAGTTTTGCACACTTCATCATCTTTGAACTTGATAGATGGTAATCCTCTTACCAGATCTTTGGAGATCAACTTGTTCAAGGTATGCAAGCTAATGTGACCAAGCTTTCTGTGCCAAAGTTTTGAATCCTCTTTCAAGGCCTTGAGACACTTCTAGCTTTTACCTGCAACTTTGTTAGTCTGAAAAGTATAAACATTGTTTGATTTAGAGGCTGTGAGAATGCAATTGTCAGATTTCTCATTTTGCACCACACACTTATCTTTATCAAAGATAACCTTATTGCCATTGTCACAAAGCTGAGATACACTAAGCAAGTTAAATTTCAAGCCATCAACTAGATATACATCACAAATTGAGTTTTAAGAATCTTTACCAACTTTACCAATACCAAGAATGCTGCATTTGCCTTTGTCACCAAGTGTAATTGAACCTTATGATTGCTCCTTCAATTCTGAGAATAGAGATCTCTTTCCACTCATGTGTCTTGAGCAACCACTGTCCATAAACCATTTCTGTTCTTTGACATTGGTGACAACCTGCAAACACCAATCACTGCCTTACCCAGCTGTTAGACCAAGTGTGGAGTTTGGACTCATACTCAGGATCAACCATGTTAGGTGGTCTGACCCATTTAGGAACCAAAATTTGTCTGACTTGTCCTTTGAGTTGAAATGGAAATGTGTTCCTCATTATGTGAGGGTCTCTTCTTTTGAAAGGACAAGTCATCTTAACATGACCAATTTTGTTGCAAAAATGACACTCATGAGAAGTTTTGTTTCCAGCTTTCACAAATCTGGTATTGTTCTTTCTTGGAAAATTTAGATTTTATCCAATACCAGTTTTGTGAGTGAACAGACTTTGAACTTTCTCCAAGAATCAAGTTCAACTTGTGTTCTGAGCCTGCAAGATTGACTTTGGCTAATTCAGATTCTTGAATTTTCTCAGTAAGATAAGTCTTTTGTTTATTTAATTCATCAACTTGGTGTCTCAGATTCACAAGTCTATCACTCAATAGATAGTTCTCAGTGCCTACTTCCTTGACTAGTGTTTTCAAGGCTTTGAAACTGGTTTTCAAGGCCTTGAATACACTGTCAGTTTTCTTCTGAGAGATTTCAAGATTCTGATTCAGACAAACAAGTTGTAAATTTTCTTTTGCTTTATCATGAACTTTTTCTTTCAAACTCTTCTTCATTTAAAAGCATTGTTCTAAGATATTCTGAGAGAGCTTATTTTGATTTTGAAATCAAACAGGTTACCATTAACTCAATGTTCTTTTCAGAACTTTCATCATGCTTGTCCATGAAGCATAGGTTGGAATTTTCTTCTTCAGATTTAGAGTCACTTGAAGTGTTTGAATCACTCCATGAAGCTATCATAGCTTTCTTTCTCCTATCATGGTCTTTCTTCTGAAAGTTCTTGCTTTTCTTGTGTGGGAAATCTCTTATTAGGTGTCCTGCTTCACCACACTCAAAATAGTTCATGACTTTTGATTTTCTATTTTGTTAAGAAGACTTACCTTTGTAGTCCTTTCTACTGGATGGTCTGTGTCTTTCTCTGTAGAAGTCGTTGTTTCCAAAGTTTTTCTTCATTTTGAGAATTCTTGTCAAGGCTTTGGAAATCAAAGCAAATGGATCTTCTTCATCATCCTCAGTTTCAAGGCTTTGAATTTTCTCATTCTCTTTGGCCTTGAGTGCTAACTTCTTGAAACCTTCTGGTAGTCCTCCATCAGCTTCATTCATGGATATTTCATGTGTAAGAAGCTTCCCTTGTAGGTCATCAAGTTGTAGTGATGAGAGATCTTGAGCTTCCTCAACTGCAGTAGTCTTTTGTTCCCAGTTTTCCTTTGGTAGACTTCTCAGAATCTTCCTCACCTTTTCTTCAATGGAAATATGCTTTCCAAGTGAATCAAGGTTATTGACTATGTTTGTGAATCTTTTAAACATATCTCTGATTGACTCATTTGCATTCATCTTGAATAGCTCATATTGTCTGAGATAGATGTTGATCTTGGTTTGCTTGACTTGACTGGTTCCTTCAAATGTCACCACAAGCTTATCCCGATCTCCTTGGTAGTCTTACAGCCTGAAATCCTATTGAATTCATCTGTACGCAAAGCACGATATAAGATGTTAATATCTTTGTAATTCTTAGACAATTGTTCTAATTCAGATGGAGAGAGAGAGAGAGTCTTCAGATTTGGGAGTTTTGATCCCATCTTTCTCTGTGTAGTAAGCATGAGGTCCATTCTGAATAATGGTTCATAGCTCTATGACTTGATCAATGATGAACATTTTCATCAGGGCTTTTCAGTGGGCAAAATTATCTCCACAAAATAGAGGAGGTCTGTTTGCAGCTCATCCCTGTGAGAAACCACCATCACCTGCAGTACTCATGATCACCAGATGGTTAAATCTATATAGTGATATAAGCTCTGATACCAATTGAAAGGGGAGTAAGCAGGTAGAAATATAGTACAGATACTCTAGAAGCGGGGGTGAATGGAGTATGCCAACTTATTGCAAAACTTGTAAAAGAGAAGAGTTTATGTGAAGAGCAATGGAGTTCAAGGCCTTGAAAACAGTTTCAAGCCTTTGAACAGAAAAACAGTTTAAGTGAAAATAGACAAATCTTTTTCAAGGCCTTGAAAAGAGTTCAAACCCTTGAAAACGAGAAAGTTTTGTATGCTCTAGAGTAAATGATGTGGCTTTGCTCTAACCATACATCACAGAACACGTCAGGAAGAAAGAGAATAAGTGGCAGACAAAAGAAAGTGGATTTCCTACATGTTCTTGACGTGTCATGTGCTGTATTGATTAGAGTACCACGTCATATTTACTCTTAGAGCATGCAATAATTACTCCTTGAAAACAGTGTAGTTTGAATGCTACAAAAACTACAATGCAAATGAAACTGTAAGTGCACAAGACACAGAATTTATAGAGTTCAGTCCACTTGGACCTACGTCTCTAACTCAGGGATCTTCTCCCTGCAGGATTTTCAACACAATTCTTATTAACCAAAAGTTAAGCCCTAGATCTCAAGCACAGAGATATGCATTACTCTATTACAGCTTGTGGTTCTCTCTAACCTATCTAGTACGTGCTCTAGCTAACTGATTAACAAAGAATTCTCTATTGTTCACTTTGAATAATCCTTGAGAATGAGAGCTAGAAGTAGTATAAGAATGATATACAAATAATGCTCAGAACAGAAGAACACTGAAAGTGTAAATTTACAGTAAAGAATGCAGTATTCTTCTGTGTGTTGTGAGAATGATGTGCTTCTTTGATGCTTGTAAATCCTGAAATTTGTCTCTCTTTTTGCCCGTTTAGTGTTGTTGCTGTTTCTTCAAAATGAGCTCTACTTATACAGCTCAGATGCTCTGCAAAGCTTCCCTTATTTTCAGCCACAAACTTCCTGTTTTGTAGGCAATAACTTTGACTCTTTTAACAGCCTTCTCCAATGGATAGTTG
Source organism: Linanthus parryae (assembly GCA_023055425.1). Taxonomy (NCBI): domain Eukaryota; kingdom Viridiplantae; phylum Streptophyta; class Magnoliopsida; order Ericales; family Polemoniaceae; genus Linanthus; species Linanthus parryae. The sequence continues at coordinate 85,551,156 of JALGPY010000008.1, read as the reverse complement.
ATCATAATCTTATGAGATAATGTTCTGATCTTGTATTTAAATAGTTTGGGAAGCTGTCAAGAATGTTTGACTAATCACATAATCACATTCTCTCCATGTTTCCTTTCCTGCAAAATCCAGATTAGGAAACCAATCCTGCAAACTAGGAAATAAGTTTTTCCTGCAAAACTGAGCCAAAAAAATTGATTAGGTGGTGTTAAATATATCAAAATAGTTTGTCTTTCATCACCAAATAATACCAGATTAAGCATTGGGGTGCGATATGTTGAATCAAATCATAAGAGTTCAGAAGGTCTCCCCCTAAGTATAGCATATAGGTCAGACAATTTCAAGGCTTTGAATCCTTTTTCAAGGCCTCGAAATAGCTATGCTATTTCAAGCCTGTGAAACCTGATTCAATGCTTTGAAAAGTGGTTCAAGGCCTTGAAATAGCTCTGCCTGTGAAACCTGTGAACTTACACCTTGTATGATCGCATCATGCAATGACATCTGTGGCCAGTGAATTTCGTACCTTTGCACCTTTATGTAGACGGAGACCTCGTTCTCTCCGCAATAATGCGGATGAATATTTTCAAGCAATATTTGAACGTCCTCTTATGTGACGCATCGCACCAAGATTCCTCCAGGTCCTTTGTAATAGAGCAGATTTTCATGTATGCAGAACCTGTAGGGTTTTGATTCATGGATCGCGCAAACGGAAGCATAATCAAACAAATAACCATGCAAAACCCTCCAAGGATCACAAGTCTAGATGCATAACGATAGTGAAGGTAAGAAATCATAAACACACCTTTGGGTTCTCCTTGATGACTTCAAACGCGAATAGTGTCACGTTCTCTATAGTTGATCCACGCCTAGAGTTGTTCCTAGATCTCCAATCTCCTTGGTGCTAGCCCGGATTGAAAGGAGGGTGAAGAAATCACGCAAAACGAGACACCAAAAGGGGTTCGGCACCCTTTGTGGCGTCGGGGACAAGGGGCGGCGGCAAGGGGGCGGCGTCCCTCTTGTGGCTTGCTCTCTCTCTCCTTTGTTCTCTCCTATTCTTGTTATGTTCTCTTTAGAGCATAAGTATGTAGGGAAGGAAGGAGGAGGGTCCTTTATATAGTCCAACAACTCCTTGTTAACTACCTAAAGGACTTGTTCTAGTCCTACTAGAATTCAATTTAGTCCCTTCCTTGCAAATTAGTCCCTACTAAGTTTGCAAGGTTTTGCAAAGTGATCCTTCTAATTAATTAATCCAATTAATTAATTCCATAATCTAGTACAACTCTATATAGCGTGTGACCCCATAGGTTCTATCTAGTTGGTAGCAACTCTTTGCTAATATGGAGCGGTTTCTAGCAAAACATCCATTCTAGCCAACTAATAGAATAGTCATCTAGACAACCTTGTACAAGTAATTGTCTCATCCCTTTGCCTCCATATCCGGATTGGACACGAGACATACAAGTCACACTCGTATATCCAATCCCTAGTTCCTCGATCCATGGAATAGCCTTATTCGTGCAAATAACATCAATATCCCATATATTGATTTATTTGAGTCTGGCCAGACATTCTATAAGCACTTTCCTCGAGTGGCCTTGGATATTTGCTCCCGTTATGTGGGAGGGGCAAATCCTCTCTACGTCCACTACGATTTCTAAGCTTGCTTCTCATTGTATCCAGTACACGCCTTTATAACTACCCAGTTACGGTGTAGCGTTTAACGCTACCAAGATCACAATGATCCACAACTAGAATATCTAGTGACTTCAAGTCTAAGGATGACAATACCATTGTACCCGAGAAGCACTTGTGACTCAACATAACGTGTATGTAGCCTTCTCGGTAATGGGTCAATCCAGTGCAACATTCCGTAATGCACACCTATGTGTTGGATCGTGATATCTCCATATCAATCCAACCCCATACTAGTCTATAGATGATTGTCCCATTTAATCATTATACTTGACTAGGGATATTTAAGATAAACAACACAATTGTAAATCTAAGGACTTCATTATATTAAATATCCAATAAATAATAAATGAATTTCTAGCCAATTACAAATTCATACTAAACTAGATTGCCTCTAGGGCATCTATTCCAACAGTCTCCCACTTGCACTAGAGCCAATCTGGCGCATCTCGTATGCCCATACTCCTAGTGTGCCCTTCATGCTTCCACTGCGTGAGAGGCTTTGTAAGCGGGTCTGACAGATTATCATCTGTAGGAATCTTGCATATCCGAACGTCTCCTCTATCGATAATATCTCGAATCAGATGGAACTTCCTGAGCACGTGCTTGGACTTCTGGTGCGATCTTGGTTCCTTTGATTGCGCGATCGCCCCAGTGTTGTCACAGAACAACTCCACTGGATCCGCAATGCTAGGGACCACACCAAGTTCAGAAACAAACTTTCTGATCCAAACAGCCTCCTTTGCTGCGCCATTTGCAGCAATGTACTCAGCCTCTGTTGTAGAATCAGCTACCGTCTCTTGCTTGGAACTCTTCCAGCTCACCGCTGCTCCATTCAGGCAAAACACATATCCCGACTGTGATCTAAAGTCATCTCTATCGGTTTGGAAGCTTGCATCGGTGTAACCCCTTACACGCAACTCTTCCTCACCGCCAAACATCAAGAAAGCATCCTTAGTTCTTCTCAAGTACTTTAGGATGTTCTTGACAGCAATCCAGTGACTCTCACCCGGATTGGATTGGTATCTGCTTGTCATACTCAAGGCATATGACACATCTGGTCTAGTACATAACATGGCGTACATGATGGATCCTATGGCCGAGGCATAGGGAATCCTACTCATGCGTTCCTTCTCAATCTCATTGGAAGGACAACCACTCTTTGAAAGAGTGATTCCATGTGACATGGGCAAGAATCCTTTCTTGGAATCTTGCATGTTGAACCGTTTCAACACCTTGTCAATATATGTACTTTGACTTAGGCCTAGCAACCTCTTAGATCTATCTCTATAGATCTTTATACCGAGTATATAGGCTGCTTCCCCTAAGTCTTTCATTGAGAAACACTTTCCTAGCCAATCTTTCACAGATTGCAGCATGGGAATGTCGTTTCCAATGAGTAGTATGTCATCCACATACAAGACCAGAAAAGCTACAGAGCTCCCACTAACCTTCTTGTAGACACAAGACTCATCTTCGTTTCTGATGAAGCCAAACTCTTTGACTACTTCATCAAAACGTCGATTCCAACTCCTAGAAGCTTGCTTCAACCCATAAATGGATCGTTGCAGCTTACAGACTTTGTTGGCTTGCTTTGGATCCTCAAAACCCTCCGGCTGTATCATATACACGTCCTCGAGGAGATTCCCATAAAGGAATGCTGTTTTGACATCCATCTGCCAAATCTCATAGTCGTAATATGCTGCAATCGCAAGTAGGATTCGGATGGATTTGGTCATAGCGACTGGTGAAAAGGTTTCATCATAGTCAATACCATGAATCTGTCTGAATCCTTTAGCCACCAATCGGCCCTTATAGGTAATCACATTACCATCCATGTCGATCTTCTTCTTGAAGACCCACTTGCACCCTATGGGCCGCGCCCCATCAGGTGGTTCCACCAAAGTCCATACTTTGTTGGTATACATGGATTCCATCTCGGATCTCATGGCATCAAGCCACTTCTGCGAGTCTGGGCCACTCATGGCCTCTTCATAGGTAGTAGGCTCATCATCTATGAGCATCGTGTCACCGGAATCAGTCACGAGAAGTCCGTACCTCTCAGGTTCCTGGCGCACTCTACTAGATCTACGAAGCTCTTGTGTTACCTGAACAGGTGGATCCACAACTGCTTGTGATTCCTGTTCATGTTCCATAATCGGTTCTGTGATTTGTGGTTCTTGAACTTCTTCAAGTTCTACATTCCTCCCACTTGCTTCTTTAGAGACAAACTCTCTTTCTAGAAACACGCCGGTCCGAGCAACAAACACTTTGTTCTCGGTTGGATTGTAGAAATAGTATCCCTTAGTTTCCTTAGGGTACCCCACAAATTTACACTTATCCGATTTAGGCCCTAGCTTGTCTGATTGTAAACGTTTTACATAGACATCGCAGCCCCAAATCCTCATGAACGACAGTGTGGGACGCCTCCCACTCCACATCTCATATGGTGTCTTCATGACTGATTTAGATGGAACACGGTTAATGGTAAAAGCTGCACTTAATAGAGCGTAGCCCCAAAACGATAATGGAAGATCGGTTTGACACATCATAGACCGAACCATATCCAATAGGGTTCGATTCCTCCTCTCAGATACGCCATTCCATTGTGGCGTTCCGGGTGGAGTGAGTTGGGACACGATCCCACACTCTCTAAGATAGTCGTCAAACTCTTGGCTCAAGTATTCTCCTCCACGATCCGATCGTAGAGCCTTGATACTTTTGCCAAGTTGCTTCTCTACTTCATTCTTGAATTCCTTGAACACTTCAAAGGATTCGGATTTTGCCCTCATAAGGTACACAAATCCATATCTACTGTAATCATCAGTAAACGTAATGAAGTAGACATAACCACCCCTGGCAGGCGTGGCAAATGGCCCACACACATCGGTATGTATGAGCGCCAATTGCTCACTAGTCCTCTCACCTTTCTTATTGAAAGGGGACTTTGTCATTTTTCCCAATAAACAAGCCTCGCATGTCTCATATGATTCAAAATCAAATGAGTCTAGCAATCCATCCTTATGGAGTCTAGATACACGTTTCTCATTTATGTGGCCTAAACGACAGTGCCATAAATAAGCAGGATTTAAATCATTTATTTTAATCCGCTTGGTATTAATGTTGTAGACAGGATTACTTAGATCAAGGACATAAAGTCCATTAAATAATTGCGCACTAAAATAGTGAATATTATTCAAATAAAAGGAACAACAATTGTTCTTTATTGAAATAATAAAACCTTCCTTGTCCAAACAAGAAATAGAAATAATGTTTCTGCTCATAGCAGGGACAAAATAGCAATTATTTAATTCTAAAACTAATCCTGAAGGCAGAGATAGCTCGCAAACGCCTATGGCCAACGCAGCAACCTTTGCTCCATTCCCAACGCGCAGATCTACCTCCCCTTTAGCCAATCTTTTACTTCTCTTTAGATCCTGCATATTTCGACAAATATGAGATCCACATCCAGTATCTAATACCCATGATGTAGAGACAGTTAAATTGACATCTACAACAAAAATACCTGGTGGTGGTGGAATCACTATTCCAAGCCGTTTGTCCTCCAAATATTTTGGGCAGTTCCTCTTCCAGTGTCCAGGTTGACTACAGTAGTGACATTCACCCTTAGTCACGACCTTGGCAATGCCACCAACAGGCTTAAGGGCTTGTTCCTTGGACTTAGCAACTGACTTGCCTTTGCCCTTGGAGGAAGAGGCAAACTTTTTACCCTTTTCCTTTATGCACCATCATAATGGCCTTGCCCTTACCCTTGTTGATGCTCTGTTCAGCCGTCCTCAACATGTTGAGCAAATCTGGCAGTGGTTTAACGATCTCGTTCATGTTATAGTTCATAATGAACTGTCCATAACTCTCGGGCAACGATTGCAACACGAGATCCGTTGCCAACTCTTGGCCGACCGGGAACCCAAGCCGGGCGAGATTCTCCAAGTACCCGATCATTCGGAGTACATGGGGTCCTACCGGGTTCCCTTCTGCCAGATGACATTTGAACAGTGCCTTTGAGACCTCATACCTTTCTACCCTCGCCTGCTCTTGGAAGAGCTGCTTTAGATGTTCGATCATATCGACAGCATTCATGTTCTCATGTTGCTTCTGAAGCTCAGAGGTCATGGTGCAAAGCATTAGGCAGGCCGCATCATTAGCATCATCAACATGCTTTTGATACGCCTTTAAGGCAGCAGGTGTCTGATTGTCTGGACCTTCTGGAACTTGCTCCTCTATTGCGTACAGCTTCTTTTCTTGCTTGAGAACAATTCTCAAGTTTCTGTACCAATCGAGAAAGTTGGTTCCTGAGAGCTTGTCCTTCTCAAGGACAGATCGTAGGGAATGTTGTGAACTCGATGAGTTGTTTGCCATTTGGAATTCTACAAAAGGAAAATACGCAAGTTTTAGTATTTGTGAATTTTTGACTATATTTAATAATGGCTAGTTTATTAAATATAGCTCCCACTATTTTTCTACGGATTAATAACCCTCAAGATATTAATGCGGAAAATATCCTCATATTTTCTAGTGGGCCAAGATCCATCTTTTTCATCTCCTTATGAGCTTGCTTTGGCAAGTCACCCATAATTCGATTACTTCTTAGGTAGGAACAATTCCAATTGCATCCCATATGCAACTCTTGGTTCAATCGGGCAAATAACTCCTTATTTATCCATCCACATGGATAATCCCAATTGATTGCCTCTAGGTTTCTTAATCAAATTAATAGCCTAGTTGTGTTCAACCTCTTATCTAAACAATTGCACATTGTTACGTGCCATCGCATTCCATCATTATGAACCAAGTCGCCATGCTTTGGCACGCACGAATTTGATAAATAATGATGATAATGAGTGTTTAAATAACGAGAAGGCAAGAACACAATATTTTAAAATTTGAGGGATTTTTCTTCAATTTTAATTATTTTGTTGATCAATATCAACTAATCTATCTATTTGAGTTTGGGCACAACTCCAAATAATAGATCCGGGTTGTCTAATTATCTTATTATCCTAATTGCATGCATCATCCATACACCAACCACACAAATAATAAGACAATAAATAAACAACCACAAAACAGAAATTAAACGTGATGTGGATATGGCCTTTTCTAGACTAAGATAATTCCAAGCCAATGGAATTATCTATGAACCCTAAACAAACACACATCTCCATGCGTCTTGATCTTTTGGTCCATCCTTCATAGTCATGTGGAATGATCCATGCTCCATGCTCCATCTTTTGTGGCTTCTTTGGCTTTGGGCTTCTTTTCTTCAATCTTGGCTAACAATCTACTTTATCTAGCACTAGCTAATTTCTATACTAAATAAAATAAATCTCACAAGTTGAGAAAAAAAATGGCACGCAGGCCATAAAACCCTAAATAATTATTACAATTAATTGATCGGCTCGCAGGCCGTAAAACCAAACCACAAAATTAAACATCCACATCAAACCACATCCTAAGGCCATATCCAATCACCATGCGATTTGCACATAAACAGTTAAAATCCAATTTTAACGCGCTTGGTCAATTTTAATTGATTTTAGGATTTCTAGGGTTAAAACGGTTCATGGGCCCAACAATCCAATTGCCCGGGCCCAAATAAGTGAACCATAAAGCCCTAGGGCCGGCCCGGCCCAAAACCCGCAAGCTAGGCCCGCGGGTTAGGGCCGCCCGGCCCCTTAGGGCGCCAATCTTGGGCGGCAAGCAAGGGGGGCGGCTCCCTAGGGGGCCGAACCTCCTTGTGGAGGTTGTTTCCAAAACAACCTCCTTGCTTGGAGCCCAAGTTTGGTTGTTTCCTTGTTGTGGGAGAACTCCTTCTTCCCCAAGGATGCCCAAACCCTAGATCTAAGATCCTAAAATTTCTCAAACTCACCAATTCATGCATCCAATGCAATAATTGGGTCTTGTTATGATTAATTCTTTGACAAATTGCATCCAATGCTTGATTTGTCTTGTTTTACGCGATAAACAACAATTAAGGTGTAAAACAACAAGAATGTAACACATAAACTACGTTTATGCTCTATGACCTGTGGCTCTGATACCACTGTAGGTTTTTGATTCATGGATCGCGCAAACGGAAGCATAATCAAACAAATAACCATGCAAAACCCTCCAAGGATCACAAGTCTAGATGCATAACGATAGTGAAGGTAAGAAATCATAAACACACCTTTGGGTTCTCCTTGATGACTTCAAACGCGAATAGTGTCACGTTCTCTATAGTTGATCCACGCCTAGAGTTGTTCCTAGATCTCCAATCTCCTTGGTGCTAGCCCGGATTGAAAGGAGGGTGAAGAAATCACGCAAAACGAGACACCAAAAGGGGTTCGGCACCCTTTGTGGCGTCGGGGACAAGGGGCGGCGGCAAGGGGGCGGCGTCCCTCTTGTGGCTTGCTCTCTCTCTCCTTTGTTCTCTCCTATTCTTGTTATGTTCTCTTTAGAGCATAAGTATGTAGGGAAGGAAGGAGGAGGGTCCTTTATATAGTCCAACAACTCCTTGTTAACTACCTAAAGGACTTGTTCTAGTCCTACTAGAATTCAATTTAGTCCCTTCCTTGCAAATTAGTCCCTACTAAGTTTGCAAGGTTTTGCAAAGTGATCCTTCTAATTAATTAATCCAATTAATTAATTCCATAATCTAGTACAACTCTATATAGCGTGTGACCCCATAGGTTCTATCTAGTTGGTAGCAACTCTTTGCTAATATGGAGCGGTTTCTAGCAAAACATCCATTCTAGCCAACTAATAGAATAGTCATCTAGACAACCTTGTACAAGTAATTGTCTCATCCCTTTGCCTCCATATCCGGATTGGACACGAGACATACAAGTCACACTCGTATATCCAATCCCTAGTTCCTCGATCCATGGAATAGCCTTATTCGTGCAAATAACATCAATATCCCATATATTGATTTATTTGAGTCTGGCCAGACATTCTATAAGCACTTTCCTCGAGTGGCCTTGGATATTTGCTCCCGTTATGTGGGAGGGGCAAATCCTCTCTACGTCCACTACGATTTCTAAGCTTGCTTCTCATTGTATCCAGTACACGCCTTTATAACTACCCAGTTACGGTGTAGCGTTTAACGCTACCAAGATCACAATGATCCACAACTAGAATATCTAGTGACTTCAAGTCTAAGGATGACAATACCATTGTACCCGAGAAGCACTTGTGACTCAACATAACGTGTATGTAGCCTTCTCGGTAATGGGTCAATCCAGTGCAACATTCCGTAATGCACACCTATGTGTTGGATCGTGATATCTCCATATCAATCCAACCCCATACTAGTCTATAGATGATTGTCCCATTTAATCATTATACTTGACTAGGGATATTTAAGATAAACAACACAATTGTAAATCTAAGGACTTCATTATATTAAATATCCAATAAATAATAAATGAATTTCTAGCCAATTACAAATTCATACTAAACTAGATTGCCTCTAGGGCATCTATTCCAACAGAACCCCTTGGTGGACACCCACCTTTCTTTGTTTGTTCCTTCAGCCATAGCACGCATGATGGGTCTCCTCTAGTCTTCAGCTTCGAAAAACTCATCCTCGCATAAATCCCTTATCAAAGAAGGAGCTATTTTGACTTCGATAGGGATCTTGGCTGGGCATTTATCTGAAATGATCATCGACCCGAAAGTAGCTAGGGCATCTTCATGTCGGTTGTCTGACCTAGGAGTGTGCTCATATTTGATGGATTCAAACCTTTGCACGAGATTTTGCGTGACTGATCTGTAGCTTAGCAGGTTTACTTCCTTCAAACCATATTCTCCTGAGGCTTGTTTAACAACCAACTTGGAATCACCCTTTACTATCAGATTTTGCACTTCCAAGGCCTTGGCCGCAAGGAAACCAGCAATCAAAGCTTCATATTCAGCTTCGTTGTTTGTTACCGCAAATGCAAGCTTGTTTGAAATCTGAATGACTTCTCCATTGGGTTTGGTCAGTACGATCCCAGTTCCTCCTCCTGATCTTGTCGACGATCCATCGAAATGCAGCTTCCAATATAGGGACTCCATCGCATAGACCTTCAGTCTCTCTAAATCTTGCTCCACCATAGGCTCGTAGTTCTCATCTGGGAATTGTGCTAGCAGATCCGCCACTGCTTGAGATTTGATGGCCTTTGGGCGCACGCATGTTATATCGTACTGTGATACAGTTATGTACCACTCTGTCAATCTCCCAGAGGGGGCGGAGTGTCCTAACAGGTGGCGAATGGGATCGCTTTTGGTTATGATAACAACTTTATGGGAGGCAAAGTAATGCTTTTACTTTCCTATGACAAAGAATAAAGCAAGACAGTGACGTTCAATGTCTGTGTAGCTGGACTCAGCACACTGTACCACACACGAGATGTAGTAGATGGGCCTCTCTTGTCCTTCAAACTCCTGAGCTAAAAGAGCTCCGATGGACTTCTTTGTTCAGGTAAGGTAAAGAAGCAGTGGAGATCCAAGCTATGGTGCAATCATGACCCGCTGAGATGTCAATAGTTGCTTCAATTTCTCAAATGTGACCTGGTGCTCCGTTGACCAAGCGTACATTGCAACCTTCTTAAGTAGCTTGCCAAAGCAGAATGTGACCACTACTATTGCTGGTATTAACCTTCGCAGATAAGAAAGTTTTCCTAAAAATGTCTTCAACGCGCTCTGAGGTCTGAGGCATTGACAGGCTAGTAACAGCTGAGACTTTCGCGGGATCGGGCTCAGTCCCATGTCGATGTATCACGCATCCCAAGAACTTCCCTGAGGTTACCCCAAATGAACATTTCATGGGATTCATCTTAAGCTGGAACTTACTGCATCTCTCAAAAACTTTCTTCAAGTATTTCAAATGATCCTCCTTTTTCCTAGACTTGATGACAAGGTCATCCACATAGAATTCCACTTCCTGGTGCATCATGTCATGGAAGAGTGCCATCATCTCGCGTTGGTAGGTTGCGCATGCGTTCTTCAACCAAACTTCATAATCATGTAATGGATTACTCCCACGGGGGTGACGAAGGCTGTCTTCCTTGCATCTTCAGGGTCCATCTTGATCTGATTGTAGCCACTGAATCCATCCATGAAACTGAACATCTGGTGACTAGCAGTAGAGCCAATGAGCAGATCTATATTGGGCAATAGTAAATCATACTTTGGGCAGAAGCGATTCAAATCCATGAAATCGACGCATACACGAAGGCTTCCATTCTTCTTTGAAACAGGCACGATGTTGGCAAGGCAGGTGGGATGGTGATTGGGTTCGATGAACTTGGCATTTAGCAGCTTCACTATCTTCTCCTTTGTCTTGACATTGACCTCCGGGAGAAAGGTCCTCGCACTCTGCTTTATTGGCTTCGATCCTGGAATGACATCCAGTATGTGCATAGTAACCTCCTTATCCAAACCTGGCATTTCATCATAATCCCATGAAAAGACATCCTTGTAGCCCTTCAGCGACTCCAGGAGACCTCGCTCCTCCTCGGCATTGAGATCTGCGCTTAGGAAAACTAGTATTTTCTTCCCCTCTGTTGGAGGATCCTCCATGCATTCAGGAGCTTCTTTCAATTCCTCCAGTGATGCCTTCTCCCCATTCTTGTTTGGAGCTTTTGTGAGCTCGCAAATTTGCTCAGGGACATATTTGATGGGAGGGGTCGAAGATGACCCCGCACACCTTCAAATGCGATAGCACTTCTTCCCATTGGTGTATAAACTTTTTATCTCCTTGCCTTCGCGATTGTGCTCGACCACTCTTTTGAGGGTATAAACGTTTTTCCTTTGGTAGACTGTTTTTGGTGCTTCCTCCTTCACAGGTTGCTTCTCCTTTGAGCTTCTCGCATCACCATTACTCCTGCTGGTTACTGGTCCTTGATGTCCTCCCACTTAGGCAAGGGAGTTGGCTTAAATGGTGTTAATGTTACTTCATCTGCCATTTTTGTGAACCAAACCACCTCAGACAAGTGCGCTTCCTCCAACTTAAAAGGATTTACTGAGGCTGGTATTTCAACTACTCTGTCTCTCCAAATGGCCTTCATTACTTGATGAGCCGTGGAAGGCACATCATCAAAGCGATGGATCCATGCTCGACTAATGATCATATGATAGGTGGTATTGGCATCAATGACATGGAATTTGCAGAGCACTTGATTTGGCCGATCTGGATTCCGAGGCGAATCCATCCAACAGTCATTCTCGAGTCGCTTCCCAAACCCATCAATTGTTATGGCCTTTTGACAATTTTGCTCCCTCGGATTCCAGCCAGCTCGAGGGTGCTGAGTGGAATCACATTCACTGCTGCTCCTCCATCAACGAAGGCTCTTTTGAACTCAATGTCATTGACAATGGCAGTCACATACAATGGCCTCTGATGGTTTGTTTTTGCCTTCTTGTCCAATTGATTGAACGTCATGATCAGACCACCCGACCGCGCGGCTCTGACAACTTCGCCATCTGAGACTATGAGCTCCTCTACATATTCTTCTGCCACCCTTCAAATTGATTTCGTCATCTCGCGCCTGCAAGTGATGGAGAAATTCATGTCGTCGAAGAACTTCTCGAACTTTTTGGAGCCTTTCATTCGTTTGGCACGCGAGTCTTTCGTATCCACGCCATAATCTTCTTCTTCACACATTTCAGCTACCACCGAAACTCCAGTATCTGCGACCTCTTAAAGGTCCACAATTGAGATCATTGCTATCTCTTTTCCCTTGGGCTCCTATTGCGCATGGGACGGCAAAGGATTGCTGCACACATCCTCGGCTGGCTCATCAACGACCAGCTGCCCCTCCTTGATTTTCCTATCCACCAGCCATCTTAACTTCATGCATTCCCTTGTTGGGTGCATAAATTTCCCATGGAGTTCACACCATCTGAGGTCTCGCAGTTTTTTCCCCAGAGGGATTATGCTCTAGTGCCGGTAGAATTCCATCTTTTTGCCACCGCTTGCACAAAGTTATTGCATCCTCGATTGAACATGGCGATAGGGGTGCCTCTATGGGTGTAGGTCATTGCTGCTTTTGAGGAGACGAGACCGCACTCACTTCGGCTTCTCGTACACGTTTATAGCTGAATATCCCAATTCTGAAGCTAGAGTCTGCTGGCCCGCGATCGTTCGCATATCTCTTCTTCATTTTTTCTACCAGTGGCTCAATATTCCTGCTGCAGTCAATGAATTTTGAAAAGGTAGGCATGCTCAGATTGATAAGCATACCTTTATACTCATCGCGCATTCCTTGGAGACATATCTCCACAAGACGGCCCTGAGAAACTTCATCAACACACGCCAGAGACCTGCTTCTGAATTTCTTGATGAATGCGACCCCTTACTCATCATGTTTCTGGTGCATTAGAGAGAGGTGTATGGTTGTGACCTTCTCTTCAACCTGGAAGAATTTGGTGTAGAGCTTCTTCACCATATCTTCCCAAGTCTTGATCGATCCAGCCTCCAACGTCCGGTACCATTTATACGTGACAGTCCCCAAAGACTTGGGTAATTCTCGCATGAGAAGCCTGATATCGATCCCGTGCGTACCCATCAGATCGACGAAAGGCATTACATGCTCCTGCGCGTTCCCACCTACTTCATCAAAATTCTCCCATTTTGGCGCCTTGTATCGCAGGATTGGGCATCATGTATATGTCGCGTGGGATGGGCGGTGCGTTATCGACCTTTGGGATAATGGTGTCAGCAAAACACTGGTTTGCAATAAGGTTGTCCAGCCTTTGCTCCAAGGCTGTCTGTAATACCCCGTACTTATGTTAGGAGTTATTTGGTCATTTCGAAAAAATATTTGTGAATTTCAAGAAATTTAATTTCAAACATACTAATGACCTTCTTAATTATAACGTATAAATGTGTCATTTGACATCTATGATGATATATACTTTTATTTTGGGGCTATTTTATAGTTTTTAAAACTTGGAAAATACTATATGGAACTTATTTTGTTTAATTGGGAGTAGGGGTGGGCAGAACTCGCCCAAACCGGCCTCCCCAAACCGGTCCGCATCAAACCGGTCCGAATTCAACACCCGTTCATGCTAATTGATTGGGTATGGGTATAGAATTGCAAATCCGAACTAACTTTGATTGATCATGGGTATGAAGATGGAAAAACCAATTAGGGCCGGTCCGGTCCGATTAAAATTTCATATGAAAAATTTACATATCTTTTAGTTAAATAATGCCGTCCAAGTTAAATTTTATAAGACCGAACAATAGTTTTAGTTGATTTCCTCAAATTATGCATTAATATGATTTTCTCCATCTACTAGAATGTCAAATTCGGCTTTGTTATGTATTAGTAAGATTTAAATTTGTTTCTTATTTCCGATTTGCACCAAATATGTCTTGTTAATAGACATAAGTTTGCTAACAGTTTACAACATTTTGAACTCGTCTAAACCCGGCCGAACCGGTCCGAGTCAAAAGGCTTGATCGGGTTTGGGTTTGTCGACCACTTGATTGGGTTTCGGTATGGATATGACCAACCCGAGATCATTGGGTTGGGTTGGAAACAAAGCCCTCACCCGCCCAACCCGGTCTGTGCTCTAATCTACTTGGGAGGTACTTGTAGTTTTCTAAAAGTGGTTTATACAAAGTGTTTTATTTGAAATAATTTGGAGATTTTAAAATTTATGAAATTTATCTTTTCTAGTGTTATCTATTAATTGGAAATTATATTTCCACCCCTCAACTTTTAGTTTTCACAAAGAAACCTCTCATTTATCAATTTTACATTTATATCCCCAACTAGCTTGTTGGGAGACTTATAACTTCTCTTCAAGTCCCCCTCCACTATCTTTGGTCAACTCATCTAAATTATGGAGATGATCTTTTTTACAAGCATCTCCTATTTTTTGATAATAATACACCAACTCTCACTACTACCTACCCTCATGTATGGCATTACCATGTGGGTTCCTTCACCAACAACCTCCACCATCAATTTCATTTCTTCCATTCTCATTTTTCCTTCATCTTTTTGTCTTCAAGAACATCCACACATGCTCTTTCTCTCTCTCCAAATTTCATCCCGTTTTTTGGAGTTGACCTCACAAAAACACCATGAAAACTTCATTTTCTAGCATCCAGAGCATGAAAAACTTGATTCCAAGCTTTATACAACTATGGAGGGGAGTCATTTCACCATTCTACTCATGAATTGAAGACCCATTTCACTCTTTTTCTCACCATCATCTTTAATGTTGGGGTAACATTTCTTCTAGTCTTCAATTCATTCATGCATGTCCATCTTTTGCTTTGATTGATGAAATTTCATCTTAGTTTTCTTTATCTCCATGCTTGATTCTTCCTTTCCATTGTTAGATCATATGATTGACTCCAAAATTTTGACTATTTCATGAAACTCACACTAAAACCCATATGCACTTTGTAAATTTCTTGGTAGTTGCACTTGCCTGTCGAGAAAGTTTTGACCATTTGTGTCAAGAGCATGTAAAAGTCTTACTTAATGCCTAAAATGATGTACTTTGGGTGAAAAATCAAGTCTCCATAAGTTGCATGTGTCATATAATTGATTTGATCATGTTTTGAGTGCTCTAGGTGAAAATTGCACATTTTTACAATCTGACCAGTTTTTGAGAAACGTACATTATCTCGAAATTTTGTCTCTAAGGAATTTTTAGCTCTTACGTATTCTGAAACTAGACTCAAACAGGGTCATTTTAAAAAAAAAAAAACAACCAACTTCATAGCCTTTATGGTTTGGGAGATATGCTCATTCTAAGTTGTATGTTTTCTGAAAATCTGTTTATGGACCACTCTTGCCATTTTTGTGAAAAACTCCTTTTTCAGAAACCTATGGAATCTCATATTTCTTGTGACTAAATTAAAAACATAGGGTATTCATTCTGGAGAAGATGGGCATTTTCCCTATTCTCCAAGTAGTAGTAATTTCTTTGCAAAGTTGAAACTTTCTGCTAAACTTGTCTCTTCATAACAGTTCTTGTTATTTTTGTAACTTCAGTTTTATAATAGCGATGCATGATTTTATTCATGTTTATGAAAAAAGACACATTTAGGTTGATCCTAAATTAATTTCAAGATTTTAGGAGATTCTTTGATATGGTAAATATGCCTCTAAAGTCAGAGCTACAATTCTGTCCAGAATTGTAGTTTCACCCTCTTTAGAAAACTTGAATTTTTGAAATTCTAAGTGTATTGTTTGATTTATTTTGATAAGTGAACACAATTATATGTGCATTGGTGACATATAGGACTACTTGGCATGCATGTTTGCATTTGTGTTATGCATGTGTAAATTAGTTGTAACGAGTACGTTATACGTGTGATTGTAGACCTCGACCTCATAGGAGAGAGTGGTTCTCGTTGGAGTGCTCGACTTACCTTATAGCTTTTACTTGTGCTACATCATAGTGGTAAGTACATATGTACGACCCTTTCATATCGAATGTGCGCATATGTTTGATGTTTCAAGTGAATACTTGTTATATGAAAAAGTATGAGAATGCATTTCCACTCGAATGTTGTTAAACTATTTTATTCATCTCCTTTGGGAACTCTCGGAAATTACTTGTGAAATATTGATATTCTAATTATGGTTATGTGAAAGAGAAGAAATAAAATACCTCTAATAGACTTAGGACGATGTACAGAGTACTGTTATTAATGGGAGCGGTCAAGCGATCCTCCATTTTCTTATGGCTAAGACCATTGAAGCAATGCTTCTTATTATTGTATAGAACTTTAATGTTCACATATCCGCCCCCGATGAGCCAAAATGTATCAAGTATTGAGGCCAAGTGGTTTATAGAGCATAGAGTGCTACTTATACTTGTAAGGGTCACTACGGTATAGGAGTGTCGACACTTAAGGCATTTTAGCTAATGTTATCAGCGGGGTTGACGAATGGGCTCCCTTAACGCTCGGGTGAAATAGGGTTTGATAGACCCTTGAAGGAACCCTTAGTGATTATTTTGTGATCCCTCTGCTTACATCCATCCTGTTGGTGGCTCTGGACATGCCTCAGCTAAACTTAACGGTTAATGGAACTTGAAATAAAATTGACTACTCTGTTGATGTTGTTTGTGGCTCTTGATATGCCATAATCAATTCAAATGATTTGAAATGCTTTGGCTACTTGTGACTTAATATCGTTATCAGTTTGCGTACTGTTGATATTTTACTTGTCTAGTAATATCTCGAATACTCGGGAAGCAGTTTGTACATGAAATGTAAAGAAATTTAGTACTCGTGAATTAAATGTTCTTCAATGAAACATATTTTTCTCACGTGGGCTTGCAATGGGTTAAGAGTATCTTGACTACTCGTGATCTATAAATGTTTTAAAGCTGAGAAATCTTCCTAAACGTTTACACATAATTATTCTAAATTTTCTCAACTCTTTTGTTTATCGATGTTTCAAACCCATTTATTTATTTCAACTTATCCTTGTGTGAGACTCGATGCTTTACATGTCGTATTGTGTATTTACTCAGTTTTTACTGATCATTTTTTTTCAAAACAGCGTCGGCTTTTGCCATTTTAAAATTGCATGTCATCAAACAAGGTGTGGTTGGGAACGCGTATCGAGACGAAGTCGTCGCTTATCAGATCAAAGAGTAGATCACATAGATTATTTCTAACACATTATATTTGTAAACGTATCTTCTCAAGATTGTTGTATTTCTTAAATAAAATGTAATATTCGTAAATATAGTTCTACTTTTGGCTATCGATTGTCTCTTTAACCCTGAACCGAAATCCCGGGTTGTTTCAGATGGTACCAGAACATTGGTTCTCCGGTTAAAGTGCTTGATCGATTTCCATTAGTAGAGCATAAGAAAGATAAAATGTTTTCAAAACTTAAAATCGACTAGGATAACTCAATTGCGAAATAAATGAAGTAATCAAGTCGTCGGGGAGTTTGGGTACTTAAGTATTCTTGAACTCGATTTGTACCTTACTTGTTAATTGACTGTTAACTGCTTATTGAGATGAGATCAATGCGAAAACGACTTGTTTATTTTTACATATCTTATCCTATGAGCATGTTAGCTTACTATATAGAAATAATTTGTCATTGTCGTGTGATGCGTATGCACGTTCCCTTAATTGGTTATGTGTTTTATCGACATGAGAGTATCGCCGTTTTGACTTAGAAGACCTTGAGACCATTTCTTTCATACCTTTGAGTGCGACTTTTAAGATAATACTATATTTTGTTTCAGTTTGAGTTAATTTGACATGGTCGTTTCCAAAATTGAAAAGTTTTGACGAAAAAAAAGGCATTCTTTAAAAAAATAATTTTGAAAAAAATGATTGGGTGCGGAGATACCAAATTCCAAGTGATATGTACCACTTTGTTTAGCATTCCGCTGGCGTGATTCTTAGTACGACGGTAATACGAGTTGTACCCGCTGTGTAGACTAAGTTGGAACATTTGAAACACATGTGAGTTGTGATGGAGAGACACGTTGTGTGACGACACATAGTGTTCTTTTCTCCCTCTTATGCGTGGAACACTTGAGGTGATTGGTTTACCTAATCCTATATAGGTAAGACAATATTTTTCATGCGGATGAGCAAAAAAAAATGACATGTTAGTTTTGATCAAAATATTTTGTGCCTAAAATTTCGAGAATTTTTTCAATGCTATAAATCTTTTTGAATCGCTTTGTAAACGTGATAACTTGTATGTTGGTCTAGACCTTTCAAAATTTGATGCCGACCTTTTACTTGAGTTAACTGTATTTGAGTCCCTACTATTGTACGAGTGAGATAAGACGTAACCGGTCGAGAGCGCATTTCCCGTTAATTAAAGTGTCGCATGTGCATTAGCATTGCATACAAGTCTCATGTGCATTAGTTTCATTCTCTTGAAGTATGTACGTAATTTCACTCAAAAGTTTTTCTTAAGCTTCGGAGACGAAACTTCATTTTAAGGGGGATTTAATGTAGTACCCCGTACTTAAGTTAGGAGTTATTTGGTCATTTCGGAAAAATATTTGTGAATTTCAAGAAATTTAATTTCAAACATATTAATGAACTTTCTTAATTATAACGTATAAGTGTGTCATTTGACATCTATGATGATATATACTTTTATTTTGGAGCTATTTCGTAGTTTTTAAAACTTGGAAAATACTATATGGAACATATTTTGTTTACTTTGGAGGTACTTGTAGTTTTCTAAAAGTGATTTATACAAAGTGTTTTATTTGAAATAATTTGGAGATTTTACAATTTATGAAAGTTATATTTTCTAGTGTTATCTATTAATTGGAAATTATATTTCCACCCCTCAACTTTTAGTTTTCACAAAGAAATCTCTCATTTATCAATTTTACATTTATATCCCCAACTAGCTTGTTGGGAGAATTATAACTTCTCTTCAAGTCCCCCTCCACTATCTTTGGTCAACTCATCTAAATTATGGAGATGATCTTTTTTACAAGCATCTCCTATTTTTCTCTAATAAATACACCAACTCTCACTACTACCTACCCTCATGTATGGCATTACCATGTGGGTTCCTTCACCACCAACCTCCACCATCAACTTCATTTCTTCTATTCTCATTTTTGCTTCATCTTTTTGTCTTCAAGAACATCCACACATGCTCTCTTCTCTCTCTCCAAATTTCATCCCGTTTTTTGGAGTTGACCTCACAAAAACACCATGAAAACTTCATTTTCTAGCATCCGGAGCATGAAAAACTTGATTCCAAGCTTTATACAACTATGGAGGGGAGTCATTTCACCATTCTACTCATGAATTGAAGACCCATTTCACTCTTTTTCTCACCATCATCTTGAATGTTGGGGTAACATTTCTTCTAGTCTTCAATTCATTCATGCATGTCCATCTTTTGCTTTGATTGATGAAATTTCATCTTAGTTTTCTTTATCTCCATGCTTGATTCTTCCTTTCCATTGTTAGATCATATGATTGACTCCAAAATTTTGACTATTTCATGAAACTCACACTAAAACCCATATGCACTTTGTAAATTTCTTGGTAGTTGCACTTGCCTGTCAAGAAAATTTTGATCATTTGTGTCAAGAGCATGTAAAAGTCTTACTTAATGCCTAAACTTATGTAATTTAGGTGAAAATCAAGTCTCCATAAGTTGCATGTGTCATATAATTGATTTGATCATGTTTTGAGTGCTCTAGGTGAAAATTGCACATTTTTACAATCTGACCAGTTTTTGAGAAACCTACATTATCTCTTAATTTTGTCGCTAAGGAATTTTTAGCTCTTACATATTCTTAAACTAGACTCAAAGGGGGTCATTTTGAAAAAAACAACCAACTTCATAGCCTTTATGGTTTGGGAGATAAGCTCATTGTATGTTTTCTGAAAATCTGTTTCTGGACCACTCTTGACATTTTTGTGAAAAACTCCTTTTTCAGAAACCTATGGCATCTCATATTTCTTTTGATTAAATTAAAAACATAGGGTATTCATTCTGGAGAAAATGGGAATTTTCCCTATTCTCCAAGTAGTAGTAATTTCTTTGCAAAGTTGAAACTTTCTGCTAAACTTGTCTCTGCATAGCATTTCTTGTTATTTTTGTAAATTGAGTTTTATAATATATATGCATGATTTTCTTGATGTTTATGAAAAAAGACACATTTAGGTTGATCCTAAATTTATTTCAAGATTTTAGGAGATTCTTTGATATGGTAAATATGCATCTAAAGTCAGAGCTACAATTCTGTCTAGAATTGTAGTTTCACCGTCTTTAGAAAACTTGAATTTTTGAAATTCTAAGTGTATTGTTTGATTTATTTTGATAAGTGAACATAATTATATGTGCATTGGTGACATATAGGACTACTTGGCATGCATGTTTGCATTTGTGTTATGCATGTGTAAATTAGTTGTAACGAGTACGTTATACGTGTGATTGTAGACCTCGACCTCATAGGAGAGAGTGGTTCTCGTTGGAGTGCTCGACTTACCTTATCGCTTTTACTTGTTCTACATCATAGTGGTAAGTACATATGTACGACCCTTTCATATCAAATGTGCGCATATGTTTGATGTTTCAAGTGAATACATGTTATATGAAAAAGTATGAGAATGCATTTCCACTCGAATGTTGTTAAACTATTTTATTCATCTCCTTTGAGAACTCTCGGAAATTACTTTTAAATATTGATATTATGATTATGGTTATGTGAAAGAGAAGAAATAAAATACCTCTAATAGACTTAGGACGATGTACAGAGTACTGTTATTAATGGGAGCCGTCAAGTGATCCTCCATTTTCTTATGGCTAAGACCATTGAAGCAATGCTTCTTATTATTGTATAGAACTTTAATGTTCACAAATCAGCCCCCAATGAGCCAAAATGTATCAAGTATTGAGGACATGGGGGTTTATAGAGCTATAGAGTGCTACTTATACTTGTAAGGGTCACTACGGTATAGGAGTGTCGACACTTAAGGCCTTTTAGCTAATGTTATCAGTGGGGTTGACGAATGAGCTCCCTTAACGCTCGGGTGAAATAGGGTTTGATAGACCCTAGAAGGAACCCTTAGTGATTATTTTGTGATCCCTCTGCTTACATCAATCCTTCTTGTGGCTCTGGACATGCCTCAGCTAAACTTAACGGTTAATGGAACTTGAAATAAAATTGGCTACTCTGTTGATGTTGTTTGTGGCTCTTGATATGCCCTAATCAATTCAAATGATTTGAAATGCTTGGGCTACTTGTGACTTCATATCGTTATCAGTTTGCGGACTGTTGATATTTTACTTGTCTAGTAATATCTCGAATACTCGGGAATCAGTTTGTATATGAAATGTAAAGAAATTTAGTACTCGTGAATTACATGTTCTTCAATGAAACATAATTTTCTCACGTGGGCTTGCAATGGTTTAAGAGTATCTTGACTACTCGTGATCTATAAATATTTTAAAGCTGAGAAATCTTCCTAAACGTCAACACATAATTATTCTAAATTTTCTCAACTCTTTTGTTTATCAATGTTTCAAACCCATGTATTTATTTCAACTTATCCTTGTGTGCGAATCAATGCTTTACATGTCGTAGTGTGAATTTACTCAGTTTTTACTGATCATTTTTCTTCAAAACTGCGTCGGCTTTTGCCTTTTTAAAACTGCAGGTCATCAAACAAGGTGGGGTTGGGAACGCGTATCGAGACGAAGTCGTCACTTAGTAGATCAAAGAGTAGATCACATAGATTATTTCAAACACATTATATTTGTAAACGTATCTTCTCAATATTGTTGTATTTCTTAAATAAAATGTATTCGTAAATATAGTTCTACTTTTGGCTATCGATTGTCTCTTTAACCCTGAACCGAGATCCCGGATTGTTTTAGATGCTATCAGAGCATTGGTTCTCCAGTTAAAGTGCTTGATCGATTTCCATTAGTAGAGTATAAGAAAGATAACATGTTTTCAAAACATAAAATCGACTAGGATAACTCAATTGCTAAATAAATGAAGTAATCAAGCCGTCGGGGAGTTTGGGTACTTAAGTATTCTTGAACTCGATTTGTACTTTACTTGTTAAGTGACTGTTAACTGCTATTGAGATGTGATCAATGCGAAAACGACTTGCTTATTTTTACATTTGTTATCCTATGAGCATGTTAGCTTACAATATAGAAAAGATTTGTCATTGTCGTGTGATGCGTATCCACGTTCCCTTAATTGGTTATGTTTTTTATCGACATGACAGTATCGCCGTTTTGACTTAGAAGACCTTTTGACCATTCCTTTCATACCTTTGAGTGCGACTTTTAAGATAATACTATATTTTGTTTCAGTTTGAGTTAATTTGACATGGTGGTTTCCAAAATTGAAAAGTTTTGACAAAAAAAAAAAGCATTATTTAAAAAAATAATTTTGAAAAAAATGATTGGGTGCGGAGATACCAAATTCTAAGTGATATGTACCACTTTGTTTAGCAGTCCACTGGCGTGACTCTTAGTACGACGGTACTACGAGTTGTAACCGTTGTGTAGACTAAGTTGGAACATTTGAAACACATGCGAGTTGTGATGGAGAGACACGTTGTGAGACGACACATAGTGTTCTTTTCTCCCTCGTATGCGTGGAACACTTGAGGTGATTGGTTTACCTAATCCTATATAGGTAAGACAATATTTTTCATGCGGATGAGCAAAAAAAAATGACATGTTAGTTTCGATCAAAGTATTTTGTGCCTAAAATTTCGAGAATTTTTTCAATGCTATAAATCTTTTTGAAACGCTTTGTAAACGTGATAACTTGTATGTTGGTCTAGACCTTTCAAAATTTGATTCCGACCTTTTACTTGAGCTGACTGTATTTGAGTCCCTACTATTGTACGAGTGAGATAAGACGTAACCGATTGAGAGCGCATTTCCCGTTAATTAAAGTGTTGCATGTGCATTAGCATTGCATACAAGTCTCCTGTGCATTAGTTGCATTCTCTTTAAGTATGTACGCAATTTCACTCAAAAGTTTTTCTTAAGCTTCGGACACGAAGCTTCATTTTAAGGGGGATGTAATGTAGTACCCCGTACTTAAGTTATGAGTTATTTGGTCATTTCGGAAAAATATTTGTGAATTTCAAGAAATTTAATTTCAAACATATTAGTGACCTTTCTTAATTATAACGTATAAGTGTGTCATTTGACATCTATGATGATATATACTTTTATTTTGGAGCTATTTTGTAGTTTTTAAAACTTGAAAAATACTATGTGGAACATATTTTGTTTACTTTTGAGGTACTTGTAGTTTTCTAAAAGTGATTTATACAAAGTGTTTTATTTGAAATAATTTGGAGATTTTACAATTTATGAAAGTTATCTTTTCTAGTGTTATCTATTAATTGGAAATTATATTTCCAGCCCTCAACTTTTAGTTTTCACAAAGAAACCTCTCATTTATCAATTTTACATTTATATCCCCAACTAGCTTGTTGGGAGACTTATAACTTCTCTTCAAGTCCCCCTCCACTATCTTTGGTCAACTCATCTAAATTATGGAGATGATCTTTTTTACAAGCATCTCCTATTTTTCTCTAATAATACACCAACTCTCACTACTACCTACCCTCATGTATGGCATTACCATGTGGGTTACTTCACCACCAACCTCCACCATCAACTTCATTTCTTCTATTCTCATTTTTCCTTCATCGTTTTATCTTCAAGAACATCCACACATGCTCTCTTCTCTCTCTCCAAATTTTATCCCATTTTTGGGAGTTGACCTCACAAAAACACCATGAAAACTTCATTTTCTATCATCCGGAGCATGAAAAACTTGATTCCAAGCTTTATAAAACTATGGAGGGGAGTCATTTCACCATTCTACTCATGAATTGAAGACCCATTTCACTCTTGTTCTCACCATCATCTTGAATGTTGGGGTAACCTTTCTTCTAGTCTTCAATTCATGCATGCATGTCCATCTTTTGCTTTGATTGATGAATTTCATCTTAGTTTTCTTTATCTCCATGCTTGATTCTTCCTTTACATTGTTAGATTATATGATTGACTCCGAAACCCATATGCACTTTGTAAATTTCTTGGTAGTTGCACTTGCATGTCAAGAAAATTTTGATCATTTGTGTCAAGAGCATGTAAAAGTCTTACTTAATGCCTAAAATGATGTAATTTGGGTGAAAATCAAGTCTCCATAAGTTGCATGTGTCATATAATTGATTTCATCATGTTTTGAGTGCTCTAGGTGAAAATTGCACATTTTTACAATCTGACCAGTTTTTGATAAACGTACATTATCTCTAAATTTTGGCTCTAATGAATTTTTAGCTCTTACATATTCTGAAACTAGACTCAAAGAGGGTCATTTTGAAAAAAACAACCAACTTCATAGCCTTTATGGTTTGGGAGATAAGCTCATTCTAAGTTGCATGTTTTCTGAAAATCTGTTTCTAGACCACTCTTGAAATTTTTGTGAAAAACTCTTTTTTTAGAAACCAATGGCATCTCATCTTTCTTGTGATTAAATTAAACACATAGGGTATTCATTCTGGAGAAGATGGGAATTTCCCCTATTTTCCAAGTAGTAGTAATTACTTTGCAAACTTGAAACTTTCTGCGAAACTTGTCTCTGCATAGCAGTTCTTGTTATTTTTGTAAGTTGAGTTTTATAATAGCTATGCATGATTTTCTTGATGTTTATGAAAAAATACACATTTATGTTGATCCTAAATTAATTTCAAGATTTTAGGAGATTCTTTGATATGGTAAATATGGCTCTAAAGTCAGAGCTACAATTCTGTCCAGAATTGTAGTTTCACCGTCTTTAGAACACTTGAATTTTTGAAATTCTAAGTGTATTGTTTGATTTATTTTGATAAGTGAACATAATTATATGTGCACTGGTGACATATAGGACTACTTGGCATGCATGTTTGCATTTGTGTTATGCATGTGTAAATTAGTTGTAACGAGTACGTTATACGTGTGATTGTAGACCTCGACCTCATAGGAGAGAGTGGTTCTCGTTGGAGTGCTCGACTTACCTTATCGCTTTTACTTGTGCTACATCATAGTGGTAAGTACATATGTACTACCCTTTCATATCAAATGTGCGCATATGTTTAATGTTTCAAGTGAATACTTTTTATATGAAAAAGTATGAGAATGCATTTCCACTCGAATGTTGTTAAACTATTTTATTCATCTCCTTTGAGAACTCTCAGAAATTACTTTTGAAATGTTGATATTCTGATTATGGTTATGTGAAAGAGAAGAAATAAAATACCTCTAATAGACTTAGGACGATGTACAGAGTACTGTTATTAATGGGAGCCGTCAAGTGATCCTCCATTTTCTTATGGCTAAGACCATTGAAGCAATGCTTCTTATTATTGTATAGAACTTTAATGTTCACAAATCCGGCCCCGATGAGCCAAAATGTATCAAGTATTGAGGACATGGGGGTTTATAGAGCTATAGAGTGCTACTTATACTTGTAAGGGTCACTACGGTATAGGAGTGTCGACACTTAAGGCCTTTTAGCTAATGTTATCAGTGGGGTTGACGAATGAGCTCCCTTAACGCTCGGGTGAAATAGGGTTTTATAGACCCTAGAAGGAACCCTTAGTGATTATTTTGTGATCCCTCTGCTTACATCAATCCTGCTGGTGGCTCTGGACATGCCTCAGCTAAACTTAACGGTTAATGGAACTTGAAATAAAATTGGCTACTCTGTTGATGTTGTTTGTGGCTCTTGATATGCCCTAATCAATTCAAATGATTTGAAATGCTTGGGCTACTTGTGACTTCATATCGTTATCAGTTTGCGGACTGTTGATATTTTACTTGTCTAGTAATATCTCGAATACTCGGGAAGCAGTTTGTATATGAAATGTAAAGAAATTTAGTACTCGTGAATTACATGTTCTTCAATGAAACATAATTTTCTCACGTGGGCTTGCAATGGTTTAAGAGTATCTTGACTACTCGTGATCTATAAATGTTTTAAAGCTGAGAAATCTTCCTAAACGTCAACACATAATTATTCTAAATTTTCTCAACTCTTTTGTTTATCAATGTTTCAAACCCATGTATTTATTTCAACTTATCCTTGTGTGCGAATCAATGCTTTACATGTCGTAGTGTGAATTTAATCAGTTTTTACTGATCATTTTTCTTCAAAACTGCGTCGGCTTTTGCCTTTTTAAAACTGCAGGTCATCAAACAAGGTGGGGTTGGGAACGCGTATCGAGACGAAGTCGTCACTTAGTAGATCAAAGAGTAGATCACATAGATTATTTCAAACACATTATATTTGTAAACGTATCTTCTCAATATTGTTGTATTTCTTAAATAAAATGTATTCGTAAATATAGTTCTACTTTTGGCTATCGATTGTCTCTTTAACCCTGAACCGAGATCCCGGGTTGTTTTAGATGATATCAGAGCATTGGTTCTCCAGTTAAAGTGCTTGATCGATTTCCATTAGTAGAGTATAAGAAAGATAACATGTTTTCAAAACTTAAAATCGACTAGGATAACTCAATTGCGAAATAAATGAAGTAATCAAGCCGTCGGGGAGTTTGGGTACTTAAGTATTCTTGAACTCGATTTGTACTTTACTTGTTAAGTGACTGTTAACTGCTATTGAGATGTGATCAATGCGAAAACGACTTGCTTATTTTTACATTTGTTATCCTATGAGCATGTTAGCTTACAATATAGAAAAGATTTGTCATTGTCGTGTGATGCGTATCCACGTTCCCTTAATTGGTTATGTTTTTTATCGACATGACAGTATCGCCGTTTTGACTTAGAAGACCTTTTGACCATTCCTTTCATACCTTTGAGTGCGACTTTTAAGATAATACTATATTTTGTTTCAGTTTGAGTTAATTTGACATGGTGGTTTCCAAAATTGAAAAGTTTTGACAAAAAAAAGGCATTCTTTAAAAAAATAATTTTGAAAAAAATGATTGGGTGCGGAGATACCAAATTCCAAGTGATATGTACCACTTTGTTTAGGAGTCCACTGGCGTGACTCTTAGTACGACGGTACTACGAGTTGTAACCGTTGTGTAGACTAAGTTGGAACATTTGAAACACATGCGAGTTGTGATGGAGAGACACGTTGTGAGACGACACATAGTGTTCTTTTCTCCCTCGTATGCGTGGAACACTTGAGGTGATTGGTTTACCTAATCCTATATAGGTAAGACAATATTTTTCATGCGGATGAGCAAAAAAAAATGACATGTTAGTTTCGATCAAAGTATTTTGTGCCTAAAATTTCGAGAATTTTTTCAATGCTATAAATCTTTTTGAATCGCTTTGTAAACGTGATAACTTGTATGTTGGTCTAGACCTTTCAAAATTTGATTCCGACCTTTTACTTGAGCTAACTGTATTTAAGTCCCTACTATTGTACGAGTGAGATAAGAAGTAACCGATTGAGAGCGCATTTCCCGTTAATTAAAGTGTCGCATGTGCATTAGCATTGCATACAAGTCTCCTGTGCATTAGTTGCATTCTCTTTAAGTATGTACGCAATTTCACTCAAAAGTTTTTCTTAAGCTTCGGACACGAAGCTTCATTTTAAGGGGGATTTAATGTAGTACCCCGTACTTAAGTTATGAGTTATTTGGTCATTTCGGAAAAATATTTGTGAATTTCAAGAAATTTAATTTCAAACATATTAGTGACCTTTCTTAATTATAACGTATAAGTGTGTCATTTGACATCTATGATGATATATACTTTTATTTTGGAGCTATTTTGTAGTTTTTAAAACTTGAAAAATACTATATGGAACATATTTTGTTTACTTTGGACGTACTTGTAGTTTTCTAAAAGTGATTTATACAAAGTGTTTTATTTGAAATAATTTGGAGATTTTACAATTTATGAAAGTTATCTTTTCTAGTGTTATCTATTAATTGGAAATTATATTTCCAGCCCTCAACTTTTAGTTTTCACAAAGAAACCTCTCATTTATCAATTTTACATTTATATCCTCAACTAGCTTGTTGGGAGACTTATAACTTCTCTTCAAGTCCCCCTCCACTATCTTTGGTCAACTCATCTAAATTATGGAGATGATCTTTTTTACAAGCATCTCCTATTTTTCTCTAATAATACACCAACTCTCACTACTACCTACCCTCATGTATGGCATTACCATGTGGGTTACTTCACCACCAACCTCCACCATCAACTTCATTTCTTCTATTCTCATTTTTCCTTCATCGTTTTATCTTCAAGAACATCCACACATGCTCTCTTCTCTCTCTCCAAATTTCATCCCCTTTTTGGGAGTTGACCTCACAAAAACACCATGAAAACTTAATTTTCTAGCATCCGGAGCATGAAAAACTTGATTCCAAGCTTTATAAAACTATGGAGGGGAGTCATTTCACCATTCTACTCATGAATTGAAGACCCATTTCACTCTTGTTCTCACCATCATCTTGAATGTTGGGGTAACCTTTCTTCTAGTCTTCAATTCATGCATGCATGTCCATCTTTTGCTTTGATTGATGAAATTTCATCTTAGTTTTCTTTATCTCCATGCTTGATTCTTCCTTTACATTGTTAGATTATATGATTGACTCCGAAACCCATATGCACTTTGTAAATTTCTTGGTAGTTGCACTTGCATGTCAAGAAAATTTTGATCATTTGTGTCAAGATCATGTAAAAGTCTTACTTAATGCCTAAAATGATGTAATTTGGGTGAAAATAAAGTCTCCATAAGTTGCATGCGTCATATAATTGATTTCATCATGTTTTGAGTGCTCTAGGTGAAAATTGCACATTTTTACAATCAGACCAGTTTTTGATAAACGTACATTATCTCTAAATTTTGGCTCTAAGGAATTTTTAGCTCTTACATATTCTGAAACTAGACTCAAAGACGGTCATTTTGAAAAAAACAACCAACTTCATAGCCTTTATGGTTTGGGAGATAAGCTCATTCTAAGTTGCATGTTTTCTGAAAATCTGTTTCTGGACCACTCTTGACATTTTTGTGAAAAACTCCTTTTTCAAAAACCAATGGCATCTCATCTTTCTTGTGATTAAAGTAAACACATAGGGTATTCATTCTGGAGAAGATGGGAATTTTCCCTATTTTCCAAGTAGTAGTAATTTCTTTGCAAACTTGAAACTTTCTGCGAAACTTGTCTCTGCATGGCAGTTCTTGTTATTTTTGTAAGTTGAGTTTTATAATAGCTATGATTGATTTTCTTGATGTTTATGAAAAAATACACATTTATGTTGATCCTAAATTAATTTCAAGATTTTAGGAGATTCTTTGATATGGTAAATATGGCTCTAAAGTCAGAGCTACAATTCTGTCCAGAATTGTAGTTTCACCGTCTTTAAAAAAACTTGAATTTTTGAAATTCTAAGTGTATTGTTTGATTTATTTTGATAAGTGAACATAATTATATGTGCATTGGTGACATATAGGACTACTTGGCATGCATGTTTGCATTTGTGTTATGCATGTGTAAATTAGTTGTAACGAGTACGTTATACGTGTGATTGTAGACCTCGACCTCATAGGAGAGAGTGGTTCTCGTTGGAGTGCTCGACTTACCTTATCGCTTTTACTTGTGCTACATCATAGTGGTAAGTACATATGTACTACCCTTTCATATCAAATGTGCGCATATGTTTGATGTTTCAAGTGAATACTTTTTATATGAAAAAGTATGAGAATGCATTTCCACTCGAATGTTGTTAAACTATTTTATTCATCTCCTTTGAGAACTCTCAGAAATTACTTTTGAAATGTTGATATTCTGATTATGGTTATGTGAAAGAGAAGAAATAAAATACCTCTAATAGACTTGGGACGATGTACAGAGTACTGTTATTAATGGGAGCCGTCAAGTGATCCTCCATTTTCTTATGGCTAAGACCATTGAAGCAATGCTTCTTATTATTGTATAGAACTTTAATGTTCACAAATCCGGCCCCGATGAGCCAAAATGTATCAAGTATTGAGGACATGGGGGTTTATAGAGCTATAGAGTGCTACTTATACTTGTAAGGGTCACTACGGTATAGGAGTGTCGACACTTAAGGCCTTTTAGCTAATGTTATCAGTGGGGTTGACGAATGAGCTCCCTTAACGCTCGGGTGAAATAGGGTTTGATAGACCCTAGAAGGAACCTTTAGTGATTATTTTGTGATCCCTCTGCTTACATCAATCCTGCTGGTGGCTCTGGAAATGCCTCAGCTAAACTTAACGGTTAATGGAACTTGAAATAAAATTGGCTACTCTGTTGATGTTGTTTGTGGCTCTTGATGTGCCCTAATCAATTCAAATGATTTGAAATTCTTTGGCTACTTGTGACTTCATATCGTTATCAGTTTGCGGACTGTTGATATTTTACTTGTCTAGTAATATCTCGAATACTCGGGAAGCAGTTTGTATATGAAATGTAAAGAAATTTAGTACTCGTGAATTACATGTTCTTCAATGAAACATAATTTTCTCACGTGGGCTTGCAATGGTTTAAGAGTATCTTGACTACTCGTGATCTATAAATGTTTTAAAGCTGAGAAATCTTCCTAAACGTTTACACATAATTATTCTAAATTTTCTCAACTCTTTTGTTTATCGATGTTTCAAACCCATGTATTTATTTCAACTTATCCTTGTGTGCGACTTGATGCTTTACATGTCGTAGTGTGTATTTACTCAGTTTTTACTGATCATTTTTCTTCAAAACTGCGTCGGCTTTTGCAATTTTAAAACTGCAGGTCATCAAACAAGGTGGGGTTGGGAACGCGTATCGAGACGAAGTCGTCACTTAGTAGATGAAAGAGTAGATCACATAGATTATTTCAAACACATTATATTTGTAATGTTATCTTCTCAATATGTTTTTATTTATTAAATAAAATGTAATATTCGTAAATAGAGTTCTACTTTTGGCTATTTATTGTCTCTTTAACCCTGAACCGAGATCCCGGGTTGTCTTACTGTCACATTAGAAGGTGTGCCTACCCCTGGAGTCGACGATGGGGTTGCTGCGAGCCCCGGTATGTAAGGCATATTGGGATGATAAGGAGGTGGAGGTGTGTAGCTTCCCTGGACTCCGGTCACGTACGATGGCAGCGCAGGGGTGAAGGTGGATTCCCAGTGGACGCGCGCTCTTGCTGATAACTTGGCACCAAGGGAGATTCTGATGAATGTTCTTGGTTGAGGCACGGTTCCATTAGGCAAGGACGCATAGGGGTTTGGTTGTGCAGCCGTGTGCGCCTCGGGTGCCACAGTTGCTCCCGCCAGAGTCAAGGGTCCCTGAGCACTGTGTGCTGCAGTGGAACCAGGTAGGGTCAAGGCTCCATGGCTACCACTTTGTGCAAGCCCTCCCAAAATAGCTATGGGTTATTTGGGCAGATTGAACGTGTATAGCCCTGGCTTGGCTCTGAATAGTAGCATTCAGCATTTCTAAAGAGGGATTAGTCCCAGTAGCCGTCTGGGTATGGGTGTTGGTATTGGGCAGAGTCTCCTCCATCTCAGTTCCTTCCTCTTGGAGAGATTGATCACCATCACGGAGGTTGGCCTCAAGAGACATGGCCGCTAGGTTGATTGACAGAAGCTTTTGAAGGTTGATGTTCACGCCGGGTACACCAAATTGTGTCTAAGAAAATCCCATGGAGAGATCCACGTGTACACCTCAAGTAGGGGATAAGAATAAGAACAAGAACACAGAGAGATTGAGGGTAGTGGTTAGGAGAGAGCAAGAATTTGTAACTGTTCTTGAGAGAGAGACAGTTCCGCATATGTATGGACCGTTATGAGATCAACCGCATTTATGGGACACGTAATCCTTGAATCTCTCAGACAGTTACTAAGGGCCGCGCGCGAGTGTGGTTGTTGCTCTCGCGCGACGTTCCTTACTCCAGCCTCCAAACCACTAAGTCCCTACAACTCCCGTGTGATTAGTATCGCGGGTGGCCCTGTCTCACATCCCCCATGTAGATAAGCTCGAATATAAGCATGTGATAGGGTGTATACGAAGTACCATTGGATGTGCTCGATGACTGCCACGTGGACGGTAGTTAATCTGCTCAGAATCCACTATCTACACCCAGCTGATTAGATATCTCCAGTGGGATGGCTCCCCTGAAGACTTAAACACCAATTGGTCCCACTCAGACTTTTTAAATATTACAAGATTGTCATATTACTCCCCGTAAAGAAAAGTATTCCCTCAAGCCCACAACTATAAAATATTCGAACTCTTCATTAATAGTTCTTTATATTTTTAAAGAACTAAGATTATATGGAAAACGTGTATAGAATATTATATTCAATTTGTTTATTAAAGTTGAGTAATTTAAAATAATAACAATAATAATAAATACTAAACAACAATCCTATAACAACAAAACACATTAATAGTTTCACGATTACAATAAAAATAAAAACGCACCAACAAAATAAACTTAAAAGATGAAAATTCTACCCTCTTCTATAGCTTAGTAGGGTGTATTATGAGATTATTTCGGCTACTGATCTCGGCCTAACAACGAAGCTTAATAAGGTTCGATCATGGAGTAACTAATTGGCGGTTCATCTTCATTTGGCGGTGCATCCTCATTTGGGAATAGTTGTCGAAGTTAAAGTTCTGCACATATACCACTCCTTCTATTTGACCAATATCTTATTCGACCGAGGGTAAAGTTAGAGGCATCATTTGACATAATATTATATAGGATAAAATACATTTTGCTCCCTCCACTTTTGATGAAAAGACAAACTACTCCCTGACAAATTAGCAATCCATAAAACACCCTTATAACAGAAAAAACAAATAACACTTTTCACCCAGCTATTAAGTTTCGTCCTTAAAGCTATTTTCAACTTTTTTTGGACCAATTTAACCCTATTTGTTTTTTTTCATATTATTGATGTCGTGTTCTTTGTACTCTTATTCACAACAATAAGATTACATAAATTAAAAAATATATAAATCCAATCCATATATGATTCAAGAGTGTGAGAACAATGAAATAAACAGAAACACATAACCTTGTTCTCACACAGAGAAAAATTAAATTTGAACAAAAGTAAAATCAAGACCCAACATCAAGAATATCAAGCTTCTTCTTTGCATCCCATTAACCCAACTAAAAACACCAACACCACTGGCACCATCCAACTAACATAGCAGCTTCATCACCACCATGGATTCCAGCAGTTTACACCAGCTCATACCACCACAACCTCCTTCTCCCTCGTCTTCTTCACCATCAACCAAGCTCGAGGAATCCAAACCCATTAACACCAGATCTGAAGACCCATCCTGTATCTACTGATTTCATATTTCGCATAACAAAACGATTGAAAGAGAAATCGTTTGAATGGAGTAAAAGAAGGGGAGGTGGCTGATTGTGTTCTCGGAATGAACATCCAATTTATTTCTGGTTTGGATTCGGAAGCTTGCACAAACCAATCAAAAATTCAAAACAAGGGAGAGGAGGGAACCATAGCCCAAATCCGACGAGACCCGCCATAGATTCCGACCAAACCCGAGGGTTGCAGCTCCGGCAAGTAATGAGAGAATGAGAGCTGTGGGTATGGTTCTTCTTCAGATCTGTGCTACAAAGAGAGGGGAGGAGACGGCTAGTTTAGAAAAGGAGTAGAGAAGAGAGGAGAGAAGAAGAATAAGAACGATATTGGAAGAACAATAAGGCGGTTGGGTTTGTTTTTGTTCACACAGAGAAAAGGGGAAGAGAGAGGGAGAGGGAGGGATATGGTTAGAAAATCTGAAGGAGATGAGAGAGATGGCATTTATAGCTATGTAATTTTGGTTAAATATGAGGGTACAATTGTCATTTAAGAACGTTCGTTAGAGTCAGTCAGTTACGAGAGAGTTTTAAGAATTGCTAATTTGTCAGGGAGTATTTTGTCTTTTCGTCAAAAGTGAAGGCATCAAAGTGTCTTTTACCCTATCATATATTAATTCATGCGGCCTCATCTTTCGTATGTCGATATGTCTTTCATTTGCACTAGCTGTGCTTTTGGTCCACTCATCCCTCATTGCTTGCAATTGTTCGACTACGACATTAGTAGCTGGACTTGCTACGCCTTGACCTTTTCCTTTCGATTTGTCCCTTCCCTTAGGTTTTGAACTAGAATGAGTAAAATTTTGTGTACGGATTTTCATAATGTGGTCCACATTTGTCAAGGAGGGAAATGTAGGTGATTAATCCCATGGATGGGACTGAGGCACGATCTGTGACATTTCACTTCGCCATCGCTGCGACTCCACGACATTGGTTCGCACTAGAAAAGCAACTGTATCTTTCAGAACTTCTCAGCAATGTTTCAAAGCAAAGTACTTTTTTTTTTATCTCTTTATAGAAATATTTTTCTGCTGAGTGAAGCTCAAAATAAAAAATTGCTACAATTTTTTATTCTACCATTAAGTTTAGATTAGACATTAAATACAAATCACTTACTTCGATTGTTAGATTAGTTCTGGTAGCGTGGAGGTTTCTAGCATTCTCAAGAAACTAACCCTAGTACTGACAATCATATTGTATATGTCTTCTCCATCGCACCATAATTGCATCATTAGTACGTTGATTCTTTCTCAGAGGAGCATCTGAACCTAATATCTGGTACATGGCTTCTAGAATATTGCCCCAAAAAGTGTCGCTAGCCTGGCATGTACCTACATATGCATCATGAGAAATCAGATTATAGGCATATCATAAAGCTTCATCTTCCACCACTAACCACCAATTTCTGGACTTATCATTATCTATTTGTGTGATTGAGGAGGATAATTACTTGAATGAGTATTATGATGTTTATAGATACAAAAAGTGATGAATATAGTGGTGACATCTTTAATTCCTTATATAGTGAATGAGATTAGCTGACATGAAAAATTCTCATGTGTAATTCTTATCTATTCCCTTCCACTGTTTGTACAGACCAATGAAAAAGAGACAAAAGTGTTGTAGGAGAAAGCTATCATACAATGATATTGGCTTACATGAAAATTCGCCTGTGTAATTCTTATCTCTTCTGTTCCATTGTTTGTACAAACCAAAGGCAAAAAGACAAAAGTGTTGTAGGAGAAAGCTATCAAACAATGGGACTAGCATACATGAAAGTTCGTATGTGTATTTATTATCTCTTCTGTTCCATTGTTTGTACAAAACCAATGGAAAAAAAGACAGAAGTGTTGTAGGAGAAAGCTATCAAACAATGAGATTAGCTGACATGAAATTTATCTGTGTAATTTGTTAATTCAAACTCTTTGAACTAATAAGTTGTATAAAATGAGAGGGAGTTTTAGTTTGAAGATGACGAAAGACATAATCTTATAAGAAGGACTTGTTCAAAGCTCCAAAGCTTTGAAGCTTTCAATTATTACATTCTTGCTGACAGTGTTTATTTTGCAAGACTTATATTGGATTAGTTTGAAAGATTTAGTTTGTATTAATATTGTCTAACAAATATTCTTAAACTTTTATATTGTGGTAATAATGCTAGATAAGGTTGCAAGGTGATTAAGCTTAAGAAATACTCAGTTGTTGGCCAAAGCTTTGAAAGGCATCCAAAGCTTTCGAGGTTGCCGTGGGACTTATGTCTGTGACATTCTGGCTAACAGTTTCTTATTGCAGGTTGTCATATCAAGCTGTATGCTTGATCACTGATTTATTCTAAGTTAATTTCTTGATATTGATCATTATTTTGGTGTAATTATTTATTGATTATACTCAGGATATAGCTACGCATATTGGTTTAAATGGCCTGCCTAACAGGACACTACATTTATGCTATTTTCTCTGGATTGGATTTGATCTTGTGATTGAGTTTTTCAGGGATGTTTGTTGGTCAAACTGGCATAGCAAAATCATATCAGCTATTCAAACATAGTTGCTGAAGAAGCTGTTTGGGGTTGATGATTTGTAGGAAGTCTGTTTCCTAAAATCTGTCAAGTTGTTGCTGAAGTTTGTTATATAGTGGATTTAAAATTTCAAGCAAGATAGAGACTGGTCCAAAAAGAAACTGAAGAGAAAAACTTTGTGCGAGATCATCAATCAACTCTTTACTCAATCAATGATTCAACACTGCACAAGATCAGTCAATTCAGATCTGAAGAACACTTCCAAGCTTAACTGCTTATATGTTTTCTGTGTTCATATTTCTTGTGCCTTCATTGTATAATTCATTAGATTTTCTTAACCTCACCAACTTTATAAAGTTAATCGTTCAAGTGAACAACAAGAGGTTCTTATTGTTTCACTAAATTGTAGCTGGAACGAGATAGGTTTAGAATCGCAAGCTGTATAAGTGCAAGGTAGTTAACTTAGGCTCTAGATCTAGGGCTACGTCTCTGATAAATAAGAATTTGTTCAAATCCTAGAGGGATATTATCCCTCAGGCAGAGAGTAGGCTCATTGGTGGCTGAAATTCGTAAAAAATCTTTGTGTTCATTTCTTTACAAGTTCTGCATTTCATTCTGCACAACACATGGAAGCTCTAAAGCTTCGGAGAAGTTCCAGTCTCAAAGCTTTGAAGCTCCAGAAAGTTTTAAAATTGTTTTAAACTACTTTAAACCTTTCCAAAGACTTGAGATTCCATCTTAACTCTGTTTTAAAGTTTCAAAAGGTCATTGTTAGCAAAAGTTGGCATACTCTATTCAACCCCACCCCCCTTATAGAGTATATAGATCATGTTTTAAACATGCATTACACACTTTTAATTGGTATCAGAGATTGGGTCACGGTAAGGATCTAACCATCTTGTGACAATGAGTAATGTAGGTGATGGAGGATTCTCACAGGGAATAGAAGCCAACTGAACTCCATTGTTATGTGGTGACAATTTTGTGCATTGATGAAGATGTTCATCATAGATCAAGACATGGAGATGTGGTCAATCATTCTCAATGGTCCCTATGTGTACTATACCACTTCAGATGGGATCAAAACTGTCAAAACTGAAGAAGATCTTTCAGTTACCGAATTGGAAAAGGTATAAAAAAGTAATAAAGCTATGAACTAGTTATATTGTGCTCTTAGTGCTGATGAGTTCAGCAGAATATCCAACTGCAAAAGTGCCAATGAAATTTGCGACAAGCTGGTTGTGACTCATGAAGGAACTAGTCAAGTTAAGCATACCAAAATCAATATCCTTTTGAGGCAGTATGAGTTGTTCAAGATGAATTCTGATGAATCCATCAAGGACATGTTTAAAAGGTTCACAGATATTGTGAATAACTTAGAGTCCTCGGGCAAAGCATTATGTAATTAAGAAAAGGTCCAAAAGATTCTATTAAGTTTTCCAAAAGCCAAGTGGGAGCCAAAGACCACTGCAATTGAGGAAGCTCAGGACTAGAGCCTCCTGGAGCTAGATGATCCGCAAGGCAAGCTGCTCACTCATGAGATTTCTATGAAGGAAGTGGATGGTGACATGAGTGACAACATCAAGAACCTTGAACCCAAGGCAAAAGACGGAGAGAAGTCTCAAGGCCTTGAACAGGAAGATGATGATGAAGAAGAACATTAACCTTGATTTCCAAAGCTTTGACCAGAATTCTGAAAATGAAGAAAAACTTTGGAAAGAAGGATTGCAATAAGGACAAGTCCAGATCCTCAATCAGCAAGGATCACAAAGGGAAGTCTTCTTCACATTCACATAAATCAAAAGTAATGAATTTCTTTGAATGTGGAGATGTACCTGGTTAGAGATTTCCCTCAAAATAATAAGAACATGCACTTTCCTAAGAAGGAAAATGACAACAGAAGGAAAAAATATATGGTTGGATCTTGTAGTGAGTCTGATTCATCAAGTGATTTAGATTCAGATGAATAACAAGCCAATA
Source organism: Linanthus parryae (assembly GCA_023055425.1). Classification (NCBI taxonomy): domain Eukaryota; kingdom Viridiplantae; phylum Streptophyta; class Magnoliopsida; order Ericales; family Polemoniaceae; genus Linanthus; species Linanthus parryae. The sequence continues at coordinate 85,513,127 of JALGPY010000008.1, read as the reverse complement.
TGTTTCTAATGGCTGAGCATAAAGAAAAAAACAGCTCAGACAAGCATATTGAGGAGATGGTAAAAACTCTTCTTGCTAGTCCATATGATGTTTTACTTGATATCCTCAAAATCATGTTTTTAAATGAGGGAAGTTATAGAAATGAGATTGAATCTTTGAAGGTGAAATTTCATGAGCATGCAAAGGAAAATTAAGATTTGGTTTTTCTCAATAAAACTCTTAAAGCATCTCAGTCAAAAATTGATAGTGACCTCAAAACCTTGGACAACAGGTTCACAGCTTTGAAGGCACAATTCAAAGAAGTTGTGAGTCAAAATCCTCTTTTAACTAATAAGTATGTTGATCTAAAGCATTATTCAGATGATTTGGAACAATAGAAAACTTCATTAACTCAGAAACTTCAAGAATCAAGGAATTTTTTATCAAGTTTTGCAGGCTCAGAACATAACCTCAATCTTATACTTGGAGAAAGTCTGCATTCTGTACACAAAAGTAGAATTGAATACAATCCAAATTTTCCAAAGAAGAACCAAACCAATTTTGTGAAAGCAGGAAAGAGACATTCTCCAAAATGTCATTATTGTGGTAAACTTGGCCATGTGAAGGTAACTTGCCCCTTTAGAAGGACAGAACCTCACATAATGAGGAACACTTATCCTTATCAGCTTAATGGACAAGTAAGGCAGATTTGGGTTCCTAAGGGAATCAAACCACCTAACATGGTTGATTCTGAATATGAATCCAAATTCAACACTTGGTCTAATAGCCTGTTGAGGCATTGATTGAATTTTTCAGGCTATCACCAAAGCTAAGAATCAGAAGTGGATTTTGGACAGCGGTTGCTCCAGACATATGAGTTGAAAGAAATATTTATTCTCAGAACTTAAAGAGAAGTCTGTAAGAAAAATTACACTTTGTGACAAAGCAAAATGCAATATCAATGGTATAGGTAGTATTGGTAATGAATCTTCAAGTTTTATTTCTGATGTTTACTTGGTAGAAGGTTTGAAATATAATTTGCTTAGTATTTCTAAATTATGTGATAATGGTAATAAATTCATTTTTGACAAGGAGAGATGTGTAGTGCAAGATGAGAAATCTGGAAGTTGCATTCTCACTGCTCCTAGGCCATACAATGTTTTCCTATGAGTACTAACAAAGTTGCAGGTGAAAGTCTGAAGTGTCGCAAGGCTTTCAAGGACGACTCAAAGCTTTGTCATAGAAAACTTGGGCATATATGAGCATGCACACAATGAAAAATCTCATCTCAACGGACTTGGTAAGAGGATTACCAACTAATAAATTCAAAGATGATGAGATTTGCAAGGCAATTACCCAAGGTAAACAGAGAAGGATTTCACTCAAGCCAAAGAACTTTGTAAGTACTACTAGACCCTTTGAGTTGATGCATATGGACTTGTGTGGTCCTATGAGGGTTCATACACCCAAAGGTAAGAGATATATGCTTCTCGTTATAGATGATTACTCTAGATTTACTTGGGTTATGTTTATTAGAGAAAAATGTGAAGCATTATCTGAATTGTCAAAGCTTTGTAATGAGCTTCGATCTTTGAAAAAGTTTTCCAGTTGCATCTGTTAGAAGTGATCATGGCAGAGAGTTCGGTCAGCTGGACTTTGATTTACTTTGTGCACAACATGGCATCTCACACAACTTTTCTGCACCTAGAACTCCTCAGAAAAATGGAGTAGTTGAGAGAAAAAATAGGACATTTGAGGATATGTCTAAAACCATGCTTCTTGAAAGTCATCTGCCAAAGTGTCTCTGGGTAGAAGCTGTTAATACTGCCAACTATGTGCTAAATAGATGTTTTATTAGACCTATTTTGAAGAAAACTCCATATGAACTTTTCAAAGGCAGAAAGTCAAGTGTTTCTTATTTTAAGCCTTTTGGTTGTACTTGTTATGTGCATAATGATGGTAAGGATAATATTGGTAAATTTGATGCTAGAAGTGATGAAGGTGTGTTTCTTGGTTAGTCTCAATTTAGAAAAGCATATAGAATTTTCAATAAGAGAACCAAAGTGGTAGAAGAGAGCATTCATGTGATTTTTGATGAAAGAGGTGATGGTTCCTTGAGTGAATGTTTTGCCGATCTCAATCTAAACAAGTATGAGCCAGATGGTGATGCTGAGAAAGAGAAAAGTAGCAAAACTAATATGCAAGAATTACCAGAAGAATCTCAAAGCTTTGAACATCCTCCTGACTCAAAATCTGAAAGCCTTGAGACTGGACTTCACAGAACACAAAGTGCTCCTGCTACTGCATCAAGTTCTCAAAGGATTGAAAAGTTTGTTGGAGAATCAGAACCCTGGACACCAAGGAAGAAATTCAAGTATTTTCAGCTCATCCAACTGACAATATCATCTCAGATCCAACCACTGGTACACAAACCATAGGAAAACTGAAGAACTTGTGTACCTTCAGTGGTTTTGTATCTAATTGAACTTAAGAATGCAAATGAGGAATTACAGGATGTAGATTGGATCATTGCAATGCAGAGTGAGCTAAATGAATTTGAAAGGAATAAGGTATGGAACCTGGTTGCTAGGCCAAAGACTCAATCAGTTATTGAAACGAGATGGGTGTTCAGAAACAAACTCGATTTTATTCTTCTTCTTCTTCTTCTTCTTCTTCTTCTTCTTCTTCTTCTTCTTCTTCTTCTTCTTCTTCTTCTTCTTCTTCTTCTTCAAATCCTTGAAGTATGCTTTAAGTCTTTATGTTTTATTTCTAAAATTCCGAACAAGATCCTACATTTCTCATTCTCTTTTGATGAAATTCAAAAGGGGGGAGAGATTCTATGCTAAGTGCTAAGTGGAATCTGTGTAATAATTTTGCTAGGAGGACTCTGTGTAATAATTTTGGATGTTGTAGGATTTTTTTAGCTATTATAGTTAAGTTTTAGGTTATATTGTTTTTATATCTGTATTATGTGATATATGCTAAGTACTGTGGTTTATTTGTGTTTCTCCTGTGTATATCGACTGGATATTAATGGCTATTGCGTTGCAAGGCAAATGAGAAAGAAAGAATGTTTGTTTTGTCTTTCATCAAGGGGGAGATTGTTAATTCAAACTCTTTGAACTAATAAGGAGTATAAACTCATAGGGAGTTTTACTGTGAAGATGATGAAAGACATAAGCTTGTTAGAAGGACTTGTTTAAAGCTCCAAAGCTTTGAAGCTTTCGATTATTACATTCTTGCTGACAGTGTTTATTTTGCAGGACTTATACTGGATTGGTTTGAAAGCTAAAGTCTGTATTAATATTGTCTAACAAAGATTCTTGAACTTATGTATTGGTCAAACCTGCATAAACAAAATCATACCATCTATTCAAACATAGCTAATTAAAGAAGCTGTTAGGGGATGAGGATTTGTAGGAAGTCTGTTTCCTAAAATCTTTCAAGTTGTTGTTGAAGTTTGTTATATACTCTATTTGAGTTTCAAGCAAGATAGAGACTAATCCAAAACGAAAATGAAGAGAAAACATTCGTGGGAGATCATCAATAAACACTTCACTCATTCAAGGATTGAACACTGAACAAGATTAATCAATTGAGATCTGAAGAACACTTCCAAGCTTAACTGCTTATCTGTTTTCTTTGTTCTTCTTTCTTGTGCCTTCATTGTATAATGAATTAGATTTTCTTAACCTCACCAACTTAAAAAAGTTAGTTGTTCAAGTGAACACAGAGGTTCTTATTGTTTCACTAGATTGTAGCTGAAACTAGATAGGTTTGGAACCACAAGTTGTATAAGTGTAAGGTAGTTCACTTAGGCTTGAGATCTAGGGCTAAGTCTGTCATTAATAAGAAGTTGTTCAAATCCTGGAGGGATAGTATCCCACAGGCGGAGAGTATGCCCATTGGTGGCTGAACTTCGTAAAAAATCTATTTGTTCATCTCCTTACAAGTTTTGCATTTTCTGCACAACACATGGAAGCTCCAAAGGTTTAGAGAAGTTTCAGTCTCAAAGCTTTGAAGCTCCAGATAGTTTTCAGCTTATTTTAAACTACTTCAAACCTTTCCAAAGCCTTGAGATTCCATCTTAACTCTGTTTTAAAGTTTCAAAAGGTTATTGTTAGCAAAAGTATGCATACTCTATTCAACCCCCCCCCCCTCTAGAGTATATAGATCCTATTTTAGAAATGCATTACACACTTCCATAATTCTTATCTCTTCTATTCCATTATTTGTAAAAATCAATGGAAATAAGACAAAAGTGTTGTAGGAGAAAGCTCTCAAACAAAGAGCTAACAAACAAACTCTCCAATTACTTCTTCTACCATATCTCTTCCATTACAAATTATTAAAAAACAAACAAAAGTATTGTTAAATAAACCAATCAAATAAATGGGTAGTAAACAAAATATGGAATTGCATCCAATATCTTATCCCTTCCATTACATTGTTTGTACAAAACAATGGAAAACAAACAAAAATGTTCCAGAAAAATCAATGACACTAGAAGCTAACACTGTATCTCTCCCATTACAATTCCTATATAAACATTTTAATCAGTCCAAGGTTTTAGCAAACCAATGCACTGAAAATTTTAGCAAACCAACGCACAGATTGGTTCGGAAAATCAATTCCTATACATAGTCAGTACGTTGTGATCTTTATTACATACAACATACTTCTCTCACATTTTTCATATCAATGGGATCCAACTGGTAAGAGAATGCTTTGCAATGCGAAGAGGAATTCTCTCAAACCATGAATGAGCGAATGGCATTCTCAACAATTACTGTACTATCTCAAGTACCACAAGATATCGGAGGTGCTTCTGGATCTCGCCGCCCTGGCTTATTGCGGCAAATAAATGAGCGCAATTGTGAAGTATGTGATACACAATTGCAACACGATTACTGTAATACTCCGTATTTTTGTAAACACAAGTTGCTAGTTAATTATCTAGTTATTCAATTTATCTCCCTTATCTTTATTGTTAGTAAGATAGTATTATACATGTGTTAGTTACATGTAGATACTTTTTAGAATAAGAGAAATAAATTAGTATAGTAACATTTAGGGTTTTATGAAAATAAGAATAAGTGCCTGCACCAACTTGTAAATAGGTTAAAGTGGTTATACTTTGCAACAAATTAGGAAATAAAATAAAAACTAAAAAAGAAAAGTAAAAAGAAAAGAGGGGTTCGACCGAAGAAAGAAAGGGAAAGAAGAAGATGAAAACAAAATGTGTTTATTTATGTGAAGAGTCGGGCCCACATTTTTGTTGAATTTTGTGATGAGTTTTACCAAATATTAAGGAAAAGAAATTCAGCAACTCTCCTCATAAATAGCATGCTATTTCTTTCATCAACAAACAAGAGAGAGAGGAGTGGTAGAGAAGAGAAAGATAAGAGAAAAAAATATGAGAGAGAGAGAGAGAGTGCCATAGCAAAGAAAGAAGGAGGGGGAAAAAGAAAAAAAAAAGAAGAAGAGAAAGAATAGGAGTGTTGTTCGGGTGAAGAAGTAAGGGAGAAAGGTGGAGAAATTTGCTAGTATTTTGGGTGGACCACAACAATTGAAGGAGGATTCGCCTAAGGCCTTGTTTGGTGACACGTTTTGAAAAATTGGAGCACTTTATTGGAGCACTTGTTAGACTTATTTTGGAGGACGATTTCTGTTTCTGAAAATGAGCACTCTTCACCATACGAACGGTGCAGTCCTGTGAGTATAAATATATTATTTTTACAACAAGTTTAATTTTTACTAAATTTATTACTGTTTCGTAAATGTGACGTTTTTTTACTAAATTTCACTATTTGTGACCCATGTTCTAACAATGGATTTTTTTGACTATATGGCTTGGGAATAATCTTCTTAATGTAGTTAAAGCATGAAATTTTGTGCTCCCCTTTAATGAAACATGACTTTTTATTATGTTGGTTTGGAACTTGGAGAAATAAAAAATGTGTGTCATAAAATTATTTAGACACTTTGGGACGACGTTATGCCTACACTTCAGTATTTTTCTGGCCCGCCATCGTTATATGATAGATGGGTTTCTAGCCCGATCGCAGGGTATAATATGCGATGTGCCACAAATATGGCGTATTCTGGACATTTCAAAATTTATGTATGATGCGATGGTTACCAATCGCATTAACTGAACCCAAAATTCTGTTATCTGATATGGGAATTTGTAGGGTTTTGATGCACGCATTGCAGCGGAATAAGAATAAATAAATTCATGATCAAATCCCTCCACGGATCGTAGGGAAGCATTCATAACGTGATAAGGGATAAAGATTTGTGTACCTTGTTTGTCTGTGTGATCACAACACAGAATGATTTCCTCGTCTCTACAAGTATCCACATCTAGGATTGCAAGCTGGAATCCTCTTCACTTCTTTAATGCTTGCTACACGAAGAAGGTGGCATAAAGATCACGCAAAACGGAGCAACCGGGGCCGTGCCACTTGGTGGCCGACGGCAGAGGGGCGGACGAGTAGGGGTGGCGGCCTCTACTTGGTCTCTCTCTCTCCTTGGTTTGTTATTTCACTAAATAATGACTCTTGTGTGAAACAATAAGCTATGACTCCCCTTATATAGTTAATAACTCCTTATTAATTACATATTTTCCCCAATACTAATCATGTCCATACACGGATTAGTCCACCTTGCATATTAATCCTACTAACTTTGCTTGTGGTTGCGTTTTGTTCCTTTTAATTAATTAGTCCTCCTAGTTAATATCCAAATCCAGTTTAATCCATAAGGTGTGTGACCCCGTAGGTTTCTACTTAGTTGGTAGTAACAATTAAAAAAATAGAGCGGTGTCGAGCAACACATCTATGCCACCCAACTAACAAAATAGTCAGTGACCAGACAAACCTTGTGCCCAATGTTACTGTGTTGTATTATCTATTTATCTATATATTCAGATTGGACACGAGACATAATTGTCACACTCATATATCCAATCAATAGTTTCTCGGCTCTGGGAATAGGCTTATCTATACATATAACATCACTCTCCCATATTGATTTATCTAAGTTTGGCTAGACATCCCATAAGCACTAACCCTCTAGCGGTCGTGGATATTTACTTCCATTATGTAGGACGGACAAATCCTCTCTACATCACTACCATCTCTCAGCTTTCTTCCTATCATGCCCGATTACTATCTATATAGTTACCCAGTTACGGTGTGACGTCTGATAATATCAAAACATGATATTCCAAAACTAGAGTATCTAGTGACTTCAAGTCTAGGGATTACAACACCATTGTCACTACGAGAAGCACTTGTGACGGTGACATAATCTAATGTAGCCTTTTCCTTGTGGGTTAATTTAGTATGCCATTACTCCTAATGCATACCCAAGTGTTAGACTCGATATCTCCATATCAATCTAACCACATACTAGTCTATAGTTATCGTCCTATTAATAAATAAAATGGACTAATGATATTTAAGAATATAACATTTATATTCCAAGGAATTCATTCATGTTAACATGTCTCCATATCGATAACAAAATGAATAGTAAGTCCATATAAATGCAACATTAAATTGATTTCCTCCAAGTCACAATTTCAACAGTCTTTCACTTGCACTAGAGTCAATCTGGTGCATCTAGTATGCCTATTGATCTAGCGCGACCCTCACGCTTTCGCTGCACAAGAGAGACATGTGATGGTACTTTTGTATATATTCTCATCTCCTCTATCAACAATCAAATGAGATCAAATATTCTGAGTATGTGCATCTCATGTAGCAATACACTCAGTCCTACGTGGTAGAATCGGTCAACTAAAACTTTCCTGGAACCTTTCCAGCTCGCAGTCCTCCACTACAGCATTACACAAAAGTTGACTATGATCTGGAATCATCTTTGTCGGTTTGGAAGCTTGCATCAGTGTAACTCATTACACTGAACTCTTCCTCCTTCATATCTCAAGAACTCATCCTTAGTTCTCCTCAAGTACATAAGAATGTTCTTGACAACAATCAAGTGACTCTCATCTGGATATGACTTGTATCTTCGTGTCATTCTCATATGACATTTTAAGCCCTAGTACATAACATGGCGTATCTTGTGAATCTTATTCATACGGTCCTTTCTCAACCTATTTGGAAGTACAATTAGTCTTTGAATAGACTAATTCCATGTGACATAGGTAAGAATCCTTATTTTTGCATGTTGAACCATTTCAACACCTTGTCATTATATGTACTTCGACTTAAGCCAAACAAATTTCTTCATCTATCTCCATAGATTTTTATAGGTTACTTCGTCTAATTGCTTTATTAAAAATCGATTACCTAGCCAATCTTTAGCAGATTGCAGAGTAGGGACATCATTACCAATGAATAGTATGACATCCACATACAAGGCCGAAAATATAACTGTGCTCCCACTAACCTTCTTGTAAACACAAGCTTCATCTTTATTCTGCATGAAACCAAACTCTTTGACTACACCATCAAATCAAAGATTCCAACTCCAAAGCGTGCTTCGATCTATAGATAGATCGCTGCAACTTACACACCTTTTGGGCATGCTCCCTCTGAATGTGTCATACACATTCTCAGTGAGGTTCCTATATCCATCTGCCATATTGTGAAAAATATAATTGCAAGCAAGATGCGAATGGATTTAAGCATCGCATCTGGGGGAAAGTTTTGTTATAGTCTATCCTATGAACTTTCATGAAACCTTCAGCTACCAATCGTCCCTTAAAATTAATCTCATTACCATCCATGTTGGTTTTCTCAAAACCCACTTGCACCCTATGCGTCTTACCCTTTCAGGTTGTTCCACCAAAGTCCATATTTTATTGGTATACATGGATTCCATTTCGTATCTCATGGCTTATAGGTCATTTCTGAGATTTAGGCCCACTTTTGGCCTCCTCATAGGTTGTAGGCTCATCCCACGAGCAATACACTATTGGTTTTCTGTTGGAATAGATGCCCTAGAGGCAATCTAGTTTAGTATGAATTATATGTGGCTAGAAATTCATTTATTATTTATTGGATATTTAATATAATGAAGTCCTTATATTTACAATTGTGTTGTTTATCTTAAATATCCCTAGTCAAGTATAATGATTAATGGAACAATCATCTATAGACTAGTATGGGGTTGGATTGATATGGAGATATCACGATCCAACACAGCATTAGGGAATGTTGCACTGGATTGACCCATCTCCGAGAAGGCTACATACACGTTATGTTAAGTCACAAGCGCTTCTTGCGGTGCAATGGTATTGTCATCCTTAGACTTGAAGTCACTAGATATTCTAGTTGTGGATTATTGTGATCTTGGTAGCGTTAAACGCTACACCGTAACTAGGTAGTTATAAAGGCGTGTACTGGATACAATAAGAAGCAAGCTTAGAGATCTTAGTGGACGTAGATAGAATTTGTCCCTCCCACATAACGGGAGAAAATATCCAAGGCCACTCGAGGGATAGTGCTTATAGAATGTCTGGCCAGACTCAAATAAATCAATATGGGATATTGATGTTATTTGCACGAATAAGGCTATTCCCATGGATTGAGAAACTATGGATTGGATATACGAGTGTGACTTGTATGTCTCGTGTCCAATCCGGATATAGAGACAAAAGGATGAGACAAATACTTGTGCAAAGGTTGTCAAGATGACTATTCTATTAGTTGGCTAGAATGGATGTTTTGCTAGAGACCGCTCCATATTAGCAAATAGTTGCTACCGACTAGATAGAACCTATGGGGTCACACGCTATATAGAGTTGAACTATATTTGGGAATTAATTAATTGGATTAATTAATTAGAAGGATCACTTTGCAAAACCTTGCAAACTTAGTAGGGACTAATTTGCAAGGAAGGGACTAAATTGAATTCCAGTAGGACTAGAATAAGTCCTTTAGGTAGTTGACAAGGAGTTGTTGGACTATATAAAGGACCTTCCTTCCTTCCTTCCCATATAACTTATGCTCATAATTGAACATAACAAGAGTGGGAGAGAACAAAAGGAGAGAGAGCAAGCAACAAAGGGACCCGACCGCCTCTTTGCCGCCGCCCGTCCCCGTCGGCCACAAGGAGGCCGAGACCCTCCTTTTTGGGTCTCGTTTTGCATGATTCTTCTTCCTCTTCCTCTTCCGGGCTAGCACCAAGGACTTGGGAGATTCTAGGATCAACTCTAGGCGTGGATCAACCATAGAGAACGTGACACAATTCGCGTTTGAAGTCATCAAAGGAGAACCCTAAGGTGTGTTATTGATTTCTTACCCTTACCATCGTTATGTCTCTTGACTTGTGATCCTTGGAGGGTTTTGCATGGTTTTATGATTGTTTGTGTTTCCGTTGTGCATCCATGAATCAAAACCCTACAGTGGTATCAGAGCCACAGGTCGTAGAGCATAAACGTGGTTTATGTGTTACGTTTTAGTTGTTTTACACCTTAATTTGATTGTTTATCACGTAAAACAAGACAAATCAAGCATGGGATGCAATTTGTCAATAATTAATCATAACAAGATCCAACTTTTGCATTGGATGCATGAATTGGTGAGTTTGAGAAATTTTAGGATCTTAGATCTAGGGTTTGGGCATCCTTGGGGAAGAAGGAGTTCTCCCAAGACAAGGAAACAACAAAACTTGGGCACCAAGCAAGGGAGTTGTTTTTTGGAAACAACTCCCATAAGGAGGTTCGGCCCTCCCCTAGGGACCGCCCCCCTTGCTTGCCGCCCAAGCTTGGCCGCCCTAGGGGCCGGGCGGCCCTAACCCGCGGCCTAGGCTTGTGGGTTTTGGGCCGGGCCCTAGGGCCTTGTGGTTCATCTTGTTGGGCCCGTGCAATTTGATTGTTGGGCCCATGGACCGTTTTAACCCTAGAAATCCTAAAATCAATTAAAATTGACCAAGCGCGTTAAAATTGGATTTTAACTGTTTATGTGCAAATCGCATGGTGATTAGATATGGCCTTAGGATGTGGTTTGATGTGGATGTTTAATTTTGTGGTTTGGTTTTACGGCATGCGAGCTGATCAATTAATTGTAATAATTAATTAGGGTTTTATGGCATGCATGCCATTTTTTTCTCAACTTGTGAGATTTATTTTATTTAGTATAGAAATTAGCTAGTGCTAGATAAAGTAGATAGTTAGCCAAGATTGAAGAAAAAGAAGCCCCAAGCCAAAGAAGCCACAAAAGATGGAGCATGGAGTATGGAGCATTCCACATGACTACGAAGGATGGACCAAAAGATCAAGATGCATGGAGATGTGTTTATTTTAGGGTTCATAGATAATTCCATTGGCTTGAAATTATCTTAGTCTAGAAAAGGCCATATCCACATCACGTTTAATTTCTGTTTTGTGGTTGTTTATTTTATTGTCTAATTATTGTGTGGTTGGTGTATGGATGATGCATGCAATTAGGATAATAAGATAATTAGACAACCCGGATCTATTATTTGGAGTTGTGCCCAAACTCAAATAGATAGATTAGTTGATGTTGATCAACAAAAACAATTAAAATTGAATTTAAAATCCTTCAAAATTCAAATATTGTGTTCTTGCCTTCTCGTTATTTAAACACTCATTATCATCATTATTTATCAAGTTCGTGCGTGCCAAAGCATGGCGACTTGGTTCATCATGATGGAATGCGATGGCACGTAACAATGTGCAATTGTTTAGATAAGAGGTTGAACACAACTAGGCTATTAATTTGATTAAGAAACCTACAGGCAATCAATTGGGATTATCCACATGTACGGACAAATATGGAGTTATTTGTCCTATTGAACCAAGAGTTGCATATGGGATGCAATTGGAATTGTTCCTACCTAAAGTAGTCAAATTATGGGTGACTTGCCAAAGCAAGCTCATAAGGAGATGAAAGATGAATCTTGGCCCACTAGAACATATAAGGATATTTTCCGCATTAATATCTTGAGGGTTATTAATCCGTAGAAAAATAGTGGGAGCTATATTTGATAAACTAGCCATTATTGAATATAGTAAAAAAAAAATCACAAATACTAAAACTTGCGTATTTTCCTTTTTTTAGAATTCCAAATGGCAAACAACTCACCGAGTTCACAACATTCCCTACGATCTGTCCTTGAGAAGGACAAGCTCTCTGGAACCAACTTTCTTGATTGGTACAGAAACTTGAGAATTGTTCTCAAGCAAGAGAAGAAACTGTACGCAATAGAGGAGCATGTTCCAGAAGGTCCAGAGAACCAAACACCTGCTGCCCTAAAGGCGTATCAAAAGCGTGTTGATGACGCTAATGATGCGGCCTGCCTTATGCTTTGCACCATGACTTCTGAGTTTCAGAAGCAACACGAAATCATGAATTCTGTCGATATGATCGAACATCTAAAGCAGCTCTTCCAAGAGCAGGCGAGGGTAGAGAGGTATGAGGTCTCTAAGGCGCTGTTCAAGTGTCATCTGGCAGAAGGGAACCCGGTGGGACCCCATGTACTCCGAATAATCGGGTACTTGGAGAATCTCGCCCGACTAGGGTTCCCGGTCGGCCAAGAGTTGGCAACCGATCTCGTGTTGCAATCGTTGCCCGAGAGTTATGGACAGTTCATTATGAACTATAACATGAACGAGATCGTTAAACCACTGCCAGATTTACTCAATATGTTGAGGACGGCTGAACAGAGCATCAACAAGGGTAAGGGCAAGGCCATAATGATGGTACAGAAAGGAAAGGGCAAAAGGTTTGCCTCTTCCTCCAAGGGCAAAGGCAAGTCAGTTTCCAAGTCCAAGGAACCTGCCCTTAAGCCTGTTGGTGGCATTGCCAAAGGTGTGACTAAAGGTGAGTGTCACTACTGCAGTCAGCCTGGACACTGGAGGAGGAACTGCCCAAAATATCTGGAGGACAAGAGGCTTGGAATAGTGATTCCACCACCACCAGGTATTTTTGTTGTAAATGTCAATTTAACTTTCTCTACATCATGGGTATTAGATACTGGATGTGGATCTCATATTTGTCGAAATATGCAGGATCTAAAGAGAAGTAGAAGATTGGCTAAAGGGGAGGTAGATTTGTGCGTTGGGAATGGAGCAAAGGTTGCTGCGTTGGCCATAGGCGTGTGCGAGCTATCTATGCCTTCAGGATTAGTTTTAGAATTAAATAATTGCTATTTTGTGCCTGCTATGAGCAGAAACATTATTTCTATTTCTTGTTTGGACAAGGATGGTTTTATTATTTCAATAAAAGACAATTGTTGTTCCTTTTATTTAAATAATATTCACTATTTTAGTGCACAATTATTTAATGGACTTTATGTCCTTGATCTAAGCAATCCTGTCTACAACATTAATACCAAGCGGATTAAAATAAATAATTTAAATCCTTCTTATTTATGGCACTGTCGTTTAGGCCACATAAATGAGAAACGTGTATCTAGACTCCATAAGGATGGATTACTAGACTCATTTAATTTTGAATCATACGAGACATGTGAGGCTTGTTTATTGGGAAAAATGACAAAGTCCCCTTTCAACAAGAAAGGTGAAAGGACTAGTGAGCAATTGACGCTCATACATACCGATGTGTGTGGGCCATTTGCCACGCCTGCTAGGGGTGGTTATGTCTACTTCATTACATTTACTGATGATTACAGTAGATATGGATTTGTGTACCTCATGAGGGCAAAATCCGAATCCTTTGAAGTGTTCAAAGAATTCAAGAATGAAGTAGAAAAGCAACTTGGCAAAAGTATCAAGGCTCTACGATCGGATCGTGGAGGAGAACTTGAGCCTAGAGTTTGACGACTATCTTAGAGAGTGTGGGATCGTGTCCCAACTCACTCCACCCGGAACGCCACAATGGAATGGCGTGTCCGAGAGGAGAAATCGAACCCTATTGGATATGGTTCGATCTATGATCTGTCAAACCGATCTTCCATTATCATTTTGGGGCTACGCTCTATTAAGTGCAGCTTTCACCATTAACCGTGTTCCATCTAAATCAGTCATGAAGACACCATATGAGATGTGGAGTGGGAGGCGTCCCACACTGTCGTTCATGAGGATTTGGGGCTGCGATGTCTATGTAAAACGTTTACAATCAGACAAGCTGGGGCCGAAATCGGATAAGTGTAAATTTGTGGGGTACCCTAAGGAAACTAAGGGTTACTACTTCTACAATCCAACCGAGAACAAAGTGTTTGTTGCTCGGACCGGCGTGTTTCTAGAAAGAGAATTTGTCTCTAAAGAAGCAAGTGGGAGGAATGTAGAACTTGAAGAAATTCAAGAACCACAAATCACTGAACCGATTATGGAACATGAACAGGAACCACAAGCAGTTGTGGGGCAGCCTGTTCAGGTAACACAAGAGCTTCGTAGATCTAGTAGAGTGCGCCAGGAACCCGAGAGGTATGGACTTCTCGTAACCGATTCCGGTGACACGATGCTCATAGATGATGAGCCTACTACCTATGAGGAGGCCATTAGTGGCCCAGACTGTCAGAAGTGGCTGGAAGCCATGAGATCTGAGATGGAATCCATGTATACCAACAAAATATGGACTTTGGTGGAACCACCCGATGGGGCGCGGCCCATAGGGTGCAAGTGGGTCTTCAAGAAGAAGATCGACATGGATGGTAATGTGATTACCTATAAGGGCCGATTGGTGGCTAAAGGATTCAGACAGATTCATGGTATTGACTATGATGAAACCTTTTCACCAGTCGCAATGACCAAATCCATCCGAATCCTACTTGCGATTGCAGCATATCACGACTATGAGATTTGGCAGATGGATGTCAAAACAGCATTCCTTTATGGGAATCTCCTCGAGGACGTGTATATGATACAGCCGGAGGGTTTTGAGGATCCAAAGCAAGCCAACAAAGTCTATAAACTGCAACGATCCATTTATGGATTGAAGCAAGATTATAGGAGTTGGAATCGACGTTTTGATGAAGTGGTCAAAGAGTTTGGCTTCATCAGAAACGAAGATAAGTCTTGTGTCTACAAGAAGGTTAGTGGGAGCTCTGTAGCTTTTCTGGTCTTGTATGTGGATGACATACTACTCATTGAAAACGACATTCCCATGCTGCAATCTGTTAAAGATTGGCTAGGAAAGTGTTTCTCAATGAAGGACTTAGGGGAAGCAGCCTATATACTCGGTATAAAGATCTATAGAGATATATCTAAGAGGTTGCTAGGCCTAAGTCAAAGTACATATATTGACAAGGTGTTGAAACGGTTCAACATGCAAGATTCCAAGAAGGGATTCTTGCCCATGTCACATGGAATCACTCTTTCGAAGAGTGGTTGTCCCTCCAATGAGATTGAGAAGGAACGCATGAGTAGAATCCCCTATGCCTCGGCCATAGGATCTATCATGTACGCCATGTTATGTACTAGACCAGATGTGTCATGTGCCTTGAGTATAACAAGCAGATACCAATCCAATCCGGGTGAGAGTCACTGGATTGCAGTCAAGAACATCCTAAAGTACTTGAGAAGAACTAAGGATGCTTTCTTGATATTTGGCGGTGAGGAAGAGTTGCGTGTAAGGGGTTACACTGATGCAAGCTTCCAAACCGACAGAGATGACTTTAAATCACAATCGGGATATGTGTTTTGCCTGAATGGAGCAGCGGTGAGCTGGAAGAGTTCCAAGCAAGAGACGGTGGCTGATTATACAACAGAGGCTGAGTACATTGCTGCAAATGGCGCAGCAAAGGAAGCTGTTTGGATCAGAAAGTTTGTTTCTGAACTTGGTGTGGTCCCTAGCATTGCGGATCCAGTTGAGTTGTTCTGTGACAACACTGGGGCGATCGCGCAATCGAAGGAACCCAGGTCGCACCAGAAGTCCAAGCACGTGCTCAGGAAGTTTCATCTGATTCGAGATATTATCGATAGAGGAGACGTTCGGATATGCAAGATTCCTACAGATGATAATCTGTCAGACCCGCTTACAAAGCCTCTCACGCAATGGAAGAATGAAGGGCACACTAGGAGTATGGGCATACGAGATGCGCCAGATTGGCTCTAGTGCAAGTGGGAGACTGTTGGAATAGATGCCCTAGAGGCAATCTAGTTTAGTATGAATTATTTGTGGCTAGAAATTCATTTATTATTTATTTAATATTTAATATAATGAAGTCCTTAGATTTACAATTGTGTTGTTTATCTTAAATATCCCTAGTCAAGTATAATGATTAATGGGACAATCATCTATAGAATAGTATGGGGTTGGATTGATATGGAGATATCACGATCCAACACATAGGTGTGCATTAGGGAATGTTGCACTGGATTGACCCATCTCCGAGAAGGCTACATACACGTTATGTTAAGTCACAAGCGCTTCTCGCGGTGCAATGGTATTGTCATCCTTAGACTTGAAGTCACTAGATATTCTAGTTGTGGATTATTGTGATCTTGGTAGCGTTAAACTCTACACCGTAACTGGGTAGTTATAAAGGCGTGTACTGGATACAATAAGAAGCAAGCTTAGAGATCTTAGTGGACGTAGATAGAATTTGTCCCTCCCACATAACGCGAGAAAATATCCTAGGCCACTCGAGGGATAGTGCTTATAGAATGTCTGGCCAGACTCAAATAAATCAATATGGGATATTGATGTTATTTGCACGAATAAGGTTATTCCCATGGATCGAGAAACTATGGATTGGATATACGAGTGTGACTTGTATGTCTCGTGTCCAATCCGGATATAGAGACAAAGGGATGAGACAATTACTTGTGCAAAGTTTGTCAAGATGACTATTCTATTAGTTGGCTAGAATGGATGTTTTGCTAGAGACCGCTCCATATTAGCAAATAGTTGCTACCAACTAGATAGAACCTATGGGGTCACACGCTATATAGAGTTGAACTAGATTTGGGAATTAATTAATTGGATTAATTTGTTAGAAGGATCACTTTGCAAAACCTTGCAAACTTAGTAGGGACTAATTTGCAAGGAAGGGACTAAATTGAATTCTAATAGGACTAGAATAAGTCCTTTAGGTAGTTGACAAGGAGTTGTTGGACTATATAAAGGACCTTCCTTCCTTCCTTCCCATATAACTTATGCTCATAATTGAACATAACAAGAGTGGGAGAGAACAAAAGGAGAGAGAGCAAGCAACAAAGGGACCCGCCCGCCCCTTTGCCGCCGCCCGTCCCCGTCGGCCACAAGGAGGCCGAGACCCTCCTTTTTGGGTCTCGTTTTGCGTGATTCTTCTTCCTCTTCCTCTTCCGGGCTAGCACCAAGGACTTGAGAGATTCTAGGATCAACTCTAGGCGTGGATCAACCATAGAGAACGTGACACAATTCGCGTTTGAAGTCATCAAAGGAGAACCCTAAGGTGTGTTATTGATTTCTTACCCTTACCATCGTTATGTCTCTTGACTTGTGATCCTTGGAGGGTTTTGCATGGTTTTATGATTGTTTGCATTTCCATTGAGCATCCATGAATCAAAACCCTACATTTTCATCATGCGAAATCCATATTTCTCCGGCCCCTTGACGTATCCTCCATTATCTATGAGGTTCTTGTGTTACCTGAGCAGGTTGCTCCACAACACCTTGTGATCTTGCTCATGTTTCATTAAAGGATTAATGTCCTATTGTGGTTCTTGATTTCCTTCAAGTTCTACTATTCTCCCACTGTTTCTTTTATAGACAATCTCTTTCTAGCAACACATGGGTTCGAGAAACAAACATTTTGTTCTCAATTGGACTGTAGAAATAATATCATTTTGTTTCCTTAGGATATACCACAAAACACATTTATCCGACTTGGGTACAAGTTTATCTGACCGTAAACACATTACATAAACTTAACAATCCCAAATCATCATGAATGACATAAAAGGACACTTCCTAGTCCAGATCTTATATGGTGTTATTCATAACCGATTTTGATGGAACAAGGTTAAGGGCGAAATTGATGTAAGTCGAGCATGGCCCTTAAAAGTCAGTTTGATGCATCATGACTGAACCGTGTCCAACAAGGTCCAATTTCTCCTCTCATACACGCCATCCCCTAATCGTGTTCCAGGTGGAGCGAGTTTGGATCATATCCAACACTCCTTTTGATGCTTGTCAAGCTCTTGACTTAAGTACTCTCCTCTACGATCTTATCGTAGAGACTAGATACTTTTGCCAAGTTGGTTCTCTACTTCATTCTTGAATTCTTTGAACCTTTCAAAGGATTCTGATTTGTTTCTTCATAAGACCTACAAATCCACATTCACTGAAGCCATCAGTAAATGTGATGAAGTATTGAAACCCATCTTTAGCAGTTTTGCTTAGTGGCTCACACACAGCAGTATGTGCGAGTCCAAAAGATCATATCTTTGCCAAATTCACATGTCTCATATGATTCATAATCAAATGAGTCCAAAATCCATCCACATGGAATCTAGAAATGTGTTTCTCATTCATGCGGCCTAAATATTAATGCCAAAGTTGTGAGGTTCATATCATTATATGTAACCCTCTTGGTATAGATTGAATTATTATGATTATGTATATACAATCCATTAGACAAATGTTCATTTCAATAATGCATTTTACCAAAATAAATGGAACAACATTGGTCCATTATTTTGATAGAAAACTTTTCTAGTCCATACAAGAAACTGAGATTATGTTCTTACTCATAGCAGGACATAATCGCATTTGTCTAATTCATGGATAATTCCAAAAGGTAGAGATAATTTCATGCGGCTAATTCAGCAACTCTTACTTCATTTCCCCACGTGTAGGTATTCTCTTCCTTATCCAACAGTCTACATCTCTTGAGATCCTACACACATTTCTATAAATGTGTTTTGTCATCCAGTATCACGTACCCATGATGATAAGATAGACACATTGACTTCTACAACAAAATACACCTTAAGTGGAATTCATTATTCCTTTCTTATTTCCTTCCAGGTACTTTGGGCAGTTTCTCTTCCACTATACCACCTTTATGGGCTTTAAGGTTACTTGGTTTTAGCAAAAAACTTACTTATACCCTTGATGTTCATAGATAACCATTTGTCTATTCCCCTTTAACCATTAATATGGTTTCGCCTTTTCCCTTACTAATGCTTTGTTCAGGAGTTTTCAATCATATTGAGTAGATCGCTTTTGAACAAAGCTTTAACTTTTCTAATTGCATCCAATGCAATTCTTGGTCCTGTTGGGCGAATAACTCCTTATTATTTATCTATCTCATAGATAACTAGTTCCAAGCGTCTAAGCTTTCAATCATATTAAAATTTCTTAGTTGCGTTTAATTTCTTGCTTCAGCAGTCACACATTACTAGCTTGTTTTTATCGCGTCACATCTTTATGTATCAAGTCGCCTTGCTTTGGCAAGCTCGAACTCATTACATCTTGATAGTGACAAGTGCTAAGCAAGAAAATGCAAAGCGGAGCAACACTTCAAACCTTTCATTTCTAGCCTGCTCTTGAAAATCGCTTCTTTAAATGTATGATCATATCATACACCTCCATGTTCTTATCTTGCTTCCAAAGCTCAGAGTTCACGAAAGCTAACATGAGACAAGTCACATTCAAAGAACCATCCTTTGATGTTCCTTCCATTAGGCTTTAGGGCGTTCTTGGTAATTGGTGGAAGGGTACTTTATGCTCTAGGATATACATCATTTCTTTTTCGTTTGAGAATAATTCTTAATTTTATATCAATCTAGAAAATTGATTCCTTCTCCAGAACATATCGTATCGATAAAGTCGAGTTTGTTTGTTTAATGCCATATGTATTCAACACAGAAGGATTATGCAAAATTTTGTGACGTTTGAACTATATTTAAAGGGAACTTCGATTACTAAACATAGCTCCGACTATTTTTATCGGATTAATAATCCTAACTATTAATGCAAAAAATATCATATATATTTTCTAGTGGGCCAAGATCCATATTTCACCTTCTCTTGAGCTTGCTTTGGCAAGTCACCCAAAAGTAAGTTATTTAGGTAGGAACTCCTTCCAATTGCATCCTATGCAACTCTTGGTTCAATTGGGAAAATAACTCCCTATTTATCTTTCTCATACATAATCCCAATTGTCTTGCCTCTAAGTTTTTCAATCCTATTGAAGCAACCTGGTTGCTTTCAACTTCTTACTTTAACAATCACACATTACTTGCTTGTGCCGCTGCATCACACCATGATAAATTTAATCGCATTGGTTTGGCAAGACCGAATTTAATAGACTTGATCATGATGGATGTTTAAGTAAGAGAAGACAAAACGCAATATTTAACGTTTGAGGGATTTCCATGTCATTATTATTTGTTTTATTGATCCCATCAGCTGATCTACTTATTTGGATTGGGCAATCCCAAATAAAAGATCAAACTTGTTTATTATTATCTTGTTACGTTTTTCATGCATCATATACACCAAAAATAAACAACAAGGCAATGAATAAATAAACAAGAAAAAAAACATGGTATGGATATGACCCGTAAGACTAAGATATTCACAAACCAATGAGAATATCTATAAGACCTAAAGTGACAAGCTCATCTCCATGTGCCTCCATCTTTAGTCCACGCGTCCTAGCTTGTGGGTCTCCATCGTCTTGTGGTTTCCTTAGTCTTTGATCTTATTCTCCATGCCTTGATTATAATCTATCTATCTAATACTAGCTAGGATCTATACTTAATAGAGAGACCTCACAGGTTGACCAAGAAGACGGCACACATGTCGTACATCAATTAATTACATTAATTACAACACTCAAAACCAATCAAATGACAAGAGTAAACATCCAAAACCTAGGCCATATCCATCCACCATGCGATAAATCACATATGGGATTTTTTAGGGTCAAAACGGCCCAAATGGTCGCGCCAATCCTATTGGCCAAACCACGAGGACCCACAGGGCCAACTCATACCGGTCGGACCAAGCAAACCGGTCAAACCGCTCACTTGGTCGACCCGGTGGGGTGGCCGGCCTGAGCCCACGCGCCAAGGTTAGGGGCGGTCACCATGTGGCCGAACCCCATGCGTGGTTTCCAAAAATTTCCTTTTTCCCTTGTGGGCATATTCCCAATGTAGATAAAACCCATTTTTTCCCAATTGTGCCCAAACCCTAGCTTTTCAAAACCCGAAACTCACATTATATGTGAACGAAATTCGCAAAATTGTATACGATACGTTAAATTGTCTCATTCTCTATTGAATCATATTCAACTTGCATCATTATGCCAATATTGATTTTTGCGAAAAAGTAATGATACAGTGTAAAAACTGATAAAACGGTGACACATAATATCATGTTATGTGCTACGACCTGTGGCTATGATACCATTTTATGGTTTAGATGCAGGTAACGCAGCGGAATTAAAATAAATAAATTCCTGATCATTTCCCTCCACACATCGCAGTGAAGCATTCATAACGTGATAAGGGATAAATAATTGTGTACCTTGTTTGTATGTTTGATCACAACGCATAATGATGTCCATGTCGCTACAAGTATCCACACCTGGGAATGCAAAATGGAATCCTCTTCACGTCTTAGTGCTAGCTACGCGAAGAAGGATGCGGGAAGATCACGCAAAACGGAGCAACCGGGGTCGTGCCACTTGGTGGCCGATGACAGAGGGGCGGACCGATATAGGCGGCGGCTTCAACTTGGTCTCTCTTTCCTTTCTTTGTTATATCACTCAATAATGACTCTTGTGTGCAATAATAGGCTACGAATATCCTTATATAGTTAATAACTATTTATTAGCTACATATATGCCCCAATACTAATCATGTCCATACACGGATAAGTCCACCTTGAAAGTTAGTCCTACTAACTTTGCTTGTGGTTGTTTTTTGTTCATTTTAATTGATTAGTCCTACTAATTAATATCCAATTCCACTTTAATCCATAATGTGTGAGTCATGGTGGCAGCGGGCCGTGCTGGTTAAGGCCGTGCAGAGGGGTAGGGCGGGTCGGGCTCAAAAATTCTAGATACTCGGCACGTGCCGGGTTGTAGGGGGCGGGCCGTGCACGGGTCGTGTCGGAGGGGCCTTGTTGGTGCGATTCGTGCACGGCCCGGAGGGACGTGCCGGCTAGGGGAGGAACATGTTCTGTCCGTGCAATGGGTTGAGCACACCTTTGAGCGGGCCGTGTCGTGTCGGAGGGTGGAGCGGGCCGTGCTTAGGGCGTGTTTAGAGCGTGCCGGGGCGGGCCGTGCCAAATTGGCACGCGGGTCGGCCCATCTTGCCCCCATGATGTGTGACTCCGTAGGTTTCTACTTAGTTGGTAGTAACAATTACAAACATAGAGCGGTGTCTAGCAACACATCTATGCCACCAACTAACATAAATAGACATTGATCCGACAAACCTTGTGCCCATGTTACCGTATTGTATTATAAATCTGTCTCTATATCCGGATTGGACACGAGATATAATTGTCACACTCGTATATCCAATCCATAGTTTCTTGATCCTGAGAATAGTCTTATTTATCATTTAACATCAATATCCCATATTGGTTTATCTGAGTCTGGCTAGACATTCCATAAGCTCTACCCCTCGAGTCATCGTGGATATTTACTCTCATTATGCAGGAGGGAAAAATCCTCTCTACATCACAACCATCTCTCAGCTTGCTTCCTATCATGCTCGATTACTATCTTTATAGTTACCGAGTTACAGTGTAACGTCTGATAATATCAAAACATGATATTCCACAACTAGAGTATCTAGTGACTTCAAGTCTAAGGATTACAACACCATTGTCACTACAAGAAGCACTTGTGACGTTAACATAATCTAGTGTGTCCTTCTCGTTGTGGGTCAATTTAGTATGCCATTACTCCAAATGCACACCCACGTGGTAGACTTGATATCTCCATATCAATCTACCCACATACTAATCTATAGTGATCGTCATATTAATCAATATAATGGACTAGGGATATTTAAGAATATAACATTTATATTCTAAAGATTTCATTCATGTTAAAAAATCTTCATATCGATAACACAATGAATGGTAAGTCCATATAAATGTCACGTTAAATCGATTGCCTCTAGGGAACAATTCCTACATAATTTTTGGTAAAATGTTAATTTCCGTATTAGAATATTTGACACCGTATTCTGAAAATTATGTTTATGATTACAGCTTTACCATTTTCCGTAAAAGACCATTACGTCAGTTATCAAAAATTTTGATATATAAGTTATTTTGAAATCTAAAGGGGAGAAACACCCTCATTGAGCTTTGTGGCTCAATTTGTTTAAATTAAATATTTTTCAGGCGAGATGGCACATGCAGAAAATTAAGGATTCTGAAGAAGAACTGTTGGTGAATTTATCAGCTTTTATGGTATAGTTTATGTTGTACTGTTTAAGACTCTACTGTCTAATTATGTGCTGTAACATGTTGGTAGATTGTTGTTATACTTATGCTTGATATTTCGTCTGAATTTGACCTTTGGTGATATTGGCGCTTTTGGATATTTTCGGTATGAATTATTTTATGGTGGGTGTTTTAGTTGGTGTTTGTTTTGTCTCTTATCCGTTCATCGTGGTTGAACCGATAAATTTCTAAATTGGCTCTTTAAGAAATTACTTTTAAGAAAAAAGACATTTTTTTATTTAATAATTATTTATTGGATAAATCTGTTAATAACTCATTTACAATAATTTTTAGCAATAATATATTTTTTTACTATTCAAAAATATTTCATGTCGACCCTATGAATTTTAACTCGCTTCCACACCTTATTTCATAATTTAACTCTCTACTATTTTTACTAAACTGTTCAAGACACATGAGTTTCGTTTATGGCCTTGGTGGCCGGTCTCGACCCTCGATCTTGAATTAATAAATAAGGGCCCGACAAAGGGGTCGTGACAATTACTTCATTCGCAATCCCGTGTACTCTAACGATGATTTCAGACGACGGTTCAGGAAGAAACAACACGTGTTCTTGCGTTTGCAGGAAAGAATTCAACAAGAAAATGCTTACTTCCAACAACGAAGAGACTGTATAGGACGTTTAGGCTTTTTAGGACACCAAAAGGTCACAATTACACTACGAATGTTGCCATATGCTTCGTCAGCAGATGCCATGGACGAATCGTTTGGAATTGCTGAATCAACGGCCCACGAAAACCTACATCAATTATGTGAAATAGTAGTCCACATGCACAAAGATGAGCATCTCTGAGCCCCTACAACTGGAGATCTTAACCATCTTCTTTAGAAATTTCATCTTCGTGAATTTCCAGGCATGATAGGTTCACTCGACTGCATGCAGTAGCAATGGAGAAATTGTCAAACAGCGTGGCAAGGAGCCTTCGCGGAAAGATCGCGCAAACCAACTATTTTACTAGAGGTTGTCATTAGTCACGATACTTGGATATGGCATGCCTATTTTGGTATGCCAGGTTTGCGAAATGATATTACAACACTTTGATGCCCGCACTCTTTTGGCCGTTTGACGTTGGGGAAAGTTCTTAGTTTTTACTATCAAATTAAGGGTAGAGATCACCATACGCCATATTATCTTGGCATATGCCCCAAATGGCAAACATTTTTCCAACCAATTAAAAGTCTGCGAACGCAGCAAGAATAACATTTCTCAACATTGAAAAAATCATACCACAGAGATGTGGAACGGGAATTTGGATTCTTCAAGTTAGATTTCAATCGTTAAACAAGGAGGTAGGGGGTTGGAGTCGTGATTACCTACACAATATTATGATGACGTGCATTATACTGCACATCATTATTATCGCAGAGGAACAAGATGATTACATCGACGACGACTCAGAGGATGACGAGACAGACATCAATAAGTAACATAGAGCGCGTGCTTTTAGTTACGATGTGGAAAATGTGGATCCAAACCCACGATCAGGAGATTTTGATTTGGAAGAATACATGATGTGCTACGATGCAATATGATCTCAACCACTGAAACAATCAACTCCAACAAGATCTTATTAAATCTATGGTGAAGACTTGGTTAGGGTCAGTGAAATAATGTATTTTTTTACTTGACTATGAGATATGTTTATTTTTTAAAGGGAATGAAAAATTACATAATTTTAGTATAACTCTTTTGTGTCAAAAAACATTCATTTTAGGATATTTTTTTTTTATAATTACTATAACTATGTTAACCTAAAAATATAGCACCGGCTATTATAAAAGAATTAACATTAACAAAACGATACAAAAATGGATTTGATTAGCAAAAAGTTACAAAACTTTGGTAATCTTTTCATGGTCTTGTAGACTAATTTTTAGTCTACAACACCATCTTAGAGCTGCCTTAAAACTACATCGTCTTTCTATCTAAATCATTTTATGAATATTACTTTTTATTACAATTACAATCATTATGTTGACCTAAGAAAATATAACACCATCATTATTAATAAAACTTATACATTAGTGAATATATATATATATATAATTACTCTCTAAATCACTCACACAAAAAATACATACAACAAATAAACAACATTTCTCCCTTTGACCCATTTCACACATATAAAAAGTTCAACTACTGGAGCTCTTTTCTAACCAATTCATAACATTTCTCTCTTGACCCCACTATCCACTCACTAGTGACCCACAAGACCCCATCCACCCACGTGACCCCACCTCCCCCCCTTCTCCCTCGCCAAGAGCTTCACCAAGGGCTTTGGGAAGCCTGACTTATCTCCCGATTAGCACCAACACCACCAATTCCATGGTCTAGACCGCTCCATTGGAGCACTAACCAATCTTCAGTCTAGCCCGGAGCCAACGACTGGAGACAGTAATAGCAGCTGCAACAAGGTGGGCGAGGTATGAAGGTCTGCATTAATCCGAGGTCATGGGCTTGGTGGCGGTCCTGGAGGAGGGCGTGGGCGAGGTCGAGCTTGGTGGGGACAAGGAAGTTGCTGATTTTTTTTTTTGGTTTTTTCTTTTATTTCAGTGGAGAGGTGGGATATATATGTTTGTTAAACTACATTTTAGACTCCATGTTTAATTGCTGATTTTTTTGTTTCTTTTCTCTTGTTACCAGTGGAGAAGTGGAATATATATTGTAATACATTGTCTAATTAGTAAGGGTAAAATAGTAATTTGGAGAGCTAAATGAGAATTTAGTTACGAAAATAAAATTGGGTAAAATACCATAATTTATCATGTGTGATTTTAGAAAACGTTACATTACAAGTCGTAAGTTAATACGTGAATATCTTCTTTATTTTATTTATTAACGCGTGTACGACAATTGCGAGATCTTATATGAGTATGCACCTAATTACCCTAGTGAATAGTGCTCCTACCACACCATAACATTTCTCTTGTCATCATCTCCAACTTGATTTTTTTTCTTCTTCGGCATAGACTTCTCATCACCGAACTCCACCGCCACCGCTCACTTTTTGGAAACCCAAGTCTACAAGAAACTCCCTATATTATACCACCCATCATCATCACATTCACCATCCTCAACACCATCTTATTTTCGGCAAACACCATCACCACCAACATCACCGATCACCTCCACCTTCCTTTTCATCTCTCTGTTCTCTTCTCTCCCTCTATCTCTCTACCTCTCCTCTCTGTCCTAGAAAGCATCATAGGCAGAAGCAAGCAGCGCAACAGCCACCGTTGCTGATGCCACCGTCGGAAATCACCGAGCACCACCAATTTCGTATATTTTCTCCATGCATGTCCCTCTCTCTCTCTCTCTCTCTCTCTCTCTCGTTCCCCACTCTGCTCTGATCCCAGACGAAGAAAAAGAAGCAAAATTTAGAAGTAGTAGCATCAGGTTAGCATAACATACCCTATCGCTGGTGACCTCAATTACTTCCGACAAGGCCTTTGGCCCAACCAAACGGGAGGTGCCCAGCCTTGCTCCTCGGTCCCCCAACCCTAGAAGGTCCGAACAGCTTCCAGGAAGTCTCAGCCAAGCCCAGAAATAACTGGAGCAGTCCCGTTGAGCTTCACCTCCAGTGACAATTTTGTCGACCTCTACCTGCTTCATTTCTTGATCATTTCTTGCATTATTGGTGTGGATAAGTCCTAAATCACCTACTAAGTTGTTTTTATTAATCAAAATCAAATTTATGGGGAGCTAAGTGTCTTTATAGTAATATGTATTAAAAAACTTAAGGGTTATGAGTGTCTTTTACTGAAACTCTTGTGGGGGTGGGGGGGGGGGGCTGGTTGGTCATAGATTATACACTCCATATTTATTGATTGGAATCTATTTTGAATGTTTTCCAAATTAATAAAATGAATATTTTAAGTAAATAATATAAGAGAATTACTTTAGTTATAAAAATGATTTGAGTAACTTTTATTTTTCTTGAAAAATATATCGTTTTAAATGCTAAATGTCACTTTAACTCTATAGATAGTAATTTCCGAGTATATTTCTACTAATCTTTTTTTAGCAAGAAATATTATTTAAGATAATAAAAGTGTTTATATTGACAAATATTTCTTTTATAATGTCACTTTAATTTTATTAACTAATGTGTTCAACTATTTATTTATTCTCTTTTTATCAAGTATATTTATTTTAACAATATTTTCTAGTCAAAATAACTTTTGTAAAGAAGTCAATGCTCTTTTCATACTATTTATAGTAATTATAATACTATTGGGTTACTTTGATAAATATATATAAATTATGAGTTATTTCTGGGATACTTTTAAGTAAATAGCTTAAAGACATATTATATTTGGACCGCTAGAGTGGACCTAGACTTATGATCTAGACAAGCAACCGTGCATTCATTTATTCCGAAATAACAATTTTGTGACTAGAGATTTGTAAACTGTAGGCGATGGGTTCGTGGACATAGGTTTTGTTGAGTTCCCTACTTACTAGCTGCTGAGTCAACTTCAGGAGAGTTTACATGCTTAGTCTCGTGTGCCTAGCTCCCTTCGTGTTAACATGTGATTTCTATACTTTTGAGTTACATGCTTAGTCTCGTGTTCCTAGCTCATTTCGTGTTAACACGTGGTTTCTATTTCTTGTCTAAAAATATACTTGTGAGTGTACATGCTTAGTCTTGTGCGCTTAGCTTCTTTTGTGTCACAATCTGAATTATGTTTCTTCTGCATGTCGAATGTGATTTCTATACTTGTCTTAAAATTAAATTGTTATGGTTGACTCCGACCGAGAACACTGATACCAGAGAGTTTTCCTTGACTGATTGAGTCTTGGACCTTCGTCGGTTCCGGCACGAAACACGGACTTTGGAGTTTCCCCTTACTTCTTGGTAAAGCCTTGGACTTATTGGCTCCGGCTGAGAACACTGATCTGAGAGTTTTCACTTTATGCCTTGTTGGCTAGAGATATTATTTGGTAGGCCCTTCATTGGCATTTCTAAATTGGGTTACTGTGCATAACGACTGAATTCTTAAATTATATATTATGACGATTCTTATCCGACACTGTTGTTCACACTGTTGCGTATTCTGATGAATGTTTCACTCATACTCTGTTACTATTATTTTTAACTCTTGTCCCAGCTGCCTATATATTTTTTTCCTGTTTTTATATGCTAAGGTGTATCTCATGCTGTATTTATTGCTGACTTTCAAAAATTGCAGTTCTTGTTGTTTTCTTCCCACCGCATGTCTAGGATCTCGGGAAACATGGAATATAAGGGGCGCGAAACTCACCTAGACTGTGGACGCCACTAGTAGTCTATCTAATAATGTTAGATAATATTGTGTAATAGTAATCAACGTATATATGAGACTCAGATCTTATGTAGTTATTTAATAATATAAACAAGCGTTGGGCAATGTATTGCTTCTGATCTCCGCCGCTTCTATTAAGCATCGCCCTCCCGGTCTTGTCCCAAGCCGGATAAGGGGGTTGTTGCATATATGTTAGTTAAACTACATTTTAGACCCCATGTTTAGTTGCTAATTTTATTTTTTGTTTCTTTTCTTTTGTTTACCAGTGGAGATGTGGGATATATAAGTTTGTTAAACTATATTTTAGACCCCTTTGTTAGTTGATGATTTTTTTCTTTTTCTTTTTGTTTCTATTCCTTTTTCTACCAGTTGAGAGGTGGGATATATATGTTTGTTAAACTACATTTTAGACCCCATGTTTACTTGCTTTTTTCATTACCAAATGAGATCTTTTATCTTTCCTTTCCAATTGTCAAATTCCGAACAACTAAAATCTTTATAAGTGCTTGGGACTCCATCATCAACCACAGGAATTGCACATGCCAGATAATCTTTATGCCATCCGCGTTTCCGCGAATCTCTCCTTTTCCAAATGTAAGAGAGGAAGGTCGTTGAGATTTAGGTGGAGAAACCAAAACCCCTTTCTCAGAACAATCAATCCGCTTTTGTTGTAGGTGGACCAAGACTTTGCGGCTCCATATTTGAATTATTTGAATGAGCGCGTAGGTGTAGGAAAGCATTTTGTCTTGTTTGTACTACATTTTAGAATCCTCCCCTCCGCAAATGTTTGTTAACTGGAAGGCGGACTCTAACCCTCACATAATCTCCACAGTCTCCAGTGAGAACCTGATCATCTATATCTACGACATGCCCCATCCGATGAACAATAGATCCTCGTCCAACATATAGACTGGCAAATTGTGAGTAACACAATCTGCGAATGAATCAAAGGAGACCCCTGACTATGGATCACCAACCTGTCAGGTTTTGATAATGATCGCTTTTTCCCTCAAAAATCCACGGACCGCCTCCTCAAATCTATCTTTGCACAACTGGTCATATAACTTGAAAATTTAAGTATTAAAATCAACCTCGTGAATAGTGACCACAAATCCATCTTTCTAGATCTTTTGAAATAGCATATTTACCCCCATCCATTAAGATTTTTGTTCGTCATAAATTTTCCAATCAAACAATGGTCAAGCACTTTCATCAAATCTTTCCAGTAGTCAATCTCGTAATTGATCTACTCATCATCCTCCTCCTCATCAGACAACATCGAAAGTTTTCGAGCACTGTTCTCGGTAGCCGCCATTGCCAATCCGGTATCGCCGTTCCTAGGGAGCGTCTCTATGGTTTGTTAAACGTGTAAAAAAATAGGGTAAAAGAAACTTTACACCTCTATAATTTGGTGAAATAAACTTTTGTCCCTTACGTTTGAACAATGCTTCACACCAGCCCTGTAATTGACAGACCCTAACGTCTCTGCTTAAAAGAAAATTCTACCCATAAAAATAACGCAGCTATAAAAGCCATTCTTAAATTCTCCTTCTCATTTCGTCTAAACCTATCTTCCTTCTCTATATACATCTCTTACCTAGTTTACCCTAGTAGGAAAAGAATTAAAGGAGAGAGTCTCTGTCCAAATCCGAGAAAGCAGTAGTAGTGTGGCAGGTGATGCGGGAGAAATGGCTGCAGCACTGTCGTGGAGGTCGTGATGAGTGCATAATAGGATGAATGCTATCCCACAACGACGAAAACACTTTCCTTTGGCGCCGCTGTAGATCTGAAGAAGGGAAAGAGGGAAAAGATGAAGGCAATAATGGGGGAAAAGTATCCAGACCTCTCTCACCTTCTCTCACGGTTGCTCTCGATCGGAAACCCAAATCGACAAACCAAACCTCTTTGTTTCCACCTGTGAAACATACCTAAACCTCTCTCATTCTCTCCACTTTCTGGGTCGGTGATTTTTCAATCCGTTTGTGGTTGTATGAGTGTTTAGGTATTGGCAAATCATAGTTTTGTTCGTAAGATGAAGCCCAACCCTTGGACGATGGAAATGACCAAATCTTCAACTATATGTTCTTCTTTCTTCTTTTTCTTACGGTTTCAGTTCAGGTTCAGGTTAAATTTGGTCTTGGTTGATTTGGATTTTGTAAGAGCAAAAATACTTCTTCTTTTTTATAAAAGTGTTTGTTTTGGTGTGGGTCTGGTGTAGTTTTGATATTTGGCTCAGCCTAGACAATTTTGTACTAATTATTGTAAAGTACTGTTTCAACTAGGTTAAAGTGTGTTCAATTGGTGGTGATGTTGGTGACTTCTGGTTAACTGTCACGGTGTTCTAGAACTTGGATTTGGTTTCAGGCTCATTAGAATTTGGTTTTGTCCTTCGCCTTCATCTTCTGGATAGTGTTTGTGTTTTTAAGTTTTTTTCTTTCTCATTTTTGGTCAACTTGAGTCTATATATTGACCATAGGGGGTTTTGACTCTAACTGAAGTTGTTTATTGTTGGTATACATCATCAATTGTTGTAGCTGTTCAATATTAGTTACTCTCATGGAAGAACATTTTATTTGCAGCCATGATTACTAATTGTTTCTCGATCTACTCTCTTTATAGGAAATAAAGATTCTAATTTATTGATTTTACATTGCTGTGAAATTATTACTTTTCCTGGAATGAAAGAAATATTTTTGCAGCCATTGTAGGTGAAATATATTTATTTTTCAATTATAGATCTGAGTCTCCTTTACTTTATACTATGGTTGCAATCTTAGTGATCTTGTTGTTCTTAATGTTGTTATTGTTCTTGAGGGTAAATTTCTATTTTGGAGGTTTTGGAGTTTGATTTTGGGGCTGATTATGTAGGGTTTTGATGCAGGTCACGTAGCGGAAATACAAAAATTTTCCTGATCAAATCCCTCCATGAGTCGCAGATGAAGCTCTCATATTGTGATAAAGGAAGTAAGGTTACCTTGTATGTTTGTGTGATCACAATGTAGAATAGCGTTCATGTGTCTACCGATATCCACACCTTAGGATTGCAAACTGAAATCTTCTTCACATATTGTGCTAGCAGGGTATAAGAAGGGAGCACCACAGAGCTTGATCAAATTAAGCAACGCGCACAACGATGGAGGAGGAGGAGGAGGGGTTCGGCCTCCTTGTAGCCGTCGGCCTCTAGGGGGTTCGGCCCTTTCTTGGTATCCTTCTTTGCTCTGATTATTTCATCTTATTGATTACAAACATACCTGAATACTAATGTAATACCCCGTATTTCAGTTCGGGGTTATTTGGTAATTTCCAAAAAATTAATAATTTCACGAAATTCCTTTTCCAAAGTTATTGTTGACTTATTCTTAGTTTTAAATTATAGTGGTGTTATTTTTTATTTACGATAACCTACAGCTTTATTTTTGTAATATTTTGTGGTTTAAAAAAAATTAGTTTCGACATATATGTGCATAGCATATTATTAGAAACTGCTTAGTAATTTTCTATTTCATGTAAACTAGCTTTTATGTGTTATCTATTAATTGAAAATTATATCTTCACCCCTCAACTTTTAGCTTTCATATTTTCTACCACAACTAGCAATTCGTCTCCTGTTTCTTTGCATGAATTCCTCCACCCACTATCTTTGGTCAACCCCATTAAAAAACATTGGAGATTTTTAGTTCATCAACCTATGGACATAACTCCCTTGTTACATCAAAACTCCATCTCTATCTTCTTATTTTTCACATATCTTCACATCAAGAGCACTCAAGCACACTCTCTTCTCTCTCATCAAACTCCATTCACGTTTTTGGAGATCCACCTTCATAAAACACCATTAGAACTCCATTTTTAGTGTTGAAATCATGAAAAATTGAGTCAAAGCATGGTATGATCACGGAGGGGAGTTATTTTATCATTCTCTCAAGGATTGAAGACCAATTTCATGCTTTTCCTCACCATCTTCTTGAATCATGGGGTACAGTTTCTCGAGTCTTAAATTGATGGTTGCATGTCCATCTTTACCTTTGATTGATGAGATTTCCTCTTGGATTTATTTATTTCCATGCTTGATTCTTCATTTCCATGGTTAGATTATATGTTTGACTTCAAAATTTACACTATTTCATGAAAATCACCTAAGAACCCAAATGCATGTTGTGAATGTCTTCTTCTTTGCAATTGTAGCTCAAGAGAGTTTTGATAATTTGTGTCCAGAGCATGTAAAAATCTTATTTCATGCCTAAAATGATGTTATTTAGGTGAAAATAAACTCTTCTTAAATTGCATGTTCTAGTATAACCATTTTGTTGATTTTTGAACAATTGCGTGTTGTTACAATCTCACCAGTTTGTCAAAAACGTGTATTATCTCCAAATTTTGTCTCTATGAAATTTTTAAATCTTGTATATTTTGAAACTAGACTCACAGAGGGTCAGTTTTTTCCATTTTTTTTTTATAAACAACCACTTTTAGAAACTCTTGTAACCACATCTTTCTTGTGATGAAACTAGACACATAGGGGATTCATTCTGGAGAAGATGGACATTTTTCGAATTCTTCAAGTAGTAGTAATTGTTCTTAAAACTTGAAACTTTCTGCCAAACTTGTCTCTGCACAACATTGTTTGTTTATTTTGTAACTTGATATTTATAATAGATATGCATGCTTTTATTGATGTTTCTGAAATTAGACACATGTAGGTTGATCATAAATTAATTTCATCATTTTAAGAGATGTTTTGATATGATAAATATACCTCTAAAGTTAGAGCTACAATTCTGTCCAGAATTGTAGCTTCACCATTTTTATAAAACTTGTTTTTTTGAATTTCTAAATGTTTTGTTGGATTTATTTTGATATGTGAGAATCATTATATGTGCATTAGTGACTTTACAATGATATTCATGTAGAGCTTGTATTCGACACGTAAGTATACCACTTGAAACCGGTTTATTAGGATAATTTGGGATGGACTTAGTGCCCGAACTAGACAAACATCCATTCATTCTTTTACTTCGGAGTAGAATCTTGTGACTAGAGACTTGTAAATTGTAGGCGATGGGTTCGTAGGCGAAGGCTACGTCGGCAACCCGTAAGGACTACTACGACCTAATTGCTATCTCGACATAAGGAGTGATTACATGCTTAGCCTCATGTTCCTTGCTTCCTTCGTGTCAAAACAAGATTTTATGTCTTGTCTCAAAATGTACTTGTGAGATTACATGCTTGGCCTTGTGTTCCTTGCTTCCTTCGTGTCAAAACATGATTTTATGTCTTTTCTCAAAATTTACTTGTGAGATTACATGCTTAGCCTTGTGTGCCTTGCTTCTTTCGTGTCAAAACATGATTTTATGTCTTGTCTCAAAATTTATTTTGTGATTCACATGCTTTACATGAGTTTGGTTACGTTTCGAAAAGATTTCTTTAAAACTATCACACGAAAATAATCACGCGTAAGAACGTAAAGTGGAATATCGCACGTACCGGAATCTATTGACATTTGGGAGGTCCGATGTTGACCGTTAAAATTTGGAAGGTCCTTTGTTGACCGTTAACATTTGGGAGGTCCTTTGTTGACCGTTAATATTTGGGAGGTCCTTTGTTGAAAGTTAACATTTGGGAGGCCCTTTGTTAACCGTTAACATTTGGGAGGTCCTGTGTTGGCCGTTATCATTTGGGAGGTCCTTTGTTGACCGTTATTGTTTGGGAGGTCCTTTGTTGACCATTATCCGGTTACTGTGCGTAATAACTGGCTCCTTTGATTCTATATTTTAAAATCGGCACTTGTGGATGATATGAATTGAAAATGTTCAAATCTTTGGTTATTTTCATTCTTAAATCGGTTAACTCTATCGTTTATGACGCTGCAAACTCTGATCTTGATTTACTCATACTCTGTTACTGTCTTATTTAACTGAAACCAACAAACTATATCATCATCCTGTTTTACATGCTAAGGTGTATCCCACTCAGTATTTATTGCTGACTTTTAAAACTGGGGTTCTTGTTTTTTTTCTTCCCACCGAAGGTCTAGGAGCTGGGTATCTTGGAATAGAAGTGTGCGAGACTCGCCTAGACTGTGAATGTCACCAGTAGTTCATATTGTACTGTAGTTAATTCGTGTGTAATAATAATCATCTGTGTATAAAACTTAGAGCTTAATGTAGTTGCTCAATAATATAAGTATGTGTTGTGAATTATATTTTGTTTGATCTCCGTCGCTTCTATTAAGTATCGCCCTCTCGGTCTCGTTCCAAGCCGGATATGGGGGTTGTTGCAGGTGGTATCAGAGCAGTTCTTTCCAATAAGAGATAAAAACCTGTAGGGTAACCTAAAATGAACATAGGGCAAGATAAAATACGGAAAGCCGTGTATTTAGGGAGTTATCGTTTACTTCCTCTTGCATGATGAATTGCTACCTGTCATTTGATATAGTCATGTTTCTTGTTGGGGCCCTAGCATTATTTCAGATGTATGGTTGTCCTTTCTAAATGTGAATCCTGTTTTCTGTGTTTCGTCGAGACATCGTATGTGGTTGGTTGGCACTGTATGCTTATTTGTTTTGAAATATTCTTTATATTAGCACGTGCGTGACGATAATGACCATATATGAAACCCATTGAGACTTTAGTGACCCGTCCAAGCTTCGAGGACGAAGCTCATTCTAAGGGGGGAAGGATGTAATATACCTTTGTTCAATTAGGGGTTATTTGGTAATTTTCAAAAAATTAATAATTTCACGAAATTCCTATTCGAAAGTTATCGTTAACTTATTCTTAGTTTTAAAGAATAGCTGTGTCATTTGTCATTTTCGAGTGGCTCGTGTGCGAGTGTTGGCGGAGTATATATATTTATATATATATATATATATATATATATACACACAACTTAGTCTCAATCAACTGAGACCTGTGAATACTATACACCACAGGAGGTGTGTGTCATTTGTCATTTACGATAACCTATAACTTTATTTTGGAATATTTTGTGGTTTAGAAAAAATAAGTTTCGACATATATGTGCATAGCATTTTATTAGAAATTACTTGGTAATTTTCTAATTCATGTAAACTAGCTTTTATGTGTCATCTATTAATTGAAAATTATACTTTCACCCCTCAACTTTCTGCTTTCATATTTTCTACCACAACTAGCTATTCATCTCTTGTTTACTTGCATGAACTCCTCCACCCACTATCTTTGGTCAACCCTATAAAAAAATAGGAGATTTTTAGTTCATCAACCTATGGACACAACTCCCTTAATACATCAAGACTCCATCTCCATCTTCTCATTTTTTTCACATATTCTTCTCATCAAGAGCACTCAAGCACACTCTCTTCTCTCTCATTAAACTTCATTCCCGTTTTCGGAGACTCACCTTCACAAAACACCATCAAAATTCCATTTTTAGTGTTCAAATCATGAATATGATCATGGAGGGGAGTTAT
Source organism: Linanthus parryae (assembly GCA_023055425.1). NCBI lineage: Eukaryota > Viridiplantae > Streptophyta > Magnoliopsida > Ericales > Polemoniaceae > Linanthus > Linanthus parryae. The sequence goes on along the minus strand of JALGPY010000008.1, from coordinate 85,477,034 downwards.
TTCATCATTCTTCTCAAGGATTGAAGGCCAATTTCATGCTTTTCCTCACCATCTTCTTGAATCTTGGGGTAAAGTTTCTTCTAGTCTTAAATTTATGATTGTATGCCCATCTTTACCTTTAATTGATGAGATTTGGTCTTAGATTTCTTTATTTCCATGCTCGATTCTTCATTTCCATGGTTAGATTATATGTTTGACTTCAAAATTTACACTATTTCATGAAACTCACCTAAGAACCCACATGCATGTTGTGAATGTCTGCTTCTTTGCAATTAAAGCTCAAGAGAGTTTTTATAATTTGTGTCGAAAGCATGTAAAAATCTTATTTCATGCCTAAAATGATGTTATTTGGGTGAAAATCAACTCTTCTTAAGTTGCATGTTTTTACAATCTTACCAGTTTGTCAAAAACGTGTATTATCTCAAAATTCTTTTTCTGTGAAATTTTCAAATCTTAAATATTTTGAAACTAGACTCACAGAGGGTCATTTTGAGAAAACAATCAACTCCATAACTTTTGTGGTTAGGGAGATAAGCTCATTCAAAGTTGCATGTTTTCTGAAACTCTGTTTCTGGACTAGTTTTGCAATTTTTTTATAAAAACCCACTTTTTAGTAACCTTTGGAACCTCATCTTTATTTTGAAGAAACTAGACAAATAGGGGATTCATTTTGGGGAATATGGAATTTTTTTCTATTCTCCAAGTAGTAGTAATTGTTCTTCATAGTTGAAACTTTCTGCCAAACTTGTCTCTGCACAACACTGTTATTTTGTAACTTGATATTTATAATAGATATGCATGGTTTTCTTGATGTTTTCACGATTTTTATAAAACTTGTTTTTTTTTTTTGAATTTCTAAATGTTTTGTTGGACTTATTGATATATGAGAATCATTATATGTGCATTAGTGACTTTTAGAATGATATTCATGTAGCGCTTGTATTCGACACGTGAGTATACCACTTGAAACCGGTTTATTAGGATAATTTGGGATGGACTTAGTGCCTGGCCTAGACAAACATCCATGCATTCTTTTAATTGGAAGTAGAATCATTGTGAATAGAAACTTTTAAATTATAGGCGATGGATTCATAGGCGAATGCTACGTCGGCAACCCGTAGGACTACTACGAGCTAATTTCTATCTCGACTTAAGGTGAGATTACATGCTTAGCCTCGTGTTCCTTGCTTCCTTCGTGTCAAAACATGATTTTATGTCTTGTCTCAAAATGAACTTGTGAGATTACATGCTTAGCCTCGTGTTCCATGCTTCCTTTGTGTCAAAACATGATTTTATGTCTTGTCTCAAAATGTACTTGTGAGATTACATTCTTAGCCTCGTGTGCTTTGCATCCTTCTTGTCAAAACATGATTTTCCATTCTTGTCTCAAAATGTATTTTTTGGTTCACATGCTACTTGATTTTGGTTACGTTTCGAAAAGATTACTTTCAAAACTGTCACACGAAAAGAATAATGCGTAAAAACGTAAAGTGGAATATCGCACGTATCGGAATCTATCAACATTTGGGAGGTCCGTTGTTAACCGTTAATATTTGGGAGGTTCTTTGTTGACCGCTAACATTTGGGAGGTCCTTTGTTTACCGTTAATATTTTGGAGTTCCTTTGTTGACCGTTAAAATTGGGAGGTCCTTTGTTGACCGTTAATATTTGGAAGGTCCTTTGTTGACCGTTAACATTTGGGAGGTTCTTTGTTGACTGTTAACATTTGGGATGTCCTTTGTTGATCGTTAACATTTGGGAGGTCCTTTTTTGAACGTTAACATTTGGGAGGTCCTTTGTTGACCGTTAACATTTGGGAGGTCCTTTGCTGGCCGTTAGCATTTGGGAGGTCCTTTGTTGGCCGTTAACATTTCGGAGGTCCTTTGTTGACCGTTATCCGGTTACTGTGCGTAATAACTGACTCCTTTGATACTAAATTTTGAAATCGGCACTTGTGAATGATTTCAATTGAAAATTTTCAAATCTTTGGTTATTCTTATTCGTAAATCGGTTAACTCTATCGTTTATCACACTGCAAACTCTGATCTTGCTTTACTCATGCTGTGTTACTGTCTTATTTAACTGGGAAACCAGCAAGCTATATCATCTTCCTGTTTTACTTTCTAAGGTGTATCCCACTCAGTATTTATTGCTGACTTTCAAAACTGTGGTTCTTGTTATTTTTCTTCCCACCGCAGGTCTAGGAGTTGGGTATCTTGGAATAGAAGTGTGCAAGACTTGCCTAGACTATGAATGTCATCAGTAGTTCATATTGTACTGTAGTTAATTATGGTATAATAATAATCATCTAGTGTATTAAAATTAAAGCTTAATGTAGTTGTTCAATAATATAAGTATGTGTTGTTAATTATATTGCATTTGATCTCCGCCGCTTTTATTAAGCATCACCCTCCCGGTCACGTTTCGAGCCGGATAAGGGGGTTGTTGCAACTAATCTTGTCCGTACACGGATTAGTCTAATAGCCTAATCATGTCATACACGGATTTATCCACTTTGTAATTTAGTCCAACTAAATTTGCATGTTGTTGCGTTTGATCCTTGAACCTTTTAATCTGTTAATTAGTCCTACTAATTAACACTCATATCAAGTCTCATCTTTTTGGTGTGTGACCCTGCATGTTCTTATCTTGTTGGCAGTAACAATTACAAACATTGAGCGGTGTGTGGCAACACATCAATACACGAGATACAGATGTCACACTCATATATCCAATCCATAGTTTATCGATCCTAGGAATAGACTTATCTGAAGAGATAACAACAATATAATAGATTGATTTATCTGAGTCTGGCCAGATATTTAATATGTAATACTTGTTGGAATAGATGCCCTAGAGGCAATCTAGTTTAGTATGAATTTATTTTGGCTAGAACATTCATTGTATTATTTATTGGATATTTAATATAATGAAGTCTTTAGATTTACAATTTTGTTGTTTATCTTAAATATTCCTAGTCCAGTACAATTATTAATAGGGCAATCATCTATAGACTAGTATGGGGTTGGATTGATATGGAGATATCATGATCCAACACATGGGTGTGCTTTAAGGGTAATGGCGCACCGGGTTGACCCATCTCCGAGAAGGCTACATACACGTTATGTTAAGTCACAAGTGCTTCTCGTGGTGCAATGGTATTGTCGTCCTTAGACTTGAAGTCGCTAGGTATTCTAGTTGTGGATTATTGTGATTTTGGTAGCGTCAAACGCTACTCCGTAACTGGGTAGTTATAAAGGCGTGTACCGGATACAATAAGAAGCAAGCTTAGAGATCGTAGTGGACGTAGATAGAATTTGTCCCTCCCACATAACAAGAGCAAATATCCTAGGCCACTCGAGGGATAGTGCTTATAGAATGTCTGGCCAGACTCAAATAAATCAATATAGGATATTGATGTTATTTGCACGAATAAGGCTATTCCCATGGATCGAGAAACTATGGATTGGATATACGAGTGTGACTTGTATGTCTCCTATCCAATCCGGAAATAGAGAAAAAGGGATGAGACAATTACTTGTACAAGGTTTGTCGGATGACTATTCCATTAGTTGGCTAGAATGGATGTTTTGCTAGAAACCGCTCCATATTAGCAAATTGTTGCTACCAACTAGATAGAACCTATGGGGTCACACTCTATATAGAGTTGAGCTAGATTTGGGAATTAATTAATAGGATTAATTAATTAGAAGGATCACTTTGCAACACCTTGCAAACTTAGTAGGACTAATTTGCAAGGAAGGGACTAAACCGAATTCTAGTAGGACTAGAATAGGTCCTTTAGGTAGTTGGCAAGGATTTGTTGGACTATAGAAAGGATGATCCTTCCTTCCTTCCCACACTTATGAGCCTTTAGTTCATAACTTGAGTGGGAGAGAACAAAGGAGAGTGAGCAAGCAAGCAAGAGGAGTCGAACGCCCCCCTTGCCACCGCCCCCTTCCCGTCGACCCGACAAGGAGTACGCCTCCTCCTTGTTGCCTCGTGTTGCGTGATTTTCCTCTTCCTCCGTTCCGAGCTAGCACAAAGGAGAAGGAAGATCTAGATCTCCACTCTAGGCGTGGATCAACCCTAGAGAACGTGACACAATTCACGTTACATGTCATCACAGGAAAAACCCTAAGGTGTGTAACTTGATTTCTTCCCTTACCATCGTTATCTCTCTTGTCCTGTGATCCTTGGAGGGTATTGCATGGATTAAATTTGTTTTTCCGTTTCATATTGATAGCTCCTCGCTAGGAGTTATCGGTTAACCCAATTTGAGGGGTATTTTCGTCCTAAATGAGCGTTTTAGTCGATTTCTGCCCCGTTTGACTCGGGAATTTACGGGTTGCTGTTTTTGTCTCCTAGACGCATAAACTGCTTTATTTCACGCATATCGAGATATGATCACGGGTTTTGTTGATGCATGGACAGGACTTGTGCAGGAGCCGGAAATGAAGCATGCATGCGGGTGAAGGGTCCAAGAAGGCTGAGAAGCCGAGCATGCAAGTCGAGAAGATTGGCACGCATCCCAAGGAGCCTGGTACGCATCCCGAGATATCCCGAGGAGCCTGGCACGCATCTCGAGGCATCCCGAGGAGTTTGGCGCGCAAACCGAGGAGGCAGCTAGCTACGCGGCTAGCTACGCAGCTACCTACGCAGCCATCTACGCTGCTAGCTCCGCAGGTAGCTACACAGCTACCTACGCAGCTAGCTACGCAGCCAAATACGCAGGTAGCTACGCAGCTATCTTGCGCAGTTGGCCCGTTTCCCGAGGCGGTGGCTGACGGCCCGTTTCCCGAGGCGGTTTTGGTCCAGTGGAAGTTTCGTAATTTCGGTAGTTTCCAAAACGCCTCCAGCACCATATAAAGACTCGTCCAGTGCTCATCAGAAGGACACAACAACTTACTGAAGGAGATCGCAGAGCACTCTCGGTGAGCACGGAAGCAGGAATTCAGAATCTACAGCACGCGTTTGATTTCACTATCTCTCTTATTCAGAAACGTTGTTATTTAATTATGTCACTTAGTAGCTAAACCTTTTACCTAGGTTCTCGGTGAACCTAGGGTTTCATATCCAGATTTTATTATAGACGTTTGATTATGGATTCATGATTGTTATCTTAAATTCAGCAGCTTTATTTGTTATTCTGTCTTTGACTGTTATCGTATATGCATGATCGGAGTCGCGAACCAGAATTGCTATAGACCCAAGCCTGTAGGTGAAAACGCCAGGTTAGGGTTAGGAAGAAAAGACAGGATTTAGTACCTTACCCTGATGGACCGACCAGAGAAAGGGAGATAGGGCTAGCATAGAAAAACGTGAGACCGACTGTTGGAGAATCTGACCCGGGCCATTAGGACAGGTTAGAAACCCTAACAGGCTTAGAACGAGACTGCAGACTTAGGCAGCTTAACAGGAATCCGAACGTCTGTAGGAACGGGATTACGTGTGGAATCCGAAAGGTCACTGCACAACCGGTACGTTGCACAGATAACGAGACTGCTGAGTGTTTTCATATCAAACCGAAAAACGTAAAATCTGTAGAAACCCGAGGGGATCCTGGAGCCTAGTTCCCATCAACCCTAGAGTACAAAAAGCAAGTTTATTCCAGAAAACGTCACAAAAAACATATTTACGTTTTTGCATTTTTAGTTTTACGTAGTTCCGTAACAACAAACACAACCCCTTTTCCTCGTTTTTTTACACTTTGTCAACCAAAACTAATTACTCGAAAAAACCCGAGACAGTCCCTGTGGGATCGATAACCCGAGTTGAAATACACCCGGTACTACTTGATTTCGTATACTTGCGAATAGCCCGTAATTTGCGCATCAAGTTTTTGGCGCCGTTGTCGGGGACTATTTTAGGGTTTATCTAGTAGTCAGAATTAGTTTTCAGAGTTTTTATTTTTTCTTTTTCGTTTTTCTCGTATCTAACTGCTCGTAATCTCGGTTTTCAGGAACCTTGAGTGAATGCCCATATTGCCTCGCGATTTGATCACACCGCTCGACAACCCAGAAAAGCTGTTTACAGAGCAGAACCGCAGACACCAAGAAAGCAGAATGGCTCACACGGGCAATCCTGCTACCCCGACAGTCACTGGCCAAGAGGCTGAACCTGAGACACGTACCCCAGCCGAGATGGCTCGGTACATTGAAGAGCTAGTCGCAGCAGGCTTCAAGTCCATGCTCCATCAGAGGACGTACAACCGATCTGGAAAAGCTTTGGTGGAAAATTTCGAGGTCCCGTCCAGAGGACACGAACCAGCCATAGTAGTGCCTCCGATTACGGCGGAGCACTTTGACCTAAAATCCTCCACCATCCAGACGGCACAGACGCACTGTCCGTTCCATGGTAAAGCCGATGAAGATCCGAACGAGTTCATCGGGAAGTTCGATGATTACTGCAACAAAGTCAAGTACCGAGGGGTCGAGGCCGATACACTTAAACTGATCCTGTTTCCGTACTGCCTGTACGGGGCCGCCAAGGACTAGCTCGAAAGCTGACCGCCCAAATCCATCACAACCTGGGAAGGGTGCGTTTCGGATTTTCTGGCCAAGTTCTTCCCCGCCTCCCGAGTGATTAAACTGCAGAGCGAGATCTTGTCGTTCAGTTAGAAGATGGGAGAAATGGTAGTGGAGGCATGGGAGAGATTGATGCGACTGGTGAAGAAGTGCCCGAATCACGGTTTCGGGGACGCAAAAATTCTGCAGGTTTTCTACCATGCCCTCGACAGGGACAACGCTGACAGAATTGACAGAGAAGCCGGTGGCAACTTTCTGTACCATGTGGAAAAGGACGGAGCCTATGAATTGTTGAAGCAATTAGCCAAACAGGATACCCGCCTGTTTGACGAACGCAGACTCACCACCATGGTCGAGCCGGTTGCAGATGATCGTATCGACAACCTGACCAAGGTTGTCACGGACTTAGTGCAGAAAGTATATTCTGAGAAGAAGACGGTTGCAGCGGTAGACGGTCCAGAGCTAGACGAGGCTATCGAAGATCTAAGGAAGGAGGATGTTAACTATGCCCAGCAGCAGCAGTGGGACCCGAGCCGGTACCGACCGGGCACGAGAGATCATCCCGGTTTCCGGTACGAAAATCCTAATTCTGGGATGTACGTGCCAAGGTTCCAACACAAGCCACCGGTGCAGCTGGCCAATCAGACAACAGCCCCGGTTCAGCCGGCCCAGCCGGTATTGACAGCACAGCGATTCGAGGAGCAGATGAGTAAACTGGATGCCACGTTGCAGGCCATGAAAGCCAGGTTCGCGCAGTCCGATGCAAAAATTGACACAGCGGTCAACACTTTGACTGCCGACCTGCACCAGACCAAAACTGCACTACGGACACTGGAGGTCCAAGTCGGACAGCTTGCACAGCAGCAAGCCGAGAGAGCACCAGGAAACTTACCCTCTACCACCGTCAACAATCCACGTGCTCAAATCAATGCCATCACCACTCGAAGTGGAATAGCACTCCAGGATCCACCGTACCCCAGCCATGCATGTGCAGAAAAGTCGAAGGAAATCGAACACGAAGTAATTGGCCGGGAAAGCTACTCAGCCGATCGCCCCCAGCCAAAGGGCTCGGTTGAGAAGGATGCAGTGCAGACGGAGAAGGAAGCAGAAACGGTACCCGTCTCGAAAGAGGTGCCGTATCCTTTGAAGACATGGAAGAGGGATGATAGCAAAGACTACCTCAGATTTCTCGAGATGTTCAAACAGCTCCAAATCAACATACCCTTTGCAGAGGCGTTGGCAAAGATGCCCACGTATGCCAAGTTTCTCAAAGATATCCTGTACGGGAGGAGGCGTATGAGCGATTTCGAGACGATAAATCTGACGGCAAAAGTGAGAAATTGTGTGAAGAATGGGTTACCAAAGAAGAGGAAGGATCCTGGCAGCTTCGTCATCCCGGTAACCCTGGGAAACGCATATACAGGAAAGGCCCTGTGTGACCTAGGGGCTAGCATCAATTTGATGCCGTTGAGAATTTTCAAAAGCTTGAAGATCAGTGAACCGAGACCCACCAGGATCATGTTGCAAATGGCGGACAGGTCCGTCAAACAGGAATATGGGGTCATAGAAGATATTATGGTGAAAGTTGGGGAACTGATTTTTCCGGCAGATTTCGTGATCCTGGACATGGTGGCGGGAGAGGTACCGCTCATTCTGGGCAGACCGTTCCTGGCCACCGGAGAGGCTATGATTAACTGCAAGAGCGGGGAATTGACGATGCAGATTAATGAATACAAGGTAACATTCAATGTTTTCAAAAATCTTCAACTGCCTAACTACTATGATCACGAGGACATCTATGCCGTTGAGGTAGTGGACGAAGGTCTGGATGAGGACGAGATGGACAAGATGTGGGAAGAAATCGACAACATGTACTCGTCAGATAAGGAGAAGACCCGGTGTGAGCAGGCCATGAAGACGGAACATTGGATCACTTTGCACTTGGACGGAGACGGTGGGAAGAAACTGGCCCTGATCCCGTCACTCAAGGAGCCGCCTACACTGGAGCTTAAACAGCTCCCGACTCATCTCAGGTATGCGTACATTGGGGATAACGATACACTGCCCGTAATTGTTTCGTCTCATCTATCTCAGGAACAGGAGCTGAAACTGCTGGAGATACTGCGAGAGCAAAAAGAAGCAATCGCCTGGACGATTGCGGATATCAGGGGGATCAGCCCCTCCTATTGCATGCACAAGATCAGAATTGAAGAAGGTAAAAAACTGGTGATTCAGCCCCAGCGGAGACTGAATCCGAATATGAGCGATGTGGTGCGAAAGGAGGTCATGAAGTGGCTGGAAGCAGGAATTAGTTACCCCATCTCGGACATCACGTGGATCAGCCCGGTCCAGTGCGTGCCCAAGAAAGGGGGTATCACGGTAGTGCAGAACGAGGCTCAAGAGCAGATTGCACAACGCACCGTCACGGGGTGGCGGATTTGCATGGATTACCGGAGGTTGAATGAGGCAACGTTAAAGGATCACTTCCCTTTACCGTTCATGGATCAAATGCGGGATAGGTTGGCGCACCACACCTATTACTATTTTCTGGACGGTTATTCGGGGTACAATCACATTTACATTGCCCCGGACGATCAAGAGAAAACGACGTTTACCTGCCCGTACGGTACTTTTGCGTTCCGTCGTATGCCGTTCGGGTTGTGTAACGCACCCGCCACGTTCCAGCGATGCATGATGGCCATATTCTCCGACATGATCGAGAAAAATCTGGAGGTCTTCATGGACGATTTTTCACTGTTCGGGGACAGTTTTGAAGACTGCCTCGGTCACTTATCCCAGGTTCTGATCCGATGCAAGAAGGCGAACCTAGTTCTGAACTGGGAAAAGTGTCACTTTATGGTCACCGAGGGTATCGTGCTGGGTCACAAAATTTCCAGTAAGGGACTCGAGGTGGACCGGGCCAAGATCGAGGTGATCAAGCAGCTTCCGTACCCGACAACCGTGAAGGCGATCAAGAGTTTTCTGGGGCATGCGGGATTTTACCGACGGTTCATCAAGGATTTCTCCAAGATCACGAAGCCGCTCTGCGCCCTACTCGGGAAAGACGTAACTTTTGATTTTGACGGAGCGTGTCAGCATGCCTTTGACCATCTGAAGGAGAAGCTGACCACAGCCCCGGTAATCACGACACCGGACTGGTCACTGCCGTTTGAGCTGATGTGTGACGCCAGCGACTACGCAGTCGGTGCAGTTTTGGGGCAGCGGAAAGAAAAAGTCTGCCATGTCATATACTATGCCAACAGGGTGTTGAACGACGCCCAGATGAATTACGGTACGACTGAGAAGGAACTGCTGGCCGTAGTCTATGCCCTGGACAAATTCCGGCCATTCTTGGTCGGGTCCAAAGTGATCGTTTTTACTGATCACAGCGCCCTGAAGTATCTGCTGGACAAGAAGGACGGGAAACCGAGACTGTTGCGGTGGGTATTACTGATGCAGGAATTTGACTTGGAGATTCGAGACAAGAAGGGAGTCGAGAACGTAGTTGCTGACCACCTTTCGAGACTGGAAAACACCAAGCCGGAACGAGTCCCGATTCAGGAAAATTTCCCGGACGAGCATATTATGGCAGTTAAGCTCGGGAGACCGTGGTATTACGCCATAGCCAATTACTTGGTAAATGGCACGCTTCCCGAGGATCTTACCCCGTCTCAGCGGAAACGGTTTATTTCCGAGTGCCGACAGTATTTCTGGGATGACCCGTATCTGTTCAAGCAGGGGGCCGACAACATTCTGAGAAGGTGTATTCCGACCCACGAAGCCTGGAACATGACCAAACACTTCCACTCAGCACAGTGTGGGGGTCATTTTGGGGGAACGCGCACGGCGCATAAAATACTGCAGTCTGATTTTTTCTGGCTGACAATCTTCAAAGACTGTCACGACTATGTGCAGGGATGTGATAGGTGCCAGAGGACAGGAAACACGTCACACCGGGACGAGATGCCGATGACCGTGTGGCAGGAAGTAGAGCCGTTTGATGTATGGGGGATTGACTTCATGGGTCCGTTCCCGTCTTCGATGGGAAATCTTTACATTCTGCTGGCAGTGGATTATGTGACGAAGTGGATCGAGGCGATTGCGTGTCAGAAAAACGATGCAGCTACGGTTGAGCGTTTTCTGAAACGCAACATTTTTACTCGGTTCGGGACGCCCAGGGCGATGATCAGTGACGAGGGATCACACTTCATTAATCGAGTTTTTGCCAAAGTTCTGAAACAGTACGGTGTGTCGGTTCACAAGGTGTCACTGCCTTACCATCCTCAAACGAACGGGCAGGCCGAGGTTTCGAACAGAGAGATCAAGTGCATACTCGAGAAGACGGTGAATCTCGGCCGGAAGGATTGGTCCCTAAGACTGGACGATGCACTCTGGGCCTACAGGACAGCTTTCAAGACACCGCTGGGAATGTCGCCATACCAGCTCGTGTTTGGAAAAGCGTGCCACTTGCCGGTTGAGTTGGAGCACAAAGCATACTGGGCCATCAAACTGCTCAACATGGACCAGAATCTAGCGGGAGATAAGAGAAAAATGGCACTGCTGGAATTAGAGGAATTCCGCAGAACGGCATTCGAGAGCGCTAAAATCTACAAAGAGAAGACGAAAAAGTGGCATGATCAGCGGATCAGCCCGAAGCAGTTCAACGAAGGCAAAAAAGTGATTCTCTACAACACGAGGATGCGGTTCTTTCCGGGCAAGTTGAGGTCTCGATGGTCGGGACCGTTCGTCATCAAGAAGATATTTGCATGGGGAGCATTTGAGCTGGAGAATCCAAAAGACGAGTCCAGTTTCAGGGTGAACGGGAACCGGATCAAGCCATATCTCGAGACAGTTGAAGTCGCCAAAGTGGACCCCGTATAATTTGACGACCCGTGAGAGGTAACCGGGTCGGGCCGTCGACCGTAAATCACAAGCGCTTGGTGGGAGGCATCCCATAGGATTACGTAAATTATTTATTTATTACAGTTTTTATTTTACGTTCTGAATTTTGAGAGAGGCGAGATGAGTGTGTGTTAATGGGTAGACAAGTTTGTGCAGGAAATTTTAAGCAAAAAAAAAACCCGCAAGCAGAAAAATGTGCTGGTCAAAACCGAGAGGTCCGACACGCATTCAAAGAAGTACAGAAAAACTGGCCCAAAAGGCCAGTTACGCAGCCCAGCAGGCCAATTACGCAAAAAAAAAAAATAATTATTACGCTGGCCCAAAAGGCCAGATACGCTGGCCCAAAGGCCAGTTACGCGGCCCACAAGGCCAATTACGCAGGCCAGAAGAAAAAATTTTTTTTTTTTTAAGTGGACCAGCCACGCAGCCGGCCCAATTACGCGGCCTGGCCACGCAGCCGGCCCAATTACGCAGCCCAGCCAGCAAGTCACGCAGCATGGGGAGGCAAGTGGAGCTTCCAAAACCTTAGGGGGTCAAAATGCCATTTCACCAAACTAGGGGGGAGTTTTTTGCAATTTTCAAAAAGTGGCCATTATTACCCAAAAGCTATGGACGGGTTCACCAGTACACTTCCTCCATTGTTGGTATCTTGAAGCTTTCTCTTTCCTCATTTTCTCTCCACCTTCAAAAGTCCAAATTTCACCAAATCAAAAATCGAGCACGTTTTTGGGATCCTCGTGAGAACTGGATCATTTTGGTGTGGTTGAAGCTGCAAAACAGTGTCCGAATGGGTGTGGGGGTCAAGTCAAAATTTGTTAAAAATTTGAAGAAAAGCTCCAGATTCGTCGGCTTCGGGTCGAAATTTGAGAAAACACAAAGAAGAAACGTCGAAGAGGAGGGCGACGCCTACACGGTGCCCAAGTCAGAAATTTTTTCCGGCGAGAAAAATTTTCCGGCGACTTTTCCGGCGACAGTTTTTGCACTCGTTGACTCGCTCCGAGTGCTCAGGTTCAAAAATTTTTTCTTTCGCTATTTTTTCAGTTTTCGGTACCAACCCGTACCCGGGTTTAGCATGCTGCGTACTTAGCTGTTTTTGACTGTATACTGCGTTTTTAACTGATTTTCTGCATTTTTAACTGTTACTTGCGTATTTAACACAATTTTTACGTAATTAACTGTTAACTGCAAATTAGCATAGGGTAGCGTAATTGACTGTTTAAGCTGCGTATTTAGCTGTTTTCACTGCGTATCTGCATTTTGACAGCGTTTTCTGCGTTTAAAAAAAATGCGTAGTTGACTGTTTTGACTGCGTATCTGCATTTTGACAGCGTTTTCTGCGTTTTAAAAATAATAATAATAATAATATTTAATTTCTGAATTTACTGCTTTCGATAGCTGTTATGGACTGGCTTGAGAGACCCGTGGCGTTTGATTTTCGTTTGCCGTTTGCCATTGACATCCCGTATGAGCAGATTACCGAGACCAACTTTGACAGTTTCCGGTTTGTGAGTTACCAGGCCCATCTACACTATCTAGAGACTTTAGATAGGGGATTGACACCGGACTATAGGTTCGAGGTAGATGACGAGAGGATGCCGATAGCTACGAGAAATTATGCTAGACGGCACGATCTCTTTGGTTGTGCCACAGAACTTCCCCGAGAGGGCTAGTTCCGCGCTCACTCGGGATCCCGCTACCGTTATTCTTTCCATCGATTTACTCCAGTGAGTTCGATACCAGTTGGTCTGGTGAGGCGGAGTCGAGTCACCATGACGATGCCCCGGCTCCGGCCCCGGCACATTCTGACAGTTGGTCCGACTCCGGGCCATACTGCCCACCCCAGGACACTCAGTCCTACCAGACGCTGCCAGCGCCAGCGCGCCGAGGGGCCCGTGGCACGAGACCCACTGAGCCTAGCAGTCCTAGGTATCGATCTACCAGCAGTTCTGTCAGAAGCATGTCCGGTACTTCCGAGTCCGGGTCAGACCCGCCCTATATTCCAGACGAGTCCGAGTGAGTGCCATGAGGGCATGCCACCTCTTTAGTGTGGGGGTGGTGGTCGTGTCTGCATTAACCAGCTCGGCACGTTTTTTCATGTTCATTTGCAGTTTTGAGTTTATTTATTGAGTCGGCACGTTTTTATTTTTGAGTCTACCCACCACAAATTTCTGGCCTTGCATTCTGTATATCTGTTAAAAAAAAATCGAAAATTTTCAGAAAATCCCAAAAAAAAAAAAAAAAAAAATCAAAAAATTTGAGAACGGGCAATCAAGAGAACAGAAACTGGGAAGAAATCGAGGTTTAATCCTTTGACAGAAAATAAAGCTTGCACCGAGGTATAGTAGATAGGTGAGAGCCAGTGACCCTTGGAAACCGCAAGTAGTTATCATCTGAGCTAAGGATCCGACTAGTTGCCACACCGCCGTCATCTAGGTAGTCGAAAACCCGCCCACGGGCGCCGTCACGGTCATCGCATCTTTCGGTGGAGTGACTGGCTATCAAGGGACCTCACGTCCTGTTTCTTACCCCTAGGTCCTACTAGTAAACCCGTTTGAAGTCATTTACCCCTTTTATTCTCAGCCACTATAGCCTAGGAAGCCTTCTTTGAGACCTCGTCAGTCGTTAGTTGGCTACTCTACGAGTTATGACGGAGGGAGTGAGTTGGGGAGAGTTTTAGATGGGAGCACTTCATGATATATCGGTTTTGGACAGTGTTGACATTGACACATTTTTTGAGGGAAGGACAGGGTGAGTGAGAGGCGACAGTGCATTAATTTGCGGAGGTGGATCACTGCATTACATAGTGACCACAGGAGGAGTTAGTCGCGTGCGAGACATCTTTCCGCGCACAATGGGGTCCGGGGGGTTGTGAGTTTAATTGGTGGTTGTGCCAGTTTTCTACATCTTTGGTGATGAGGAGGTTCGGTGGGACTGCACAGTATTATTCCGACTACAGGATCAGCGCTTCAGGATTAGTGTGGGGGTATTCCATATGAGGACATCATTCATACCCCACGACGACAGTTTATTTTTACTCACTCAGCTTTAGTCAGTTTATTTACTGTTATTCATGTGTATATAGAGTCGTATTTAAAAAAAAAGAGAAAAAGAAAAAAAAAAGAAAAGAAGAAGAAAAAAAAACAGAAAAAAAGAAAAAAAAAAGAAGAAAATGATCTAGTTTTGCAGTTTTTTCAGTTATTTATGTTGTTTTTGTTATTGAGTCCAAAAGCTGAGTGAGTAGCACAATTTTCGAGGCAGTTACACCGCTTCACATTTGTGGCCGCGAGAACGGCGAAGACACACCGGGGGACAGGAAGATTGATATGGCAGGAACTTAGGTGTTTCAGGCAGTTTTTCGGGAACTCGGTGAGGGGTGTGAGTTTGGGGAAATTGTGAGAATGTCATAACGAATAGGATCATGCCGCACCTTTACACTTATATATATCCTACCTGTTAGACTTAGAACCTTGATTCCGAAATAGCTCGGATGGTCGGTTAATGAGGGATTCGCTCAGGTTGATAGCAAAAGTGATAGTACTCGGGTCCAGTGCTTAAATCCACCAAAGAAATTTGTTCAGACTTACCGATCGATTGCAGGGAAGTATTTTCTGGAAAAAGGATGAGGTTTTGAGGACACTCGGTTATGTTTTTGAGATTTCCCAATCTCACCAAGAATAAATTGTTTAGTACTTTTGAGTCGTGTGTATTGAGTATGTGTATATTCTTTCTGAGTCAGTTTCTGATCGAGTCGTCTGGTTTATATGGACGGGTAGAAAGAGTATGCAAACTGATGGAAGGGAAAAGGTCTTGGTTCGAACTTGCAGGGGGTATTTGCAAGACAGATATGTATGCATTTCAGGGCAGTATTCAGGATGTTTGCTCGGGACGAGGAAAGGTTAGTGCGGGGGTAATTTGATAGCTCCTCACTAGGAGTTATCGGTTAACCCAATTTGAGGGGTGTTTTCGTCCTAAATGAGCGTTTTAGTCGATTTCTGCCCCGTTTGACTCGGGAATTTACGGGTTGCTGTTTTTGTCTCCTAGACGCATAAACTGCTTTAATTCACGCATATCGAGATATGATCACTGGTTTTGTTTCGTGTCGTTGATACAGGGACAGGACTTGTGCAGGAGCCGGAAATGAAGCAGGCATGCGGGTGAAGGGTCCAAGAAGGCTGAGAAGCCGAGCATGCAAGTCGAGAAGATTGGCACGCATCCCGAGGAGCCTGGTACGCATCCCGAGACATCCCGAGGAGCCTGGCACGCATCTCGAGGCATCCCGAGGAGTTTGGCGTGCAAACCGAGGAGGCAGCTACCAACGCGGCTAGCTACGCAGCTAGCTACGCAGGTAGCTACGCAGCTACCTACGCAGCCATCTACGTTGCTAGCTCCGCAGGTAGCTACGCAGCTAGCTACGCAGCCAACTACGCAGGTAGCTACGCAGCTATCTTGCGCAGTTGGCCCGTTTCCCGAGGCGGTGGCTGACGGCTCGTTTCCCGAGGCGGTTTTGGCCCAGTGGCAGTTTCGTAATTTCGGCAGTTTCCAGAAACGCCTCCAGCACCATATAAAGACTCGTCCAGTGCTCATCAGAAGGACACAACAACTTACTGAAGGAGATGGCAGAGCACTCTCGGTGAGCACGGAAGCAGGAATTCAGAATCTACAGCACGCGTTTGATTTCACTATCTCTCTTATTCAGAAACGTTGTTATTTAATTATGTCACTTAGTAGCTAAACCTTTTACCTAGGTTCTTGGTGAACCTAGGGTTTCATATCCAGATTTTATTATAGACGTTTGATTATGGATTCATGATTGTTATCTTAAATTCAGCAGCTTTATCTGTTATTCTGTCTTTGACTGTTATCGTATATGCATGATCGGAGTCGCGAACCAGAATTGCTATAGACCCGAGCCTGTAGGTGAAAACGCCAGGTTAGGGTTAGGAAGAAAAGACAGGATTTAGTACCTTACCCTGATGGACCGACCAGAGAAAGGGAGATAGGGCTAGCATAGAAAAACGTGAGACCGACTGTTGGAGAATCTGACCCGGGCCATTAGGACAGGTTAGAAACCCTAACAGGCTTAGAACGAGACTCCAGACTTAGGCAGCTTAACAGGAATCCGAACGTCTGTAGGATCGGGATTACGTGTGGAATCTGAAAGGTCACTGCACAACCGGTACGTTGCACAGATAACGAGACTGCTGAGTGTTTTCATATCAAACCGAAAAACGTAAAATATTATCAGACGTTACACTGTAACTGGGTAACTATAAAGATAGTAATCGGGCATGATAGGAAGCAAGCTGAGAGATGGTTGTGATGTAGAGAGGATTTTTCCCTCCTGCATAATGAGAGTAAATATCCACGATGACTCGAGGGGTAGAGCTTATGGAATGTCTAGCCAGACTCAGATAAACCAATATGGGATATTGAAGTTATATGATAAATAAGACTATTCTCAGGATCAAGAAACTATGGATTGGATATACGAGTGTGACAATTATATCTCGTGTCCAATCCGGATATAGAGACAGATTGATAATACAATACGGTAACATGGGCACAAGGTTTGTCGGATCAATGTCTATTTATGTTAGTTGGTGTCATAGATGTGTTGCTAGACACCGCTCTATGTTTGTAATTGTTACAACCAACTAAGTAGAAACCTACGAAGTCACACATCATGGGGGCAAGATGGGCCGACCCGCGTGCCAATTTGGCACGGCCCGCCCCGGCACGCTCTAAACACGCCCTAAGCACGGCCCGCTCCACCCTCCGACACGACACGGCCCGCTCAAAGGTGTGCTCAACCCATTGCACGGACAGAACATGTTCCTACCCTAGCCGGCACGTCCCTCCGGGCCGTGCACGAATCGCACCAACAAGGCCCCTCCGACACGACCCGTGCACGGCCCGCCCCCTACAACCCGACACGTGCCGAGTATCTAGAATTTTTGAGCCCGACCCGCCCTACCCCTCTGCACGGCCTTAACCCAGCACGGCCCGCTGCCACCATGACTCACACATTATGGATTAAAGTTGAATTGGATATTAATTAGTAGGACTAATCAATTAAAATGATCAAAAAACTACCACAAGCAAAGTTAATAGGACTAACTTTCAAGGTGGACTTATCCGTGTATGGACATGATTAGTATTGGGGCATATATGTAGCTAATAAATAGTTATTAACTATATAAGGAGATTCGTAGCCTATTATTGCACACAAGAGTCATTATTGAGTGATATAACAAAGAAAGGAAAGAGAGACCAAGTTGAAGCCGCCGCCTATATCGGTCCGCCCCTCTGTCGTCGGCCACCAAGTGGCACGACCCCGGTTGCTCCGTTTTGCGTGATCTTCCCGCATCCTTCTTCGCGTAGCTAGCACTAAGACGTGAAGAGGATTCCATTTTGCATTCCCAGGTGTGGATACTTGTAGCGACATGGACATCATTATGCGTTGTGATCACACATACAAACAAGGTACACAATTATTTATCCCTTATCACGTTATGAATGCTTCACTGCGATGCGTGGAGGGCAATGATCAGGAATTTATTTATTTTAACTCCGCTACGTTACCTGCATCAAAACCATAAAATGGTATCATAGCCATAGGTATTAGCACATAACATGATAATATGTGTTACCGTTTTATCAGTTTTTACACTGTATCATTACTTTTTCGCAAAAATCAATATTGGCATAATGATGCAAGTTGAATATGATTCTATAGAGAATTAGACAATTTAACGTATCGTATACAATTTTGCGAATTTCGTTCACATATAATGTGAGTTTGGGGTTTTGAAAAGCTAGGGTTTGGGCACAATTGGGAAAAAATGGGTTTTATCTACATTGGGAATATGCCCACAAGGGAAAAAGGAAATTTTTGGAAACCACGCATGGGGTTCGGCCACATGGTTATTGCCCCTAACCTTGGCGCGTGGGCTCAGGCCGTCCACCCCACCGGGTCGACCAAGTGAGCGGTTTGACCGGTTTGCTTGGTCCGACCGGTATGAGTTGGCCCTGTGGGTCCTCGTGGTTTGGCCAATAGGATTGGTGCGACCATTTGGGCCGTTTTGACCCTAAAAAATCCCATATGTGATTTATCGCATGGTGGATGGATATGGCCTAGGTTGTGGATGTTTACTCTTGTGGTTTGATTGGTTTTGATTGTTGTAATTAATGTAATTAATTGATGTACGACATGTGTGTCGTCTTCTTGGTCAACCTGTGAGGTCTCTCTATTAAGTATAGATCCTAGCTAGTATTAGATAGATAGAATATAATCAAGGCATGGAGAATAAGATCAAAGACTAAGGAAACCACAAGACGATGGAGACCCACAAGCTAGGACGCGTGGACTAAAGATGGAGGCACATGGAGATGAGCTTGTCACTTTAGGGCTTATAGATGCAGGTAACGCAGCTATAAAAGCCATTCTTAAATTCTCCTTCTCATTTCGTCTAAACCTATCCTCCTTCTCTATATACATCTCTTACCTAGTTTACCCTAGTAGGAAAAGAATTAAAGGAGAGAGTCTCTGTCCAAATCCGAGAAAGCAGTAGTAGTGTGGTAGGTGATGCGGGAGAAATGGCTGCAGCACTGTCGTGGAGGTCGTGATGAGTGCATAATAGGATGAATGCTATCCCAAAATGACGAAAACACTTTCCTTTGGCGCCGCTGCAGATTTGAAGAAGGGAAAGAGGGAAAAGATGAAGGCAATAATGGGGGAAAAGTATCCAGACCTCTCTCACCTTCTCTCACGGTTGCTCTCGATCGGAAACCCAATCGACAAACCAAAACTCTTTGTTTCCACCTGTGAAACATACCTAAACCTCTCTCATTCTCTCCACTTTCTGGGTCGGTGATTTTCAATCCGTTTGTGGTTGTATGAGTGTTTAGGTATTGGCAAATCATAGTTTTGTTCGTAAGATGAAGCCCAACCCTTGGACGATGGAAATGACCAAATCTTCAACTATATGTTCTTCTTTCTTCTTTTTCTTATGGTTTCAGTTCAGGCTCAGGTTAAATTTGGTCTTGGTTGATTTGGATTTTGTAAGAGCAAAAATACTTCTTCTTTTTTATAAAAGTGTTCGGTTTGGTGTGGGTCAAGTGTAGTTTTGATATTTGGCTCAGCCTAGACAATTTTGTACTAATTATTGTAAAGTACTGTTTCAAGTAGGTTAAAGTGTGTTCAATTGGTGGTGATGTTGGTGACTTCTGGTTAACTGTCGGATTTGGTTTCAGGCTCATTAGAATTTGGTTTTTTCCTTCGCCTTCATCTTCTGGATAGTGTTTGTTTTTTTAAGTTTTTTTCTTTCTCATTTTTGGTTAACTTGAGTCTATATATTGACCATAGGGGGTTTTGACTCTAACTGAAGTTGTTTATTGTTGGTATACATCATCAATTGTTGTAGCTGTTCATTATTATTTACTCTCATGGAAGAACATTTTATTTGCAGCCATGATTACTAATTGTTTCTCGATCTACTCTCTTTATAGGAAATAAAGATTCTAATTTATTGATTTTACATTGCTGTGAAATTGTTACTTTTCCTGGAATGAAAAAATATTTTTGCAGCCATTGTAGGTGAAATATATTTATTTTTCAATTATAGATCTGAGTCTCCTTTACTTTATACTATGGTTGCAATCTTAGTGATTTTGTTGTTCTTAATGTTGTTATTGTTCTTGAGGGTAAATTTCTATTTTGGAGGTTTTGGAGTTTGCTTTTGGGGCTGATTATGTAGGGTTTTGATGCAGCTCACGTAGCGGAAATACAAAAATTTTCCTGATCAAATCCCTCCATGAGTCGCAGATGAAGCTCTCATATTGTGATAAAGGAAGTAAGGTTACCTTGTATGTTTGTGTGATCACAACGTAGAATAGCGTTCATGTGTCTACCGATATCCACACCTTAGGATTGCAAACTGAAATCTTCTTCACATATTGTGCTAGCAGGGTATAAGAAGGGAGCACCACGGAGCTTGATCAAATTAAGCAACGCGCACAACGATGGAGGAGGAGGAGGAGGAGGGGTTCGGCCTCCTTGTAGCCGTCGGCCTCTAGGGGGTTCGGCCCTTTCTTGGTATCCTTCTTTGCTCTGATTATTTCATCTTATTGATTACAAACATACCTTAATACTAATGTAATACCCCGTATTTCAGTTAGGGGTTATTTGGTAATTTCCAAAAAATTAATAATTTCACGAAATTCCTATTCCAAAGTTATTGTTGACTTATTCTTAGTTTTAAATTATAGTGGTGTTATTTTTCATTTACGATAACCTACAGCTTTATTTTTGTAATATTTTGTGGTTTAAAAAAAATTAGTTTCGACATATATGTGCATAGCATATTATTAGAAACTGCTTGGTAATTTTCTATTTCATGTAAACTAGCTTTTATGTGTTATCTATTAATTGAAAATTATATCTTCACCCCTCAACTTTTAGCTTTCATATTTTCTACCACAACTAGCAATTCGTCTCTTGTTTCTTTGCATGAATTCCTCCACCCACTATATTTGGTCAACCCCATTAAAAAACATTGGAGATTTTTAGTTCATCAACCTATGGACATAACTCCCTTGTTACATCAAAACTCCATCTCTATCTTCTCATTTTTTAAATATCTTCACATCAAGAGCACTCAAGCACACTCTGTTCTCTCTCATCAAACTCCATTCACGTTTTTGGAGATTCACCTTCACAAAACACCATTAGAACTCCATTTTTAGTGTTGAAATCATGAAAAATTGAGTCCAAGCATAGTATGATCACGGAGGGGAGTTATTTTATCATTCTCTCAAGGATTGAAGGCCAATTTCATGCTTTTCCTCACCATCTTCTTGAATCATGGGGTACAGTTTCTCGAGTCTTAAATTGATGGTTGCATGTCCATCTTTACCTTTGATTGATGAGATTTCCTCTTAGATTTATTTATTTCCATGCTTGATTCTTCATTTCCATGGTTAGATTATATGTTTAACTTCAAAATTTACACTATTTCATTAAAATCGCCTAAGAACCCAAATGCATGTTGTGAATGTCTTCTTCTTTGCAATTGTAGCTCAAGAGAGTTTTGATAATTTGTGTCCAGAGCATGTAAAAATCTTATTTCATGCCTAAAATGATGTTATTTAGGTGAAAATAAACTCTTCTTAAATTGCATGCTCTAGTATAACCATTTTGTTGATTTTTGAACAATTGCGTGTTGTTACAATCTCACCAGTTTGTCAAAAACGTGTATTATCTCCAAATTTTGTCTCTATGAAATTTTCAAATCTTGTATATTTTGAAACTAGACTCACAGAGGGTCAGTTTTTTCCATTTGTTTTTATAAACAACCACTTTTAGAAACTCTTGTAACCACATCTTTCTTGTGATGAAACTAGACACATAGGGGATTCATTCTGGAGAAGATGGACATTTTTCGAATTCTTCAAGTAGTAGTAATTGTTCTTCAAACTTGAAACTTTCTGCCAAACTTGTCTCTGCACAACATTGTTTGTTTATATTGTAACTTGATATTTATAATAGATATGCATGCTTTTATTGTTGTTTATGAAATTAGACACATGAAGGTTGATCATAAATTAATTTCATCATTTTAAGAGATGTTTTGATATGATAAATATACCTCTAAAGTTAGAGCTACAATTTCTGTCCAGAATTGTAGTTTCACCATTTTTATAAAACTTGTTTTTTTGAATTTCTAAATGTTTTGTTGGATTTATTTTGATATGTGAGAATCATTATATGTGCATTAGTGACTTTACAATGATATTCATGTAGAGCTTGTATTCAACACGTAAGTATACCACTTGAAACCGGTTTATTAGGATAATTTGGATGGACTTAGTGCCCGACCTAGACAAACATCCATTCATTCTTTTACTTCGAAGTAGAATCTTGTGACTAGAGACTTGTAAATTGTAGGCGATGGGTTCGTAGGCGAAGGCTACGTCGGCAACCCGTAAGGACTACTACGACCTAATTGCTATCTCGACATAAGGAGTGATTACATGCTTAGCCTCATGTTCCTTGCTTCCTTCGTGTCAAAACAGGATTTTATGTCTTGTCTCAAAATGTACTTGTGAGATTACATGCTTGGCCTTGTGTTCCTTGCTTCCTTCGTGTCAAAACATGATTTTATGTCTTTTCTCAAAATTTACTTGTGAGATTACATGCTTAGCCTCGTGTGCCTTGCTTCTTTCGTGTCAAAACATGATTTTATGTCTTGTCTCAAAATTTATTTTGTGATTCACATGCTTTACATGAGTTTGGTTACGTTTCGAAAAGATTGCTTTAAAACTATCACACGAAAATAATCACGCGTAAAAACGTAAAGTGGAATATCGCACGTACCGGAATCTATTAACATTTGGGAGGTCCTATGTTGACCGTTAACACTTGGAAGGTCCTTTGTTGACCGTTAACATTTGGGAGGTCCTTTGTTGACCGTTAATATTTGGGAGGTCCTTTGTTGAAAGTTAACATTTGGGAGGTCCTTTGTTAACCGTTAACATTTGGGAGGTCCTGTGTTGGCCGTTATCATTTGGGAGGTCCTTTGTTGACCGTTATTGTTTGGGAGGTCCTTTGTTGACCATTATCCGGTTACTGTGCGTAATAACTGGCTCCTTTGATTCTATATTTTAAAATCGGCACTTGTGGATGATATGAATTGAAAATGTTCAAATCTTTGGTTATTTTCATTCTTAAATCGGTTAACTCTATCGTTTATGACGCTGCAAACTCTGATCTTGCTTTACTCATACTCTGTTCCTGTCTTATTTAACTTAAACCAACAAACTATATCATCTTCCTGTTTTACATGCTAAGGTGTATCCCACTCAGTATTTATTGCTGACTTTCAAAACTGGGGTTCTTGTTTTTTTTCTTCCCATCGAAGGTCTAGGAGCTGGGTATCTTGGAATAGAAGTGTGCGAGACTCGCCTTGACGGTGAATGTCACCAGTAGTTCATATTGTACTGTAGTTAATTCGTGTGTAATAATAATCATCTGTGTATAAAACTTAGAGCTTAATGTAGTTGCTCAATAATATAAGTATGTGTTGTGAATTATATTTCGTTTGATCTCCGTCGCTTCTATTAAGTATCGCCCTCTCGGTCTCGTTCCGAGCCGGATATGGGGGTTGTTGCAGGTGGTATCAGAGCAGTTCTTTCCAATAAGAGATAAAAACCTGTAGGGTAACCTAAAATGAACATAGGACAAGATAAAATACGGAAAGCCGTGTATTTAGGGAGTTATCGTTTACTTCCTCTTGCATGATGAATTGCTACCTGTCATTTGATATAGTCATGTTTCTTGTTGGGGCCCTAGTATTATTTCAGACGTATGGTTGTCCTTTCTAAATGTGAATCCTGTTTTCTGTGTTTCGTCGAGACATCGTATGTGGTTGGTTGGCACTGTATGCTTATTTGTTTTGAAATATTCTTTATATTGGTACGTGCGTGACGATAAGGACCATATATGAAACCCATTGAGACTTTAGTGACCCGTCCAAGTTTCGAGGACGAAGCTCATTCTAAGGGGGGAAGGATGTAATATACCTTTGTTCAATTAGGGGTTATTTGGTAATTTTCAAAAAATTAATAATTTCACGAAATTCCTATTCGAAAGTTATCGTTAACTTATTCTTAGTTTTAAAGAATAGCTGTGTCATTTGTCATTTTCGAGTGGCTCGTGTGCGAGTGTTGGCGGAGTGTACATATATATATATATATATATATATATATATATATATATATATATATATATATATATATATATATTTATACACACAACTTAGTCTCAATCAACTGAGACCTGTGAATACTATACACCACAGGAGGTGTGTGTCATTTGTCATTTACGATAACCTATAACTTTATTTTGGAATATTTTTTGGTTTAAAAAAAATTAAGTTTCGACATATATGTGCATAGCGTTTTATTAGAAATTACTTGGTAATTTTCTAATTCATGTAAACTAGCTTTTATGTGTCATCTATTAATTGAAAATTATACTTTCACCCCTCAACTTTCTGCTTTCATATTTTCCACCACAACTAGCAATTCATCTCTTGTTTACTTGCATGAACTCCTCCACCCACTATCTTTGGTCAACCCTATAAAAAAATAGGAGATTTTTAGTTCATCAACCTATGGACACAACTCCCTTAATACATCAAGACTCCATCTCTATCTTCTCATTTTTTTCACATATTCTTCTCATCAAGAGCACTCAAGCACACTCTCTTCTCTCTCATTAAACTTCATTCCCGTTTTCGGACACTCACCTTCACAAAACACCATCAAAATTCCATTTTTAGTGTTCAAATCATGAAGAACTAGAGTCCAAGCATAGTATGATCATGGAGGGGAGTTATTTCATCATTCTTCTCAAGGATTGAAGGCCAATTTCATGCTTTTCCTCACAATCTTCTTGAATCTTGGGGTAAAGTTTCTTCTAGTCTGAAATTTATGATTGTATGCCCATCTTTACCTTTGATTGATGAGATTTGGTCTTAGATTTCTTTATTTCCATGCTCGATTCTTCATTTCCATGGTTAGATTATATGTTTGACTTCAAAATTTACACTATTTCATGAAACTCACCTAAGAACCCACATGCATGTTGTGAATGTCTGCTTCTTTGCAATTAAAGCTCAAGAGAGTTTTAATAATTTGTGTCGAGAGCATGTAAAAATCTTATTTCATGCCTAAAATGATGTTATTTGGGTGAAAATCAACTCTTCTTAAGTTGCATGTTTTTACAATCTGACCAGTTCTTCAAAAACGTGTATTATCTCAAAATTCTTTTTCTGTGAAATTTTCAAATCTTAAATATTTTGAAACTAGACTCAGAGAGGGTCATTTTGAGAAAAAAATCAACTCCATAACCTTTGTGGTTAGGGAGATAAGCTCATTCAAAGTTGCATGTTTTCTGAAACTCTGTTTCTGGACTAGTTTTGCAATTTTTTTATAAAAACCCACTTTTTAGTAACCTTTGGAACCTCATCTTTATTTTGAAGAAACTAGACAAATAGGGGATTCATTTTGGGGAATATGGAATTTTTTTCTATTCTCCAAGTAATAGTAATTGTTCTTCATAGATGAAACTTTCTGCCAAACTTGTCTCTGCACAACACTGTTTGTTTATTTTGTAACTTGATATTTATAATAGATATGCATGGTTTTCTTGATGTTTTCACGATTTTTGGAAAACTTTTTTTTTTTTTTGAATTTCTAAATGTTTTGTTGGACTTATTGATATATGAGAATCATTATATGTGCATTAGTGACTTTTAGAATGATATTCATGTAGAGCTTGTATTCGACACGTGAGTATACCACTTGAAACCGGTTTATTAGGATAATTTGGGATGGACTTAGTGCCCGGCCTAGACAAACATCCATGCATTCTTCTAATTGGAAGTAGAATCATTGTGACTAGAAACTTTTAAATTATAGGCGATGGATTCATAGGCGAATGCTACGTCGGCAACCCGTAGGACTACTACGAGCTAATTTCTATCTCGACTTAAGGTTAGATTACATGCTTAGCCTCGTGTTCCTTGCTTCCTTCGTATCAAAACATGATTTTATGTCTTGTCTCAAAATGTACTTGTGAGATTACATGCTTAGCCTCGTGTTCCATGCTTCCTTTGTGTCAAAACATGATTTTATGTCTTGTCTCAAAATGTACTTGTGAGATTACATGCTTAGCCTCGTGTGCCTTGCATCCTTCTTGTCAAAACATGATTTTCCATTCTTGTCTCAAAATGTATTTTTTGGTTCACATGCTATACTTGATTTTGGTTACGTTTCGAAAAGATTACTTTCAAAACTGTCACACGAAAAGAATAATGCGTAAAAACGTAAAGTGGAATATCGCACGTATCGGAATCTATCAACATTTGGGAGGTCCGTTGTTAACCGTTAATATTTGGGAGGTTCTTTGTTGACCGCTAACATTTGGGAGGTCCTTTGTTTACCGTTAATATTTTGGAGGTCCTTTGTTGACCATTAATATTGGGAGGTCCTTTGTTGACCGTTAATATTTGGAAGGTCCTTTGTTGACCGTTAACATTTGGGAGGTTCTTTGTTGACTGTTAACATTTGGGATGTCCTTTGTTGATCGTTAACATTTGGGAGGTCCTTTTTTGAACGTTAACATTTGGGAGGTCCTTTGTTGACCGTTAACATTTGGGAGGTCCTTTGCTGGCCGTTAGCATTTGGGAGGTCCTTTGTTGGCCGTTAACATTTCGGAGATCCTTTGTTGACCGTCATCCGGTTACTGTGCGTAATAACTGACTCCTTTGATACTAAATTTTGAAATTGGCACTTGTGAATGATTTCAATTGAAAATTTTCAAATCTTTGGTTATTTTTATTCGTAAATCGGTTAACTCTATCGTTTATCACACTGCAAACTCTGATCTTGCTTTACTCATGCTGTGTTACTGTCTTATTTAACTGGGAAACGAGCAAGCTATATCATCTTCCTGTTTTACTTTCTAAGGTGTATCCCACTCAGTATTTATTGCTGACTTTCAAAACTGTGGTTCTTGTTATTTTTCTTCCCACCGCAGGTCTAGGAGCTGGGTATCTTGGAATAGAAGTGTGCAAGACTTGCCTAGACTATGAATGTCATCAGTAGTTCATATTGTACTGTAGTTAATTATGGTATAATAATAATCATCTAGTGTATTAAAATTAAAGCTTAATGTAGTTGTTCAATAATATAAGTATGTGTTGTTAATTATATTGCATTTGATCTCCGCCGCTTCTATTAAGCATCACCCTCCCGGTCACGTTTCGAGCCGGATAAGGGGGTTGTTGCAACTAATCCTGTCTGTACACGGATTAGTCTAATAGCCTAATCATGTCATACACGGATTTATCCACTTTGTAATTTAGTCCAACTAAATTTGCATGTTGTTGCGTTTTGATCCTTGAACCTTTTAAACTGTTAATTAGTCCTACTAATTAACACTCATATCAAGTCTCATCCTTTTGGTGTGTGACCCTGCAGGTTCTTATCATGTTGGCAGTAACAATTACAAACATTGAGCGGTGTCTGGCAACACATCAATACACGAGATACAGATGTCACACTCATATATCCAATCCATAGTTTATCGATCCTAGGAATAGACTTATCTGAAGAGATAACAACAATATAATGGATTGATTTATCTGAGTCTGGCCAGACATTTAATATGTAATACTTGTTGGAATAGATGCCCTAGAGGCAATCTAGTTTAGTATGAATTTATTTTGGCTAGAACATTCATTGTATTATTTATTGGATATTTAATATAATGAAGTATTTAGATTTAAAATTTTGTTGTTTATCTTAAATATTCCTAGTCCAGTATAATTATTAATAGGACAATCATCTATAGACTAGTATGGGGTTGGATTGATATGGAGATATCATGATCCAACACATGGGTGTGCTTTAAGGGTAATGGCGCACCGGATTGACCCATCTCCGAGAAGGCTACATACACGTTATGTTAAGTCACAAGTGCTTCTCGTGGTGCAATGGTATTGTCGTCCTTAGACTTGAAGTCGCTAGGTATTCTAGTTGTGGATTATTGTGATTTTGGTAGCGTCAAACGCTACTCCGTAACTGGGTAGTTATAAAGGCGTGTACCGGATACAATAAGAAGCAAGCTTAGAGATCGTAGTGGACGTAGATAGAATTTGTCCCTCCCACATAACGAGAGCAAATATCCTAGGCCACTCGAGGGATAGTGCTTATAGAATGTCTGGCCAGACTCAAATAAATCAATATAGGATATTGATGTTATTTGCACGAATAAGGCTATTCCCATGGATCGAGAAACTATGGATTGGATATACGAGTGTGACTTGTATGTCTCCTGTCCAATCTGGATATAGAGAAAAAGGGATGAGACAATTACTTGTACAAGGTTTGTCGGATGACTATTCTATTAGTTGGCTAGAATGGATGTTTTGCTAGAAACCGCTCCATATTAGCAAATTGGTACTACCAACTAGATAGAACCTATGGGGTCACACGCTATATAGAGTTGAGCTAGATTTGGGAATTAATTAATAGGATTAATTAATTAGAAGGATCACTTTGCAACACCTTGCAAACTTAGTAGGACTAATTTGCAAGGAAGGGACTAAACCGAATTCTGGTAGGACAAGAATAGGTCCTTTAGGTAGTTGGCAAGGATTTGTTGGACTATATAAAGGATGATCCTTCCTTCCTTCCCACACTTATGAGCCTTTAGTTCATAACTTGACTGGGAGAGAACAAAGGAGAGTGAGCAAGCAAGCAAGAGGAGTCGAACGCCCCCCTTGCCGCCGCCCCCTTCCCGTCGACCCGACAAGGAGTACGCCTCCTCCTTGTTGCCTCGTTTTGCGTGATTTTCCTCTTCCTCCGTTCCGAGCTAGCACAAAGGAGAAGGAAGATCCAGATCTCCACTCTAGGCGTGGATCAACCCTAGAGAACGTGACACAATTCACGTTACATGTCATCACAGGAGAAACCCTAAGGTGTGTAACTTGACTTCTTCCCTTACCATCGTTATCTC
Source organism: Linanthus parryae (assembly GCA_023055425.1). NCBI lineage: Eukaryota > Viridiplantae > Streptophyta > Magnoliopsida > Ericales > Polemoniaceae > Linanthus > Linanthus parryae. The sequence continues at coordinate 85,448,021 of JALGPY010000008.1, read as the reverse complement.
TCTTGTCCTGTGATCCTTGGAGGGTATAGCATGGATAAAATTTGTTTTTCCGCTGCGTATCCATGATCAAAACCCTACAGTGGTATCAGAGCCACAGGTCGTAGAGCATAAATGTGGCTTATGTGTTACGTTTTGATAGTTTTATACTTCAAATTTATTGTTTATCGCGTAAAACAAGACAAATTAAGCATATGATGCAATTTTCCAATAATCAATCATAACAAGACCTAGTTTTTGCATTGGATGCATGAATTAGTGAGTTTGAGAAATTTTAGGATCTTAGATCTAGGGTTTGGGCATCCAATGGAAAGAAGGAGTTCTTTTCATACAAGGAAACAACCAAACTTGGGCACCAAGCAAGGGAGTTGTTTTGGAAACAACTCCCAAAGGAGGTTCGGCCCCCCTAGGGGACCGCCCTTCCTTGCTTGCCGCCCAAGAAAGGGACGGCCAAGGGCCGGCCGGGGCAGCCCTAGCCCACGGCCTAGCCATGTGGGCTAGGGGCCGGCCGGGCCCAAGGCCTTGGCGGTCCTCTTTTGGGGTCCGGGAAATTTGATTGTTGGGCCCCATGGACCGTTTTAACCCTAGAAAATTCTAAAATCAATTAAAATTGACCAAGCGCGTTAAAATTGGATTTTAACTGTTTATGTTCAAATCACATGGTGATTGGATATGGCCTTAGGATGTCGTTTGGTGTGATTGTTTAATTTTTTGGTTTGGTTTACGGCTTGCGAGCTGATCAATTAATTGTAATAATTAATTAGGGTTTTATGGCCTGCGAGCCATTTTTTCTCCACTTGTGAGATTTATTTTATTTACCATAGTTGTTAGGTAGATCTAGATAGAATAGATTGTTAGCCAAGATTGAAGAAAAGAAGCCCAAAGCCAAAGGAAGCCACGAAAGATGGAGCATGGAGCATTCCACATGACTATGCAGGATGGACCAAAAGATGAAGACGCATGGGGATGTGTTTGCTTTTAGGGTTCATAGATAATTCAATTGGCTTGGAATTATCTTAGTCTAGAAAAGGCCATATCCACCTCACGTTTTATTTTGTTTTGTGGTTGTTTATTTTATTGTCTTATTATTTTGTGGTTTGTGTATGGTTGATGCATGCAATTAGGATAATAAGATAATTAGACAACCCGGATCTATTATTTGGAGTTGTGTCCAAACTCAAATAGATAGATTAGTTGATATGGATCAACAAAAACAATTAAAATTGAATTGAAAATCCCTCAAAATTCAAATATTGCGTTTTTGTCTTCTCGTTATTTAAACACTCATCATCATCATGATATCCAAAGATCGTGCGTGCCAAAGCATGGCGACTTGGTTAATAATGATGTGGTGCGATGGCACACCTCGTGTGCAAACTGTTTAAGAGGTTGGACGCAACTAGGTGTTTAATGGGATTAAAACCTAGAGACAATCAATTGGGATTATCCATATGGATGGATAAATAAGGAGTTATTTGCCCATTTGAACCAAGAGTTGCATAAGGGATGAAATTGGAATTGTTCCTACCTAAAGTAGTCAAATTATGGGTGACTTGCCAAAGCAATCTCATAAAGAGATGAAACATGGATCTTGGCCCACTAGAAAATATAATGATATTTTCCGCATTAATATCATGAGGGTTATTAATCCGTAGAAAAATAGTGGGAGCTATATTTGATAAACTAGCCATTATAGAATATAGTCAAAAATTCACAAATACTAAAACTTACGTATTTTCCTTTTTGTAGAATTCCAAATGGAAAACAACTCATCGAGTTCACAACATACCCTACTATATGTCCTTGAGAAGGACAAGCTCTCTGGAACCAACTTCCTTGATTGGTACTGAAACTAGAGAATTGTTCTCAAACAAGAGAAGAAACTGTACGCAATAGAGGAGCAAGTTCCAGCAGGTCCAGAGAACAATACCCCTGCAGCCCTAAATGTAACACCACGTCTTTTTCTAAGTATTTTTGACGTATTATTCGTAAAGTATAATCAGCTATTTTCAAAAATACATTGCTTGTAGGGGAGGTAGTTGTAATTTAGTTAATGTTAAATAGTTATATTGGGGGGTATTACTTGTATTTTATAAAACTTTTAGTATTTAATACTCGTATTTTATATTTATACTATATGTATTTTATACTCTCTACCTATACGTATTTGTACCGTATTCATACTACGTATATTATGCTATACATTATATAATAATAATAATAATAATAATAATAATAATAATAATAATAATAATGATAATAATAATAATAATAATAATAATAATAATAATAATAATAATAATAATAATAATAATAATAATAATAATAATAATAATAATAATAATAATAATAATAATAATAATAATAATAATAATAATAATAATAATAAAAGGAAAGAAAAAAAAATGTGTTAACCCTCCTGCCATTCCCCCGATCCCCAAGAATTTCTCAACCCCCAACAATTTCTCTTTTTTTTTTTATTCTCTCTCCCTCCCTCTCTCTCACCCGTCTCCCTCTCTCATGTCTCTCTCTTCCTCATTCTCTCTCTCTCCCCGACTCTCTCTCCCTCTCAATTTATTCTCCCCTTCCTTCTCCCTCGGCTCAACACAACCCCACAAGAAACCACCATCTCCCTCCACCTCACCGTCTCACTCTCCCTCCTCTGGTTCTGGTCGAGAGAACCCACAAGCCACCACCATCACCGGTGACCTCCACCATCACCAAAGAAATCTTCACCACCTCCATCCCCCTCTCTCCATCTCTCTCCCTCTGTCTCACCCCTGTCTGCCAAGAAACAACAACAACAACAGCAGCGGCAGCAGCTGCAAGGAGGCAGCCCGCCACCACCAACATCTCCGGCACCAACACCGCCGAAGCTACCAACACCTCCAACCCTCTCGAAGCTCTCTGTCCCCCTCTCCCTTCTCTCTGTTTTGCCGACGAGAAGACACAGCAGCGGCAACGGCATCATAGCCGCTGCCTTCCTGATGAGGAGACCCGCCGGATCCATGGCCGCCACCACCACTGCCCGTCACTTCTTCTCCCCCTCCACTGCTATCTCTCTCTCCATTTCTCTGCGCGACCAGAAGAAGAGGAAGAATATGGAAACAACAACAGCAGCAGCGCTGCAACTGCAGACCGCCGCCAACACCGGCGAGCCACCATGAATTCTGGCGAGAACTTCGCCGGTGTTCAACCGTGACGACCCATGCCTCCAAACCCGTACCATTCGACAAATAGGAGTCCGACTAAGCTCCTGGAGGCCTCAACCGAAGCCAAGAACAGCCGGGGAAGCCCCGGCGAAAGCTCCACCTCCGGCGACCTCGACCCGACCCATTTCTTCACTATTTCTCGCGATTTTTGGACTGGGTATGCTTGAAATCTTCCCCTGAGTTGTTTATATTATTCAAAATCAAGTTTTAAAGCCTTGAATCCATGTTTTAATCGGTTACTTTCAAATTTCATGCTTGGGGGTTAAAGTGTCATTTTCAGAAACTTTTCTGGGGGGTTATAATGTCATTTCAGAAACTTTGGGGAGGTAGATGCAGTTTTAATTTCAGATTCAATTATAAATTTTTTTTCTTTAATTTATTTTGATTATTAATTATAAATTAATAACTATATTTTGGGGGTAAATATTATTTAAGAAAATATATTTTGGGTTTATAAATAACTTAAAATGAATATTTTCTTGAGAAAAATAAAAGGAGCTAGAAATAAATATAGGTTGTATATTTGTTGAGATTGTATTAAGATAGAAGCTCCGATTTGTAGGTGACGTTTCCATAGACGAGAACGAATTATAGGACGTGCTTGGATTGTGGTAAGTTAATATGCCTAGCCTCGTGTGCCTTTCTTTCATTTCGCGTATCGCATGTGTTATTTGTGAAATGCTACCGTATATGCTTTATTTGAGTTATTTGCTTATTCTTAAATACTATTCTTTGAAGTATCGTATAAAAAAAATGATAATCCAAAATCGAAAATAAGAATTCGAAAGAAGAACGTCTAAACGCTATCTCGAAATGAAGTACCAATAAAATCCCGACTACCACATAAGGCCCTGATTAATTAGTTCACTGGCCACAATTATCAAATGTGTTGTCCTCCTTTCATGTCTACATATATGCTTTTATGTCTCAAAATGTGATTTGTGTTCGACTTGAGATTTCAAATACTTGACTAAATGATTCTTTGAGAACTATCACGTGAAATTAATAACACGTAATAACGTAAAGTGAAAACAGTTGTGCGGCGGAACCTTATATACACCGTGTTTATGATATTTGGGATGGCACGGCCACCCGTTCTATTTTGATATTTTGGTCGGTTGCAATTAGCCCCGGGCTGCTCCCTGTACTCACCTCTCTGGCCGCAAGAGTCTTAGAGGGTGCCGGAACTTAAGGTCTTGGATGCATGCGAGATGGTTGGTTCGATATTATTGGATTGGTTCGTTCCCCGCTACAACTTATTAACAAACATGGTTTTTCATGAACAAACGGAAAGAAATTCTATACATGAGATTTTCCCCCTAATTGGGACAATATTATGATATTATCCTTAATCGGAACATATGGTGGTTTGAAATTATTTCTTTGAAATTATAAACGGCATTTGGTTGAGTATCTATTACTATACATGTTTTACTTGTATACTTGGTTTTGAAATACTCTTCTTTAGAAGTATTATATGAAATTGGTGTCCAAATCTAAATAACGAATCCGAAACACGAACATCTAAACTCTATTGTGAAATAATTTGAAATAACTTGAACATCTACACTCCTTACACGATTCTATATATCTTGAATGAAAATTCGTAATTATGTAAAGTGGAAAGCCGTTGTGCGTGGGTTTGTGCCATATCCCTGATACGATACATTTCAGACATATTGTGTTTGGTTACTGATTATGAGATTATGATATTATGAGGCTCTGACCTCCTTTTGATTATAATATGGTTATGAGGCGATGTCATGCGAACCTCCTGTGATTGAGTTATGGTTGTGGTAGTGCTTTTGCACATATGAGAAAGAGGTTGTGGATTGGATATGGTCACGCCCCGTATCAACTAGTTACTAAAATGAACTCCTGGACTCGATTCATATGGATATGAGATATCTTGAGATTAAAGTAATATTGTGAATTGCTATTAACAGTGATTTCCCGAGATGGACCGCATCTTTGGGTTGGAATACGAAATTTGAGATCGTTACGGAGTTTGACACACCAAATCAATGTGAACGCTTTTCCCGCGATTATTTGATATTTATTTACCAGCGAATATGTTATTCCTGTCATATGTCTCATAATCTGTTTACGTGCTATGGGTGTTAGCTTTCTCAGCCGTTTTCTGATCATTTTCTGTAAAAACTGCGTCGGCTTATGCTATTTTAAAACCGCAGGTTGGCTATCGAGGTGGGGGAACGCTCACGACACAGCAGGATAGAGAAGCTTGATGCTTAGATCATCGATCACATAGTAATTTGTTTCATATCACTGAAAATTGTATTCTTGACTTTTCAAACGTCATTGATTGTATTGAAATTGTAATAAGCTATGTTTTGAAATGTTATCGATGGTTGTACTAGCTGTGAACCAATGATCCTTATCTGTTCCCAATGAGGCTCATCAGCTCGGGCGGAGACATCTCTTCTGAACGTGGGGCCCGACTGGCCTTGCGATTCGGAGGGTGTCACACTAAAGGCGTAGCAAAAGCGTGTTGATGACGCTAATGATGTGGCCTGCATTATGAAATGCACCATGAATTCTGAACTTCAGAAGCAACACGAAAACATGAATGCGGTCGATATGATCGAGCATCTGAAGCAGCTCTTCCAAGAGCAGGCAAGGGTTGAGAGGCATGAGGTCTCTAAGGCATTTTTCAAGTGTCATCTAGCAGAAGGGAACCCGGTGGGACGCCATGTTCTCCGTATGATCGGGTACTTGGAGAATCTCGCCCGACTGGGGTTTCCGGTCGGCCAAGAGTTGGCAACCGATCTCGTGTTGCAATCGTTGCCCGAGAGTTATGGACAGTTCATCATGAACTATAACATGAACGAGATCGTTAAACCACTGCCAGATCTGCTCAATATGTTGAGGACAGCTGAACAAAGCATCAACAAGGATAAGGGCAAGGCCATTATCATGGTACAGAAAGGAAAAGGCAAAAGGTTTGCCTCATCCTCCAAGGGCAAAGGCAAGTCAGTTGCCAAGTCCAAGGAACCTGACCTTAAGCCTGTTGGTGGCATTTCCAAAGGTGTGACTAAAGGTGAGTGTAACTAATGCAGTCAGCCTGGACACTGGAGGAGGAACTGCCCAAAATATATGGAGGACAAGAGGCTTGGAATAGTGATTCCACCACCACCAGGTATTTTTGTTGTAGATGCCAATTTAAATGTCTCTACATCATGGGTATTAGATACTGGATGTGGATATCACATTTGTCGAAATGTGCAGGATCTAAAGAGAATTAGAAGATTGGCTAAAAGGGATATAGATCTGCGCGTTGGGAATGGAGCAAAAGTTGATGCGTTGGCCGTAGGCGTGTGCGAGCTATCTCTGCCTTCAGGATTAGTTTTAGAATTAAATAATTGCTATTTTGTGCCTGCTATGAGCAGAAAATTATTTCTATTTCTTGTTTGGACAAGGAATGTTTTATTATTTCAATAAAGAACAATTGTTGTTTCTTTTATTTTAATAATATTCACTATTGTAGTGCGCAATTATTTAATGGACTAAATGTCCTTTATCTAAGCAATCCTGCCTACAACATTTATACGAAGAGGATTAAAATACATGATTTAAATCCTGCTTACTTATGGCACTGTCGTTTAGGCCATATAAACGAGAAGCGTGTATCTAGACTCCATAAATATGGACTACTAGACTCATTTGATTTTGAATCATATGAGACATGTGAGGCTTGTTTATTTGGAAAAATGACAAAGTCCCCTTTCAATAAGAAAGGTGAGAGGACTAGTGAGCAATTGGCGCTCATACATACTGATGTGTGTGGGCCATTTGCCACGCCTTACAGGGGTGGTTATGTCTACTTCATTACATTTACTGATGATTACAGTAGATATGGATTTGTGTACCTTATGAGGGCCAAATCCAAATCCTTTGAAATGTCCAAAGAATCCAAAAGTGAAGTAGAGAAGCAACTTGGCAAAATTATTAAGGCTCTACGATCAGATCGTGGAGGAGAATACTTGAGCCAAGAGTTTGACGACTATCTTAGAGAGTGTGGGATCGTGTTCCAACTCACTCCACCCGAAACGCCACAATGGAATGGCGTGTCAGAGAGGAGGAATTGAACCCTATTAGATATGGTTCGATCTATGATGTGTCAAACCAATCTTCCATTATCATTTTGGGTCTATTCTCTATTAAGTGCAGCTTTCACCACTAACCGTGTTCCATCTAAGACAGTCATGAAGACACCACATGAGATGTGGAGTGGAAGGCGTCCCACACTGTCGTTCATGAAGATTTGGGGCTGCGATGTCTATGTAAAACGTTTACAATCAGACAAGCTAGGGCCAAAGTCGGATAAGTGTAAATTTGTGGGGTATCCTAAGGAAACTAAGGGTTACTACTTCTATAATCCAACCGAGAACAAAGTGTTTGTTGCTCGGACCGGCGTGTTTCTAGAAAGAGAGTTTGTCTCTAAAGAAGCAAGTGGGAGGACTGTAGAACTTGAAGAGATGCAAGAAACACAAATCACTGAACCGATTATGGAACATTAACAGGAACCACAAGCAGTTGTGGAACAGCCTGTTCAGGTAACACAAGAGCTTCGAAGATCTAGTAGAGTGCGCCAGGAACCCGAGAGGTATGGACTTCTTGTGACAGATTCTGGTGACACAATGCTCATAGATTATGAGCCTACTACCTATGAAGAGGCCGTGAAAGGGACATACTCTCAGAAGTGGCTAGAAGCCATGAGATCCGAGATGGAATCCATGTATACCAACAAAGTATGGACTTTGGTGGAACCACCTGAAGGGGCGCGGCCCATAGGGTGCAAGTGGGTCTTCAAGAAGAAGATCGACATGGATGGTAATGTGATTACCTATAAGGGCCGATTGGTGGGTAAAGGATTCAGACAGATGCATGGTATTGACTATGATGAAACCTTTTCACCAGCCGCTATGACCGAATCCATCCGAATCCTACTTGCAATTGCAGCATACCACGACTATGAGATTTGGCAGATGGATGTCAAAACAGCATTCCTTTATGAAAATCTCCTCGAGGACGTGTATATGATACAGCCGGAGGATTTTGAAGATCCAAAGCAAGCCAACAAAGTCTGTAAACTGCAACGATCCATTTATGGATTCAAACAAGCTTCTAGGAGTTGTAATCGCCGTTTTGATGAAGTAGTCAAAGATTTTGGCTTCATCAGAAACGAAGATGAGTCTTGTGTCTACAAGAAGGTTAGTGGGAGATCTGTAGATTTTCTGGTCTTGTATGTGGATGACATACTACTCATTGGAAACGACGTTCCCATTCTGCAATCTGTTAAAGATTGGCTAGGGAAGTGTTTCTCAATGAAGGACTTAGGGGAAGCAGCCTATATACTCGGTATAAAGATCTATACAGATAGATCTAATAGACTGCTAGGCCTAAGTCAGAGTACATATATTGACAAGGTGTTGAAGCGGTTCAACATGCAAGATTCCAAGAAGGGATTCTTTCCCATGTCACATGGAATTACTCTTTCGAAGAGTGGTTGTCCTTCCAATGAAATTGAGAAGGAACGCATGAGTAGAATCCCCTATGCCTCGGCCATAGGATCTATCATGTACGCCAATGTTATGTACTAGACCAGATGTGTCATATGCCTTGAGTATGACAAGCAGATACCAATCCAATTCGGATGAGAGTCACTGGATTGCAGTCAAGAACATCCTTAAGTACTTGAGAAGAACTAAGGATGCTTTCTTGATATTTGGCGGTGAGGAAGAGTTGCGTTTAAGGGGTTACACGGATGGAGTCTTCCAAACCGACAGAGATGACTTTAGATCACATTCGGGATATGTGTTTTGCCTGAATGGAGGAGCGGTGAGCTGGAAGAGTTCCAAGCAAGAGACGGTGGCTGATTCTACAACAGAGGCTGATTACATTGCTGAAAATGGCGCAGCAAAGGAAGCTGTTTGGATCAGAAAGTTTGTTTCTGAACTTGGTGTGGTTCCTAGCATTGCAGATCCAGTTGAGCTGTACTGTGACAACACTGGGGAGATCACGCAATCAAAGAAGCCCAGGTCACACCAGAAATCCAAACACGTGTTCAGGAAGTTCCATCTGATGCGAGATATTATCGATAGAGGATACGTTCGGATATGCCAGATTCCTACATATGAGAACATGTCAGATCCCCTTACAAAGCCGCTTGTGCAGTGGAAACATGAAGGGCACACTAGGAGCATGGGCATACGAGATGCGTCATATTGGCTCTAGTGCAAGTGGGAGACTGTTGGAATAGATTCCCTAGAGGCAATCTAGTTTAGTATGAATTTATTTTGGCTAGAACATTCATTGTATTATTTATTGGATATTTAATATAATGAAGTCCTTAGATTTACAATTTTTTTGTTTATCTTAAATATCCCTAGTCCAGTATAATGATTAATAGGACAATCATCTATAGACTATTATGGGGTTGGATTGATATGGAGATATCATGATCCAACACATGGGTGTGCATTAGGGGTAATGGCGCACCGGATTGACCCATCTCCGAGAAGGCTACATACATGTTATGTTAAGTCACAAGTGCTTCTCGTGGTGCAGTGGTATTGTCATCCTTAGACTTGAAGTCGCTAGGTATTCTAGTTTTGGATTATTGTGATATTGGTAGCGTCAAACGCTACACCGTAACTGGGTAGTTATAAAGGCGTGTATCGGATACAATAAGAAGCAAGCTTAGAGATCGTAGTGGACGTAGATAGAATTCGTCCCTCCCACATAACGGGAGCAAATATCCTAGGCCACTCGAGGGATAGTGCTTATAGAATGTCTGACCAGACTCAAATAAATCAATATTGGATATTGATGTTATTTGCACGAATAAGGCTATTCCCATGGATCGAGAAACTATGGATTGGATATAAGAGTGTGACTTGTATGTCTCCTGTCCAATCCGGATATAGAGACAAAGGGATGAGACAATTACTTGTACAAGGTTTGTCGGATGACTATTCTATTAGTTGGCTAGAATGGATGTTTTGCTAGAAACCGCTCCATATTAGCAAATTGTTGCTACCAACTAGATAGAACCTATGGGGTCACACGCTATATAGAGTTGAGCTAGATTTGGGAATTAATTAATATAAATAATTAATTGGAAGGATCACTTTGCAACACCTTGCAAACTTAGTAGGACTAATTTGCAAAGAAGGGACTAAACTGAATTCTAGTAGGACTGGAATGGTCCTTTGGGTAGTTGGCAAGGATTTCTTGGACTATATAAAGGATGATCTTTCCTTCCTTCCCACACTTATGAGCCTTTTGCTCATAACTTGAGTGGGAGAGAACAAAGGAGAGAGAGCAAGCAAGCAAGAGGAGCCGAACGCCCCCTTGCCGCCGCCCCCTTGCCGTCGGCCCAACAAGGAGGACGCCACATCCTTGTTTCCTCGTGTTGCGTGATTTCTTCTTCCTCTTCCTCCGTTCCGAGCTAGTACAAAGGAGAAGGAAGATCTAGATCTCAACTCTAGGCATGGATCAACTATAGAGAACGTGACACAATTAACGTTACAAGTCATCACAGGAGAAACCCTAAGGTGTGTAACTTGATTTCTTCCCTTAACATCGCTATGTCTCTTGTCCTGTGATCCTTGGAGGGTATTGCATGGATAAAATTTGTTTTTCCGCTGCGTATCCATGATCGAAACACTAAACTACATGTTACCCCACTGTTACCATTCTGTTTCATGCAATGAATACTACTACTACTCTCTGCTTCCCCGACTACTCCTCATCCCTTCTTCTTATTTAATTTGATTTTCACTTCTTCTTTCCTGACACCACTTCAGACACACAATCACACCCATGGACACACCGACATATAGGCATCCACCAAAATAAATATAAATGTGCATACAACAGAATCATATGAACCTATACATATTTCATAACATTCATGAATCATGAAAACGACTAAAACAATCACTTAAAAGAGGGATCAGTTGGTTTACCGGAAAAAGATTGAGAAGTCGAGTAGAGAGAGTGAGTGGTTCGGGACAACATAGAGCGTTGCACAGAGGTGGATAAACTGAACATAAAGAGAAACCCAACGCCGGAATTGATAGACGAGTGGCGGCGCGGTTGGGCTGTTGCTGCCCGCTGCTGCTGTCTTTTCCTCTGGAAGTGAGCACGAGAGTCGGAGAGTGAGACATGAGAGTGGGATAGAGTTGGCTTGGTGGTGATGGAAATGGTAAATGATGCTGATAGGTTCAAAATTTACAGAGACCCAATGAAAGGGAGTATTGATGGCGAATGCGGAGAAGAGGGGATGATTTTGGTAAAACTGATTGTTGTTGCCCTTTTAATAATTGACTGAGAGTTGATTTGGGGAGAAGAACAAGATAAACTGATTATCTCTTCTTCTTCTTCTTCTTCTTCTTCTTCTTCTTCTTCTTCTTCTTCTTCTTCTTCTTCTTCTTCTTCTTTTATTGTGGGAATCAAGCAATTGATTTGAGAAGTTTTAGAACAGAAGAGAATTTTGGATCAATGAAACAATATAGATTTTTGGATCAACCCAATAGTTTTGAAAATACTAGTAATTTATCCTTAAAAAAATATGTAGCTACTTAATAAATTAAACTACTAGTTGTCCTCTAAGTAATGCTAAAATCATAGGGACCCCTCACAAGCACAAAAATAATTGATTCGCCTCTCGAAATAAAATGGGGTATTTCTCACATCTCCTTTAAAACAGCTTCGTCCCCGAAGCTTAAGGTAAATCAAATCTCCCAAAGCAAGTATGCAGTTTTAATGCGCACATATTAACAAGGTAGGACGGGTAGTTAAATGCATGGCTATTAAATCTTTGGTGTTTCTGGTCTTGTATGTGGATGACATACTCATTAGAAACGATGTCCCTACCTTGCAATCTGTTAAAGATTGGCTAGGGAATTGCTTCTCATTGAAATACTTAGGAGATGCGGCTAATTTACATAGTATCAAGATCTATATGGATAGATAAAGAAAGTTGCTCGGCCTAATTCAAAATACATAGATTGACAAGGTGTTGAAACGGTTCAACGTGCAAGAATCAAAGAAAATATTCTTGCCCATGTCACATGGAAGTTACCCTTACGAAGGCTTACTGTCCTTCTGATCTGATTGAGAACGCCCGCATGAGTAAGATCCCATACGAGTCGGCTACTGGATCTATCATGTACGCCATGTTATCTACTAGACAAGATGTGTCATACGCTTTGAGTATGACAAGCAGATACCAGTCCAATCCGGGTAAGAGTCGCTGGATCGCTGTCAAGAATAACCTAAAGTACTTAAGAAAGACTAGGCTGCATTCTTGATATATGGAGGGGAGGAAGTACTTAGTTTAAAGGGTTATACTGACGTGAGCTTCCAAACCGGCATGGATGATTTCAAATCACAGTCGAGATTTGTGTTTGCTTAATGGAGGAACTGTGAGCTGGAAAGGTTCCATCCACGATTCATTTGCCGATTCTATGACATAGGCTGAGTGTAATGATGCATCAGATGCATATACTCTGGAGATTCCATCTCAATTGAGAGATTATCGATAGAGGATATGTGAAGCTATGCAAAGTACCGACATATGACATCCTTGCAGACTCTCTTACCAAGCCCCTTGTTCAGCGAAAACATAAGGGACACACTAGATCTATAGGCATACGAGATGCACCAGATTAGCTCTACTGCAAGTGGGAGAATGTTGGTGTAGATTCCCTAGAGGCAATCTATTTTAGTGTGAACTTTGTTTTGGCTAGAATATTCATTTTATTATTTATGGAGATATTTAATATAATGAAGTCCTTAGATTTATTTTAACTCATCCCTAGTCAAGTATATTGGTTAGTAGGATGATCACTATATATGGAGACTAGTATGTGGGTAGATTGATATGGAGATATAAAGTCTAACGCGTGGGTATGAATCAGGAGTAATAGCATACTGGATTGACCCACCGCGAGAAGGCTACATTGGATTTATGTTAATGTCACAAGTGCTTCTCGTAGTGACAATGGTTTCGTAGTCCTTTGACTTGAAGTCACTAGATACTCTAGTTGTGGAATATCATGTTTTGATATCATAAAACGTTTCATCGTAACTGGGGTAACTATAAAGATGCTAATCGGACATGATAAGAAGCAAGCTGAGAGATGGTAGTGATGTAGAGAGAATTTGTCCCTCCCACATAACGGGAGTATATATCCCCACCCACTCGATGAGTATTTCCATGATTTTACATTCATTTTCAACTTTGTTTACTCCTTCCTACATAAGTATGATACTTAGATATTATTATATGATTAGGTAGTAAAAAGAAAGGTGTGTTCTTAGTTCATATCGTTGGTAATTTTCAATAAAACAAACTATCTTCTTGAATTATTATGGTAGGACGTTTTAGTTACCGCCATATTAGTTGTGTAGTCAAAGATCCGTGAATTTTTCAAGTATACATGTGTGTGTGTGTATGTGTGTGTGTGTGTATATAAACTGAACCAATGACAATTATTTTTTTATGATACTTTTATTGTTGTTGTTGTTGTTGTTGTTGTTGTTGTTGTTGTTATTATTTTGTTTAACCTTTCTTCACTGTACGAGAAAATAGATTTTTGATAGTAAACATAAACTTCGCATATAATCTGAAAACGAGATGCCTTTTTTTTATTTATTTTATATATATATATATATATATACTTTTTTGTTTTATTGGAACAAATTGTCTCTGATTAAATTGGCAGCCCATTTAATTTTAGGTTAGTCATATCGGAAATCATTAGTGAAGTGATGTTCTAGAGGGTCGCTTCGTGAAAAGTGTGGGATACATTTGGGGGGCATATGCTTGGGTTTATGGGAACAAGAGTGTGTTTCCATACATATCGTATAGGATGACTTGGTTCATACAGAATGACCATTGATTATGATAATTAAAATGTGTAGGTTTTGAGTTCGTAGGTGACGAGTTCATCGAGTACGAGTAATAGCAATTCAATAGCTTTTGTGTCCCGCTCTCATTTTCCAAGTAAGTATATACGCGCAATACCTTGAACTGTCAAAACATGATTTTGTATGTGTGTTATTCTCAATTTCTATAATTCGTGACGTTACAACTTTGACTATACATCTTGCAAATGTTCCTTTGAAAATATGTGTTTTTCCGAAACAATAGTTAGTAGAATGATCTTATGGAATTTTAATGAACCCTAAATGAAATGGGGCGAAGTACAGAGGATGTGTGTGAAGGCTACGGCCGGAGGCGCATGTAAGACGATCCTCCTCGAGTTTCATACCCTACCCTATACGGGTTCTAAATTGTGAAAGCTATAGAGTACTTCCTATGCATGCGTGGATCACAATTGTATAGGGGTGTCGACTCTTAAGGTCTTTTAGCTATGCGGTGAGCGGGGTAGTGTTGGGCAACATACAAACCCTCTGGGTGAATTAAGATGATTTGAGGCACCTTAATTGTGATATTATAATGCACCGTGACCTCTCTGTGGAAATTCGTACCCGCTGGGCTCTAATAAATTAACATGTGGAATCTCTTCAATAATATCTATTCCATTATTGTAGCCAAAACTCTTTTTACATATTTTGGTATTTGCTCACTCAGTTCTTACTGATAACTGATTTTCTACGTCGGCTTTTGCTATTTTAAAACCGCATGTCAAGAATGAAGTGGGGGAAAGCGCACACCTCAACTGAAAGCTGGGATTCGGATGCGGATTATTTAGTTATTTGTGCAAGTTTTCTTTATTTCAAACAATGTTATTTGTTTCAAACAGTGTTGGAAGATGTTTCTCCTTCTATTTCTTAATAAAGTTTCTTGGATTATCGTTTGGTTGTACTAGCAAGGAGTCGTAGGTTCCAGGGTTGTTTCAGTTGGTATCAGAGCCGACGATTCCAACGCTAGTACAACCCTTTGATTTCCCATCAAGATAAAATTTAAATTAAAAACTATTTTTGAAATTTAAAATGAATATACGATAACTAAAATCGGAAATAAAAATTTAAATAAGTCGAGGTTGTGAGATAGTTTGGCAGCATACTTGGTTGTTATTTGCGATGCCCTACGATTGGAGATGAAAAATGTTATGTGCTTCATGTGAACTACTTTATACCTCAATGTGTGTCATTATTTTGATAATTTCTCAGAGCATGTGATTGCTGGATTACTTAGGTTAATCGCGATTGGTTTCGTTGAAATTGTGAGTTTATACGTGGTTTAGAACACTTCTGAGACTCCTCTTTTCTTTTTTTCATACGGCTTCCCTACCTGCTCCAGCCCTACCCGTTCTTCAGCCAAAAGATTCCCCGTTGCTCATTGCCTACTTAGGACCTCAGGAAGAGATGATTGAGTACTTTATTTGTTTGCACGAGCGCTGCAACGAGTGGAGCGTTTCTAACTTTGGAGATGCCCGCTTCCAAAACAAACTAGTGGTGAGCCATTGCATTTTCAATGGATTGCCCGATGTGCAACCATGGCTAGCAATAAAAGATTTTTACGAAGCTTTGGGTAATGAGGACGAGGATGGGAACTTGGTACCCAATAATGAGCTTTGGAATCTTAGCGGTGCTTACATGTTCTGACTCCCTGAACTATACTGCAAGTTGTAAGAAACAGCCTATCGATTCGTACCTAATGAGAATGAGGAACCGGAAGAGGACGAGTCTGATGAGGAACCCGATTCGGATTCGGAAGAGGAGAAGCAAGAACAAGAGGAAGAAGGAAATGCTTAGGGAAAAGATGAAGAAGGGGAACAAGATGATGACGGAGCATAGGATGATGAGGAAGAAGAACAGGCACATGTACATATTCCAGCGGCACTAGCAGTTAGACCACCCATCCCAGCCCCTTCCGATCTCACTTATGCTCACAAGACACGCCTTGTCACATTCCTTGTGGGGCATGAGACAATACCAGGGTACTGCACCTATGTCCGAAACCTTTTCCTCGCTTGGAGCCAAATCCCACATGGAAACAGGATCTATTCTCAACCATTGGGAATATGTTATTACATCCTTACCGGTTTACCAGATGAACCCTTAGGGAAGGCCCTCAAGGAAGATCATGATGACTTGGTTGTTAGGAATATATGGGGAAATGTGGTACCTAATGCCTCCAAGTATAAGCATCGCGACTATGAAGCTTACTGGATCGATCCACTCGACCTTCAATGGTGGATGGAAGAATTGCTAGACCAAGTTCAAAACCAAGATGAGGATGCACATGAGGAGTTCATAGATTGGGTTGTCGATATGGATGACAAGATAGAACATGAGGAAATCAATGAAGCGGAAGAGATTGAGATTGACCCTGCTGATATCGAACTTATGTTCACCACTTATGATGAGGAGTAGTTCCACACCCATTCCACCCTTAGGTTATCAGTTAACGCATTTCTTTTATCACGAGTGTGAACGTCTAGTTTGCTTTAATATTTGTTATGTCCTTTTGGGATTGATATTTTTTGTTTAACTTTTTATGTGGATTATTTGATGGTAGCAGAATAAATGCTTAAGTGTTTGAAACTTATGTTGTGCATGAATGTGGCTGGAGTAGAACTATTTTCGAACTATATTAAGTAAATTTATATTTAAAAATGTACAATGCAATGTTATACCAGGAGACGTGCGAGAAAGGTAGGAACCATGAATCAGGCAAGCCCAAGGCGGACAAGTCCCACCAGTGGACCCCACTGAATTCCATAACATGCAGCAAGCAACCCTAGCTCTAACCCAGATACTCCATAATACCCTCAACGGATGGGTAAATGTTATGAGTAAAGTAGCCGAACTTCGCGCGAACTTATTTTATTGGACGGATGACCCCACTACCTTGGAAAATTGGATCAGGTACTTCGGGAAAGTCATAGAATCTGTGCGCTTCCCTGAGGATTAGCGTGTTGGAGTAGAAATCTTCTACTTCAAGAAAGATGCTAACGATTGGTGGTCTTCCAAGGGAGAAGAACTCCGTGCTCAGCAGGTATTTGGATGGGAGCAACTGAAAGTGGCATTGGGAGAACGTTTTTATACTGACCATGGCAAAGATAGAAAGTTCAATGAATTGATGAACTTGAAACAAGGAAGTGACAGCCCTTAGGAGTATCATCAGAAATACATGGAGTTGATGAGGTTTGAAAAGGACATGGTGCCGACCGAAGAAAAGAAGATCAAGAGGTTTTTGGGAGGTTTGAACTTCCAAGTTCGAATGGCCTTGATCGCGACCCGATTTGACACCCTCATGGATGCTTATGGGGCAGCCCAAGGCGCCCAGAATTTGATTGACAATGAAGAAACTAGGAAGTGGAAGTCTGAGGCACCAACAACAACAGTTTTTCAGAATCGTGGTTCGGGATACAATAGAGTAGATCCAAGGTTTCGTCGCAACCCAGCCCCCACCAACCAATTTGGAAACCAAGGTCAGGCGCGAATCTACAACTGCAGGAAATTTGGCAGAAACCATTCAGGAGTGGACTTTCGAGGGAAAAAAGTTAACTGCCTCACATGTGGGGAGCTAGGCCATCGCATGTATGAATGCCGATCCAAACCTCTAGGAGGCAATAATGGTAGAGGTTATGGAGGAAACAATACAAATCGCCAAGGAGGGAACAGTGGATTCAACCGTGGAAGCAATAACTACGGTAGGGATAATGGTGGATATATATAGGAGGCAATAATAAACGTGGTAACTAATATGGAGGAAACCAGCGCAACTATCAGCAATGTGGAGGTTATGGGAACAACAACAATGCTGGAAACAAGAACAATGGAGGAGGCCATAACCGAGGTAACAACGGGAAGGGAGGAAATGGTTACAACAACTAACCCCAGGGAAACAAAAATGCTACTTCGGCAAAAACAGTAGCACCTGCACCTGCAGCCACAACACGATGCGCAGCTGGAACCATCAACGTGATGAATCAGACTCAGGCGGCAAAGGCCAACGTGGTGACTGGTACATTCCTAATCCATTCTACCCCTACTTTTGTATTATTTGATTTTGGAGCCACATTTTCCTTCATATCATCTAATTTTGTTAAGAAGTTAGACTTGGCAACTCCTACCCCTAATATCTATTGCATCTCTACCGCTAATGGATAAGGCACATCTTGTAATACCATGTACCCTGGAGTCAACCTAGAAATCTTAGGAGCCAAGCTACCTTCTGATATGATTCTTTTCGATCTGGGCAACCTAGATGTCATCTTAGGTATGGATTGTCTTAGCAAATACAAAGCAATCATAGAGTGTGCCAACCAAAAAGTTAGATTTCGTGGGTCGAAAGGTGAACGTCTGTCCTATAGGGGTATTACCAGTGGACCCAAAATACAAATTGTGTCAGCCTTAACCATCCTCTCAGATGTGAAGAAAGGGCATAGGGCATACCTCTGTACGATCCATGATCAGGAAAAGGAAGGGGAGAAATTAGAGGATATCCCAGTATTGAGAGACTTTCCAGATGTGTTCCCAGAAGAACTTCCAGGAATACCACCAAAGAGAGCAGTAGATTTCCAAATTCACTTAGTGTATGGGACAGGACCTGTTTCTAAGACACCATACAGGATGGCAAAAGAGTTGAAGGAGCTATTAGATAAGGGTTACATTAAACCTAGTGTCTCACCTTGGGGAGCACCAGTTTTGTTCGTAAAGAAGAAGATTGGAAGTCTAAGACTTTGCATAGACTACCGTGAGCTAAATGGTGTGACCGTTAAGAATAGGAACCCACTACCCAGGATCGACGACTTATTTGATCAGTTACAAGGAGTCGATACCTTTTAAAATATTAATATAAGGTCCGGATATCATCAGCTTTAGATAGCTGAACAGGATATTCCATTTCTAAAAAAAGAACAGAATATTCCCAAAACGGCCTTTCAAACTTGGTTTGGCCATTGCGAGTTTACGTTAATGCCATTCGGTCTCACTAATGCTCCGGAAACATTTATGGAGTTGATGAACAGCGTTCTTCAGAAGTACCTATACAAGTTTGTTGTCATTTTCATCAATGACATTCTAATGTACTCAAAAGGGAAGGAAGAACATGAACAACATCTGAGGGAGGTGTTGGAAACCCTCAGGGAAGAGAAGTTATATTGGAAGCTATCAAAGTGTGAATTCTAGTTAGATAAAGTCCCTTTCCTAGGGCATACTATATCCAAAGAAGGCGTCTTTGTAGACCCATGGAAGATATCGGCAGTGAAGGACTGGCCAAAACCAAAAAGCGTGACAAAAATAAGAAGTTTCTTAGGATTGGCGGGTTACTATCGAAGATTCGTAAAGTATTTCTCGAAGATAACAAAACCCATGAAGACGTTGATGAAGAAGTCGATAAAATACATGTGGGACAGCAAGTGTGAGGAAGCATTCCAAACGCTGAAGGATAGGTTAACGTCAGCACCTTTGTTGACCTTACCTACTGCAGGAGGAGAATTTGAAGTCTACAGTAATGCATCAAAGCATGTCCTAGGATGTTTTCTAATGCAATATGGCAAGGTGATCGCCTATGCTTCCAGGAAACTGCATTCCTACAATTAGAACTACCCCACTCATGATTTGGAGTTGGCAACTATAGTGTTTGCACTGAAGATCTGGAGGCATCATCTTTACGGTACGACTTGCAAGATATTTACATATCACAAGAGTTTTAAGTACATATTCACGCGAAAGGAGCTGAATATGCGACAAAGGAGGTGGTTAGAGTTGGTGAAACATCATGACATCAAGATCCAATACCACGAAGGAAAAGCCAATGTGTTAGCGGATGCGTTGAGCCGAAAGGCGGATCATACGGCCAATGCAATGTGGGTGTTGCCACCTAAA
The DNA here is from genome assembly GCA_023055425.1 of Linanthus parryae. NCBI lineage: Eukaryota > Viridiplantae > Streptophyta > Magnoliopsida > Ericales > Polemoniaceae > Linanthus > Linanthus parryae. Next base: position 85,427,976 of record JALGPY010000008.1, on the reverse strand, counting down.
CTTTGCGAAGAGTTTAGAAGGCTAGAGATTGAGGTTTGCACGAAGGGAACCACAAGTAACATGTTGTGTAACTTAAAGATAGTATCGGACATCTTCCTAGAGATAAAGGAAGCACAGAAAGAAGACGCTTTTCTAAAAAGATCAAGGAGAAGATCAATAAAAGCGAAGCACTCGATTTCAAAGTGGATGAAGATGGTAGCGTGAAATTCAAGGGAAGATGGTGTGTACCAAGTAAATGCGCGGAAGTAAAGGAGAAGATTATAAGGAAGCTCATAACACACCCTATTCGGCATCCAGGAGAACACAAGTTGTACAAGGATTTGAAGAAGAACTTATGGTGGAAAGGTATTAAGAAGGAAGTGGTTGATTTTGTAACTCGGTATTTGACTTGTCAAAAGGTTAAATTCGAGCAAAGAGACCAGGAGGGATGTTGCAAACATTGGAGATACCGGTGTGGAAACGGGATTCCATCTGAATGGACTTTGTTATGGCGTTACCTGTTTCGACGAATGGGTTAAACCAGATTTGGGTGGTAGTCGATCGATTTACGAAGACTGCGAGATTCATTCCCATGAAGGAAGCATGGAAAATGGAAAAGAGGGCGGACGCCTAAATCAAGAATGTGGTAAGACTACATGGAGTACCTAGCTCGATTATTTCTGATAGAGATCCAAACTTCTTATCACACTTCTAGAAGGAGCTACAAAAGGCCATGGGCACCGAGCTAAGATTGAGCACGAGGTTTCACCCAGCTATGGATGGACATACTGAAAGGACGATTCAAACGTTGGAAGAAATGCTACAAGCTTGCAGTTTGGACTTTGGAGGATTATGGGCGGACAAGCTACCACTAATTGAGTTCTCTTATAACATCAGCTACCATGCTAGCATAGAGATGGCACCCTACGAAGCACTATATGGGAGGAAGTTCAGAACGCCACTGTGTTGGAGTGACATCAACGAGACGATCATTCTTGGACCACAAATGATCGAGGACTCGACATACCAGAATCGGGTGATCCAGCCACGGTTGAAGGCAGCTCAAGACAGGCAGAAGTTATATGCTGATTTAAAGAGAATGCCGGTGGAGTTCAAAGTAGGAGACAAGGTATTTCTGAAGTTCTCGCCAACCAAAGGAGTTAGGCGATTCAACTAAAAGGGAAAGTTAAGTCCCAAGTTCATTGGATCGTATGAGGTACTGGATCATATAAGAGAGTTTTCCTATCTCCTGAATCTTCCTAACATCCTAGGTAGAGTCCATAACGTTTTTCATGTATCCCAACTCAAATCTTATGTTCCTGACCCGAGTCATATCCTTGATCCCGAGCCTGTCGAACTTGATCCCTCTCTTACCTTCGAACAGCAACTAATCAAATTCCTTGATACAAATAACATGAACACCCATACCAAGTCAACCACATTGTTCAAAATTATTTGGTCAAACCACCAGACGGAATAAGAAACTTGGGAAGCTGAAACAGGCATGAGGAAACGTTACGCACACCTCTTCGACCAGGTACGAGTTGAGTGACGGGTACACCACTTCTTTTAAGTGAGATGTGATTTAACAACAATGCATTTAATTACTCATCCTACCGTTTTATTATGTGCGCATTAGAAATGCATACTTGTAACACACTGTACTTTCTATGGGGTAAAGTTATAATGAATTAATTATTTATTTATTTTTTCATTTTTTCGCACTTGTGTATATGTCTTACTCATCATTATTTGTTGAACTGAAGAAGGGGACAACCAGAGCTGTGCTTATGAATCCTTGTGGAGGCAGTTATGCAAATACTGACAAGTTTGGGGCATGCATAAACTTATCGAAAACTAAAATTTTCTGACTGTGTTTGGGCAACCTAAGATTATTAGGAAGTATGGAATATTCATAGAATATATCAAATTGTTGGGATTAAAATGGAATTTACAGAAAGTTTCAGTTTCTTCCAATTTCACTATTTTCCCCTAATTTTGTGAAAATTTCACATGCACCTTTATTATGCATGAATGCCACTTGGATTATACTTTGTGAAATCTCACTTGTTAGGTGTCACTATCCTCTCGTCACTCTCCACCAACTGTCCCTCTAGATTATTCTTTTCATTTCTTTTCATGATCTCTCTTCTTCATCATTGTGGTCTGGAACCTTCAGGAACAACCATGAAAAACCACTAAGAGCTACCACCATCTCCACATTCTTCCTCCACCGTCACCTTCATCATTATTTCCAAAACCACCATGAAACACCGCTTCCTCCTCTACTATCACTACTGCCTCAATTTCTCTGCAAAACTTGCTGCTAGGAAGCTAAACCCTCAACCAATTCACGAATTTTGGGTGTATCGAAGGCGAAACTCAGGGAAAGGCGAAGCTAGGGAGTCCATTGGGAGGCCGTAATCCTTGTAAAAGATCCTGCTTGCCGGAATCTGCAGTTCCATCTCGCCGGGAACTGCTGCTCTCGCCGGAGTTGTGGTAATGACCATTCTCTTGCTGTTTTTACATTTTAAATGACTGGTTATTGGTCCTGGTAGCTCTACTAATTCATTGTGATAGTTATGCTAACCCAAAAACATCGTTTTTTTGGGTCTTGATCGGGTTTGGGGTCAATTTTGCGACAAAGAACAGAGCTTGTTCAAGGCTCTGTTACTCTCTAGTTGTCTACTGGATTTTGGTGATTTTTGCTGCTACGCAAACCCTGAGGTCCCCTCTACAAACCTGAATGGTTTTGAACTCAAAATTGTGGTTTAAACCCACCTGAATTATGGGCTAAAATTTGCTGTAGAATATGTTCATGAACCCGTGTTCTTGGCTTCTATGTTTTATCTAAGTTTTGAATCAATATATCTCTCTCTATACTTAACGGGTTGCAGAGGTTGTGAGCTCTTTAGGAAGCCTGAGTTGAGCTCTTTAACACCGTGTTGATTAACATCTCTGAATTCATGGCTAGATTACCTAAAATTCAGGCCAAAGTTCTAAGAAAATGAGCCAGAAATTGACTTTTTGTATGAGCTTGATTTTGATCAACTTTGAAGCCCTGTATCTCTTTGAATTCCGAAAGAAATGAATTAATTATTTCTCCTAGATGTTCTCTGATAAAAATACTTAAAATATTGTGTTAATTTCTTGATCAAAATCACTCTCTAATTCACCTTAATCTGGCCTTAAAAGTTTCTGCAGATTTGTTGGAATTTGTCAGCCTCAATATTTGCTAAAGTATGAGTTTTGACTTGATTTTTCTCTACTTTGAGCTGTGATATCTCTTTCAATATTTTGAGTTTCTAAGAAGTTGAATGTGTTCTGGAATCTTTTTTCAACAAGCTACAAGGCCCTATTCTGAGATTTTCCATACTCTTCCTTAACTGATCAAAATTTAGCCTCAAAGTTGGTTGTTCGTTTTGATTCCTCCCAGGCTTGACTTTAAATTTGTCAGTCAAAACGATCTTTCTGGGCTTCACATTCTTGAGAAAATTTTCTCACTTTGTTATTCTAAACCTCCCTGTCAAGTTTGAAGTAGATGATCTCCTGAAAAACTCTATTTTGACCAAAATGTTATAAAAGGGGCAAAGTTGTCATTTTACATAAAACCGGTATTAAGTTGAAACTGATGTCTTGGGGTTCTCTACAAGACTTAAATGGATAATTGGGAGTCTCAATCGGCTAATTTGGGTTGTGGATGACCAAGACATTTATTGGGGGTCTTTCTGCAATTTGCTAAAGTTTAGGGTCCTAAGTACAAATAGCTAAAAGTTGTAGTTTCAATTCTATGACTACCTGGGAATGTTAAATAGGGGGATTTCATACTATTCGGCATAATTTGGCTAATTGAGAAGTTCAGGCTCCAGCAGCGATTAAAATGCAATTTAGACAAACTTTAGGAACTTATGTATAAATAGTCCAAACTTAAGGATCGATATTATGTAGGTGACTTGGAGACTTAGTAACTCATGAGACTAACCAACCAGACGAAATTGAGGGAAGTTGCTCATATTTCTATTTTGTTTCCGCCTGTCAAATTTGACTGAGTTGATCTCCTAGAAAATTCTGTTTGGACTAAAATGTATAAGAGGTGCAAAATTGTAGTTTCACATAAAATTTGTATTAAGCTAAAATCAATGTTTCGAAGTTATCTGCTTGACTTATATGAATAATTGGGACTTATATGAATAACTGGGGTTAAAATAAGATATATTGGGTTAAAGTTGACTAAAACAACTGTTAAGGGTTTTTATGCAATTATTGTTAAGGTTAGGGGCATGTGTGTAAATAACTAAAAGTTCTAGTTTTCAACCCTACAACTACCTGGGGGTATTAAAATGATGATTTCATACTGTTGAGCATAGTTTGACTTATTTGAGGGGTTCAGACTCAATCAGGGATCAACATGTAATCTAGACAAACTTTAGAGAATTAATTGTAAATAGTCAAAACCTTCTTTTAATGTCGTCACTGTCCATTGAAAACCATACGTTGCTATGAGCTATCTATGCTAGTATATTTATAGATGTTGATGAAGTTCGAAAGAATCCTACTTCTGGTATTATCTTGTCCAAACTCCATAAGGGCCAAACTGCAAATTGAACAAACTTTAGGGCTAAGTTTCAGTTAAATGATACTAGGTAATCAAGTCAAATGAGCCAAACAATAATTCTAAGGATAGTCAAAGCAATCAAATAAACATCTGAGGTAGGTCCCAATATGTCTAGACTAACTGGAGTATTCAAGTTGAAATATAAGTCCAGGCTGGATTTGATACTTAAGAAGAAGAACAAAACTGTTAAGCTGGGCTAGACTAGGCTTCCAGGGAAGACAATGCATGATTCAGTATTTATTTAGTTTAAAGATGGGAAATAATATCAAGTTCATGATACAATATAGCAGTTTATACTGTAAGAAGACACACCTCTTCTAAGAATTTTCTAAGCAATTAGATGAGTACGCGGGAAATCACGTAGTATAAAATCGCGTAAAATTTGTCACACCATAGTCTGCGAGCTATAATAGTAAATTTTATTTAAGTTTTAGTTTTTTTTAATTCCGTCTCGTAACAGAACAGTTATGGTTGGATTCCTAGCTAAGCATTTCCGTGCTTAGCGGAGGACACCTCCGGATAGTTTGGGGGATCCAAGTGTAATTCTTCATTCTTCTAGGATGGGGGTGTTACAAATGGTATCAGAGTGTTGATTCTGTGAAAAGACGGAATTAGAAACACGACAAATAGGTGGATAGTGTTTTGAATATAAAAAACCGGATTGGAAACAAGACTAGATTGGAATTGGATGGTTGGGGAACTGGCGAGAGTGGTAGATGTGCATATCTTTGGCCAAATAGGCCTATGTAGCTGGAATATCAGGATGAGATTCAAAATGGTTGCATTGCTTTGTATATTGAGAAAAGGCATGATTCTGAGAAAGAATATTAGAAATTGAAATAGTATGCAGATGACGGGCTATCCTGGATACAATCCAGATGAACTGATATCCTGGTTATGAACCAGATGACTGGCTATCCTGGATGCAATCCAGATGAACTGATATCCTGGTTATGAACCAGATGACTGGCTATCCTGGATGCAATCCAGATGAACTGATATCCTGGTTATGAACCAGATGACTAGCTACGCTGGATACAATCCAGATGAACTGATATCATGGTTATGAACCAGATGACTGGCTATCTTGGATACGATCCAGATGAATTGATATCCCAATTGGTGAATCTTCGGGACGAAGATTCCTTAAGGGGGGTCGTATGTAACACACTGTACTTTCTATGGGGTCAAGTTATAATGAATTAATTATTTATTTATTTTTTCATTTTTTCGCACTTGTGTATATGTCTTACTCATCATTATTTGTTGACAACTGAAGAAGGGGACAGCCAGAGCTGTGCTTATGAATCCTTGTGGAGGCAGTTATGCAAATACTGAGAAGTTTGGGGCATGCATAAACTTATCGAAAACTAAAATTTTCTGACTGTGTTTGGGCAACCTAAGATTATTAGGAAGTATGGAATATTCATAGAATATATCAAATTGTTGGGATTAAAATGGAATTTACAGAAAGTTTCAGTTTCTTCCAATTTCACTATTTTCCCCTAATTTTGTGAAAATTTCACATGCATCCCTACTATGCATGAATGCCGCTTGGATTATACTTTGTGTGAGGTGTCACTATCCTCTCATCACTCTCCACCAACTGTCCCTCTAGATTATTCTTTTCATTTCTTTTCATGATCTCTCTTCTTCATCATTGTGGTCTGGAACCTTCAGGAACAACCATGAAAAACCACTAAGAGCTACCACCATCTCCACATTCTTCCTCCATCGTCACCTTCATCATTATTTCCAAAACCACCATGAAACACCCGCCTCCTCCTCTACTATCACTACTGCCTCAATTTCTCTGCAAAACTTGCTGCTAGGAGAGGATCATCATCACCTGTGGAGGCTAAACCCTCAACCAATTCACGAAATTGGGGTGTATCGAAGGCGAAACTCAGGGAAAGGCGAAGCTAGGGAGTCCATTGGGAGGCTGTAATCCTTGTAAAAGATCCTGCTTGCCGGACTCTGCAGTTCCATCTCGCCGGGAACTGCTGCTCTCGCCGGAGTTGTGGTAATGACCATTATCTTGCTGTTTTTACATTTTAAATGACTGGTTATTGGTCCTGGTAGCTCTACTAATTCATTGTGATAGTTATGTTAACCCAGAAACATCGTTTTTTTTTGTCTTGATAGGGTTTGGGGTCAATTTTCCGACAAAGAACAGAGCTTGTTCAAGGCTCTGTTACTCTCTAGTTGTCTACTGGATTTTGGTGATTTTTGCTGCTGCGCAAACCCTGAGGTCCCATCTACAAACCTTAATGGTTTTGAACTCAAATTGTGGTTTAAACCCACCAGAATTACGGGCTAAAATTTGTTGTAGAATATGCTCATGAACTCGTGTTCTTGGCTTCTATGTTTTATCTAAGTTTTGTATCAGTATGTCTCTCTCTATACTTAACGGGTTCCACAGGATGTGAGCTCTTTAGGAAGCCTGAGTTGAGCTCTTTAACACTGTGTTGATTAACATCTCTGAATTCATGGCTAGATTACCTAATATTCAGGCCAAAGTTCTAAGAAAATGAGCAAGAAATTGACTTTTTGTATGAGCTTGATTTTGATCCACTTTGAAGCCCTGTATCTCTTTGAATTCCGAATGAAATGAATTGATTATTTCTCCTAGATGTTCTCTGATAATAATACTTAAAATATTGTGTTAATTTCTTGATCAAAATCACTCTCTAATTCACCTTAATCCGGCCTTAAAAGTTTCTGCAGATTTGTTGGAATTTGTCAGCCTCAATTTTTGCTAAAGTATGAGTTTTGACTTGATTTTTCTCTACTTTGAGCTGTGATATCTCTTTCAATATTTTGAGTTTCTAAGAAGTTGAATGTGTTCTGGAATCGTTTTTCAACAAGCTACAAGGCCCTATTCTGAGATTTTCCATACTCTTCCTTAACTGATCAAAATTTAGCCTCAAAGTTGGTTGTTCGTTTTGATTCCTCCCAGGCTTGACTTTAAATTTGTCAGTCAAAACGATCTTTCTGGCTTTCACATTCTTGAGAAAATTTTCTTACTTTGTTATTCTAAACCTCCCTGTCAAGTTTGAAGTAGATGATCTCCTGAAAGACTCTATTTTGACAAAAAAGGTATAAAAGGGGCAAAGTTGTCATTTTACATAAAACCGGTATTAAGTTGAAACCGATGTCTTGGGGTTCTCTACAAGACTTAAATGGATAATTGGGAGTCTCAATCGGCTAATTTGGGTTGTGGATGACCAAGACATTTATCGGGGGTCTTTCTGCAATTTGCTAAAGTTTAGGGTCCTAAGTACAAATAGCTAAAAGTTGTAGTTTCAATTCTATGACTACCTGGAAATGTTAAATAGGGGGATTTCATACTATTCGGCATAATTTGGCTAATTGAGAGGTTCAGGCTCCAGCAGCGATTAAAATGCAATTTAGACAAACTTTAGGAACTTATGTATAAATAGTCCAAACTTAAGGATCGATCTTATGTAGGTAACTTGGAGACTTAGTAACTCATGAGACTAACCAACCAGACGAAATTGAGGGAAGTTTCTCATATTTCTATTTTGTTTCCGCCTGTCAAATTTGACTGAGTTGATCTCCTAGAAAATTCTGTTTGGACTAAAATGTATAAGAGGTGCAAAACTGTAGTTTCACATAAAATTTGTATTAAGCTAAAATCAAAGTTTCGAAGATATCTGCTTGCCTTATATGAATAATTGGGACTTATATGAATAACTGGGGTTAAAATAAGATATATTGGGTTAAAGTTGACTAAAACAGCTTTTAGGGGTTTTTATGCAATTATTGTTAAGGTCAGGGGCATGTGTGTAAATAACTAAAAGTTCTAGTTTTCAACCCTACAACTACCTGGGGGTATTAAAATGATGATTTCATACTGTTGAGCATAGTTTGACTTATTTGAGGGGTTCAGACTCAATCAGGGATCAACATGTAATCTAGACAAACTTTAGAGAATTGATTGTAAATAGTCAAAACCTTCTTTTAATGTCGTCACTGTCCATTGAAAACCATACGTTACTATGAGCTATCTATGCTAGTATATTTATAGATGTTGATGAAGTTCGAAAGAATCCTACTTCTGGTATTATCTTGTCCAAACTTCATAAGGGCCAAAATGCAAATTGAACAAACTTTAGGGCTAAGTTTCAATTAAATGATACTAGGTAATCAAGTCAAATGAGCCAAACAATCATTCTAAGGATAGTCAAAGAAATCAAATAAACATCTGAGGTAGGTCCCAATATGTCTAGACTAACAGGAGTATTCAAGTTGAAATATAAGTCCAGGCTGGATTTGATACTTAAGAAGAAGAACAAAACTGTTAAGCTGGGCTAGGCTAGGCTTCCAGGGAAGACAATGCATGATTAAGTATTTATTTAGTTTAAATAGGGGAAATAATATCAAGTTCATGATACAATATAGCAGTTTATACTGTAAGAAGACACACGATTCTAAGAATTTTCTAAGCAATTAGATGAGTACGCGGGAAATCACGTAGTATAAAATCGCGTAAAATTTGTCACACCATAGTCTGCGAGCTATAATAGTAAATTTTATTTAAGTTTTAGTTTTTTTTAATTCCGTCTCGTAACAGAACAGTTATGGTTGGATTCCTAGCTAAGCATTTCCGTGCTTAGCGGAGGACACCTCCGGATAGTTTGGGGGATCCAAGTGTCATTCTTCATTCTTCTAGGATAGGGGTGTTAAAAATGGTATCAGAGCGTTGATTCTGTGAAAAGACGGAATTAGAAACTCGACAAATAGGTGGATAGTGTTTTTAATATAAAAAAATCGGATTGGAAACAAGACTAGATTGGAATTGGATGGTTGGGGAACTGGCGAGAGTGGTAGATGTGCATATCTTTGGCCACATAGGCCCATGTAGCAGGAATATCAGGCTGAGATTCAAATTGTTTGCATTGCTTTGTATATTGAGAAAGTGCATGATTCTGAGAAAGAATATTAGAAATTGAAATAGTACGCAGATGACGGGCTATCCTGGATACAATCCAGATGAACTGATATCCAGGTTATGAACCAGATGACTAGCTATCCTGGATGCAATCCAGATGAACTGATATCCTGGTTATGAACCAGATGACTGGCTATCCTGGATGCAATCCAGATGAACTGATATCCTGGTTATGAACCAGATGACTAGCTATGCTGGATACAATCCAGATGAACTGATATCCTGGTTATGAACCAGATGACTGGCTATCTTGGATACGATCCAGATGAATTGATATCCCAATTGGTGAATCTTCGGGGACGAATATTCTTTAAGGGGGGTCGTATGTAACACACTGTACTTTCTATGGGGTCAAGTTATAATGAATTAATTATTTATTTATTTTTTCTTTTTTTTGCACTTGTGTATATGTCTTACTCATCATTATTTGTTGACAACTGAAGAAGGGGACAGCCAGAGTTGTGCTTATGAATCCTTGTGGAGGCAGTTATGCAAATACTGAGAAGTTTGGGGCATGCATAAACTTATCGAAAACTAAAATTTTCTGACTGTGTTTGGGCAACCTAAGATTATTAGGAAGTATGGAATATTCATAGAATATATCAAATTGTTGGGATTAAAATGGAATTTACAGAAAGTTTCAGTTTCTTCCAATTTCACTATTTTCCCCTAATTTTGTGAAAATTTCACATGCACCCCTACTATGCATGAATGCCACTTGGATTATACTTTGTGTGAGGTGTCACTATCCTCTCATCACTCTCCACCAACTGTCCCTCTAGATTATTCTTTTCATTTCTTTTCATGATCTCTCTTCTTCATCATTGTGGTCTGGAACCTTCAGGAACAACCATGAAAAACCACTAAGAGCTACCACCATCTCCACATTCTTCCTCAACCGTCACCTTCATCATTATTTCCAAAACCACCATGAAACACCGCCTCCTCCTCTACTATCACTACTGCCTCAATTTCTCTGCAAAACTTGCTGCTAGGAGAGGATCATCATCACCTGTGGAGGCTAAACCCTCAACCAATTCACGAAATTGGGGTGTATCGAAGGAGAAACTCATGGAAAGGAGAAGCTAGGGAGTCCATTGGGAGGCCGTAATCCTTGTAAAAGATCCTGCATGCCGGACTCTGCAGTTCCATCTCGCCGGGAACTGCTGCTCTCGCCGGAGTTGTGGTAATGACCATTCTCTTGCTGTTTTTACATTTTAAATGACTGGTTATTGGTCCTGGTAGCTCTACTAATTCATTGTGATAATTATGTTAACCCAGAAACATCGTTTTTTTTTGTCTTGATAGGGTTTGGGGTAAATTTTCCGACAAAGAACAGAGCTTGTTCAAGGCTCTGTTACTCTCTAGTTGTCTACTGGATTTTGGTGATTTTTGCTGCTGCGCAAACCCTGAGGTCCCTTCTACAAACCTGAATGGTTTTGAACTCAAAATTGTGGTTTAAACCCACCTAAATTATGGGCTAAAATTGGTTGTAGAATATGTTCATGAACTCGTGTTCTTGGCTTCTATGTTTTATCTAAGTTTTAAATCAGTATATCTCTCTCTATACTTAACGGGTTGCAGAGGATGTGAGCTCTTTAGGAAGCCTGAGTTGAGCTCTTTAACACTGTTTTGATTAACATCTCTGAATTCATGGCTAGATTACCTAAAATTCAGGCCAAAGTTCTAAGAAAATGAGCTTGAAATTGAATTTTTGTATGAGCTTGATTTTGATCAACTTTGAAGCCCTGTATCTCTTTGAATTCCGAATGAAATGAATTGATTATTTCTCCTAGATGTTCTCTGATAATAATACTTAAAATATTTTGTTAATTTCTTGATCAAAATCACTCTCTAATTCACCTTAATCTGTCCTTAAATGTTTCTGCAGATTTGTTCGAATTTGTCAGCCTCAATTTTTGCTAAAGTATGAGTTTTGACTTGATTTTTCTCTACTTTGAGCTGTGATATCTCTTTCAATATTTTGAGTTTCTAAGAAGTTGAATGTGTTCTGGAATCGTTTTTCAACAAGCTACAAGGCCCTATTCTGAGATTTTCCATACTCTTCCTTAACTCATCAAAATTTAGCCTCAAAGTTGGTTGTTCGTTTTGATTCCTCCCAGGCTTGACTTTAAATTTGTCAGTCAAAACGATCTTTCTGGCTTTTAAATTCTTGAGAAAATTTTCTCACTTTGTTATTCTAAACCTCCCTGTCAAGTTTGAAGTAGATGATCTCTTGAAAAACTCTATTTTGACCAAAACGGTATAAAAGGGGCAAAGCTGTCATTTTACATAAAACCGGTATTAAGTTGAAACCGATGTCTTGGGGTTCTCTACAAGACTTATTTGGGAGTCTCAATCGGCTAATTTGGGTTGTGGATGACCAAAACATTTATCGGGGGTCTTTCTGCAATTTGCTAAAGTTTAGGGTCCTAAGTACAAATAGCTAAAAGTTGTAGTTTCAATTCTATGACTACCTGAAAATGTTAAAGAGGGGGATTTCATACTATTCGGCATAATTTGGCTAATTGAGAAGTTCAGGCTCCAGCAGCGATTAAAATGCAATTTAGACAAACTTTAGGAACTTATGTATAAATAGTCCAAACTTAAGGATCGATCTTATGTAGGTAACTTGGAGACTTAGTAACTCATGAGACTAACCAACCAGACGAAATTGAGGGAAGTTGCTCATATTTCTATTTTGTTTCCGCCTGTCAAATTTGACTGAGTTGATCTCCTAGAAAATTCTGTTTGGACTAAAATGTATAAGAGGTGCAAAATTGTAGTTTCGCATAAAATTTGTATTAAGCTAAAATCAATGTTTCGAAGTTATCTGCTCGACTTATATGAATAATTTGGACTTATATGAATAATTGGGGTTAAAATAAGATATATTGGGTTAAAGTTGACTAAAACAACTGTTAGGGGTTTTTATGCAATTATTGTTAAGGTCAGGGGCATGTGTGTAAATAACTAAAAGTTCTAGTTTTCAACCCTACAACTACCTGGGGGTATTAAAATGATGATTTCATACTGTTGAGCATAGTTTGACTTATTTGAGGGGTTCAGACTCAATCAGGGATCAACATGTAATCTAGACAAACTTTAGAGAATTGATTGTAAATAGTCAAAACCTTCTTTTAATGTGGTCACTGTCCATTGAAAACCATACGTTGCTATGAGCTATCTATGCTAGTATATTTATAGATGTTGATGAAGTTCGAAAGAATCCTACTTCTGGTATTATCTTGTCCAAACTTCATAAGGGCCAAACTGCAAATTGAACAAACTTTAGGGCTAAGTTTCAATTAAATGATACTAGGTAATCAAGTCAAATGAGCCAAACAATCATTCTAAGGATAGTCAAAGCAATCAAATAAACATCTGAGGTAGGTCCCAATATGTCTAGACTAACTGGAGTATTCAAGTTGAAATATAAGTCCAGGCTGGATTTGATACTTAAGAAGAAGAACAAAACTGTTAAGCTGGGCTAGGCTAGGCTTCCAGGGAAGACAATGCATGATTCAGTATTTATTTAGTTTAAAGAGAAGAAATAATATCAAGTTCATGATACAATATAGCAGTTTATACTGTAAGAAGACACACGATTCTAAGAATTTTCTAAGCAATTAGATGAGTACGCGGGAAATCACGTAGTATAAAATCGCGTAAAATTTGTCACACCATAGTCTGCGAGCTATAATAGTAATTTTATTTAAGTTTTAGTTTTTTTTAATTCCGTCTCGTAACAGAACAGTTATGGTTGGATTCCTAGCTAAGCATTTCCGTGCTTAGCGGAGGACACCTCCGGATAGTTTGGGGGATCCAAGTGTAATTCTTCATTCTTCTAGGATAGGGGTGTTACAAATGGTATCAGAGCGTTGATTCTGTGAAAAGACGGAATTAGAAACTCGACAAATAGGTGGATAGTGTTTTAATATAAAAAAAATCGGATTGGAAACAAGACTAGATTGGAATTGGATGGTTGGGGAACTGGCGAGAGTGGTAGATGTGCATATCTTTGGCCACATAGGCCTATGTAGCAGGAATATCAGGCTGAGATTCAAATTGGTTGCATTTCTTTGTATATTGAGAAAGTGCATGATTCTGAGAAAGAATATTAGAAATTGAAATAGTATGCAGGTGACGGGCTATCCTGGATACAATCCAGATGAACTGATATCCTGGTTATGAACCAGATGACTAGCTATCCTGGATGCAATCCAGATGAACTGATATCCTGGTTATGAACCAGATGACTGGCTATCCTGGATGCAATCCAGATGAACTGATATCCTGGTTATGAACCAGATGACTAGCTATGCTGGATACAATCCAGATGAACTGATATCCTGGTTATGAACCAGATGACTGGCTATCTTGGATACGATCCAGATGAATTGATATCCCAATTGGTGAATCTTCAGGGACGAAGATTCTTTAAGGGGGGTCGTATGTAACACACTGTACTTTCTATGGGGTCAAGTTATAATGAATTAATTATTTATTTATTTTTTCATTTTTTTCGCACTTGTGTATATGTCTTACTCATCATTATTTGTTGACAACTGAAGAAAGGGACAGCCAGAGCTGTGCTTATGAATCCTTGTGGAGGCATTTATGCAAATACTGAGAAGTTTGGGGCATGGATGAACTTATCAAAAACTAAAATTTTCTGACTGTGTTTGGGCAACCTAAGATTATTAGGAAGTATGGAATATTCATAGAATATATCAAATTGTTGGGATTAAAATGGAATTTGCATAAAGTTTCAGTTTCTTCCAATTTCATTATTTTCCCCTAATTTTGTGAAAATTTCACATGCACCCCTACTATGCATGAATGCCACTTGGATTATACTTTGTGACACCTCACTTGTGAGGTGTCACTATCCTCTCATCACTCTCCACCAACTGTCCCTCTAGATTATTCTTTTCATTTCTTTTCATGATCTCTCTTCTTCATCATTTTGCTCTGGAACCTTCAGGAACAACCATGAAAAACCACTAAGAGCTACCACCATCTCCACATTCTTCCTCCACCGTCACCTTCATCATTATTTCCAAAACCACCATGAAACACCGCCTCCTCCTCTACTATCACTACTGCCTCAATTTCTCTGCAAAACTTGCTGCTATGAGAGGATCATCATCACCTGTGGAGGCTAAACCCTCAACCAATTCACGAAATTGGGGTGTATCGAAGGAGAAAATCAGGGAAAGGAGAAGCTAGGGAGTCCATTGGGAGGCCGTAATCCTTGTAAAAGATCCTGCATGCCGGACTCTGCAGTTCCATCTCGCCGGGAACTGCTGCTCTCGCCGGAGTTGTGGTAATGACCATTCTCTTGCTGTTTTTACATTTTAAATGACTGGTTATTGGTCCTGGTAGCTCTACTAATTCATTGTGATAATTATGTTAACCCAGAAACATCGTTTTTTTTGTCTTGATAGGGTTTGGGGTAAATTTTCCGACAAAGAACAGAGCTTGTTCAAGGCTCTGTTACTCTCTAATTGTCTACTGGATTTTGGTGATTTTTGCTGCTGCGTAAACCCTGAGGTCCCCTCTACAAACCTGAATGGTTTTGAACTCAAAATTGTGGTTTAAACCAACCTGAATTATGGGCTAAAATTGGTTGTAGAATATGTTCATGAACTCGTGTTCTTGGCTTCTATGTTTTATCTAAGTTTTGAATCAGTATATCTCTCTCTATACTTAACGGGTTGCAGAGGATGTGAGCTCTTTAGGAAGCCTGAGTTGAGCTCTTTAACACTGTTTTGATTAACATCTCTGAATTCATGGCTAGATTACCTAAAATTCAGGCCAAAGTTCTAAGAAAATGAGCTTGAAATTGAATTTGTGTATGAGCTTGATTTTGATCAACTTTGAAGCCCTGTATCTCTTTGAATTCCGAATGAAATGAATTGATTATTTCTCCTAGATGTTCTCTGATAATAATACTTAAAATATTGTGTTAATTTCTTGATCAAAATCACTCTCTAATTCACCTTAATCTGTCCTTAAATGTTTCTGCAGATTTGTTCGAATTTGTCAGCCTCAATTTTTGCTAAAGTATGAGTTTTGACTTGATTTTTCTCTACTTTGAGCTGTGATATCTCTTTCAATATTTTGAGTTTCTAAGAAGTTGAATGTGTTCTGGAATCGTTTTTCAACAAGCTACAAGGCCCTATTCTGAGATTTTCCATACTCTTCCTTAACTCATCAAAATTTAGCCTCAAAGTTGGTTGTTCGTTTTGATTCCTCCCAGGCTTGACTTTAAATTTGTCAGTCAAAACGATCTTTCTGGCTTTTAAATTCTTGAGAAAATTTTCTCACTTTGTTATTCTAAACCTCCCTGTCAAGTTTGAAGTAGATGATCTCTTGAAAAACTCTATTTTGACCAAAACGGTATAAAAGGGGCAAAGCTGTCATTTTACATAAAACCGGTATTAAGTTGAAACCGATGTCTTGGGGTTCTCTACAAGACTTAATTGGGAGTCTCAATCGGCTAATTTGGGTTGTGGATGACCAACACATTTATCGGGGGTCTTTCTGCAATTTGCTAAAGTTTAGGGTCCTAAGTACAAATAGCTAAAAGTTGTAGTTTCAATTCTATGACTACCTGAAAATGTTAAAGAGGGGGATTTCATACTATTCGGCATAATTTGGCTAATTGAGAAGTTCAGGCTCCAGCAGCGATTAAAATGCAATTTAGACAAACTTTAGGAACTTACGTATAAATAGTCCAAACTTAAGGATCGATCTTATGTAGGTAACTTGGAGACTTAGTAACTCATGAGACTAACCAACCAGACGAAATTGAGGGAAGTTGCTCATATTTCTATTTTGTTTCCGCCTGTCAAATTTGACTGAGTTGATCTCCTAGAAAATTCTGTTTGGACTAAAATTTATAAGAGGTGCAAAATTGTAGTTTCACATAAAATTTGTATTAAGCTAAAATCAATGTTTCGAAGTTATCTGCTCGACTTATATGAATAATTGGGACTTATATGAATAACTGGGGTTAAAATAAGATATATTGGGTTAAAGTTGACTAAAACAACTGTTAGGGGTTTTTATGCAATTATTGTTAAGGTCAGGGGCATGTGTGTAAATAACTAAAAGTTCTAGTTTTCAACCCTACAACTACCTGGGGGTATTAAAATGATGATTTCATACTGTTGAGCATAGTTTGACTTATTTGAGGGGTTCAGACTCAATCAGGGATCAACATGTAATCTAGACAAGCTTTAGAGAATTGATTGTAAATAGTCAAAACCTTCTTTTAATGTCGTCACTGTCCATTGAAAACCATACGTTGCTATGAGCTATCTATGCTAGTATATTTATAGATGTTGATGAAGTTCGAAAGAATCCTACTTCTGGTATTATCTTGTCCAAACTTCATAAGGGCCAAATTGCAAATTGAACAAACTTTAGGGCTAAGTTTCAATTAAATGATACTAGGTAATCAAGTCAAATGAGCCAAACAATCATTCTAAGGATAGTCAAAGCAATCAAATAAACATCTGAGGTAGGTCCCAATATGTCTAGACTAACTGGAGTATTCAAGTTGAAATATAAGTCCAGGCTGGATTTGATACTTAAGAAGAAGAACAAAACTGTTAAGCTGGGCTAGGCTAGGCTTCCAGGGAAGACAATGCATGATTCAGTATTTATTTAGTTTAAAGAGGGGAAATAATATCAAGTTCATGATACAATATAGCAGTTTATACTGTAAGAAGACACACCTCTTCTAAGAATTTTCTAAGCAATTAGATGAGTACGCGGGAAATTACGTAGTATAAAATCGCGTAAAATTTGTCACACCATAGTCTGCGAGCTATAATAGTAATATTATTTAAGTTTTAGATTTTTTAATTCCGTCTCGTAACAGAACAGTTATGGTTGGATTCCTAGCTAAGCATTTCCGTGCTTAGCGGAGGACACCTCCGGATAGTTTGGGGGATCCAAGTGTAATTCTTCATTCTTCTAGGATAGGGGTGTTACAAATGGTATCAGAGCGTTGATTCTGTGAAAAGACGGAATTAGAAACTCGACAAATAGGTGGATAGTGTTTTAATATAAAAAAAAATCGGATTGGAAACAAGACTAGATTGGAATTGGATGGTTGGGGAACTGGCGAGAGTGGTAGATGTGCATATCTTTGGCCACATAGGCCTATGTAGCAGGAATATCAGGCTGAGATTCAAATTGGTTGCATTGCTTTGTATATTGAGAAAGTGCATGATTCTGAGAAAGAATATTAGAAATTGAAATAGTATGCAGATGACGGGCTATCCGGGATACAATCCAGATGAACTGATATCCTGGTTATGAACCAGATGACTAGCTATCCTGGATGCAATCCAGATGAACTGATATCCTGGTTATGAACCAGATGACTAGCTATCCTGGATGCAATCCAGATGAACTGATATCCTGGTTATGAACCAGATGACTGGCTATCCTGGATGCAATCCAGATGAACTGATATCCTGGTTATGAACCAGATGACTGGCTATCTTGGATACGATCCAGATGAATTGATATCCCAATTGGTGAATCTTCAGGGACGAAGATTCTTTAAGGGGGGTCGTATATAACACACTGTACTTTCTATGGGGTCAAGTTATAATGAATTATTTATTTATTTTTTCATTTTTTCGCACTTGTGTATATGTCTTACTCATCATTATTTGTTGACAACTGAAGAAGAGGACAGCCAGAGCTGTGCTTATGAATCCTTGTGGAGGCAGTTATGCAAATACTGAGAAGTTTGGGGCATGCAAAAACTTATCAAAAACTAAAATTTTCTGACTGTGTTTGGGCAACCTAAGATTATTAGGAAGTATGGAATATTCATAGAATATATCAAATTGTTGGGATTAAAATGGAATATACAGAAAGTTTCAGTTTCTTCCAATTTCACTATTTTCCCCTAATTTTGTGAAAATTTCACATGCACCCCTACTATGCATGAATTCCACTTGGATTATACTTTGTGACACCTCACTTGTGAGGTGTCACTATCCTCTCATCACTCTCCACCAACTGTCCCTCTAGATTATTCTTTTCATTTCTTTTCATGATCTCTCTTATTCATCATTTTGCTCTGGAAACTTCAGGAACAACCATGAAAAACCACTAAGAGCTACCACCATCTCCACATTCTTCCTCCACCGTCACCTTCATCATTATTTCCAAATCCACCATGAAACACCGCCTCCTCCTCTACTATCACTACTGCCTCAATTTCTCTGCAAAACTTGCTGCTAGGAGAGGATCATCATCACCTGTGGAGGCTAAACCCTCAACCATTTCACGAAATTGGGGTGTATCGAAGGCGAAACTGAGGGAAAGGAGAAGCTAGGGAGTCCATTGGGAGGCCGTAATCCTTGTAAAAGATCCTGCTTGCCTCTGCAGTTCCATCTCGCCGGGAACTGCTGCTCTCGCCGGAGTTGTGGTAATGACCATTCTCTTGCTGTTTTTACATTTAAATGACTGGTTATTGGTCCTGGTAGCTCTACTAATTCATTGTGATAGTTATTTTAACCCAAAAACATCGTTTTTTTGTCTTGATCGGGTTTGGGGTCAATTTTCCGACAAAGAACAGAGCTTGTTCAAGGCTCTGTTACTCTCTAGTTGTCTACTGGATTTTGGTGATTTTTGCTGCTGCGCAAACCCTGAGGTCCCCTCTACAAACCTGAATGGTTTTGAACTCAAAATTGTGGTTTAAACCCACCTGAATTATGGGCTAAAATTGGTTGTAGAATATGTTCATGAACTCGTGTTCTTGGCTTCTATGTTTTATCTAAGTTTTGAATCAGTATATCTCTCTCTATACTTAACGGGTTGCAGAGGATGTGAGCTCTTTAGGAAGCCTGAGTTGAGCTCTTTAACACTGTTTTCCATACTCTTCCTTAACTGATCAAAATTTAGCCTCAAAGTTGGTTGTTCGTTTTGATTCCTCCCAGGCTTTACTTTAAATTTGTCAGTCAAAACGATCTTTCTGGCCTTCACATTCTTGAGAAAATTTTCTCACTTTGTTATTCTAAACCTCCCTGTCATGTTTGAAGTAGATGATCTCCTGAAAAACTCTATTTTGGTATAAAAGGGGCAAACTTGTCATTTTACATAAAACCGGTATTAAGTTGAAACCGATATACGTTGCTATGAGCTATCTATGCTAGTATATTTATAGATGTTGATGAAGTTCGAAAGAATCCTACTTCTGATATTATCTTGTCCAAACGAATAGGTCCATAAGGGCCAAACTGCAAATTGAACAAACATTAGGGCTAAGTTTCAATTAAATGATACTAGGTAATCAAGTCAAATGAGCCAAACAATCATTCTAAGAATATTCAAAGCAATCAAATAAACATCTGAGGTAGGTCCCAATATGTCTAGACTAACTGGAGTATTCAAGTTGAAATATAAGTCCAGGCTGGATTTGATACTTAAGAAGAAGAACAAAACTGTTAAGCTGGGCTAGGCTAGGCTTCCAGGGAAGACAATGCATGATTCAGTATTTATTTAGTTTAAAGAGGGGAAATAATATCAAGTTCATGATACAATATAGCAGTTTATACTGTAAGAAGACACACCTCTTCTAAGAATTTTCTAAGCAATCAGATGAGTACGCGGGAAATCAGGTAGTATAAAATCGCGTAAAATTTCTCACACCATAGTCTGCGAGCTATAATAGTAAATTTTATTTAATTTTAGTTTTTTTAATTCCGTCTCGTAACAGAACAATTATGGTTGGACTCCTAGCTAAGCATTTCCGTGCTTAGCGGAGGACACCTCCGGATAGTTTGGGGGATCCAAGTGTAATTCTTCATTCTTCTAGGATGGGGGTGTTACAATACTTGCATTGGGAGATTTGATTTACCTTAAACTTCGGGGACGAAGCTTTGTTTTAAGGGAGATGTGATGAAATAACCCTGTTTATTTAGAAGGGTGAATTAATTATTTTTGTGCTTGTGAGGGGTCCCTAAGTAGTTTTGAAGGTCAATTAGTAGTTTAATTAGTTAAGTGGGTGCATATTTTTTTTTTAAGGATCAATGACTTTGTTTTTTTTTAAACTGTTGGGCTGATCCAAAAATCGTTATGGTCTCATTAATGAAAAAAATCTCTTCCGTTCCAAAACTTCTCAAATCAATTGCTTGATTCCCACAATAAAAAAATAGATGATCAGTTTATCTTGTTCTTCACTCTAAATTAACTCTGGTAAATTATTAAAAGGGAAACAACAATCAGTTTTACCAAAACCGTCCCTTCTTCTCTGCATTCGTCATCAATACTCCCTTTTATTGGGTTTCTGTAAATTCTGAACCCATCAGCATCCTTCACCATTTCCATCACCACAAAGCCAACTCCAGCCCACTCTCACTTCTCACTCTCCCACTCTCGTGCTCACTTCCAAAGGAAAATACAGTAGCAGCGGGCGGCAACAGCCTAACCGTGCCGCCACTCCTCCATCAATTCCGGCGCTGGGTTTCTCTTTTTTCTCAGATTTTCCACCTCTCTGCAGCGCTCTCTTTCTTCCCGAACTACTCACTCTCTCTCCTCAACTTCTCTACCTTTTTTTTCCTGTAAACAAACTGATCTCTCTATTAAGTCATTGTTTCAGTCGTGTTTATGATTCATGCATGTTATGTAATATGTATAGGTTCATATGATTCAGGTGTATGTACTTTTCTATTATTTTGGTGGATGCATATATGTCGGTGTGTCACTGGTTGTGAGTGTGTGTCTTAAGTGGTGTGGGAAAAGAATAAATGAAAATCAAATGAAATGGAAAGAAGGTAGGAGTAGTAGTCGGGGAAGGAGAGAGTAGTAGTAGTATTCATTACATGAAACGAAGTGGTACCAGTGGGGTAACATGTAGTCTTCCATGATTTTACATCCGTTTCAACCTTTGTTTACTCCTTCCTACTTAAGTATGATACTTATATATTATTATATAATTAGGTCGTAACAAGAAAGGGGTGCTTCTTTATTCATATGGTTGGTACTTTTCAATAAAACACATTATCTTCTTGAATTGTTATGATAGGACGTTTTAATCACTGCCATATTGGTTGTGTAGTCAAATATCCATGAAATTTTCAAGTATAAACTGAACCAGTGACAATTATTTCGTTTGTTTGATATTTTTATAACTGTTATTATTATTATTATTATTATTATTATTATTATTATTATTATTATTATTATTATTATTATTATTATTATTATTTTGTTTAACCTTTCTTCACTGTATCAGAAAATAGATTTTTGATAGCAAACATAAACTTCGTATATTATCTGAAAATGAGATGCCTTATTTATTTATTATATATATACTTATTTTTTATTTTATTAAAACAAATTGTCTCTAATTAAATTGCCAGCCCCTTTTATTTTAGGTTAGTCATATGGGAAATTAGTAGTCAAGTGACGTGCTAGAGGGTCGCTTCGTGAAAAGTGTGAGATACAATTGGGGGCATATGCTTGGTTTTTTGGGAACAAGAGTGTGGTTGCCTACATTCGTATAGGATGACTCGGTTCATACAAAATGACCATTGTATTGATTAGGATAATTTAATTGTGTAGGTTCCGATTACGCAGGTGACGAGTTCGTCGAGTACGAGTACAAGCACTTCACTAGCTTTTGTGCCCCGCTCTCATTTTCCAAGTAAGTTTATACACGCAATACCTTAAACTGCCAAAACATGATTTTGTATGTGTGTTATTCTCAACTGCTATAATTTGTGACGTTAAAATTATGAGTTTATCTCTTGCAAATGTTCCGAATGGGAAGTATTTTTTTCCGAAGCAATAGTTACTAGAATGATCTTGTGGAATACTAATGAACTCTAAGTGAAATGGGGCGATGTACAGAGGATGTGCGTGAAGGCTACCGCTGGAGGCGCATGAAAATTCTCCTCGCGTTTCATACCCTACCCCTATACGGGTTCTAAATTGTGAAAGCTATAGAGTACTACCTATACATGTGTGGGTCACAACTGTATAGAGGTGTCGACACTTAAGGTCCTTCAGCTATGTGGCGGGGTAGTGTCGGGATACCTACAAACGCTCTGGGTGAATTGGGATGATTTGTGATATCCCAAGCGGCACCTCGATTGTGATATTATATTGCATCATGACCTCTCTGTGGGCATTCATACTTGCTGGGCTCTAATACGCCTCAACTTAACTAATAAATTAAAATGTGGAATCTCTTCAATTATACTTATTCCATTCTTGTAGCAAAAATTCTTTTTGTTTATATTGTGGTATTTGTTTACTCAGTTTTTACTGATGACTTATTTTTTCTGTGGACTTTTGCTATTTTAAAGCCGCATGTCAAGAATAAAGTGGGGGAAAGCGCACACGTGAAATGAATGTTGGAATAGATGCTCTAGATGCAATCTAGTTTAGTATGAATTCATTTTGGCTAGAACATTCATTGTATTATTTATTGGATATTTAATATAATGAAGTCCTTAGATTTACAATTGTGTTGTTTAACTTAAATATCCCTAGTCCAGTATAATGATTAATAGGACAATCATCTATAGACTAGTATGGGGTTGGATTGATATGGAGATATCATGATCCAACACATGGGTGTGCATTAAGGGTAATGGCGCACCGGATTGACCCATCTCCGAGAAGGATACATACACGTTATGTTAAGTCACAAGTGCATCTCGTGGTGCAATGGTATTGTCATGCATAGACTTGAAGTCGCTAGATATTCTAGTTGTGGATTACTGTGATTTTGGTAGCGTCAAACGCTACACCGTAACTGGGTGGTTATAAAGGCGTGTACCGGATACAATAAGAAGCAAGCTTAGAGATTGTAGTGGACGTAGATAGAATTTGTCCCTTCCACATAACGGGAGCAAATATCCTAGGCCACTCGAGGGATAGTGCTTATAGAATGTCTGGCCAGACTCAAATAAATCAGTATAGGATATTGATGTTATTTACACGAATAAGGCTATTCCCATGGATCGAGAAACTATGGATTGGATATACGAGTGTGACTTGTATGTCTCGTGTCCAATCCGGATATAGAGACAAAGGGATGAGACAATTACTTGCACAAGGTTTGTCGGATGACTATTCTATTAGCTGGCTAGAATGGATGTTTTGCTAGAAACCGCTCCATATTAGCAAATTTTTGCTACCAACTAGATAGAACCTATGAGGTCACACGCTATATATAGTTGAGCTAGATTTGGAAATTAATTAATAGGATTAATTAATTAGAATGATCACTTTGCAACACCTTGCAAACTTAGTAGGACTAATTTGCAAGGAAGGGACTAAACCGAATTCTAGTAGGACTAGAATAGGTCCTTTAGGTAGTTGGCAAGGATTTGTTGGACTATATAAAGGATGCTCCTTCCTTCCTTCCCATTCTTATGATCCTTTAGTTCATAACTTGAGTGGGAGAGAACAAAGGAGAGAGAGCAAGCAAGCAAGATGAGCCGAACGCCCCCCTTGTCGTCGCCCCCTTCCCGTCGGCCCAACAAGGAGGATGCCACCTCCTTGTTGCCTCGTGTTGCGTTATTTCTTCTTCCTCTTCCTCCGTTTCGGGCTAGCACAAAGGAGAAGGAAGATCTAGATCTCAACTCTAGGCGTGGATCAACTATAGAGAACGCGACACAATTCACGTTACAAGTCATCACAGGAGAAACCCTAAGGTGTGTAACTTGATTTCTTCCCTTACCATCGTTATGTCTCTTGTCATGTGATCCTTGGAGGGTATTGCATGGATAAAATTTGTTTTTCCGCTGCGTATCCATGATCAAAACCCTGCACTGATATCTAGGATCAGGATGTGAATCATTTAGTAATTTGTACAAGTTTTCTTTATTTCAAACAATGTTATTTGTTTCAAACAGTGTTGGAGGATGTTCCTCCTTCTATTTCTTAATAAAATACTTGGATTATCATTTAGTTGTACTAGAAAGGAGCCGTAGGTTCCAGGGTTGTTTCAACAGAGCTCCCACTAACCTTCTTGTAGACACAATGTTCATCTTCGTTTTTTATAAAGCCAAACTTTGTTTGACATAAATGGACCGCTGCAACGTACACACTTTTTTGGCATGCTCCGGATCCTCAAAACCCTCTGTTTGTGTCATGTATACATCCTCAAGGAGGTTTCCATACAAAACCGATGTTTTGTCATCCATCTGTCAAATCTCATAGTCATGAAAAGCTGCAATAGCAAGCAAGATGCGAATGGATTTAGTCATTTCAACTGGTAAAAAGATCTCGTCATAGTCAATACCATGAATTAGTATGAATCATTTTGCCACAAATGGACCCTTATAGGCAATCACATTGCCATCATGTCGGTTTTCTTCTTGAAAACCCACTTGCAACCTATGGGTCGAGCCTCATCGGGGAGTTCCACTGAAGTCCATACTTTATTCGTAGACATGGAATCCATTTCGGATCTCATGGACTCAAGCAATATTTGAGATTCATGCCCCTTTATGGCCTCTCCATAGGTTGTAGGCTCATCATCATCCATGAGCAGTATGTCACCGGGCTCAGTCACGAGAAGTCTGCACTTCTCTGGCCCTTGACGTATCCTACCTGACCTACAAAGTTCGTTACTTAGCAGGTTGCCCCACAATATCTTGTGGTTCCTGCTCATGTTCCATTCTAGGATCAGCGTTTTTCGGTTCTTGAACCTCTTCAAGTTTTACAGTCCTCCCATTGGCTTCTTTAGAGAAAAACTTATATTTCTAGAAACACATCGGTTCGGGAAACAAATAATTTGTTCTCGGTTGGATTGTAGAAATAATATCATTTCATTTTCTTAGGATATCCCACAAACTTACACTTGTCTGACTTGGTTCCAGGTTTATCTAGCAGTAAACACTTTACATAAACCTCGCAACCCCAAATCTTCATGAACGACAAACTGGGATGCCTCGCGGTCCATATCTGATATGGTGTCTTCTTGACAGATTTGGGTGGAACACGGTTAAGGGTAAAGATAGCTGTTAATAGGGCATGGCCCCAAAACAATATCGGAAGATCAGTCTGACTCATCATAGATCTAACCATGTCCAACAGTGTTCGATTCCTCCACTCAGACACACCATTCCATTGTGGTGCTTCAGGCGGAGTGGTTTGGGACAAGATCCCACACTCTCTGAGATAGTTTTCAAACTCTTGGCTTAAGTATTCTCCTCCACGATATGATCGTAGAGCCTTAATACTCTTGCCACGTTGTTTCTCTACTTCATACTTGAATTCTTTGACCTTTTCAAAGGATTCGGATTGTTCTTCATAAGATACAAAAATCCATGTCTACTTAAGTCATCAGTAAATGTAATGAAGTAAAGATATCCACCTCTGGTAGGTGTGGCAAATGGTCAACATACATCAGTATGTATGAGTGCCAATAGCTCACTGGTCCTCTCACCTTTCTTTTTGAAATGAGACTTAGTCATTTCCCCAATAAACAAGCCTCACATGTCTCATATGATTCATAATTAGAGTCTAGGAGTCTATCATTATGGTGTCTAGAAACACGTTTCTCGTTTATATGGCCTAAACGACAGTCCCGTAGGTATGTGGGATTTAAATTGTTAGATTTGATCCTCTTCGTATTTATGTTTTAGACGGACTTATCTAGATCAATGATATACAACCCATTATACAGAAGTGCATTACAATAATGCATACCATCAAAATAAATGGAGCCACACTTGTCTTTTATTGTGACAGAAAAACTTTTCTTGTCCAAACAAGAAATAGAAATAATGTTCCTACTCATAGCAGGCACATAAAAACAATTGTCTAATTCTAAAATAAGTCATGAAGGTAAAGTTAACTCATAAACGCCTATGGATAATGAATCAACTCTTGCTCCATTCCCAACGCGCAAGTGTATATCCCCTTTAGCCAGTCGTATGTTTCTCTTTAGATCATGCACATTTCAACAAATGTGAGATCCACATCCATTATCAAACAACCAAGATGAAGAGATAGACAAATTGACATATATAAGCAAAATACATGGCGGAATTGGAATCACTATTCCAAGCCTCTTGTCTTCCAAATACTTTGGGAAGTTCCTTATCCAGTGGTAAGTCTGACTACAATAGTGACATGAGCCCTTAGCAACTCCACCATCAGGCTTTAAGGCAACTTCCTTGGGCTTTGCAACTGCCTTGCTCTTCCCTTTAGAGGTCTAAGCAACTCCCCTGATCTTCACCTTGTTAACCATCATTATGGCATTGCCTTTACCCTTGTTAATACTCTGTTCAGCGGTCCTCGACATATTGAGCAAGTCTGGCAGAGTTTTGTTGATCCCATTCATGTTATAGTTCATGATAAACTTGTTTTAGCTGTCCGGAAATGATTGCAGGATGACATCAGTAGACAACTCTTGGCTAAATGGAAACCCCAAACGTGTGAGATTCTCCAAGTACCCGATCATGCGGAGCACATGAGGTCCTACTGGGTTTCCCTCTGGCAGACTACACGTGAACAGTGCCTTAGATACTTCATACCGCTCATGCCTTGCTTGCTCTTGGAAAAGCTGTCTCAAATGTATAATCATATCATATGCCTCCATGTTCTCATATTTCTTATGAGGCTCAGAGGTCATGGTACAAAGCATTAGGCAAGTCACATCAGTAGAGTTGTCAACGATCTTATGGTGTTCATTCCTTACGACAGTAGTAGCATTAGCAGGTGGTGCTTCTGGAATTGGTTTCTCTAGAATGTACATCTTCTTTTCTTGCTTGAAAATAATTCCCAAGTTTCTGTACTAGTATAGGAAATTGATTCTAGACAATTTGTCCTTCTCAAGGACAGAGCGCAATGATAGTGTCGATGTTTGTTGATTGTTCGCCATTGGAATTCTACAAAATGAGACATATGCAATTTTAGTATTGCTGAAATTTAAAATATACTTAAAATTGCTAGATTAACAAATATAGCTCCCACTATTTTTCTCGAAATAATAGTCCCTACCATATGCGAAAAATATCATATATTTTCTAGTGGACCAAGATCCATATTTCACCTCCTCTTGAGCTTGCTTTGGCAAGTCACCCAAGAATTGTTCATTTAGGTAGGAACCCCTTCAAATTGCATCCAATGAAACTATTGGTTCAATTAGGCGAATAACTCCTTATTCTTTATCTATCTTATAGATAACTCCTAATTGTCTTGCCTCTAAGCTTTCAATCCTATTGAAGTAGCTTAGTTGCGTTTAACCTCTTACTTCAACAATCGCATATTACTAGCTTGTGTCGTCGCGCCACATCATGAGGAATCAAGTCGCCTTGCTTTGGCCAGCCCGAACTCAACACATCTTGATCTTGACGAGTGTTTAAGCAAGAGAAGGCAAAACGCAATATTTCCGTTTGAGGGTTTTTCTTGTCAATTTTATTTGTCGATCCTATCAACTGGTCTATTCAATTGTTTTGGGCAAGTCCAAATGAGAGATCCTAACTATTTAATTATTATTATATTGTGATGTTTTGCATGGATCACTCATACATCAAAAGTAAAACAAGACAATAAATAATAAATAAATTTGGTATGGATGTGGACCCTAAAACTAAGATATTCTCAAGACAATGAGAATATCTATAATTCCTAAAGCATCAAGCTCATCTCCATGTGTCTCCTTCTTTAGTCCATGCGTCCTAGCTTATGGGTCTTCATCATCTTGTGGTATTTGCTCTATGATATTCTTCTCGGTGCCTTGACAATATTATATCTATCTAATTCTAGCTAGCATCTATGAACTAAATAGAGGAACCTCACAGGCGAGGGAGAGGACGACACACATGCCGTAAAATTAATTAGATTAATTACACTGTGACGACCCGGTCACACTTTTATTTCTAAAAATTGATTATTCGATACAAATCAGAGTTTTCTGTCAACCCAGTCTGACACTTTCAGTCATCGAAAACTCAACGAACAGGACACACACTCCTCCGAAATAATATTTTTAATTAAATTTCTGTAAAACTGGTACGTGACTCAAATTCACTGAAAACTGATATTTTTATAAATATCCCGTTAACTACATCAAATTATAGATATTCACTAAAAATTACTAAAAACAACAATTTTAACAAAAAAAAATACATTTTTCAGTCAAAACACCGCGATCCAGTCGCATTCCAGCTCATCCTGTAAAACAGAGGGGTGAGCCAAAACAGCTCTGCAGGTACCGCCTAACCTCTGGCGTAGAAATCTAAAATCTACTTAACACAACAGCCAGTTATTACACTTCAGCATGCGACACCAAATACACAAACAGTGTGATTTATCAATCACTAAACAATCACCAGATAGCTAATAAGCTGTAAAAATCACACCAGCAGTATAAACAGATATAGACTGTAACTGCAGAAATTTAGAAATTAGATTTATCAATCAATTATTGTATGGGATTAATTGTAAACTCATTTGTCTGTAAAGATCACTTTTGAAACTGAGTGTCACGTACCGCTGTATCGTCTTTTATTAATAAACGAACAAGTGTTTATTGAGAAACGATATTGTCTTTGGTACCAGAGCTTGTGGCTCAGACGGTACCTGTTTGGCAGACGAATATTTGTTTCGGTACCCGCGGTGTGGCGCAGGTGGTGCTGGTTTGATCGTCGAGCCTGATTGTATCTGTCACTATATTATCCTAAAATAAGCCCATGGGTTTTGGGTCGTTACCAAATCAAACCACATAAAATAAACAACCACACAACTAACGCCACATCCAAACACCATGCGATAAAAGATATAAAACAGTTAAAATCCAATTTCATCGCAATTGGTCCATTTTTAGTTACATTGGGACAATAGGGTTACGCTGGAATAGATGCCCTAGAGGCAATCTAGTTTAGTATGAACTTGTTTTTGGCTAGAACATTCATAGTAATATTTATTGAATATTTAATATAACGAAGTCCTTAGATTTACAGTTGTGTTGTTTATCTTAAATATCCCTATTCCAGTATAATGATTAATAGGACAATCATCTATAGACTAGTATAGGGTTGAATTGATATAGAGATATCATGATCCAACACATGGGTGTGCATTAAGGGTAATGGCGCACTGGATTGACCCATCTCCGAGAAGGCTACATACATGTTATGTGGAGTCACAAGCACTTCTCGTGGTGACAACGGTATTGTCATCCTTATACTTGAAGTCACTAGATTGTATAGTTGTGCATTATTCTGATTTTGGTAGCGTCAAATGCTACACCGTAACTGGGTAGCTATAAAGGCGTGTACCGGATATAATAAGAAGCAAGCTTAGAAGTCGTAGTAGACGTAGATAGAATTTGTCCCTCCCACATAACAGGAGTAAATATCCGAGGCCACTCGAGGGATAGTGCTTATAGAATGTCTGGCCAGACTCAAATAAATCAATATGGGATATTGATGTTATTTGCACGAATAAGGCTATTCCCAGGGTCAAGAAACTATGGATTGGATACACGAGTGTGACTTTATGTCTCGTGTCCAATCCGGACATGGAGACAAAGGGATGTGACAATTACTTGTACAAGATTTGGGATTTGTCGGATGACTATTCTATTAGTTGGCTAGAATGGATGTTTTGCTAGAGACCGCTCCATATTAGCAAGTTGTTGCTACCAACTAGATAGAACCTATGGGGTCACACGCTAGATAGAGTTGAACTAGATTTGGGAATTAATTAATATGATTAATTAATTAGAAGGATCACTTTGCAATACCTTGCAAACTTAGTAGATCTAATTTGCAAGGAAGGGACTAAACCGAATTCTAGTAGGACTAGAATAGGGCCTTTAGGTAGTTGACAAGGATTTGTTGGACTATATAAAGGATGATCCTTCCTTCCTTCTTACACTTATGACACTATTGTTCATAACATGAGTGGGAGAGAACAAAAAGAGAGAGAGAAAAGAACAAGAGGGCCGAACCGATCCCCTTGCGCCGCCCCGTCCCCGTCGGCCAACAAAGGAGGTCGAAACCTCCTTGTTGCCTCGTGTTCAATGATTTATCCTTCCTCTTCCTCCGGTCCAAGATAGAACAAAGGAGAAGGAAGATCTAGATCTCAACTCTAGGCGTGGATCAACCGTAGAGACGTGACACAATTCACGTTACAAGTCATCACAGGAGAAACCCTAAGGTGTGTAACATGATTCTTCCTTTACCATCGTTATGCTTCTCTTCATATGATCCTTGGAGGGTATTGAATGGATACATTATCTTTTTCCTCTGTGTATCCATGATCAAAATCCTACAGGTTAAAACGGTCAAAACTGTCGTGCCAGTCATACTGGCCGAACCGTATAGACATGCCGAACCGGTCAAACCCGGTCGGACAAGCCAACCTGGTCAAACCGGTCAGCTGCCGAACTGGTGTGGTCGGTCGGCTTGGGTCCGTACGGCAAAGAGGAGGGGGGTGATGGTCTGCCATGGTCGAACCTCTTAGGGGGTTAACATCAATTTTTTTTACCTCCTTCCTTGTGGTCGAACCCCTATGTGAGACAAAAACACCTTTTCTTCCCAATTAAACCCTAACATTAACTTTGCGTCTCCAATAAATTCATGCATCACATGTATATACGAAATTTACTAATCTTCACATTCTATGTAAAATTAGCTAATTCCTATTGACTCATATTTAAGACGTATCAATATAAGCGTATCATTTTACGCGAAAATTAACAGCACAGTGAAACTGATAAAGCAGACAAACATAAGTCACATTATTCGCTATCGACCTGTGGCTCTGATACCACTGTAGGTTTTTTATGCAAGTTACGTAGCAGAAAGTACAAAAATTTTCCTGATCTAAGCCCTCCATGAATCAGAGGTGAAGATCTCATAATGTGATAAATGAAGTAAGGTTATCTTGTAAGTTTGTGTGATCACAACGTAGAATAGCGTCCACGTCTCTACCGGTCTCCACATCGTAGGAGCAAACTGGAATCTTCTTCACGCATTGTGCTAGTAGGGTAGAAGAAGGGATCACCAAGGAGCTTGATCAAATCAAGCAACACGCACAAGAATGGAGGAGAAGGAGGAGGGGTTCGTCCTCCTTGTAGCCGTCAGCCTCTAGGGGGTTCGACCCTCTCTTGGTCTCCGTCTCTGCTCTGAATATTTCATCTTATGAAATAGAGAGTTAAGGACTAGCCTTTTATAATCAATAACTCCTTATTAATTACAAATTTTCCCCAATACTAATCCTGCCCATACACGGATTAATCTAATAGCCTAATTTTGCCATACAAGGATTAGTCCACTTTGCAATTTAGTCCAACTAAATTTGCATGTTGTTGCTTTTTGATCCTTGATCCTTTTAAACTGTTAATTACTCATACTGATTAACATCCATATCCAGTTCAATCATTTTGGTGTGTGACCCTGCAGGTTCCAATCATGTTGGCAGTAACAATTACAAACATTGAGCAGTGTCTAGCAACACATCAATGCTACCCAACTAATAGGAATAGTCAGTGATATGACAAACCTCTGTGACCAATGTTATTGTGATGTGTTGTCCATTTGTCGCAATATTCAGATTGGACATGAGACACATATGTCACACTCGTATATCCAATACATAGTTTCTCGATCCTGGGAATAGAATTATCTGAACAGATAACAACAATATCATATACCATCTCTAGTTTCTTGATCTGGACATTTAATAAATACTACTCATCGAGTGGTCGCGGATATATACTCCCGTTATGTGGGAGGGAAAAATTGTCTCTACATCAATACCATCTCTCAGCTTGTTTCCGATCATCTCCGATTAGCATATTTATAGTTACCCAGTTACGGTGAAACGTTTGATGATATCAAAACATGATATTCCACAACTAGAGTATCTAGTGACTTCAAGCCAAAGGACTACAACACAATTGTCACTACGAGAAGCACTTGTGACATTCACATAACTCCAATGTGACCTTCTCGTGGTGGGTCAATCCAGTCTCCAATTACTCCTAATGCATACCCATGTGTTAGACTTTATATTTCCATATCAATCTACCCACATAGTAGCCTCCCTGCACTGTGATCGTCCTACTAATCAATATACTTGACTAGGGATGATTTTAGATAAACAACAATTGTAATCTAATGACTTCATTATATTAAATATCTCCATATAATAAAATGAATATTCTAGACAAAACAAAGTTCACACTAAAATGAACTGCCTCTAGGGCATCTACACAACCAGATTGTGGTGGATCTGAGGGTCTTGATGTTCTTGGTTTCAATTTAATTATAAATTAGATGATTTGTTGTAATAGTTGTGGTGAAGAATAAGGAGAAAAACTCTAAGAACAATAACACAAAAAATATCAAGAACATGAACACCAAAAAAATAAAAAATGACACTACACAACATGGGCAAAATCATCAAAATATATAAAGAAGTTACTTTAAGGACCGATTATGACATAATGTTGCTAAGTGTCCTCATTTTTTTCCGTTACAAGGGTGATGTGATGAATTGTTCAAACGTCAAGGGACTAAAGTGTATTTTAACCAAATTATGTGATAGTAAAGTACCGTATTCTCTCTCTAGATTTGTGCTCTCTTCAGAGCTTACACTCTTTCTATATCCCCCACTACTCGTCTTTCCTTCAACCCTTTAATCTTCTACTTTTCTTGTCCTTCTTCGGCCTAATCTCTTCTACTCTTTTAGTTTTGTTAGGAGGTTGCTGACTTCCACTGAATGTTATTGGCTTCTACTTGATTAGCCTTCTAGGGTTGGATTTCCACTGCTTTACCGCCATTGGTTGACAGGTGTTATTGAGGGCTGGTGTTCGCTTCGTATTCTGCTGGTTCTGAGGACATCACTGTAGTGGTTAAGGTGGCTCATCATTACTACAGAGCTCAAAAGCATCAAGGAGTGTTCTAGTTGTTTTGAGAGAACCGAGATTGCACGGCTTAACATGACTGGTTAACTATGGTTTTAGAAGGGTTAAGTCCACATGATTGCAATACTAACTAGGATTAGGGTTAGTCTTGCATGCCGTTAGGTCTCACCAATTGCTGGTCTTCTAGGGTAGACTAGGGCACTGTTTCGGTCTTCTTAGCTAGGTTTTCTTGTGGTTATCTAGTAGTCCTCTCTCTCTTTCTCATTTCTCAATCTCAGATCATGAATGGTGGTAATCCATCTCCTGGCTCTACTCCAGATTACAACATCTTTGATCCTAATTTCATTCCCCTTCCTCGCCACGGCCCAACCATGTTCGTTAACCCGGTTAATGTTCATGCCCTCCGTAACCTATGGTCATCAACCATTGTTGGGAAATTTGTCGATAATAGTCCCTTACCAGTTTCGGTGGTACAGGAAGAAGTTCTTGCACATTGGGGTACTCTAAACATGGTGGTTGTGGAGAAAAAACAAGATGTGTACCTGTTTCACTGTTTGGATAGAGGTGACAAGGAGGCACTGGTGAAAGAGGGTCTCTTTTCCGTCCGGGGGAAAGCACTCCTGGTGAAGGACCGAACGCCGAACATGGTGTTGTCGGAGGTGGAGTTTCCAAGGATTGATGTTTGGATGCAGGTGCTTGGAGTCCCCATGGAATATTTCATCTTCTAGTTGGCGGAGGATCTAGGTAGGGTTGCAAGAGAGGTGGTGTTGGAGTGACAACAGAGTCGTCAACATGGATTATTTCTGTCTAAGGGTTCAAATTGATCCAAGGCAGCCTCTCATTCCAGGAGCTTTTCTGCACTTGCTTGACGAAGAACCTCATTGGATTTTCTTCAAGTATGAGAAAATTTTCAAGGTCTGTATGAAGTGTGGCCGTGTAGGTCATAAGATAGGGTATTGTGATTGGGAGGATTGGATGGTCTTCAGAACTCAGAGGGTCGCTTTCAAGCAGCAAGGTATGGAAATGTGATCCCCCTTTTATTTCAAAATCAGTTCCCACTTTTCACGCCAAGATTGCAGGCGTTTTGTCTGTATGGACCTAACCGTACAACTTCCGTACTGGTTCAGGATCTAAATGAACCTATCCAACCACTCTCCCCCCCTTTCGCCTCTTCAAGTGAAGGATCGTATTATGCCGATGTCTCTTTTAATTCTCCCACTTCGGTTCTTTCACCCATTTCGCCTCGTTCTCCACCTCCGAATCTTAATGCACGTTTAAGTGAGCCAGGAGGGACGAGGGGAGTACTCGAACAGGCGGCTCTGGTCTTGCGCGGCATGATCGCTAGAGGAGAGATACCGGAAGAGAGGGTGGTGGGTGCAGGAGATGAACTTAATGCTTTGGGTTTTCCAAGCGGTTTGGGGGGCTCAAATTCCAAGGTGCATGCAGCTGAGACCGGTTCATTTTACTCGGGTGCAAGTCCCGAGGTACATGAATCGCGTCTGGGGGGAATTCCAAGAGACGGAGAAGAGGGAGGGTCTTCTGGGGAAACAAAAGGGTTAGAAAAAGGGGAAGAAGATAGATTAAAAGGGAAAGGGATTCTTGTGGAGGACTCTTTGCTGCTCTCCTTCGGGGAAAAGATGGTTGGGGGGTTTTGAACACGCAATGGAGAACAAGGAAAGGGAGATAACAGAGGAAGACAAGACCCAGGAGTTGGAGGTTATTGATCACGACGTGGCGGAGGGCAAAAGAGTTCAAGGCGAAACAGAGGCAGAGGGAAGTCAATGCAAGGCAATCATTCTATTAATTGATATCGAACCCTTGATGATTGTCCCTGCTTTCAAGATGGAGATCCCAGATTTCGGTGATAGCGATGAGGAATGGGAGTTAGCTGGAGAGGCGTGGGAGGAAAGATTAGAGAAGAAGCTGGACTATCTTGAAGCCTTGTTCCCTCACATCAAAGAACCTGGGGAGATGGAAGTCCAATCGAAGGAAATCATTGTGATAAGTGATGATGAGGAAGTGGAGGATGGAGCGATGAAGGGTGAGAGTGATAAGCCAGAGATGGTGCCACCGAAGAAAAGAAAGTGCTGGATGGAGGATGATCGGCAAGGAAGGGGTAAGAAATCTCAGCTATCTCAGGCTTCACATTTGATTAATCCCCCGGGTGACTGCCCTCTGTGTCTCTCTCGATCCATTAGTTCTTTGCATTGCATGTCTGTTTCGGTTCCTCTTGGTGATGTTGTTAGGGATTTCAGTTTTTAATACGGGTTTAGGCAGGTTGTCCCGGAACAACCTCCACAGCCTCCATGAGTATCTTAGCCTGAAACTGCAGAGGGGTAGGCCAAAGGTCTGGAGTTCTGAATATTTTTTCTTTGGCCAAAAAATTTAATCCTTCCATTCTTTTCTTATCAGAAACTAAACACTCTGTGGGTTTTGTTAATAGAAGACTTCGTAATTTGGGATGCACTTCATGTGGAGTGGATGCCATTTATAATGCGGGGGGGGGGGGGGGGGGCGCTTTGGGTGGGTTGGAAGCCTTCGGTTTCGGTTCAAGTAATGTCAAGTTCAAAAAAAAATATCCTTCTTTCGGTGATTTTTATGGGTTCTAGAGTGTTTGTTGGAATCTTGTATGGTAATCTGAACCTGGCCTCTAGGAAATCGGTGTGGGGGGAAAATTAGTGGGGAGATCCCTGATCCCCTTATACCCTTCCTCCTTGTTGGTGATTTTAACCAGGTACTTGGGTTTAGGCATAAGAGTAGTCCGTCTAGGCTTTTGGATGCGGGGGTGGCTGTGATTTTGGAGTATCTTAATCAGTGGGGCTTAACTGAGCTTAAGCACGTTGGTCCTTGGTTCACATGGACTAATAACAGGACCTCTTCAAGGCTTACTTTTGAGAGGCTGGACAGGGCTTGGATTAGTCCTGCTTGGCTTGATCTTTTCCCTTGGACTCATCAGCAGAATTTGGGGTTCTACTCATCTAATCACTGCCCTATTCAAGTGCATCTTAGGCCCAAGACTGCTAAGGGCAGTGGTTTGTACCGATTTGAAGCATGGTGGACTAATCATGCTGCAACTCACAAACTGGTCGAATTTGTTTGGTATCTTCCAATTCCTGGTTCTCCTCTTTTTGGGCTGCAACATCATTTAAAAATTGGGGTTAGAACCTTATGTTTTTTGTCCAAACACAATGGATCTCTCTCCAACAAAATTGAAGAGGCTAGGAAGAAGGTTTTATCTTTCCAGCATCTCCTTCCAGACTCTAGGGCTATGGAGGGGTTCATTCAGGATAGGACTGACCTGTATAAGCTTTTAGGGGATCAGGAGATGTTTTGGGCCCAGAGATCTCATAGTAATTGGCTTAAGCTTGGGGATAGGAATACTAGGTTCTTTCATGCTCATACCAAAATTAGAAGGAGTAGGAATCATATTTGGCAGATTACTTCTGAGGATGGGACTATCTACTCCGATGAGAAGGATATTGCAGAATATTTGTTGAGATTCTTTAAAAAATCCTTCAATCCTCCCTGTATTCCACAACATGATCATAGACATTTTCTCCAACATGTTAATCATTTTTTAACCCCAAATCAGGTGGAGTTCTTAAGCAAACCATTCCATGCGTCTGAGGTAAGAGAAGCTGTCTTCAGTATGGGGCCTTTAAAGGCCCCAGGTACTGATGGCATCCCACCTATTTTCTTTCAGAAATATTGGGAGATGGTTTCCACAGAGACTATCACTGTTGTCTTATCTTTTCTTAATTCTGGTCATATGCTTAAGGAGACAAACAAAACTATAATTACCCTTCTGCCAAAGAAGGAGTGTCCAGTGGGTGTTAGGGACTACAGGCCAATTAGTCTCACAAATGTTCTCTACAGAATCATTGCTAAAGTGTTGGCTAATAGGCTTAAAAGGGTGCTACCCTCGTTAGTCAGGTGGAACCAGTCAGGTTTTATTCATGGTAGGTATATTGGAGATAATTTGGCTATTGCCAGTGACCTAACACAATTCATTGAGTCTAGGAAAGGTGGGGGAGATCTCTCTTTTGCTTGTCTTAAGATTGATATGTCTAGAGCTTTCGACATAGTCAGTTGGAGTTTTCTCCAGGCTACTTTGGATCGCTTTGGATTTCCTACCAGATTCACAAGACTCATTATGGAATGTGTTACATTTGTCTCATTAGCAGTTAATGTAAATGGGAACATTACGGAGTTCTTCTCCCCATCATGTGGATTGAGACAAAGTGATCCCCTCTCCCCATTTCTGTTTGTTCTCACTGCTGAGTCTCTTTCGTGGGCCTTGATCAGGTTTGAGGAAAATAACATGCTAAGGGGTGTTAGGAACAGTCAAACTGGTCCATCAATCACTCATCTGCAATTCGCAGATGACTCTGCATTTTTCTTCCAAATTGACACACAGGTGGGTACCAAATAAGAAACCTTCTTCATGATTACTGCGGTCATTCTGGGCAGGAGATTAATACCTCCAAGTCCACTCTCATAGTTAGCCCCAACTGCACCTTCCGCCATAAAAAGAGACTTGCATCCCAATTGGGAGTTCAGCTTGCAGACTCAATGGGTAAGTATTTGTGGTTGGCGGTGGGGGATTTGCAGGCAGAGGAAGGGGTTTTTAGAAGCACTATTGACAAAATTGAGAATAGGTTGTTGGAATAGATGCCCTAGAGGCAATCATATATTTAGTATGAACAATGTTTTGGCTAGAGTATTCATTTATTATATATTGTGATATTTAATATAATGAAGTCCTAGAGGCAATCTATTTTTGTGACATTTATATGGATTTACTATTCATTATATTATCGATATGTTGACATGAATGATGTCCATAGAATATAAATGTTATATTCTTAAATATACCTAGTCCACTATATTGATTAATAGAACGATCAAATATTGACTAGTGTGTGGGTAGATTGATATGGAGATATCAAGTCTAACACATGGGTATGCATTAGGAGTAATGGCATACTGGATTGACCCACAACGAGAAGGATACATTAGATTATGTCAAGTCACAATCGCTTCTCGTAGTGCTAATATAATTGCAATCCTTAGACTTGAAGTCACTAGATACTCTAGTTGTGGAATATTGTGCTTTGATGTTATCAAACGTTACACCGTAACTGGGTAATCATAAAGATAGCTATTGGGCATGATAGGAAGCAAGCTTAGGGATCGTAGTGATGTAGATAGGATTTGTCCCTCCCACATAATGGGATAAAATATCCACGACCACTCGAGGGGTAAGGCTTGTTGAATGTCTGGCCAGACTCAGATAAATCAATATGGAGATATTGATGTTATCTGTTAGCATAAGCATATTCCCAAGATCGAGGAACTATGGGTTGGATATACAAGTGTGACTATTTATGTCTCGTGTCCAATCCGGATATGGAGACAAAGGAAAAGTGCAATATAAGATATTGGGCACAAGAGGTTTGTCGGGATCACTGACTATTTCTATTAGTTGGGTGGCATGGAAGTGTTGCTAGACACCGCTCCATGTTAGTAAAAGTTACTACCAACTAAGTAGAAACCTATGGGGTCACACGTCAAATAGAGTAGAGCTAGATTTGGGATTAATTTATATGATTAATTAATGATAAGGATCATTGTGCAACACCTAGCAAACTTAGTAGGACTAATTTGCAAGGAATGGACTAATCCAAGTTCTTGGAGAACTAGGAAGGAACTTTATGGAAACAACAAGGAGTTGTTGGAGTATATAAAGGAGGCTCTAGCTTCCTTCCCACTTAATGTTCATAACATAAGAGAGTGGGAGAGAAAGCAAAAGAGAGAGCAAGACAAGCCTAAGGCCGAACGCCCTATGCCCGTCCGCCCCCCTTTCCCGTCGGCTCAAAGAGGAGGCCGAACCTCCTCTTGTCCTTGTTGCTTTGATTCCTCTTCCCTCTTCCTCCGGTTCAAGCTAGCACTTGCAAGAAGGAAGAATCTAGATCTCACCTCTAGACGTGGATCAACCGTAGAGACGAGGACATCATTCTTCGTGTGATCTCACAAATCAAAAGGTACACAATACTATGTCCTTTATCATGTTATGATGTCTCCTCCTGAAAATCCGTGGTGGGCTTTGAGTAGGATTAATTTCTTTTATTCCGCTGCGTTACCTACGTCAAAACCCAACATAGGTGTGCAGGGTGGAAGTCATGTCTTTTAAATAAGGCTGGGAGGACCACCCTAGTGAGATCCACCCTTACTAGTCTCTTAATCTACCCTTTCTCAACTTTTCTTTTCCCTCAAGGGTACATTAAGAAGATTGATCAACTTCTTTCTTCCTTCATTTAGAAGGGGTCTCATGATAAGAAGTCAATTCACTGGGTCTCCTGGGAGCAAATGTGTAAGCCTAAGGGTCTGGGAAGTCTGGACCTGAAATCCCCTCCCCTTCTGAACAGAGCCCTTATTGCTAAGAAAGCTTGGAAAATTACTACAAGAAATCCTCGTATTTTAACTTCTTACTTCACTTCAAGGTATTGTAAGAGGAAGGATTTTCTTACTAGAACTACAAATGTGGGTGCGTCCAACGTTTGGAAAGGTTTTGTGGCAGTTAAGGACATGGTTAGAACTAATCTAGAGTGGGATGTGGGTTCAGGAAAAAAACATCTCCATTGTGAAGGACAGATGGATCCCTGATACTCCACCCCTTGAGGGAAGCATTGAGTCAGCAAATTGGAATGGAAGGAAAGTGGCAGATTTAATCAGTATTAATAGAGAGGGTAACAGAGATTGGGATAGGAGAAAGTTGAGAGCTTTCCCACATTGGATTCCGAAACAGATTTTGACTCTCCCGCTTCCTAAACTGGAGTAGGAGGATTATATGGTGTGGACTTCTTCAGGGTCGGGAGCCTTCTCTGTCAAAGAGGCTTATCGCCAACTCAGTAACTCCTTGATTTGCAAGAGTTTATCTGGGCCTATTGAGAACACTGGTAGGACTATTATGGCAAACTTTCCTTGGAAGGTTTTTTGGATGACCAAAACTCCCACCAAAGATCTTATTTTTCTTTGGCAAATTATTCTAAATAGGATTCCAGTAAGGGAAACTCTCCAACGTATTCATCTTAATGTTACAAGCATATGTGTCCTTTGTAAGTGCCACTCTGAGAATGTTGATCACCTTTTCCTTCAGTGCTCTTTTGCGAGAGTCTTATGGTCTTCTTCCCCCATTAGCTTCCATCAACATGCCACCATTCATTCTTTTGCATTTTCTGTGTTCTCAAGCTTCCAACAGCATGCATCCCCAATTAATCTCTGTTGGTTTAGTGCAATCATGTGCACAATATGGACTTCTCGAAATTCAATGTGCTTTAAGGATCCCGAGACTCGGAAGGAGGCTTTTAAATTCACTGTTGTCCAAGCTAACATTATTACATCACATATCTTAGAAGCTTGGAAGGAGGCTCCTAGTGGACAAAAGTCCATTGTTTCTGAGCAAGAGAAGTTTTTATTTCTTAAAGTAACACATTGTCATGCTAGAAGGATTGATGTTTGTGTGTGGACTACAAAGAGAAAATCTTGCAAGAAAGTTTTTTGGAAGGCTGAGAATGGAGGCTTACTTCTTTCTTACCACCACAAGGCTTTCACTTGCCACAAGCCGAACGCGTTCTTAAAGCTATTGTTGATGCTCTGGCTTATATGACTGCTCGGGGATTCTTACATTTTCATGTTCTCTTAGCTGATAAATGTGTCTTTCATTTGTTATCTCAGCTGAGAAAGCAGGAGGAAGAGAGTAAGGAGAACCAGGCAAGGATGTGGAAGAGGAAGCTTGGGGATTTGGATACGATGCTAGCTAGTGTTTGCTGTCTTAGGGTTCAGTTATGTAATCTAACTATGTTTAAGACTTGTTAATCTGGGGCTTTGCTTGTTTTGGTTTTGGTTTTTGATCCGTACAGTTTGGATCCCTCTTGGGGCTATCTACTTTTCTTGTACTTGATCTTTGTGTTAATTGAAGTTCTCTTTTTCATCAAAAAAAATCTTGTATTTGAGGCATAAAAAATAATCAATAAAAAAATTATGTGGGGGAAGCCTATAACTTCAAGAAAGAAAGAAAAACTTCCTAATTCAAAAAAAAAAAAAAAAAGAAAGAAAGAAAGAAAGAAAGAAAAACCAATGAAATTTGGTCAAAGTGGTAACTAGCTTGATTCCGCATAAGCATGTCTGCAATTCAAAACTTTGTGTATGCAAAAAAAATTCACTCTTGCCTATCATAGGCATGCGATACGGTCTGGTCGGACTACAGGAGGGAAGTCCCAAAACCTATTGGACAACCAGAAATATGATCAATCACTAAAAAAAAAAGACCCCAAAACTTTATTTATCTCAAAAAAAAAAACACATCTCATGTGAAAATAGTAAAACCCTTAAAAGTTAGTGTATGTCACCGACTAGGGGACTTGTGTGTTTTTTTGTGTTCGGCAATAAAAACGTCTGGTGTACGTGGTTTTGAGGACACGATATTAGTTAGTATCGCTGGTACCCTCAGATTGCAGAGGTCAACAATTTGTAGCTCTTGATTTTGGTAATTAGACGGCGTAAAATTCATCCCCTTGATTGGTTTTCTGTCTGTTTTAATCCCGCAATTGCATTTGCTCTTAGATTCTGGGCTGAGATCTCTTTCTCTCCATTCAACAATGAAAGAAAACGGATCATCTTGCGCAATGGAGAGAAATGGAGATTTTCCCGAAGAAACTGAGAGCGAACGCCCTGTTCTGGTTTCGAATTTCCTCTTGGATCATGTTGGAGAAGTTGTTCTCACCCTCAATTCATCTGGGTTGTCTTGGAATTTGATTGGGTCCACCAATAATGTAAGCTCTCTCTCTATCCATTTGCTTACAACTTCATCGACCTGCATTTGTTTGGTAACTCTTATGTTTACTCTATTGAATTGCTCATCCGATTTCATCATCGAGAAGGGTTTGGTAGGTACTAGTAATATCGTTGTCTCTGTGTTTGGCTTCTCATGTATGTGGACTACACTTGTTGGCTTATTTAGTTAAGTGGGTGTACTTAATGTTGGTATGCTTCTTGCATTCTGGTCACATTAAGATATCAATTGTAGCTTTTGCTTGCTAATACAATATGAGGTCATATTTAGAGCTTTTTGAGCTGTGGTCGCTCTCAATGAAGCTTCGGATTGAACACCATTCTGGTGAATCTATTACATTTTAATATTTGTCTGTTCATATTTTGCTTGTTTGCTTAACCATCGGGGTCTGTCCCTTTTCCTGCTATTTGATCACGGATTTGATTCTCCTGATAAGTAATAAAGAGAAAGCTACCTTTGTAAAGGGCACAAGGAAGGAATTTTTGAGCATCAAATGCGTGCAAGTATTTCCTCTAGTTGGTTCTCTAAGACCACCTATTTGTTAACTCTCAATTCATCAAGTTCGTACTTTCTGTAACCACGTTTTCATGGTCTCCTCTCTTTCTCTTACCACTATCATTGTGATAAAAGGGCAGTTCATAGATGGCATAAAATGATCGAAGCCGTTTTGGTTCGTAATACTGATCTAGTTTATACTCGAGACTAAACCGATTAGAAAATAATAGTTTACCAATTCAAATTGATTCCCAAATCCCAATAGATATGCAATACTCAATACTTTTCACTGGAAGAATTTAGGTTTGTCTGAACTCTAGAAATATGCATAGGGAGTTTCAGCTGTCACTATGCTACCTCGAAGCTTCACGACATTACATGCTTGCATTTCAGTGCATTTAATAGTGTGTTTTACAACTATTGGTACTTCTTCATATGGGAGCTGAAGGAAAAAAAAAAAGAAAAAGAAAAGTCCTTTCCAAATTTTCTGCAGATGATCCAAGGTAAACTAAGATTATGATGGTTACATAATTATAATAACAGCTAGTCACTTACTTAAACAAGTCTGTATAAAATCTGAACATCCCTGGTCATGTATAAAATCTGAAAATCCCTTAATGTGTTCTCTGGCTTTGTGTCTTCAAGTTTGGGTTGGACCATCTTCACGAGAACATCTCTAACACTCAGACTGTACGGATGGCAATATGAGAGTTTATGTTATAAAGAAAATGACTTTCCAAACTACTTTTCTCACTCTTTCTAACAACCAATCATTTATTAATTAGTGTAAGAACAAAATACAAATAAATCGTCAAGTTTGAAGCATTAAAATCTCAAATATGAATAATAGAGAACCAAAAGAAAAGAAAATGATTGGAAACTTTAACCCTAACATCCTATCTAGCATATGTACAAGTTCATTAATCTCCACTTTCACAAAAGCTGAAGTGTAACACTTCCAACATGAACAAAATATATCTCTTTCCACCAAGCGATGACAACTGTGCGCCATTCCAATTATCCACTACAAACAGATAAACAAGATTTTTATTCCTTTGAAATATCATAATGCAGACGCCAGACACTAGTAACACTTCAGTTTTTTTCCTCATAAAAAATACACTTACTTTAGCTTTGATTTTTTTTTTTTATTAAATCCATTATTAACATGATTTAAATTCAAATAGATTTCCAATACGTATGCAATACTCAATATTTTCACTGCAAGAATTTATAAATGTGGTTGGGTGTTTTCAGCTCCCTTGAATCTTTACGGTTCACTACATCAGTCTTCTTTTAATAGAGTGTGTTTCACAACTTTTGATACTTCCTACTGGAGCTGAAGAGAAAAAAAGAATGAAACTCCTCCCTGAGTGTTGTGGTGAGGATCCCGAGCTTCATCTAAACCTGGACCCGAAGATCATGTTGGGTACATGATTATAAAAACAGTTAGTCACTTAAACAAGTCCGGTTTTGTGGTTTTGTAGTCACTTAAACAGTTAGTTTCCCAAGTCATATACCATTTTCATCTCTTCACAGTTCAGACCGGACCGAAGCATATGTTCTCTGGTTGTGTCTTTAAGTCTGGATTGGACCATTTTCAAGAGAACATCTCTGACACTCGGACTGTACAAATGGAAATAGGAGAGTTTATTTTACAGTGATAATGACTTTACAAACTATTTTTCTCACTATTTTTAACAACCACTTATTTATTTATTAATTGGATTAAAAACAAAAAACAGAAAATAGCAAAGTTTGAAGCATTATAACCTGAAATGCGAATAACAGAGAAGCAAAAGAAAAAAAAAAAAAGAACCTGCAGAGAAACCTGTTGAAGTGATTGGAAACTTTTGCTCTAACATCCAATCTAGCATATGTACAAGCACACTAATCTCCACTTTC
This sequence comes from Linanthus parryae, assembly GCA_023055425.1. Taxonomy (NCBI): domain Eukaryota; kingdom Viridiplantae; phylum Streptophyta; class Magnoliopsida; order Ericales; family Polemoniaceae; genus Linanthus; species Linanthus parryae. The sequence goes on along the minus strand of JALGPY010000008.1, from coordinate 85,383,275 downwards.
ACAGAAGCTGAAGCAAAACACTGCCAATGTGAGCAAAACATATCTCTTTTGTATCAAACGTTCGACAATTATGCTCCATTCCGTAAACCACCACAAATAGATCAAACTAGGTGATTTGTTCATTTGAGAATTCGTAGTGCAGATACCAGCCACTAGTTACACTTACTTTATCTTTGAACTTCTTTTTATTACATACATTTTATATAATCTTTATTGTTCTACAATTGTAATTGCAACAGTTTCTTTTTGGTCTCACAATTTTCTTGGGTACACTTTACTCGACGGTCTATAAAGAAACTTAATGTTCCTATTTGTTTCTTGGAAATTTTGTGTGGGGTAGAGATGATTAACACGTGAGAGGGAGGGCAATGAGCCTAGACACTACTCTAAGACTAAGTCAACTACAAATTCATTTAAGTGTTTCCAACACTATGTTTCTTAGTCAAAATAGAAAAGAAAAGATTACTGAAACTGAAAAGAAAATATGAGAATTGATTTCGATTTTTCACTGACACGTTGAGATTATTAATAAGTGAGAAAAGTAAGAAATGATTGACTTTTCTTGTCTATTATGTTTTGATCAAGTAATTAAAAGAAATGAATGATTTTTTTGTACGTTTCGGAATTCGGCCTTTAACACAATGCCATACAAGTAGACAGGGTCTTCAAAAACTACTAACATTTTTTGGCGAAGCCGCAACCTTACTAGAATAAAGCCTCCATAAGTATAGGTTTCTTACATGTTTAGGTAAATAAAAAATTGAATTTGTAAAATCTAATTTGATCTCACTTCACAAGGCAATGAAGATCATATCGAGGCTATGATAACGAAAAATTGAAATTTATAATTCTTATCTGGAGTCAATTTAATTTGGTTGTGATGAGAAACAAAGGAATGGGTTGATCTTAGTTTCTTTTTTACGGAGGTAGTTTCGGTTTAACCACAAAATCTGTTATAACTACTTTATTTTCTCACCAAATCTCATCACTTTCGGTGAGAAACAAAAATGGAGATTTTTATTCATGTTTAATTTTCTTTCTCACCAATTTTCATGTGAAAACTAATCCAAACATGAGTGAGAAAAATATTTCTCACAATTTTTTGTCTTCTCTTATCAAATCGTTCTGTCCAAACGTAGTGTAGAGGTGGTTAGAGTTCTATGTCCACACAAAGGGATCGATAGGCCCTAACATTGCAAGTTCGAGTCCACAAGTCCTCTAGAGATGCCGCTGGTGTGTTCGTTTGGACTTAGCCAAATTCAAGCTCGGATGTGTCGATGCAAGTTCGAGTGCCATCCATGTGTTAGAGGTGACAAGGCTTAAATATCATGTATCTGCACCAATAAATTGGCTTCCTATTTGGTATTGAGCCTTGATAAAAGACAGAGGCTTCCAAGCTAAAGCCTCTAGATGATATACAAGTTCAAAGTTTTTTTCTTGCCAATGAATAGCTTTTCTCTATTTCGTTTTGAGCCTGGATACATCCATGCTAAGCTTGCATCTGATAGAACTTTTAACCAGCTCTTTTCATTAAGAACAATCTGATTTGAGTTGGTACAGGTATTGGTATAAGATCAAGAAGTCACAAATGTTGAGTCTGAGAAAAAAGAGAGCACTCTAGCGTATGGTTTTATATGTAATATGGCTCGTTATGGAATGGAATGTCAAAACATGATATGTTTGGTAGTTGTTGGGATGATCTTATTGCATGTGATGTTGGAAACGGTTTATTTTTTATCCATACAAACGCAACTCAGATCTTCTATAGCAGTGTATGAGAACGCACAATAAGTATTGCATCAAATTATGCTTGCCGATATGTTCACAGCAATTTGCGGGTATTTATTGCTATGTCTGCTGCCCTCTTCGCAGCCATTAGGCTCTTTAGTTTTCAAAGTTAATCTGTAACCTTGATTTGTTTTCATAAGTTCTGCTGGGTACCTTCTAACTTTGTTCCTCTTTCTGGTGTGTTAGGAAGAAGGAACATCATTTTGTCTGGGAATAAAACTTCCTTCAAATGGTGAAACTGCAATTAAGTTTTCTGATATGTATGCTGTCGAGTTCATAGGGTGTGGTTTGGTTCATGGATCGACTCATGCAAATGCTGGGGGACTGCTTTCTGGTCATACTTCGGAGGTCAAAGACATTCTCATCTTTCATGGCTGATATTTCCTTACTGTACATTAAATGCTTCTATTGTTAAAAGTTTCTATTCAACACTGCAGATTTACCGCTTTACAGTGCATGGAGTCCAGAGGTCAAAGAACCAACCGTTATGGGTGCCTTCTTTCTACACTTTTGGCATCGAAAATTCGGACACATGTCAGATGTGGGTTCATCAGATTACTGCTTCTCTGAACAGAGAAAAAGGTCGACCGAAGAGTCTTCTGGTATGCTAACTTCCCTTGGAGATTGTGGTTCCCTGAGATTCAATTTCTTTCTCACTGGAGATGGATATAGAAATGAACTAGCACAACATTTTTCCAGACTTTTGTTGTGTTGAATAGGTTTTTGTCCACCCTAAGAGCGGAAAGGGGAATGGATGTAGAAACTGGGAAGCAGTGGCTCCTATATTTTCTCGTGCTAAAGTAAAGACAAAGGTAACTCTTCTGAAAGCTTTGTGCATGTCAATGATCCCGGAGCAAAAAATGTATATCATATGTTCCCTTACTACTTTTGCCTGTGGTGTTTATATACTAGCATCCTGTCCAAAATGTTGAAGAGAAGAGTTACTCCTTAGTTTTCTTTCGAATTTGTCAACTATCTCTACACATGTTTTATTGCCTTGATTGAATGGTCCTACTCTGATTCATGTAATAATGTATAGTACCCATACCTGCTTGTGCTTGAGGCTTTTATCGGATATGTTATTAGCTCTACAGGAATCCTTCAGGGTACCATGTGATCATAAATTCATAAGAAAGTAGTCATTGGGGTTAGCCTTACGACGTGGAATGCCTGTGTGGTGGGGCACACTAATCAGATTCTGACACATATTCAGAAATTTGTGGGCTCTATTTGTTTAATGCACATTTGTTCAATTCTGATTGACGCGCCCACCACGCAGGAAGGCCACCATGTTGGGGCTAGCCCCAATGAATGCTATTTCTACATTCATACTGGAGGTAGAGCTTTGGAGCTGTTTGATTTCATTTATGAATTTCCGGTGAACATCTGAAACTTTCTGACACTATTGGGTTAAGTTGGAGTGGGAGAAAAGAGGAACTAAATTTACATTATTTCTGAAGCCTTATCCTTGCCAGTCACCTTAAACTTATAACTATGATTGAATTGCTGCAGTCATTTCATGACCTATTAACATATTGATCTTCTATGAACACTAGCCTACAGGTCTTGATTTATAAGGTGGACATAATAAGGGACACCTATCATATGATTATAGCCCCTTTATATGGTTTCCTAGAGTAGAAGGTCTTAGAGAGAGTATTGGAAAATTGGAAAGCTTTCTAAATTCTCTGTTTCTCAGTCATAATGAATAAGCCATGTTCGTATTTACAGGTAACTCGGTTGGTGGTGTCAGATATGCCATCATCATTGTCATTGGTTATTCTGATGGTAGCATCTAGTTGTCTGTTGCCAAGGCTGGGTTTGATTACTGGCGAATGAGACTTGTTGGCGGGTACCATTTTACTGTCTCGTTTTCAGTTTGTGTAGAATTCAGTTGTCTCTGTTCCCCTACAGCGAGGAGTTGCAGTATTTACAGTGTGTTTTTGTCGGTTTTTGGTTTCCTTAAGGGTGGATTGGGTTCAGCCAAGTCTGTGATTGAGGTGGATCTTGTGATAGAGTTAACATTCTATTATTTCTCAAAAAAAAAATAAATAAATAAATAAATAAATAAAGAGAGTTGACATTCTATTTCGCGATCATTATTTTTTAGGTTTAGGTATTTTGGTCTCCCTGTGAACTCTTCCTTAACATGCAAGAGGATTTTGGTTCCGAAAGAGATAGGAAAGGTTAAGTTTCAATATCTTTTCTAAGGGAAAACATTAAGAGCAGAGTCAAGTAAAATGCATGTCTTACATCTTGCTATTATGACACTGGTATCAAAGTTGATCAGGGTGTGTGGAGTAATATTTGGGGGTTGTCTAGTGAGCAACTTTGGAACAGTCCTGCAAGCTTGCTGTTGGCAACTAAGAAGCAAGCTGAATTCTCAGGAGTTACAGTTTCTTAAGAAGCAAGCTGAAAAATTGGGCAACTGAAGTGCCTTCGACATACAAAGTGGCAATGAAGGCACATGGTATGGCAGGCTTGATGGTTTCCGAAACGCTGTGCAGTTTCTGGAGGAGATCTCTTTATTTTTTCTGCCCACAACATTTCAAGTCGAATTCAAAGGTCAAATGAGTATGTGCAAACAATATCCTCATCAGCCTTGGAGGATCCATATACGTCCAGTATTCCAGCTACCTGCTTAAAGGAGCAAATTCTCGTAATTGCTGCAAAAGGTGTTTCACATGAAGAGTTATCTAGACCTAGGTAGCACTACAAACGGGGTCACACAAGACTTGTTAGTGATTGACTATTCGGTGGTCTCCACGTTGCCATAAAGGGCTAACTAGTGAACCACCTCAAGCGAGACCGAAACATTACCGACTTTTACATACCCTGAAAAGATGTCAAGTTACCTTCTGGTGCCCGTTCCTTCGCCTGATGAAGGAAACCTGGACCCTCATTTCTTACATATTGTAGCTCTCTCTCTCTCTCTCTCTATATATATATATATATATATATATATATATATATATATATATATATATATATATATATATATATATATACACTTACTCTGTTGATATCAGATAATTGTAGAGTGTTCTGGAAGACCTATTCTTCCTCTGTAGCTGGTCGTGGCATAATCACATGGGTTGCTTTGAGAGGCATTCAGAACTGCAGAATAAATTTTGTCTAAAATTGTGATCTACCCAGACAATCAGAACACATCTCAATTTGCTTACTAGTATAGTACATTAAGTGGGCATCTTTGTGGGTGTACGACATGAAAAAGTAATCTAAGCCAGGAAGATTGGATTTTCGGAAATTGATTTAGACGTTCTTTCCTATGTTACCGGAAACGCTGGATTGGTCGCATTTCCCTTTTCGGGGTCGCACAACCTGAAACGGGTACGTTTGCGATCTGGAAAGCAAATAAGGCGACCCAAAATCTTTTAACATAATCGGGAAGAAGATAGTTTAGCCGTGATGGTCGCAAGACTATTTGATAGTTTACCTGCCTATTTCATGACATTTTGTTGATGGTTTCTTCCTCTACGCGACAATAATTCTGGTTAATCAATCACAATTGCACTGCATAAGATTTTTATTTGAGTATTTTTAATGATGTGCTTATACTTATTTTTGTGTATTTTCCATTGAAGCAAATTATGTCTGTAGTTATGCAAAGGTATTATAGGTAAACCATCCCTCACTCGAGGAACCATTCGGAAGAAGCCTACCCCAGTGTACCCGCTTGATACGAGCCAGGATACGACCACGGTGCGACGTTTCGATCGGATTACTTGTCAGCCAAGTTATCTGAAGGATTATGCGATTTAGGTAGTTAATTTTCATCATTATTCTAATTAGTTTTTAGGTAATGTCAGGATAGTTGGAGTCCTAGTATGAGTCGGACAACGGAATGTTTCTAAGTCCAGGATTGTCTAGTAGTATTTAAAGATAGGTCAGGTCAGTTTATTTATCTATCGAATTGAATGGATTGAGCTATTTCCGTAGAACCCTAGTTTTAGAGATTTCAGCGTCTCGAATTGCTGAGCCGGAGATCGTAGCTTCTCGAACTGCTACAATATCGGTAGCACTAGCTATGACCCCTACCTTGTCATATCACGTTCCGCGTCCCCGATCACGTACCACGACGACCAGCAATCCTGGTAACTTAGGTCCTTTCTGGTGAAAGAAAGTATTCGTTCGTGAGATATATTTACCCTCAGCAATCTTTTGAGGGAAGCTTATAGAGTAATGCCAAGTACTTTTTCCCAAAAAATTCAAGGGCTTTTGGGAATTCTTCTATATTGTCTCTTGAATCTTACGTTTCATAAGTAAAGCATGTCTAGAAATCTATTTGACATATCCCTGCCATGTCGATATAATGAATTTTGTTTTCACTCCACTACTAATTTTTGCATCAAGTTATTGCGTCTTATATTGGATTCATGTACTAATTGCTAACGGCAAATATAAGCTAAAAGTTCAGAAATCGGATATGAGTTATCACCGAGTTTCGACATTTTGTTTATGTGCTCATTCTGACATTTATTAACGTTTGTGTTAGGTGATTGTCACAGAGAGGGCAGGACAAGCTCTTGACATTATGTCCAGTATTACAAATAAGGAGCTCAACTCATACGATGGTGCCATAGCTGTTGTAAGTATTCATTAGAAGCCTATGGATGTTTGAGTCTGATTCCATAATTTTTGTGATTCTGACTAATCGAACTCAAGTAATGATACCTAGTACTTACGTAGCTTTTGATGTTCTTAGAGCTTACCTGGGCCTGATTCTTCAACCTTTGTATCCTGTACCTGGCATTTGGAACTCTAAGAAGTTGACTCTGCTACTGATTTTGAGTTATGTATTACAGATTTTGTTACCATCACATAGTGCAATTGACATTTCATGAAAAGTACAGTATTTCAACTTGATGGCAGTTTGTTTTGTTGCTTATTTAAATTTATTGTAGTCTTCATCAATCCGCCAGTATTGCATAGATTCTCACCTTACAGTCCCTGTCGCTTCCTTTCTTCATTTTACTCTATTGCGAGTTTGAAGCTACTTTAAGCTGCTTCTGCAAGTTGTTGCACGTTGGCTTCAGGGAAGGAGCTTATCTAAATCATTAGGAAGCAAACAACTTAGTTTTACATTTCTTTGGAGCCTAGATTCCAACGTTTTGTGTCAAATTACCCTCAGAACTTTTTGATATTATATTGAATAATAACTACTGTAGATCAAACATTTCACTTGTCGTCATCTGCTTCTGAAGCCATGTCTGCACGTTATGATGGCCGATATACACTCAGAACTTCAATATCTCGTCCCACGTAGGAAAAATGTCAAAAAGAAATCTCTGTCAGGGATTTCTAAACTGGGTCTTCTGGCTTCAACAAAGTTCAAATGTTGTTCCCATCTAGCTAGAACAGAAAGTTCAAAGAAGTTATTATCCACTGTGTCACACTGTTCAATATCTTTTGTCCTCCAATATTTCCTTTCATTTCTAAAATATGTGTGAATGGTGATTTCTTGATTGATCATCTCATGATGGATGGAAGAAAAGGAAATTAGGTTCCATAAGATTTAATATTTCTTAGCCATCGGTTTGATTATGGTCCCTCCAGGAAAATAAGTCATCTGCATTGATCCTTCTGTTATATGAGGTGTGGATTTGTCATTGGAAATGTTAGTTTTGTATATGGTTTAACGGCAGCTGAACTAGACCTTTTGGACATTTAATTCTTGTATTGGTCTCTTGAATTTCCTATTTCCAGTAGGCTGAAGTCCTCATTGATCTGCTAATCCTCTTTCCAATTTCTGCTCTTTTAACGGTTTGCTTCTAATTTGACTTGGTTTTAGGGCGGTGATGGCTTTTTCAACGAGATCCTTAATGGGTTACTCTCTTCAAGACTGAAGGGTTCTTATCCGCCAACTCCACCAGATTTTATTCTTTCTCTTGAAGACAATGATACCAAGGTCCATGTAAATGAAATTGTTGCAAGGACTTCAGATCACATTGAAGCAACTTCCCCTCTTCTCCCGGGTTCAGGTCTGAATGACTCAAGATCAACGAACTGTGGTATGTATCATACTAATTCAACTCTTTAAGAAGTCTCACTATTTCATTCCAGAAATTCAATAGCTCATCGTGAATTTTTTTTATGCAGGAACCGAAGTTGCTGATTTCGTTACAGGTCAGTTTATTCATACCGTGCAACATAAGAAGATTGTACTAAAATGTCTCCCCTGTTTCTTCTATACTTGTACCAAGTGAAAGTGGGAGAAATCTTCCGTAGTTTTTCATTGATTATTCACACCTTTAAATAGGTAATTACAACACTAATTACACAAATTAGTCCTCTAGTAATTACAAAACGAGTCCTACAACTATTACTCCCCCGCAGTCGAAATTGTAGGCGTGTTCGACTGTAGGCGTGCCAACACTGAGACTGGAACGAAAGCGCTGGAACAAGAGCCGAGGAAGACCCTTGGTGAAGATGTCAGCGTACTGATAATCTGCTGGAATGTGCAACACGCGAAGTTGACCCAAACGTACCTTCTCACGTACGAAGTGTAGATCAATCTCAACATGCTTAGTGCGCTGATGCTGAACAGGATTACCAGAGAGATAGACAGCACTCACATTGTCGCAATACACAACAGTGGCCCGAGGCGGGGTGACACGAAGCTGGAGAAGCAAATTCCGGACCCAGCAGAGTTCGGAGACGGCGTTAGCAACACAGCGATACTCAGCCTCAGCACTAGAACGAGATATTGTGGCCTGTCGCTTGGACGACCAACTCAAAAGATTGTCTCCATAGAAGACACAATAACCAGAAGTGGAGCGACGCGTGTCCGGACAACCAGCCCAATCGGCGTCAGTGTAGGCAGTGAGGGAATCAGCAGCGGAGGCAGAGAGCCGAAGACCATACTCTAGTGTCCCACTGCTGTAGCGCAAGATACGCTTCAAAGCATGAAAGTGCGGCTCACGGGGGTCATGCATGAAGAGACAGACCTGCTGAACGGCAAACTGGATGTCTGGTCGAGTGTACGTGAGTTACTGCAAGGCCCCAGCAAGGCTGCGGTATAATGTAGGATCAGCAACCGGCGGGCCAGATGAAGCTGTGAGTTTACTCCCTACCTCAACAGGGGTGGCAGTAGACTTACAAGTCGACATAGAGGCACGACGAAGAATGTTGGTCGCATACTGATGCTGAGACAGGAACATGCCATATGAATCACGGGTGACAGTGATGCCCATAAAATGATGCAGATGGCCTGGATCAGTCATAGCAAACTCTCCAGAGAGCTAGGAGACAATCTGATCCAAGACAACCGGAGACGACATAGTGATGACGATATCATCCACATATAACAGGAGGTAGACGATGTCCGAGCCACGACTGTAGACGAAGAGAGACTCATCACATGAGCAACTAGAGAAACCGATAGTCTGTGTGAGGACGGTGGAAAATCGCTGAAACCAAGCACGGGGAGCCTGCTTCAGACCATATAAGGATTTGCGTAACCGGCAAACAAAGTCAGGATGGCGTGTGTCGCGGTAGCCAGAGGGCTGATGCATGTATACCGTCTCAGAGAGATCACCATGAAGAAAAGCGTTCTTGACATCCAGCTGACGAAGAGGCCAAGAGCGCGTGACGGCAATGCTGAGAACTGTACGGATGGTGGTCGGTTTGACAACCGAGCTGAAAGTCTCCTCACAATCGATCCCAACCATCTGGGACTTCCCATTAGCTACCAATCGCACCTTATAGCGCTGCAGACTGCCATCAGTGCGAAACTTGTGGCGAAAGAGCCACATAGATCGTAGAACATTAGCCCCTCCCGGGCGAGGAACCAGATCCCAAGTGTGGTTCGTAACCATAGCTCCAAACTCATCATCCATGGCCGCTTTCCAGTGAGGATCCGACAATGCTAGGATGGGGGATTTGGGAAGGGGCGAGATGGGTCTGGTGGCTGGGCCGCTAAAGTGAGACGGGTGACTGGTTTGACGATGCCATGCATGGATCGGGTGGTCATCTGGAGAGGGATGAAGAGGAGAAGTAGCCACTGGGCTTGGTGTGGGTGACTCAGGAGGGTCAGGCAACACAGACACAGATGGTACAGTAGGGGGGCGAGTGGACACAGACCGACGGACGTAGTGCTGAGGAAAAGGTTCCACAAGGGTCCTGGACGGGGAAAGCTGTGTAGGTTTCCTAGTAGGTGCGGGTGGTGATGTGGGTGCCCTAGGAGGAGTGGGTGAGGGTGTGTGGCCCACAGGGTTATGAACACGATAAGTGAAAAGGGTAGACGGAAGACTATCATCGGGATCAGACGTCCTGTGAACAGAGGGAGACACAGACCCAGGAGAAGAGAAAGGAAACACCGTCTCATCAAAGGTGACTAGAAGTGTGAACCCGCCCGGTACGCAAGTCGAGACACCGGTACTCACAATGATTAAGAGGGTACCCCAGAAAGACACATCGAGCAGAGCGTGGTGCAAGCTTGTGAGGAGGGGTGGCAGAGAGGTTCGGGTAGCACAAACACCCGAACGTGCGAAGGTGCTCATAGGATGGTGAGCGACGGTAGAGGGAAATAGTAGGGATAACGTTGCAAAGGACTTTGGTGGGAAGAATGTTATGGAGGTAGACAGCAGTGAGAAGAGACTCGACCCAGAGGGAGGCTGGAAGAGAAGCCTGAGCTAGAAGAGAAGCCTGAGCTAGACTGATGTCATTAATTCTACGAATCATGCGTTCAGCTTTGCCATTTTGAGATGACGTCTGAGGACACGCAAACCTAAAGACAAGACCATGATTAATGGCGTGAGAGTGAAAAGAGCCATTATCAAATTCTCCACCAAGGTCACATTGGAAACTCTAAATGGGACGCTCAAATTGAGTTTGGACGAAGGTAGTGAATTGTTTGAATTTCGATATCACTTCGCTTTTCTGTTTAAGTGGGGAAAACCCAGAGAAAATGTGTATAGTCATCTAGAAGTAGTAGGTAGTATTTGTAGTGCGATTTGCTTAATACCGGAGATGTCCATAAATCACTGTGAACAATGTCAAACGGACTAGTAGTAGAAGTAGAAGGTAAAAAAGGCAAACACACATGTTTACTTATTTGACAAGCATGACAAAGAGTTTCTGAATTGTTCCCACTACAAGTAATGAAATGACTACTACGAAGCGAATCTAAAACTTGACGCCCGGGATGACCAAGGCGGTTGTGCCAAACTGAAGCAGGGAGAGCAGCAAACGAGACAGGAATGGACGACGGTGGTGGACCAGGCTGGAATGGATAGAGATCACCCGAACTGTTGCTCCTCTGTAAAAGAGCTCCCGAACCTAGGTCCTTCACAGAAAAACCAAAAGGGTCAAACTCAACAGAAACCTGATTGTCAGTGGTAAATTGACGAACATAAACTAAGTTTTTGATAACATTTGGGGTGAGTAAGACATTTCTAAGGTGAAGGGAACGGGTGTTGGTGGTAAGGGTGTGATTGCCAGATCCTTTCACTGGAATGCTAGAGCCGTTTCCCACAAGTATGTTAGGAAAATGACAAGATGGAGAGAGAGAGAAGAGGATACCTGACTGCGGAGTGAGGTGAGTAGATGCGCCGGAATCAAGATACCAAGTCTGAGCCGGGACGCTGAGTGTCATGCCTGAGAGCTGAGAACCCAAATCAGTAGCAGTCGGATGGCCAGAAGCAGCTGTGAGGGCCTGATGACGCGCGGCCGGTGGTGGACCGAGAAGGCCAGCATGACTAGGCCGTGGAGTACTCCAGCCCATAGTCGGATAAGGGCAGGGAGGCAGGGGCACCAAACCTAGGAGCCTTGGGAGCCCGAGGGTGCAGCAGGGGGTGTCGGAGCAGCTGGTTGACCACCCCCTGTCCCGGATTTGCGACGTCCGTTCCTGCCATTCCGACGCTATCCGCCGCCATGGTTCCCATTCCCGCCACTGGAGTGGCTGCCGGATTGAGGAGGGGTGGCATTCGGTTGTCAGTTCGAAGGAGTCGAAACCAACACCTGATGCGGGCTAGGATGGACCGGCTCCTGTCGAGCAAGAAGACGCTCGTGTAATCGTATCATGGAAACAGCTGAGAGATACTCCGGAAAGGGACGAGTCTTCTGAATGATCATGACAACCCCGGTGTAGGCAGGAGTGAGACCGTTGGTGAGCTGTATACCCAACTGCTTGTTCGAGATTGGAGAACCGACATTCCCACGATCCGCTAAGTTCTTGAATCTGGTGCAGTAGTCGTCGAGAGACGAACACTGGTCCATGCACAGATTGACGAACCCAATTCCAGTTCTGCTAGTCGGGATCCCTCATTGTCATGAAACAAGTTCTCCAACTTCAACCATGCTTCTCTAGCAGTCTGACAAGAGGTGAGGATAGCAAGCGCTAAGTCGTCACTGATCGTTTGGTAGATCCATGACAGGATTACCGAGTCAATAGAGCTCCAGATAGGATCACTGTCAGCAGGTGGCGGGTCTTTGTCAAGATGATCCGAAATGCCAAAGGAGTGCGTTTGGATGCGGAAGAACGTAGCCGAGTGATCGTACTGTACATTCTCATTGTCCAGAATGAAACGTACACGTTTCTCAATGTTTGTAACCAGGAAGACGGGGTGAAGCGGCTCCTTGGGGTTGCTGGAGGAGGCTGTGTCGGTGGTGGAAGACATGGCGTTGGAAGGAGAAGTGAAAGAGGGCTGCTGCTAAATAGGGCTGCTGCAGAAGCCAAGCCGAAGAGACACGGAGCCGAGCTGGAGAAGAAAACGCGGAAGCCGAGCCGAGAAGAAAACGCGGAAGCCGAGCCGCTGCAGTGAGCCGACCGCGTGGATCTGAGCCGAGTTTGGAGCTGGCGCGTGTATCGGCGTGTTGGGCGAGCCGAAGTCTGCGATGATGCGTGAAAGCGCGTTCCGCCGGAGCTTGCAGAGAGATCGAGCAGGAGGCTCTCGTCCGACGCAGTGGGCGATCGAGATGCAATCGTCCGACGGCGGGAATGGTGCTGCTAGGGCTCGGGTGGCAAGCGTTGAGCAGCGGATCGGTAGAGGAGCAGAGCCGACCGGAGAAGGAGGCCACCGGAGAAAGAGGCGACGTTGCAGAACGTGGCCGGAGGAAGCTGGAGTAGCAGTGGCGGCGGTCGTCCGAGAGGGAGGACGACGGCAGCCTGCGGTGGCGTGAGGCCGGCGACGGGAGGGTAAAAACAGAGATCTAGGGTTAGTGCTCTGATACCATGAAAGTGGGAGAAATCTTCCGTAGTTTTTCATTGATTATTCACACCTTTAAATAGGTAATTACAACACTAATTACACAAATTAGTCCTCTAGTAATTACAAAAGGAGTCCTACAACTATTACCAAGACGAGTACTTTTAGCGGTAGTCTTGTTATAGATAGTGTCTAATCCTTTACTATTGTTTCCCGCAGACCAAGTTCCTGAGTTTTCTCTCCCAAACAAATGGTTTAGATTTGGCATTATTCCTGCGGGCTCTACTGATGCCATTGTAATTTGGTAATTCCTTGTGCTTCCAGTTTCACTTTTTTACGTATGGGCATAGATATTCTGGTTATGATGCTGTCATCTATTCAGTTTCATCAGCTCTGATTTTTGTAGCCTCGTCTTTAAGGATTACTTATGTATCATACATTCTCTTGCTAAATAAAGTCGCACTTCTAAGTTTTATAGTCCATATCTGAGATATGTTCTTATTTGTGGTTGCACTTCAAAACTTTCCCCGTTTATGAAGTAAAGAACGAAATGCATCAGATGTCATTCATATGCATATTCCAGCAATCGTTAGAGGTTTTCCTTTCAGTAACTTAATTATCCATGTGCAGTATCTAATAAGAGGAAATACATGTACGCGTTCTTGATATAAATGAGGGATTTGGGCGCTCTTACTGTTTCTACAAATGTTATTCTGAGTCAGTCGATTATTGTGTACTTAAGTTCTTTTTCTCCAATTATCTCGAAATTGCCGATACATCATCATCCGTACCACTTGTTTTGCTGAAGGTGCATTCCTTAATGTTTCTGTCGTATTGCTTTTTTCGCGATGAAAACAGTTTGTAGAGATGAGTTTGACTTTTAGAGTAGTACTCTAGCTGATTAAAAGCACTTGCCTGCAATTTTGTTGCAGTACTACTGGAGCTCGAGATCCAATAACATCTGCGTTACATATTGTCCTGGGTAAGAAGGTGCGAATTGATATAGCTCAAGTTGTCAGATGGAAAATGTCGTCGACATCCAAGGATGAACCCTGCGTGCGCTATGCAGCTTCTTTTGCTGGGTAATTTCTCAGTATTACCTATTTCCATTTCTTGTGAAAAGTGCCATGCATTTCTTATTGAAAAATTATCCTTTTGTATTTCATGTGAATCGCTTCGATTTTGTTCTTATTATCACGCAAGCAAAATAGTTTCAATGGAGTCCACTTTGTTGTAGCTGTAGTATTTATGTTACCCATAATTCCATAAAACGTGGAGGAAATGGTAAAGGTAACATTTCTCTTCAGCATGAAGTGGACATTGTGTGCGCCTATGCGCCTCTGTGGGTGCGTAGAGGGGGGTGACTGGCAACATTGACGGCAGGGTGACCTGCGCACCTGTTAGTGGTATTCACGATATATTCATGATTCAGTAAATAGATCTCATTTCACAGCTTAGAATCTAGATTGCGCAACTATCTATACATATTAAAGGGAGATCACGTGTACGGAAAGCTCTTTTGCTTTCTAGAATTGCCCCCACAGCTTTGCAACAAATATTTGGGTAATCCTTTTTATTTGTTTCTCCAATCAAATACTTTCAGCAACTTAGTTTATTTTATTTCCACTTGCATTTTCACACTCACTGTGTCTACATGTATATTGTTAATGACAAGAAACTATCTTTAGCAAGTGTCGTTTCTGCCTTTCATTGTTTTCTGCATCAAGTATTGGGTTTAAAAATTTGTTCCTAATGCGTCAGTGTAAAATTTTCAGGTATGGCTTTTATGGAGATGTCATTACGGACAGTGAAAAATTTCGGTGGATGGGTCCAAAGCGATATGATTATGCAGGAACCAGGGTCTTCCTGAAACACAGGTATTTCTCTCCATATCCTATCTTTGCTCTAATGGAAGACTGCAAACTAATAAATACCTAAATGAGGATGAATCCAGCTTTCTAAACATAGTGCTTATTTCAGCAAGGGTCTCTAATGTTCTATACTGATGCCAGAACAGAGAAAATCAATTGAGGAGAACAGAGAAAATCAGATTTAACTGAGAAAATCAATTGAGGAGTTAATGTATTATGAAGTAATTTAATTTCTCTAATCTTGTGACTTCAGATTTCTTGGTGGAAACAAAAAGCTGATAGATGAGAACATTTTCACTTGAACATATTTGTGCACAAGATAAATCTTCCATCCTACTGATGTCAGAATGGATCATGAACATAGAGCGTTTTGGGGATTGCTTATTGTATATGTCTTTTCTTTAACAGGTCATATGAAGCAGAATTATCATACCTAGAAGCTGAAGACAATGGTCCAGCTTCTGTGGGAGTTTCTTCTCAAAATAGTAGGAAAAGAGCACTATTTGGCAGACCTAAAAGATATGAAAGAACAATTTGTCGTGTCAACTGTGATGTGTGTAACAGAAATGTAATCTGCACTTCACAGGCTGCTCCTATTCAAAACGCAGGAGAACTAAAATGGTCAAAATCCACAGGTCGCTTTCTTAGTATTGGTGCGGCCATAATATCCTGCCGAAATGAAAAGGCACCTGATGGTTTAGTGGCAGATGCACACCTTTCAGATGGTTACCTGCATCTAATATTGATCAAAGACTGTCCTCGTGCACTATACTTGTGGTACTCTCTCTCTCTCTCTCTCTCTCTCTCTCTCTCTCTCTCTCTCTCTCTCTCTCGATCGATCGATCGATCGATCGAGCAGTTGCATTTGTATTTGCATTCTATAAATTACCTTCTTTCCTAAATTTGTTGTGAATGAGTGACTAGATTAACAGGTTGATCTCAGCATTTCATTATCATTGGCTCACAAATATTTTTTGGGCTAAGTCAACCTTAGCAAGTGAATTCACTACATTTATCTGAAGATGTTTGATAAATTTGTGCAGGCATCTTATGCAGCTAGCTAAAAAGGGTGGCCACCCCCTAAATTTTGAGTTTGTGGAGCACCACAAAGTATGCATCTCTTATCCAGTTTCTTCTTAGTGTGATAACATTGTTACGCGTTAAATTTCATCTTATATCTTGTGCATCATTCAGACTAGGGCTTTCACATTCACGTCTTCTGGGGAGGAGAGTGTCTGGAATGTAGATGGCGAGCTCTTTCATGCGCACAAACTGTCAGTACAAGTATTAAGAGGCCTTGTAAACTTATTTGCCACAGGCCCTGAGGTTTGAGAAGACTGACTCCTCAAACATGTATTATTATCTCCAATGTATCATGTTGTAAGTTCACTACCATTAAAAAAATCCACCATATCATTCGTTTTCTTCAACTTGTAGTAATATTCAAATTTTGATATTGTATAGCTGGATTGTTCAGGTTTGGAACCTTGCCAATTTCGGGTTCCAACGAGACAGTAGTTTGACAGGGCATCTTGATTTTTTTGTTTCTAGAAGGCTGTATATCTCCAAATGATTAGCGATTCAGTACAAAATTAATCAAGACAATGAGTATTTCTCTTCATTTTAAGCTTCATTGTGGTTCTATCATACTTCGTTTCATTATTAACAAGACAGCGAGATCATTGTTACTTCATTTTATAACTATTTGAAGCTGCAATAGAAACTCAGAAACCCTGGAGAAGCATATAGTCCGGAATTTACTAGTGAAACTATCATATAATATTACCCTCTTCACCTCTAGAGTAGTCTCTTGGTACTGAAACCTTAAGGTGAGGATGATTAAACTAGTAGGCAAAGGAGACGTGTTACTACTAGTAGGCAAAGAAGATGTATTCTGGACTGAGCTACCTGGGAGAACAAATCTTGAGTGCCATTTCGCTACAATAATACAATCAGTATAATGAAAGATCGCACACGCATTTGACCAGGGGTGAGTCAGATATTCAAGGGTTGTATGCTAAGCATCATATTGTACATTCTTTTCCGATGTATTTGATTGTTATAAAAATTAAAGTAGCATTGGCTTAGGGCCTTCAGGTGTAACCCAAAGCCATCTTGAATTCGTACACAAACAAATGGAACACAACCTCCAGATTCACCAACCAAATCACTTTTGCCAAACATAATAAGGAGAGAGAACTTTATGTTTCTAGCAAAACTAAAAGTTATGGAGGAAGACTCAGTGACTCAATTCTTCACATGCTCTCACTAATAAATTGGATTTAATTGGAGGGTGAAGTTATTTACATCGGAGTAGAAATAACTCGGACCATAAATTTTCTTCATTCAAGCAACTTGACTAAGGATAACCTATGCATGATATAACTTCAGGCCGGACATTGATCATCGACCTAAAAGACATCCCTTTTTATTCTAAATTCTGTTGGTTGCTCCTAGAATATATATATATATATATATATATATATATATATATATATATATATATATATATATATATATATATATATATATATATATATCTCTTCATAAACAACTGAATCTGGCCAGAAGTAGTTATGATGGAACAATTCCTTCGTTACATCAAAACGGAAGACACCATTTCTATCATACGCAAGAATAGCGCATCCATCATCAATCAGAAGCATTTCCTTGTCATATGTATGCCAGAAGTAGTTATGATGGAACAATTCCTTCGTTACATCAAAACGGAAGACACCATTTCTATCATACGCAAGAATAGCGCATCCATCATCAATCAGAAGCATTTCCTTGTTTTATATATATATATATATATATATATAGGGGCGGACCTATGTAGGGGCAAGGGGGGGCAGTTGCCCCCCTCAAATTTTAAAATGTCCACTAGTACCCCTAGTTTTATAGATTTTTTATGGCTAAACTAAATGGAATATAGGATTTTGCCCCCCTGAATTTTTAAACTGCGCCCAAGTGGTTAGTTGGTGTAATTGACAAATCCAAGTATACACGGGTTCGATTCTCCTCCTAGACAACAATTTTTTTCATTCATTTTTTTAACCCATTTGCCATTTTACAATTAACTCATCGAAAAAAAAGAACAACTTGTGAGTTGTGTTCATTATTAATTTGATGTTTTTGTGTGTAATTTCTTATGAAATATACCGACTTTTGACCGTTGACTTTGACTTTTGATTTTGACTTTTGACTTCGCGAATCTTGCCCTGGCTGACTAGATTTCCTGGCTCCGCCACTATATATATATATATATATATATATATATGTGTGTGTGTGTGTGTGTGCGCGCGCGCGCGCGCGCATGTGTGATGCACCGACAACTTAAAAGCAGGGGCAGACCTAGCTAGGGAGGGACTGGTGGGGGCTATAGCCCCACTCAACTTTTTTATTTTACAATTATATCCCTACTTAAAAGAAATTTGAATTTAGCCCCCACAACTATATTGCATTAGATGATATATCCTTATTATTTATTTAGTCTACAGATTGGCCCCCATTATTTAATCTATTTTTACTTAATTTCAATTTTTAACCCCCTACTCATACATATTCCTGAATCCGCCATGCTTAAGAGGATCTCTGTTGATTGTAAACGGCTGGGTGATTCATATATAGAGCAACAACAATGCACCCAGATCGAAGATATTCACTCCGCAAAACCTTTACGTAATTACTTAGGTAAAATTGCACTGGAGGTACCCATATTTTGCAAAACCAGCAAGTAGGTATCCAAATTTTAAAATCATGCACCAAGGGTACCCGAATTTTCAAAATCGTGCACCGGAGGTACCCAACGCTAACTGTCGTTACACTAAGTGAACGGAATTGACACGTGTCATCCTAGTCACCCAACAGGTAGACTAAATTACACCGGAGGGGCCCATAGTTTGCAAAAATAGGCATGTAGGTACCCGAACTTTAAAATCGGGCACCACCGGTCACAAAGTTCGGATTTTCGTGCAAGTGGGTACCATTCCGTTAACTTTATGTTAACTTTCCATCTATATTGGACGGAAAAATATAAAAATACTATTGTACTCCTTATTTTCACCTCCAACTTTTTTTAAAAATACAAGTTTTACTAACAAATTGAAAGAAAATACAAAAATATATAATTATTTCATATATGTAAGATAATGAAATCTATTTAATCAAAACTACATATTTTTACATCATTTTAAGATATGAAATATGTTTTATTAACATATATCCGTCAATCTTAAATTCTTTAACTTTTTTTTTTAACAAAAATCTCAAAATTTCATAATCTCAAAATGGAAAGTTAATGGAAGGGTACATGTGAAATTATCAAAGATAATTTTATATTACTGTTTTATTAAAAAAAATACATATGAAATTATGAAACTTCGAGATTTTTTTTTTAAAAAAAACTGTTAAAAATAAAGCTAAAGACTTTAAGATTGACAGATATATGTTAATAAAAACATATTTCACGCTTGAAATGATGCAAAAGAAAGGAATTGTGATGAAATATGCATTATCTTACATATTTCAAATTATTAAATTAAAATTTTATTAGTTTTAATCTTCTTTAAATTTGTTAGTAAAATTTGTATTTTAAAAATTTTGCAAGTGAAAATAAGCGGTACAATAGTCTTTCTATATATATAACCAGATTTAAGATCAAATTGTACCAGGAATAAAGCTCTAATTGCCCCAAAATCAATTGGACTAATAGAAAGAACTCATTTTGTCCTCAACTATACCATCATCAGTTTTTTTACATTGGAAACACCATCCATTAAAAGAACTAACATATCTCTTTTTGGCTTTTCCTTTGAAGCTTATGAGATTTCTTTTACAGTTGTGGAGTATGAACTTGTGTTATTGACGAACTGTTGATAATTTGTAAAACAATTTTTTGGTTTGGGTTTATTTTACAATTAAATTACTTGTTTTCATCAACAACAACAAATATATCTAGCTAACTTTTTTGGTGGGATTCAATAACTTTATTGTTTGAAAACTCATGGTTTTTGCTGAAAGGATTATGGGCAGGTATGGGTCAAGAGAGGCAGACGATTGTGGTTCGACAGCTGTGTAGCAATTCAAAAACTTCTGATCTGATTTTATCGATAGTAGATTAGGCGCACATATGTCGCCAGAATAGGGGTGGAGAGCCGGTCGTAAATAAGACCATGTCCCCTTCTCAAAGATCTTGATTCGGAAGCCAAGCTTAAATTGGTGTTAACCAGACAACATTTTCCGCCTGTTTGCCCATTCGGTCGCCGGCGTCCATGTTCGTGGACTTGTGGGTCTCTATCAGAAGAAATGAAGATGCGAAGAGAGAGAGAGAGAATGGGTCATAAATTTAGTGTTCACTAACGCCGTTAATATACTCTAGTAGTGTTCACTTACGTTCCCATGTTGAATAGAAATAACTTCCAACCATATTGTGGGTGCAGATGGAGCCCATCAGATAGTAGAAAAAAATGCCAACACTTTTAGTGCCCTTCATACATACTAGTACTAACTTCTAGCAGTGTAGCATGGGATTAGGTTTGCATAGTATCATAATATTTCTTGCATTAATATTAATACTGGCAGCCCCACTGTTGTTAGTAGAATCAACAATGTTATTTGCTTTCTGAACTTTTATAGTATCTCCAAAGCACCGAGCGCTCTTGTTGACAAGGCCCACAACGCGGCTAAGAACTATGTTTTAGATAATCACCATATGTAGGTATTTGTCCCTGTACTGTTGGGTTGTTCTGACGTTTGTTTCTTTTGTATTCTAGACCCTTCTAAATGTAATGGCATTTGATGTTTCAAAAAAAAAAAATCTATACCTCAGTTCTATTTTCTAGGGGTGCAAATTGGGCAGGTTGAACCCGACAAACCTGAGCCCAGCCCGAACTAAAATAGGGCCCAAACACATAGTTTAAT
This sequence comes from Linanthus parryae, assembly GCA_023055425.1. Taxonomy (NCBI): domain Eukaryota; kingdom Viridiplantae; phylum Streptophyta; class Magnoliopsida; order Ericales; family Polemoniaceae; genus Linanthus; species Linanthus parryae. The sequence continues at coordinate 85,362,526 of JALGPY010000008.1, read as the reverse complement.
AATTTGGACGGGCTTGGACAGAAATTCTCAGCCCAAATTGCAATTAGGTCGGGCTTGGGCACAAATATTAAAAGATTGGCTAATCCGAATTGTCCGCTTGGATGACCACTACATGTAAATATGATATTTCGAAAGAATTATGTTGTTCTAACATGAATCTGCTACTTTTCTTTTGATTATTATCGATTTTTAATCGTAATTTTGTTCTTTGATCTAGTTGATTAATCTTTTCACAAATGTTTTTTTTTTTTTTTTTTTTTTTTTTTTGTGTTTTAAAATTATTCTCTTGTGTTTTAAAAATGCATTTGTTTATGGAGTGTGCGGTTTTGAAGGCCTTGTGGAGTCGTTTTTGTAGGGTTTTGATCATGGATACGCAGCGAAAAAAACATAATTTATACATTCAATACCCTTCCAAGGATCACAGGACAAGAGACGTAACGATGGTAAAGGAAGAAATCAAGTTACACACCTTAGGGCTTCTCCTGTGATGACTTGTAACGTGAATTGTGTCACGTCTCTATAGTTGATCCACGCCTATAGTTTCGATCTAGATCTTCCTACTCCTTTTGTGCAAGCTAGGAACGGAGGAATAGGAAGAAGAAATCACGCAACACGAGGCAACAAGGAGGTGGCGCCTCCTTTGTTGGCCGACGGGGTAGGGGCGGCGGCAAGGGGGCGGTCCGCCCTCTTGTTTGCTTGCTCTCTCTCATTTTGTTCTCTCCCACTCAAGTTATGATCAAATGCTCATAAGTGTGGGAAGGAAGGAAGGAGCATCATTTATATAGTCCAACAAATCCTTGTCAACTACCTAAAGGACCTATTCTAGTCCTACTAGAATTCGATTTAGTCCCTTCCTTGCAAATTAGTCCTACTACGTTAGCAAGGTGTTGCAAAGTGATCCTTCTAATTAATTAATCATATTAATTAATTCCCAAATCGAGTTCAACTCTTTATAGAGTGTGACCCCATATGTTTTATCTAGTTGGTAGCAACAATTTGCTAATATGGAGCGGTTTCTAGCAAAACATCCATTCTAGCCAACTAATAGAATAGTCATCCGACAAACCTTGTACAAGTAATTGTCTCATCCCTTTGCCTCTATATCCGGATTGGACACGAGACATACAAGTCACACTCGTTTATCCAATCCCTAGTTTCTCGATCCTGGGAATAGCCTTATTCGTGCAAATAACATCAATATCCCATATTGATTTATTTGAGTATGGCCAGACATTCTATAAGCACTATCCCTCGAGTGTCCTAGGATATTTTCTCCCGTTATGTGGGAGGTAAAAATTCTATCTACGTCCACTACGATCTCTAAGCTTGCTTCTTATTGTATCAGGTACACGCCTTTATAGCTCCCAGTTATGGTGTAGCGTTTGACGCTACCAAAATCACAATAATCCACAACTAGAATATCTAGTGACTTCAAGTCTAAGGCCACCGCGAGAAGCGCTTGTGACTTAACATAACGTGTATGTAGCCTTCTCGTAGATGGGTCAATCCAGTGCGCCATTACCCTTAATGCACACCCATGTGTTGGATCATGATATCTCTATATCAATCCAACCACATACTAGTCTATAGATGATTGTCCCATTAATCATTATACTGGACTAGGGATATTTAAGATAAACAACACAATTGTAAATCTAAGGAATTCATTATATTAAATATCCAATAAATAATACAATGAATGTTCTAGCCAAAATAAATTCATACTAAACTAGATTGCCTCTAGGGCATCTATTCCAACAGTCTCCCACTTGCACTAGAGCCAATCTGACGCATCTCGTATGCCCATGCTCCTAGTGTGCCCTTCATGCTTCCACTGCACAAGCGGCTTTGTGAGTGGATCTGACAGATTCCCATCTGTAGGAATCTTGCATATCCGAACGTCTCCTCTATCGATAATATCTCGAATCAGATGGAACTTCCTGAGCACGTGCTTGGATTTCTGGTGTGACCTGGGCTCCTTTGATAGCGCGATTGCCCCAGTGTTGTCACAGTACAACTCAACTGGATCCGCAATGCTAGGAACCACACAAAGTTCAGAAACAAACTTTCTGATCCAAACAACTTCCTTTGTTGTGCCATTTGAAGCAATGTACTCAGCCTCTGTTGTAGAATCAGCCACCGTCTCTTGCTTGGAACTCTTCCAGCTCACCGCTGCTCCATTCAGGCAAAACACATATCCCGATTGTGATCTAAAATCATCTATGTCGGTTTGCAAGCTTGCATCCGTGTACCCCTTACACGCAACTCTTCTTTGCCACCAAATATCAAGAAATCATCCTTAGTTCTTCTTAAGTACTTTAGGATGTTCTTGACTGCAATCCAGTGACTCTCACCTGGATTGGATTGGTATCTACTTTTCATACTCAAGGCATATGACACATCTGATCTAGTACATAACATGGCGTACATGATAGATCATATGGCCGAGGCATAGGGAATTCTACTCATGTGTTCCTTCTCAATCTCATTAGAAGGGCAACCACTCTTCGAAACAGTGATTCCATGTGACATGAGAAAGAATCCCTTCTTGGAATCTTGCATGTTGAACCGTTTCAACGCCTTGTCAATATATGTACACTGACTTAGGCCTAGCAGTCTCTTAGACCTATCTCTATAGATCTTTATACCAAGTATATAGGCTGCTTCCCCTAAGTCCTTCGTTGAGAAACACTTTCCTAGCCAATCTTTAACAGATTGCAGCATGGGAACGTTGTTTCCAATGAGTAGTATGTCATCCACATACAAGACCAGAAAAGCTACATAGCTCCCACTAACCTTCTTGTAGACACAAGACTCATCTTCGTTTCTGATGAAGCCAAGCTCTTTGACTACTTCATCAAAACGTCGATTCCAACTCCTAGAAGCTTGCTTCAATCCATAAATGGATCGTTGCAGCTTACAGACTTTGTTGGCTTGCTTTAGATCTTCAAAACCCTCTGGCTGTATCATATACACGTCCTCGAGGAGATTCCCATAAAGGAATGCTGTTTTGACATCCATCTGTCAAATCTCATAGTCGTAGTATGATGCAATTGCAAGTAGGATTCGGATGGATTTGCATTAGCGACTGGTGAAAAGGTTTCATCATAGTCAATACCTTGAATATGTCTGAATCCTTTAGCCACCAATCGTCCCTTATAGGTAATCACATTACCATCCATGTCGATCTTCTTCTTGAAGACCCACTTGCACCCTATGGGCCGCGCCCCCTCGGGTGGTTCCACCAAAGTCCATAGTTTGTTGGTATACATGGATTCCATCTCGGATCTCATGGCTTCTAGCCACTTCTGAGAGTCTGGCCCTTTTATGGCCTCTTCATAGGTAGTAGGCTCATCATCTATGAGAATCGTGTCACCGGAATCGGTCATGAGAATTCCATACCTCTCGGGTTCCTGTCGAACTCTACTAGATCTACGAAGCTCTTGTGTTACCTGAACAGGCTGTTCCACAACTCCTTGTGGTTCCTGTTCATGTTCCATAGTTGGTTCAGTGATTTGTGGTTCTTGAATTTCTTCAAGTTCAACAGTCCTCCCACTATCTTCTTTAGAGACAAACTCTCTTTCTAGAAACACGCCGGACCGAGCAACAAACACTTTGTTCTCAGTTAGATTGTAGAAGTAGTATCCCTTAGTTTCCTTAGGGTACCCCACAAATTTACACTTATCCGACTTTGGCCTTAGCTTGTCTGATTGTAAACGCTTTACATAGATATCGCAGCCCCAAATCTTCATGAACGACAGTGTGGGACGCCTCCCACTCCACATCTCATGTGGTGTCTTCATGACTTATTTAGATGGAACACGGTTAATGGTGAAAGCGGCACTTAATAGAGCGTAGCCCCAAAATGATAATGGAAGATCGGTTTGACACATCATAGATCGAACCATATCCAATAGGGTTCGATTCCTCCTCTTGGACACGCCATTCCATTGTGGCGTTCCGGGTGGAGTGATTTGGGACATGATCCCACACTCTCTAAGATAGTCGTCAAACTCTTGGCTCAAGTATTCTCCTTCACCATCCGATCGTAGAGCACTGATACTTTTGCCAAGTTGCTTTTCTACTTCACTCTAGAATTATTTGAACCTTTCAAAGGATTCGGATTTGGCCCTCACGAGGTACACAAATCCATATCTACTGTAATCATCAGTAAATGTAATGAAGTAGACGTAACCACCCCTGACAGGCGTGGCAAATGGCCCACATACATCAGTATGTATGAGCGCCAATTGTTCACTAGTCCTCTCACCTTTCTTATTGAAAGGGGACTTTGTCATTTTTCTCAATAAACAAGCCTCACATGTCTCATATGATTCAAAATCAAATGAGTCTAGGAATCCATCCTTATGAAGTCTAGATACGCGTTTCTCGTTTATGTGGCCTAAACGACAGTGGCATAAGTAAGCAGTTAAATCATGTATTTTAATCCTCTTGGTATTAATGTTGTAGACAGGATTGCTTTGATCAAGGAAATATAGTCCATCAAATAATTGCGCACTACAATAGTGAATATTATTAAAATAAAAGGAACAACAATTGTTCTTTATTGAATAATAAAACATTCCTTGTCCAAACAAGAAATAGAAATAATGTTTCTGCTCAAAGCAGGCACAAAATAGCAATTATTTAGTTCGAAAACTAATCCTGAAGGTAGAGATAGCTCGCACACGCCCACGGCCAACGCAACAACTTTTGCTCCATTCCCAACGCGCAGGTCTATCTCCCCTATAGCCAATCTTCTACTTCTCTTTAGATCCTGCACATTTCGACAAATATGAGATCCACATCCAGTATCTAATACCCATGATGTAGAGACACTTAAATTGATATCTACAACAAAAATACCTGGTGGTGATCAAATCACTATTCCAAGCCTCTTGTCCTCCAGATATTTTGGGCAGTTCTGTAGGGTTTTGATTAATGGATCGCACAACGGAAGCATAATCAAACATAAAACCATGCAAAACCCTCCAAGGATCACAAGTCAAGAGACATAACGATGGTAAGGGTTAGAAATCATAAACACACATTTGGGTTCTCCTTGATGACTTCAAACGCGAATAATGTAACGTTCTCTATAGTTGATCCACGCCTAGAGTTGATCCTTGATCTCCCAACTCCTTGGTGCTAGCCCGGAATAGGAAGAGGAAGAAGAAATCACGCAAAACGAGACCTAAAGGAGGGTCTCGGCCTCCTTTGGCCGACGAGGACAGAGCGGCGGCAAGGGGGCGGTTCGGGCCTCCTTGTTGCTTGCTCTCTCTCCTTTTTTCTCTCCCACTCTTGTTATGTTCACTTAATGAGCATAAGTTATGTGGAAGGAAGGAAGGAAGGTCCTTTATATAGTCCAACAACTCCTTGTTAACTACCTAAAGGACTTATTCTAGTCCTACTAGAATTCAATTTAGTCCCTTCCTTGCAAATTAGTCCCTACTAAGTTTGCAAGGGTTTGCAAAGTAATCCTTCTAATTAATTAATCCAATTAATTAATTCCCAAATCTAGTTCAACTCTATATAGCGTGTGACCCCATAGGTTCTATCTAGTTGGTAGCAACTATTTGCTAATATGGAGCGGTCTCTAGCAAAACATCCATTCTAGCCAACTAATAGAGTAGTCATCTTGACAACCTTTGTACAAGTAATTGTCTCATCCCTTTGTCTCTATATCCGGATTGGACACGAGACATACAAGTCACACTCGTATATCCAATCCATAGTTTCTCGATCCATGGGAATAGTCTTATTCGTGCAAATAACATCAATATCCCATATTGATTTATTTGAGTCTGGCCAGACATTCTATAAGCACTATCCCTCGAGTGGCCTAGGATATTTGCTCCCGTTATGTGGGAGGGACAAATCCTATCTACGTCCACTACGATCTCTAAGCTTGCTTCTTATTGTATCCTGTACACGCCTTTATAACTACCCAGTTACGGTGTAGCGTTTAACGCTACCAAGATCACAATAATCCACAACTAGAATATCTAGTGACTTCAAGTCTAAGGATGACAATACCATTGCACCGCGAGAAGCGCTTGTGACTTAACATAACATGTATGTAGCCTTCTCGGAGATGGGTCAATCCAGTGCAACATTCCCTAATGCACACCTATGTGTTGGATCGTGATATCTCCATATCAATTCAACCCCATACTAGTCTATACATGATTGTCCCATTTAATCATTATAATTGACTAGGGATATTTAAGATAAACAACACAATTGTAAATCTAAGGACTTCATTATATTAAATATCCAATAAATAATAAATGAATTTCTAGCCACAAACAAATTCATACTAAACTAGATTGCCTCTAGGGCATCTATTCCAAAAGTCTCCCACTTGCACTAGAGCCATTCTGGCGCATCTCGTATGCCCATACTCCCAGCGTGCCCTTCATGCTTCCACTGCGTGAGAGGCTTCATAAGCGGATCTGACAGATTATCATATGTAGGAATCTTGCATATCCGAACGTCTCCTCTATCGATAATATCTCGAATCAGATGAAACTTCCTGAGCACGTGCTTGGACTTCTGGTGCGATCTGGGTTCCTTTGATTGCGCGATCGCCCCAGTGTTATCACAGAACAACTCCACTGGATCCGCAATGCTAGGGACCACACCAAGTTCAGAAACAAACTTTCTGATCCAAACAGCCTCCTTTGCTGCGCCATTTGCAGCAATGTACTCAGCCTCTGTTGTAGAATCAGCTACCGTCTCTTGCTTGGAACTCTTCCAGCTCACCGCTGCTCCATTCAGGCAAAACACATATCCCGATTGTGATCTAAAGTCATCTCTGTTGGTTTGGATGCTTGCATCAGTGCAACCCCTTACACGCAACTCTTCCTCACCGCCAAATATCAAGAAAGCATCCTTAGTTCTTCTCAAGTACTTTAGGGTGTTCTTGACTGCAATCCAGTGACTCTCAGCTGGATTGGATTGGTATCTGCTTGTCAAACTCAAGGCATATGACACATCTGGTCTAGTACATAACATGGCGTACATGATAGATCCTATGGCCGAGGCATAGGGAATTCTACTCATGCGTTCCTTCTCAATCTCATTGGAAGGACAACCACTTTTCGAAAGAGTGATTCCATGTGACATGGGCAAGAATCCCTTCTTGGAATCTTGCATGTTGAACCGTTTCAACACCTTGTCAATATATGTACTTTGACTTAGGCCTAGCAACCTCTTAGATCTATCTCTATAGATCTTTATACCGAGTATATAGGCTGCTTCCCCTAAGTCCTTCATTGAGAAACACTTTCTTGGCCAATCTTTCACAGATTGCAGCATGGGAATGTCGTTTCAATGAGTAGTATGTCATCCACATACAAGACCAGAAAAGCTACAGAGCTCCCACTAACCTTCTTGTAGACACAAGACTCATCTTCGTTTCTGATGAAGCCAAACTCTTTGACCACTTCATCAAAACGTCGATTCCAACTCCTAGAAGCTTGCTTCAATCCATAAATGGATCGTTGCAGCTTACAGACTTTGTTGGATTGCTTTGGATCTTCAAAACCCTCCGGCTGCAACACCCCACCGAGCCGCAGGGCCGGCCGGGCCCCACGTTCGGAAGAGATGTCTCCGCCCGAGGTGATGAGCCTCATTGGGAACGGATAAGGATCGTCGGTTCACAGCTAGTACAACCATCGATAACATTCAAAATATAATTTATTACAATTCCAATACAACGGTGATAGCTTTTGAAAATCGAAGAATACACTTTTAGATGAGATAATATACTATGTGATCTTCCACTAGCAAGCTATCCTGTCCAAAGTGTCGTGAACGTTCCCCCACCTCAATAGCCAACCTGCGGTTTTAAAATAGCAAAAGCCGACGCAATTTTTACAGAAAATAGTCAGCAAACGGCTGAGTAAGCTAACACCCATAGCACGTAAACAGATGATGAGACATATGACAGGAATAACCAATTCGCTGATAAATAATAAATATCAAACACTCGCGGGAAAAGCGTTCACAGCTGATTCGGTGTGTCAAACTCCGTAACAATCTCAAATTTCGTGTTATTAACCCGAACATGTGGTCCATCCCGGGATCTCACTGTTAATAGCCATTCACAATAATACTTTAATCTCAAGATATCTCATAACCGTAGGAATCAAGTCCCGAAATCCATTTTAGTAACTAGTTGATACGGGGCGTGACCATATCCAATCCACAACCTCTTTCTCATATGTACAAAAGCACTACCACAACCATACTCAAACACAAGAGGTTCGCATCACAGCGCCTCATAACCATAACTCAATCACAGGAGGTCAGAGCCTCATAATCTCATAATCTCATAAAGTAACCAACACAATATGTCAGAAATGTATCGTATCAGGGATATGGCACAAACCCACGCACAACGGCTTTCCACTTTACATAATTACGAATTTATCTTTCAAGGTGTAGAATCGTGTAAGGAGCTCCGAACAAAAAGCCGGTGTGGCATAAAAATAAAGTAATCGATAATCGATTGAGAGATATTCAGATTCGACCAAAAAGTGAGCGGTGTGCTACTCTTGGTAACCGAGGCAACGATTTGAAATTTTGTAGTTTCAACCCAATGACGTTGTCCGTCTTGGGGTATCACTTTTACAAGTATTTCACAATATCACTTTAGATGTTTCACTTTCGGATTGTTATTTAGATTTGGATACCAATTTTAAACGAGACTACAATGAGGAGTATTTCAAAACAAGTAAACAACTCAAATAAATCAAGTACGGCAGTAATTTCACAAATAACTCACGCGATACGCGAAATGAAGGAAAGGCACGCGAGGCTAGGCCTATTAACTTACCAAAAATCCAAGCACGTCCTACTTCGTTCTCGTCTATGGAATCGTCACCTACAAATCGGAGTTTCTAACTTAATACAGTCTCAACAAACATACAACCCATATTTATTTCTAGCTCGTTTTATTTTTCTCAATAAAATATTAATTTTAACTTATTTATAAACCCAAAAACTTATTTTCTTCAATAATATTTACCCCCAAATAAATTTATAAATAATAATCTAAATAAATTTAAGGGAAAATAATTTTATAAATAAATATGAAATTAAAAACTGCATATAATATCTAAAATTTTCTGAAATGACAACTGCCTCCCCCAAAGTTTCTGAAACGACATTATAACCCCCCCTGAAAACTTTCTGAAAAAGACACTTTAACCCCCTAAACATGAACATTCAAACTAACCGATTAAAACGTGGATTCGAGGCCTTAAAACTTGGTTTTGATTACTAAAAACAACTCAGGGGAAGATTTCAAGCATACCCAGTCGAAGAATCGCGAGAAACGGTCAAGAATTCGGACGGGTCAAGATCGCCGTCAGTCGCCGGAGGTGGAGCTTTCGCCGTGGCTTCTCCGGCTGTTCTTGGCCTCGGTTGAGGCCTCCATCAGCCTAGTCGGACTTCCAGGAGGCTAGGGGTGTGGTTGGAAGTGGATGGATGCCACTGATTTGCTTGGGCTCAAAGCTCGCCGGAAAATGGAGTCCTCGCCGGCGTTTATGGTGACCTGCAGTTGCAGCGGTGCAGCTGCTGTTGTTTTCTTCTTTTTCCTCTTCTTATGGTCATGCAGAGAAAGGGAGAGAGAGATAACAGTGGAGGGGGAGAAGAAGTGACGGGCAGTGGTGGTGGCGGCCATGGATTCCGGCGGTTTCTCCGGTGGTGGCAGCGGTTATTGCCGCTGCTGTTGCTGCTTCTGTTTCGTCGGGGCAGACAGAGGAGAGGGAGAGAGTTAGACAGAGGGTGGAGAGGTAGGCAGAGGGGATGAGGGTCACGGTGGTGAGGTGGTGATGATGTTGGTGGCGTGGGGGTTCTCGCCTGTGGCAGCGGCGGTGGCGCTGCCTACTGCTGCTACTGCTGCTTCGGAGGCCAGAGGCAGAGAGAGATAGAGGGAGAGAGATGGAGAGGTGGTGATGTTGTTGTTGGCGATGGTGGTGGTCGCCGGAGGTGTTGGTGGTGGCTGTGGGTTTCTCTCGGCAAACGAGAAGAGAGAGAGAGAGATGCAGTGAGAGGGAGATGGGTCGGGAGAGGGTGAGAGCAGAGAGGGAGATGGCGTTGGGGGTGGTGTTGGTGTTGGGAGATGGGGTGGTCTCGGGTGTGGTGGCCGAAGGAGGTGGAGAAGGAGGAGATAAATAGAGAGGGAGAGAGGGACGTGAGAGAGGGAGAGATGTACAGGAGAGTGTTGGGGTTTGGGAAACAAGTGTTGGGGATGGAGAAACTGTGGGGGATTGGGAAACACTATTTTATTATTATTATTATTATTATTATTATTATTATTATTATTATTATTATTATTATTATTATTATTATTATTATTATTATTATTATAATAAAATATAATATAAAATATGTAGTATGTATACGGTATAAAATACGGTATTAATACGTATAGGTAGAGAGTATAAAATACGTATAGTATAAATACAAATACTAGTATACATACCAATAGTTTCGTAAAAGACAATTAATACCCCCAACAACAACTATATAATATTATTCAAAATTGCAATTACCTCCCCTACTAGTCATATAATAGCTGTTTAAATTTTACGAAAAATACGTCAAAAATATCTAGAAAAATACGGGGTGTTACATCCTCCCCCCCCCCCTTAAAGAGAGCTTCGTCCTCGAAGCTAGGGTCGCTAAGTCTCGGAAAGGTTCTAAAGTCAATCGTGTTTTGACAGATAAAACTAAGTAAGCATCACAGATAATCACATCAAATAGCAATTCAGCTAACAGGACTCACAACAGCACACCTAGCATAAGCTAACCCGCAAACCCCGGCTGGTTCAATTTTATTACCGGTTTTAGTTTCCCTATATTCATTTTAATTTCGAAAAGAAACCTTATTTAGTTTAATTCGAAAGGTCGTACTAACTTAGAACCGTCGGCTCTGATACCATATGCAACACCCCACCGAGCCGCAGGGCCGGCCGGGCCCCACGTTCGCAAGAGATGTCTCCGCCCGAGGTGATGAGCCTCATTGGGAACGGATAAGGATCGTCGGTTCACAGCTAGTACAACCATCGATAACATTCAAAATATAATTTATTACAATTCCAATACAACGGTGATAGCTTTTGAAAATCGAAGAATACACTTTTAGATGAGATAATATACTATGTGATCTTCCACTAGCAAACTTTCCTGTCCAAAGTGTCGTGAACGTTCCCCCACCTCAATAGCCAACCTGCGGTTTTAAAATAGCAAAAGCCGACGCAGTTTTTACAGAAAATAGTCAGCAAACGGCTGAGTAAGCTAACACCCATAGCACGTAAACAGATGATGAGACATATGACAGGAATAACCAATTCGCTGATAAATAATAAATATCAAACACTCGCGGCAAAAGCGTTCACAGCTGATTCGGTGTGTCAAACTCCGTAACGATCTCAAATTTCGTGTTATTAACCCGAAGATGTGGTCCATCCCGGGATCTCACTGTTAATAGCCATTCACAATAATACTTTAATCTCAAGATATCTCATAACCGTATGAATCAAGTCCCGAAATCCATTTTAGTAACTAGTTGATACGGGGCGTGACCATATCCAATCCACAACCTCTTTCTCATATGTGCAAAAGCACAACCACAACCATACTCAAACACAGGAGGTTCGCATCACAGCGCCTCATAACCATAACTCAATCACAGGAGGTCAGAGCCTCATAATCTCATAATCTCATAACAGTAACCAACACAATATGTCAGAAATGTATCGTATCAGGGATATGACACAAACCCACGCACAACGGCTTTCCACTTTACATAATTACGAATTTATCTTTCAAGGTGTAGAATCGTGTAAGGAGCTCCGAACAAAAAGCCGGTGTGGCATAAAAATAAAGTAATCGATGTACGATTGAGAGATATTCAGATTCGACCAAAAAGTGAGCGGTGTGCTACTCTTGGTAACCGAGGCAACGATTTGAAATTTCGTAGTTTCAAACCAATGACGTGGTCCGTCTTGGGGTATCACTTTTACAAGTATTTCAGAATATCACTTTAGATGTTTCACTTTCGGATTGTTAATTAGATTTGGATACCAATTTTAAACGAGACTACAATGAGGAGTATTTCAAAACAAGTAAACAACTCAAATAAATCAAGTACGGCAGTAATTTCACAAATAACTCACGCGATACGCGAAATGAAGGAAAGGCACGCGAGGCTAGGCATATTAACTTACCAAAAATCCAAGCACGTCCTAATTCGTTCTCGTCTACGGAATCGTCACCTACAAATCGGAGTTTCTAACTTAATACAGTCTCAACAAACATACAACCTATATTTATTTCTAGCTCGTTTTATTTTTCTCAATAAAATATTAATTTTAACTTATTTATAAACCCAAAAACTTATTTTCTTCAATAATATTTACCCCCAAATAAATTTATAAATAATAATCTAAATAAATTTAAGGGAAACTAATTTTATAAATCAATATGAAATTAAAAACTGCATATAATATCTAAAAGTTTCTGAAATGACAACTGCCTCCCCCAAAGTTTCTGAAACGACATTATAACCCCCCCTGAAAACTTTCTGAAAAAGACACTTTAACCCCCTAAACATGAACATTCAAACTAACCGATTAAAACGTGGATTCGAGGCCTTAAAACTTGGTTTTGATTACTAAAAACAACTCAGGGGAAGATTTCAAGCATACCCAGTCGAAGAATCGCGAGAAACGGTCAAGAATTCGGACGGGTCAAGATCGCCGTCGGGTCGCCGGAGGTGGAGCTTTCGTCGTGGCTTCTCCGGCTGTTCTTGGCCTCGGTTGAGGCCTCCGTCAGCCTAGTCGGACCTCCAGGAGGCTAGGGGTGTGGTTGGAAGTGGCTGGATGCCACTGATTTGCTTGGGCTCAAAGCTCGCCGGAAAATGGAGTCCTCGCCGGCGTTTATGGCGACCTGCTGTTGCAGCGGTGCAACTGCTGTTTTTTTTTCTTCTTTTTCCTCTTCTTATGGTCGTGCAGAGAAAGGGAGAGAGAGATACAGTGGAGGGGGAGAAGAAGTGACGGGCAGTGGTGGTCGCGGCCATGGATTCCGGCGGTTTCTCCGGTGGTGGCAGCGGTTATTGCCGCTGCTGTTGCTGCTTCTGTTTCGTCGGGGCAGACAGAGGAGAGGGAGAGAGTTAGACAGAGGGTGGAGAGGTAGGCAGAGGGGATGAGGGTCACGGTGGTGAGGTGGTGATGATGTTGGTGGCGTGGGGGGTTCTCGCCTGTGGCAGCAGCGGTGGCGCTGCCTACTGCTGCTGCTGCTCCTTCGGAGGCCAGAGGCAGAGAGAGATAGAGGGAGAGAGATGGAGAGGTGGTGATGTTGTTGTTGGCGATGGTGGTGGTCGCCGGAGGTGTTGGTGGTGGCTGTGGGTTTCTCTCGGCAAACCAGAAGAGAGAGAGAGAGATGCAGTGAGAGGGAGATGGGTCGGGAGAGGGTGAGAGCAGAGAGGGAGATGGCGTTGGGGGTGGTGTTGGTGTTGGGAGATGGGGTGGTCTCGGGTGTGGTGGCCGAAGGAGGTGGAGAAGGAGGAGATAAATAGAGAGGGAGAGAGGGACGTGAGAGAGGGAGAGATGTACAGGAGAGTGTTGGGGTTTGGGAAACAAGTGTTGGGGATGGAGAAATTGTGGGGGATTGGGAAACACTATTTTATTATTATTATTATTATTATTATTATTATTATTATTATTAGTAAAGTATTATAATAAAATATAATATAAAATATGTAGTATGTATACGGTATAAAATACGGTATTAATACGTATAGGTAGAGAGTATAAAATACGTATAGTATAAATACAAATACTAGTATACATACCAATAGTTTCGTAAAAGACAATTAATACCCCCAACAACAACTATATAATATTATTCAAAATTGCAATTACCTCCCCTACTAGTCATATAATAGCTGTTTAAATTTTACGAAAAATACGTCAAAAATATCTAGAAAAATACGGGGTGTTACACCGGCTGTATCATATACACGTCCTCGAGGAGATTTCCATAAAGGAATGCAGTTTTGACATCCATCTGCCAAATCTCATAGTCGTGGTATGCTGCAATCGCAAGTAGGATTTGGATGGATTTGGTCATAGCAACTGCTGAAAAGGTTTCATCATAGTCAATACCATGAATCTGTCTGAATCCTTTAGCCACCAATCGGCCCTTATAGGTAATCACATTACCATCCATGTCGATCTTCTTCTTGAAGACCCACTTGCACCCTATGGGCCGCGCCCCATCGGGTGGTTCCACCAAAGTCCATACTTTGTTGGTATACATGGATTCCATCTCGGATCTCATGGCTTCCAGCCACTTCTGAGAGTCTGGGCTTCTCATGGCCTCCTCATAGGTAGTAGGCTCATCATCTATGAGCATCGCTTAACCGGAATCGGTTACGAGAAGTCCGTACCTCTCGGGTTCTTGGCGCACTCTACTAGATCTACGAAGCTCTTGTGTTACCTGAACAGGTTGCCCCACAACTGCTTGTGGTTCCTGTTCATGTTCCATAATCGGTTCAGTGATTTGTGGTTCTTGAACCTCTTCAAGTTCTACATTCCTCCCACTTTCTTCATTAGAGACAAAATCTCTTTCTAGAAGCACGCCGGTCCGAGCAACAAACACTTTGTTCTCGGTTGGATTGTAGAAGTAGTATCCCTTAGTTTCCTTAGGGTACCCCCCAAATGTACACTTGTCCGATTTAGGCCCTAGCTTGTCTGATTGTAAACGTTTTACATAGACATCGCATACCCAAATCCTCATGAACGACAGTGTGGGACGCCTCCCACTCCACATCTCATATGGTTTCTTCATGACTGATTTAGATGGAACACGGTTAATGGTGAAAGCTGCACTTAATAGAGCGTAGCCCCAAAATGACAATGGAAGATCGGTTTGACACATCATAGATCGAACCATATCCAATAGGGTTCGATTCCTCCTCTCGGACACGCCATTCCACTGTGGCGTTCCGGGTGGAGTGAGTTGGGACACGATCCCACACTCTCTAAGATAGTCGTCAAACTCTTGGCTCAAGTATTCTCCTCCGCGATCCGATCGTAGAGCTTTTATACTTTTGCCAAGTTGCTTCTCTACTTCATTCTTGAATTCTTTGAACACTTCAAAGGATTCGGATTTTGCCCTCATAAGGTACACAAATCCATATCTACTGTAATCATCAGTAAATGTAATGAAGTAGACATAACCATCCCTGGCAGGCGTGGCAAATGGCCCATACACATCGGTATGTATGAGCGCCAATTGCTCACTAGTCCTCTCACCTTTCTTATTGAAAGGGGACTTTGTCATTTTTCCCAATAAACAAGCCTCACATGTCTCATATGATTCAAAATCAAATGAGTCTAGTAATCCATCCTTATGGAGTCTAGATACACGTTTCTCATTTATGTGGCCTAAACGACAGTGCCATAAATAAGCAGGATTTAAATCATTTATTTTAATCCGCTTGGTATTAATGTTGTAGACAGGATTGCTTAGATCAAGGACATAAAGTCCATTAAATAATTGCACACTAAAATAGTGAATATTATTTAAATAAAAGGAACAACAATTGTTCTTTATTGAAATAATAAAACCATCCTTGTCCAAAAAAGAAATAGAAATAATGTTTCTGCTCATAGCAGCTACAAAATAACAATTATTTAATTCTAAAACTAATCCTGAAGGCAGAGATAGCTCGCACACGCCTATGGCCAACGCAGCAACCCTTGCTCCATTCCCAACGCGTAGATCTATCTCTCCTTTAGCCAATCTCCTACTTCTCTTTAGATCCTCCATATTTTGACAAATATGATATCCACATCCAGTATCTAATACCCATGATGTAGAGACAGTTAAATTGACATCTACAACAAAAATACCTGGTGGTGGTGGAATTACTTTTCCAAGCCTCTTGTCCTCCAGATATTTTGGGCAGTTCCTCCTCCAGTGTCCAGGCTGACTGCAATAGTGACACTCACCTTTATTCACGGCCTTGGCAATGCCACCAATAGGCTTAAGGGCAGGTTCCTTGGACTTGGCAACTGACTTGCCTTTGCCCTTGGAGGAAGAAGCAAACCTTTTGCCCTTTCCTTTATGTACCATCATTATGGCCTTGCCCTTACACTTGTTGATGCTCTGTTCAGCCGTCCTCAACATGTTGAGCAAATCTGGCAGTGGTTTAACGATCTCGTTCATGTTATAGTTCATAATGAACTGTCCATAACTCTCGGGCAACGATTGCAACACGAGATCGGTTGCCAACTCTTGGCCGACCGGGAACCCTAGTCGGGCGAGATTCTCCAAGTACCCGATCATTCGGAGTACATGGGGTCCCACCGGGTTCCCTTTTGCCAGATGACATTTGAACAGTGCCTTTGAGACCTCATACCTCTCTACCCTCGCCTGCTCTTGGAAGAGCTTCTTTAGATTTTCGATCATATCGACAGCATTCATGTTTTCGTGTTGCTTCTGAAGCTCAGAAGTCATGGTGCAAAGCATAAGGCAGGCCGCATCATTAGCGTCATCAACACGCTTTTGATATGCCTTTAAGGCAGCAGGTGTTTGGTTCTCTGGACCTTCTGGAACATGCTCCTCTATTGCGTACAGTTTCTTCTCTTGCTTTAGAACAATTCTCAAGTTTCTGTACCAATCAAGAAAGTTGGTTCCAGAGAGCTTGTCCTTCTCAAGGACAGATCGTAGGGAATGTTGTGAACTCGATGAGTTGTTTGCCATTTGGAATTCTACAAAAAGGAAAATACGCAAGTTTTAGTATTTGTGAATATTTGACTATATTTAATAATTGCTAGTTTATTAAATATAGCTCCCACTATTTTTCTACGGATTAATAACCCTCAAGATATTAATGCGGAAAATATCCTTATATTTTCTAGTGGGCCAAGATCCATCTTTCATCTCCTTATGAGCTTGCTTTGGCAAGTCACCCATAATTTGACTACTTTAGGTAGGAATAATTCCAATTGCATCCCATATGCAACTCTTGGTTTAATCGGGCAAATAACTCCTTATTTATCCATCCATATGGATAATCCCAATTGAATGCCTCTAGGTTTCTTAATCAAATTAATAGCCTAGTTGTGTTCAACCTCTTATCTAAACAATTGCACATTGTTACGTGCCATCGCATTCCATCATTATGAACCAAGTCGTCATGCTTTGGCACGCACGAACTT
Organism: Linanthus parryae; assembly: GCA_023055425.1. Taxonomy (NCBI): domain Eukaryota; kingdom Viridiplantae; phylum Streptophyta; class Magnoliopsida; order Ericales; family Polemoniaceae; genus Linanthus; species Linanthus parryae. The sequence continues at coordinate 85,345,283 of JALGPY010000008.1, read as the reverse complement.
GATAAATAATGATGATAATGAGTGTTTAAATAACGAGAAGGCAAGAACACAATATTTGAATTTTGAGGGATTTTAAATTCAATTTTTAATTGTTTAGTTGATCAATATCAACTAATCTATCTATTTGAGTTTGGGCACAACTCCAACTAATAGATCCGGATTGTCTAATTATCTTATTATCCTAATTGCATGCATCATCCATACACCAACCACACAAATAATAAGACAATAAAATAAACAACCACAAAACAGAAATTAAACGTGATGTGGATATGGCCTTTTCTAGACTAAGATAATTCCAAGCCAATGGAATTATCTATGAACCCTAAAGCAAACACATCTCCATGCGTCTTGATCTTTTGGTCCATCCTTCTAGTCTTGTGGATTGCTCCAAGCTCCATGCTCCATCTTTTGTGGCTTCTTTGGCTTTGGGCTTCTTTTCTCCAATCTTGGCTAACAATCTACTTTATCTAGCACTAGCTAATATGTATACTAAATAAAAAAAATCTCACAAGTTGAGAAAAAAATGGCACGCAGGCCATAAAACCCTAATTAATTATTACAATTAATTGATCAGCTCGCAGGCCGTAAAACCAAACCACAAAATTAAACATCCACATCAAACCACATCCTAAGGCCATATCCAATCACCATGCGATTTGCACACAAACAGTTAAAATCCAATTTTAACGCGCTTGGTCAATTTTAATTGATTTTAGGATTTCTAGGGTTAAAACGGTCCATGGGCCCAACAATCAAATTGCCCGGGCCCAATAAAGTGAACCACAAGGCCCTAGGGCCGGCCCGGCCCAAAACCCACAAGCTAGGCCCGCGGGTTAGGGCCGCCCGGCCCCTAGGGCGGCCAATCTTGGGCGGCAAGCAAGGGGGGCGGTCCCTGGGGGGGCCGAACCTCCTTGAGGGAGTTGTTTCCAAAACAACTCCCTTGCTTGGTGCCCAAGTTTGGTTGTTTCCTTGTTTTGGGAGAACTCCTTCTTCCCCAAGGATGCCCAAATCCTAGATCTAAGATCCTAAAATTTCTCAAACTCACCAATTCATGCATCCAATGAAAAAATTGGATCTTGTTATGATTAATTGTTGACAAATTGCATCCCATGCTTGATTTGTTTTGTTTTACGCGATAAACAATCAAATTAAGGTGTAAAACAACCAAAACGTAACACATAAACCACGTTTATGCTCTACGACCTGTGGCTCTGATACCACTGTAGGGTTTTGATTCATGGATCGCACAACGGAAGCATAATCAAACATAAAACCATGCAAAACCCTCCAAGGATCACAAGTCAAGAGACATAACGATGGTAAGGGTTAGAAATCATAAACACACCTTTGGGTTCTCCTTGATGACTTCAAACGCGAATAATGTCACGTTCTCTATAGTTGATCCACGCCTAGAGTTGATCCTAGATCTCCCAACTCCTTGGTGCTAGCCCGGAATAGGAAGAGGAAGAAGAAATCACGCAAAACGAGACCCAAAGGAGGGTCTCGGCCCCCTTTGGCCGACGGGGACGGGGCGGCGGCAAGGGGGCGGTTCGGGCCTCCTTGTTGCTTGCTCTCTCTCCTTTGTTCTCTCCCACTCTTGTTATGTTCACTTAATGAGCATAAGTTATGTGGAAGGAAGGAAGGAAGGTCCTTTATATAGTCCAACAACTCCTTGTTAACTACCTAAAGGACTTATTCTAGTCCTACTAGAATTCAATTTAGTCCCTTCCTTGCAAATTAGTCCCTACTAAGTTTGCAAGGGTTTGCAAAGTGATCCTTCTAATTAATTAATCCAATTAATTAATTCCCAAATCTAGTTCAACTCTATATAGCGTTTGACCCCATAGGTTCTATCTAGTTGGTAGCAACTATTTGCTAATATGGAGCGGTCTCTAGCAAAACATCCATTCTAGCCAACTAATAGAATAGTCATCTTGACAACCTTTGTACAAGTAATTGTCTCATCCCTTTGTCTCTATATCCTGATTGGACACGAGACATACAAGTCACACTCGTATATCCAATCCATAGTTTCTCGATCCATGGGAATAGCCTTATTCGTGCATATAACATCAATATCCCATATTGATTTATTTGAGTCTGGCCAGACATTCTATAAGCACTATCCCTCGAGTGGCCTAGGATATTTGCTCCCGTTATGTGGGAGGGACAAATCCTATCTACGTCCACTACGATCTCTAAGCTTGCTTCTTATTGTATCCAGTACACGCCTTTATAACTACCTAGTTACGGTGTAGCGTTTAACGCTACCAAGATCACAATAATCCACAACTAGAATATCTAGTGACTTAAAGTCTAAGGATGACAATACCATTGCACCGCGAGAAGCGCTTGTGACTTAACATAACATCTATGTAGCCTTCTCGGAGATGGGTCAATCCAGTGCAACATTCCCTAATGCACACCTATGTGTTGGATCGTGATATCTCCATATCATTCCAACACCATACTAGTCTATACATGATTGTCCCATTTAATCATTATAATTGACTAGGGATATTTAAGATAAACAACACCATTGTAATTCTAAGGACTTCATTATATTAAATATCCAATAAATAATAAATGAATTTCTAGCCACAAACAAATTCATACTAAACTAGATTGCCTCTAGGGCATCTATTCCAACAAGTTCCTCCTCCAGTGTCCAGGCTGACTACAATAGTGACACTCACCTTTAGTCACACCTTTGGCAATGCCACCAACAGGCTTAAGGGCATGTTCCTTGGACTTGGCAACTGCGTTGCCTTTGCCCTTGGAGGATGAGGCAAACCTTTTGCCCTTTCCTTTTTGCACCATCATAATGGCCTTGCCCTTACCCTTGTTGATGTTTTTTTCAGCTGTCCTCAACATATTGAGTAAATCTGACAGTGGTTTCACGATCTCGTTCATGTTATAGTTCATGATGAACTGTCCACAACTCTCGGGCAACGATTGCAATACGAGATCGGTTGCCAACTCTTGGCCGACCGGAAACCCAAGTCGCGCAAGATTCTCCAAGTATCCGATCATACGGAGTACATGGGGTCCCACTGGGTTCCCTTCAGCCAGATTACACTTGAATAATGCCTTAGAGACCTCATACCTCTCAACCCTTGCCTGCTCTTGGAAGAGCTGATTCAGATGCTCGATCATATCGACAACATTCATGTTTTCGTGTTGCTTCTGAAGCTCAGAAGTCATTGTGCATAGCATAAGGCTGGCCGCATCATTAGCGTCATCAACACGCTTTTGATACGCCTTTAGGGCTGCAGGGGTATTGTTCTCTGGACCTTCTGGAACTTGCTCCTCTATTGCGTACAGTTTCTTCTCTTGCTTGAGAACAATTCTCAAGTTTCTATACCAATCAAGGAAGTTGGTTCCAGAGAGCTTGTCCTTCTCAAGGACAGATCATAGGAAATGTTGTGAACTCGATGATTTGTTTGCCATTTGAAATTCTACAAAAGAAAAATATGCATGTTTTAGTATTTATGAATTTTTGACTATATTCAATGATGGCTAGTTTATGAAATATAGCTTCCACTATTTTTCTACGGATTAATAACCCTCAAGATATTAATGCGGAAAATATCCTTATATTTTCTAGTGGGCCAAGATCCATGTTTCATCTCCTTATGAGCTTGTTTTGGCATGTCACCCATAATTTGACTACTTTAGGTAGAAACAATTCCAATTGCATCCCTATGCAACTCTTGGTTCAATTGGGCAAATAACTCCTTATTTATCCATCCGCATGGATAATCCCAATTGATTGCCTCTAGGTTTTTAATCATATTAATAGCCTAGTTGTGTTCAACCTCTTATTTAAACAATTGTACATTACTTGTTTGTGCCATCGCATTCCATCATTATGAACCAAGTCAGCTTGCTTTGGCATGTACGAACTTGATAAATCATGATGATAGTGAGTGTTTAAATAACGAGAAGGCAAAAACACAATATTTGAATTTTGAGGGATTTTAAATTCAATTTTTAATTGTTTTGTTGATCCATATCAACTAATCTATCTATTTGAGTTTGGGAACAACTCCAAATAATAGATCCGGGTTGTCTAATTATCTTATTATCGTAATTGCGTGCATGCAACCATACACCAACCACAAAATAATAAGATAATAACATAAAAAACCACAAAACAAAACAAAACGTGATGTGGATATGGCCTTTTCTAGAAAAAGATAATTCCAAGCCAATGGAATTATCTATGAACCCTAAAGCAAACACATCTCCATGCGTCTTCATCTTTTGGTCCATCCTTCATAGTCATGTGGAATGCTCCATGCTCTATCTTTTTGTGGCTTCCTTTGGCTTTGGGCTTCTTTTCTTCAATATTGGCTAACAATCTATTCTATCTAGCACTAGCTACCAACTATACTAAATAAAATAAATCTCAGAATTTGAGAAAAAAAATGGCTCGCAGGGCATAAAACACTAATTAATTATTACAAAAAATTGATCAGATCGCAGGCCGTAAACAAAACCACAAAATTAAACAATCACACCAAACCACATCCTAAGGCCATATCCAACCACCATGCGATTAGCACATAAACAGTTAAAATCCAATTTTAACGCGCCTGGTCAAATTTAATTGATTTTAGGAATTTTCTAGGGTTAAAACAGTCCAAGGGGCCCAACAATTAAATTGCCCGAACCCCAAGTAGGACCGCCAAGGCCTTGAGCCGGCCGACCCCTAGCCCACACGGCTAGGCCGTGTTCTAGGGCTGCCCCCGGCCCTTGGCCGTCCCTTACTTGGGCGGCAAGCAAGGAGGGGTGGTCCCCTTAGGGGGCCGAACCTCCATGGGTGTTGTTTCCAAAACAACTCCCTTGCTTGTGCCCAAGTTTGGTTGTTTCCTTGTTTGAAAAGAACTCCTTCTTTCAATAGGATGCACAAACCATAGATCTAAGATCCTAAAATTTCTCAAACTCACTAATTCATGCATCCAATGCAAAAACTAGGTCTTGTTTCGATTAATTATTGACAAATTGCATCATATGGTTGATTGTCTTGTTTTACGCGATAAACAATAAATTTAAAGTGTAAACTATCAAAACGTAACACATAATCAACGTTTATGCTCTACGACATGTGGCTCTGATACCACTGTAGGGTTTTGATCATGGATACGCAGCGAAAAAAACATAATTTATCCATTCAATACCCTTCCACGGATCACAGGACAAGAGACAAAACGATGGTAAAGGAAGAAATCAAGTTACACACCTTATGGTTTCTCATGTGATGACTTGTAACGTGAATTGTGTCACGTCTCTATAGTTGATCCACGCCTAAAGTTGAGATCTAGATCTTCCTACTCCTTTTGTGCTAGCTAGGAACGGAGGAAGAGGAAGAAGAAATCACGCAACACGAGGCAACAAGGAGGTGGCGCCGCCTCTGTTGGCCGACGGGGTAGGGGCGGCGGCAAGGGGGCAGTCGACCCTCTTCTTTGCTTGATCTCTCTCCTTTTGTTCTCTCCCACTCAAGTTATGATCAAAGGCTCATAAGTGTGGGAAGGAAGGAAGGAGCATCCTTTATATAGTCCAACAAATCCTTGTCAACTACCTAAATGACCTAATCAGTCCTACTAGAATTCGATTCAGACCCTTCCTTGCGAATTAGTCCTACTAAGTTTGCAAGGTGTTGCAAAGTGATCCTTCTAATTAATTAATCATATTAATTAATTCCCAAATATAATTCAACTCTATATAGTGTGTGACCCCATAGGTTCTATCTAGTTGGTAGCAACAATTTGCTAATATGGAGTAGTTTCTAGCAAAACATCCATTCTAGCCAACTAATAGAATAGTCATCCGACAAACCTTGTACAAGTAATTGTCTCATCCCTTTGTCTCTATATTCGGATTGGACACGAGACATACAAGTCAAACTCGTATATCCAATCCATAGTTTCTCGATCCTGGGAATAGCCATATTCGTGCAAATAACATCAATATCCCATATTGATTTATTGTAGTATGACCAGACATTCTATAAGCACTATCCCTCGAGTGGCCTAGGATATTTGCTCCCGTTATGTAGGAGGGACAAATTCTATCTACGTACCCTACGATCTCTAAGCTTGCTTCTTATTGTATCCGGTACACGCCTTTATAGCTACCCAGTTACGGTGTAGCGTTTGACGCTACCAAAATCAGAATAATCCACAACTAGAATATCTAGTGACTTCAAGTCTAAGGATGACAATACCATTGCACCGCGAGAAGCGCTTGTGACTTAACATAACGTGTATGTAGCTCTCTCGGAGATGGGTCAATCCAGTGCGCCATTACCCTTAATTTACACCCATATGTTGGATCATGATATCTCTATATCAATCCATCCCCATACTAGTCTATAGATGATTGTCCCATTAATCATAATACTGGACTAGGGATATTTAAGATAAACAACACAATTGTAAATCTAAGGACTTCATTATATTAAATATCCAATAAATAATACACTGAATGTTCTGGCCAAAATAAATTCATACTAAACTAGATTGCCTCTAGGGCATCTATTCCAACAGCTTTGGGGACACCTTTTGCAACAATATGAGAGGGGATATCACACTTTGGATCCTCTCAATTATCTCATCCTTATATGCAAAGGACCTAATGCTGTTTTGTTTGGTTCTATGGCGTATTTGGAGCTTTCGCAATGCTCGAGTTTTTCAAAGCATTGTGTCCTCGGAAGAAGAGTTGTTTCAGTTATGTCTCAGATTTATTGATCAACAAATAGAGCTCTCAAAGGATTGTCGTGGTTTGGGTTCAGCTGCTATCACTCCAGCAGCGTGTTGGCAGCCACTAGACAACGGGACGATGAAGATCAATACCGACAGGGCTTGGAACTCGGTGGCAGGCAGTGCAGCAGGTGGAGCAGTGCTCCGAGACCACCAAGGACGCTTCCTTGCAATAGTTTCATCTCCTCTTCCTTCAGCCACCTCATCCATTGAGGCGGAATAATAGATATCAGGGACGGAATCCTCCTTACTCTGGACTGCGACATACAGAGGATCATGGTCGCGAAAGATGCTAAGAAAGTGGCTGATGCTATTAACGGAGTGGGGACCTCGACGCTTGATAGGTCAGAAAATGGGGACGTTATTCGCCAAATTGCTAGCCTGTTTTCACATTTTGTTTCTATATCTTTTCATTTTAGCCATCGTTCACAAACGAAGTAGCAAATGTGTTTGCTAAATTTGGTCTTTCAGCACCAACAACTCCTTGACAAGGATGTAATGGGGATTGTTAATCTCGGTACTTTGCATTAATAGAAATTGGTCTTCTTCTTAACAAATGTATTAAGTTTAATGTTCTAGCCCGAATTCAGCCTGAACTCGAATTGATCTGTGAAAATTTGGGCTCGAACGGGTTGACGGTGCTTTTAACTCGGGCTGGGCTGGGCTTGGACAGCCTCGACAGAACTCGGGCTCGGGCTAGGACGGGGGTACAAACCCGTCCAGCCCGGCCGAGTTGCACTCCTTCTATTTTCACTAAAAATTTCCAGTGACCTTATCTTGTTCGTTATTCACAGTTGCATGTACAATTGGAACCCATGGCTTGTATTTGATCAAATCCCTGCACTTAAAACCCTAATTCTCTTAATTTTCTTGTATATCAAGTCAAAAGAATAATTCTCTGAAGAAAATCATGTCAATATAATTGTCCTCTGATAAAATAGCAGGGAATACGACTCTGCTTGGGCTAACTGGTATAATCTTCTTTGTACATTAGTGTGACCGAAAAAACTAAAATTATTTTCAACATATATGTGGGAAAACTGAGGAAAATAACAAAATACAAGACTTCAGTTCCAAAAACACCAAAATCCAGATGTTCACAATGGTAATTCCATAATCAAAGATTTTGAAACCTCGTGTTCAACATGAGGCATTTCCGCGTGAGACATCACCTTGAACTTGAGGTTTTAAACATGTATGGCATTCTCAACTCTGACAGGAGGCTAGGAAGATACCAAAACACAAGACTTGGCTCCAGAAACACAAAAATTCGACAGATTACAGCAATAATACCAATACCAAAATACAGAGAAATTAAAACCTCGTGTTAACATGTGGTTTTTGGGAGTGAAACCTCATATTGAACATGAGATTTTAAGCATGTATGACAGCAACACTAACAAGATGGACTGCCCAACATGTTCAAAACCTCATGTTCTAAATGAGGTTTTAAAATCTCCCAAATCTTTGGGGTTTGTTTATTATTATCCAGAAGTCAGGGCCTTAGTATTATTCTCCGGACCCTATTGTAACTCTCATCAAAGTTAGGAGACATCTCTCTGATTATGTTTTGTGATTGTGATCCAACGGTCAGGATTATGACCGTTGGTTGTCTCAGTACTTAAGGCCTCTCAGATTAGGGTTAATGAATATAGCAGAGTCATTCATCATTATCTTCTTTGTGTTCTTCTGAAGCCCTTAGGTTTCTTTCATGGTATCAGAGTAGCGGCGATTCTCGCACTGTTCTGGCGTTAGCTCCAGTTATCTTTCTTTTGATTATATTTGTTTCTTCCATTTCGTTTATGTCATCTCTAGTCAATCTCCCTTCCGAGATGACAACCTCCAATTCAAATCCTCTTTTCTTGTTGAGTAATATCAATCATCTCGTTCCCTTCAAACTTGATAGAACAAATTATGTACTATCGAAACATCAGATCTCATCAGTGTCGAAAACCCAGTCGGTTCTTGGGTATGTTGACGGTTCAATACCACCACCGTTGCCTGATATCCTCACCGCCGACGGCTCCGCCACCCCTACTCCGGCGTTTCAGACTTGGCATATTCAAGATCATGCGATCCAAACCCTCGTCAACGCGACCCTGTTGCAAGACGCCCTGGTTCATGTTATCGGTTAGTCTTCTTCTCACTCTATTTGGACTGTTCTTGAGCAAAGGTATGTTTCTCTAACTCGAGCCAACATCATGCAATTTAAATCTGAACTGCAAAGTATCAAGAAAATGACTGATTATATTGATGCCTATATGAAAAAATTGAAAACTATTCGTGATAAACTTGTTGTGGCTTTTGTCACCGTTGATGAAGATATGTTGTTGTACACCCTTTTCTGGTTTGCCCCCTGAATTCAATTCTTTTCGCTCATCTCTCTGTACTCGTTCTGAGCCTATGTCCTTGGAGGAACTTCATGTTCTTCTTAAGGCTAAAGAACAAATGATTGAATCTCAGAACACTACAGATTTAAATGTTGCCTTTGCTTCTTTAAACACTGGTTCTGCAAATTTCTCTAACTACTCCTCTGCCTCCAACCCTAGGGGTATAGGTGGTAGAGGAGGAAGATATGTCAACCCTAGAGGGGCTAATTACAATCCCAGAGGTGGTGGCTCTGGTAGGTAGAGGTAATGGAACCTACCCCACATGTGGATATGGGAGAAATGATAACTACAGGGGTAGAGGTGGTAATCAAGGATATCATAACAATAATAGGAATGGGAACTACACTGATAATGGTAATGGTGGAAATTCTGGGTCTGTTGCCAATTATCAAATTTTTCGGTATGACTATCCTTCAGCCTTGGACTGTTGGCGTAGGATGGATCACTCTTATCAAGGCAAGAAGCCTCCAACTCAACTTACTACCTACACAACAAACAACAATGTCAATGCTCCATCTGCTTCAACTATGTGGTTGTATGATACTTCTTCTACAAATCATATGACTCCTGACTCACATTCTCTATCTGGTGTTGAATCTTATTATGGTAATGATCATGTTGCTGTTGGTAATGGTCAAAACCTTCCTATTACTCTTTCTGGTACAAATTTTATCTCAACCCCTTCTTACGATTTCAATCCGTCTAATACTCTTTTAGTACCCAAAATAGCTACAAATCTTTTATCAGTTCTTAAACTTTGTGTTGAGCATCACTGCAGATATATTTGATGGTACTTCTTTTTCAATTCAGGACTTGGCTACGGGTTAACTTCTCTATCGGGGTCTGAGTGAAAGTGGGTTGTACCCCATTCACTCCTCACCTTTCAAAACTTTTGTCAAGTCTTCACACAATTATTCTGATAAGCTTCAGGCTCATCTTGGTCAAAAAATTACTTCTCCTTTGTGGCATGCTCGTTTAGGGCATCCAGCTGATGTTATTCGAACAATGCCTTACCTAATATTTCTGTTGTTAGTTGTCCTGCTACTGTTTGTGAATATTTTTTGGAAAGAAAAATGTCTAGACTACCTTACAAGAACTCTAATTCTGTTCACCTGCTCCATTATTTATGCTTCGCTCAGATGTATGGGGTCCTGCATCTACATTATCACTGCAAGATTTTAGATTCTATATTCTGTGGATGATTATTCCAGGTTTACATGGTTGTTTGGCATCATTCATAAGTCTGACATAACTGCTCTCTTTCCCAAATTTGAAATGCATGCCGAGAAATTGCTTGGTACATCCATTACTGTTCTTAGGTCAGATGGTGGAGGTGAATACATTTCATTTAATTTTCAAAAATACTTGACCTCTAATGGTATAGCTCACCAAAAATATCGCCCTCACACTCCTCAACAAATGGAGTTGCAGAGAGAAAACACAGACATATTGTTGAAACAGCTATCAATTTACTTCAATAAGTATCTCTGCCTAAACACATGTGGTTCTATGCCATTGACACTGCTGTATCTTATCAACAGACTACCTAGCAAGAATACTGCACACAAGTTACCATTTGAGATTCTTTTCAAAAAGAAACCTGATTACATGTTCATGAAAGTCTTTGGATGTGCTTGCTATCCACACTTGAGACCTTACAACACTTCAAAATTGGATGCTAGAACTAAACAGTGCACAACTCTGGGTTATGCATCTCAATACAAAGGTTACATTTGTTATGATAGATCTACAAGAAGGACTTACATCAGCAGAGATGTTATATTTGATGAAATGACATTTCCTTATGCTATTGACTCTGCTAAAACTTCTAGCAATGATACTATCTCTGCTTCTTGCACCCACTCTCCTTTGAATGTCTCAGGTTTTTACTTCACCACTTCTGCACAAGACCCGACAGCTGCAGAAGAGGAGTTAAATGCATACACCATGGAGCAACCTGCTAGCCCTGTGATGCCACCAAGTTCTCTAGTTTCCAAGATTTCACAAAACTAGTACTGGTGAGGAACATGTGAGTGTTCATAACACTCCTCCTCCAGCTCCAGGACAACCTATGCAGACAAGAAGTAAATCGGGTATCTTAAAAAAGAAGATTGGTTTTTCTGTCATTACTTCTTCTAAAGATCATGTTACCTTCAATGAGGCTTTTAAACACTCACAGTGGCAACAAGACACGACTGATGAGTATAACAGCCTCATACAGCAAAACACATGGATTTTGGTGCCTAAGCCATCTACTGAAAAGATTGTGGGTAATAAATGGGTTTTCAAAACTAAATACAACACAAATAGTTCAATTTCAAGACAAAAAGCAATATTGGTAGCTAAAGGTTTTCATCAAACACCTGCAATTGATTTTGAAGAAACTTTTAGTCCAGTACTGAAACAGTACACTGTTAGAGTTATTTGTGTTTAGCTGCTACCTTTGATTGGCCACTTCAACAATTAGATGTCAAAAATGCTTTTCTTCATGGACATCTTAAATAAACAGTTTATATGTCTCAACCTCAAGGTTTTATTTACAACAAACACCAATATTATTGTAGGGTTTTGATTCATGGATGCGCAACGGAAACACAAACAAACATAATCCATGCAATACCCTCCAAGGATCACAAGTCAAGAGACATAACGATGGTAAGGGAAGAAATCAATAACACACCTTAGGGTTTCTCCTTTGATGACTTCAAACGCGAATTGTGTCACGTTCTCTATAGTTGATCCACGCCTAGGGTTGAATTCTAGTTCTTCCAATCCTTGGTGCTAGCCCGGAAAGAGGAAGGGGAAGAAGAATCACGCAAAACGAGAAGAAACAAGGAGGTCTCAACCTCCTTGTGGGCCGACGGGGACGGGCGGCGACAAAGGGGGGCGACGGCTCCTCTTTGCTTGCTTTCTCTCTCCTTTTTGTTCTCTCCCACTCAATTTATGATCAATAAGGTCATAATTGTGGGTACGAAGGAAGGAGTGTCCTTTATATAGTCCAACAAATCCTTGCCAACTACCTAAAGGACCTATTCTAGTCCTAATAGAATTAGTCCCTTCCTTGCAAATTAGTCCTACTAACTTTGCAAGGTGTTGCAAAGTGATCCTTCTAATTAATTAATCCAATTAATTAATTCCCAGATCTAGTTCAACTCTATATAGCGTGTGACCCCATAGGTTATATCTAGTTGGTAGCAACAATTTGCTAATATGGAGCGGTTTCTAGCAAAACATCCATTCTAGCCAACTAATAGAATTGTCATCTTGACAAACCTTGTACAAGTAATTGTCTCATCCCTTTGTCTCTATATCCGGATTGGACACGAGAAATACAAGTCACACTCGTATATCCAATCCATAGTTTCTCGATCCATGGGAATAGCCTTATTCGTGCAAATAACATCAATATCCCATATTGATTTATTTGAGTCTGGACAGACATTCTATAAGCACTATCCCTCGAGTGGCCTAGGATATTTTCTCCCGTTATGTGGGAGGGTAAATTATATCTACGTCCACTACGATCTCTAAGCTTGCTTCTTATTGTATCCGGTACACGCCTTTATAACTACCCAGTTACGGTGTAGCGTTTAACGCTACCAAAAAATCACAATAATCCACAACTAGAATATCTAGCGACTTCAAGTCTAAGGATGACAATACCATTGCACCGCGAGAAGCACTTGTGACTTAACATAACGAGTATGTAGCCTTCTCGGAGATGGGTCAATCCAGTGCGCCATTACCCTTAACGCACACCTATGTGTTGGATCATGATATCTCCATATCAATCCAACCCCATACTAGTCTATAGATGATTGTCCCATTAATCATTATACTGGACTAGGGATATTTAAGATAAACAATACAATTGTAAATATAAGGACTTCATTATATTAAATATCCAATAAATAATAAAATGAATTTTATAGCCACAAATAAATTCATACTAAACTAGATTGCCTCTAGGGCATCTATTCCAACAGTCTCCCACTTGCACTAGAGCCAATCTGGCGCATCTTGTATGCCCATACTCCTAGTGTTCCCTTCATGCTTCCACTGCGCAAGCAGCTTTGTAAGCGGGTCTGACAAATTCTCATCTGTAGAAATCTTGCATATCCGAACGTCTCCCCTATCGATAATATCTCGAATCAGATGAAACTTTCTTAGCACGTGCTTGGATTTCTGGTGCGATCTGGGTACCTTTGATTGCGCGATCGCCCCAGTGTTGTCACAGTAAAACTCAACTGGATCCGCAATGCTAGGAACCACACCAAGTTCAGAAACAAACTTTCTGATCCAAACAGCTTCCTTTGCTGCGCCATTTGCAGCAATGTACTCAGCCTCAGTTGTAGAATCTGCCACCGTCTCTTGCTTGGAACTCTTGCAGCTCACCGCTGCTCCATTCAGGCAAAACACATATCCCGACTATGATCCAAAGTCATCTCTGTCAGTTTGGAAGCCTGCATCAGTGTAACCCATTACACGAAACTCTTCCTCACCGTGAAATATCAAGAAAGCATCCTTAGTTCTTCTCAAGTACTTTAGGATGTTCTTGACTTCAATCCAGTGACTCTCACCTAGATTGGATTGGTATCTGCTTGTCATACTCAAGGCATATGACACATCTGGTCTAGTACATAACATGGCGTATTCTACTCATGCGTTCCTTCTCAATCTCATTGGAAGGACAACCACTCTTCGAAAGATTAATTCCATGTGACATGGGAAAGAATCCCTTCTTGAAATCTTGCATGTTGAACCGCTTCAACACCTTGTCAATATATGTACTTTGACTTAGGTCTAGAAGTCTCTTAGATCTATCTCTATAGATCTTTATACCGAGCATGTAGGCTGCTTCCCCTAAGTCTTTCATTGAGAAACACTTCCCTAGCCAATCTTTAACAGATTGAAGCATGGGAACCTCGTTTCCTTTGAATAGTATGTCATCCACATACAAGACCAGAAAAGCTACAGAGCTCCCACTAACCTTCTTGTAGACACAAGACACATCTTCGTTTCTGATGAAGCCAAACTCTTTGACTACTTCATCAAAACGTCGATTCCAACTCCTAGAAGCTTGCTTTAATCCATAAATGGATCGTTGCAGCTTACAGACTTTGTTGGCTTGCTTTGGATCCTCAAAACCCTCCGGCTGTATCATATTTACGTCCTCGAGGAAATTCCCATAAAGGAATGCTATTTTGACATCCATCTGCCAAATCTCATAGTCATGGTATGCTGCAATCGCAAGTAGGATTCAGATGGATTTGGTCATAGCGAATGGTGAAAAGGTTTCATCATAGTTAATACCATGAATCTGTCTGAATCCTTTAGCCACCAATCGGCCCTTATAGGTAATCACATTACCATCCATGTCGATCTTCTTCTTGAAGACCCACTTGCACCCTATGGGCCGCGCCCCATCGGGTGGTTCCACCAAAGTCCATACTTTGTTGGTGTACATGGATTCCATCTCGGATCTCATGGCTTCTAGCCACTTCCCAGAGTCTGGGCCTTTCATGGCCTCTTCATAGGTAGTAGGCTCATCATCTATGAGCATCGTGTCATCGGAATCGGTCACGAGAAGTCCATACCTCTCGGGTTCCTGGCGCACTCTACTAGATCTATGAAGCTCTTGTGTTACCTGAACAGGCTGCTCCACAACTCCTTGTGGTTCCTATTCATGTTCCTTAACCGGTTCCGTGATTTGTGGTTCTTGAATCTCATCAAGTTCTACAGTCCTCCCACTTGCTTCTTTAGAGACAAACTCTCTTTCTAGAAACACGCCGGTCCGAGCAACAAACACTTTGTTCTCGGTTGGATTGTAGAAGTAGTATCCCTTAGTTTCCTTAGGGTACCCAACCAATTTACACTTATCCGATTTTGGCCCTAGCTTGTCTGATTGTAAATGTTTTACATAAACATCGCAGCCCCAAATCCTCATGAACGAAAGTGTGGGAGGCCTCCCACTCCACATCTCATGTGGTGTCTTCATGACTTATTTAGATGGAACACGGTTAATGGTGAAAGCTGCACTTAATAGAGCATGGCCCCAAAAGGATAATGGAAGATCGGTTTGACACATGATAAACCATATCCAATAGGGTTCGATTCCTCCTCTCAGACACGCCATTCCATTGTGGCGTTCCGGGTGGAGTGAGTTGGGACACGATCCCACACTCTCTAAGATAGTCGTCAAACTCTTGGCTTAAGTATTCTCCTCCACGATCCAATCGTAGAGCCTTGATACTTTTGCCAAGTTGCTTCTCTACTTCATTCTTGAATTCTTTGAACACTTCAAAGGATTCGGGTTTGGCCCTCATAGGGTACAGAAATCCATATCTACTGTAATCATCAGTAAATGTAATGAAGTAGACATAACCACCCCTGGCAGGCGTGGCAAATGGCCCACACACATCAGTATGTATGAGCGCCAATTGCTCACTAGTCCTCTCACCTTTCTTATTGAAAGGGGACTTTGTCATTTTTCCCAACAAGCCTCACATGTCTCATATGATTCAAAATTAAATGAGTCTAGTAGTCCATCCTCATGGAGTCTAGATACACGTTTCTCGTTTATGTGGCCTAAACGACAGTGCAATAAGTAAGCAGGATTTAAATTATTTATTTTAATCCGCTTGGTATTAATGTTTTAGACAGGATTGCTTAGATCAAGGACATACAATCCATTAAATAATTGCGCACTAAAATAGTAAATATTATTCAAATAAAAGGAACAACTATTGTTCTTAATTGAAATAATAAAACCTTCCTTGTCCAAACAAGAAATAGAAATAATGTTTCTGCTCATAGCAGGCACAAAATAGCAATTATTTAATTCTAAAACTAATCCTGAAGGCAGAGATAGCTCGCACACGCCCACGGCCAACGCATCAACTTTTTCTCCATTCCCAACGCGCAGTTCTATCTCCCCTTTAGCCAATCTTCCACTTCTCTTTAGATCCTGCACATTTCGACAAATGTGAGATCCACATCCAGTATCTAATACCCATGATGTAGAGACAGTTAAATTGACATCTACAACAAAAATACCTGGTGGTGGTGGAATCACTATTCCAAGCCTCTTGTCCTCCAGATATTTTGGGCAGTTCCTCCTCCAGTGTCCAGGCTGACTGCAGTAGTGACATTCACCTTTAGTCACACCTTTGGCAATACCACCAACAGGCTTAAGTGCAGGTTCCTTGGACTTGGAAACTGACTTTCCTTTGCCCTTGGAGGATGAGGCAAACCTTTTGCCCTTTCCTTTCTGCACCATCACAATGGCTTTGCCCTTACCCTTGTTGATGCTTTGTTCAACTGTCCTCAACATATTGAGCAAATCTGAAAGTGGTTTCACGATCTCGCTCATGTTATAGTTCATGATGAACTGTCCATAACTCTCGGGCAATGACAACACGAGATTGGTTGCCAACTCTTGGCCGACCGGGAACCCTAGTCGGGCGAGATTCTCCAAGTACCCGATCATACGGAGTACATGGGGTCCCACCGGGTTCCCTTCTTCCAGATGACACTTGAACAATGTCTTAGAGACCTCATACCTCTCAACCCTTTCCTGCTCTTGGAAGAGCTGATTCAGATGCTCGATCATATCGACATCATTCATGTTTTCGTGTTGCTTCTGAAGCTCAGAAGTCATGGTGCATAGCATAAGGCAGGCCGCATCATTAGCGTCATCAACACGCTTTTGATACGCCTTTAGGGCTGCACGTGTTTGGTTCTCTGGACCTGCTGGAACATGCTCCTCTATTGCGTACAGTTTCTTCTCTTGCTTGAGAACGATTCTCAAGTTTCTGTACCAATCAAGGAAGTTGGTTCCAGAGAGCTTGTCCTTCTCAAGGACAGATCGTAGAGAATGTTGTGAACTCGATGAGTTGTTTTCCATTTGGAATTCTACAAAAGGAAAATACGCAAATTTTAGTTTTTGTGAATTTTTGACTATATTCAATAATGGCTAGTTTATCAAATAAAGCTCCCACTATTTTTCTACGGATTAATAACCCTCAAGATATTAATGCGGAAAATATCCTTATATTTTCTAGTGGGCCAAGATCCATATTTCATCTCCTTATGAGCTTGCTTTGGCAAGTCACCCATAATTTGACTACTTTAGGTAGGAACAATTTTCAATTGCATCCCTTATGCAACTCTTGGTTCAATTTGACAAATAACTCCTTATTTATCCATCCACATGGATAATCCCAATTGATTGCCTCTAGGTTTCTTAATCATATTAATAGCGTAGTTGTGTTCAACCTCTTATTTAAACAATTGCACATTACTAGTTTGTGCCATCGCATTCCATCATTATGGACCAAGTCGCCATGCTTTGGCACGCACGAACTTGATAAATCATGATGATAATGAGTGTTTAAATAACGAGAAGGCAAGAACACAATATTTGAATTTTGAGGGATTTTTAAATTCAACTTTTAATTGTTTTGTTGATCAATATCAACTAATCTATCTATTTGAGTTTGAGCACAACTCTAAATAATAGATCCGGGTTGTCTAATTATCTTATTATCCTAATTTCATGCATCATCCATACACCAACCACAAAATAATAAGACAAACAACCACAAAACAAAAATAAAAACGTGATGTGGATATGGCCTTTTCTAGACTAAAAAAATTCCAAGCCAATGGAATTTTCTATGCACCCTAAAAGCAAACACATCTCCATGCGTCTTGATCTTTTGGTCCATCCTTCATAGTCATGTGGAATGCTCCATGCTCCATCTTTTGTGGCTTCTTTTGGCTTTGGGCTTCTTTTCTTCAATCTTGGCTAACAATCTACTCTATCTAACACTAGCTAATAACTATACTAAATAAAATAAATCTCACAAGTTGAGAAAAAAATGGCTCGCATGCCATAAAACCCTAATTAATTATTACAATTAATTCATCAGCCCGCCGACCGTAAACCAAACCACAAAAATTAAACATCCACAACAAACCACATCCTAAGGCCATATCCAATCACCATGCGAATTGCACATTAACAGTTAAAATCCAATTTTAACGTGCTTGGTCAATTTTAATTGATTTTAGGATATTCTACGGTTAAAACGGTCCATAGGGCCCAAAAATCGAATTGTCCGGGCCCAAAAAGAGAACCGCAAAGGCCTTGGGCCGGCCGGCCCCTAGCCCACGCGGCTAGGCCGCGGGCTAGGGCTGCCCCGTGCCCTTAGGCCGAGCCCAAGTTTGGTTGTTTCCTTGTATGGGAAGAACTCCTTCTTCCCTAAGGATGCCCAAACCCTAGATCTAAGATCCTAAAATTTCTCAAACTCACAAATTCATGCATCCAATGCAAAAACTAGGTCTTGTTATGATAGATTATTGACAAATTGCATCATATGCTTGATTTGTCTTGTTTTACGCGGTAAACAACAATTTTAAGGTGTAAAACTATCAAAATGTAACACATAAACCACGTTTATGCTCTACAACCAGGCTCTGATACCGCGAGAAGCACTTGTGACTTAACATAACGAGTATGTAGCCTTCTCGGAGATGGGTCAATCCAGTGCGCCATTACCCTTAATGCACACCTATGTGTTGGATCATGATATCTCCATATCAATCCAACCCCATACTAGTCTATAGATGATTGTCCCATTAATCATTACACTGGACTAGGGATATTTAAGATAAACAACACAATTGTAAATCTAAGGACTTCATTATATTAAATATCCAATAAATAATAAAATGAATTTTCTAGCCACAAATAAATTCATACTAAACTAGATTGCCTCTAGGGCATCTATTCCAACAATTATGTTTGCAAATTACAAAAATCCATATATGGCCTCAAACAAGCTCCAAGAGCTTGGTTTGTGAGATTTACATGTTACATTCTGTCTCTGGGTTTCACAGCTTCTGGAGCAGACTCATCTATTTTTTTATGACACTCTGGTAAAACTCTTACCCTTCTTTTACTTTATGTTGATGATATTATCATCACAGATAGTGACACTTCATACATTCATTTCTCTTGTTTCTAAATTCCAATCTGAATTTGCTATGACCAACTTGGGACCTCTTACATATTTCTTAGGATTGGAAATTAAGAGAACCAAAACTGGGAGTTTCATACATCAATATAAGTATGTCACTGATTTGCTTGCAATGTTTAATATGTCTTCTTGTAAACCCCGCAATTCACCTTTAGCTCCTGGTATTAAATTCCACATGCATCAAGGTTCTCCTATACATGATGCCACTCCTTACAGACAACTTTTAGGTGCATTACAGTATCTGGCATTTAGTAGACCTGACATATGTTTTGCAGTTAATCATCTTTGGCAAATTCATGCACACACCCACTGATGTTCATCTTGTTGCTGCAAAAAGAATCTTAAGATATCTCCAAGCCACTGATAACAAAAAATGGTGGTATTTGTTATCAAAAAGGTCACCTCCCAGTCCAAGCATTCAGTGATGCTGACTGGGCATGTGATCCTACTGATAGAAGGAGTACCACAGGTCTTGTAATATTTTTAGGCACAAACCCAGTTCATTGGGTTGCTAGAAAACAACCTACTATTGCAAGATCTTCAACTGAAGCAGAATATAGGGCTTTAGCAACCATTGCAGTTGGTTGCAAAGTTTTATTCAAAGAACTTAAAATGTTTATTCCTCGAGCACCCCATATTTGGTGTGATAACAGCTTTGCAATTGCTATGTGTGTCAGTCCTATTTTTCACACCAAAACCAAACACATTGAGCTGGAGAGAAAGTTTTGAGAAAACTTATTTCTGTTTCATTTATTTTTGAGGGTCCGAACAAATTGCTGACATTTTTACAAAAGTACTCCAGCTCAATCACTTCTACATTTTTACAAAAGGACTCCAGCTCAATCACTTCTACAATCTGAAACACAAACTGATACAAGCTGTGCTGTTTATGTCATATGTGAAACCTTTGGGGTCTGTTTATTATTATCCAGAAGTCAGGGGAAGAAGAAAAAGATCCAAGTTGTGCTGTTTATGTCATATGTGAAACCTTTGGGGTCTGTTTATTATTATCCAGAAGTCAGGGCCTTAGCATTATTCTCAATACCATATTGTAACTCTCCTCAAAGTTAGGAGACATCTCTCTGATTATGTTTTGTGATTGTGATCCAACGGTATGACCGTTGGTTGTCTCAGTACTTAAGGGCCTTTGGCCTCTCAGATTAGGGTTAATGAATATAGCAGATTCATTCATCATTATCTTCTTTGTGTTCTTCAAAAACCCTTACGTTTCTTTCACCAACGTCCGGACTTCATTAGTTTGGAGATCAAAGTCCCTTAATTTGGTATCTTAGGGCAGCCCAATATGTTTAAAACCTCGTGTTTTAAATGAGGTTTCATGCAAGAAAACCTCATGTTGAAGAGGTCTCAAAATCTCTCGTGTGCACGTCAGGATTTTGGTATTTTTCTTTTTATTTTAGAATGGATTTTGGTATTTGGGGACCAAAGGCCCGTAATTTGGTATCTTTCTATGGGGACATTATGTCATTCCACATTTACAGGTCGGAACTGTGGGTTCAAAGAGATCCCATAAATACCATTAACTGCATTGAAGTTGCATTTTGGAGATTCAATTATCCCTCTAGTTACAGTGTATGCAGCTTCAGGGTACAACAGTGAACACTTCAACATCGTCCATATTCGGGCTTCTCACAGAATATTGGAATGTCCACCCATGACAAGCGCCCGCATGCACACCATTCTTGTTGACTGCAAAAACAGCTCCAACAAAATCAGGGTACTTCTTTGCTATTCTTGATATGGCATCCCTGGCAGCATGCCTGGGTTCCATTCCTAGCCTCATGCTTTCCACAACTTGATAGCTGTAAGAAAATGCCAAAAAGTCAGACAGTTGGAGGACACGGGATGCTCAACTACACAAACCATCCTACAATAGCTCCAAAGATTAGCAAGTGAATACAGTCCACCAGAAATTGCACAAAGCAACTAATTAAGCTTGTGGATGTTTGGATTTGAGGATTTTGGTTTTGAGGTTTTGACTTTTATATGAGTAGAAAAATGAGTAGAATGTGGGTCCTACAAATTCTGGGTTGAAGTTTTGGTTAACTTTTGATAGAGGTTAACCAAACCAAATATCCAAACAAGGCCAATCTAAAAATCTAGAGATTAACTGGACCAAAAGCATCGCACTTACTTTAGGGGGGGAAAACTGATCCCCATTTGTTTTGTGGTGCAAAACATAACAGGATGAACATTGCAACAGCAAAGCGAGCAAGGTTACGCAATAACTGGGGATCAGTCTTTTTCCCCGTGCACTTTTCATAGAAAATTGTTGTCTCTAGAAGCTCCAACAAAAGTTGCGCTTGTGCTCAATAAGTTTATAAGCTTAACAATGGATGAGGAGATACTATCTAAAAATCTCAAGATATACTGGACCAAAAGCATCACACTTTAGGAAAAAAAAGACTGATCCCCAGTTGTTTTGAGGTGCAAAACATAACGGGATGAACATTACAGGAGCAAAGCGAGCAAGGCTACAATGGCAGCAACTAACATCGTAGTAATATACTTGTTGAACTTACTCTGAGTGAAGGGAATCAAAGAAAAATTCAAAATTTTCATTTCTTTGACAGGTGCTGTAAGACATGAAGTATTTGTATTCCCTTTCCTATTACAGTTTTGTAATGGCCTTGAGTGTTTAGGATGGTCAGACTGGTTATTTTTTGTAATATGGTCGAACAAATAGGGCTCTTCGTGCATATGAATTGTGGATCCTTGATGATGGCCTAGCAATCGAGAAATAGCAAATTTGACAAAAATCTTCTTATGTGCTGTACCTTTTATGACACCAACTTACATAACTACTGTGTAGATGGATATATTCTGACTTCAAATACGGGAAAGACAGAAGTAGTGTACCTTTGCGCCTTGCAAGATTAAAAATAATAAAATAAAATAAAGTTAATCGAAATCTAGAAAGTACTTGAGCCATATTTTGATGGGACGTTTTCTCTGGGTAATCTCTTGAAGTTAGGCTTCTGAGTTGGGCTTCTCTTTTATTTTGGGTAAGGATTCAAATAACGGGGCATATCGTAACGTATCGGGCGATACGGAACGGTATCGGTAGGCACCGAAACCGGTTCGCCCGATAGGGTACGTGTGAACCCGATTCACGTGCATAACGTCCGATACGGATCGTTTCACTCGGATAATGGGCGATACGGAACGTATGTTGGGCAATACGCCCCGGTTTTCGGACGATACGTTCCGATACCCTCGTTTTCAGGCGATACCCTTGGTTAGCATTCGTGCGTTGGTTCCCGATTTCCGTTACGGTTTCTCCGATACGGGCCGAAACCGATACGTCGACCCATAAGCATGTGTATGATTTATACGGGCTTGTGTTGGTTGGTTTAGTTTAGCTCATTTTTAGGGTATCTTTTTATGGCGTCAACTTAATTGAACCTTGTGTCCCTTTTCTATCAATATTTCTTTCGTTTCCAGTGAAAGAAGGAAAAAAACAGTTAAGCTCATATCAACAAGTTAAATATACGAAAGCATCACAACTATCTAAGGCTGAAATGTATATCTAATCTCGTCCGTTGTAAGCATTCTGTGAAAATTACTGCAATACCTATTCTAAATTCAAGAAATTATCGCTTTAGCGCCCAAACCAGTAATATCTAGCCAATCAAATTGTAGTGTAAGATAAGATTAATGGTAATAACAATTACCCAAAAAGTAAGATTAATGGTAATAATATATTGCCATAGGATCAATTCAAAATATCAACCCAGTTATAAATCTCAAGTTTCAAAGTTTCAAAACCAGATCAAAATGTCTGTCAGCATTACACGATAAATCCCCTACACCAAGGACAACAAAAAACCGGTAATTCACATTTCAAGAAAAACCGAATTCAGGTAATTATCCTAATCCTACTTTCCAACTATCTTTAGAGGCACAAAGCTCGGCCTCCAACTTTTAAATGGCCAAGCAACACAAAATTCGTAAAATGCAAACTAGAGTTTTAACAACACCGGGGCTTTCAAAGTTGAACTTTGTTGTTGCTAAATGGCCCCGTTAAGTTCTGTTTATGCACAAAGACATCTCAAATTGTACTCGCTCACCAATAGTAGCTCCTTTGTCTATATTTACTCATTTTGATCTTTCCAATGTTTGACAACTGGCACCCTAACTCCTGCAATTAGGTGGGCGATAGCTGAGTTAAAGCATGGACAAAAGGATAATTTGGTGAAGATGCGAGACAGTTCGAAACCAAGAAAAAACTTAAAGGGTCCATTTGACATCAAAGACAAACTTAGGAGCAACTACTGTACTTTGCTGTTCTTTGTAAAATAGGTTCATTAAAATTTTCTGAAGGAGCCATCATAGAAGAGCAAGAGGCTAATTCCAAGCAGTGGAATGTAACCACAACCTAGGTATAATCTCTAACAAGCGTGCCATATCAACAACTGAAGGAAAAACTATCTGGATATTGAGTTTAAATGATACCGCAAAAAGAGCCAGATAGTTACTGAATTAATTCAAGACAACAGGTTTCGAGGAGGTACCATGGAAGAAAGCGCATCATGATATCACCATCACCAGTTGCACCACATGCTCCAACATCACCGTCAGCATAAGATGAAGATCCGGGAATTGGTCCATCACCAACCCTAGAGACCAGAAAATTAGCATACAGTCAAGCAGTTTGAAAACCAGAAGATAATGGGAAGTTAATTTTAAGATGTAGGTGAATCTATTTTGCTATCATTCTCTAGCATAGAGACATAAGACAACAAGGAAGTATGTTCATTCAGCGGGTAACTAATATACCACATCAACCATTAGACTAATCTTCAGTGGTGAATGAGGCATTCAGTGCGTCGAAGTTTAAGCTAGCGAAGATCTATGCTTTCTAACATGACAGCCACCTGCTACTGTAATGCTCATATTTCGCAGCACATCCTGTCGGATATCCCCCTAGACAAACAAGTAACTAACCCATAGCATAACTCAAAAAGATGGCTAGAATTATAGAAGACTAATCAACATGATCATAAAAATCACAGCTTCGTCTTTCTCCAGTCAGTAGTTTGCTTTTTGATCATGTGAGTTTCTAAGTTGAGCCATAATCCCCAGACTTTTTTTCGGGTAGTTGCAATCTCTCGATTTAGATTTCGGTTTCAACAGCCAATAAATATGCTGCAACATTGTTTTCCACTGAACTCGCCCTCATCAGAAAACTGCTACAATATGATGAAGACCATCCCAATTCAGACTTAATTTTGTGACTAAACTGTCAAATTACAGAGATTGCAACTCAGCAATTAGAAGGATTAAGAGAGAGAGAGAGAGAGAGAGAGAGAGAGAGAGAGAGAGAGGCCGTGGCGCCCTCCCGAGATCATCTATGAAATTAGCTCCTCATCTCAGCGGTTATTTCCCTTATTCAATTCTGGAACTCTGCTGGGTAAACTACTCCTAAAGACCCTCCACTTCTGTCTGCAGTTCCCGTCCATCCCTAGAAATTTATCTTTTCTCCAGTCAGAAGTTAACTTCTTGATCCTCTGAGCTTCTGAGTTCAAAAGCCAAAATATCTACTGCAAGTATTTACCATATGAACTCACCCTCATTTGCCCACTGAGAAAATCTTAAGCAATCTCGCACCCTGATACCCAATCATCGACATGGGACATGTGGAGATCATAATGGAGACCAAGACAAAAACAGTGCAAATGCTTGGAATTTCTTACATTTATATTTTTTATCAGAACAGTTTTTCAGAATTTGTTTTTGCGGAATGCCTTTTTTGTAACAGTAAGGAGTCAGATTAGTCCTCAAAACGCCAAAGCAGGAACTTAAAACCACCTTTTAAGAAAATAAGTAAGCTCCAGAGTTGGGATAGAGAATATCATCTTGTCGCATTAGTAAACTTAAAGTGAAATTCCTTAATTCTTAAAATAGTTCTTCAGATTGAAAACAACATGCTTATAAGCCCCTACAGAATTTGATTTTCTTCACGTGTCAATACTTGTAAGCATTATCCACAAAATAAATGATAATTATTGGTATCAACTATTAAGTTGATTGCACGAGCACCGTGTGAACAAGACTTTTAGCTAGTGGTGCCAGAGGACATGCAACTTCATTCAGCAGGACCAAATAAACTCCCTTGGCTATCTGAAAGTCTGTCTAAAGGTGACTTTGTCCCGCATCTGATAAGGTGTATGCCGCACTAGTAGTCAGTTAATAAATCCATGTTTGAAAACAGTAGAAACTAGAACGTATAGTGTGGTCGGAAAGAAAGCAATCTAGAATCTCCAAAATATTTCACTTGCAGAACTATTTATGGTCAGAGTTGTCAGAGTTGTGGTCAGAGTTGTAATGTAATAGCACTTGTAAGAAACTGTGCGGTTCCACCTCAAACCAATAGGTAATGAGGGGAGTAGCCCAGGAACTAACAAACTGCACACAAGGCTCTAACATCCCAATGTGGGACAAATCTCAACAGCACCAATACCTGCCAGGGATCTTAAAAGTGGCACCATTAGTTGATGTACCCACAGCGATCTGTCCCATCTGAAAAGAGCCAGATATTTGATTTTTAAATAAATTTTTGGAACTAAAGAAAGCATTCTCAAATAACTGCATCGTGGTGTTCCGCTTACCTTATCAATGACAGCCATAGATATTGTGTCGTGGTTGCCAAGACCCACATGAGATGTTTTCCCTGTAACACCTTCCAACAAATTGACAGTCAAACAGTTGCTCCAATTCGGGTTAACTTTTTCCTTTGGATGATAAGGGCCACAAGTATCAGCAGGTACCACATTTTTTCTAAAATGAGGTTGGCAACCGTTTTCCTTCCACTTAATCCACTTTTCTAAGGACTCGGTAGAGCTAAGGTTTGTGGGTCCAGGAAGTCCCATAGCAATGGCAAAGGCTGAGGCCTGCTCTCCAGCTAGCATAGTATGTTCAGTGTACTGCATTACTAGTTTCGCAGCTTTGATACCATCTTTCACGTACCGCATGGCTGCAACAGCTCCAACTTCCATTGTAGCCTATGGAGGTCCTTGGCAGACCCAAACAAATTGCTATTTATCAAACTTTCAAGAACAAAGTTTATCAACAAAGGGAACCAATTTTATCTTAGAAAAGAAATACCTCTATCAAGAAAAATTAAACACCTCTTACCCCATTCATGACCAGAGCGTCAACTGTAGTTTCCCCATTCTCATCTGGACTTCCCCCAGGCCCAACTGTAAGATAATAAAAATGTGTTAAATTGTAAAACTTTAGGGAGAAATAAAAAGGGTAAAATAGGTTGTTATGATGCTCCTTAAGCTTCAGACGTTTGCTATCATAACACATCCAGAACGATCCAGCAATTAATAACAAATCAGTTTGGGTTAAACCGCGCCATCAGGGAGGCTAGAGCCTAAAAGCCAACAGCAAACAAAATCGTACCATCTCTGTCTATAAAATGATTAATCAACTGATTTAAACCATTTTCTATAGGGTCGTTTGAAATAGTAGATGCTCCAGTGGTATCAATAACCAGCCGTTAAGTTCTAAATCCAAATAACATGCGGACAATTAATAATTATGAATCATTTAATTTGGCACAAAACCATAATCATCAGGGAGCTCTTAACCAGGCTACTAAACTTAGTCTATGTCCAGAAACAAGTACAATTTAGTAATAAAACTCATTTTTGGATGCCTTTTTGAAACAGAATACAGACAATTCAATAGTTCATTTTAAGTGAAAGCCCACTTATCCTCTAAGCTATCATAAACTTTTGCATATATTCTGAAGTCACTTAAATCCTGTCAAAATGTCTCCTAATCCTTGGAGGAAATTGACTTGTGATTTCTCTTCTAGCTAGTAATAGTCAAAAGTTACCTGCCAAGGGACTGACTGCTTCCGGAAAAACAAGCAACTGAACAAGGTTAAAATACATTTGTCTTCAATAAATCATGGTGAATCTATTTTGCTAGGTAAACAGTTCCGGTGCCTGGTGTAGGAACTAGCTTCTCTTTCAAACCAAAATCAAGTGTACAGAAAGTACATTATTCACTCAATCAATGGAATATTCATTTCCCTTATAAATCATGCATTTTATTTTATTTTGGCTTATTAGTCAGGGGTTTCTGCAGGTTATTCCTAGAGTAATTAACGATTCGTTTACTCGAATCGGAAATAGGGAACTCGCGCGCACACATACACAAATCTGACACTTCATTTGTTGTTTCCAGGATTTTCAGAAAGTTGATGAAAATTCTGGGTTAAACAATCACATGATTCTATGAACTGAAAAAATCTTATCATTCACTTGAGACTCAAGAGGAACCAAATCAAGACTACAATTAGAGGTCTCCTGCATGTTAGCAGTTTAGCAAAGCATTGAGAACAACGATGTACATCGTATTCCAGGATGCAGTAACCCCTTTGTTACAAAATGGTGAATCTGGCGGTCAACACAATCCAGGTTGTTTTTTTTCCTAATCTAACTCATACCAGATTAAATATCAAAAGGAGCGTGTTACATAATAAGAAATAAATTAGAACTTTGGCCAAACAACATAAAAAAAAAAAAAAAAAAAAAAAAAAAAAAAAAAAAGGCATATAGTTACCATGTGTATCTACCCCCTACAACATCTAAGACCTGCAATGTGAATCATGCAATGCTAACAACAATAACTTTAAAAAAAATGAAAATCACGAAAGGGAAATAGTTGAACACATGAATAGAAGTTACACCAAATGAGATAACACAATAGTATTTTTCATCTTCCTACCTGTACCATCACATCTTAGATCCTCGCAAGCCGAGCATCCCTCCACCACAGCATCAACAGCTGAAAACCCACTTTCTACAGCCGTCCAAGCAGCTCGAACAGCTTCCAAGAAAGGCCAGGTGCTCACAACCAAAGGGAACTGAGTGGAATTCTTAACCTCACACCCCGAAACCTAATTGATACCAACAGAACATAATTCAATACATATAGATACATTTGCCCAAAACTCAGCCTGAACATAACAAGGGAAATACTCGATCAAAAAAAAAACAATAGCAGCACAAAGGGCTGAGAATTTCATGGAATCGTTGTCCAGATCATGAGTTGAAAGACACCCACCATGACATAATCACTAGCACAGGGAAGTTATCAATCAACCTAATAGAAGAATTGGTGAAATAGATATATGGGGAAACAGTGGCGGGATGTAATTACCACAGCGAGTAGCAAGACAGAGACGACGACACAGATGAGAAGGTAACGGATTGTCCTACTCCTCATAGCGCCCTTCGTTGCTGAAGAGAGAGCACTCCTAACTCCCGATTCGTGGTCGCTCAAATCCCTGAGTCCCGTAAGTAGCAGGCTCTCCAGTCTCAGCGATCAGCCAAACTGATGACTGAACCAATCAAGTCGTTTGACGACGTAAAACATAAAGGTAAATTTCGCTCACACCCCTTCAGTTTAGGGTGAGCTTCACATACACCCCTTTTATTAGGGTAAGAGACACTGACCACCCCTAAGTTTACAGAAAACTCCACCCCGCTATCAGTGGCGGAGCCAGGATTTCTTCGAAGGGGGGGCACAATTCCGCTGCAAGTACCCCTATCTTTTTTTTTGAAATGTGTACTCCTCTTTGGATATCATAGGACATTACATATTTTGTAACATTATATGTCTCTTAGCTCAGTTGGTAAAGCTCTCAGTTATTCTCCTCGGCCACCTGGGTTCGAATCCCCTTTGGTACGCTATAATTTTGTTGTTTTTTAATTTTTTTGGGAATCGAACCCACAACACTTGCGCTTTTAATGAGGTGACTTACCAACTGCGCTAGGGACAACTTTATTATCAAGGGGGCACTTTTATATATTTACACACAGAAGGTTCATTTTTTTTAAAAAATTAAGCGTTACCTAGTGTTTTCGGAAAATTTTGGGGGGGGCACGTGCCCCCCCCCCCCCCCCCCCCCCCCCCGTGCCCCTACATGGCTCCGCCCCTGCCCGCTACCTTGGGTTTTGGATAAAGACACACCGCACCCAAATAACGGAATATTCCTTGGACAGATAGCACCACTCTGTTAGGTTCCGTTAAAAACTTTATGATTTACTTTTGCCGGACCATATTGCCCTTGTGTATTTTTATTTTGTCTTTTGCCCATAATTATCACAAAAACACCGAGAACACCACCACCAAAAAAACATCAACAGAACATTTCCATTTGAATCCAAAACATTAAACAACATAAATAGTTACAAGGACATAACCACAATTCGAGGAAATACACAACAAGATCACCAGTTTGAAGCCACAAATCCTAATGAGAGGAGAGAACAATCAATTTTTGTACACAAATTCCCCCAAAACATGTAGTTTTTTTGGACTATTTAGCTCATATTTATCAAGAACATTATGAACACCATGAACACAAACTGAAACTAACATATGAGGGAAAGCTTTTCTCGCTCAGTGTCGATGTTATGGTAATATTTTCAATATATTTTGCAGTTCCCTTTTCTTCAGGGGCTCCTCAAGCTCCACAAGGTTATCTTCCACTAGCAACGTAGAAGCTCTAGCATTTTGGGCATTCCATACCTTCAATCCAAAGAAGCAATTTGGAAGAAAACACAAACATAATATGCTAATAATCTCAATCACTTTCAGCAATAGCAAACACAACGAATATGCACTGAAGGTACCTCCACAATCGACCAGAACAAAAGTAGGCAAAGTCACTGCCTTTGACTTGAACGAAATCCCACATTCAGCAAAATCTTTACACGCAACCAAAACCCCCTCGGTGGTGGCCATCGGATCTGAGTACTTCCTTCCATCTAGCAACAGAGGACCGGCGATTCCCACCGGGACCTGGATATACCCCACCAGCATCTCACAGCACTGCTGGAGGATCGACTCATAGTTGAATCCATCCAAAATTTTCCGGTGACTCTCTGCAGCGCCTCCCGTCGAATCGCGGCGGAGCTTGGACTCAATAGAGTAGGACGGGATCTTCCTCGTCTTCTTCCGATTGAAGATCCGGGAAAACAGGATCGACGGAGGGGATCGATTTAGGTTGAGGAGATGCGACGGCGACGGCTACGGCGGAACAAGGAATTGGTTCCTCCTCTTCTTCATCGGCTCCCCAGAGGTCGTCGTGACCTTATTTGATGATGGTGGTCGTCATGGTGGTGATTGCGGCATTTATCAATCGCAGCCGCCTTCTAGAGCGGTGACCCAGACCGCTGGGATCCCCTTTCCTCTGAGTCGAAAGATGAATCACCGGTGTGGGAGCAGGCGACGAGTAGGTGAGTGCGGCTGTATTCTTGGAAGAGAGAAAGAGTGCAAGAGAGTTGAGACTGCTGGGGTTAAGAAAATGAAGAAATGAGAGAGGTTAGGGTATATATAGTGGTAATTTCATAACATTTTTGGGGTAAAATAGTCTTTTTTCCAGGTCTGTTAGTCAACCGTCATCCTCCATCCAAAAAAAATGTGCGGAGTGTCTTTATCCAAAACACAGGGTAGCGGGATGGAATTTTCCCTAAACTCAGGGGTGGTCATTGTCTTTTACCCCTTTTATTATGAAAATCATCACTCGCCCCTTATAGGAAACAGAACTTAACAGAGCATAACGGTGTCAGTATGTATGAAAAGATTTCACTAGACCTGTGATATTATATCCAATTCTAAAGAAGAAATCTCAACAGCCAGTTAAATGGCTACCCGACCCTTAGCAATCCTCCATTCTAGTCACTTATCCCTGATCCAACGCTTCGTTGTCGTCGACAAGCCTTACAACCGGCTCATTGTTCCCCTCAATTACCCATCCATCGGCATTACTGACCAGGGTTGTCCCTGACTCCGTGAATCTGACAACCATGCTCGAGTCATCCGGAAAGACATAGATCGATTTCCAACCGAATTCTTGCGGCGTTGACGATCTAGGCGGAGGCGGTAGGGAAGAATGCAGCAGCACGGGATGGGGAGAAGGAGAAAATGACAACAATGGAGAGGAGGAAGGAGGTAAGCAAGAAGGAGAAGTCAGCGAAAAGACGGAACATACTGTCGGCAAATTGTATTCCCATGACATTAAAACAAAAAGAGTCCCTGTGGGTTAGTTTTCTTATATTGGAATGAATATGGGAAACCTTAGCATGGTACTAATAGAGGAAGAGAATGAATATGGGAAACCTTAGCATGGTACTATTGGAATGAATATGGTATCTCGAACAATGTCCCGCATCCATGTTGATGTTGATGTGAATCGATCTCAGCAGAAATGTGCCTCTCTTGCGCGATGTTGATATCCACAACACGAGGCGCTCCTTGGATGCATGAGAGAGGAAGGAGTTGAGAGAAAACCAAGTTTTCTATTGTGTTGAGTCATCATCTAACCATGCTCATATTAAACTATAAATAGACTAAGTTTCTATATATTTTCATCCTAACCCCCTTTATGATTTACAATGTCAACCCCTTATGTTTGTAGAAATTACTAAGTAGCCCTCTTGGGTGCAGTATGTAATATTTCTAACATCTCCCACTCGACCATGGGGTTGCGTGTAGCTCTTAAAATTTCCTCAATCTCCAAATGTCATCAACAAGGATTACATGTGACTGTGTCATGCGACTGCTAAGAGTACCAACATTTCGGGAGATCCGTACACCAAGCTCGTCACGAACCACCGCAGGATTATCTCTTGAAAATAGGCCTAGATCATTAACCATTCCTTTATGACATATTGCCTCCTTCGCTGCTTTTGTTAGAGCCATATACTCCTCCGCCGTGGTTGACAAAGTCACCGTCAGCTGGAGCGTAGCCTTCCAACTCACACGGAACCACCCAGAGGAAACACATAGCCAATCACTGATCCCTTGCTATCAATATCACATGCATAATCTGAGTCCGAGAACCCAACAACCAAGATGTTTTCATTGGTCTCACAACATAGGACAATGTTTGACGTACCCTTAAGGTTCCTGAATATGTTCATAACTACCTGCCAGGGATACATACTCGATTGAGCCATAAAACGACTTACCACACTAACATCGATTAATATGTCTGGTCAAGTGCAGACCACAGCATACGCGAGGCTTCCAAACTGCGCTAGCGTATGGAACCTTGGACATGTACTCCTTCTCCTCCTCGGTCTGAAAGGTGTACATTCTTACCTTGTCGTTAGCCGCCATAGGAGTATCTATATCTTTAGATGATAACATCTCGAATCTTCCCAAGACCTTCTTGATGTATCCCTATTGTGATAGTAAAAGCTTCTTCTTCATATCTCAAAAAATCTCAACTCATAGAAATTTTTGAGCAGCCCCTAGATCCTTCATCTTGAACTTCGCACTAAGAGACCTCTTCAATTCTTGTAATTCCTCCATATCAGACGTGGTCTGCTAACGCGTATTACGCAAGCGCGCTATCAAGTAATACATATTTAGTATTTGTAGTACTCGGGTTGCCGAATCCCACGAGAACAAGATGGTACAAGTTTTTAGCGAACAAATTAATTTAATTCACTGAGTAAGCGGAGGAAATAGTGTAAGAATTTAGGTTGTCACCCCCGACCAAGTGACTGAGAGCAATGACAAAAATAACAGTAATCGTGAAATTAAGAGAAGTCTTAATCAGTTTTGGAGAAACTAGGCAATCTCTTAGATCACCTAGGGCTGTAGACGATTTTTGAATTAACTGAGTAACACGTTAATTCTATTCTAATTAAGCCGGATAATAGTATTGACAATATCATGTCCGTATCATGTCATTTTATGTCTCAGTTTACCTAGGGTCCTGTTAGTCCACCTATGTCTATCGGTCAGTTCTAGTCGGTCATCTACGTGCACGATAATGAGTTGTAGCGGTCCACCCTTTCACGGACAGACCAATAATCATACGAAATCTACCCACAATGGCCAATCCTACTCACGTCTCCTTTCGGCCTCGGTGATTCGGTATCGTTGTTCACATCTCATCACAACTAGTTAAGGTCTCTGTCGAGCACTCGCTTAGCTAAATAAAGGTTTCGGTTAATTACTCCATTCCCACTAAGTCTTAAGAACAATATATGTAAAATCAAACTAGAACTAAATTAAGATTAAACAAGATTTAATCCTATGAACAAACTCTAGTTTCATTGAATATTAATTCATACCCTAACTGTTTCAATAGGCTAAGATCTATAACGAGTTAAATAAAAAAACATCCATTCAATAGAAAGAAATCATAAGCATGAAACAAAGATTTGAATCCTGAAAATGTTCGTCTACAGAAAACCTAGGATTTCATAGAGATGCCTAGAAATCGTGTTTAGCTATCCAAAGGAACTAAAACAAAGATCATGAGTTTCTCCATAGAAAATAATAAAGATATGGAAGAAGAAGATATCAAAGGAAAGCTTCAATGGTGTCTTGATCTTGAACCCGTGTCTTCTTCGTCGTTCTTCCACGTCTCCTTGCTTCCCTCCAATATCGTGAATCAATAATGAATACAATATAATTGATTTATTAGTGTATTAGTTATTCCATATTAGGCGTAGGAAATAATTAATAAAACTACACCGTTTAGAAGAAAAAACGTTCACCCATAACCCTTGGAGATCGTGCGATCTGCCCTAGCAGATCATGCGATCTGATGGGTTTTATTTCTCTTGAGTTTTTGCCAATAGATCGCCTGATCAGGCTTCTTGGTTGTGCGGTCGGGTCCCTCCCTTAGCCAGATCGTGCGATCTGTTGTCCTGATCATGAAATACAGTGAGTTCTGGCGTATGGATTTTTGACGAAGTCGTTTTAAATTCTTCTTTTGGGGGTGCTAAGTGGAGTTTATCAAAATTCTTGAAACTACACTTAGCTCCCCTATTTCAATCTTTTCATCTTTTTCTCTTGATTTCTTCTTCACCAAAGGTTCCTCCTATTTTCCAAAGCTTGTTTGTCATTTCCACTTGATCTCCCAATCTATGTTTCCTATAAAATAATATGAAAACACATAGTGTGATCAAACTGATAAAATAAGCATAGAGTAAGAGAGAAACACCCATATTAAGCTTTACTTAGTAGAAAATCCTCGCAATCTCATCAAATATGTCATATATTCTACCCAAAAATCATGCAAAACTATATAAATGTGGAAGAATATAAATCTTATTCGGAGTTATCAATATCCTGGATTGCAATCTGTAGGGTTTTGATCATGGATACGCAGCGGAAGAAAGTTTAGGGTTTTGACGTGTAGGGTTTTGATTCATGGATCGCGCAAACGGAAGCATAATCAAACAAATAACCATGCAAAACCCTCCAAGGATCACAAGTCTAGATGCATAACGATAGTGAAGGTAAGAAATCATAAACACACCTTTGGGTTCTCCTTGATGACTTCAAACGCGAATAGTGTCACGTTCTCTATAGTTGATCCACGCCTAGAGTTGTTCCTAGATCTCCAATCTCCTTGGTGCTAGCCCGGATTGAAAGGAGGGTGAAGAAATCACGCAAAACGAGACACCAAAAGGGGTTCGGCACCCTTTGTGGCGTCGGGGACAAGGGGCGGCGGCAAGGGGGCGGCGTCCCTCTTGTGGCTTGCTCTCTCTCTCCTTTGTTCTCTCCTACTCTTGTTATGTTCTCTTTAGAGCATAAGTGTGTAGGGAAGGAAGGAGGAGGGTCCTTATATAGTCCAACAACTCCTTGTTAACTACCTAAAGGACTTGTTCTAGTCCTACTAGAATTCAATTTAGTCCCTTCCTTGCAAATTAGTCCCTACTAAGTTTGCAAGGTTTTGCAAAGTGATCCTTCTAATTAATTAATCCAATTAATTAATTCCATAATCTAGTACAACTCTATATAGCGTGTGACCCCATAGGTTCTATCTAGTTGGTAGCAACTCTTTGCTAATATGGAGCGGTTTCTAGCAAAACATCCATTCTAGCCAACTAATAGAATAGTCATCTAGACAACCTTGTACAAGTAATTGTCTCATCCCTTTGCCTCCATATCCGGATTGGACACGAGACATACAAGTCACACTCGTATATCCAATCCCTAGTTCCTCGATCCATGGAATAGCCTTATTCGTGCAAATAACATCAATATCCCATATATTGATTTATTTGAGTCTGGCCAGACATTCTATAAGCACTTTCCTCGAGTGGCCTTGGATATTTGCTCCCGTTATGTGGGAGGGGCAAATCCTCTCTACGTCCACTACGATCTCTAAGCTTGCTTCTCATTGTATCCAGTACACGCCTTTATAACTACCCAGTTACGGTGTAGCGTTTAACGCTACCAAGATCACAATGATCCACAACTAGAATATCTAGTGACTTCAAGTCTAAGGATGACAATACCATTGTACCCGAGAAGCACTTGTGACTCAACATAACGTGTATGTAGCCTTCTCGGTAATGGGTCAATCCAGTGCAACATTCCGTAATGCACACCTATGTGTTGGATCGTGATATCTCCATATCAATCCAACCCCATACTAGTCTATAGATGATTGTCCCATTTAATCATTATACTTGACTAGGGATATTTAAGATAAACAACACAATTGTAAATCTAAGGACTTCATTATATTAAATATCCAATAAATAATAAATGAATTTCTAGCCAATTACAAATTCATACTAAACTAGATTGCCTCTAGGGCATCTATTCCAACAGTCTCCCACTTGCACTAGAGCCAATCTGGCGCATCTCGTATGCCCATACTCCTAGTGTGCCCTTCATGCTTCCACTGCGTGAGAGGCTTTGTAAGCGGGTCTGACAGATTATCATCTGTAGGAATCTTGCATATCCGAACGTCTCCTCTATCGATAATATCTCGAATCAGATGGAACTTCCTGAGCACGTGCTTGGACTTCTGGTGCGATCTTGGTTCCTTTGATTGCGCGATCGCCCCAGTGTTGTCACAGAACAACTCCACTGGATCCGCAATGCTAGGGACCACACCAAGTTCAGAAACAAACTTTCTGATCCAAACAGCCTCCTTTGCTGCGCCATTTGCAGCAATGTACTCAGCCTCTGTTGTAGAATCAGCTACCGTCTCTTGCTTGGAACTCTTCCAGCTCACCGCTGCTCCATTCAGGCAAAACACATATCCCGACTGTGATCTAAAGTCATCTCTATCGGTTTGGAAGCTTGCATCGGTGTAACCCCTTACACGCAACTCTTCCTCACCGCCAAACATTAAGAAAGCATCCTTAGTTCTTCTCAAGTACTTTAGGATGTTCTTGACAGCAATCCAGTGACTCTCACCCGGATTGGATTGGTATCTGCTTGTCATACTCAAGGCATATGACACATCTGGTCTAGTACATAACATGGCGTACATGATGGATCCTATGGCCGAGGCATAGGGAATCCTACTCATGCGTTCCTTCTCAATCTCATTGGAAGGACAACCACTCTTTGAAAGAGTGATTCCATGTGACATGGGAAAGAATCCTTTCTTGGAATCTTGCATGTTGAACCGTTTCAACACCTTGTCAATATATGTACTTTGACTTAGGCCTAGCAACCTCTTAGATCTATCTCTATAGATCTTTATACCGAGTATATAGGCTGCTTCCCCTAAGTCTTTCATTGAGAAACACTTTCCTAGCCAATCTTTCACAGATTGCAGCATGGGAATGTCGTTTCCAATGAGTAGTATGTCATCCACATACAAGACCAGAAAAGCTACAGAGCTCCCACTAACCTTCTTGTAGACACAAGACTCATCTTCGTTTCTGATGAAGCCAAACTCTTTGACTACTTCATCAAAACGTCGATTCCAACTCCTAGAAGCTTGCTTCAACCCATAAATGGATCGTTGCAGCTTACAGACTTTGTTGGCTTGCTTTGGATCCTCAAAACCCTCCGGCTGTATCATATACACGTCCTCGAGGAGATTCCCATAAAGGAATGCTGTTTTGACATCCATCTGCCAAATCTCATAGTCGTAATATGCTGCAATCGCAAGTAGGATTCGGATGGATTTGGTCATAGCGACTGGTGAAAAGGTTTCATCATAGTCAATACCATGAATCTGTCTGAATCCTTTAGCCACCAATCGGCCCTTATAGGTAATCACATTACCATCCATGTCGATCTTCTTCTTGAAGACCCACTTGCACCCTATGGGCCGCGCCCCATCAGGTGGTTCCACCAAAGTCCATACTTTGTTGGTATACATGGATTCCATCTCGGATCTCATGGCATCAAGCCACTTCTGCGAGTCTGGGCCACTCATGGCCTCTTCATAGGTAGTAGGCTCATCATCTATGAGCATCGTGTCACCGGAATCAGTCACGAGAAGTCCGTACCTCTCAGGTTCCTGGCGCACTCTACTAGATCTACGAAGCTCTTGTGTTACCTGAACAGGTGGATCCACAACTGCTTGTGATTCCTGTTCATGTTCCATAATCGGTTCTGTGATTTGTGGTTCTTGAACTTCTTCAAGTTCTACATTCCTCCCACTTGCTTCTTTAGAGACAAACTCTCTTTCTAGAAACACGCCGGTCCGAGCAACAAACACTTTGTTCTCGGTTGGATTGTAGAAATAGTATCCCTTAGTTTCCTTAGGGTACCCCACAAATTTACACTTATCCGATTTAGGCCCTAGCTTGTCTGATTGTAAACGTTTTACATAGACATCGCAGCCCCAAATCCTCATGAACGACAGTGTGGGACGCCTCCCACTCCACATCTCATATGGTGTCTTCATGACTGATTTAGATGGAACACGGTTAATGGTAAAAGCTGCACTTAATAGAGCGTAGCCCCAAAACGATAATGGAAGATCGGTTTGACACATCATAGACCGAACCATATCCAATAGGGTTCGATTCCTCCTCTCAGATACGCCATTCCATTGTGGCGTTCCGGGTGGAGTGAGTTGGGACACGATCCCACACTCTCTAAGATAGTCGTCAAACTCTTGGCTCAAGTATTCTCCTCCACGATCCGATCGTAGAGCCTTGATACTTTTGCCAAGTTGCTTCTCTACTTCATTCTTGAATTCCTTGAACACTTCAAAGGATTCGGATTTTGCCCTCATAAGGTACACAAATCCATATCTACTGTAATCATCAGTAAACGTAATGAAGTAGACATAACCACCCCTGGCAGGCGTGGCAAATGGCCCACACACATCGGTATGTATGAGCGCCAATTGCTCACTAGTCCTCTCACCTTTCTTATTGAAAGGGGACTTTGTCATTTTTCCCAATAAACAAGCCTCGCATGTCTCATATGATTCAAAATCAAATGAGTCTAGCAATCCATCCTTATGGAGTCTAGATACACGTTTCTCATTTATGTGGCCTAAACGACAGTGCCATAAATAAGCAGGATTTAAATCATTTATTTTAATCCGCTTGGTATTAATGTTGTAGACAGGATTACTTAGATCAAGGACATAAAGTCCATTAAATAATTGCGCACTAAAATAGTGAATATTATTCAAATAAAAGGAACAACAATTGTTCTTTATTGAAATAATAAAACCTTCCTTGTCCAAACAAGAAATAGAAATAATGTTTCTGCTCATAGCAGGGACAAAATAGCAATTATTTAATTCTAAAACTAATCCTGAAGGCAGAGATAGCTCGCAAACGCCTATGGCCAACGCAGCAACCTTTGCTCCATTCCCAACGCGCAGATCTACCTCCCCTTTAGCCAATCTTTTACTTCTCTTTAGATCCTGCATATTTCGACAAATATGAGATCCACATCCAGTATCTAATACCCATGATGTAGAGACAGTTAAATTGACATCTACAACAAAAATACCTGGTGGTGGTGGAATCACTATTCCAAGCCGTTTGTCCTCCAAATATTTTGGGCAGTTCCTCTTCCAGTGTCCAGGTTGACTACAGTAGTGACATTCACCCTTAGTCACGACCTTGGCAATGCCACCAACAGGCTTAAGGGCTTGTTCCTTGGACTTAGCAACTGACTTGCCTTTGCCCTTGGAGGAAGAGGCAAACTTTTTACCCTTTTCCTTTATGCACCATCATAATGGCCTTGCCCTTACCCTTGTTGATGCTCTGTTCAGCCGTCCTCAACATGTTGAGCAAATCTGGCAGTGGTTTAACGATCTCGTTCATGTTATAGTTCATAATGAACTGTCCATAACTCTCGGGCAACGATTGCAACACGAGATCCGTTGCCAACTCTTGGCCGACCGGGAACCCAAGCCGGGCGAGATTCTCCAAGTACCCGATCATTCGGAGTACATGGGGTCCTACCGGGTTCCCTTCTGCCAGATGACATTTGAACAGTGCCTTTGAGACCTCATACCTTTCTACCCTCGCCTGCTCTTGGAAGAGCTGCTTTAGATGTTCGATCATATCGACAGCATTCATGTTCTCATGTTGCTTCTGAAGCTCAGAGGTCATGGTGCAAAGCATTAGGCAGGCCGCATCATTAGCATCATCAACATGCTTTTGATACGCCTTTAAGGCAGCAGGTGTCTGATTGTCTGGACCTTCTGGAACTTGCTCCTCTATTGCGTACAGCTTCTTTTCTTGCTTGAGAACAATTCTCAAGTTTCTGTACCAATCGAGAAAGTTGGTTCCTGAGAGCTTGTCCTTCTCAAGGACAGATCGTAGGGAATGTTGTGAACTCGATGAGTTGTTTGCCATTTGGAATTCTACAAAAGGAAAATACGCAAGTTTTAGTATTTGTGAATTTTTGACTATATTTAATAATGGCTAGTTTATTAAATATAGCTCCCACTATTTTTCTACGGATTAATAACCCTCAAGATATTAATGCGGAAAATATCCTTATATTTTCTAGTGGGCCAAGATCCATCTTTTTCATCTCCTTATGAGCTTGCTTTGGCAAGTCACCCATAATTCGATTACTTCTTAGGTAGGAACAATTCCAATTGCATCACATATGCAACTCTTGGTTTAATCGGGCAAATAACTCCTTATTTATCCATCCACATGGATAATCCCAATTGATTGCCTCTAGGTTTCTTAATCAAATTAATAGCCTAGTTGTGTTCAACCTCTTATCTAAACAATTGCACATTGTTACGTGCCATCGCATTCCATCATTATGAACCAAGTCGCCATGCTTTGGCACGCACGAATTTGATAAATAATGATGATAATGAGTGTTTAAATAACGAGAAGGCAAGAACACAATATTTTAAAATTTGAGGGATTTTTCTTCAATTTTAATTTTGTTGATCAATATCAACTAATCTATCTATTTGAGTTTGGGCACAACTCCAAATAATAGATCCGGGTTGTCTAATTATCTTATTATCCTAATTGCATGCATCATCCATACACCAACCACACAAATAATAAGACAATAAATAAACAACCACAAAACAGAAATTAAACGTGATGTGGATATGGCCTTTTCTAGACTAAGATAATTCCAAGCCAATGGAATTATCTATGAACCCTAAACAAACACACATCTCCATGCGTCTTGATCTTTTGGTCCATCCTTCATAGTCATGTGGAATGCTCCATGCTCCATGCTCTATCTTTTGTGGCTTCTTTGGCTTTGGGCTTCTTTTCTTCAATCTTGGCTAACAATCTACTTTATCTAGCACTAGCTAATTTCTATACTAAATAAAATAAATCTCACAAGTTGAGAAAAAAAATGGCACGCAGGCCATAAAACCCTAAATAATTATTACAATTAATTGATCGGCTCGCAGGCCGTAAAACCAAACCACAAAATTAAACATCCACATCAAACCACATCCTAAGGCCATATCCAATCACCATGCGATTTGCACATAAACAGTTAAAATCCAATTTTAACGCGCTTGGTCAATTTTAATTGATTTTAGGATTTCTAGGGTTAAAACGGTCCATGGGCCCAACAATCCAATTGCCCGGGCCCAAATAAGTGAACCATAAAGCCCTAGGGCCGGCCCGGCCCAAAACCCGCAAGCTAGGCCCGCGGGTTAGGGCCGCCCGGCCCCTTAGGGCGCCAATCTTGGGCGGCAAGCAAGGGGGCGGCTCCCTAGGGGGCCGAACCTCCTTGTGGAGGTTGTTTCCAAAACAACCTCCTTGCTTGGAGCCCAAGTTTGGTTGTTTCCTTGTTGTGGGAGAACTCCTTCTTCCCCAAGGATGCCCAAACCCTAGATCTAAGATCCTAAAATTTCTCAAACTCACCAATTCATGCATCCAATGCAATAATTGGGTCTTGTTATGATTAATTCTTTGACAAATTGCATCCAATGCTTGATTTGTCTTGTTTTACGCGATAAACAACAATTAAGGTGTAAAACAACAAGAATGTAACACATAAACTACGTTTATGCTCTATGACCTGTGGCTCTGATACCACTGTTGGGTTTTGATTCATGGATCGCGCAAACGGAAGCATAATCAAACAAATAACCATGCAAAACCCTCCAAGGATCACAAGTCTAGATGCATAACGATAGTGAAGGTAAGAAATCATAAACACACCTTTGGGTTCTCCTTGATGACTTCAAACGCGAATAGTGTCACGTTCTCTATAGTTGATCCACGCCTAGAGTTGTTCCTAGATCTCCAATCTCCTTGGTGCTAGCCCGGATTGAAAGGAGGGTGAAGAAATCACGCAAAACGAGACACCAAAAGGGGTTCGGCACCCTTTGTGGCGTCGGG
The DNA here is from genome assembly GCA_023055425.1 of Linanthus parryae. Classification (NCBI taxonomy): domain Eukaryota; kingdom Viridiplantae; phylum Streptophyta; class Magnoliopsida; order Ericales; family Polemoniaceae; genus Linanthus; species Linanthus parryae. Next base: position 85,303,500 of record JALGPY010000008.1, on the reverse strand, counting down.
GACAAGGGGCGGCGGCAAGGGGGCGGCGTCCCTCTTGTGGCTTGCTCTCTCTCTCCTTTGTTCTCTCCTACTCTTGTTATGTTCTCTTTAGAGCATAAGTGTGTAGGGAAGGAAGGAGGAGGGTCCTTATATAGTCCAACAACTCCTTGTTAACTACCTAAAGGACTTGTTCTAGTCCTACTAGAATTCAATTTAGTCCCTTCCTTGCAAATTAGTCCCTACTAAGTTTGCAAGGTTTTGCAAAGTGATCCTTCTAATTAATTAATCCAATTAATTAATTCCATAATCTAGTACAACTCTATATAGCGTGTGACCCCATAGGTTCTATCTAGTTGGTAGCAACTCTTTGCTAATATGGAGCGGTTTCTAGCAAAACATCCATTCTAGCCAACTAATAGAATAGTCATCTAGACAACCTTGTACAAGTAATTGTCTCATCCCTTTGCCTCCATATCCGGATTGGACACGAGACATACAAGTCACACTCGTATATCCAATCCCTAGTTCCTCGATCCATGGAATAGCCTTATTCGTGCAAATAACATCAATATCCCATATATTGATTTATTTGAGTCTGGCCAGACATTCTATAAGCACTTTCCTCGAGTGGCCTTGGATATTTGCTCCCGTTATGTGGGAGGGGCAAATCCTCTCTACGTCCACTACGATCTCTAAGCTTGCTTCTCATTGTATCTAGTACACGCCTTTATAACTACCCAGTTACGGTGTAGCGTTTAACGCTACCAAGATCACAATGATCCACAACTAGAATATCTAGTGACTTCAAGTCTAAGGATGACAATACCATTGTACCCGAGAAGCACTTGTGACTCAACATAACGTGTATGTAGCCTTCTCGGTAATGGGTCAATCCAGTGCAACATTCCGTAATGCACACCTATGTGTTGGATCGTGATATCTCCATATCAATCCAACCCCATACTAGTCTATAGATGATTGTCCCATTTAATCATTATACTTGACTAGGGATATTTAAGATAAACAACACAATTGTAAATCTAAGGACTTCATTATATTAAATATCCAATAAATAATAAATGAATTTCTAGCCAATTACAAATTCATACTAAAATAGATTGCCTCTAGGGCATCTATTCCAACATGACGTAGGTTACGCAGCGGAATAACAAATTTTTTATCCTACTCAAATCCCACCAAGGATAACAGGTGAAGCATCATAACATGATGAAAGGAAGAAAGGTTACCTCAGCCATACCAGGCTGGTGACGATCACATACAAAGAATAGTATCTTTGTCTCTATGTTATCCACACGAATAGACCTCAAACGGGCTTCTTCTCCAATAGTTACCCAATTACGGTGTTGTTGGAATAGATGCCCTAGAGGCAATCTAGTTTGGTATGAATTTATTTGTGGCTATAAATTCATTTATTATTTATTGGATATTTAATATAATGAAGTCCTTAGATTTACAATTGTGTTGTTTATCTTAAATATCCCTAGTCCAGTATAATGATTAATGGGACAATCATCTATAGACTAGTATAGGGTTGGATTGATATGGAGATATCACGATCCAACACATAGGTGTGCATTAGGGTAATGTTGCACTGGATTGACCCATCTCCGAGAAGGCTACATACACGTTATGTTGAGTCACAAGCGCTTCTCGCGGTGCAATGGTATTGTCATCCTTAGACTTGAAGTCACTAGATGTTCTAGTTGTGGATTATTGTGATTTTGGTAGCGTTAAACGCTACACCGTAACTGGGTAGTTATAAACGCGTGTACTGGATACAATAAGAAGCAAGCTTAGAGATCGTAGTGGACGTAGATAGAATTTGTCCCTCCCACATAACGGGAGCAAATATCCTAGGCCACTCGAGGGATAATGCTTATAGAATATCTGGCCAGAGTCAAATAAGTCAATATAGGATATTGATGTTATTTGCACGAATAAGGCTATTCCCATGGATCGAGAAACTATGGATTGGATATACGAGTGTGACTTGTATGTCTCGTGTCCAATCCGGATATAGAGACAAAGGGATGAGAAAATTACTTGTACAAAGGTTGTCAAGATGACTATTCTATTAGTTGGCTAGAATGGATGTTTTGCTAGAAACCGCTCCATATTAGCAAATAGTTGCTACCAACCAGATAGAATGTATGGGGTCACACGCTATATAGAGTTGAACTAGATTTGAGAATTAATTAATTGGATTAATTAATTAGAAGGATCACTTTGCAAAACCTTGCAAACTTAGTAGGGACTAATTTGCAAGGAAGGGACTAAATTGAATTCTAATAGGAGTAGAATAAGTCCTTTAGGTAGTTGGCAAGGAGTTGTTGGACTATATAAAGGACCTTCCTTCCTTCCTTCCCAAAAATGTATGCTCAAAATTGAACATAACAAGAGTGGAAGAGAACAAAAGGAGAGAGAGCAACAAGCTAGAGGAGCCGAACGCCCCCCAGCCCGCCGCCCGTCCCCGTCGGCCACAAGGAGGCCGAGAGCCCCCTTTTTGGTCTCGTTTTGCGTGATCTTTCTTCCTCTTCCTCTTTCGGGCTAGCACCAAGGACTTGGGAGATCTAGGATCAACTCTAGGCGTGGATCAACCGTAGAGAACGTGACACAATTCGCGTTTGAAGTCATCAAAGGAGAACCCTAAGGTGTGTTATTGATTTCTTCCTTTACCATCGTTATGTCTCTTGACTTGTGATCCTTGGAGGGTTTTGCATGGTTTTTTTGTTTCCGTTGCGCATCCATGAATCAAAACCCTACAGTGGTATCAGAGCCACATGTCGTAGAGCATAAACGTGGTTTATGTGTTATGTTTTAGTTGTTTTACACCTTAATTTGATTGTTTATCGCGTAAAACAAGACAAATCAAGCATGGGATGCAATTTATCAATAATCTATCATAAAAAGATATAATTTTTGCATTGGATGCATGAATTGGTGAGTTTGTGAAATTTTAGGATCTTAGATCTAGGGTTTGGGCATCCTTGGGGAAGAAGGATTTCTCCCAAAACAAGGAAACAACCAAACTTGGGCACCAAGCAAGGGAGTTGTTTTGGAAACAACTCCCTCAAGGAGGTTCGGCCCCCCTAGGGGACCGCCCCTCTTGCTTGCCACCCAAGCTTGGCCGCCCTAGGGGCCGGGCGGCCCTAGCCCGCGGCCTAGGCGTGCGGGTTATGGGCCGGGCCGGCCCTAGGGCCTTGTGGTTCATCTTTTTGGGCCCGGACAATTTGATTGTTGGGTCCATGGACCGTTTTAACCCTAGAAATCCCAAAATCAATTAAAATTGACTAAGCGCATTAAAATTGGATTTTAACTGTTTATGTGCAATTCGCATGGTGATTGGATATGGACTTAGGATGTGGTTTGATGTGGATGTTTAATTTTGTGGTTTGGTTTTACGGCCTGCGAGCTGGTCAATTAATTATAATAATTAATTAGGATTTTTTATGGCCTGCGTGCCAATTTTTTTTTCTCAACTTGTGAGATTTATTTTAGAACAATTGACACTTAACTACCTTGCAGTTTGACAATACTAGCATTTTGGTGCAGACAGTTTCAAAATTGACACTTAACTATCATGCACTTAGACATTACTGACACTTTTGAACAGGCAGTTTCAAAGTTGACACTTAAGTGCATGCAGTATGCAAATTACTGACATCCCACTCCAATTTCGATGGCGACTTGTCACTTTGAAAATCAAATGACATAATGAAACCGTCATCAAAATTGGAGCGGGTTGTCGATAATATTAATATTGCATGCACTTAAGTGTCAATCTTGAAATTGGGTGCACAAAAGTGTCAGTAATGTCTAACTGCATGATAGTTAAGTGTCAATTTTAAATCTGCGTGCACCAAAACGTCAATAATGTCAAACTGCATGGTAGTTAAGTGTCAGTTGTTCTTTATTTTATTTAGTATAAATGTTAGCTAGTGCTAGATAAAGTAGATTGTTAGCCAAGATTGAAGAAAAGAAGCCCAAAGCCAAAGGAGCCACAAAAGATGGAGCATGGAGCATGGAGCATTCAGCATGACTATGAAGGATGGACCAAAAGATCAAGACGCATGGAGATGTGTTTGCTTTTAGGGTTCATAGATAATTCCATCAGCTTGGAATTATCTTAGTCTAGAAAAGGCCATATCCACATCACGTTTAATTTCTGTTTTGTGGTTGTTTACTTTATTGTCTTATTATTGTGTGGTTGGTGTATGGATGATGCATGCAATTAGGATAATAAGATAATTAGACAACCTGGATCTATTATTTGGAGTTGTGCCCAAACTCAAATAGATAGATTAGTTGATATTGATCAACAAAACAATTAAAATTGAATTTAAAATCCCTCAAAATTTCAAATATTGTGTTCTTGCCTTCTCGTTATTTAAACACTCATTATCATCATTATTTATCAAGTTCGTGCGTGCCAAAGCAGGGCGACTTGGTTCATAATGATGGAATGTGATGGCACACCTCGTGTGCAATTGTTTAAATAAGAGGTTGAACACAACTAGGCAATTAATATGATTAAGAAACCTAGAGGAAATCAATTGGGATTATTCATATGGATGGATAAATAAGGAGTTATTTGCCCAATTGAACCAAGAGTTGCATGTGGGATGCAATTGGAATTGTTCCTACCTAAAGTAGCCGAATTATGGGTGACTTGCCAAAGCAAGCTCATAAGGAAGTGAAACATGGATCTTGGCCCACTAGAAAATATAAGGATATTTTCCGCATTAATATCTTGAGGGTTATTAATCCGTAGAAAAATAGTGGGAGCTATATTTGATAAACTAGCCACTATTGAATATAGTCAAAAATTCACAAATACTAAAGTTGCGTATTTTCCTTTTTGTAGAATTCCAAATGGCAAACAACTCATCGAGTTCACAACATTCCCTACGATTTGTCCTTGAGAAGGACAAGCTCTCTGGAACCAACTTCCTTGATTGGTACAGAAACTTGAGAATTGTTCTCAAGCAAGAGAAGAAACTGTACGCAATAGAGGAGCATGTTCCAGAAGGTCCAGAGAACCAAACACCTGCTGCCCTAAAGGCGTATCAAAAGCGTGTTGATGACGCTAATGATGCGGCCTGCCTTATGCTATGCACCATGACTTCTGAGCTTCAGAAGCAACACGAAAACATGAATGTTGTCGATATGATCGAGCATCTGAAGCAGCTCTTCCAAGAGCAGGCAAGGGTAGAAAGGTATGAGGTCTCTAAGGCACTGTTCAAGTGTCATCTGGCAGAAGGGAACCCGGTGGGACCCCATGTACTCCGTATGATCGGGTACTTGGAGAATCTCGCCCGACTGGGGTTCCCGGTCGGCCAAGAGTTGGCAACCGATCTCGTGTTGCAATCGTTGCCCGAGAGTTATGGACAGTTCATCATGAACTATAACATGAACGAGATCGTGAAACCACAGCCAGATTTACTCAATATGTTGAGGACAACTGAACACAGCATCAACAAGGGTAAGGGCAAGGCCATTATGATGGTGTAGAAAGGAAAGGGCAAAAGGTTTTCCTCATCCTCCAAGGGCAAAGGAAAGTCAGTTGCCAAGTCCAAGGAACCTGCCCTTAAGCCTGTTGGTGGCATTGCCAAAGGTGTGACTAAAGGTGAGTGTCACTACTGCAGTCAGCCTGGACACTGGAGGAGGAACTACCCAAAATATCTGGAGGACAAGAGGCTTGGAATAGTGATTCCACCACCACCAGGTATTTTTGTTGTAGATGTCAATTTAACTGTCTCTACATCATGGGTATTAGATACTGGATGTGGATCTCATATTTTTCGAAATATGCAGGATCTAAAGAAAAGTAGAAGATTGGCTAAAGGAGAGGTAGATCTGCGCGTTGGGAATGGAGCAAAGGTTGCTGCGTTGGCCATAGGCGTGTGCGAGCTATCTCTGCCTTCAGGCTTAGCTTTAGAATTAAATAATTGCTATTTTGTGCCTGCTATGAGCAGAAACATTATTTCTATTTCTTGTTTGGACAAGGATGGTTTTATTATTTCAATAAAGAACAATTGTTGTTCCTTTTATTTAAATAATATCACTATTTTAGTCGCAATTATTTAATGGACTTTATGTCCTTGATCTAAGCAATCTTGTCTACAACATTAATACCAAGCGGATTAAAATAAATAATTTAAATCCAGCTTATTTATGGCACTGTCATTTAGGCCACATAAATGAGAAACGTGTATCTAGACTCCATAAGGATGGATTACTAGACTCATTTGATTTTTGAATCATATGAGACATGTGAGGCTTGTTTATTGGGAAAAATGACAAATTCCCCTTTCAATAAGAAAGGTGAGAGGACTAGTGAGCAATTGGCGCTCATACATACTGATGTGTGTGGGCCATTTGCCACGCCTGCCAGGGGTGGTTATGTCTACTTCATTACATTTACTGATGATTACAGTAGATATGGATTTGTGTACCTCATGAGGGCAAAATCCGAATCCTTTGAAGTGTTCAAAGAATTCAAGAATGAAGTAGAGAAGCAACTTGGCAAAAGTATCAAGGCTCTACGATCGGATCGTGGAGGAGAATACTTGAGCCAAGAGTTTGACGACTATCTTAGAGAGTGTGGGATCGTGTCCCAACTCACTCCACCCGGAACGCCACAATGGAATGGCGTGTCCGAGAGGAGGAATCGAACCTTATTGGATATGGTTCGATCTATGATGTGTCAAACCGATCTTCCATTATCATTTTGGGGCCACGCTCTATTAAGTGCAGCTTTCACCATTAACCGTGTTCCATCTAAATCAGTCATGAAGACACCATATGAGATGTGGAGTGGGAGGCGTCCCACCCTGTCGTTCATGAGGATTTGGGGCTGCGATGTCTATGTAAAACGTTTACAATCAGACAAGCTAGGGCCAAAGTCGGATAAGTGTAAGTTTGTGGGGTACCCTAAGGAAACTAAGGGTTACTACTTCTACAATCCAGCCGAAAACAAAGTGTTTGTTGCTCGGACCGGCGTGTTTCTAGAAAGAGAGTTTGTCTCTAAAGAAGCAAGTGGGAGGACTGTAGAAGTTGAAGAAGTTCAAGAACCACAAATCACTGAACCGATTATGGAACATGAACAGGAACCACAAACAGTTGTGGAGCAACCTGTTCAGGTAACACAAGAGCTTCGTAGATCTAGTAGAGTGTGCCAGGAACCCTAGAGGTATGGACTTCTCGTGACCGATTCCGGTGACACGATGCTCATAGATGATGAGCCTACTACCTATGAAGAGGCCGTGAAGGGCCCAGACTCTCAGAAGCTGCTAGAAGCCATGAGATCCGAGATGGAATCCATGTACACCAACAAAGTATGGACTTTGGTGGAACCACCCGAAGGGGCGCGCCCCATAGGGTGCAAGTGGGTCTTCAAGAAGAATATCGACATGGATGGTAATGTGATTACCTATAAGGGCCGATTGGTGGCTAAAGGATTCAGACAGGTTCATGGTATTGACTATGATGGAACCTTTTCACCAATCGCTATGACCAAATCCATCTGAATCCTACTTGCGATTGCAGCATACCACGACTATGAGATTTGGCAGATGGATGTCAAAACAGCATTCCTTTATGGGAATCTCCTCGAGGACGTGTATATGATACAGCCAGAGGGTTTTGAGGATCCAAAGCAAGCCAACAAAGTCTGTAAGCTGCAACGATCCATTTATGGATTGAAGCAAGCTTCTAGGAGTTGGAATCGAAGTTTTGATGAAGTAGTCAAAGAGTTTGGCTTCATCAGAAACGAAGATGAGTCTTGTGTCTACAAGAAGGTTAGTGGGAGCTCTGTAGCTTTTCTTGTCTTTTATGTAGATGACATACTACTCATTGAAAACAACGTTCTCATGCTGCAATCTGTTAAAGATTGGCTAGGGAAGTGTTTCTCAATGAAAGACTTAGGGGAAGCAGCCTATATACTTGGTATAAAGATCTATAGAGATAGATCTAAGAGGTTGCTAGGCCTAAGTCAAAGTACATACATTGACAAGGTGTTGAAACGGTTCAACATGCAAGATTCTAAGAAGGGATTCTTGCCCATGTCACATGGAATCACTCTTTCGAAGAGTGGTTGTCTTTCCAATGAGATTGAGAAGGAACGCATGAGTAGAATACCCTATGCCTCGGCCATAGGATCTATCATGTACGCCATGTTATGTACTAGACCAGATGTGTCATATGCCTTGAGTATGACAAGCAGATACCAATCCAATCCGGGTGAGAGTCACTGGATTGCAGTCAAGAACATCCTAAAGTACTTGAGAAGAACTAAGGATGCTTTATTGATATTTGGCGGTGAGGAAGAGTTGCGTGTAAGAGGTTACACTGATGCAAGCTTCCAAACTGACAGAGATGACTTTAGATCACAGTCGGGATATGTGTTTTTCCAGAATGGAGCAGCGGTGAGCTGGAAGAGTTCCAAGCAAGAGACGGTAGCTGATTCTACAACAGAGGCTGAGTACATTGCTGCAACTGGCGCAGCAAAGGAAGCTGTTTGGATCAGAAAGTTTGTTTTTGAACTTGGTGTGGTCCCTAGCATTGCGGATCCAGTCGAGTTGTTCTGTGACAACACTGGGGCGATCGCGCAATCAAAGGAACCCAGGTAGCACCAGAAGTCCAAGCACGTGCTCAGGAAGTTTCATCTGATTCGAGATATTATCAATAGAGGAGACGTTCGGATATGCAAGATTCCTACAGATGAGAAACTGTCAGACCCGCTTACAAAGCCGCTCACGCAGTGGAAGCATGAAGGGAACACTAGGAGTATGGGCATAGGAGATGCGCCAGATTGGCTCTAGTGCAAGTGGGAGACTGTTTGAATAGATGCCCTAGAGGCAATCTAGTTTAGTATGAATTTATTTGTGGCTAGGTATTCATTTATTATTTATTGGATATTTAATATAATGAAGTCCTTAGATTTACAATTGTGTTGTTTATCTTAAATATCCCTAGTCCAGTATAATGATTAATGGGACAATCATCTATAGACTAGTATGGGGTTGGATTGATATGGAGATATCACGATCAAACACATAGGTGTGCATTAGGGTAATGTTGCACTGGATTGACCCATCTCCGAGAGGGCTACATACACGTTATGTTGAGTCACAAGCGCTTCTCGCGGTGCAATGGTATTGTCATCCTTAGACTTGAAGTCACTAGTGTAGGGTTTTGATTCATGGATCGCACAACGGAAGCGTAATCAAACATAAAACCATGCAAAACCCTCCAAGGATCACAAGTCTAGAGACATAACGATAGTAAAGGTTAGAAATCATAAACACACCTTTGGGTTCTCCTTGATGACTTCAAACGCGAATTATGACACGTTCTCTATAGTTGATCCACGCCTAGAGTTGATCCTAGATCTCCCAAACTCCTTGGTGCTAGCCCGGAATAGGAAGAGGAAGAAGAAATCACGCAAAACAAGACCCAAAAGAGGGTCTCGGCCTCTTTTGGCGGACGGGGACGAGGGCGGCGGCAAGGGTGGCGTCGGGCCTCCTTTGTTGCTTGCTCTCTCTCCTTTGTTCTCTCCCACTCTTGTTATGTTCACTTAATGATCATAAGTTATATGGAAAGGAAGGAAGGAGGGTCCTTTATATAGTCCAACAACTCCTTGTTAACTACCTAAAGGACTTATTCTAGTCCAACTAGAATTCAATTTAGTCCCTTCCTTGCAAATTAGTCCCTACTAAGTTTGCAAGGGTTTGCAAAGTGATCCTTCTAATTAATTAATCCAATTAATTAATTCCCAAATCTAGTTCAACTCTATATAGCGTGTGACCCCATAGGTTCTATCTAGTTGGTAGCAACTATTTGCTAATATGGAGCGGTCTCTAGCAAAACATCCATTCTAGCCAACTAATAGAATAGTCATCTTGACAACCTTTGTACAAGTAATTGTCTCATCCCTTTGTCTCTATATCCGGATTGGACACGAGACATACAAGTCACACTCGTATATTCAATCCATAGTTTCCTCATCCATGGGAATAGCCTTATTCGTGCAAATAACATCAATATCCCATATTGATTTATTTGAGTCTGGCCAGACATTCTATAAGCACTATCCCTCGAGTGGCCTAGGATATTTGCTCCCGTTATGTGGGAGGGACAAATCCTCTCTACGTCCACTACGATCTCTAAGCTTGCTTCTCATTGTATCCAGTACACGCCTTTATAACTACCCAGTTACGGTGTCGCGTTTAACGCTACCAAGATCACAATGATCCACAACTAGAATATCTAGTGACTTCAAGTCTAAGGATGACAATACCATTGCACCGCGAGAAGCGCTTGTGACTCAACATAACGTGTATGTAGCCTTCTCGGAGATGGGTCAATCCAGTGCAACATTCCCTAATGCACACCTATGTGTTGGATCGTGATATCTCCATATCAATCCAACCCCATACTAGTCTATAGATGATTGTCCCATTTAATCATTATACTTGACTAGGGATATTTAAGATAAACAACACAATTGTAAATCTAAGGACTTCATTATATTAAATATCCAATAAATAATAAATGAATTTTCTAGCCATATACAAATTCATACTAAACTAGATTGCCTCTAGGGCATCTATTCCAACAACTAGATGTTCTAGTTGTGGATTATTGTGATTTTGGTAGAGTTAAGCGCTACACCGTAACTGGGTAGTTATAAAGGCGTGTACTGGATACAATAAGTAGCAAGCTTAGATATCATAGTGGACGTAGATAGAATTTGTCCCTCCCACATAACGGGAGCAAATATCCTAGGCCACTCGAGGGATAGTGCTTATAGAATGTCTGGCCAGACTCAAATAAATCAATATGGGATATTGATGTTATTTGCACGAATAAGGCTATTCCCATGGATCGAGAAACTGTGGATTGGATATACGAGTGTGACTTGTATGTCTCGCGTCCAATCCGGATATAGAGACAAAGGGATGCGACAATTACTTGTACAAAGGTTGTCAAGATGACTATTCTATTAGTTGGCTAGAATGGATATTTTGCTAGAAACCGCTCCATATTAGCAAATAGTTGCTACCAACTAGATAGAACCTATGGGGTCACACGCTATATTGAATTGAACTAGATTTGGGAATTAATTAATTGGATTAATTAATTAGAAGGATCACTTTGCAAAACCTTGCAAACTTAGTAGGGACTAATTTGCAAGGAAGGGACTAAATTGAATTCTAGTAGGACTAGAATAAGTCCTTTAGGTAGTTGGCAAGGAGTTGTTGGACTATATAAAGGACCTTCCTTCCTTCCCAAAAACGTATGCTCATAATTGAACATAACAAGAGTGGGAGAGAACAAAAGGAGAGAGAGCAACAAGCTAGAGGAGCCGAACACCCCCTAGCCCGCCGCCCGTCCCCGTCGGCCACAAGGAGGCCGAGAGCCCCCTTTTTGGTCTCGTTTTGCGTGATATTTCTTCCTCTTCCTATTCCGGGCTAGCACCAAGTACTTGGGAGATCTTGGATCAACTCTAGGCATGGATCAACCATAGAGAACGTGACACAATTCGCGTTTGAAGTCATCAAAGGAGAACCCTAAGGTGTGTTATTGATTTCTTCCTTTACCATCGTTATGCCTCTTGACTTGTGATCCTTGGAGGGTTTTGCATGGTTATTTTTGTTTCCGTTGCGCATCCATGAATCAAAACCCTACAGGTGTAACGTTTGACGATACCAAAACACGATAATTCACAACTAGAATATCTAGTGACTTCAAGTCTAAGGATCACAACACCATTGTCACTATGAGAAGCGCTTGTGACATTCACATAACTCCCATGTAGCCTTCTCATGGTGGGTCAATCCAGTATGCCATTACCCTTAATGCATACCCATGTGTTGGATCGTGATATCTCCATATCAACCCAACCTCATAATAGTCTATAGTTGATCGTCCTGTTAATCAATATAGTTGACTAGGGATATTCAAGAATATAACCTTTATATTCTAAGGACTTCATTCATGTTAGCATATCTCCATATCGATAACATAATGAATAGTAAGTCCATTAAATGTCACAATAAGTTGATTGCCTCTAGGGCACAATTCCAACAGTCTTCCACTTGCACTAGAGTCAATCTGGTGCATCATATGCATATTGACCTATTGCGCCCCTCACGCTTTCGTTGCGCAAGAGGTAAGAGAGACATTCACTGGTACTTTGCCAATATTCACATCTCGTCCATCGAAAATTGAATGAGATCGAATATTCTGAGTTTTTGCATTTAATGCAACGATACACTCAGTCCTCTGTGATAAAATCGGCAACTTAATCTTGCCTGGAACCTTTCCAGCTCACAATCCCTTCAACTAAGGCAAAACACGAAAACTTGACTACATCTGGAATCATCCTTGATGGATTGGAAGTTCGCATCATTGTAACTCCTTAAAGTGAACCCTTCCTATCCTCCGTGTATCAATAATTCATCCTTAGTTCTTCTCAAGTACGTAAGGATTTTTCTTGATCAATATCCAATGACTCTCATCTGGATATAACTGGTATATTTATGTCATTATCAAATGACATGTCTGGCCCTAGCACATAACATAGCGTATCCTATGAATCTTATTCATTCGGTCCTTTCTCAATCTGATTGGAAGGTCAATTAGCCTTCCAAAGACTAACTCTATGTGACATAGGTAAGAATCCATATTCTTTCATGTTGAATCGTTTCAACACCTTTGTCATTATATGCACTTTGATTTAAGCCGTACAACATTATTGATCTATCTCCATAGATTTTATAAGTTGCTTCGCCTAAGACATTTCATTGAAAATAGATTCCCTATCCAATCTTTACCATATTGCAGAGTAGGGACATCATTCCCAATGAACTGTATGTCTCTACATACATGACCAGAATATAACTGTGCTCCCACTAACCTTCTTGTAAACACAAGATTATTCTTCATTCTTTATGGAATCAAACCATTTGATTGCATCATTGAATCGAAGATTTCAACTCCAAGAAGCTTGATTCAATTTGTAGACAGATTGCTACATGCAAGATGCAAATGGATTTAAGCATCGCAACCGGGGAAAAGTTTCGTCATAGTCCATACTATGAACTCATAGGAAACCTTCATCCACCAATCGTCCCTTCAAAGTAATCCTATTACCATCCATGTTAGTTTTTCCTTAGAAACCTACTTGTACCCTATGGGTCATACCCTTTTAGGTGGTTCCAACAAAGCTCATACTTTTTTGATATACATGGATTCCATTTCATATCTCATGAGCTTAAGCCATTCTTGAGAGTTTGGCCCACTCGTGGCCTCCTCATATATTGTAGGCTCATCTTCATGAGCAATATATCACAAGATTACGAGAAATTTATATTTCTCTATCTCCTTGACATATCCTTCCTGACCTACAAGGTTATTGTGCTACTTGAGTAGGTTGCTCCACAACACCTTGTGATCCTACTCATGTTCCATCAAATGATGAATGTTTTCTTGTGGTCCTTGAACTCCTTCAAGTTCTACTATCCTCCTAGTGTTACTTTTAGAGACAACTTTCCTTTTAGAAACACGGCGGTTTGAGCAACAAACACTTTGTCCTCGATTGGATTTTAGAAATAATATTCTTTTGAATATTCCACAAAATAGATTTATCCGAATTGAGCCCAAGTTTATCTGTAAACGCTTTACATAAACTTCACAATCCCAAACATTTATGAAATACTAGAAAATCTCCCAGTCCATATCACATATGGTGTATTAATAACTAATTTTGATGGAACAAGGTTAAGGGCGAAATTGCTATAAGTAGAGCATAGCCTAAAAGTAAATTGGAAGTCCTTTTTGACACATCATAACCGGCCCACGTCCAACGAGGTCCGATTTCTCCATTTAGACACGCGATTCCATAATGTTGTTCTTGGTGGAGTGAGTTTGGATCATATCCAATACTCCTTTAGATGCTTGTCAAAAACTCTTGGCTCAAGCATTCTCATCCACGATCTAATCGTAAAGTCTTGATACTCTTGACAAGCTAATTTTCTACTTCATTCCTGAATTCCTTTGAACCTTTAAAGAATTCTGATTTGTTCTTCATAAGACCCAAGTTCATATTTACTAAACAAGCAAATACGATGAAGTACCAAAACCATCTCTACCACTTGTTCTTAGTGGTTCACATACATCAGTATGTATGAGTCCAAAAGATCATATATTTGCCCAATAAACAAGTCTCACATCTCTCACATGATTCATAATCAAATGAGTCCAGAAATCCATCCATATGGAGTCTAGAAATGCGTTCTCATTCACGTGACCTAAATCACAATGCCAAAGTTATATCTTTAATGTTATAGATGAAATTATCATGATTAAGGATCCACAATCCATTAGACAAATTAGCATTACAAGAATGCATTTTATCAAAAATAAATGGAACAACATTTGTCCATTATTTTAATAGAAAAATCATTTCTTGTCCAAACAAGAAATTGTGATAATGTTCCTACTCATAGCAGGGACATAATCGTACTTGTCCAATGCATGAATATTTCCAAAAGGTAGAGATATTTTCCTACGGCTAATTCAGCAACCCTTGCTTCATCGCCCCACGTGTAGGTGTATCTCTTCCTTATTCAATTGTTTTCTTCTCTTGAGATCCTACACATTTCAATAAATGTGAGATCCTCATCTAGTATCAAATACCTATGATGATGAGATAGACACATTGGCCTTTTATAACAAAGATATCTTAAATTGGAATTCATAATTCCCTTTTCTTCCATGTACTTTGGGCAGTTTCTTTTCCACTACACCACCCTTTTGGCTAGCACTATGTTCAGTGGCTCTCAATCATATTGAGAAAATCGCCTTTGAACAAAACTCTAATTGCATCCAATGCAATTCTTGGTCCAATTGGGAGAATAACTCTTTATTCTTTATCTATCTTATAGATAACTCCCATCTTCTAAGCTTTCATTTTATTGAAATAGCTTAGTTGCGTTTGATCTCTTGCTTCAGCAATCACACATTACTAGCTTGTGTCGTCGCATCACATCTTGATGAATCAAGTCGCCTTGCTTTGGCAAGCTCGAGCTTCATTACATCTTGATTATGACGAGTGCTAAGCAAGAGAAGGTAAAACGCAAATGGAGCAACACTTAAAACCTATCATGTTTTGCCAACTCTTGAAAAGAGCCTCTTTAAATGTATGATCATATCATACGCCTCCATGTTCTCTTCTTGCTTCAAAAGCTTAGAGTCCATGATAGTCAATCATGAGGCTAGTCACATCCAAAGAACAATTCTTTGATGTTCCACCCATTAGGTCTTAGTGTACTTTGGTAGTTGGTGGAAAGAAATTTATGCTCTAGGATATACAACAATTTCCTTTTATTTGAGAACAATTCTCAATTTTATACTAGTTTATAAAACAGTTTCCTGCCAATCAATAAAGTCGAGTTTGTTTGCTTAATGCCACAAGTATTCAACAACGGATTAAGCAAAATATTTGTGACGTTTTAAATATATTTAACAAGGACTTAATTCATTAAATATAGCTCCACTATTTTTCTCGGATTAATAGCCCTCACCATTAATGCGGAAAATATCATATACTTTCTAGTGGGCCAAGACCCATATTGCTATCTCCTCTTGAGTCTGCTTTGACACGTCACCCAAGAATTGGTTATTTAGGTAGGAACCTTTCCAATTGCATCCCATGCAACTCTTGGTCCAATTAGGTGAATAATTTCTTATTCATTATCCTTTAGATAACACCTAATTGTCATGCCTCTAGGCTCATCAATCCAATTGGCTTTGCCCGGTTGCGTCCAACCTCTTGCTTCAACAAACACACATTACTTGCTTGTGTCGTCCGCAACACATCATGGTAAATTAAAATCGTCTTGCTTTGGCAAGCCCGAAATTAATAGACATTGATCATGAAGGGTGTTCAGGCAAGAGAAGGCAAAACACAATATTTCATTGAGGGATTTAATAGTCATTATACGTTTGGTTGATCCCATCATCATGATCTACTTATTTGGATTGGGCAATCCACAATAAAAAGATCAAACTTTTTTATTATTTTCTTGTTACGTTTTGCATGCATCAACCATACATCAAAAAATAAACAAGACATAAATAATAAACATCCACAAAAATAAAAAATTAACGTGGCATGGAGATGGCCCATAAGACTAAGATATTACCAAGACAATGATAATATATGCTCTAAAGTGACAAGCTCATCTCCTTGTGCCTCCACCATAGTTGCGCGTCCTAGGTGTGCAAGTCCTCCATCGTGTTTGTGGCTTCTTGGTTCTTTGGTTTTCTTCTCCATGCTCTTGGCTATTATCTAATTATCTAATTCTAACTAGCATCTAAATTAAATAAATAAATAAAACCTCACATGTTGAGAAGATGATCAGCTCGCGGGCCGTAAAATTAACTAACTATTACATTAATTTGATCAGCTCGCAGGCCGTAAACCAAACCACAAAAAGTAAACATTCACATCATAGGCCATATCCATCCACCATGCAACAAAAGCACATAATACAGTTAAAACCAATTTTTAATGCGCTTTTTCAATTTTATTTAATTAAATCGGGATACTAGGGGTAAAATTGTCAAAACGGTTGCGCTAGTCAAACAAGCCGAACCAAGCTGACCCGCCGAACCGGGCCCACCCGGTCGGACCAGCCCGCCCCGTCAAACCGGTTGGCTGGTCGAACCGGCAAGGCCGGTTGGCTTGGTCGGCGCTCCAAAGGGAGGGGACGACACCTCCTTGGCCGAACCCCTTGTGGGTTTAAATCAAATTTTACTCCTTCCCTTCCTTGGCCAAACTCCAATGTGGGACAAAAACAACTTTTCTCCCTACATTGTGCCCAAACCGTAGCTTTATGTCACCAATTAATTTGTACATCATATGTACATGAAAAACACTAATTTGCACATCCTATGTAAAATTAGATGATTTCCTCATGAATCATATTCATGGCGTATCAAAATACGCATATTAATTTTATTACAGTTTACGGTCAAACTGACAGAAACGGTCAAAACTGACAAGTTTAGTATATCAAATATATACCCAAAATTAATTATTTTCACATCATATGTAAAATATTTGAATCTACACATGAATCACATTCATGGCGCATCATAATACGCATATCAGTTTTGCTATAGTTTCACGGTCAATCCGACAGAACGGTGTAACACTAATAAAACTAATAAAACAGATAACCACATAAAATCATGTTATGCGCTATCAACCTGACTCCGATACCACTGTTGGGTTTTGACGTAGGTCACGCAGCGGAATAACAAAAAATTTATCCTACTCAAATCCCACCAAGGATCACAGGTGAAGCATCATAACATGATGAAAGGAAGAAAGGTTAACTCAGCCATACCAGGCTGGTGACGATCACATACAAAGAATAGTATCTTTGTCTCTACGGTATCCACACTAATAGACCTCAACCGGGCTTCTTCTCCAATGGTGCTAGCAATCTGAGAAGAAGGATGAACTTGGACATGCACAGACTGGACCACATCCATCTACGCGTCAAGGTGAGGACACGACATCTCCATGCCGTGGGAACAAGAGAGGGGCGGCACCAAGAAGGAGGCCGGCGGCTCCTAGGGGCGGCTAGGGTTTGCCGAACCCTCATGGGAAGAAGAAACTCCTTTTCTTCTTTTCTCTCTAGCCCTCTAGTAAACTCGTGGTGTGTAGCAATTAATTAAGCTTTTAATTTTCTTGGCCTATAAATCCTATTTATAGCTAGAGAAAATCCTCTTTGCCCATAATTCCAACAATGTGGGACTAATTAAGTATGAATTCTCATAGCCTACAAATCCTATTTATATGGCTAGAGAAATTCACCTTTGCCCATAAATCCACCAATGTGGGACTAGTTACATTCTAGCCCACAATTGCTCTTTAGTCCAACTAATGAGCACAGTTTACTTTTTAGTCCAATTAATTTATTATTGCTATTTAGTTCAACTAATTAGTAATAATCCCAGCTTGATCTATTATTGTGTGTGACCCTGTAGGTTCCTTATTACGTGTCAGTAATAATAATTATTACAAACATTGAGCGGTATCTAGCAATACATCAACGCTCCCAAGTAATAGGAATGTCAGTGATCTAACTAACCTCTGTGTCCAATGTTACAATATTGTATAATCCCTTTGTCTCTTCTATCCGGATTGGACACAAGACATTGAGTGTCACACTTGTATATCCAATCCATGATTTTCTCGATCTGTGAGTAGACTTAGATAAACAAATAACATCAATATCCCATATTGATTTATTTGAGCATGGCCATGCATTTTCCTAAGTCTCACTCATCGAGTGGCCATGGATATTTACTCCCGTCATGTGGGAGGGACAAATCCTCTATAAGTCACAACGATCTCTAAGCTTGCTTCGTATCATGTCCGATTAAAGCCTTTATAGTTACCCAGTTACGGTGTAACGTTTGACGATACCCAAACACGATAATTCACAACTAGAATATCTAGTGACTTCAAGTCTAAGGATCACAACACCATTGTCACTATGAGAAGCGCTTGTGACATTCACATAACTCCCATGTAGCCTTCTCATGGTGGGTAAAACCAGTATGCCATTACCCTTAAAGCATACCCATGTGTTGGATCGTGATATCTCCATACCAACCCAACCCCATACTAGTCTATAGTCGATCGTCCTGTTAATCAATATAGTTGACTAGGAATATTCAAGAATATAACTTTATATTCTAAGGACTTCATTCATGTTAGCATATCTCCGTATCAATAACATAATGAATAGTAAGTCCATTTAATGTCACAATAAATTGATTGCCTCTAGGGCACAATTCAAACAGATAGAATTATCCATTCAAGACCCTCCAAGGATCACAGGAAGAGAATCATAACGATTGTAAGGGAAAAAAAGTAACACACCTTAGAGATCTCATGTGATGACTTGTAACGTGAATTGTGTCACGTATCTACGGTTGATCCACGCCTAGGGTTGATGTCTAGATCTTCCTTCTCCTTTGTGCTAGCTAGGACCGGAAGAAGAAGAAGAAGAAGAAATCACGCAACGAGGATCAAAGAGAGGGCTCGACCTCTCTTTGTGGCCAACGGGTAGGGGCGGACGTAAGGGGGCTTCGGCCTCCTTGTGGTCTTGCTCTCTCTCTCTCTATTGTTTCCTTCCCACTCAACTTATGTTATGAGCAAGGGGCTGCTTTTTCTTGTTCTTCTTACCCTCACTGCTTCCTCCCGTTGCCATCAATCCGGAAGCATGGTCCTTTGTACCTGTGCTTGAGCCCGTGTTACGCAATTCCCTAGCATGGAGAGCTAATCAGACTTCCTCTGGGGTTATGTTGTCCTTATTCAAAATAGAAGGCTGCACGAAGTTCTCGTATGATAAAGGGAACGAAACCAACAAAAAGAGTGTGACATCCTCATCATTCACATTCTCGTCAATATTACGTAAATCAAGAAGAATTGTATTCAATTGATCAAGGTGATCCTTTGGAGTCGTACCTTCAAGCATACGCAGGGTAAACAGCCGTAGCTTTAGCATCAGCTTGCTGGTGAGTGACTTTGTTATGTAGAGACTCTCCAACTTGAGCCCAAGAGCCGTCTTTGTTGTCTGATCTGCGACCTCGGTGATAACGTCATCCGATAAGCACAACAAGGTCGTCGATTATGCCTTCTCATCCATCATTCTATACTCCGATGATGCAACATCAATGCCTCCCTTGTCCGTGGCCAAGGCGTCCAGATGCCTTGTTACATCAATAAGGCGTACATCTTGATCTTCCACAGACTGAAGATGTTCCCTCCTGTAAACCTATCGATCTTCAACACCGATCCATATATCGTTCTTGGTGGAGTAATAACGACCTAAGCTCGGATACCAGTTTGTTAACACTCCTACCTCTCGAACAATGAAATGGAACAAGAAATCAAGCAAGAACACAACATTTACGTAGTTCGGTAGCACAATTCGTGCTAAATACGTCCACAGCGAAGAACCACATTTATTTATCAAGAGGAACGTGAACAATTATTTGCATAATTGTCTAGGACACTTAGGGAACCTTTTATAGTGCTTCGCGTCCTAGAGCTAAAAGGAAACTTTTCAAAACGCTCAAACCCGACACAGGTCGTGCGACTTGCGCCAGAGACAAGTTGTACGACCTACGCTAGAGGCCGTGCGACCTCAATTAAAAACCCATATGCTGAAGCTTTTGCTTTCTTCCTCTCTTATATGCTCACTTGGCCTTTGTTGATGCTCTAAGGTGATTTTTTCACCTATTCCAGGCACAAATCCAACGTAGAGTGAGAGAATTGTGGGGTTGAGGATATTCATAATATGTTATTTTTCTAATGTCTTTAGGGATATTTTTGTCCAAAAATTAATCAAATATCCCTCCCAACTCATATGTGACTAATAACACCCCCGCAATATGTGACTAATAACACCCCCGCAATATTTGTTTCGAGGCAAAAAGAGGGAGGGAAGATATAATAAGGATTTGATATCGCCTCCCATATCCGCTACCCAAACACTGGATATGGGAGGGAGGCTATGTCATATCATATCGTATCATATTATCCTCCTATATCCGCTACCCAAAAGAGGCCCTAAGGTTTTTGTCTCCTTTGTCACTCCAGGGAATCGGATGCGTAGTCTTCGCTATTGGAGCTTAGGACTTGTCAATTTAGTTTTCATCAAACAATGATGAACTCCCCCAAATTGCTTGAATCAATTGTAGATGCTACCTTCCATTTTACAGCTAAACAATGTTTTGGTAACACATTGCCAATTGTCCAACAGTCATTAAAGAAGTAAGATCCCTCAAAAAAAAAATTAAAGAAGCAAGAGGGCTTGGTCCAGGAACCAAACATACTTGTTGGTTAAGGCCGCTGTAGTTCCCAGTCAGTTGCGCACTTACGCCCCTCAATTTTGACTAGCAAGAGGGCTTGGTCCAGGAACCAATCTCACGTGTTTTGTCGCTTGACACCATTGACTAGCAAGAATGCCCAGGTTGATAATTGGTAGGTGACTAACAATTTTGAGGGTCCTTCCAGCATCCCGAACGCACAACAAAAAGCTTCTGAAACCAAAAAAAATCTTATGAACATAAAATTTAGAAGTACTGGTACCCCAACTGTTGTATTGCAATATCAAAACAATCCTCTCATGCAGCCCATGGCATGGATATTTATTGCCCAATTTCGGACATGAATTTTATGTACTAAACCACAGCCCAAAATGCGGAAAACAAAATGATTTTTTTACAGGAGCAAACGCAATCTAATTGGTAACTCCAACTACTAAAGCACAAACCTAAAACCCTATAATACTACATATCTGGTGCCAAACTTTATATATACTGCAGGGGGATAAGATCCATGAAATCAAATCCAATTCAGTTAACTTCTTGTAGCACGGGACGAAGCTCAAGTTTATCTCCATACAGTCTCGTTCGCGTCTGTGAAAATTGCATTGTGATGTTCAATAAAGCATTGTACAACCTCAATGGCACCAAAGTCGATTGGTAACCCGTCGTCCAAAGGTATGGGAGAAGAGGCGTCTATGTCTTCACCCTCTTCTGCAGACATAATAGGTACAACAGAAAAAGAAAGAAATGGGTGAGGATCAGTTCAATAACCGCAATTGTTCAGATGTAAATAGTCAATGGAGGCTTCTCATCTAAAGCTACTGAATGTACTTGACGAGTTAGAAACCAGACTCTGGAAATGGCAGCATGCATAATGTTCAATAACAGTAGAAAACTTGGAACTTCTATAACTCAAAAGATATAAAATATAAGGATATCATGCTTTCATCTCGTCACCTATCTAGTTACTGCATGAAACAAATTACAAATCATATACGTTATTTGCCATAGCTCCTCAAAAGCGGAAACAACAGGTTTGAAGGCACTTCTTTATTTTTTTTCCTTTTTCATTGAAAACTCATCGAGAGTTTGAAGTCACAGAAGTTCATGATATATGCTGCCAAATCTCAGTACTAGGAGAAAAATAAAGTGAAGCTATATCCAGAGTATGGGAAAGTCTCCCACTTACAGGTTAAGACACATTAAGGGCAGAACTGCTCTCACTATCAGATAATACATATTGGTTATTTCAAGCAAGAATTGAGATTAAAAAATAAATAAACCAAATTCATCGTATCTACTTTCATCCAGACACCGAATTTCCAAGCAGTTCCATACCATCGAACCATTTTCTTATATATCCATACTAGGTTTTTTACCGTTTAACCCCCCCCCCCCCTTGAGAAACGTGTACTATGTAGCTAAGTAATCAAGATAACTAGTCATTATACACAAGGTACATACTGTCTATTGTGCTATTACTACGCAACGGTTCTGACTTTTCATCAAGAATAATGGTAGTACTTGTATCAAACTGTTATTTTGCGTGTGCAAAAAGAAAATTTTCTGCAACAACCGCAACGGTTGTAACCCTACCAACGAATGATGGGATATAAATTCCTTACAAACTTACTAAGATACGAAGTGAATTTTAATGACTGAAAAGGTGGGACTCGTTCATATTAATTGGTAGAGGAAATACAGCAACAAAAAGGAGTAGCACCAACGGAACTTTAACAATCTTTCTAACAATCTGTTTCAATGGAACATAAATTCCCTGCCAACCTAAGGAGTGATACAATTGTAATTGTTCTTCCTTCTGAAAAAAGTACCTGTTTAAAGTCTCATCACTTCTGACAGGTAAATATTTGTTAGCAGAAGGGATACGGTAATAAAGAGAGGCAATGTTAGATCCCTGGCATATTAAGGATAGTCATGTGCTGTTACTTGTGTAGCAGAGAAGAAAGAAAAAGGGGAGGAAGTTGTAACTTAGAAATTTGGTGGTACTTTAGAGACTTAGATGAATGTGTTTGCATAAAAGGATAGTCATGTGCTGTTAATTGTGTAGAGAGAGTAAAGAGGAGAAATGCTGAAATGGGGAGAGAGAAAAGGGTGGAGGAGAAAAGGGAACTAGGGAGGGGCGCCTCGAACCGCTAGGTCACCATTGTTACCGATCACCAGTACCTTCCAGTCTCTCGTTTTATACCTCATTTTTATTTCAATCAGTGAAATATATTGATTCTGTTGAAGGTATTTTTTTAAAAAAAAATCTCTTCTTGAGATTTAGCTAAAAATATATTCCATTGGAACCTCAGTGTGTGCTACAACTCGAGTTTAAATTGTTTGGTATTTCATCAAAACACTTCCCTTGGAACTTCTACTTCCAGCCAAAATCTGGTTATAGTTCTCCATCCTAATTTAGAAAAGGTATAGTTGGGGACTTCCCACTTTTTGCAAGTTACTCTTGTAGGGATCTTGAATCACACTGATGATTATGTGGGCATAGAAGGGATGATCCATCTATGGCTAGCCAGAGTTTCAAAATAAATAAACTGTGCTAAAATTTATGTATGAAAAGGAAAATCTATGAGATGAACTATAATTGATGAATGTACAGTATAACCAAATTACTGGTATTCCTCTCTTACAGTTAACGAGTAAATTATTATTTTTCTTGGAATTTCAATTGCTAAGGTATCCAAGGGCACCTGATCACAGAATTAAGCTCTCTAACCCCGGGTATTAGTTTCTACAATAAGTAGAGAAGTATGAAGTATTACTAGGAAAAGAGAGACATTATGTTTTTCTAATATCTGAATCTTGCAAACCCTTCAAAAATATTTATAGATGTCCATAATAAAACGTGAGCAAACATGACAACAGAATCAAAGACCAGCAATTGACCCATGTTATTATCAAGTAAAATGGGCAAATAACTTCTTATTTAATTTCATTTATTTTACGAAACAAATATTTGAATTGCTGGGTCGATAAAATATAGGGTAAAAGACAAAAACCACCCCTCGAGTATGGGGTATATACAAAAAAACCCCTCGTGTTCGGGGATATACAAAAACCACCCTTGTCACTTAACGGTGACTAACGGCAACTGACGGAAGTGTGAAAAGACTACCCTCAACTTCACGAAAATTACACAGCTATAAAATCTTTTCTTCTCCCCACCCCTCATTTCTAACCCTAATAACAGCCCCCTTTTCTCTCTCTCGCTGCTACTCCTCTTCCTCTTCTGTTATTCACCATCTCTTGCTTCACCCTCTCTCGTTTGAGCCATCAAATCCGACCCAGAAATCACCGCATCTACCGGCGGTTCCGACCACAGAAGCTCGACCAGAACCCATCGACGGCGTGGAGAGAGAAATCACGATCGATTGCAGAGCCTCCGGCGACGACCCGAGGCTCTGTTTCAGCGTCGATCGGAAGAGGGTTCAAAATAAGCATCTGAAAAATGGAAGTTCAGAGACAACGACAGGGTCGCCGTCGATGAGGATTATGTTCAGATCTCGGACGTCTGCAATTGGGTTTTCGAGGACGAACACGAAGATGGGTATGCTCTGTTCATATTCAGATTCGAGAGATTGGGGTTGGGAGACAGCCGTGGAGGCGATGAATTGGGGAATTGGGCTCGGCAGAGTTGTGGGTTCGAGTACGAGAAGAAGAAGAGGATTCTGATGTTGAGGCCGCTGGCGAGAAGCTCGTCGTCGCCTTCGCGTCAGCTTCTTCTGGCTGTAGCTCGGTGATGGAGTGGGAGAGTGTGGAAGAGAACGAATTGAAGGATGGATTGAATGGAGGTTATTGGTGGTTGAATCAACGACCTTTGTGGTCTTCTCGGGTGGTTCTGGGTGTTGGACTGGCCATCAGGATTCGATAAAGGGTGGATGATGGCGGCTGTGGCGGTTAGTTGTGGCGGTGATTGTGGGTGTTGGTTCTGGGTGTTGGAATATGGGTGTTGGTTCTGGGTGTTGGAATCTGGGTTTTTTAGGTGCCGGTGGCGGTGATGGCGGATAGTTGTGGTAGTGGCGGTTGGAGATTGTGGTGGGTGTGGCGGTACTGTGTAATGAGTGCAGGTTGTGGGGAAGGTGGCGGTGTGGTTGTTGTTGTTGGTGGTGGTGTTGTTGTTGTGGTGGCGGTGGTTGTGGTTGTGGTTGTGGTGGCGGTGGTGGTGGTGGTGGTGGGGGTGGGGGTGGTGGCCAAGAACACCTAGAACACCAAAAACAAGAAAAAAATAAAACACCAAAACACAAATAAGGGCAAAATGGTCTTTAAAAGGTCATATTGCACCCCCATAGTTACTGATTGTAACAGAAGGGTGTTTTTTGTCTAACGTCCATCCACCGACAGGGGTGGTTTTTGTCTCGACAGGGGTGGTCTTTGTATATCCCCGAACACGAGGGGTTTTTTTGTATATACCCCATACTCAAGGGGTGGTTTTTGTCTTTTACCCTAAAATATATCATCAAAATTGTACTTCACACTCTCTCAGTTTCCACTAGTAACACAGTTGAGCCCTGGTACCCCAAGAGAAGCGGAAGAGGGAGCCAAAAGCGGTTAAAAATGGCAGGGATTGATGTTGAGATAACATTTGAGTGCTACTTGCAGCAAGAGCTTGAAATAGTACATGTAAAATGAGTACTTTCTGTTGTACTAACTAGTTTACAAGGACTATTGTAACTTGTTTGCTTATGTAATTCCGTAGTAGGTAGAACAATTATTTTAACTAAACAGTGTGTAATTAAATGTGGACTATTTTGAATTATTTTGGGGGTGGTACTTTAACTGAACTGAGTATAAGAGAACAGTGTGACATAACTCATTGATATTAAATGTTGTGGCCAAGCAAGCCCCTTCCGGAACACCGAGCTTTTAAGTTTGTATAATGCTACTGTGAATCAGAAAGTAGCTCCACACTGGAATTTTAGAATTCCTTCTCTCTCGTCATCAAAGCCACCCATTAAAAAAGCAGGTTATAATTTAGTCCCAGTAATCTATATCCAAACAAGGCCTATCACTCTCCTTTATATGTTTTGAAGAAGAAGAGAGGTAAGGTTTCCACGCGTGTCACTCAATTTCATATCAAAGGAGGTTCTTCATATAGAGATGCTATAGTTTTACGGCGTCTCGATTTGCCTATGGGCTCCACGTGAACATGATCGATTCCACAAAATAGCATAAGGTATTTATTACTAGGCCCAGACTTCTAAGATGGAGATATGAAGTTTGGCAGTTACATGTTTGTTTGTTTAACTCTTTCTTTGACCCGAGCCTCTTTCTGAGAGTATGTTTTTAAGGCGTTTCTGCACATAAAAGGCCAAAGCATGGATCAGATGTGTTGAGTGCACCCTTCAAGGCATAGGTGGGTGACTGAGGTTGCTACTTGCTACAGCCACAATTAGAATGCAACTATGTTATTTCGACACATGATATGATGAAGTCTTTAACCCTAAACACTAATTTCAAGAAAATGTGGTAGAAAACCATATGCTATAAAGAGCCAAATTCTAGTAAGCATCTACTTCGAATAAGTGGATCAGATAACTAACCATCAAGCATATCCCAAGAATTCAATCTAGCAGGAAGGTCGGTATTCTTCTTGGAAACCATGTCGGCAGGCTGATTCCATAGCTGTCGGCAATACTCAGGTCTCCTTCCCTCTTTCCACATAATGATAGGAGCCATCTCCATGGCAAGGCTTCGAGCATCCATCTGTAAGCAATAGTACCGCTGAGCCAGCTATTATATGTATACATGAATGCTTACCATTTAGCATAAAAATTAAAAAACCACATTGCACCATACAGAAGTACATAGACCTCAGATACAAAGTTCATACCAGAGCACTATCCAAAGATCAAATGATACTATTGTAAAAAATCCATTTTTCATGTGACTTAGGAATCTCAGTCAGCCAATAGAGGCCAAACAAATCTCAATTTTATAACCGTAAATCTGATTCCCCAAAATCACAACTTTCCAATAGAACTGTACAATTATCTCCCTTCATAGCACAAGCTCTCAAATAAGCTACACACTTCGGGAAGAGCCAGAGTGAGGTTCATATTTATCTCACCGGTCATTCATTAAATTGTATAACAATTTAAGAATCAAGAAATGGGGTTTATATGAACACTTTGCCTATAACAAATGTTACCCACAAACATGCAAACAAAGTGCCTGCTTACGCACATGAGACAGAGAGAGAGAGAGGAGCATGCCTTGTTAAGAAGTGATTTCTGGCTAACACGGAGCAGTAGGGCAGTAATTAATTCTAATGTCATGTAGTTAACAGTTGGAAGCTTTTTCAAAATATTTCTCATTTGATGTACGCTTGAACGAGCATCTCTGATTTCATTATACAGCTGAAATGTAGTTAACGGCTCCGGAAGACTTGCAAGGTAACACTTGGCTAGTGCTGCGACTTCGACTGGGTTAATTCCCTCAGGCAGCGAGGCATTATAATCTACATAACACATAGAAGAACAGCTAGATAATTATGGGAAAATAACAAAAATTATGACAAGATCGAAATGAGATTATAACAATGAGAAACCTTGGTTGAATAGCGAAACCAACTGCTGGATAACTTTCTTGTCTCCTCCAGACTTGAACAACTCTTGTGAGTTCATTCCTAAATTAAAGAATATACATGACCACGGGCATTCAAATGAACTGTCAAGATGAAAAAAGTTTACTCTTACATAGTCCGTGTCAATACCTGACAATATGAGATAATCTGCACAGGTGACCAAAATATGGGGAACGGGGCGGCTAGACTCTTGCCGCTGCACAGTAACCTCAATTGGGATGCCAAACACTGAAGACAAAGCAATAACAAAGGACAGTGCATAACACACAAGCCAGTGTAAATATGAATACCTAGTGTATTGCATTGGTTGCTTGCAAAGCTACAACAAGGCATCAAAGGCAAAAGAACAGGATATAAATGCATCGCAGTCACATTTCAAGGCAAATATAAGATGTGGTAAATATTGTGTTTAAGGAGAAGGGTTGCAAACTAATCCCTGAAACTGACTGCTGCTACATAATTGTTCCCACTAGCTTTGAAGTTTCAGAACAAGAGTATCTTGACTCCAATGTGAGTCAATCTTTAAGAAAAAGTTGGTACACATCATAATATGAAGATAGGGTTACATAAGTAAGACTCCACGTGAACCAATCACCCAATCGATGAGGGGCAGCAAAGGCGCATTGTCCCCCAAGACTAAATACTTTAGCCTGATCAATTAACTACCACTTAGTATAAAGAACAGAGTGTAAGAAGTGGAGCTGGACGGGATTTTGCACAAGAATGCCCAGGACTTGTAAAACCGCATTGTGAAGCAGTCCTAATCTAATGTAACCATATTTCTTTGGAAGAGAGAGTATCATGTGATGGAATACTAGTACCAAACCGCGCTTGTTGCAGCTTTGTTGAATACTTCATTGCTCTCTTTCTCTTTGCTTTAATGACCACATAAAAAGCATAGAAATTGTTCATTATGACTTCATCTATCACACACAAAAACACATGTATGTTTGCGTATCTAAATAGATACACTTGATAGATTTGATTTTTTGACATTGATTAATCAAATTTAGTAATCACTTTTAGCGCTAGCTTGTCAGTCCAGTGAACTTATGATTTTAAATAGTGGTCAATGGGGCGGCCGCATAATTTTTTATTAGGGCTGGACACATTCAACACTAAGAAACCAATAACAATCCTTTCTACTATAAAAGGTTCGGTTCTTCTGAATTCTGAAGTACTTTCAATGTAAAAATTAAGGTTATTTCACTATAACATATCCCAAAGCTTTTATAGTTGCAGTTTCTAAACGAATTCTAAAGTTTCCGGTTTTGTTTTAGAATACTTTTCTAGTTCTACAAGGTTATATATGAGATATTTTCACATATGTTGGGTCATTTGTGTAAACTCTTCGGAGGGTCTTGTATGATTTTTTATTTATTTTCTTTTGAAATATATTAAACAATATTACAAGGTAAAAAGAGTCGAGGGTGGACCTAGGCCCACCTTGGGCCTTCCTGGGTCTGCCCATTGTCAATGCTGTTATGAATGTGTATATTTGTAGTTAACTGCAGACTATCTGACACATTCGTATGAAGTGTCCCTAACTGGCATACATATTAGGACTAACCAGGATATGCATATTAAAGTATCATTCAAGGATTCAGTGTTGAAAATATGAAGATTGCAAACAGTGGTGAAATTACAAGATTCCTGTATATGTGGGCCAGAATAATCTGTTTAACAAGCCATGGAAGTAATTACAACAAGTAAAGGGAAACTAAATCTACGTCACTGCAGAGGGGGAGGATGTTTACTTTGAGCCTTTGAAGACAACATAAACATTAAGACGTTGTTTGCATCGAAGTAAGATTACTCTAAATAATTATTACCCCATTTTCTAGTGTCTTGAGAACTTCCTGAGATTCCTCTTTTGATAAAAAAGAAGTTCCTGAGATTTTTTAAGGTGCCCAATTGCATGGTTTGCCCCATACTTCAAATGCCATCCAAATGTGAGCGTGGCTGATACTATGTCCGAACAATATTTCTAAGTAGTTGGATTTAGCTGGATAGAATATTTTCAGAGATTCTTTTGATGTCATATCATTAACTCTAAATAATTTGAATTAAGAAATCTTTAGCGATATTATCCGTCTTACTTTCTTTCACCCAAAGCTTCAATCAATTACATGTCTTTCATAGGTGTAGTCGTGTAGAATAGGGCACACGAAATCCATTAACCATCTCAAAAGTTCTTTATTGTAATCATTTATTGTTCTTTTAAAGCTACACTGACCTAGGACTTACCAATCACAATCTTCACCTTTTCTCTTTGCTCAAATATTTACTTCATATGTTCAAGCCGCTTGTATGTATGTATATTTTCATGTCACCTGTCATTTATGTATTCCAATCCATATCTATTCCACACCGATTTCCCTTTTGCTAAAACAGGGGAAGCTAACCACATAAAACTCCCATTGCACTTATCCATTTGACCCAACCGGATCTTTGTTTATTTGTTACATCTTCCTCGAACTTCATTGTTTTAGACAGTTAGTTGACCATTGGGCTAATTCCCTTATTTGTCACTGTTATCACTCAAGTTTACATTATCATGTTCAAGTCATTCAATCTCTATCTAATTCCAGTTCCAGGATTTATAATCCATTCAGAGGATCATCTATCTCACACACACCAGTTTTTCTACTGCAGAAATCTATTCGAGAAAGATTGAACTTACCATCAGTGCTTGCTACTCCCTGCAAATTCAGAAACATAGAGTATAAGAAATCTCAGGAAGTGCAAGTAATAAATACACACAAAGAGCTGAAATTTAGATAAACCATACCTTCTGCCACCGTTCAATATCAGTTAAGATAGTCTTACTTTTCTGGGCAGTTTTTTTGGCTACCTGTAGAGAATTTCCAAAGTGACGTTGGTTGTCAATAATGTCCAGAAAACAGTCTAGTTTTACTTAACATATAAGGGAGCAGCTTGTGAAATTCACATTATGTCTCTGTGTACAATATGTAGTATTTTCACACTTGTAATAAGGGAGTAAAGAGCATGCAAAGAAGAGAACTTTCTTGAAATTTTTAATAAAGAAGTAGGGATCCAAGAATGTCATGTGGTTCATGCACTCATACTATCAATTTTTCCATCGGCATATTAATGCACTAGATAAAACATTGACTGTGTGATAAACGTTAACGCATTAAGAAGGCAACACATTTCCTCCCAGTGTGAAGAATGACACTTAGCAGACATTACATCTTCTAAGAAAATTTGAGAACTTCCATGCATAAGAAGTTAGTAGCTAGCTCTGTGTTTAGGAGCAGTCACGCACGCACACGCGAGCACACACACAAACACACACAGATAAACAAGGACGCCATATGCGAGCAAGCAAGCGATTTTTTAATTGTTAATCAATCTCTTCTAAAGAACACGAGTGATTATCTACCCAAAATCCAATGAGTGGTGATATCCTGTTCTCGAGATCAGTGATGCAGAGAGATTCAAACACAAACTACAGATTTTTCGTTTACTAGTTCACTTTCAACAGCTTCATCCCTATGGCTCTAACTTTAGGCTGTAGCTTTGTTGTTCTTTAGCTTGTTATTTAGCCTTGAAGTGAGCAAACTGTAAGGTTATATGTACATTTTTCGTCATCTATATTTTTGTTACCATAAAAGGGGATTTGTACTACCACTACAGGTAGTTTATTAAGTATTTGAACCTTTAATCAGAAGTTCTCTTGGGTTGTAACCCGAGAAACCCAGAGTTTCCACAATTCCCACATCACTTTTAATATATATATATATATATATATATATTAATGGCATAGTATCTTGTTCTTGAATTAAACTCCCTACTCGATGCATCTTTGCACCAATTGTAGAACCTGTTGCTGGTAGCACTCCTGTGCTGCACTATCAGCTTCCATTAATCATAATGGAGTACTAAGTATGATTTTGAACAGAAATGCAGTAATAGTTCCATCGTAAAGTTCAACTTACCTCTTCGACTTTTGTCTTTCCAACTACAACCTTATCCTTTGTCCCTGAAAAACCCTTCCTTAATAGCATGCCAGTAGTAGCGGCTGCAGAAATAAGATTCTCCTGCATTGCTTGTCTGGTAGATGGCTGTTGCAGGAAAGACCATCGACTTTTCACGACTGATCCAACTTTTTCAGCCACACCCGCCACGTTCCCTTTCGCATCCTTCGCAACCTCCCCAAACAAAGTCCCGGCAGATTGCCCAGCTTCTTTGAGCTTCACTCCTACATTAACAAAGGGGTAAAGAAACAGAAACGAACAGAAAATACCATGAAAGATTGAAAGACATAACCCCCACGAATCACCTGAAGATGAGAAAAACCCACTAGCCTTTTCTTGCCATTGAGGTGATATGGCTGAAGGCATTGAACTATCCTGAATTACAGATAAAAATTGTCCAAAAGTCAGTCAATCAGCAGAATGGAGTCAAATAACTTCATCATCATCGATTAAATGCCTCCTAGGGCTTGGGCTGTTCTTCTACTTCAGATCAACTAAAATGAAAGGTGAGGAGAAAACATAACAGAACCCAAAAATCAGGCGATCAAATTTCGCTTTGCGAAATGTGATAAAGATCAAAACACCAGCAAGATTGCAATATCTCTCTCCACCGTAGAATTACACTACTGATCAAAATCGTTACAGAAAACTGAAACGCAAGTGATCGGATCAGCAGCGTGCAAGAACTTGCACTCTTTTGAGTTATTTGTCTTCAGCAATCGAGCAAACAATTCAAGAAGGAAACCATTTGCGGATCATAACACCAATTCAAGAATTCAAACTTTACAGAAGCCAAACCCTAAGAATCTTGGTCGTCGACTTTACCTTTGAAGCAGATGCAGATGAAAAACGATGTCTCGGAGACAATTGGTGAAGAATCAACGGCCGCACTCTTGAGAGAGAGAGAGAATGAGAATGTATTCGTCAGTCGCAGTATAAGTGTTTTCTGGTCCGGTCGGGGTGGAGTCAGTCGCAGTCCAAGACCCGGTTTTGAGTTTTGAAAATACTCCGTGAGCTGAATGTGCGACAGGTCAGCGAGTAAGCGAACACCCAATGAGATGTTGCCAAGTTCGCACTCATGTCGTCGTCACTTGTTCCCAGGCTTCTAGTTCCTTCGTTGACTTTCACTACTGTTGCTATCAAATTCACATTTTCTTCATAAGTTTTTTTTTTTCAACTTTCAATCTAGTCTGGGTTTCCAATTCATTTTGAACTTTTTGATGGGCTTGGTAGAACAGGTTTTTGTGGAAAAACTAATTTATTAATTATGGGTTAATTCGTACAACCTCCGTTTTTTCTCTATCACACCGGTTTGACTTTTGTCACTATTTACTGGGTCACTTTGACCCGGTGATTTGTGTAATAAAACGATGCAACTTTTTATAATTTTTTCATGGTGTTGTAGAGTAAAAGTTGCTCTATAATACGGTGAAAAAATTATCAAAAAATTGCATCGTTTTGCTATCCAAACCAACCGATCAAAGTGATCCAGATACGAGTCAAAAAGTCAAACCGGTGTGATAGAGAAGAAATGGAGGTAGTATTTTATTTTTTAAAAACAGTATGAGTATTTAGTGATGAATTTTAACTTAGATTAATGGTCCGTTTAGTAATGCTTTTACTATCTAGAATGCTGTTTTTTGAATCTAAAAGCAGGTTTAATGTGTTTGGTAAATTTATTCTTTTCTTCTTTCTAGAAAGCAATTGCTTGCCCACAGCAATTTTTGAAAAGCAGGAAAAGGGTTGCTTTTCAGGACCTGCTTTTCGGTAAATGTATTATTTGACATACTTATCTGTTAATAAAGATCAATAATGATCTATTGTAATAACACGATTTATTATATGATGTCTGATATTGTAATTTCGACAATAACAGCAACTCTAAATCACTAATTACCAACACACAAAATGCCAAAAATGTTTTTCCGCAGCAGCTTAAATACAGAATTTACCAAATACTTTTTGCGTAGATTTCCACATCAGGTTTCTAACACTACTTCCTACACAGCAGCTTTCTAAAACGCCACAGCATTACCAAACTAGCCCTAAATGTGTTTGGTGGTATCTTAAAACTATATGTGTAGATTTACAGTTACATGGTTGTATTTACTGCATCTCGAAAAGACCCACAATAACTAGTATAACAGCAATTTTTTGAACAGTGAATATATAAATACGCCTAGGCCTCCGCTTCATTGTCGCAACTCCAAAACAAGTTGTTTATATATCGATCCATGCAAAGTTCAAGACTTCTTGTGTAATATTCCGATATTTTAGGGGGTATTTTTAGACGCTAAGTGAATATTCGGGACCATTATGCGAAGTTATAAAATTAATTTTCCTTTTTAGATAATTTTTCTTCTGTTATTATTATTATTATTATTATTATTATTATTATTATTATTATTATTATTATTATTATTATTATTATTATTATTATTATTCATTTTATCAAAAGTATTTTTTTTTTAAGATGACAATTGTTTATAGTTAGTTGTGTGTAAATTAGTGGGTGAAGTGTAACGTGTCACGTAATGTTTTTAATGTGTTCAAAGTGTCGCCTTTAATTAATTAGTACGTAGAGAACCACCGCGTGGAGTGGTACACCCGCCACACCATAACCATTCACCATCATCTTCCTCTGAAGCCGGCAATTTCTCTTCACCAATTTCCGGCGACGTCCCCACGACAATGTCAAAAATTGACCTCCTCTCCACCCAAATTTCGTCCCGATTCATCCCAAGCAAGTCAAAGACTCAATCTTTGTCATCAATTTCACCAGTTGGCATTCCAATTTAAACCTGAAATGATCCCGTCGGATTGAATTTTTTCGATTGGGTTTACAGTACACCCCAAGCTCTCTCTCTCTCTCTGTCTCTCTCTCTCTCTCTCGCACTCTGTCTCTCTCTCTCAGCCCTCTGTTTTGTCGAAGCAAAGAACACACTGCCCTGTTTTCGCATCACCGGCCACCACTGTAATACCCCGTATCTTAGTTGGGGGTTATTTGATAATTTCGGAAAAGTATATGAGAATTTCAATACATTTATATATCAAACTTGTTCTTGACTTCTTCTTAGTTATAAAGTATAAGGGTACCATTGGATATCTAAAATTTTATTTTGAAGTTATTTTGTAGTTTTGGAAACTTGGATAATACTATATGAAACTTATTTGTATATTTGAGAGATAATTGTAAGTTTCTAGAAGTGGATTTTGACATACAATGTGGTATAGTTGAAATTATTTAGAAAATTTATAATTTATAAAAATTAAATTTTATGCGATAGCTAGTAATGGAAAGTTACATTTTCACCCCCCGTTACTCTGGCTTTTTATACTTCAACTCCATCCATCAACTCATGAAATTGATATATTCACCCCTTAATTTTTGATATTTTTCATTTCTATCCCCAACTAGCTTGTTGGGAGACTTATGATTTCTCTTCAAGTCCTTCCCACTAACTATGTCAACACCATTAAAATATGATCTTTTCATACTACTCCTACATACATACGCACACACTCACATACTTACACCAACTCCCCATCATTCATACCATTCATCTACACAACTTCATATCTCTTTCTCCCTCAGTTATTCATATGGTTTTCTCTTCAAGAGCACTCATATAAGCTTTATTCTCTCCCCACAAACTCCATTCCCGTTGTTGGAGGTTCACCTCCCAAAAACTTCATCAAAACTCATTTTTCTAGTCTCCAAATCGTAGAAAACTTGAGTCCAAACTTCATATAATCATGGAGGACTGTTCTTTCACCATCTGTAACACCGCTTGTTCCCAAGCGTTCCGTTCCGGACCGAAATGCCCAGGAGGGTGCTACTCGTAATGAAGTGGCGGAACTCAAGAACAAAACATCACATTATATTACAAACTGCATAGCTGTTTCATATTACATACCCCGAAGTGAAATTAAACTAAGTGTTCTGCTGAATAAAGAAACTAACTTAAACTAGTAGAGTGTCGTGATCCCATCTACGTAGAGCTCCCTTCTCCTAGACCTGCGGGGGAAAGTAAACAAAGACCGCAGTTTTTCCAAAGTCAGCAAGAAATGCTGAGTAAGCAAACACCCAAACGTGTAAACAGATGAAGAAGCACATTTTCTTTTATAACAATCAGAAATAAACAAGATTAAGACAGAATCGCAATTAAAGTGCTATTCTCGAAGAAATAAGTATGAACTCTTGTAACATATAAAATTCTTTACTTTATGCCTTGTGTCTCAAACTTCTTCTTATAACTCGAAAGGGGAGTAACTATTCCTTCTTGCATTTCAAAAATATATTTTCCTCATAAAACTTCATTATTATCTTGTTAATACGGGGAAGTTTCTACTACTAGTGCTACCATGACAATAAGTGTCGACACTCCCCTAAGACATCACGTGTAATACCCCATTTAATTGTGAAGGGTAAATTGGATAATTGAGAAAAATAAAATTTAATTTTTGTTGCGAGAGACGAGTTGGGTTATTTTGGGTTTAAAATATACTCGGGATTTTCATATAACAATTCTATAGAAAACGGTATTTTTATTGTGTATTTATTTAGCATTTTATGTGATTTATGTGAATATAGCAAGTGTGTACCCAACCCACTAGATTGACCAACCCACTTGGTACAACAATAACACACTAGCATAGCTAACTAGAAAAAAAAATGAAATAAAATAAATTAAGTCGGTGGTGAGGAAACTGACTCCTCCAAGTAACCATTTGTTATTTAATTCCCTCTCTCTCTCCTTCTTTTTCTCACACCAGAAACAAAAACAAAACAAAACACTCATCTCTCACCTCTCTCTCTCTCATCAACCCACGGCACCACCACCATCCCTTCACCATCACCACCCTCACCACCCTCACCACCACAGCCACCCCTTCTCTCCCTCTTCTCTCCCTCTCTGCTACGCCCTACCAGCAGCAGCAGGAGCTCCCCGACGAGGAGCCGCCACCAGCTACCTCCGGCGACCCACCCGACAATGAAACAGCCACCACCCATCTCAGCCTCTCTCTCTCTCCCTCGCTGAGTTGAGCCTCTGACCCTCCTCCTCCCTCTGCAACGACCCAAGGAAGAGAAGCACAACAGCTGCGCCGCCGAGAAGGCCGCCGACCACCTCCGGCGAACAACCCGACGGGAAGCAACCACGCCACCTCTGCCTTCTCTCTCCCTCACTCGTTTTGACACCCTGAAACACCTACCCTCTCTGTTTCGTCACAAAGAGAAGCTTTAGCAGCAGCAACACGCTGCAGTTCACCCAGAACCACCATCATCGCCGCCGCCACCATATTTTCCGGCGAGAAGCTCAACGGAGCCAACCGGAGCGACCCCCTCTTTGATTTTGGTACCACTCAACTCCTGGAGGTCCGAGGAGTCCATTAGCAACACCAAACAGAGGCCATAACGTCAGATTCGTCGTTGGTGTTCATCACCGCCGACCGCCACCTTCGGAGACGAGACCCGCTTCGTCTCTTGACCATTTCTCGCGATTTTTTGCATGGGTAAACTCTAAATCACCCTCTAGTTCATTTTTAATCATCAAAATCTGAGCTTGATAGCTTAAAATCGATTTGGGTATGTTGGGTTGAAGTTTTATGCATTTGTTCTTGAAAGGGGGTTGTTTATGTAGTTTCTGAAAATTGGAGGGTGAGATGTGAACTGCATGTATAGTTTCTGAAAAGTTGGGGGGTGATTTGTGTATATTATCAAACTACATATAATATGTGAGATTTAAAATGTGATTTTGGATTAATGACATATGCTAATATTTCTATATATTATTTTGACTGTATAAAAGTAAATAAGTTGTAAAAATTACATAGGACTTTATTTATATGAAATATTGTTGTTTTATAAGCAAGATGAAAATGTACGATTTGGTTTAATTATATAATTTCGGGTTGATTAACTAAATATTTAAAGTGCTTGTAAACTAGTGTTTTGAGTAAAAGAGATTATTTTGAGAATATTGATGAAATAAATAAGTTGAAAGTTAATCTGTGAAATAACTAATAAAGTAGACTTTTTAAAATAAAAATCCATATTACTATTGTTTGATATTACATGATTATTTTTCTTAGATACTTGAAATTATTTATCCAACATCAATTTATAGATATATATGACTTGTTCAAATGAAATAAGCATTTTGTGCATTTTATTTGAGTATTTAATTATTATATAGTGTATATATATTTTCTAATAAATAAATAGCTATAATTGAATTAGTTTGAATTAACTTTTATAGTCACTTATGAATAAATAGTTTATTTACTAAATTATTATTTCCTATAAAATAAAGAAATTTTATAAGCCTAATATTGGATTTATTACTCAATAATTGTACGAGCTTGTATTTATATGAGTTATAATATTTTTATGAGGAAAATATAAGTGTTGATTAAATAATTGTTTTATTGCTATTAATTAATGGGGTTAAGGGGGGATAATTTCAATGAGAAATTAGGAGATATAGCATTTTTGCATACTTGCATAATTGGACTTGTAATTAATTTAGGAATTATAAATTGTAGGTGGTGACGAATTCGTAGACGAGGGCTACGTGTATCTGTAGGAGCTATCGTGATATTTTGTCGTGCTACTTGAGGTGAGCAAATATGCCTAACCTAGTGTGCCCGTCCTCCTTTCGTGTCCAAATGTTTTTATGAATTTTACGTCTCAAATGTGATTTGTGATTTACGTGTTTAACTTAATATTTCAATTACGCGTCCAACTATTTTCTTGATTTATACGTCTCAAATGTGAATTTTGAAATACGTGCTTGACTTGGAATTTCAACTACTTGTTTGTCGATTCATTTGGAAACTATCACATGGAAATTAATAATACGTAATAACGTAAAGTAGAAACAGTTGTGCGGCGGAACCATATGCGGATTATTATTTATTGTGGTTATTATATTTTGCTCGGTTGCAATTGTCCAGGGCTGCTCCATGTACTCACCTCTCTGGCCGCTAGAGTCTTAGAGGGGTGCCGGCACTTAAGGTCTTGGATGCTTGCGAGATGGTTGGTTCTATATTATTGGTTCGTTCCCCGCTACAACTAAATAAAAATGTGAATTTTGAGATGCGGATGATGGATGAATATTGGATATTGGGAATTTCATAATTTGGACAAATATTATGGATTGGAATGTTTCCTTTGGATAAATGTCTATTTGGTACTGTGATGATTTGAGAACACATTTCTGGAAACAAAGAATTAAAGATCTAAAAATATATTTATTTTCTCACATGGGAGAATATTTGGTTACTTCTTATATATCATCCTGATTTCTTAAAATAAAAATGCCTCTTTCTGATTTACACGTTGGGGTGTTTACTTACTCAGCATTTGTGTGCTGACTTTGGAAAAACTGCGGTCTTTGTTTCTTTCCCCCGCAGGTCTAGGCGAAGGGAGCTCGGCTTAAGGGGAAACGCGGACTCACCTAGTTGAGCTAGTGCTAAATAAATAGAACACCTAGATAATATCTCATCATGTTGATAGTATGTATTATTTCACTGTTGTAAACATTAAGGCTTGTAATATAAATAGCTATGGCGATGTTTGTTTTGATTACCATTGTTCCTTGCACCGTGAGCGATCCCAGGTGCGGAGTGGCATTCCCGTATTTCTCCCATGACGAAGTATGGGGGTGTCACAGGTGGTATCAGAGCAGGCAGTCCAATAAGGGATTAAAACATGTAGGGCAACTTAAAATTGATATAGGGAAAAGATAATAAAACTGGAAAAGCCGATCGGGTTATGGGTAGCCTAGGTGCTGATATTGTTCCCAACTACGTCATTTCTTTCTAATTGTTATGTGATTAAATGGTACTTGGATTACTTGTTTAAATTGGTAACCTCACTTTGATGGGTTGAGTAACCAGTGATACTCTGTTTATGGAGAATGAGAAACATGGATTATTGGAACAAAATTTTGGATTGAAAGTGATTTGAAAAGATGAGTTATATGCGAAAATAACTATATCCTACATGATTTGACCTCTATAAGGTCGTTGATACTTGGATTATTTGGTGTCTTCATTTTGATTGGTTGTTGGATAAATAATGCTCTTAAAATAAGAGGAAATCGATCATGAATTATAGAAATTTGATTATGAATTAAGAATGATGCATTGCTCTGTCTGAAAATGTATATGTTGTGTATAAGATTTATATGAATTGCTAAATGTGACATGATATTTATACGCTTATAAGATTATTTAAATCCCTTAGATCAGGATAGAATAAAATAATTACAATAAGTGAATACAATAGAATATAATTGTTAAACCACGCGGTAATATACTAGGAGGACCCGATAAGGATAGACGGTTCATATCAATAATCACGTGGAGTACTTCTTCAATCGATACTAATGTTGCAGGATTACATGTTTCTTGTGACAATTTTGGGTAAGAAGTAATAGACTTTGACTGTCGGAGACTTTGGATTAAAAATATGTAACAGAAATGTTGAAATGTTTGACTGGTGAACCGTAGTTTCATTTACAAGATATGTGAAGACTTTGATAATATATTTTAGGTACCGATTGAGATATTAATTTAGACTCAGTTGTCGAGAATAAACTATTTTTAGGAGTCTTTTCTAGTGAACAAAGAAAGTTATTCGAGGAAAGATCCCACCCACCCACACATGAGAAACTAAAAAGTCGACCCGTTGAGCTTTGACTAGATTCAAATACAGTTTTACAGCCTTGGTGATTGGAGAGATTTTTCTATGCAAATGGTTGAATGGAGTCTACTTCTTCATAATATTATCATAAGAGTTGTGCTAGATTGCTTTGTCATTTGAGGGTACCGATGATACATAACTATTTGAGGCGTTACTTGTATTCCTATTACTCTAATGTTGCTTGATAATTGGGATGTCTACTCGGTTATTTGTTATTTTTGGAAATTTAGGATTCACTTGGGAGAAATGATGATTAAACTTTGAAAAAGAAGTATTGATGGTTCCTTGATGGTCGCTTAAAAAAATAGACGCACCCTACGACAGATCTAAGCCGGTTTATTATGAAGTCACACATTTAGTATTGCATTGAAATTCTGACTCATATATTGAAATTTAGGAGCCTAATAAATTTATAGTTGGAGCCTATATTTTAAGACGATTGCTCGGGAGATATTATTTTATGAGGAATTATGGAAGCTTCTTATGTTCAACTATTGCATACTTGGAGTGTCATCGCAATACTGTTGTTCATGATCGGGGAATGTGTTCATTTATGAATTGTCTCTAAGGGATATTTATTTTAGCATAAGTCATTCTAAAGTTCTAATGTTTTGTTGGGTTTAAGGGAAAAGTTGTACATTCTTCAAACTCCGCGTCATTTGTATTAGTATGTGATATGAACTTTATGGAGATGATAGTACCAGTTACCTAGGGAGAAACTATTAAGCAAGGCTTGGAGTTCGTGTAGGAAATTGGAGACATATTACAGCTTTACGTTTGGTGATTTGCTTCAATATATGCATGACGTCATTGTTTCAAGTTATTTGGTTGAATTTTCATGAAACCACATTTTCCATTGGAGTAACAAATTTGGACTAAGAAGAGTCATGGATTTAAATGGTTGATTGGGGTCAATTAGAATACTTGGTAGAAGCAAATGGGTAATTAGCACCAAATCGAATATGGAGACTTTAGTACCCTCTATGTACAACAAGTGGTTATCGAGGTACTACCCTATGTTTTCTTAGGTGCTAGACGCATAGAAAAACTTAGCATAGGAACCCAACTCCGGATATGACGGTAGGACATACTTGAAATATTAAAGAGTAATTGCTTCAGTGCTTGACTATATCAACATAATTTGAGGTATATATGGGTAACATGCAATTAAAAAGGGGACTCTGTCATGTGGAATTTTCGAGGAACTTCGAAGAAGTGTTGGCAATTGGATCTAAAGTCAGAAGATCAATCCACTAAGTTTTAGATTCCTTAGGCTAACTTGGTTTGGAGACACTAAGTTCGGCTTTGAGATGCCTATTTAGAGTTCTAATGTTTAGATCAGCTACCCTAACGAAATTGGTTATTGATGTGGTCGAAAATCCTCCATTATGTTTGTGGACTAGTAAGTCTTTGTAAGCTTTCTGGAGTTATGTAATAGAATGATACGTCTCGGTAGCCTTACTCATCTTTACTTGGGGTACTTACTCTTCCCATAAATCTTAATTGAGGTGTTGTTGCTAATGTTTTGTTAAACTGTTCGCTTGATCGAGGTTTGGCTACGAGTATTGAATCGTAATAAGTTTCTTGGGAGTTCGTCTTTCGAATCGAGCCTTCTCTAAAAAAAAAATTTGAAACAGTGTTATGGGATTCACGAGTGACATCGCAGAATGTGGGTTGGTAGCTAGATATCTAAGATTAAGAAGAACTGTTTATTTTAAAGTCTTGCTTGTGATTTTCTTAAGTCATGTTGGGATGAATAAAGCACTTGCGTGTCTAAGAAGTTGATAGTTTCTTTGCCGTTGTTGTATGGAGTTTTGTCACTTGAATATTACCAGAGGAGCATAAATTTTGAGTCATGAAGTACTATTGGAGTCACGAAAACAGTATGATTATATGTTATGTATCAGGGGAATACATTTTAATTTCTTTGCTGATTTACGTTCTGGACTATTGGCAATATCGAGTGCATACTGAAGGTGAAATTTAGTAGTTTATCAAGATTTTGGAGGTTTATTGAAACATTTCAATCAATTGGTGTAATTAGGCTATGTCTATCGAATTATGGTACAAATTCAGGCTTCAGGTAGCTAGTACAGTCCGCCAGTGCAAATGAGAAAATGGGAGTCTTATCACTAAATAAATATTTGGGTCCATGGGATGTTGTTCTCTTATTGAATATTTTTGGGTGTCACACAAGTTTATGGGGTACTATTACTCTTATTTGTTGAACCAAATGTTATAAATTTTCTTTAACAGACCTTGTGAAACGAATTGTCTAGAGGATATTGGGCTAGTAGAGACGATATCTTACGTGGTATTTGGGTGAAGCAACCTCCGACTGGATGATCATCTATGGATAGGACGATATAGGTTTCGATAAGAAACAAAAATAGGAAAGCGGCTTCTAATTGTCATTCTACGTTGTAGGATCTTAGAGGATACCTTAATTTCCGCCTCAACCTATTTTGGGAAAAAGACATAATTTCAAATAAGAATTTACTCCGGGACAAGTGTGATACGGTCCATATGCTACAACTAAAGAAGCGTACCCACGACTTTGAATTTCCAAGCATGACCATCCTTCGTGGAAAATTATATTGAGTTCCGGGGACGTCACTCCTCTAAGGGGGAGAGGATGTGACCCTTCGTTTAGCATCTTTCGTTTAGAACTGCTACGTGAGAACGTTTACATCATTTAAAACATTTCGATTATAACCGCTACGTGAGACCATCTACACGATTTGAACCTCAATATCATTATATCGGGTCTAGAATTTTCATTTTTGTAACTTAAATGAGTTGTGGCTTTACTAGATATTTCATATACTTTTCATATCAAATTATGCGCGTAAAAGGGTGGTTATCGCTTATGAGAGATTTCGTGCTTCTAACTACGGGAAATAGTGGTTGGCTATGTGGTTTTGGCATCACAAATAATTGTTTGATTTCAGCTTCGAGGACGAAGCTTTTCTTTAAGGGGGGGAGGATGTAATACCCCGTTTAATTGTGAAGGGTAAATTGGGTAATTGAGAAAAATAAAATTTAATTTTTGTTGCGAGAGACGAGTTGGGTTATTTTGGGTTGAAAATATACTCGGGATTTTCATATAACA
The DNA here is from genome assembly GCA_023055425.1 of Linanthus parryae. NCBI lineage: Eukaryota > Viridiplantae > Streptophyta > Magnoliopsida > Ericales > Polemoniaceae > Linanthus > Linanthus parryae. The sequence goes on along the minus strand of JALGPY010000008.1, from coordinate 85,260,154 downwards.
ATTCTATAGAAAACGGTATTTTTATTGTGTATTTATTTAGCATTTTATGTGATTTATGTGAATATATCAAGTGTGTACCCAACCCACTAGATTGACCAACCCACTTGGTACAACAATAACACACTAGCATAGCTAACTAGAAAAAAAAGGAAATAAAATAATGTAAGTCGGTGGTGAGGAAACTGACTCCTCCAAGTAACCGTTTGTTATTTAATTCCCTCTCTCTCCTTCTTTTTCTCACACCAGAAACAAAAACAAAACAAAACACTCATCTCTCACCTCTCTCTCTCATCAACCCACAGCACCACCACCATCCCTTCACCATCACCACCCGAACCACCATCAACACCACATCCACCCCTTCTCTCCCTCTTCTCTCCCTCTCTGCTACGCCCTACCAGCAGCAGTAGCAGCTCCCCGACGAGGAGCCGCCACCAGCTACCTCCGGCGACCCACCCGACGGCGAAACAGCCGCCACCCATCTCAGCCTCTCTCTCTCCCTCGCTGAGTTGAGCCTCTGACCCTCCTCCTCCCTCTACAACGACCCAAGGAAGAGAAGCACAACAGCTGCGCCGCCGAGAAGGCCGCCGACCACCTCCGGCGGACAACCCGACGGGAAGCAACCATGCCACCTCTGCCTTCTCTCTCCCTCACTCGTTTTGACCCCCTGAAACACCTACCGTCTCTGTTTCGTCACAAAGAGAAGCTTTCGCAGCAGCAACACGCTGCAGTTCACCCAGAAGCACCATCATCGCCGCCGCCACCATATTTTCCGGCGAGAAGCTCAACGGAGCCAACCGGGGCGACCCCCTCTTTGATTTTGGTACCATTCAACTCCTGGAGGTCCGAGGAACCCATTAGCAACACCAAACAGAGGCCATAACGTCAGATTCGTCGTTGGTGTTCATCACCGCCGACCGCCACCTTCGGAGACGAGACCCGCTTCGTCTCTTGACCATTTCTCGCAATTTTTCGCATGGGTAAACTCTAAATCACCCTCTAGTTCATTTTTAATCATCAAAATCTGAGCTTGATAGCTTAAAATCTATTTGGGTATGTTGGGTTGAAGTTTTATGCATTTGTTCTTGAAAGGGGGTTGTTTATGTAGTTTCTGAAAATTGGAGGGTGAGATGTGAACTGCATGTATAGTTTCTGAAAAGTTGGGGGTGATTTGTGTATATTATCAAACTGCATATAATATGTGAGATTTAAAATGTGATTTTTGGATTAATGACATATGCTAATATTTCTATATATTATTTTGACTATATAAAAGTAAATAAGTTGTAAAAATTACATAGGACTTTATTTATATGAAATATTGTTGTTTTATAAGCAAGATGAAAATGTACGATTTGGTTTAATTATATAATTTCGGGTTGATTAACTAAATATTTAAAGTGCTTGTAAACTAGTGTTTTGAGTAAAAGAGATTATTTTGAGAATATTGATGAAATAAATAAGTCGAAAGTTAATCTGTGAAATAACTAATAAAGTATACTTTTTAAAATATAAATCCATATTACTATTGTTTGATATTACATGATTATTTTTCTTAGATACTTGAAATTATTTATCCAACATCAATTTATAGATATATATGACTTGTTCAAATGAAATAAGCATTTTGTGAATTTTATTTGAGTATTTAATTAGTATATAGTGTATATATATTTTCTAATAAATAAATAGCTATAATTGAATTAGTTTGAATTAACTTTTATAGTCACTTATGAATAAATAGTTTATTTATTAAATTATTATTTCCAATAAAATAAAGAAATTGTATAAGCCTAATATTGGATTTGGTACTCAATAATTGTACGAGCTTGTATTTATATGAGTTATAATAATTTTATGAGGAAAATATAAGTGTTGATTAAATAATTGTTTTATTGCTATTAATTAATGGGGTTAAGGGGGGATAATTTCAATGAGAAATTAGGAGATATAGCATTTTTGCATACTTGCATAATTGGACTTGTAATTAATTTAGGAATTATAAATTGTAGGTGGTGATGAATTCGTAGACGAGGGCTACGTGTATCTGTAGGAGCTATCGTGATATTTGTCGTGCTACTTGAGTTGAGTAAATATGCCTAACCTAGTGTGCCCGTCCTCCTTTCGTGTCCAAATGTTGTTATGAATTTTACGTCTCAAATGTGATTTGTGATTTACGTGTTTAACTTGATATTTCAATTACGTGTCCAACTATTTTCTTAATTTATACGTCTCAAATGTGAATTTTGAAATACGTGCTTGACTTGGAATCAACTACTTGTTTGTCGATTCATTTGGAAACTATCACATGGAAATTAATAATACGTAATAACGTAAAGTGGAAACAGTTGTGCGGCGGAACCATATGCGGATTATTATTTATGTGGTTATTATATTTTGCTCGGTTGCAATTGCCCCGGGCTGCTCCATGTACTCACCTCTCTGGCCGCTAGAGTCTTAGAGGGGTGCCTGCACTTAAGGTCTTGGATGCTTGCGAGATGGTTGGTTCTATATTATTGGTTCGTTCCCCGCTACAACTAAATAAAAATGTGATTTTTGAGATGTGGATGATGGATGAATATTGGATATTGGGAATTTCATAATTTGGACAAATATTATCGATTGGAATGTTTCCTTTGGAAAAATGTCTATTTAGTACTGTGATGATTTGAGAACACATTTCTGGAAACAAAGAATTAAAGGTCTAAAAATATATTTCTTTTCTCACATGGGAGAATATTTCGTTACTTCTTATATATCATCCTGATTTCTTAAAATAAAAACATGCCTCTTTCCGATTTACACGTTGGGGTGTTTACTTACTTAGCATTTGTGTGCTGACTTTGGAAAAACTGCGGTCTTTGTTTCTTTCCCCCGCAGGTCTAGGCGAAGGGAGCTCGGCTTAAGGGGAAACGCGGACTCACCTAGTTGAGCTAGTGCTAAATAAATAGAACACCTAGATAATATCTCATTATGTTGATAGTATGTATTATTTCACTGTTGTAAACATTAAGGCTTGTAATATAAATAGCTATGGCGATGTTTGTTTTGATTACCATTGTTCCTTGCACCGGGAGCGATCCCAGGTGCGGAGTGACATTCCCGTATTTCTCCCACGACGAAGTATGGGAGCTCGGCTTAAGGGGAAATGCGGACTCACCTTGTTGAGCTAGTGCTAAATAAATAGAACACCTAGATAATATCTCATCATGTTGATAGTATGTATTATTTCACTGTTGTAAACATTAAGGCTTGTAATATAAATAGCTATGGCGATGTTTGTTTTGATTACCATTGTTCCGTGCACCGGGAGCGATCTCAGGTGCGGAGTGACATTCCCGTATTTCTACCACGACGAAGTATGGGGGTGTCACATCACGCGGTCAGAGAGGCAAGTACATGGAGCGATCCGGCAGGTTGCGACCGGATCACAAACATATAAGTAACCATATACACAATTCACCCGCACAACTCTTTCCCCTTTTCGTTATTATGCATTATTACTTTCAGGTGGGAGTTTCCAAGGAAACATTTATCGACAAGCAAAGAAAGCTTTCAAGTAAGATACATAAAACACGCATTCATTTGAGACGGGATAAAACGGAATCACAATTATGACACCAAAGAAGCTTGGGCTCTAGGCTTGGCATGTTTACTCACCTCAAATAGTAATCGTAAATAGCACGGAATGACTTCTAGAAGTAAACGTAGCCCTCGTCTATGAATTCGTCGCCTACAAATAATAATTTCTAATCAATTCAAGTCAACTAGCACGTTAAATGAAATTACGCGATGAAAGTTTAAATCCTTAAGTGAACTATTTATTTTAAATTTCAAGACAGCCAAATCCCTCCTTCCATCTATTTAGGATAAAACTCAAGACAATTATAAGAAGTGTGTATTTATTTTCCTATAAATAAAGTGAATATATATTTACATATATAATATCTAGATGAATGTTTGCTAAATACTTCTATGTTGAAAAGCTCATATTCAAATACGTACACAATTAGCCATAAACTCTCAAATTATTTGGAACTTTTATAATAATATTTCATAAAACAATGTAATTTATCTAAGAAATAGCATAAGTATTGCCTGATCGAATTATCATGTTTAGAGAATTTTTAAAACAACTCTTTTCTTACCATATATTTTAAATTCATAAAACTTCTCATAAAGCTTTTATATCAATTTAATTTTGGCTAATTTTCTAAGTTATAAAAACATTGTATTTTACTAGTGTAGTTGTACATATTCATTTAAATCAAAAAAAATATATCTACAAATCTCTTTTGCTAAATATTTACACATATTTAGTTCATAAGTTTGTAGATAAAAAGATTAAATAATAGCATAGCCAAAACATTATATTCTCTTGCTAAGTTGTAAAATAACGCGTTTTTACGTATATGTGTATATATATTACAAGTGATTACAAAAACTAATTTTAATTAATTTATATAAATATTAAACTTACTTATAGAATCAGATTGTGTAAATTACAACAAGATCCCCAATGCATTACAAATTAACACTTAATAGTTTAGGAACTAAACTTCATAACCTTAAGTTTCTGTTTCATAAACAAGTCACCCCCAACTTTCAGTTTAGTACAAAAATCACCCCAGCCATACACCCAACAAATTTCGACTCGTGACTCCTTCTTTAGTTATACCCATACAAAATTGATGTTATAGAACTCTAATTTAAGTTAAAACAAGTAGATTGAGACCAAGAATCACTGAAATGGTTACCGGGATGGTAGAGAAATTGATCGCCGAAGGTTCGGGTCGGAGCTCGCCGGAATCAATGGTGTTCCGGCTGTTGAGTGGCCGGACATTGGACTCCCTGGGCCCGGTCAGTCCTCTAGGGGTGTGGGGGAGGTTTCAGAAAAGGAAGAGAGGAGCAGGGGAGGCCGGCAGCTGGCTCGCCGTCGGGTCGGACCTCCGGGTCAGGTGCGACGGTGGCCTTTGGCAGCCGTTGCTGCTTCTCTCTCTCTCTCTCTCTCTCTCTCTCTCTCTCCCTCTCTCTCTCTATCTCTCTATCTGTTGCTGGTTCAGACGAACAGAAAGGGGAAGAGAACAGAGGTGTGGAGAGACCGAAGTAAGGGAGAGAGATCGGACTGTGGCGGTGTCGTCCGTCGGGTTCGGGTCACTGCTGTGGTGGCCTTCGACTACTACTATTGTCGCCTCTGTTTTTCTCCAGAGAGAACAGAGAGGAGAGGGAGGTCACGAGAGGGAGATATATGGGTAGAGATTAAGAGAGAGCCGAAGGTGGAGATGGTGGCGTCGATGGTGGTGTTGGCGCCGGTGTTGGTAATGGTGGTGATTGTTGTTGGTAGTGGTGTCGATGGGGGTTGTAGTGGTTGCTGTAGTCGATGTTGTTGCTGGTATTAGCCAAGGAGGGTGTGAAATTGAGAGGGAGGCAGAGTAGAGATGGTGGTGAGGGATGAAAGTGATGGTGGCGGTGGCTGTGGGGGTTCGGGTAACACACAGTGGGACGGATGGGTGTTTTGTTGTTCTGCTGCAGGAAGGTGAGGAGGAAGGAGGTGATAATTAGAGAGGATAAAGGGTCGGGTTAGGGAGAAGGAAAGGAAAAACATTACCCAACTGGGTTCCGGATCGGGTTGGAACAAAATGTGGGTTATATTATACCGAGTCATTGGGTCGGGTTGAATAAAATACGGGTTGATATAATTATACTGGGTTATACTATTACACGGGTCGTGTTAGATAAAATACGAATTTTTGACAAGTATTCTATACGTATATACACGATTATTTCTCTAAACTACACCTACCTCCCCATTTACTCATACAATTCATTTTTTTAACTTTTTCGAACTACAATCGCCTCCCCATTCTTTAAATCAACTAGTTTATATCTTGTGAAAACTACAATTACAATCCCCAAATAATTTTAGATATTCAAAATCAATTCTCAAACTTTACAAAAATTACTAAATTGTCCTCTTGTCTCGAATGGGGGTATTACATCCTTCCCCCCTTAAACCGAGCTTCGTCCTCGAAGCTTAAACCAAATATTCAACCAATTACTCTCCAAACGTTTAGTGTCGTTTTGTATAACCCCCATATAAGGTATGATGTAATATGATATGCATCTAATATGGTATGCTATCACATTAATTTCTTTACGGGATGTAATGTGTGAACGCTTAATGTGATGGTATATCGAGCTATTGTATGAAAATTCAAAGGGTTACATCCTCTCCCCCTTAGGAGAGTGACGTTCCCGGAACTCAATTTATCTCATTCTTGATATCGGGAAAATTGCGACTTATTTGTCTAGGAACTTATAAAATTATGTCTATCTTCCTAACTAAGTTGAGCCAAGAATCAAGGTATCCTCCAAGATCCTACAGGAATAGTATAATATTTTGGAACAGCTGATCAGTAAAGGAGCATCCCAAAGTCCGATAAACTACTGAAGCTACTTAAAAGTCTGTTTGTTATTATCGGTATTTCATAACATAACCTAATAAAGGAACTAGGACATACTCTTATGATAAAGAACACACAATCCTGAGGTTTTCCTGACTCCAAAGGTAAATTCACAAATTATGCCCCTCTAGTAATAATTACATAACAAAATTTCAAACAATAAGCCCCAAGCAACTATCTTCGAGTAATAGTTAAGTAACACTTTCCCATAGCAATTATTTTATTTCTTAGCCATACAATGTAGTTTATTCATTTCAACTAAGGATCGAAGAAGGTAGCAATACCTCATGATAATACGATTCTTCTTACTCTTTGGGACCTACCAATTGACCCAAAATATGCGATGTCGCCCAAGGATCCTAGAAGTATGCGGGACCTACCAAGAGGACACGATACCGAAGACCAAACTCCAAACTCTTCATTAAGATCTCAATCACTTTAGTCAACCATTAGTTGAATTTAACCTTAGTGAAAAACTCAATACCATGTCATTAATAACAAGACTTCAAGTAAAACTTATGTGAAGAGTATATATCACAAGGATAGAAAACTTAAACTACCCAGACATATCATCATGTTATATATCTCTAAGTAATTTTGTAAAGACTTACTAGCCCATATTATATTGGGAGATTTCGATCATATCAATAACCATATTCATCCACGATTCCTCTTATCGGTTTTCTGTCATTATAGGAATCTATTCCTTAGCTCATGATTCTGAAACCCTAAGATTATCTTGTGGTAAGTTGACTCTGCTTTGGGTTATCCCCTGTCTCGTATTACTAGCCATTCTGACGGGATTTGGGTTTTCATTATTGTTAAGAATGTTTGATTTATGACTCTTCTTATTGTTGTTGCTCTATCGTCTTTGCTTCTTACAGTATGAACTAGTGCATCCATTCTTAGTCTAGCCTTGATACAGGTAAAAGATAACATAACATATAAGATGCAGATAAGGATATAGCACGTTGCTAAAATACTGTCAGCTAAGTATGAAATTTTCACGGAAGTTATTCTGCTAAACCTCTTTGCTCTTCTTTGAAAATTAACATTGGCCCAATCGGGCAACCAGACTGATTCTATCATGGTTTCATGCTATAATCTCAAAGTAATTTTTTTCAAGCAAGCCTCGGCGGCTATCACTGTATCATGATCTCAACAATATATCAACTTGCTGCACATCATGCCTTTGCCTTTTACTAAACATTCATACTATTATTTTGCCTTGTCACATATTACCAATTCATATAAATATGTAATTATATCCTTGAAAGATATTCACATTAATAGAGGCCTTAACTCTAGAGTTTGTCGTGTGTGCAAATATGCTACCAAACTGCATACTCCAGAAGTTTCTAACTATGTCTTACGATCGTATTTGGAGCTGGATTTCTCATGGTAGGTTATTTTATAAGGCTGCTACTTGAGAGTATCTGGGATAATATTTTGATAACCAACTGTTGCACATATCGAAAACTAAAGACTTTTTATTTCATCCACACGATCATTACCCATATGCTTCCACCTAGTGTTCTAATCTAAACCCAAACAGCGAATTAATCTCATAACTTCTCACAGTCTAAATTTGTTACTCGCCTCATTAACGTAGGTTCATAATAATTCAATAAAATAACTTGAAAAACGAATTTGACCTCATGTATGTGACAATTCTCCAAACATAAAGCTATTATAGGTCTCCAATTCCTAACAGGGACTCCAAACGTTCTTAATTTTTTTTCCGTAACTGATATCATCATCTCCCTTAAGTTCATACCACAAATCATAAGCTAAACACCGCGAAGTTGATGAGTTTATAAACACATTTACCAATCCCAACAAAATGTTAGAACCTTAGGGTGACATACGCGAAACATATTACTTTTAAAGACAATACATTTTCTGAACACATCACGACCGTAGGCAATGATATTGTAATAACATCATAATTATGTATTAGTATCGGAGATAGTTAGCTAATACAAGAAATTTTCAAATTCTCCCCATAGTGGAAAACACCTCCCAAGTAGATGCCATGAAATATTTTTCAAATATGAACTTCCAATATCCAAGTTAAAACTTTCAAATAATCTCATGACAAAAATTTAACGCTAAGATGATACCAAATGCGCAGCTTCATAAGCCTCACTTGATCTTTCGTACGCTGTACTCAAGTCTCGTTGACGATCATCGGTGATCCAGTAGTATTTACTCTATAGTTAAACATCAGTATTCCTAAACGAGTCATATACTCCATAACCTAATAGACGTCCGATCCTCAAACAATGATAGGGTAATCAGGTTTCAAGTGACTCCTATAGTTTGAATAGCTTAGTATCCTCGAAGATCCCAAATCTTTTATGACGATCCCGTCTAGTATTGTTCCCCCGAGTAGAGAAGTAGAACCCAATTATCAAAATCCTCCAATAACTAAAGTGGTAAATGAATTGAAAACTTAACGGGTAAGCTTGTAGTTGCTAGTCTCAGGAGAGGGTGGGTGGGAACTTTCTCGACCGCTTCTAAGATAAAATCTCTTTGATAACCATAAATATCTCATTCTTGACCCCTAACTCCAAATTATCACCCCAACCAGTAACCTTAGTATGTCATCAAAGTATTCATAAATCGAGTTAACAAATATGTGGTTTACTATTCAGATATCTTAACATTCCCGTACGTCTCTTAATCCAATGTTTACAATGGTCGAAATCTGATACTCTACCTTAGTGTTCTTATAAGAGTCTTGTACCTTAGCAACATTACTATCGAATAAAGAATCACTCAATTATTGATCTGAGCCGTCTGTTCATGTCGAATCTTTCTAGCCTAGAATCGTAGTAGTCACATTCCTATGCCATCACCTATTTTACTATTGTTTACCCTGCACAATTTTGGGGATTCGAGTAAATCATCTCATGACATGCACAATTATTAATCTTATATGTCACAAGTATCCCATATAACGTATCATATATCACACAAATATCGGAACCTGCAACACTTAATTATTCTCAGTGATACACATGTAGCTCCTCTTTTCAAATTAGTCAGAATATTATCTGTAATCCAGAATCTAGTCTCCACATTTCATAATTTGTATTTTCCATCTTGCGAGTAACACTTGTCACTGATACCCATATAATTCGTCACCTCTTGTAGAACATGATTCATGATTAAGAATCTAATTCGAGTAATCTATACTTCTCATTGTCTATCATAGGGATAACATTTGTCAGTTAATCCATAAATAATAAATTCCTCAAATCAAACTAAATAACAATATCAAAGGATGAGGGTGGTGGGACAATAGTCTGATACTTAGGCTACCTGTAACCCGATCGGCTTTTCCAATTTTAGATTTTCTTACCCTAAATTAATTTTATATGATACAGGTTTTAATTCCCATTTTGGATTGGTTGCTCTGATACCACCTGTAACACCCCTTGTTCCCCAAGCGTTCCGTTCCGGACCGGAATGCCCAGGAGGGTGCTACTCGTAATGAAGTGGCGGAACTCAAGAACAAAACATCACATTATATTACAAACTGCATAGCTATTTCATATTACATACCCCGAAGTGACATTAAACTAAGTGTTCTGCTGAATAAAGAAACTAATTTAAACTAGTAGAGTGTCGCGATCCCATCTACGTAGAGCTCCCTTCTCCTAGACCTGCAGGGGAAAGTAAACAAAGACCGCAGTTTTTCCAAAGTCAGCAAGAAATGCTGAGTAAGCAAACACCCAAACGTGGGAGTTTCCAAGGAAACATTTATCGACAAGCAAATAAAACTTTCAAGTAAGATACATAAAACACGCATTCATTTGAGACGGGATAAAATAGAATCAAAGCTTTGACACGAAAGAAGCTTGGGCTCTAGGCTGGGCATGTTTACTCACCTCAAATAGTAACCGTAAATAGCACGAAATGACTTCTAGAAGTAAACGTAGCCCTCATCTATGAATTCGTCGCCCACAAATAATAATTTATAATCAATTCAAGTCCCAACTAGCACGTTAAATGAAATTACGCGTTGAAAGTTTAAATCCTTAAGTGAACCATTTATTTTAAATTTCAAGACAACCCAAATTCCTCCTTCCATCTATTTAGGATAAAACTCAAGCCAATTATAAGAAGTGTGTATTTATTTTCCTATAAATAAAGTGAATATATATATACATATATAATATCTAGATGAATGTTTGCTAAATACTTCTATGTTGAAAAGCTCATATTCAAATATGTACACAATTAGCCATAAACTCTCAAATTATTTGGAACTTGTATAATAATATTTCATAGAACAATGTAAGTTATCTAATAAATAGCACAAGTATTATCTGATCGAATTAATTCATGTTTAGAGAATTTTTAAAACAACTTTAGTCTTACCATATATTTTAAATTCATAAAACTTCTCATAAAGCTTGTATATCAATTTAGTTGTGGCTAATTTTCTAAGTTATGAAAACATTGTATTTTACTTATTTTACTAGTGTAGTTGTACATATTCATTTAAATCAAAAAATTTATATCTAAAAATCTCTTTTGCTAAATATTTACACATATTTAGTTCATAAGTTTGTAGATAAAAAGATTACATAATAGCATAGCCAAAACATTATATTCTCTTGCTAAGTTGTAAAATAACGCGTTTTTACGTATATGTGTATATATATATTACAAGTAATTACAAATACTAATTTTAATTGATTTATACAAATATTAAACTTATTTATAGAATCAGATTGTGTAAATTACAACAAGATCCCCAATGCATTACAAATTAACACTCAACAGTTTAGGAACTGACACTTCATAACCTTAAGTTTCTGTTTCATACACAAGTCACCCCCAACTTTCAGTTTAGTACAAAAATCACCCCCATCCATACACCCAACAAATTTCGACTCGTGAATATCCTTCTTTACTTATACCCATACAAAATTTATGTTATAGAACTCTAATTTAAGTTAAAACAAGTAGATTGAGACCAAGAATCACTGAAATTGGTTACCGGATGGTAGAGAAATCGATCGCCGAAGTTTCGGGTCGGAGCTCGCCGGAATCAATGGTGTTCCGGCTGTTGGGTTGCCGGAAATTGGACTCCCTGGGCTCGGTCGACCCTCTAGGGGTGTGGGGGAGGTTGCAGAAAAGGAAGAGAGGAGCAAGGGAGGCCGGCGAATGGCTCGCCGTCGGGTCGGGCCTCCGGGTCAGGTGCGACGGTGGCCTTTGGCCGCCGTTGCTGCTTCTCTCTCTCTCTCTCTGTTGCTGGTTCAGACGAACAGAAAGGGGAAGAGAACAGAGGTGTGGAGAGACCGAAGGGAGGGAGAGAAATCGGACTGTGACAGTGTCGTCCGTCGGGTTCGGCTCACGGCAGTGCTGGCGTTCGACTACTACTACTGTCGCCTCTATTTTCTACAGAGAGAACATAGAGGAGAGGGCGGTCGCGAGGGGGAGAGATAGGGGTGGAGATTAAGAGAGAGACAAAGGTGGAGATGGTGGCGTCGATGGTGGTGTTGGCGCTGGTGTTGGTGGTGGTGGTAATTGTTGTTGGCAGCGGTGTCGATGGGGGTTGTAGTTGTTGTTTTAGTCGGTGTTGTTGATGGTATTAGCCAAGGAGGGTGAGAAATTGAGAGGGAGGCAGAGTAGAGATGGTGGTGAGGGATGAAGGTGATGGTGGTGGTGGCTGTAGGGGTTCGGGTAACACATAGTGGGAGGGATGGGTGTTTTGTTGTTCTGCTGGAGAAAGGTGAGGAGGAAGGAGGTGATAAATAGAGAGGATAACGGGTCGGGTTAGGGAGAAGGAAAGGAAAAACATTACCCAACTGGGTTCCGGGTCGGGTTGGAACAAAATGTGGGTTATATTATACCGAGTTATTGGGTCGGGTTGAATAAAATACGGGTTGATATAATTATAATGGGTTATACTATTACACGGGTCGGGTTAGATAAAATACGAATTTCTGAAAAGTATTCTATACGTATATACACGATTATTTCTCTAAACTACACCTACCTCCCCATTTACTCATACAATTCATTTTTTTTACTTTTTTCGAACTACAATCGTCTCCCCATTCTTTAAATCAATTAGTTTATATCTTGTGAAAACTACAATTACAATCCCCAAATAATTTTAGATTTTCAAAATCAATCCTCAAACTTTACTACAATTACTAAATTGTCCTCTTGTCTCGAATCGGGGTATTACACCATCATACTCAAATATTGACGCCCAATTTTACTCTTTCATCCACCATAATTTTGTTCTTGGGGTAAACTTTCTTCTATTCTTGAATTCAAGCTTGCATGGCAATATTTTGTTTTGATTGATGAAATTTCATCATAGTTTTTTCATATCCATGCTTGATTCTTTATTTCCATGATTAGATCATGTGTTTGACTTCAAAAGTTACACAATTTCATGAAACTCACACTAGAAACCCACATACACTTTGTGTATTTTGTTTAGTTGCACTTGAATCTCAAGAACATTTTAACAATTTGTTTCAAGAACATGTGAAAATATTATTTCACTCTTAAAATGTTTTTATTTGGGAGAAAATCAAGTCTTCTTAACTTGCATGTACTACTAGAACCATTCTTGTTGATTTTTGAAAAAATTGTCATGTTCATACAATCTGACCAGTTTGTAAACAACTTTTATTATCGCTAAATTTTGTCTCTATGGAATTTCTAGCTATTTAATATTCTGAAACTAGACTCAGAGAAGGTCATTTGGAAAGAAAATTCAACTTCATAGCCTTTTTGGTTAGGGAGATATGCTCATTCTAAGTTTCATTTTTTCTGAAACTCTGATTTTGGACAAGTTCTACCGTTTTTGTTAAAACACTAATTTCCAGAAACTTATGGAACCCAATCTTTCTTGTGAGGACACTAGACACATAGGTGATTCATTTTGGAGAAGATGGGCATTTTTCTATTCTCCAAGTAGTAGTAATTGTTCTTCAAAGGTTAAACTTTCTGCCAAACTTGTCTCTGCACAAAATTGTTTGTTTATTTTGTAACTTTATTTTTATAATAGATATACATGATTTTCTTGATGTTTCTGAAACTAGACACATGTAGGTTGATCATAAATTAATTTCATGATTTTAAGAGATGCTTTGATATGGTAAATATGCCTCCAAAGTCAGAGCTACAATTCTGTCCAGAACTGTAGTTTCACCGTTTTTAGAAAACTTGGATTTTTTGATTCGAAGTGTATTGTTTGATTTATTTTGATAAGCAAACATCATTGTATGTTCATTGGTGACATATAGGACTATGTGGCATGTAGGTTGACATTTTGTATTATGCATGTGTAAATTGGTTGTAACGAGTGCGTTATACGTGTGATTGTAGACATCGACCTCGTAGGAGAGAGCGGTTGTCGTGGGAGTGCTAGGATTAATTTATTACTTTCGTTGTGCTTTATTTCAGTGGTAAGTACATATGTGCGACTTTTGATTATCAAAATGTGAGTTTTTGTGTGATGTCTCGAATGAATATATGTTGATTGAAAAAGTATGCAAAGCATGATTTAAAACTCGAAATTGTTTGGATATAAAATGAATCCTCTTTTTAAGTCTTTGAACTTACTTGTGATCAGATGATAATCTAATTTTTTCAATGGTAAAGAGAAGAAATAAAATACATATGTGTGAACTTTAATTATCACATTGTGCCCATGTGTGTGACGTTTTAAATGAATATCGTCTTATTTGGAAGAGTATGAAAAACATGATTTATACTGAAAAATTCCGATTACTGATTTATACTGAGAACTATTAGAAATGACTTGTGAAGATTGTATACCGACTTTGGTTATGATAAATAAAGGTAATAATATACCTCTAATAGATTTAGGACGATGTACAGAGTTGTCTTATTAATGGGAGGCGCCAAGCGATCCTCCATTTGGTTATGGCTAAGACCATTGAAGCAATGCTTCTTATTATTGGATAGAACTTAATTGTTCACAAATCTGCCGCCAATGAGACAAAATGTACCAAGGTATTGCGGCCAAGGGTTTGTAGAGCTATAGAGTGTTAGTTATACTTGTAAGGCTCACTACGGTATAGGGGTGTCGACACTTCAGGCCTTTTAGCTATTGTTGAGAGCGGGGATTGACATATGGGCTCCCTTAACACTCGGGTGAAATAGGGTTCGATAGACCCTAGAAGGAACCCTTTGTGATTACTTTGTGATCCCTCTGTTTACATCTATCCTGCTGGTGGCTCTGAACATGCCTCAGCTAAATTGAACGGTTAAATTGGACTTGAAAGAAAGTTTGGCTACTCTATTGATGTTGTTTGTGGCTCTGGATATGCCCTAATCGATTGAAATGATTTGAAATGTTTTGGCTACTTGTGACTTAATAGCGTTATCGGTTTGTGTATTGTTGATATTTTACTTGTCTAGTAATATCTCGATACTCGTGAAGCAGTTTGTATATAAAATTGAAAGAAATTTGGTACTCGTGAATTAAATGTTCTTTAGTGAAACATAACTTTCTCATGCGAGCTTGCAATGGTTTAAGAGTATCTTGACTACTCGTGATCTATAAATGTTTTAAAGCTGAGAAATCTTCCTAAACGTTTACTCATAATTATTCCAAATTTTCCCAACTCTTTTGCTTATCGATGTTTCAAACCTATTTATTTATTTCAACTTATACTTGTGTGCGACTCGATGCTTAACTTGTCGTAGTGTGTACTTACCCAGTTTTTAATGATCATTTTCTTCAAAACTGCATCGGCTTTTGCCATTTTAAAACCACAGGTCATCAATCAAGGTGGGGGATGGAACGCGTATCGAGACGAAGTCGTCACTTAGTAGATCACAACATTTTTTTTCTCTCTATCCAAGTTGTGCTCTTTTTTGAAATATTTCTTGTATACTTTAAATGAGATGTAATCTTAATAATTAAGATTACATCTCATTTAACTATTAAGATTACATCTCATTTAAAGTATACTTTTGGTTATTGATTGTCTCTTTAATCCTGAACCGAGATGCTGGACTGTTGCAACCACCATCACTTCGTCCTCCACTACGTCGAAGACACAACCCAAACACCACCCCACCACAGTCGCCTATCTCCAGCGATCGAGCCACCCTAAAATCGAGCGATTGGCAGCTCTTGAAACTCCCCGCTCGCAACCCAGTTTGGCGAACCCAACCCGGACAAAGCCGCCGCCGACTCGTCTTCACCGTCCTCCGATCGGTAAACCCACAAATCTTTTCCTTAAGTTCGATTTCGATGCTTGTTGCTTCGAACTTTTTCCATGGATTCTCAAAATCAAGTTGGGTTGTGAGTATATTGTCGTACAGTGGGTTTTATTTGGGGAAGAAGCTGAGTTGGTTAGAGTTGGTAAATTTTAGGGGTGATATTGGTACTTTGTGAAACTGTAAGGGTGGCATTTGTGCTTTGTGAATCTGAGAGGGTGTGTTGTTGTCTTTTACAAACAGTTTTTATTTGTATGAGAACTAAGTATAATTTCGTGGTTTTAAGTTTGTTTACAACATAATGTAAACTAGCTTCTCTCCTATACATACATTATTAAATATAACTAAAAAGTTCCCTCAAAAAAAATAACTAACAATTATTTTCTGAAAATAAAATATATCATTGTGATCATTAAAAATGGGATTTTTATGAATAGCATAAGTATAATATTTATATTATATTTTCCCTAACAACTATTTCTCCATATTTTGTATGTATCGGAAATTTAATTTATTTATTTTCACTCAATAACATTGTTCTCATTAATATAACTTTTATAATAAGAATAGTTGAATTTTAAATTTTATTGGAAGTACTCTTTTATAAATCTAAACGTTAAATTAAAATAGCTATCTTTTATGTATATAAATGTACCTTCGTAAAACAAGTGAATGTTGTATACTATTAGATAAAGTAATCTTTTCTTTAAATTCTTGCTTTGTAATTATAAACAGATTTTTCCTAGTAGAACATAATTCTTTAGGGATTATCTGGGGGTTTACACTTGCATTCATATAGGGAATTTAATTGTAATTGTTGCGTGCATGAAAATGTGTTAATATAGGATATCTGATATTATAAATTCCGAGTTCGTACGAGGCGAGTTTATTGAGGACCCGTACTACGAGTAGTTGCGTGCTTGCTTTCGTGTGACGAGTTCTCTCTTTCCAAGTAAGTACATATGAACAATTTCTTCAACTATCAAAATGTGCTTTGGTGTTAGTTATAATAGGTTTTGACATATCGTGCGTTACTCTTCAAAAGTTTTTGCAACTTATCTTAGTAGACTTTTATCAAGGAAATATTTGGAAAGAATGCTTATCTTGAAACAATTCAAATTTTATTTAATGAACGATAATGTATATGGGACGATGTACAGAGGATGTGCGTGTGGGCTTCGACCAAGGGCGCTTATAGGCAAATCCTCGAGTGATAATAAATAGGATATTACATACTCGGCCCCCGTGGTTGATCGACATACACCGAAGTGATGCGGTCGCTCAGTTTTATAAGGCTTGGAAACTATAGTATGGTTCTATAGTAATCTATGCACGTGTGGGTCACAACTGTGTAGGGGTGCC
This sequence comes from Linanthus parryae, assembly GCA_023055425.1. Lineage (NCBI taxonomy): Eukaryota > Viridiplantae > Streptophyta > Magnoliopsida > Ericales > Polemoniaceae > Linanthus > Linanthus parryae. The sequence continues at coordinate 85,243,097 of JALGPY010000008.1, read as the reverse complement.
GACACTTAAGGCCCTATAGTATGGTTCGAGCGGGGTAAGCGTAGGGCTACCTTATAACGTTCTTGGTGAATTGGGACGGGCGATGTGCCAAGATGTACCTTTTTATATATTGCATCGTGACCTCTCTGTGGGCATACGTTACCCGCTGGGATTTCATGCCTCAGCCAAAATAATTAGTTAATGTGGTACTCTTTTTACATCTGGTTAAACTCAAGAGTTCTTTTACTAGTTTTACCCACATGTTATTTCAAAAGTCCCTATATTCATGTTGTATTAGCCAAAACTCTTGTTTACTCATTGTATTATGTGCTTACTCAGTTTTACTGAAAAATAATTTTGGTTATGAATAAGCTAGATGGGGTGGAACGCGCGCTCAAGGGAAAGTTTATGATCAACTAGGAAACGCTTTAGTATTTTTTCCTTTTGAATCTTTAGACAATATTTCATTCCTACTTTAAACAATGTCAGGAGGGTTTCTACTTTACTTTTATTGCAATAAATTACTCTTTGAATATCGTTAAGTTGTACTAGCAAGGAACCGTAGGTTCCAGGGTTGTTTCATCTTGTATTTCGATTCAATCAAAGTTAAAGACTTCAAGCAATTAGAGGATGAGCAGTAAACTGCACATTGTGCGCGAAAAATCAAAGAAACAAATAGTGCCAACTCTTAATTTTATTTTGCATCTTGTATACATCAATACCCTACTTTCTTCCTTCATTTTCATTTTATATTGGTTCTTTCGAGAAAACTCTGCTAGGCGTACATTGGTTCTTTCGAAAAAAAGAGTTAAAGCCTATTATTCCTTCTTCAACTGACTCATCTTCTTTGTGAGAAGATATAATTTGACGTGTAGTCAGTCAATCATCGAGGTAAAACATTGTCGTTATGTCCAATTTTCTTGGCGAGTGTATCAACACTTGTCTTGAGATTGACATAGATCTCCTCAGCTGAGTTTCATGAGTTTTAATCTACTTACAAAGATTAACATATTTTTCATTATATTTGGGAGAGACTCATACGTGTGGAAAGAGCTAGAAGACTCATCATTTAAAGCCATCTTAGAAACAACAGGCTTAAACCAAAATAAGGTTCACATGTATCTGTTGATATGTCAATGGAATTTCATACCTTCGAAATATAGTTGCAGTCTCGTGTTTTATTCAGGTTCCTCCTCAGATGCTGGTTCATCTTTCCAGTCTTAATTAGCTACCTCCTTATCAAAAAGAGTTGCCACTTTTACCCTTATCCAGTTGGGATACTCTCTTGAGACACATTTCCATTCTTGACACAGTTGTAGAACTTGATCACTTTACTCAGCTCCTGCTTATGAGATCCTCCATATCCGGTTAACAATTGATATCTTCTGCCAGCTGATCTATTTACGGAAGACAATGGCTTCCATTTTTTCTTCTTTTTGAGGAACTCCATGAAGCTTCTTATTAGCAGGGAAATCTCATGTTCAAACAGTTCTCCTGAATCTTGAGAATCATCGAAATCATATTCCTCAATGATTTCTTATTGCTTCTTGGTGGATTTGAGAGCAATATTATTCTGAGGAGGTTGCTGAGGATTCGTCTTCACAGATGGCGGATTCTCATTTTCATAGTTGAGAAGGGTGCTCACCAAATCCTTGAAATCATACTCATTGATCTTTTCACCAATGACTTCCATGAGCACGATGACCTTGCAGTGCATATGAGAATTCATCGAACGGGGAGTCTTCTTCACTATCGGCTTCCGTTCGAACACCATATTCAACTCAATGGCTTCATTGCATAAATCTTGAATTCTTATGTGGCAAGTTTGGAAATTTTCTCCCTTTGATTGACGCGCTTCTTCCCATTGAATCATTAGGGCAGCCTGCATGTTCTCCTTGACAAGGAAGTTTCCCTCAAAGGTGGATTCAAGGATATCCCAAGCTTCTTTATTAGTTTTGTAGGCTCTCACCGTGTTGTAGTCGTTTATATCCAAATCACTGTTGATGAGATATATAGCCTCACTATTGGCCATTAAGAGCTTCCTTTATGCTTCATCGAGATCCTGTAGCAATTTCCCCACCAGCTCGTCGTTCACCTCATGCTTAGGTCGCTCATAACCTTAAAAATACATCTACAAGATCCATCCCCGACGCATTAGGTATCCCTCCATAAGGTTCTTTAACCTATGAAATCAACCCATCGAAGGCTGGTGCACGAATTTCTATGCCAAATATGTATTTTCTAGATAGTATTCGGATCTTTACGTTAGTTTAATAAAATAGATAATATAAACTAAGGCAACAGAGACTCTTATACCAATTGAGGGGGGAAATAGAATCTGCAGACTATAAACAAGCACACGAGTACGAGTGTGTTCACTTATCTATACCCACAAATCGCTAGACAACGGAAGTCTACTTCGTAGAGCCAATTAGATCGGTCCTTGCCCCAAACAATAGAAGAAATAATTGACAAGACAATATGATTTAATCTATCTTAATCAAGGCTTGCGTAAAAATCACATGTCGATGCAATGATATACCTGTAAAGTAAATTAAACAATACGACATTTACATGAAAGTAGAGATGCACACCACACAAGATTTCTATCATGAGGAAGCCTACACTGTGTTTTACGCCTCATGACATTTATGATAAAAGCCGCACCTACTAGCACCAACCAGTGCTAGACAACGTTATTGCCATAAATGTCTGAAACAAGATATATAACGAGCTACCACACTGATTAGCTACTCACCACAATACCTTCACATTCCTGAATTCTATAATCTCTTATTTAACACACCACATGATGGCATCACGAGTACTCCCTTGAATCTAGTTGGGAACTGAAACGCCAGCTTGGTCCGTTGGTGATCTGTGATAAACGTGAGCCATCTGCTCCAGGCATGCAGTGTTGGATATTTTCCACCATAGTTTATCAAGTGAACAATTCTATCATCGTAATTAGTGAGTGAAAAATTCTATCATTTAGACTATATACAAGTCTAAATGAATCCTATACCTACGGGCAGTGAGTAAACAACCCCATACGGTGGTAAGATGACACTTCAACAACCTCATATCTGTAGCACAAGATCAATAAACAATTAAGTACAAATACAACTTCACAGATCTAGAGTAAACAGACTCTAAGGTGAATAAACTGTAAGAGATCCTAAAGCCGATAAATCTAAATATAAGAACAAAATCAAGAGACATAGGTTGAAAAAACTTCTATGGAATATTCCAGACATAGGTTGAAAAAGCAAGTAGAAGTTCTTGATCTAAATGAGAGAGATAATCTAAAATTTGGATGAATCATAGAAGAACAGAACTAGCCTGAAGACACTAGAGCATAATCAAACTTCAATACCTGAATGAAGATGAATCACCACAAGAATACGTGTAACTGAAGTTGAATTAGAACATTTGAGAAATCAGCACACCAGCTAAATATATGAAGCCTACGGCTGGAACCCTAGGGGATTTCTCTCTCTAGATTGCGGGACAAAAGAGGGGTGAATTCTCTCTCTAAGGATGAACCCTACAGAGCTGAACGGAAAGTCTCCCTCTCTGTCACGCATATATATGAACAGAAATCTCACTGATTTATTTATTCTGAACCCTAGATCTCTATCTATAGAGTAATGAAACTTATTTTTCAAGAAAAGAGAGTTATAGAGAAAATCAAATATGAATCTAGACTTTTATAAATCAAAACAAAGAACTCTCCATTAAAGATAATTAAATCAATTTTAATATTGTATTACCGAAAATGCTAAGATTCATTCTTAGTATCAAATTTTAAAGAAAGATATTTACTTAAAAATAAAATCTCGTATAAAATTTTGAAATCTTAAATATATAAAATTGCATTAAGCTGCCAAAAAATATTCTTTAATAATTAAGAAAAATAGTCTTTAAATAATAAAATACTTCCAATAAATATAATTAAATATATCAATATATAGTAATACACAAAAAAAATTAATCGAAATAAGTATACTATATAATTATTGATTTACATTGAAAAACTTCTAATTTACTTTGATTAGAAAACTAATTACAGTGAAATAGATTTAATATAAAAATACTTATTAAAAGATATGTGATTATTATCACTAACTATAGTCATATTTAAAATAAGCTATTTATTTCTGATTAAAGAAGCCCTGGAGTCAAGAAACCACGCATCAGGTGAATGCGTGACATCATCCGCTAGTAGAACGAAATCATCCTCAGACGAATTTCCCTTCTCTACCACGGCTGCAGAGCCATTCTGTCCAAGTTTTCCTCGTTTAGGGAAATCTCTCTTCTAGTGCCCTTTCTCCTTGCAGTAAGCACAGACATACTTGGGTAACTTAGAACACGAGAACTGCTTCTTCTTATTCTTCTTACCCTTCTTGCTTCCCCCTGTCGCCATCAATCCAGAACTCTGTACCTATGTCTGCACCCTTATGGCGCGATTCCCTAGCATGGAGCGCCGATCTGACCTCCTCTAGAGATAATTCATCCTTGTTCACAATGAATGACTGAACAAAGTTCTCGTATGATGGAATTAACGAGATCAGTAACAAAAGTGCGACATCCTCATCCCCCACCTTCTTGCGAATATTACGCAAATCTAAAAGAATTGTATTCAATTGATGAAGATGGTCCTTGAGAGCTGTACCTTCTAGCATCCGCAAAGTGGAGAGCCTCTGCTTTAGCATCAACCATCTAGTGAGACCCTTCGTCATGTAGAGACCCTCTAACTTGAGCCAAAGCCCTACTGCTTGCTTCTGATCTGCGACCTCAACGATTACGTCATCTGATAAGCACAACATAATCGTTGTGTGTGCCTTCTCCTCCATCCCCTTGAACTCCGATGTATTCACATCCATGGCTCCCTTGTATGTGGTCAAAGGTGCCCACAATCCATGCGATTTAAGTAAGGCCTCCATCTTTATCTTCCACAGACTGAAGTTGTTCCCTCCGGTGAACCTGTCAATCTTCAGCATCGATCAGGACATCATTCTCGGTGGAGTAATCAAAACATATGCTCTGATTCCGGCTTTATACCTCTCACGATCACTCACACCTCACAAACAATGAAAGAAAGATGCAAAACACAAGTTTTACGTGGTTCGCTAGCACAAAGTATGCTAACTACGTCCACGAGGAAGAAAGAGCTTTATATTCAATGAAGAGGAACGACCGAAGATGTTTACATATGTTCATAGGACCCCAAAGGATCCTTTTATAGCCCCCAAAACCGCCCTGGCGAAAAAGGAAATAATTCCATCCTTATTATCTTTTTCCCGGACTGTCTTCGTGCGAAGAAAATTTTCTTCGTGCGAAGGTCTTCTTAGATAGATATTGCAACCTTTTACAAGAAGACGTTGGGATTTTGGCTAACACTTGTCTTCGCACGAAGCCAACTTCTCTTCGTGCGAAGACTTCGCTTCTCCATTGCTCCTTTGAGTATCTTATGAGCTTCAAGGCACTTCCAAAAAAAATCTATAAGGACATGCATAAGTCTTGGGTTCCCCATGCTCTGCTGTAATCACTGTCCTATTAAATGGCTACGTTTCGGGGGCTTCACGATTGCACCTGTGCCTTGAAAAAACGACTCCGCATGGGGGATAATGCAAATAGTTTAAAATGCAGTCCTAGTCTGCAGTCACATTGACCAACTAGTAATTCACATGTGTCTACCCGAAAATGCTCTATGCACATCAAAACATGCCGTGTCAACACATAGGGACCATGAGACAGGATCCTCGGGTCTCAGCTACCTACGAGAGCCAGGTGAATTCATGGTTTGAAGGCTAAAACAAGGATGATTGCAAATGGGTGTTGTCCCACCTACGACCCCTATGCATTGCAATAGAGACTTGCGTAACCTCGTCCGTATATACATGCATGGTCTAACGATCACACAACTTGATCTTGCCCACAGTTTTCGCAATCCTCGCATGACCATTTTAATGGCTCTGACTGGACGAGGGCTTAATTAGCTCATTTACTGCCACGTAACGCCCATTACGGCCGTTGGAGACGGACCTATATATATAAGGAAGATATCCTCTTTTCAGAGGCACGATAAACTCCATATTATTGGCCAATTACTCCATGTAAGTTGTCTCTCTCCCTTGTGATACCCTCTGCTTGTTTCCATCCCCTTTACATTATCATCCTAGGGTTCTCATCTTTGTTTACATGTTGAATTGTGGCTTTGGTTATCTGAAGCCTTAACACAATCACTTGGCCCCATCACCAAAGCCTTTCTACAGTGGCAAAAGTGATTGTAGCCCAATTTAAAGAGAAACTAAAATGACAAACATTAGGGGTGAGTGCAAAGTGCAAACTAGTTTGGACAGGTTTTGTTCAAAAATCCGCCCCGACCCAATAGATACATGTCGGAGAATGTTAAACCCAAACGTAATCAATTCTTTTTTATCTCTGAGCCAAATTTAATATATCGACTCGACCCGGTTCGGACCCAGTTGAACGAGTTGTTAAATTTGTAAAATGCATTTGGAAAAACTATAATTTGGCCTAAGAAAATTAACGATGTGCAAGGAAAATTTTTGAATTAAAAATGTAACATCGTTTGCTAGAAAAGATGAGTAATTTGAGAAAAATTAACTAAAACTTGAGGAAAATCAACTAAAGCAATTTCGCAGGCTTTTAAAAGTAATTTTTTTCACGACGTATCTAACTAAAATATGTAATTTTTTGTGGACCAACCAGTGATTCACATGTGTCTACCAGGCAGTGCTTTGTGCACATCAAGACATGTCGTGTCAATACATAGGGCCCTTGAGACAGGGCCCTCGTGTCTCAGCTACAAATGAGAGCCAGGGGAATTCGTGGTTTGAAGGCGGAACAAGGCTCATTGCAAATGGTTGTTGTACCACATGTGACCCATGTGAGTCGCAACACTGACTTGCGTAACCTTGTCCGTATATACATGTTTGGTCTAACGGCCGCACGACGTGATCTTGCCCACAATTTTCCGCGATCCTCGCATGACCTGTTTAATGGCTGTAAAAGGACGGGGGTTTAATTAGCTAATTTACTGCCACGCAACACCCATTACGACCGTTGGCGATGGACCTATATATATAATGAAGGTATCCTCTCCTCATAGGTACAATTAACTGCAAATTGTTGGCCAATTACTCCTTGACACGCTCCAACTACAAGTGCACAGTTGTCGGTGTAGTAATAATCCAGAAATCTAGGTTGTCGAACTTAAGAGACTTCTTTATAAATTAGTTATTATATCCAATCCTTATGTGGGCAAAGCGCAGTGGTTTGTTTTACTTATTCTACTGAAATTAAAAGACAAAAATCTCAATTAATCAGGTGAAAGGCTTCACGATTAACGAAGAAAGATTTAAAAGAGTACTTAATGAGTGGACAAGTTCAGGATATCTCTACGGGTTCACTAGAGATTTTACACCGCTTTAGATTTATGTTTTAGCAACACTAATGTATTTTACTTATCCAAACAAGCACAAATACGTTGAAGATTCCTCAACCAACACTTTCATTCAAACTCTCGTACCTGATTCCTCTAGCCTACTCAAGTTTAAATACACATTACGTTCTTGTTGTTTATTCTTAGTTCTTAGCCAACTAGCAAGATTCCTCAAGTCTAGATAATTCTAGTGCACGCTTCATGTTCCGGTTACGAATATTGATTCCCCTAATGCTCATAACCCAATTCAATCATATTGCTACGTCTAACAATACGAAAGAAGAATGAAGATCATAAACCGCACATGGCTAAACAAAACACATCCAATTAAGCTTAGAAGCATGAAGCTAAGGCCATAAATCACCAAGACGGTGTTCGAAACCCTAGTTCCCTACGAGATATTCCGAGAGGGTTTAGCTACTAAATCACATGATCAAAGTACAAAGTTTCAATGATCATAAACAAAAACTAAAGGGGGGAAGAGAACAGAAAATTAAACGATGGTCTCCAAGCTCCCAAGAACGCTCCCTTGCTCCCCAATGTCGTCAAAAGAATGAATAATAGATAGCCCTAGGTCGATCTTTTTAATCAAAACCCGTTCCTATCACTTTGACCCCCCTTTCTAAAGCGCCAGATCTAATTTTGTGATCTTGTGATCACATTTTGTGATCATAGGATCACCTTTTTTGTTGTAGGATCACGTTGATCTTCCATGTGGTCTTGCACTTGATCTTCTGATCAAAATTTGTGGTCCTCTACTTCCAGTGAGTTACTTCTTTTCACTCCTCTTGAAATGTTGGATTAGTCTTTTTCTCCTCTTAGCTTCTACTCTCCTTCATCCATTCTCACATCCATTCCTTGTGTTTCTTTCTTTCCGAAGTTCGCTTTCGTTCCAGAATCCGCACTCCAAGCTTCCCGTTCCTGAAATCCACAACACGAACAAATATCGGAAGATCAAATCCGAAAAATAAAGCATAAAACATGCCGAAAACACCCGGATTACACCATGAAGTCCAAATACTCAAGTATGCTAAAAAACGTATAAGAATTGGTCAATTTATCATGTAAAAACACATGCAAAATCGTGGTGAATCCTATAAGAATATAACTCCTAATGTGGAGTTATCAAATACCCCCACACTCACCTATTGCGCGTCCCGAGCAACAAATCAAAATCCGACCGCATTCTCACCTCACCCTCCACCATCAAAATGATACGAATCGAGACAATTGCATACTATTCGAAACACCATTGCATACAAATCTTAACTAGCCGACTCAATAAAAAAATACGACCCAACAATGCAACAAGATGATGCAAATGCAAGATATCACTCGATCCTACACTACACTTATGTACACACGCATACAAAAAAAATCTTTCTTTTTTGTTGAGATTGGCAATCTCTATAACGTCAAACTGGTTCTCATGGAGCAATGATCAATCTAGGGACACGGCGTGAATTGCAACTAAACTCGACAACGAGAATTTCCCCTAGTTAGTATAGAGATCCTAGCGTTAATAGGTAAAGAAATACCTGCCTATTCGTATGTGTCGACAAAAATAAGAGGCTACGCTAGGCTAAATCACGTTCAAGGTCCGAGCTCCTATTCCACTAACAGTTTTAGATTGATGAGGCTTAGGGACGAAAGGATAATTATGAAAAACAAGTCTTAAAGCGTCACATTCTCACATTAAATATCGCATCTCACACACCCTCTCCATGAAGATAGAAACCGTAACCCAAAACTCACCGTCTCCGGCTCTCGATTCCCTCAAACCCCGGTACAACAACAATATTCGTGGACACCATGGCGATACGTGCACTAACTGCAAACCGTCGTCAACGAAATAGCAACTTTCCACCACTCGATTTCCAATAAGATCAAATTTATTCCTTTATTCAATCTCCCCTTTTTCTCTCTTTTTTTTTTTTTTTCTTTTTTTTACATTTTTTTTCATCTCTCAATACAACAAAATGCCGCAAAAGTCCGAGTGGTCTTCCAAGAATCAAGCAAAGCAAATATGTTAAGGGGAGGAAATAGACGATCCAATGAATGTATATCAAAAGTGAAATTCATCTCCCCCCAACTCAATGAAGTACACGGTGTCCCCATACAAAAACGCAAAATAAACAAAGTACGTGTGTGGGGTGGAGTCGTCAAAAGCTCTATCTCGATGTCCGTAGTCAAAAGTCGACACCCCCACACTAGAATGTAAACATGCCCCCTCTCAAGTAGTAAAATACATGTATGTCTCGTGCCTAATCCAAACGATCCTCGTACACCATGATTATGAAAAGAAACGATACCGAGCACAATCCATCGATTAAGATCAACCAACCCCATTTTCGTGCGGATTATACGTCACACACTCACGTCTCTCCAAAACTGTGTCCATGGTGTAGTGACATGGAAATCCGCCACACCGTAGTGCGCAAGCCTACTCGCTCACCCTCGCATCCCCTCGAAGATATGTAATAATACGCCAGCGATCATGCAGAACCCACAAGTATATGCAATAAAGCTCTCCTTCATCGAACCCCCTCAACTGCGACTCCCTGGTGACACACTAAAGTGATGATTCTAAACGATTTATGATGTAGGCCCAGAATCGTCACCATAGGTCAAGAGGTTAGAAAATAAAACCAGGGTTCAAATTAGGCTTTCTAGTGGTCCTACAAGGTGAGATCTATCAAGCAGTGAGTGCTCTAATACACATCCTCGCACAGCTGTTCTGTGTGCCACTACGAGGTGGGGTGGCGACTATATAAGACGTACACATGAACGCTCGGCTCGTTTAGCTCACACCTAGCTCAACTCTTGTAAGAAAAAACGACACACACTTTAGATTTTCAAATCAAGTAAGTGTAGTAAAATAGGTAGGCCCTCCCGTAAAGACAACATCTCTATACATACTAGGGGGAACTCAATTTGTCTTCTCGGTCACAAGTCACGCCCTATGCCTAAAAGTCTCACACTCCTCGATTCTACCAACTTTTGAGCTTCTTTTAATCGCCCTTGCTCATATTTTTAGTTTTTATATCCTAACTCTTCATGCAAGGCCAGGCGTGAAAGAAGACTCGAACGTGTCTCAGTTTGGGTAGGTGGACTCAATTAAATAAACGTTCAAGAATAAAAAACTATCACATATATACCACTAACACACACAATACGAAACTAAAACTAAACACGAAACGAACTACGAATACGACACAATACGCCCCTAAAAATCTATATGTGATAGGTTAATGCAGACACGAACTGGCTAGTCAAGACTAAAAATCCCCCCACACTAGAATGTTTCGTTGTCCTCAACAAATTTAGAGATCAGTCAATAGGACTCGACAATTCTAATGCGAGGGGTGGTAAATCTACTCAAGACCATCGTTACCTTATGCCTCAACTACTCTATGTATTCTTACAGTCAAACTCATGCGCCATACTCCTCTTACTTCTAAACGGTCTCATTTCACAAGAAAGTAGCAATTCAAATTTAGAGATTATCTTTGCTACGTGCAGGTCACAAGAAGTGTAGACACGATTTAGCAATACAGTGAAAAGTTCAGGTGAATTCAGTAATCAATTTAGCAAATCCTATGAAAGTGCCTAAAACCAATTAAAAGAGAGAGTTTAGCAATACCTGAAGCCTTGAAGTTCCGTTCCGACAGGGCTTGATCGAAAAAATCGGTCAAGAAGGACCGTACGGTCGACTGATTTTTCGATAACTTTCCCGATGTGAGATTTTTAGCTCAATGGCTTCTCGTTGTTTTCCCCGTCACAACCCCGCAAACGGTTTGATCTAATTCCAATCGGTTGAGAAAGAATTGACAAATTTGTCTTGACCAAAAACCCTAGCTTTCAATGCTTCCCCCACGCTTGCCTAAAAAAAATTTAGAAACACATACTCCTACGTCGTTAGCGCTGCTGAGCCGAGCAAGACCCACTAAATCCTGTTGAAATCCGGCGAATTTTTTCGACCAGTTGGTTCTTAAGGCTCGCCGCAGCGTTCTGGGAGGGAACTGTGTCGTGGGTTCGAACGAAAAGAAAACCACCGCCCCTTTCTTCATCTTTTTTCGCTTAAAACGCGAGAAAGTCTCATTTTCCCTCCTTTCATGAAGTGTAGCGTAGGGGGACAGAAGCTGATAGTGTCATCAGCACATGTGATTGTGCGATCACAATTTCGGTCACTAGGTCACAAGTTTTGATCGTGAAAATGTAGTTGGTTTCACGGAAAAGGACCTGCCAATTTTTCTAAGTGCCAGCGATCTTTATTCTTTATCTTTTCTCTTTTTCTTCTTCTTTTTCTTCTAATTTGCGCCCCCGGAATCCAATGCATGCATATTATATACCATTGGAAAGCTCATTTCGCGCACGTTCTGATTTTGCACTAGTGACTCCAAATTGTCGGAGGAAAACTTCAGAACTTATGAGCTCAAATTTCATGATCATTGCGTCACTTTCTCAGTTTTTGTTCGTTTCTTCCACATGCATCACGAAGGGGAGTCCGGACTGCGTATCCAACCTGTATTCCTGTAGAGACACAATTCAAATGTAAGATCTGCTGGAATAGGTGCCCTAGAGTCAATCAAGTTTAGTATGAACGATAAATTGGCTAGAACATTCATTGTATTATTTATTGGATATTTAATATAATGAAGTCCTTAAATTTACAATGTTGTTGTTTATCTTAAATATCCCTAGTCCATTATAATGATCAAAGGGACAACAATATATAGACCAGTATGGGGTTGGATTGATATGGAGATATTATGATCCAACACATGGGTATGCATTAGGAGTAACAGCATACTGGATTGACCCATCTTCGAGAAGGCTACAAGCAAGTTATGTAAAGTCACAAGTGCATCTCTCGGTGACAACGGTATTTTCATCCTTAGACTTGAAGTCACTAGATCTTCTAGTTGTGGACTATCGTGTTTTGGTAGCGTAAAACACTACACCGTGACTGCGTAGTCATAAAGGCGCGTATTGGACACAATAGGAAGCAAGCTTAGATGTCGTAGTGATGTAGATAGAATTTTTCCCTCCCACATAATGGGAGCAAATATCCTAGGCCACTCGAGGGTTAGTGCTTATAGAATGTCTGGCCAGACTCAAGTAAATTAATATAGGATATTGATATTTGCACGAATAAGGCTATTCCCAGGATCGAGGAACTATGGATTGGATATACGAGTGTGACTTGTATGTCTCGTGTCCAATCCGAATATTGAGACAAAGGGATGAGACAATACTTGCAAAAGGTTTGTCATGATGATTATTCTATTTGTTGGCTAGAATGGATGTCTTGCTAGATGCCGCTCCATATTAGTAAGTGGTTACTACCAACTAAATAGAACCTATGGGGTCACACGCCATATAAGGGTGAACTAGACTTGGGAATTCATTAATTAATATGATTAATTAATTAGAATGATCAAAACGCAATAACTTGCTAAGTTAGTAGGACTAATAGGCAAGTTGGACTAAATTGAACTTGAGTAGGATTAGGTGAGGGCCTTTATGTAATAACAAGGATTTTTCGGACTATATAAAAGATTCTCCTAGCTTCCTTCCCTACAACTAATGCTCATAACATACTTTGAGTAGGAGAGAAGGAAGGAGAGAGCAAGACAAACTAGGAGGCCGAACCCTCCTTGTCTGTCCGCCCTACCCGTAGACCACAAGAGAGGGCCGCCCCTCTCTTTGGTGCTCAGTTGCGTGATTTCTTCGTCCTCTTCCATTCCTCTAGCTAGCACAAGGCGTTTGGAAGATCTATATCTCACCTCTAGACGTGGATCAACCATAGAGACGTGGTAATTTTCTCATTAGAAGTCATCAAGGAGACCTCAAAGGTACATAACACGATTCTCTTACCATCATCATGATTTCGTCCTGTGATCCTTGGAGGGTATTGATCGGATAAATTTATTGTTCTTGAGCTGCGTATCCATGATCAAAACCCTACAATTGTATCAGAGCCACAAGTCGTGGAGCATAACGTTGTTTATGTGTTACGTTTTGTTGTTAATCACCTTTAATTGTTGATTATTGTGTTAAAAACAACTTAAGCATATTAGATGCAACTTGAATTTGATTCAAGACAAACAAGATCTAATTTAATATTTTATGTGAAGATTAGCGAGTTTGAATAACATAGGATGTGTATTTTGGATCTTGACGGCTAGGGTTTTGGCACATGCTTGGAAAAGGGGTTTTTCAAACATGGAAACAACTAAACTTGGGCAACAAGGCAAGGAGTTTTTTTGGAAACAACCCCCCAGAGAGGATCGCCCCCCCCTATGGACGCCCCCTTTCCTTGCCGCCTAAGCTGGGGCACGACGAAGGGCTCAGGCCGGCCTAGCGTGCGGCCCGGCCGCGCGTGGGGCTCGACCGACCGTTCCAAGGCCGCACCTTGGTCCTTTTTGGGTGGTTAAACTATTTTAATAGTGGACCCATGGACCGTTTTAACCCTAGCACATCCAAAATCAATTAAAATTGACTAAGCGGGTTAAAAATTGGTTTTAACTGTTTATGTGCAATTTGTGTGGTGATTGGATATGGCCTTAGATGTGGTTGTTGTGGATGTTTAATTTTATGGTTTTTTTAAGGCCTGCGAGCTGATCAATTTGATGTAATAATTAATTTGGGTTTACGGCTTGCGAGCCGATTTTTTTTCTCAACTTGTGAGATTTATTTTATTTAGTATAGGTGTTAGCTAATACTAGATAAAATAGATAGATAGCCAAGATTGAACAAAAGAATACAAGAGAATTAAAGGAGCCACAACATGGAGCATGGAGCATTCCATAAGGCTATGAAGGATGGACCAAGAGATTGCGGCACATGGAGATGCATTTTTCATTCTAGGGTTCATAGATATTCTCATTGGCTTGCGAATATCTTAGTCTAGGAGGCCATATCCATATCACGCTAATTTTTGTTTTGCTGATGTTTACTTTATTGTCTTATTATTGTTGTTGGTGTATGAATAATGCATGCAATTTGATAAAAAGATAATTCACAACCCGGATCTTTTATTTGGAGTTGTGCCCAAACTCAAATAAGTAGATCAGTTGATATGGATCAAAAAAATAATTTAAATTTGAAAATAATATCCCTCAATTTAAATATTGCGTTTTTGCCTTCTCGTGATCTAGACACTCTTCATGATCATGATTATCAAGTTCGTGCGTTCCAAACCAGGGCGACTTGATTTGTCATGATTGTGTTGCGATGGCACAAGCAAGTAATGTGTAACTGTCTAGGTAAGAGGTTGGACGCAACTAGGTAATTTTAATAAGATTAAAAGTCTAGAGGCAAACAATTAGGATTATCCTTATCGATTGATAAATAAGGAGTTATTTTCCCAATTGAACCAAGAGTTGCATTAGGATGCAATTGGAATTGTTCCTACCTAAATAAATTATTTTGGGTGACTTGCCAAAGCAAGCTCAAAAGAAGTGAAATAGGGATCTTGACACCCACTAGAAAATATAATGATATTTTCTGCATTAATATTTGAGGGTTATTAATCCGTAGAAAAATAGTGGGAGCTATATTGAATAAACTAGCCATTATTAAATATAGTTAATTGTTCACAAATACTAAAACTTGCGTATTTTATTTTTTGTAGAATTCCAATGGAAAACAACTCATCGAACTCATCTCACTCCCTACGCTCTGTCATTGAGAAGGACAAGCTATCCGGGACCAATTTTATAGACTGGTACAAAAATTTGAGAATCGTTCTCAAGCAAGAAAAGAAACTTTACGCTCTCGAGGAGCAAGTTCCTGATGCTCCGGAAAACAATACTGCTGCAGCCCTAAAGGCGCATCAAAAGTCTGTTTACGACTCTAATGAAGCGGCCTGCCAAATTCTATGCACCATGTCCTCTAAGCTTCATAAGCAACATGAGAACATGAATGCGGTCGATATGATCGCACACTTAAAGCAACTCTTCCAAGAGCAGGCTAGGGTTGAGAGGTATGAAGTTTCCAAAGCATTGCTCAAATGTCATATGTCAGAGGGAAACCCCGTAAGGCCGCACGTGCTACGCAAGATAGGATATATTGAGAACCTCGGGCGCCTAGGGTTTCCGGTGGGTGAATAATTGGCCACCGATCTTATTCTGCAATCGTTGCCTGAAAGTTATGGACAGTTCAAAAATAGTCAAAGTCTGTTGCCTACAAAATAGGAAGGTTGTTGCTGAAAATCTGGTAAAATTTGCAGAGCTGTGTGAAGTTTAAATAGAGCTCAAATTCGAAGCAACAAGATACAACACTCAATGGGAAAAAACAGAGAAAGAATCTGGATTGACAAGCATCAAATAAGTTCATCATTCTTCCAATCCATTGACAGAAGTTCACTGCATTTTCAATGCAGTTTTCTACTTTTAGTGTTCTTCTATACTGAGCTGTATTGGTAGATCATTTTTGTATTATCTCTACATGTATTCTCAAGGATTGTTCAAGTTGAACAATAGAGAATTCTTAGTTAATCAGTTAGCTAGAGCAGGTACTAGACAGGTTAGGGAAAACCACAAGCTGTAACAGAGTAAGGGAACTCTCTGAGCTTGAGTTCTAGGGCTAAGCTTTTGATTAATAAGAATTGAGTTGAAAACCTGCAGGGATCTAATCCCTGAGGTAGAGACGTAGGTCCAAGTGGACTGAACTCTATAAATCACTTGTCTTCTGCATTTTCAGTTCATTCCTTTTCATAACTTTTGCAGCACATAAAAACTGTTTATTTTTTCAAGGGGTTTGAGCTTGTTTTCAAGGCCTTGAAAAAGGCATACTTGATTTAACTATGTCTGCATTCTTTTCAAAGGCTTGAACTAGCCTTCAAGGCCTTGAACTCCATTGTTTGCACAAGTTTTCTTCTTCCTAGCAAGTGTTGCAAAAAGTTGGCATACTCTATTCAACCCCCCCCTTCTAGAGTATCTTAGCTGCATAAACACCTGCTTACTCACACTTTCAATTGGTATCAGAGCTTGTATCACTGTATAATATTTAACCATCTGGTGATCATGAGTACTGCAGGTGATGGTGGTTTTTCACAGGGAAGAGCTGCTAATAGACCTCCTCTATTCTGTGGAGAAAATTTTGCTCACTGGAAATATCTTATGAAAATGTTCATTATTGATCAAGATCAAGAGCTTTGGACCATTATCCAAAATGGACCTCATACATTCTACACAGAGAAAGATGGGATCAGAACTCCCAAAACAGAAGACTCACTCCCCTCTTCTAAATTAGAGCAATTTTCTAGGAACTATAAGGCTATTAACATTCTGTATTGTGATTTGAGTAAAGATGAATTTAACAGGATCTCTGGATGCACAATTGCTAAAGAAATCTGGGATAAACTTGTAGTTACCTTTGAAGGAACTAGTCAAGTCAAGCAAACCAAGATCAACATTTATCTCAGACAATATGAGCTGTTCAAGATGAATGCAGATGAGTCCATCAGAGACATGTTCAAGAGGTTCACTGATATTGTCAACAACCTTGACTCACTGGGAAAACATTTTTCCAATGAAGAAAAGGTGAGGAAGATTCTCATAAGTCTTCCAAAGGAAAAATGGGAACCAAAAACCACAGTCAGTGAAGAGGCTCAGAATCTCTCAACTTTACAACTTGATGACCTACAAGGGAAGCTCCTGACACGTGAGATATCTATGAATGAAGTTGATGGAGAACTCCCAGATGGTTTCAAGAACATAGCTCTCAAAGCCAAAGAAAATGAGAGAACACAAATCCTTGAAACTGAGGATGGTGATGATGAAGATCCAATTACCTTAATCTCCAAAGCCTTGAAAAGGATTCTCAAAATGAAGAAAAACTTTGGAAACAAAGATTTCAACAGAGAAAGGCATAGATCATCCAGCAGCAAAGACTACAAAGGTAAGTCCTCTTCACAGAACAAATAAAAAATTATGAACTACTTTGAGT
This sequence comes from Linanthus parryae, assembly GCA_023055425.1. Taxonomy (NCBI): domain Eukaryota; kingdom Viridiplantae; phylum Streptophyta; class Magnoliopsida; order Ericales; family Polemoniaceae; genus Linanthus; species Linanthus parryae. Next base: position 85,225,690 of record JALGPY010000008.1, on the reverse strand, counting down.
GTAGTGATGCAGGACACTTGATAAGAGATTGTCCACACAAGAAAAGAAAAAGTTTTCAAAATAAAGATCATGACAGAAGAAAGAAAGCCATGATAGATTCATGGAGTGATTCAGATAGCTCCAGTGAATATGAATCTGACGAAGAATATGCCAACCTATGCTTCATGGCCAAGCATGATGAAAGTTCTGAAAATAACATTGAGGTAATGGTAAATTGTCTGATTTCAAAACCAAAAGAAGCTCTTTCAGAATATCTCAGAACAATGCTTTTAAATGAGGAAGATTATCTGAAAGAGATCAGACATTTAAAAGAAAAAGTTCATGAGCAAGCAAAAGAAAACTTACAACTTGTTTTCCTAAATCAGAATCTTGAAATCTCTCAGAAGAAAACTGACAGTGATTTCAAGGCCTTGAAAACCAGTTTCAAAGCCTTGAAAACACAAGTCAAGGAAGTAGTTACTGAGAAGTCCTCAGTGAGTGACAACCTTGTTAATCTAAGACATCAGGTTGATGAATTAGAGAAACAAAAGACTACTCTTAATGAGAAACTTCAAGAATCTGAATTGGTCAAAGTCAAGCTTGCTTGATCAGAACACAAGTTGAACTTGATTCTTGGAGGAAGTTCACAGTCTGTTCACAAAGCTGGTATTGGATTCAATCCAAACTTTCCAAGAAGGAACAATACCATATTTGTGAAAGCTGGAAAAAAAACTTCTCCTACTTGTCATTATTGCTGCGAAATTGGTCATGTTAAGATGACTTGTCCTTTTAGAAGAAGAGACCCTCACATAATGCGGAACACTTTCTATTTTCAACTCAAAGGACAAGTTAAATAGATTTGGGTTCCTAAATGGGTTAGACCACCTAACATGGTTGATCCTGAATATGAATCCAAATACCACACTTGGTCTAACAGCTAGGTAAGGCAGTGATTGGTTTTTGCAGGTTTTCACCAATGTCAAAGAACAGAAGTGGTTCATGGACAGTGGTTGCTCAAGACATATGAGTAGAATGAGATCTATATTCTCAGAATTTAAGGAGAAATCAGAAGGTTCAATAACATTTGGTGACAAAGGAAAATTCAATATTCTTGGTATTGGAAAAGTTGGTACAAATTCTGAAAACTCTATTTCTGATGTATATCTGGTTGAAGGTTTGAAATTTAACTTGCTTAGTGTATCTCAGCTTTGTGATAATGGCAAAAAAGTTATCTGTGATAAAGAGAAGTGTGTGGAGCAAAATGAGAAATCAGGAGATTGAATCCTCACAGCCTCTAGATCAAACAATGTTTATACTTTTCAGACTAACAAAGTTGCAGGTGAAAGTTTGAAGTGTCTCAAGGCCTTGAAAGAGTATTCAAAGCTTTGGCACAGGAAACTTGGTCATATCAATTTGCATACTTTGAAAAAATTAATTTCCAAAGACTTGGTAAGAGCATTGCCATCCATCAAGTTCAAAGAAGATGAAATATGCAAAGCTTGTGCTCAAGGCAAGCAGACCAGAAGTTCCTTCAAGCCAAAGAAGTTTGTAAGTACAACTAGACCTATTGAATTGCTTCATATGGATCTCTTTGGTCCTATGAGGACTCCTACTCCAAAATGTAAATGGTATATGCTAGTTGTTGTAGATTATTTTTCTAGATATACTTGGTTTATGTTTCTCAAAGAAAAATTTGAATTACTCTATGAATTTTCAAAGCTTTTCAGAGAACTTCAAAACTTGAAAAACCTACATGTAGCTTCAATCATAAGTGATCATGGTAGATAATTTGATCAGTTAGAATTTGATTTATTCTGTGATAAGCATGGTATTTCTCACAACTTTTATGCTCCAAGAACTCCTCAACAGAATGGTGTTGTTGAAAGAAAGAACATGACTCTTGAAGATATGTCAAGAACAATGCTTCTTGAGAACAAGTTTCCATAACATTATTGGGCAGAAGTTGTGAATACAGAAAATTATATTTTGAACAGGTGCTTGATCAGACCTATTCTGAAGAAGACCCCCTATTAACTATTCAAAGGGAGGAAGCCAAACATTTCATACTTCAAATCCTTTAGATGTACTTGTTTTATCCACAACAATGGAAAAGATAATCTTGGTAAGTTTGATGAAAGAAGTGATGAAGGTATATATCTTGGTTAGTCTCTGAATAGCAAAGCTTATAGAGTTTACAATAAAAGAATCAAACTGGTTGAAGAGAGCATTCATGTTATTTTTTATGAAAGCTATGATGGTTCTTTGAGTGAAAGTTTTGAAGACTTGAATTTGAACAAGCATGAATCAGAGGAAGAGACTGAGAATCCATTAGGATTCAAGAAAGGCTCATAAGAAAATAGAAGACATTTTCAAGACCTTGAAAAAGGTGCTCAAGGCCTTTAAAGTAAATCTCAAAGCCTTGAAAAAGGTGATCAGAGGGACTCAAGTGACAAAGCCACTACTTCAAGACCAGAGAAGATCTATGGAGAGACTGAACCATGGTCTCCAAGAAAGAGGTTCAAAAATCTCTCATCCCATCCAGCTGATAATATCATATCAGTTCCAACCACTGGTACACAAACTAGATCACAGTTGGAGAATTTATGTGTTTTTAATGCCTTTATTTCTCTTGTAGAACCAGAAACTGTGAAAGAAGCTTGACAAGAAGCAGACTGGATCATTGCTATGCAAAGTGAACTCATGAGTTTGAAAGGAATAAGGTTTGGAACCTGGTTCCTCCACCTACAAACCAGTCTGTCATTGGTACCAGATGGGTATTTAGAAATAAGTTGGATGAAAGTGGCAATGTGATCAGAAACAAAGCAAGGTTAGTTTCTCAAGGTTACAATCAAGAAGAAGGTATTGATTATGATGAAACTTTTGCTCCAGTTTCCAGGTTAGAAGCAATTAGAATTTGCTTGCTTTTGCATCTTACAAGAACATGAAACTGTTTCAAATGGATGTGAAGCGTGCTTTCTTGAATGGTTATTTACAAGAAGAAGTTTATGTTGCACACCCACCTGGTTTTGAAAATGATAAGTTTCCATATCATGTTTACAAACTTGACAAAGCTCTTTATGGTTTGAAACAAGCTCCAAGAGCTTGGTATGAAAGATTATCAAAGTTCTTACTTGAAAATGATTTCAAAAGAGGTTTAGTAGACAAGATTCTTTTTATTAAGACTCATGAGAAAGATTTACTTGTAGTTCAGATATATGTTGATGATATATTGTTTGGAGCTACTAATGATCATTTGTGCAGAGAATTATCAAGTCTTATGAGCAGGGAATTTGAAATGAGCATGATGGGAGAGTTGAACTTCTTCCTAGGACTTCGAATACATCAATTGAAGAAGGTCATCTTTCTGCATCAAAGCAAGTACACAAGAGACTTACTAAACAAATATAGCATGGCTCAATGTAAGGAAGCCAAGACTCATATGAATCTGGTAAGATTGTCAATGTAAAAGAGTATAGAGGCATGATTGGATCATTACTCTATCTGACTGCAAGCAGACCAGATATTATGTTTAGTGTGTGTATGTGTTCTAGATTTCAAGTTGATCCAAAAGAATCACACTTGACTGCTGTGAAGAGAATATTCAGATATCTCAATGGTACCAAAGACTTAGGGATTTGGTATCCAAGACATTCTAACTTCTCTTTACATGGATTTTCAGATGCTGACTGACGCGAATTCTTTACGCGCTTAAACGCAAGTATACGGTCAAGTAGTAAGTGGAGTATTTTACGACTCCGAGTATCGAACCCAAGGGAATTTACGATTATTAGTTCACTAGAAAGTAATTGTGAGATATCTAAGTAACCGGTAAGAAGGGTTTAGATTTTATAAAATTGTCGCCCACAAACAAGCGACTAAAATTAAATGACAAGTAACTAAATATTTTTTTGAGAATTTTCACATTAAACGAAGATAAATTGTGATGTAATACGATTAATAAGGAAGAACTAGGCAATTGATGGTCCCTAGGGTTGTTAACGATTTCCGGAATTATGCATGAAACACTCTACTCACGTTCTAGTTATATCGGGTATTGCTCATCACGATCTTCTCTCGATCTCACGTGAATTTGTGTAAACAATAGATTTCGGGTCCTCTCGGTCCACCTCCGTCTATCACTACAATCTAATTGATTTTTTAGGCTCATTCACCGGGTCCTACCGGTCCACCGAATTCACTAAGTTCTAACAAAAATCAATTGAAACTACCCTCACACGATTAATCAAGTTTCTATCTCCTCTCGGTCTCAAGAAACTACAAGATTACCTACAATATTCTTTAACATGTATCAAAAAGTTCACTTTCGTGCAACAATCTCAACGACTAGTATCCTAAGGGTGATCAAGCCAAGAATACTAAGAATGAAGTACAAGAATATGTAAGATAACTAGAACCTTCATAAAATTTAAGCAAACGCATGTATCATGTCCAAAATCCGGAAAATCATCCAACAAACCCTAGTTTCTCATCAATCACCTAGCTTGAGAAGTTTAGCTAGACATAATAGTGTTCAACATAAACAAAATAATGGAGTTCATGAAGAATAGAAGAAGAAAAGATGATCAAACGCTAGAATCTTCAATGTTGATGATCTTCCAAGCTCCAAGCTTTGTCTCCCTTCTTCCCTAGCTCCCAAGACTTCAAAGATGCCTAAATCCCCTTCCTTAGGTCGTCTCTTTCTTTTTTTTAACAGCTGGGCACGCTTTTTAATGAAAACTAGCCGAAATTACACTTCAGCCCCCCTACTTTGTAATTCCCGGACAGAATTATTTGCTGATTTTGCGCGGGCTGTATCTCCCTCACACGGACTCGTCTTTGGGCCTACCATACACCGTTGGAAAGCTACGGATGTCTAATTTCCAATGCCGCAAGCCTTGCTTCAAAATTATTTGTAGATTTTCCTGGTCATCGAAAAGAGTGCAGGCTGGTCCTGTGTGACTTTTCCAAATTTTCTTCGTTTGTGCGTCTTCTTTTCTCCTCTACATCTAGCTCCATTCCAAGCATATCCAAGCATCTCATAAGCTCAATTGCACCTATTTTACCTGAGATACACAACACTAAACAACCCGTGCAATTATCATAGCAAATATGAGAGAAAACATGCACAAATAAGCTAGAAACACAACTTTTCACTCTTAGGCTTAGAAATAGTCAAATTCACATATTTGTGCAAATATAACATATAAATCATGTGAAATAAGCCTATTACAAATAATATGGAAGTATAAAAATAACTCCTAAAGAGAGTTATCACTGACTTTGCAGGTTACAAGGTTGATAGGAAAAGTACTTCAGGAACTTGCCAATTCATTGGATCGTCCTTGATTAGTTGGCATTCCAAGAAACAGAATTCAGTTGCCCTATCAACAGCTCAAACTCAATATATAGCTGCAGGAGCATGTTGCTCACAAGTGTTATGGATTGCTCAACAGCTAAGATACCTTGGATTTGACTTCACAGGCATACCCATTAAATGTGACAACACTAGTGCAATTTCAATCACAAAGAATCCAGTGCAACACTCAAGAACCAAGCACATTGACGTCAGACACCACATCATCAGAGATCATGCTGAGAAAGGTGATATTGTTCCTGAATTTGTTGCTAATAACATGCAAATTACAGATATCTTCACTAAACCATTAGCAGGTGAAAGGTTCTCAGCTCTAATTGGAATTGGGAATGCTAAACAAAGATGCATTGGTTTAGGGGGAGCATCAGGTAAGACGGGTAAGCTTTATGTGTTTCCAAAGGTTTGAACTGAGTTTCAAACCCTTGAAAATCAGTTCAAAGCCTTGACTTTTACTTGTTGCAGTGTTACAGTTTTTCAAGACCTTGAAAGTCTTTTCAAAGCCTTGAAAATAAGTCTGCTACACTGATAATCAATAATCTTGGATCATTCTGTGTTGGGTGATATCTCTGTAGATATTTGCCTAATATAGTCCCTACCCTCTTCAAAAAATTGTTTTAGCCAAAAATAGTATTAGTATATTCTATTTTCCAACGGCATAAAAGTTTTTGAAATCTCTCTGCTCATTGCAAATCTTTTGAGAATCAGAGAGATACTAGTTTTCTTTTAAAACTCAAACTCTTTGAGTATTTATCTTCTTCTCTTCTCCTTCATTCCGTATCACTTCATCTCTCTCTATTCTTCTCCCAAACCCTAATGAGCACAAGGAGAGCCTCTAATAGAATCAAGATGGCTGGAGGTTCGAAACCTGTCTCAGAGAAGAAAAGAAAAGCAGCAGTGGAAGAGGTTCAAGAAGTCAGTGGAGACTCTAGCTCCAGAACTCCTAGTGCAGAGGCAGTCCAAGATCTTCCTCCACCAAAGAAGAAGATCAAGAAGGTTACAACCTCCTCTTCAGAAAAGCAAAAGAAGCAGAAAGCTGTTACAGAAAAGCAACCAGAAACAGAGCCTACCAGTTCAAAGAAGGTGAAGAAGAAAGCAAATCATACATAAAAAGGGGAAAGGAAATGTGACAGAAGCACAACCAGAAGGACAATTGGAGAAGGTAATGCAGATCTATTCACAAGCCTCAACAAAGAACACAACACTAGATGGGACTTGGTTTGTCTCAAACATCTCTAAAGGTCAGTCGTTAGATGGTTTTGCTTCAAGATCTATTAGTTTCTGCAGTTTGGTTAATAAGCATGTGCTGGAACACATGAAACATACGTGCATCTATATGTTGAAGAAGAGTTCTTTATGGTATATGTTGAATCCTAGAGAATTCGCCTACCCTAGACTCACCAGAATCTTCTACCTGAACTTGACCCAAGTTAAGAGAACTGCACACTTGGTGATCAATGTTGGAATAGATGCCTTAGAGGAAATCGCATACTTAGTATGAACATTGTTATTGGCTAGAATATTCGTTTATTATATATTGTGATATTTAATATAATGAAGTCCTTAGATACAATGTGTTGTTTATCTTAAATATCACCAGTCCACTATATTGATTAATAGGACAATCAAATATAGACTAGTATGTGGGTAGATTGATATGGAGATATCAAGTCTAACACATGGGTATGCATTAGGGGTAATGGCATACAGGATTGACCCACAACGAGAAGGATACATTAGATTATGTCAAGTCACAATCGCTTCTCGTAGTGCTAATATAATTGCAATCCTTAGACTTGGAGTCACTAGATACTCTAGTTGTGGAATATTGTGGTTTGCTGTTATTAAACGTTACACCGTAACTGGGTAATCATAAAGATAGCTATCGGGCATGATAGGAAGCAAGCTTAGAGATCGTAGTGATGTAGATAGGATTTTTCCCTCCCACATAATGGGAGTAAATATCCACGGCCACTCGAGGGATGGGGCTTATTGAATGTCTGGCAAGACTCAGATAAATCAATAGTGGAGATATTGATGTTATCTGCTAGCATAAGCATATTCCCAGGATCTAGGAACTATGGATTGGATATACGAGTGTAATTATTTATGTCTCGTGTCCAATCCGGATATAGAGACAAACGGAAAGTACAATATAAGATATTGGGCACAAGAGGTTTGTCGGGATCACTAACTATTTCTATTAGTTGGGTAGTATGGATGTGTTGCTAGACACCGCTCCATGTTAGTAAAAGGTTACTACCAACTAAGTAGAAACCTATGGGGTCACACGTCAAAAGAGTAGAGCTAGGTTTGTGATTAATTAATGTGATTAATTAATAAGAAGGGTCATTGTGCAACACCTTGCAAACTTAGTAGGACTGATTTGCAAGGAAGAGACTAATCCAAGGTCATGGAGAACTAGGAAGGACCTTTACGGAAACAACAAGGAGTTGTTGGAGTATATAAAGGAAGCTCTAGCTTCCTTCCCACTAAGTGAATGTTATTGAGATATAAAACAAGAGAGTGGGAGAGAACAAAAGAGAGAGCAAGAAAAGCCTAGGCCGACCGCCCTAGGCTGTCCGCCCCCCTTCCCGTCGGCGCCAAAAGGAGGTCCAAACCCCTCCTTGTCCTTGTTTCTTTGATTCCTTCTTCCCTCTTCCTCCGGTTCAAGCTAGCACTTGTTGAAGGAAGAATCTAGATCTTACCTCTAGACGTGGATCAACCGTAGAGACCAGGACATCATTCTTCGTGTGATCTCTCAAACCAAAAGGTACACAATACTATGTCATTTATCATGTTATGATGTCTCCTCCTGACGATCCGTGGTGGGCTTTGAGTTGGATTAATTTTTGTTATTCCGCTGCGTTACCTACGTCAAAACCCAACAGTGGTATCAGAGCCACATTTCGTAGAGCATATCATGATTTTATGTGTTACGATTTCAGTTTATACACCGTATTATTGTTTATTACGCGAAAACTAAAAATAATTGGCATAGTAGATGCAAATTGAATTTGATTCAATATAAAAAAGATCTAATTTAACATTGGATGTCAGAATTAGTGAGTTTAATCACATAGGATGTGAATTATTGGGTTCTTGAAAAATTAGGGTTCATGGGCACATAGTTGAAAATGGGTTTTCAATTATGGAAACAAATTTATGGAAATATATCCATAAGGAAACAACATTGCTTGGGCTACAAATAAGAGGGAAGGAGGCTAGGGCCGAAACCATTGCCGTCCGTCCCCTCCTTGCGCGCCAAGCAAAGTCCGCGGGCCACAAGGGGCGGCCGGCCTTGGGTCGGGCCCAGTGGCGGGCGGCGGTCCTCCTAGGGTTTCGGGCCGTGTTGGCTTGGACTCCTTGGACCGTTGTAACCCTAATTACCCAATTCAATTAAAATTGAACAAGCGCGTTAAAAATTGATTTTAACTGTATTATGTGCTTTGTTGCATGGTGGATGGATATGGCCTAGGATTATGGATGTTTATTGCTTTGTGATTTGGTTTACGGCCTGCGAGCTGATCAAATTAATGTAATAATTAATTAGGTTTTACGGCCTGCGAGTCGTATTTTCTCCTCGATATGCGAGGCTTTTATTATTTATTTATTCTAGATGTTAGGCTAGAATTATAAATATTTAGATGATAGCCAAGAGCATGGAGAAGAAGACCAGAGAGCCAAAGGAGCCAAAAGACAAAGAAGACGTCCAGTAGGCGTGCGGCTATGGTGGAGCACATGGAGATGAGCTTGTCACTTTACGGCAATTGGATATTATCATTGGCTTGATAATATCATTAGTCTAGGGGCCATATCCATGCCACGGTTTTTTTATTTTGTGGATGTTTATTATTTATGTCTTGTTATTTATTTTTGTGTGTATGGCGATACTAGCAAAACATTAACAAGATAATAATAAACAAAGTTGGTATTTTATTGTGGACTGCCCAATCCAATTAAGTAGACCATGTTGATTAGATCAACCAAACAAATTAAGAAAGTTAAATCCCTCAATTAAATATTGCGTTTTGCCTTCTCTTGCCAAAACACCCTTCATGATCTGGGTTCATTAAAATTCGAGCTTGCCAAAGCAAGGCAATTTTAATTTACCATGGTGTGTTGCGGACGAAACAAGCTAGTAATGTGTGTATGTTGAAGCAAGTGGTTGGACGCAACTAGGCAAGATTCAATTGGATTGATGAGCCTAGAGGCATGACAATTAGTGTTATCCATGGGATAAAGAATAAAGAGTTATTCACCTAATTGTACCAAGAGTTGCATGGGATGCAATTGGAATGGTTCCTACCTAAAAATAACCTATTCTTGGGTGACTTGCCAAAGCAAGCTCAAGAAGAAGTGAAAAAAGGGATCTTGGACCTACTAGAAAATATAATGATATTTTTCGCATTAATGGTGAGGGCTATTAATCCGAGAAAAATAGTGGGAGCTATATTTGATGATCTAGCCATGGTTGAATATAGTTAAATTGTTCAAAATACTAAAATTGCACATTTCTCGTTTTGTAGAATTCCAAATGGCAAACAACAACGCATCGACTTCATCCCTACGATCTGTCCTTGAGAAGGATAAACTGTCTGGAACGAATTTCCTTGACTGGTACAGAAACTTAAAGATTGTCCTTAGGCAAGAAAAGAAGTTGTACGTCTTGGACACTCCAATTCCAGAACCACCACAAGATGAGTCTGTTCTAGCGGAAGTAAGGGCACGTCAGAAACATATTGATGATTCTATTGACGTGACTTGCCTCATGCTCTGTACCATGACTCCTCAGCTTCAGAAGCAACATGAGGATATGGAAGCCTATGATATGATCATACACTTGAAAAAATTGTTTCAGGAACAGGCAAGGCATGAGCGCTATGAGGTGTCTAAAGCATTATTCAAGAGTAGTCTTGCAGAGGGGAATCCAGTAGGCCCTTACGTACTCCGAATGATCGGGTACATTGAGAACTTTGAGAGACTGGGATTCCCACTGGGCCAAGATTTGGCTACTGATCTTGTCTTGCAATCGTTGCCTGACAGTTATAATCAGTTCATCATGACCTATAATATGAACGAGATCAGTAAGACCCTGCCTGACTTATTGAACATGCTAAAGACAGTGGAACAGAGCATTAACAAAGGCAAGGGCAAGGCCATAATGATGGTGCATTAGAAGAAGGGCAAATAAGTTGCCTCTACCTTACAAAGGAAAGCGCAAGAAAGTTGCAAAATCCAAGGAAGACCTAAAGCCTAGTGGAGGCGTGGCTAAAGGTGAGTGTCACTACTGTAGCCAGCCGGGTCACTGGAGGAGGAATTGCCCTAAATATCTGGAGGATAAGAAGCTTGGAATAGTGATTCCACCACCACCAGGTATTTTTGTTATAGACGTCAATCTTTCTATTTCTTCATCTTGGGTATTAGATACCGGATGTAGTTTTCACATTTGTAGTAATGTGCAGGATTAGAAAAGAAGTAGAAGATTGAGTAAAGGGGAGATAGATCTGCGCGCCGGGAATGGAGCAAGAGTTGCTGCATTAGTTGTAGGCGTTTATGAGCTATCTTTGCCTTCTGGACTTATTTTAGAATTAGACAATCGCTTTTATGTGCCTGCTATGAGCAGAAACATTATTTCCATTTCTTGTTTGGACGAGAAGAGTTTTTATATTTCAATAAAGTACAAGTGTTGCTCCATTTATTTTGATAGTATGCACTATTGTAGTGCGCATTTGTCTAATGGATTATATATCATTGATTTAAATAGTCCAATCTATAATATAAATACTAAAAGGATTAAAACTAATGATTTAAATCCTACATATCTATGGCACTGTCTTTTAGGCTATATAAATGAGAAACGCATATCTAGACTCCATAAGGATGGACTTCTAGACTCATTTGATTTGGAATCATATGAGACATGTGAATCTTGTTTATTAGGAAAAATGACAAAGTCGCCTTTCAATAATAAAGGTGAGAGGACTAGTGAGTTATTGGCACTCATACATACCGATGTATGTGGACCATTCCCCACGCCCGCCAGAGGTGGTTACACCTACTTCATCACATTCACTGATGATTTCAGTCGATATGGATTTGTATACCTTATGAAGGCCAAATACGAATCCTTTGAATTGTTCAAAGAATTCAAGAATGAAGTAGAGAAGCAACTTGGTAAAAGTATTAAGACTCTACGATCGGATCGTGGAGGAGAATACTTAAGCCAAGAGTTTGATGAATATCTTAGAGAGTGTGGGATAGTATCCTATCTCACTCCACCCGGAACGCCACAATGGAATGGCGTGTCCGAGAGGAGGAATCGCACGCTATTAGATATGGTGCGATCTATGATGTCTCCGACAGATCTTCCGATATCATTTTGGGGACATGCTCTAATGACGGCAGCTTTTACCATTAACCATGTTCCAGCCAAATCAGTCATGAAGACACTATATGAGATATGGAATGGGAAGCGTCCCATAGTGTCGTTTATGAGGATTTGGGGCTGCGATGTCTATGTAAAACGTTTACAAACAGACAAGCTCGGGCCCAAAGCGGTTAAGTGTAAGTTTGTGGGATATCCTAAGGAAACTAAAGGATATTATTTCTACAATCCCACCGAGAACAAAGTGTTTGTTGCTCAGACCGGCGTGTTTCTAGAAAGAGAGTTTGCCTCTAAAGAAGCAAGTGGGAGGGCTGTAGAACTTGAAGAAATTCAAGAACCACAAATCACTGAACCGATGATGGAACAAGAACAGGAACCGCAAGTAGTTGTGGAAGAACCTGTTCAGGTAGCACAGGAACTCCGTAGATCAGGAAGAGTGCGTCATGAGCCAGAGAGGTATGAACTTCTCGTGACTGAGCCCGATGACGTACAACTCATGAATGATGAGCCTGCAAATTACGGAGAGGCCATGAAAGGCCCAGACTCTAAGAAGTGGCTACAATCCATGAGATCCGAAATGGATTCCATGTACACCAACAAAGTATGGACTTTGGTGGAACCACCCGAAGGGGCTCGACCCATAGGGTGCAAGTGGGTCTTCAAGAAGAAGACCGACATGGATGGTAAGGTAGTTGCCTATAAGGGGCGATCGGTAGCCAAATGGTATAGACAGATTCATGGTATTGACTATGATGAGACATTTTCGCCAGTCGCCATGACTAAATCCATTCGAATCCTACTTGCTATCGCAGCATACTACGACTATGAGATTTGGCAAATGGATGTCAAAACAGCGTTCCTTTATGGGAACCTCCTCGACGATGTGTACATGACACAACCCATAGGGTTTTGAGGATCCAAAGAATGCCAATAAAGTCTGTAAGCTGCAAAGATCCATTTATGGATTAAAAGAAAGCTTCGAGGAGTTGGAATCGACGTTTTGATGACGCAGTCAAAGAGTTTGGCTTCATCAAGAACGAAGATGAGCCTTGTGTTTACAAGAAGGTTAGTGGGAGCTCTGTAGTATTTCTGGTCTTGTATGTGGATGACATACTAATCATTGGCAACGACATTCATACTTTTCAATCTGTTAAAGATTGGCTAGGAAAGTGCTTTGCAATGAAGGACTTAGGAGATGCAGCCTACATACTCGGTATAAAGATCTATAGGGATAGATCTAGAAGGCTGCTCGGCCTAAGTCAAAGTGCATATATAGACAAGGTGTTGAAGAGGTTCAAATTGCAAGATTCCAAGAAGGGATTCTTGCCCATGTCGCATGGAGTCACTCTTTCTAAGAATGACTGTCCCTCCAATGAGATTGAGAAGGACCGCATGAGTAGGATACACTATGCTTCGGCCATAGGATCCATCATGTACGCCATGTTTCGTACTAGACCAGACATATCATACGCGTTGAGTATGGTGAGCAGACATCAGTCCAATCCGGGTGAGAGTCACTGGATTGCTGTCAAGAACATCCTAAAGTACTTGAGAAGGACTAATGATGCGTTCTTGATATTTGGAGGTAAGGAAGAGCTAATTGTAAAGGGTTACACTGATGCAAGCTTCCAAACCGACAAAGATGACTACAGATCGCAGTCTGGATACGTGTTTTGCCTGAATGGAGGAGCTGTGAGCTGGAAGAGTTCCAAGCAAGGGACAGTTGCTGTTTCTACAACAAAATCTGAGTACATTGCTGCTGCGAAAGCAGCAAAAGAGGCAGTTTGGATAAATAAGTTTATCACTGAGCTCGGTGTGGTCCCTAGCATCGTGGATCCCATAGAGTTGTACAATGACAACTCCGGGGCGATCGCACAAGCCAAGGAACCAAGAACACACCAGAAATCAAATCATGTACTTAGGAGATTCCATCTTATTCGTGATATGATCGATCTAGGAGATGTGAAGATGTGCAAGATTCCAACGGATGACAATGTTTCAGATCCGCTCACAAAACTGCTTGCGCAGTGAAATCATGAAGGGCACGCCAGATCTATAGGCATACGAGATGCGCCAGATTGGCTCTAGTGCAAGTGGGAGACTGTTGGAATAGATGCCCTAGAGGCAATCATATATTTAGTATGAACATTGTTATTGGCTAGAATATTCATTTATTATATATTGTGATATTTAGTATAATGAAGTCCTTAGATACAATGTGTTGTTTATCTTAAATATCTCCAGTCCACTATATTGATTAATAGGACGACCAAATATAGACTAGTATGTGGGTAGATTGATATGGAGATATCAAGTATAACACATGGGTATGCATTAGGGGTAATGGCATACTGGATTGACCCACAACGAGAAGGATACATTAGATTATGTCAAGTCACAATCGCTTCTCGTAGTGCTAATATAATTGCAATCCTTAGACTTGAAGTCACTAGATACTCTAGTTGTGGAATATTGTGCTTTGATATTATCAAACGTTACACCGTAACTGGGTAATCATAAAGATAGCTATCGTGCATGATAGGAAGCAAGCTTAGAGATCATAGTGATGTAGATAGGATTTGTCCCTCCCATATAATGGGAGTAAATATCCACGGCCACTCGAGGGATGAGGCTTATTGAATGTCTGGCCAGACTCAGATAAATCAATATGGAGATATTGAGGTTATCTGCTAGCATAAGCATATTCCCAGGATCGACGACTGTGGATTGGATATACGAGTGTGACTATTTATGTCTCGTGTCCAATCCGGATATACAGACAAAGGGAAAGTGCAATATAAGATATTGGGCACAAGAGGTTTGTCGGGATCACTAACTATTTCTATTAGTTGGGTGGCATGGATGTGTTGCTAGACACCGCTCCATGTTAGTAAAAGGTTACTACCAACTAAGTAGAAACCTATGGGGTCACACGTCAAAAGAGTAGAGTTAGATTTGGGATTAATTAATGTGATTAATTAATAAGGTGGATCATTGTGTAACACCTTGCAAACTTAGTAGGACTAATTTGCAAGGAAGGGACTAATCCAAGTTCATGAAGAACTAGGAAGGACCTTAAGGAAACAACAAGGTGTTGTTGGAGTATATAAAGGAGGCTCCAGCTTCCTTCCCACTAAGTGAAAATTATTGAGACATAACACGAGAGAGTGGGAGAGAACAAAAAAGAGAGCAAGACAAGCCTAGGCCGACGCCCTAGGCCGTCCGGCCCCCTTCCTGTCGACGCCAAAAGGAGGGCCGAACCCATCCTTTTCCTTGTTGCTTTGATTCCTTCTTACCTCTTCCTCCGGTTCAAGCTACCACTTGTTGAAGGAAGAATCTAGATCTCACCTCTAGACCTACATCAACCGTAGAGACGAGGACATCATTCTTCGTGTGATCTCTCAAACCAAAATGTACACAATAATATGTACTTTATCATGTTATGATTTCTCCTCCTGACGATCGGTGGTGGGCTTTGAGTAGGATTAATTTTTGTTATTCCGCTGTGTTACCTACGTCAAAACCCAAGAATCAAATCTAAAGTTGTTGGGATAGTAATTGAATTGGATCACTCTGAGTTTGCCAATGTGTTAGGGTGTCCAAAGAGGTATGATACTAGCAACCATCCACCAAAGTCAGAAACCCTGAAGCTAGCCAAAGAAGAGTTCTTTCTTCCAAACATCTCAACCTCAGCCAAACAGTTAACACATTCTGTGTTGAATGTTGAAGCCAAAGTCCTTCATAGCATACTGGTTAGATGTTTCTTTCCCAGAGAGCATTCTATAGAATTGGTGACTGAGAGAATGTTGCACATCATGTATCTGGTTATGCATGGCTATGAGATTGATCTTTCAAAACTAGTGATTGAATACATGCTCTTTAGCTTTACCAGTAAGAGGATTCACCCTCTACACTATGCAAACCTGCTCACTTTGTTCTTTGAACATTTTGAGATTCCAACTACTGGAGAGGAATCAATCACATATGGTTTTGGGGTACTCAATGAGAAAGCCTTTGAGAACATTGGAATTGTGAAGACCAAAGAGGAAGTTTGGAAACTTTACTCAGACTTGACTGAAGCAAAACTAGGTTCAAAGAAGTTTTCTAAGCCCAAGACCTTGACTCCCACTTCAATTCAGACTTCTCAGCCAACAGACAATCAGAGACTTGATTGTTTGGATTTGGACATGGAGGATGTCAAAGCAACTGTTTTTGGACTGGAAAGTGATTTGGGGCAAGTCAAGTACATGGTGGAAAGCATCTTCAAAAGCATGACTTTGCTTGATGTTCCTGAGGATGCTGAAGGTACAAAGAAAGGAGACTCTGACAAGGATTTGCCTAGTGAGCATTCAGACAAGGAAGAAGTTACTCCATTTTCAGACAAAGGAAAACAGGTAGCAGATCAGGCATCACAAGGAGAAGATGAAACCAATAGCCATGACTCAGATGAACTGCTGATCACCTTGAAGAAGAAAAATAAATCTCCAAAGGCTGCTACAAAGAACAAGACTGAAGAGGTAACCATTGCTGGTGAAGAGGAACAGGAAGTGCAGGACAAGTCTGATGCAGAAGAGAGTGAGAAAGAGGAAGGAGATCAAGCTGCAGATGAAGATTAAACCCCTTAATCTTGCCTAATCGTTCTTTCCCATTCTTCAAATTTTTTAAGTTTTCAAAATTTTCCAGACACTTGATCCAACATCTTTTATCTTTTTGATGAAAGTCAAAAAGGGGGAGAAATTCTAGGTTTTTAGTTGTTTTTAGTTCTTAGGTTTATTTGCTGAAACTGTTTAAGTTTTTGCTGGTATCATGAATAAGTTGGATCTTTTGGAAATAATGTGTTAGAAATTGTGAACTAATCAGTTTCTTTTGCTGAGACTAAGAATCAAACAGAATTTGGTTTTGTCTTTCATCAAGGGGGAGATTTAAAGGTTAGGGTGTGCAAGACTTGAAATAGCTCAAGGCCTTGAACCAGCTCAAAGCCTTGAATCAGTTTCAGAGGCTTGAAATTAGTTTTAACTATTTTCAAGGCCTTGAAACTGGATTTAAATCCTTGAAACTTCTTAAACTATATGTGCACAAGAGATTCCGGCGGGGAGACCTCCGTGTGCACCGTGTGTAGTGGATCAAGGATCGCACAGGAAGAGTGGGGTTGTGTGTAGGGAGAGAGTAAGGCAGTAGCAATGTCTGAGAGAGAGACAGAGGTTTGGCAGAGCTTCCGCGTATGGCCGTGTGTTCTCCTTTGTATGGAAAGGTTGGCGATCTATATATACTGGAGAACGTGACCGTTGTAGTGTGGTTAATGCGCCCATTGATGGCGGCTTAATTAGCTTAACCATAACGGCACGTTCGTCCGAGTATATAGGGACCGTTACAGCACGTGGTGCGCGAATACCGGAACCGTTACGGGGTTGACCGGGTTTGACCGGATTAACCGGGTTTATGGAGCTCGTGCCATAAATCTCTCAAAACAGTTACTAAAGGTCGCGCGCGGGCTTGGCTCGCACGCGACAGGGCTTACTCTAGCCTCCAAACCACAAGTCCCTACAAGTCCCGTGCGGTGGTATGCGAGGGCTCTGTCTCGCAGCCCCCACATGGATCAGCTCGGCTGGTGATCCAGTGTGTGTGGAGCACAATATGGTGTGCTGGATGGCTGCCACGTGGCCAAGCTGTCAGCTCAGAAAGCAGTATCTACATTAGCCCCCTTTCTGCGCGTGAAGACTCATAGCCGTATAGACTTCCATGCGCGGAAACCAACATACGCGTCTCCGCCACGCACCAATTCAAATACGGGTAGATTCAGCCCCCGTGCGTGTCATTATGACCTAAAACCCCTAGAGTCGTGCCGTCTGACCTTTAGGGTTTTAGGCGTGACGTCAGCTTGTCCTGTGATTGCGCGATTCGACGGTGACGGTTGCGATTCGACTATCGAAAGGACACAACCCTTCATTGTTTTGGATAAATACCTTGTATCCCCCATTATTGCAAAGCATCACTTCTTTCTCTTAAAGTGAATGGTACCCGGAGATCTTCGAGAGCAGATCCAGATAATCAATCACCAGTTCAGAACTGCAAATCGTATTCTTCAATTGTGCATATCCAAGCAGGCTTCAAGAAAACAAGGTTGGCCTCGTTTACTTTTGATTTAAGATACCAGTGTTTGCCTTGAACTGCGTTGAATCTGTAAACCCATGAAATTTGTGAAGAGGCTTTGATCTTTGAACCCGCTTCGTTTTAATCTTTCAACAATATTGGATCTTGCAACTCCCCAATTTCTGAAATCGATACCGGAACTGTTCGTCTTCCTTTGCATAGATATTGAATTCCAAAATTCAAACTGAAGTGTGGTATTTCTCCCCCCTTTTTCTTGCTCTTCCGCAGGAATGGCCAATACAAGAGTAACCAGACCCGTCAAGGAAGATGAAGAGATACCCGACCTTCCGCAGGCCATGTGGCGAAAAGCCCCCTTTTTAGGCGGCAAAGATTTCTACCATGCGAGGGTAAAGGCGAAGAGGATGCCTGATCCTGTTCCAGTTGAGCGATTGCTGACGCTGACTCGCCCAGTTAACTAAGCCTTGCTCGAGTTGGTTGGTTCCGAGGATGTAGTTCGATTGGGGATCGAGAACGGGCACTTCCCATATACTGCGATTTCTACTCAGGCGTTCGTCCAGAAATTGGACTATATGGATGAGTGGATTGACCACGTGTTGGATCATCACGCCGTGACTCTTAATGAAGCCGGCGTATACTTTGCTATCCATGCTATGAAGGGTGCTGCCGTGAAGTTGGATCAGTCCATGCTTCTAGACCTTCTGTCCCGTTACTCGTCTGCGACTCATACGTTCCATTTTGCTGAGTTCGAGGCTGCCCCGACACTCGAGGACGTTCAAATGCTGTACGAGCTTTCCCCCATGGGCGAGGTGGACCCTCTGAGTCCCTTGAGGACATCTGCGGAGATTGCCTTGTACACGCAGATGGAGGAATGCCTAGCAGAGGTGAAGAAAATCTCCACTCGGTGGACCACTACGAAGCCTCTTCCGAACTGGCAGCTGGTTGATACATCCGCGAAGAATACCTGGAACAAATGGTTGCAGTACTTCTTTCGAGATTATGCGAACAACAGCATTACTAAGAAACTTCTGAGTGAAGATCCAGAGGCCGAGAATTACGTAGAGGGCAAGGGTTATCACTTGACCCTTTGTGCTTTTCTCTGTGCCTGGCTGTCGAGGTACTTGATTGATGGTCACCCCCATGACGGAGTCTTCTACCATGTGTTGCCACTTGCTGTGAGGCTCGCTCTTGGCCAGAGGGTCGCACTCGGACCCTTGGTCTTGGGCACGCTGTACTATAGGCTTGATCAGCTGGTTTTGGCTATGAGGGAGTCGCGTGGCCGCCTCGATGTGCTGACTTTTGTCAATATTTCCTTTTTGACAATGTGGGTTTTCGAGCGCTGGCCGTCTTATGCTCCAACTGCTCTCCAACTTGACAAGTGGTGTCCCCCGGGCGAGACAGAAGCGCGCAACAGCGGAAGAGCTGCGAGATGGTTTGGAACAGGCAACACCAAGTGCGTTTGGAGTTTGATATGCGACAAACGGAAGGAGTTTACTGCCAGGCCCTATGCCACGCGCATTGAGAACGTGCGATGGTTCCCAAAGCTGTACCCCTCTAAAGGTATGGTCTTTTCAGAAGAGCTTCTCTTTGAAGGGAGACCTCATTTTCATGAGCGCTACCGCGAGTTCTTTTGCTGGTGTCTGCGAGGTTCCCTTCCTGCCCTTGCAGAGCATATTCGTGAGCTCGCGCCGAGGTATGAAAAGCTTACCGTGGACGTTGACCCCACTCGAGTTTCTCCTCAGTTTGGTTTTGATGCGGTGGCCCCATCAATCTGGCCCCAGTCCATTGTCAGAGGATGCTACAAGCGCTTGCTAACAAAGGAGTGCAAGACGGTTTTCATGAACAACCTTCCTTTTGAGCAGCCTGCGGGAACCCGCGAGGGTGGTTGTTCCCAGAACTGGCTCGCATACTGGGTTGCCCAGCAAACGAGGATTGAGACGGAGTCGGCCGCGCAGCCAGGTAGATCTCCCTTGATCAAAATGAACTCTTTTCCGTTTCGCCCCACTTGCAGTCTGAGCGAGTCTGAGTATGGTTGCTACTCACTGTGGGATCGTGAGAACCATTTGTGCCCTGATGTCATTCTGAAGGAGCAAGTCGCCGCAATTAAGAAGGGCGATGCGCATGTCGTCAGATATAGCAAGGCATTTGCTGAGGTAAGCAATTTCTCCGCGTGCATTAAGCTTCTTGATTTCCTTATGCTGACATCTTTATTCTTTTCGGTTGTAGTGTCATGTGCGGCGATTCGCATCTGGTGATCGCTCCAAGTCATTGGTTAACGCCATTGTTGCCACCAGAAGACAAAGGCAGTCGTTCCGGCTATCGTGGAGGATGGAACCTGAGCTCGAAACGAAGATTCGCGCAGTCATGAATGCTTTTGCTGACTCGCTGATAGACAATCCTCCGGCTCCGTCTCCTTCTGGAGATGACCCGTCTCCTCCAGCGACTGCGGCGCCAAGAGTGAAGAGACCTAGGCAAAAGGAGATTACGATTTCTTCCCCTAGGAATGCCCCAGCTTCTCCCCCAGTGAGGTCCCTTTCTATCAAGGACAAAGGCAAAGGTCGCATGCCCAGCAAAGTGCGGAAAGATCTCGCAGTTGAGACCTTTGTTCCATTCAATCAAGAGGAAGAGGAAGAGAGGCAGGAGCCCCAAGCAAGTGATGAAGAAGAAGTAACAGTTGTGATGCATGAGGAAGAATCAGGAGGTACCTCCGTCGCATTTCCTTTCCCGTTATCGTAACTTCTTTGCACTTCTTTTCTTTAAACCAATTGGGTATTCGCAGATGATGATGATGATGAAACCATAGGTGGCCTTGTGGCCAAGAGACAAAAGAGAGATGCCCATTCTGGCATTCCAGATGAGCCCATAAGCGAGGACGTTCTTGCTGAGTCCCGGAAGACAGCCGCGGAGGCTGCTGAAAGAAGAAGGCGGCGAGAGGAAGAGGAGCTCGAGCGCGTGAAACAGCGGAGTCTCGAAGAGCAGCATGTTGACGACTTAGTGCGTCCAGTTGGCGAGGAAGACGAGCTTCCCGAAGAAGTGGCTCCTCATGCGGAAGAGGAAGATGAGGTTCCCGGAGAGGATGCAGCGGCCTTGGAGCAAGTCCAAGCAGACTTCGAAGAGATCGCAGGTGGCGATAAAGGTGAGATCTTCAATCTCGCAGTAACTTATAGAGATGTTATTGTGGGTGTGTTAAAGCATGGTGTGTCAAAGGCTGATATTCGCCGTTGGTTAGTAGGCACATGCGGAGAACCCTCAGGTAACTATTTGAGTGATACGCACGTACTAGGCTTTAGCAACTTAAGGCAGAATCATGACTGGTTTATTCGCATCCCAGGTCACGCTTCTCTTAAAGACTTGCTTAGTGAGGACACACTGATAGGGCATGGTTCCACGTCCTTAGTGTACGATGAGGATACCTCAATCCCACCTTCGCGTGGAGGTGCTTTCTCTTAGCTTTAGCAAAGATAGCAAAATAACTTATAACGCAAGTTACCTCATGTCATCGCTTTTAATGTCGCAGGGTATGCTGAGGAACCTGAGCTGGAGCAGAGAAGTCAGCCTTCTGCGTCCTATGTTCCAATTCCGAGCTCCCATACCGAGAAGCCCGTCGCAGCTGCTAACCACGCGGGTGAGCCTCTTGAGGACATCATCGAGCTTTCCGACGATGCTGGAGCTGATACTGTGCTGATGGATGAAGATGTCCATGCTAGTGCTGAGGAAGTAAGGACAAGTGCTGCTAATGCGTTCGCATCTGAGAGTGTCCTTCGCCAAGCGACTTCGGCTGTCCCTTCGCCTCCGGCGACGACTGAGCCCGAAGCACCTATTCCTGCGTGGAGCATTTGGGGCTCGCAGGTTGGGAATGCAGTCGCAGCTGGTGCGGCCTACACTCTTCCTCCCGACTACGAGAGATTGGAGCTCGCAGCTGATAGGAGAGCTATGGAGCGAGGGCAATCTTCGAACAACCCGGCAGCCCGCATTCCTTCCCTTTATGAGATTCTGGAAGGAACTGGTAAGTAGAGCTTTACTGTTCGCACGTCGCATTATTCGCTTGCGAGTTTTGACATCATAGCTTATTTTTGACGTCTCCTCAGGTTTGAAGCAAACCGATGTAGACTGGGTGGTTCGAATGCGTCTGACCTACCCGCAGTCGTTTGTGAGATCTCTGGAGATAGGGCCCTTCGACAGGAGGCTGTTTCTTACTGAAGCCATCTGGATTTTGGAGCAGCTATCTGCGGCTACGCCCGCGACCATTTCGGTCCAGAGTGCTGAATTGTTATGCGGCATGTGCCAAAATCTCGTGACCAAAGTTCAAGGCAGAATAGGCTTCAAGTTTCTTAAGGACAGAGTCACGCTGATTCGCGCGGCCGTAACTTTGAAACTCGGTCACCAGAATCTCGCAGCTGAGATGCAAAAGGTGGAGCATCAGAAGCAAAGGGTTGATGAAGCTCTGAAGTTGTATCATGAGATGAATGCCAGATGCGAGCTACTGAAGCAAGAAGCAGAACAGGTAGAGAAGCTGAGCGAGCAGTTTGCGCCCCAAGACTCCTTAATCAAGAATTTGCTTTGATTTTTTTGAATTTTGCAAAAATAGCAAGAAAAATAGCTGAAACATTAATGTAATGTCTTGAACATTAATGTAATGTTGCTAGGGTTTCTCCCCCTTTTTTTTTTTAACAATGAAATTTCCCGTTTTGCCCTTTTCCGGGATTTGATTGGATATTTCTGTGCATATCCAATTATGACATCAGCAATTGATACTCTGCTCGATTTTCGCGCTAATTTCTCGGCAGATAAGCACGCTTTCGTTGGGAAGTCCATCTGAATCATGACCATCCGTCATTTATTAGGATACGCAACTGAATCGTCGTAGCCTTTAGTAGGGTAATTGATTGTTACCGCTTTTCAAGGCGTAAGTGATTGAACTTACCCTCTTTTTGAATTTTGCTGACTCATCTTAGGCAACCAAAGAGTCTGTACAGGGTCTATATAAACCCTGTCTTTGCTATTTGGGTTCTTCATCCCAAACATGTGCTTTGCCGTGAGTCCTTACGACTGCTGGCTTCAACGCTTGTTTTTCGTTGATTCATGGCAACTTCAAGTTTTGAATCCTGAGTTTGCGCTTTGTGCTATAGAAATAGTTTTCAAGATCCACTTTATGAGGCTTATTGTTCTTTATAACCATCATAAAGAAGATGCAGATAATATCTCATGTGTGTTCGAAGAAATTTCTTCGTGTATTATGTGTGCAGGTCATGTTTCCGGCCGCCTCGTGGTGAGGTGCAGCGCCGAAGTGACCGTGCTACCGTCTCGTAATGAACGGCGGAATTCTCCTCCAGCATCCCTGGAGGAGGATTTCTTGCCTCTTCGTTCTTGAACTCAGGTGGCTCGTCAATGCCCTTGTCTATCATGACAAGGAGTCCATCACCAGAGGAATGACTGCTTCGCCTGTTTTGCAGAGCAGCATATGTCGAAACAGGAAGCTCCTCCGGCGCCTACCTTGATCAGACAGAGGCTTTTGTCACCCCTTGGGGTCTTGGGCGTATCGTTTTCCAGGTTTCGCTGCCAGGGATGTAGCGAATGACAAGCTGATCTCTTCGCGGCAGCATCCCTTTTGCTACAGATCTTTGGCCGCAGATCTGCGTGTTGCATTGCCGGTGTTAGGACCGGTGGGTTCATCCTTTTCTTAGTCGGGATTCCCCTAGTGTGTCTCTGGCTTGTCAGCTACTTTTCGAATGTATTGTAAGCCATGTTGGCTGCGTAGTTAGATTCGAGCTTTTCGCTTGTAAGCTGCTATCTAGACAGATAAATTGTAAGTCATTTGACTCGTAATGATAAATAGCTTTTTGTATTATCTGCTGTCTCTTTACAACAAAAATACAATTTCGCATGCGTTTCGGCATATTTCGCCTTGCATGATGCTATGTAATGGTTTCGCATTTGCGATATATTAATTCGCTGATGCTTCGCTAGATCGTTCGAGATCAGATTTTCGCAGCTGTGCCATCCTGACAGATGGGCTTGTGGTTGGCCGTTGTGGATCATTCAAGATCATCTTCACAATGTTGTAATCGTAGTAGATAGTCTTTAGCAGATCAATTAAAATCGCTTTGCATATAAGTTGCTATCGTAACAGATAGGCTTAGATGATTAACTAAAATCACTTTGCATATAAGTTGCTATAGTAGCAGATAGGCTTGGGTGATCAATTAAGATCGCATTTAGACAGGCTGCTATCGTAAGAGATAGGCTTATATGATCAATTAAGATCGCATTTGTACAGGCTGCTATCGTAAGAGATAGGCTTATATGATCAATTAAGATCGCATTTGTATATGCTGCTATCGCGAGAGATATGCTTTTATGATCAATTAAGATCGCATTTTCACTGGCTGCTATCGCAAGAGATAGGCTTTTATGATCAATTAAGATCGCAATTGCATTGGCTGCTATCGTGAGAGATATGCTTAGATGATCACTTAAGATCGCATTTGCATTGGCTGCTATCGTGAGAGATAGGATTTTGTGATCACTTAAGATCGCATTTGCATTGGCTGCTATCGTGAGAGATAGGCTTAGATGATCACTTAAGATCGCATTTGCATTGGCTGCTATCGTGAGAGATAGGCTTTTATGATCAATTAAGATCGCATTGGCATTGGCTGCTATGGCGGCGAATAAACCATTGTTAACAGTAATAACAAACTGAATAGAGCAACATAAACAGCTAGAAATGTGAACTTCTCATTTGGGAGAATTCTTTTATTACAACGCTCTCATATGGGAGAGATGAGATTACAATCCTCTCATATGGGAGAGGAGATTGCGTAAATCGTAGCCACATGAGACATTAAACAACGTTATCATAGAACGTATGAAATGAGAGAAGTCAGGGATAGTACTTCTTGATCCAGCGCATGTTGACTGAACTCGGAGTTGAGATTGTGCCGTGCAACCTTCGTATGCTGCAGTAGCCACTATCGAAGACTTCTGTGACTTCGAAGGGTCCTTCCCAATTAGCTGCGAACTTTGGGTGAGTTGCTTCTCGCATACAGTGGTCAGATGCGCGCAAGACCAAGTCTCCAACTGCGAAATCTCTTCGCTGGACTGTCTTGTTGTAGGCGCGAGCGATTCTTTCCTGGTACCGCTTGTTGGTCCTTTTGGCTTGTTCTCGCTTTTCTTCCAGCAAGACTAAGTCATGATCGCGTTGATTTTCATAGAGTGCATGGAAGGCCAGCCTTGCCGAATTGACTCTAACCTCCGCAGGTACTACAGCTTCGGCCCCATAACATAGTAGAAACGGCGAGGCCCCTGTGGGTGTCCTTGGAGAAGTTCTGTAGGCCCACAGAGCTATGCTTAGAGAGTCGGCCCACTTCTTGTGGTCATCTGCGACCATCTTGCTCAATATTCTCAACAGCGTCTTGTTAGTCGCTTCGGCTTGTCCGTTTCCCTTTGGGTAATAAGGGGTAGAACATATCTGCCTGATATTGTACTCCGCTAATTTCGCAGCTACCTGGCAATTAACAAAAGGAGTACCGTTATCTGAAAGAATGGTGTTTGGGATTCCGAACCTGCATACGATGCTTTCCTGGATAAAGTAGACCACAGCCAGCGCATTTGCCGTCTTTAGTGGTATTGCTTCCACCCACTTGGTGAACAGTTCGGTTGCGGTGAGAATGAAATGGTTCCCGTGCGACGTCGGTCGGATGGGACCGATGAAGTCCAGAGCCCATGTGTGAAATGGCCATGGCGTCCCTAGTGCATGTAGATCCACAGCGGGAGCGTGCACTAGGTTCCCTTTGAATTGACATTCCTGGCAGCGTCGTACTTTGGTGCGGCAATCGACCTCCATCGTGGGCCAGAAATACCCGATTGAGAGGAGCTGCCTGCATAATTTCGCACCTCCTTGGTGTTCCACCTGATGAGAAAGGTCCATGACTTCTTGTGCCTCTCTGTCGTCTAGACATCGCAGCAAGTTTCCCTCGTGACCTCTTCGCCAAAGTAGGTTTTCCTGTACCACATATCGAGACGCTTTTCTTTTCAATTTTTCGGCTTCCTTTCTCGATTCAGGCACGGTGCCCTGGGTGAGGAAATCGAACAGTGGCTTCCTCCAGTCCGTGTCGTCATCGGTTAGGGCGACGAGTAGAGAATCTTTGATTAGTGCGCAACTTTCGCACTTCCCTTGTATCAGGGCTGCAGCTGTTGACATGTCTGGCCAATGAATGCCATATCTCTGAGCCTTTCTGTAGATTGACACCTCGCTTTCTCCGCAAGCGTGTTGGTGAATCTTTTCTAACAGCTGTTGTCCCTCTTGCTCGGAGACACATCGCATGAGTATTCCCCCAGGACCCTTGTAGTAAAGGGTGTTGTCGTGGATGCAGTATCCTTTTGTGAGTGCCCAGCTTTCGTTGCTGGTGCCCTTCGCAATAGCTTGCAAGATTGGCTTTCGCCAGTCTGCGTCATCCATGTGTTCGTCGTCGCACGCATCTTCTGTCAATGCCGACGATGTTCGCACTTCGATGGAAATCCTTGCGGGGCACTTGTCTATGCTGACCTTAGATCCCAAGGTTGCTAAGGCGTCTGCGTGCCTGTTGTCTGCTCGGGGCTTATGCTCGTACTTCACATCGCAGAATTGTTGCATCAGCTTCTGTACTAAGGTGCGATAAGACAGGAGGTTGATCTCCTTCAAACCATATTCGCCCGAGGCTTGCTTAACAATCAGCTTGGAATCTCCCATGACTGTTAAGTTGCTCACTTCCAAAGCTTTCGCCGCACGGAGCCCCACAATGAGAGCCTCGTATTCCGCTTCGTTGTTTGTGACTGCGAAGTTGAGCTTTGCGGACATCTGTATGACTTCCCCATCTGGCTTTGTCAAGACTATCCCAATGCCTCCGCCTTTCCGGGTTGACGAACCGTCGAAGTGGAGAGTCCAATAGGGTACGTCGATTGCGTAGATCTCAGGGCCTTCGAGCTCTTCTTCGATCACGGGCTCATGGCTGTTATCGGGGAACTGTGCCAACAGATCTGCTACCGCCTGCGACTTGATCGCTCGTGGTCGCATGCATGTGATATCGTATTGGGAAATGGTCATGTACCATTTCGCCAGTCTTCCTCCCGGAGTAGTGTGAGTTAGCAAGTATCTTATGGGGTCGCTCTTGGTGACCACTACTACTTTGTGTGATGCAAAATAGTGCTTCAACTTTTCTATCACAAAGAATAAGGCAAGGCAATGACGTTCGATGTCTGTGTACCTTGATTCAGCTGGCTGCACGATGCGGGAGATGTAGTAGATAGGCCTCTCTTGGCCTTCATACTCTTGAGCCAAGAGCGCTCCTATAGATCTCCTTGTAGATGTCAGGTATAGCAGAAGCGGTGATCCCAGTTGAGGCGCGATCATTATCTTTGAGGACGTGAGTAAATCCTTCAGCTTTTCGAATGCGGTTTCGTGCTCCGGAGCCCAGTTGTACGCGGCGTCCTTCTTGAGGAGAGTGCTGAAACAGCATGTGATTTCGGCAATTGCTGGGATGAATCTCCGCAGATAGGATAGCTTTCCTAAAAATGTCTTCAATTCACTCTGATTATGGGGCGGCGTCATGCCAGTGATAGCTGATACTTTCGCGGGGTCGGGCTCTATCCCTTGGCGATGAACCACGCATCCCAAGAATTTCCCTGATGTCACCCCGAACGCGCATTTCATGGGATTCATCTTCAGTTGAAAGCGCCTGCATCTATTGAACACCTTTCGCAGATCTGCGAGGTGGTCTGCCTCGTGCTTGGATTTAACCACCAGGTCATCCACATAGAATTCCACCTCTTTGTGCATCATGTCGTGGAATAGAGCCATCATGGCCCGCTGATAGGTCGCGCCCGCGTTCTTAAGACCGAACGGCATCACCGTGTAGTTGAATACCCCTACAGGAGTGATGAATGCTGTTTTCCGCGCATCTTCGGGATCCATCTTGATTTGGTTGTATCCGCTGAAGCCGTCCATGAAACTGAACATGCGATGACCCGCTGTCGAATCGATAAGCAAATCGATGTTGGGCAGTGGGAAATCGTCCTTAGGGCAGAAGCGATTGAGATCTCGGAAGTCCACGCAGATGCGGAGCTGTCCGTTCTTCTTCACCACTGGCACGATGTTGGCCAGCCATGTGGGATGATGATTCGGCTCTATGAACTTGGCATCTAGGAGTTTGACAATCTCCTGCTTGATCTTGACGTTAAGCTCCGGCCTGAAGCTCCTCGTGCTCTGCTTGACCGGTTTAGACCCGGGGATGATGTCTAAACGGTGCATGGTGATGCTTGTATCCAGACCTGGCATCTCATCATACTCCCATGCGAATACGTCCTTGTATTCAGTTAGGAGCTGTAGCAGCCCTTGTTCTTCTTCGCTTGTGAGATCTGCGCTCAGGAAGACTGGCCTTTTCTTTTCCTCGTCCGGGCAGAGGAATACTTCCTTTAGCTCTTGCTTTTGCGGTCTTGGCCTGTCTTCCATGCATTCAGGCGCTTCTTTGAGTTTCTCGTCTGGAGCGCCCTGTGTTGGCTCTTCCGTCAGCGCAATTTGCTCGATTTGATTGATTTGCCCAGGGATATCCCCATGCCCGCGTGAGGACATCCCCGCGCACCTTCATATGCGGTAGCATTTCTTCCCATTGGCGTAGAAGCTCTCTATCTCCTTGCCCTCGGGGTCATGCTTTGCGATCCTCTTCAGAGTATACACGTTCTTTCGATGATATGCGATACGCGGCGCCTCCTCGCGTGTAGGCGGCTTTTCCTTGGCATCTTCCCTTGTCACCATTACTCCTGCAGGCGACTGGTCCTTGATGTCCTCCCAGAGAGGCAAAGGAGTAGGGTTGAATGGCCCGGGTGTTTGCTCGTCTGCCATCTCGGTGAACCACACCGCCTCGCTGAGATGTGCTTCGTCCAAGTTGAACGGTTTTGTCGAAGCCGGTATCTCGACTATTCTGTCGTTCCAGATAGCTTTCATAACCTGGTGAGCCGTCGAAGGGACTGCGTCGAAGCGATGAATCCAGGCTCGACCTATAATCATGTGGTATGTGGTGTTCGCGTCTATGACATAGAACTTTGCTGAGCACTTGATTTTGCCAATCTGAACGCCCAGGCGGATCCATCCGATCGTCATTCTAGAGTCACTGCCGAATCCCACCAGCGGAGATGGACGCCTGACTACCTTATGTTCGGGGATCCCTGCTAGCCTCAGTGTGTGGAGCGGAACGACGTTGACCGCTGCTCCTCCATCGACGAACGCTCGTTTGAACTCGACGCCATTGATGATGGCGGTCACGTACAGAGGTCTCTGGTGACTCGCATCCGTCTTCTTGTCGCTGGCAGAAAAGGTCATAATCTTTTCCGTAGAGCGGGATGCCCTAATGACTTTCCCGTTGGAGATTACAAGGTCCTCCTCGTAGTCCTCTGCTATTCTCAAAATCGCTTTCGTCATATCAGTCCGGCACTTCTCGGAGAAATTCATCTCATCGAAGAATTTGCTGAAGCCGTGCGACCCTTTCATGCGGTCGGCACGTTCATCCTTTGTGTCTATGCTATAGTCTTCATCCTCATGGACCTCAGCGACGATGGGCAAGCCATCCTCTGCGACTTCTTCCACGTCGACGATCGAGATCATGGCGACCTCTTTGCCCTTCGAGCCCGATTCCGCATGCGCGGGAAGCGGGTTGTTGCGCACGTCCTTCCGGTGATCGCTAACGATGAGCTCGCCGTTCTTCATCTTCTGATCGAACGCGAACCTGAGTTTCTTGCACTCGGCGGTGGGATGCAAGACCTTGCCATGGTACTCGCACCACTTAGGGTCCCTCACCATCTCCTTGGAGGGTGTTTTCTCGAGCGGTGGTAGGACGCCGTCCTTACGCCACTGTCTGCAGAGGTCGCTTGCTTCCTCTACCGAGCATGGCAGGGGCGGTACATCGAAGTTCGCAACCTTTGCTTGTTTCTGGGGCGAAACTGTATTGACCTCAGCTTCGCGTCCCCGCTTGTAGCTAAACCTCCCGATCTTGTAAGTGGTGCCGCTCGCAGGTCGCTCTGGAGCGCTCTTCTTTTTCTGTCTCTCGACTATGGGCTCGATGTTCTTCGTGCATTCGATTAGCTTTCAAAACGTAGGTGTTTGCAAATTGATGAGCATACCTTTGTATTCATCTCGCATGCACTGCAGGCATATCTCTACGAGCCGGCTTTCGGGCATTGGATCTTTGCACTCCAAGGATTTCGCCCTGAATTTCTTGATGAAAGTGATTCCGTCCTCTTCACGCTTCTGGTACATCCGTGAGAGATGGATCATCGTCACCTTTTCTTCCATCTGGAAGAACTTGGTGTAGAACTTCTGGACCATGTCGTCCCAAGTCTTCACGGATCCGGCCTCCAATGTTCGGTACCATTTGTATGCCACGTTCCCAAGAGACTTTGGGAACTCTCGCATCAGCAGTTTGGGATCAGCTCCGTACGGACCCATGACATCAATGAAACGCATGACATGCTCATGAGCGTTTCCGTTGACATCTTCGAACTTATCCCATTTAGGAGCCTTGTACCCCGCCGGGTTAGGCATGAGATAGATTTCCCGTGGAATGGGTGGATCGTTGTCTAGCTTTGGGATAATGGTATCCGCGAAGGACTGATGGGCTAGAATAGTGTCCACGCGCTTCTGCAAAGACGTCATGCATTCTGGAATGCTCCCCTCAGCAGCTGACGGAGGGGTTGCCGTAGGCGGTGGCGACACATACGCCGCTGGAGGATTGGGAGTATACTGACTACCTGCATTTCCCCAGATCGTCGTTGGGGGAGGTAAAGGGTACTGCAAAGTTGGGTTGGACACCAGAGCCGAGGGTTGAGGAGCGTGAGCGGCAGGAGGCAGCATTCGTGCCGTCGATCCCTGAACCGAAGGCAGCTGCGTAGCCGGCGGTGGAGTCTGCAGATGAGGGTTGGGAGGTGCGGTTGACACTCCCAATCCTGGAGCGGTAGGGGCTCCCCCTCCCTGAGAGATAGCGGCGGCGGCTGAAAGGTTTGGCGCAAGGGTACCCAGAACGGCCAAGATTTGTTCTAATTGCGCAGATTGAGCCTTGACAGCTTTCGCCTGACTTTGGACAGTGGCGTCCAAGGACTCTAACGTCGGTGCCTCGCCGGGAGTCGTTGGAGTACGGCGGGTCTCGTCTCCCGAGGGAGTTTCGGTGGAGGGCGATCGGTTGCTGACATCATCTTCCTGAGACATGGTTGCTTTTGTTGGTAAGTTCACGTCGGGTTCACCAAAATGTGCACAAGAGATTCCGGCGGGGAGACCTCCGTGTGCACCGTGTGTAGTGGATCAAGGATCGCACAGGAAGAGTGGGGTTGTGTGTAGGGAGAGAGTAAGGCAGTAGCAATGTCTGAGAGAGAGACAGAGGTTTGGCAGAGCTTCCGCGTATGGCCGTGTGTTCTCCTTTGTATGGAAAGGTTGGCGATCTATATATACTGGAGAACGTAACCGTTGTAGTGTGGTTAATGCGCCCATTGATGGCGGCTTAATTAGCTTAACCATAACGGCACGTTCGCCCGAGTATATAGGGACCGTTACAGCACGTGGTGCGCGAATACCGGAACCGTTACGGGGTTGACCGGGTTTGACCGGATTAACCGGGTTTATGGAGCTCGTGCCATAAATCTCTCAAAACAGTTACTAAAGGTCGCGCGCGGGCTTGGCTCGCACGCGACAGGGCTTACTCTAGCCTCCAAACCACAAGTCCCTACAAGTCCCGTGCGGTGGTATGCGAGGGCTCTGTCTCGCAGCCCCCACATGGATCAGCTCGGCTGGTGATCCAGTGTGTGTGGAGCACAATATGGTGTGCTGGATGGCTGCCACGTGGCCAAGATCTGTCAGCTCAGAAAGCAGTATCTACACTATATACACACTCTCAGGGGGAGTTTTCTGCAAACTCTCTGAATTTGATTTACCCTCTCTCTTTCATATGCTTGATTTGTTGTTGTTAGATGATGAAAGACAAATTTTTCTAACATGTTTTAATGATAATATATCATCTGTTTAACCATGATAATGCAGGAAATTTTGTTTCTAAGTCTTGCAGGATTGTTTCCTAAACTGAATTGCTGCAGATTTGGAAATACTTGGACACTTTGATCCTGTGATCAATCAGACGTGTATGATAGCTTCTCATGGTGTTTAAATGAAAGATTACAACAAGATATCTGAAGATTGTGATCATCCACCCTTGGAGAAGATTTCAAAATTGTCAAACTCTGTTGCCTACAAAATAGGAAGGTTGTTGCTGAAAATCTGGGAAGATTTGCAGAGCTGTGTGAAGTTTAAATAGAGCTCAAACTCGAAGCAACAAGATACAACACTCAACGGGAAAAAACAGAGAAAGAATTCTGAATTGACAGACATCAAAGAAGTTCATCAATTCTTCCAATCTATTGAAAGAAGTTCACTGCATTTTCAATGCAGTTTTCTACTTTTAGTGTTCTTCTGTACTGAGCTGTATTGGTAAATCATTTTTGTATTATCTCTACATCTATTCTCAAGGATTGTTCAAGTTGAACAATAGAGAATTCTTAGTTAATCAGTTAGCTAGAGCAGGTACTAGACAGGTTAGGGAAAATCACAAGATGTAACAGAGTAAGGGAACTCTCTGGGCTTGAGTTCTAGGGCTTAGCTTTTGATTAATAAGAATTGAGTTGAAAATCCTGCAGGGATCTAATCCCTGAGGTAGAGACGTAGGTCCAAGTGGACTGAACTCTATAAATCACTTGTCTTCTGCATTTTCAGTTCATTCCTTTTCATAGCTTTTGTAGCACACAAAAACTGTTTATTTTTTCAAGGGTTTGAACTTGTTTTCAAGGCCTTGAAAAAGGCATACTTTCTTTAACTATGTCTGCATTCTTTTCAAAGGCTTGAACTAGCCTTCAAGGCCTTGAACTCCATTGTTTGCACCAGTTTTCTTCTTCCCAGCAAGTTTTGCAAAAAGTTGGCATACTCTATTCAATCCCCCCTTCTATAGTATCTTAGCTGCATAAACATCTACTTACTCACACTTTCATTTCTGAATTTGAAGTTACGTTTATTTTGTTACCCAAGGTGGGTGTGGTTACTTCAGGGGATGGCATGATCCTCCTATGTGTGGAAGATCGAAGAAAATCATCCAAGGCTTGTTGGTCAAACATCCGAAGTTGGAAGTTGAGACGAAACGTCTTCAGAAGTTGGTGTATATGTTGCTCGGTGTTGTAGTTATTAATGTAGAATTTGCCAAAAAGATTGAAGAATGTAGGTTGAATGTAACGAATCAATTTGATTTAAATGAACTGCATTTGACCATTCTTTTTCATTTGTAGTATACCCACTACAGTATGTACAATATACTGCAGTATGAAAACAGATCAAACAACTTGACAGAATAAAAAATGTATTTCATCTATTGATGTTGGAAAATTATACCAAATAAGTTTCAACATGACCAATTGATACCTGATTTTCAAAACGCTAAAATAAACACTTTTGATACCCAAAACTAAACCTGCTTTTCCTCTTCAAAAAGTAACACTTAACAATATCCGCAACCTCTCCACAAAGACAAAATCTACCAGCCATAACAACTTTCTTCTCAATTATCACCCTTCAATTTCTTGTGAGAAGTGTTGCAGGGCCAATCCTCTTATATAGGGGTCCCCAAATATTCGTAACACCTACCCAACGACCACTTAAAACGTTCATTTTTTTTAATTTAAGGTTGCAATTACGCTTTTTCCCTTCATTAGTTGTAAGAAAAGACAATAATACCCTCATTAACTGCCACGTCACTCATGGCAACGGTACCAATTTCACGCCGTCTGAAAAATGGAGCGCGATGTATGAAAATAGTAAACTGCGTGCACTTAAGTGTCAATTCTGAAACTGTGTGAACTTAAGTGTCTAAAATGTCAAACTTCATGGTAGTTAATTGTGAGAAAAGACAATAATAACCTCGTTAACTGTCACGTCACTCACGGCAACGGAACCAATTTTGCGCCGTTAGGAAAACTGGTGCGCATGTCCGTAAATAGCAAACGGCGTGGACTTAAGTGTCTATTTTAAAACTGTTTGTACTTAAGTGTGCGAAATGGCAAATTACAAAGTAGTTAAGTGTCAAAAGTTCAATATTTTACCTTTATTTCCTTTTCCAAACCAAGCAAGCAAGTATTTTTTTTTTTTTTTTTTAACAAAAAAAAAGGTATGGTACCCGTTAATTCTTGTCTCATCCTCGCTCGAATCAGAGTGGAATCATGTTAAGCTGCCGTCTTGCCTTTCCCAAGTCCCAACTCCCATCCACAAAAACAAGCACCGAATTTGGCATTTTTGGACGAGTAGATGCATCATCTTCTTTCGCATCTCCTGCCCATTTCGCTCCTCCTCCTGCTGTCTGAAACCCAAAAAAATCAGAACTGAGGTTGCATTATTTTGGGATACTATCAAATCTTTCGTTTTGGTTTGCAGTTAGTAAACCTTTTAGTAATTTTAATAGTTCGTACATAACCACTTCTCTACCACCCACCATAAGCTGTGTTTGCCAATTCTCCGGATAGACAAATGGGTATTGTCAAGGGCTTGTATAATTCCCAGAATTTTGGTCTGTGCAGAGCCATAGAATCGAGAAAATCCAGACACAGAACCCAGAAACAAGGTTCTCTGAGCTTTCATTCTTCGGAAAACCAAGAACTTCTTCGCCATCAATTTGGTATCTTGAGGTTTAATGGAGCTGCTCAGAGTCAATCTTGTCTCAACCTAAGGGTGAAATCAGTGCTCAGCCTTGATGAAGTAGTTGGGACTGATGAAATTGCTGGTGTCAACAACAGTGGCTATTATGACGCAATTGTAATTGGGTCAGGGATTGGAGGGTTGGTTGCAGCCACACAGCTGGCTGTGAAGGGAGCTAGGGTTTTGGTGCTGGAGAAGTATGTGATTCCAGGTGGTAGTTCAGGGTTCTACGAGAGAGATGGTTATACATTCGATGTAGGTTCATCTGTGATGTTTGGTTTCAGTGACAAGGTCAGCTTGCTAGCCATTTAATTAAGTTTCTCTCATTGCAGCATCGTCACAAATCTTCATATTAATTCCCTGTTTTTAAAGTTTGACATTTTCCTTCATTGATGAGAAATTGCGACATCAGTCACAATACCTCTTATTGGTCGAGTCGATAAAAATGGCTTTAGAGTTGAGACCCTGTCTAGGCTGTAATAACTTTTTTAGGTTTAGGCTTCTCTGAAGGTTAAGAACCTTTTCGCTAAGTGATCATTGTGATATGTTGTTTTGGGGAGAATATTCTTTGTTATATAGTATTCATACGCCATCCAGTAGTAAGATTATCCATGTAACAGAAGATTACTTTCCCTTGCTTTTAAGGAAGAGAACTACTAGCAGCATCCTAAATGCTTGATTAAAGAGGCATAGTCTCTTTAAAGCAGAATTCACTTAAACAAAATGATCTAATTTGCTAAGTTTGATGATAAAATAAGTGCAGGTCTGTTTTGGCTAGAGCGCATCCTGAGCATAAAGTATGTAACTTGTAGATGAGGATATGGCACGACAAAGGCCCACAGCATTTGGACATTTTTTTCAAGTACATCAGTTATAGGAAATCCTATTGTAACCTGCACTAAGAGGGTTTGAACCCGTCGGGGTTTTATATGATCTACCACTGAGCTAGCACGCCTGTGCGATTGTTAAATTGTTTGTTTCTTTAACACATTTCCTTGTGTATCCACAGGGAAATCTAAATCTGATTACTCAATCATTGGCAGCTGTTGGGTGTAAAATGCAAGTAATACCTGATCCAACTACTGTTCATTTTCATCTACCAAACCGTCTTTCTGTTAGAGTACACAAGGAGTACAATGAGTTCCTAGAAGAGCTTATAGGAAAATTTCCACAAGAAAAGGAAGGGATTCTGAAATTCTATGGTGAATGCTGGAAGGTCGGTGTGAACAGCAATAACTGTAGCTACTCAGTGTTTTTACCTATACTTGAGAGGCAAGATTGGACTAAGAATTCATGTGCATATTTGTAGATTTTCAATGCCTTAAACTCATTGGAGTTGAAGTCACTAGAGGAGCCCATATACCTTTTTGGACAGTTTTTTAAGAAGCCCCTTGAATGCTTAACACTTGGTAAGTTCTTCTACTTGTTTAGTTCTTGCTGATTTAACTGAGAATATTTTCTCTGTTGCAAAGCCTGGCCTGTATAGTGATTTAGGTGGTGCAAGACACAGTTTATGGTACTTAGTTGAATGAATTAGAATTATCTTCGTTCTATGTTTCCTAGAAACCCCCAAAAGGTCACACTGCATGATTTATCGTCCCAATTACCACGTTGTGTGATATATACAAGAAAACCCAATTTATATTAATTGCAACATCTTTGAACAGTATAGCGTGAGAAAACATTTCATGCTGAGTTACTTACACTAGGAATATCTTGTAAAGGAAACTTCAAACTTCTCGAATGTCATTAATTTTGTACATCTGAAAAGTTAAATGAGAACAAAAAGAGATAAATATCTTTAGTGGTAAGTTAGAACTGATATTAATTATACGTGCCACGATTCTCATCTATGGTTACGAACATAATTATATTTAATTGTGAATCTCTTATCTTCTATTCTTTCGTGTGTCATAGTTTGTATACCTCAGTGTTCTACTGGTCGGCCATATAAGTCAAAACATTTTGTTTCAGAATTTATCTCATGTGCTGTTGGTTCACTCTGCAGCTTATTATATACCCCAAAATGCTGGGGACATAGCGCGGAAGTTCATAAAGGATCCTGAACTATTATCCTTCATTGATGCAGAGGTGGGAAATTTTGTGATCAGTTCGGATACTTTTTATCTTGTTGAATTTTTTAGGATCATCATTTTGTTCACAGATAATCTTACAAGAAAGCATTTATTGCAATTTCAGTGTTTCATAGTGAGTACTGTTAATGCTTTGCAGACACCAATGATAAACGCGGGCATGGTAATTATCTGTCTTCTATGGGCTTCTTGTTGCCCCTCCGTATCATTTGATGTTCCTCACCATAAGTCATTGTCTTCTAGGTTCTGTGTGACAGGCATTTTGGTGGTATTAACTATCCTGTTGGTGGTGTTGGTGGAATTGCAAAATCTTTAGCAGAAGGCTTGGTTAATCAAGGAAGTGAAATACTTTACAAGGCAAATGTGAAGAACATTATACTCAGCAATGGGAAAGCTGTAAGTTTATGTAGATCTTAACAAGCTGCTAACTTTCTGTAGATAGTCAGAAGCAAAATTTGATTTTCATCTCATATTATTAATCAGCATTTTACAGGTAGGAGTGAGCCTGTCAGATGGAAGAGAATTCTTCGCCAAGACTGTAGTGTCAAACGCTACTAGATGGGATACGTTTGGTTAGTCTATTCAAAGCTCTTTATATCATAATAAACTTTTGCCAGAAGTAATGGTTTGGTTTTGTAGAGGCGACTTTATAGTGTTTGTAAGTCTCCAGCTTGTGACTTATTTTAAATTGCATTTCTTTGTTACAGAAAAGCTTTTGAAGACAGGAGATCTTCCTAAAGAAGAAAAAAACTTCCAAAAACTGTATGTAAAGGCCCCTTCTTTTCTTTCAATTCACATGGGTGTAAAAGCTGATGTTTTGCCACCCGATACGGATTGCCATCATTTTGTGCTTGAGGTACTTGATTTCTCATATAATTCGCTTGTTAAGTAGACTTTTGACTGCGTGATCCATCCTGTAATATTTAAGTCGTAATCATATAGAATGAATGGACGAGTTTGGAGGAACCATATGGAAGCATTTTTCTGAGCATTCCAACAATTCTTGATTCATCATTGGCCCCAGAAGGGCGGCATATTCTTCACATTTTTACAACTGCTTCTATAGAAGACTTTGAGGTACATTTGCTTAATAATCCCCGGCATCCATTTTGCACATTCATTTTCTTCTGATCAAGAGATTTATCTGTTTTCTCTTAAACTGTGCTAGGGGCTGTCTCGAGAGGCTTATGATGCAAAGAAAGAGCTCATTGCTGATAAAATCATTAGCAGATTGGAGAATAAACTGTTTCCTGGACTTAAATCTTCGATTGTATTCAAGGAGGTACACTCGTCATATTCTCAAATGCTTGAAGTGTAACTTGTGATGTTTTCAAATGCATCCGCGGTTCAACTTCAATCTGAAGTCAAAAGAGATTGTTGTAGCAGTTAGATATACACTGAAGGTTCCAGCAGCACTTCAAGAACTTGCAAGATCATTTGTCAAACGGCTCACAAATTTGATTGATTTTGTCATTCTGTTGCTAGGTCAAATCCATTAAGATCATGTAATTTTTTAAACTCCAGGTGGGAACACCAAAGACTCACCGGAGATACCTGGCTCGTGTTAATGGTACCTATGGACCGATGCCACGCAATATTCCCAAAGGGCTACTGGGGATGCCATTCAATACAACTGTGAGTTTCAAGTGTTTTCTCTCTCAAGTGAAATGGCATAGAAAATAGATGCTTACAATTGCTGAATAGCGCGTTTGATTGACACAATATTCGTGTGGAATTTGCAGGCTGTAGATGGTTTATATTGTGTGGGAGATAGTTGCTTTCCAGGTCAAGGTGTGATAGCTGTAGCCTTCTCAGGAGTAATGTGTGCTCACCGTGTTGCTGCCGATATTGGTAAGAACTGTTAATCAAGTATGGTCTCATATGAAAGCACTTCCAGGTTTATTCTTAGACCTGCATTGTTGACAAATTCGTTGTTGCTGTAGGGAATGTTTTTCACCTTCCTCAAGCTTTCCTTAGGTAGCCTTGATAGTACTACACCTAAAATGTGTAGACCATATCTCTTATCACACCTTCCCACATACGAAGAGACTCCATGAATCAAATGTCTGAGAAAATTTATCATTTAGGAGAAATGATGCAAGATTGAAAATGTTGTTACTCATTTCGGTGACACTGTCGATATATCCAGAAACGGGAAAGGGTTCCATCCTGTTTTCCCATTTCTGTATATTTTAGTTTCAGCTGTCACTTACATGTCTGATCCAAGCTACTTTCTCACCGTTTTAATGTTTTTTTCCCTTCTATTTTTCGTTCGTTTATCCAGGGCTTGAGAAGAAGTCACCAGTGTTGGATTCTGCTCTTCTTGGATTACTTAGTTGGTTAAGGACATTAGCATAACCCATATTTCAAAGAAATATAATTGTCATGTGGAAGGGAACCACAGTTTGCATTTCCAAATAGGCCGTCCCTTGTAAATTGCGGCATGAAACTCATGAAAGTGCGTCCTTTATATTACGACTCATTTGAGTCACGTTGCAGCTTGCTTAAAAATGCGCAGTTATAATTTTTAGCTTATTATCAGATGCCTGGTTCATCTGAAGCCAGAGCGGTGCGTGCAAGTTGGAGGGAGTAATCCGATGTATCTCTATCCACCATGCCCTCCTAGGAATTACAGAACTCCGTCGCACCAATCTTCTTAAACTTACTATCACCCATTATTTACAAATTCTATCAGCCTCTTCTATTTATACTCTAGGAGAAAGCATGACCAATTACTATATTGCGACGCCCCACGTAGTGGGATTGAAATATAAAATTAAAAAGTGGATAAAGAGTGGTCCCAGGTGAAAGAAACAAACCGAACTTATCTTTCCAACTCAAAGAGTACCAGTCTGTCCCAACTCTTTCTTCCTAATTTGACTTTTGTTACTATTCACTGGGTCACTTTGACCCGGTGATTAGTGGTGCGAATTCGGTTCGGTTCAACCGAGAATCGAACCGAAACCGATAGATTTGAACCAGACCGGAGGGACCGAGGACCGAACCGGACCCGGTAGTATACCGGGTACGGTTCGGTTTCTCAGATATACGGAATCGGAACCGGAACCGGCCCGGAACCGTTACAAACCAACGGCAATTTTTTTAAAAATTTTAGAACGTTGTGACTTGTCACATCCGGACCAGTGACCGTCTGGCACTAACGGCCGGATTTTTTTTTTGGTTTTTTTTTTTACTTTTTTTTTTTTTTAACAATTATACCCCCCCCCCCCCCCCTCCCCTCACTTCCACAATTTTTTTCACACTTCCTCATCAAACACTCGTCATATTTCTCACAATTCTTCACTCTCAATTCATCATACTCTCTCCAATTTCTTCATCTTTACTCTCTCAAAATCCTTATACACCCTCAAAGTTACAAAAATCCTCCAACTTCCTTTAGTTCTCGACGGCTAAGTTCTGATCTTCAACATTCGACAAGCAATGTAACACCCCCAAAATGATCAAGCCGGAGGCCCGGGGGGTGTCACTCCATACCCGAGACAAAGCCCGGATACAAGGACATTTAAAAGTGGATCTCAAGCAAACTAAATTAAATGTTAAACAATAGAATTTATTACAACTCCAAAGCTGTCTCAAACGTGGGCGCTTAACAAACTAGTGTGTTATAATCTAACAAAAGAGTTCTACTTTTATTGAAATTAAAAATTACTAATTTTCTAGGTGATGAACCGCGTCCCCCGCTAAGCCAAATACTCACCACCTGGACCTGTGGTGCAGAAATAAAAAGAAACACCACAGTACAAAAATCAGCATAAAAATACTGGCAAGCAAACACCCAAGCATGTAAAATGATGATGAGGCAGTTATAAAAACAATGACCATTTTTGCGAGTATGAGTTCAACTTTAAACACAGCGGAAGTTTGAATTTGACACTTGTAAGAAAACATGAGAGTTTACAGTTCGCAAATTCGAGTTCAATACTCAAGTTGGGAAATCCCAAATTTCATACTCATTCTTTTTCCCATTAATAACCATTAATTCCAAAAGATCACAATTTCATTTAGTTGATACGGGGAAAGAACCAATCTCTTCGCAAGCATCCAAGACCTTAAGTGTCGACACCCCCTTACAGACTTCTTGCGGTCAGAAGGGTGAGTACAAGGAGCGATCCGGGGCCTTGCAACCGGATTAAATACAATTAATTGGTCGGGTATAACCCGACCAAGCCCAATAGTAACCATGAGACAATCCCGCACAGCTCTTCCACTTTACGTTATCGGGAATTGTTAACTTATTAAGTTATTTTCAAGAAAGGCATTTACAAGTAAAATTGGATGTTTAAATGACACATAAACACATAGCACGTAATCCATTTTGAGACATGTAAAAAGAAATCATTTGACACGAAGGGAGTTAGGCACACTAGGCCTGGCATGTTTACTCACCTCGTTTGCAAGCGATTATGGCGACTCAATCGTAGTACTCAACGTATGCGTCGTCGGTGAAATCGTCGCCTACAAGTTAACAATACTCTAATTAAATTACAATTTCTTAGTAATAAAAATACTAAGCTATATTATATGCACATGACACCCAATGGTTTAGGGTTCTAAAACCAACCCAACATCCCCCTTATTTCATACTTCAAAACCAATCGCAAAACCTTATTCCAAAATCCTCTAACCTAAAGCATACATAACCTATCATAACTCCACCAATTTATTACTCCAGTTTCCCAAACATATCATGGCTCAAAAACAGTTTCATTAGATTCAAAACATTCGAAATAATAAGTTTAGCCTCAAACGGATCTTAATTTCGATTCCTGAATCAAAAGTTACACTAGTTTCAAGTTTCCAATTTCACTCAAAATACCCATACGGGAATTATCAATTTCCATGAAACTTTTCTCCCAAGCATCTAGTTCATCTTACATTCATACGAAACCTAATATAACATGATTCCCAACATCAAATGAGATTGTTACCCACATACTATGATCATCCAATCACCCAAATTGCTTAATCAAACTTCTCCTCCAAACTAGGGTTTTTCCCATCACCCATGAACATGATAAACCCTAACACTTGATTACTAATCCTACGATTTCATGAATGATGAAACTAACGATGTAAATCTGAAAATTCGCGATAAAGAACCGAAATTACTAATTGATCAAGACTTACAATAGGAGGAGATAAATCGAAACGATTGAGAGGCAGAGATTGAAGCTTGCTAGCGGAGATGATGACGATAAATCTGTCGTAATCAACCGGGTCAGAACGACCCAACACTTTGATGAAAATCAAAGAAGAAAAGAGAAGAAGAAGAAGAGAAGAAGAAGAAGAAGAGAGAGAGAGATAAATCGTGAGAGATAGAGGGGGATTGAGATGATGATGATGAATTTTGAAAGAATTTGAAACTCACGTTAGTTGAGAATTTTGGGTCAAAATATGATATCAATCTGACAGAAAAGACACTTTGACACCACTAGTTTAGGTAAAAAGACAAACACCTCCCCCCGTCAATTAAAAGACACTAAAACTTAAGATAAAAGTCACAAAGACTCTCAAATGCTAGCAAACATTTATAATTAACTTCCAACATTCAAATTTGGCGCCCAACACATATAATAATATCACAAAATATCCATAGTCACAAAACGGGGTATTTCAAGCAACGTTCTTCAATCTTCGACAAACAACGCATATTCAATCTTCGACGTTTCGCTTCACCTCCAAGAATTATTCTTGGAGTTTGTAAGTTTTATTTTTTGTTGTTTGCTATTTGATTGTGTTCTTATTTGTGCTTTATTTGTAAAACTTTATTTTTTTCATCAAATTTCTATAAGAAAAAAATGGCTTCTTCTTCTCATGTTGATGAACAAAACAACGATTACGTACCCGTAATCGACATGACTATTGAAGATGAAATGGACCTTTTATTTAGCGATGGTGCCGCTAATGATTTCGGTGGTATAGAGGAAAATGATCCGAATTTAGGTCGTAATAAAAGAACACGTAAGGGGGAAAAAACTAAAAAAAACTCCGTTTGGGAACATATGGATAAAACACCCGATGGCTTAGACGACAAAGGTAAACAAAAATTTAGGGCCGTTTGCAAACATTGTCAAGCAAGTTTTGTATTAGATGCCACCGGTGGATTAGGATCAATGAGAAAACATTTACAAAATAAACACAACTTTTGAAACATACACCCGCCGTAGGCGACACGATGCTCCAAACCCAACTAGGATTCGACGCACACGGCAACGTAGTTACTTTTGTCTACGATGAAAATAGGGCAATAAGAGCATTATTTCATTATATCGCCGCCACCGAAAGACCTCTTAATATGACCGACGACGTAGAGTTTGACACATTAGTAGACACACTATTAGGAAAAATATAATTGAAATATATAGTGAAATTAGAATTTAAAAAACTTTGCATAATTTCCGCTTTCCTCTCACTATATATTTCAATTATATTTTTCCTAATAGTGTGTCTACTAATATGCTTATAACTCGGGCAAAAGGCGGTTTGTATTACAATTATATTAAGAACACGTCTTCTTAAATATAATTGTATTACAATTATATTTTACAAACCGCTTTTTGCCCG
The DNA here is from genome assembly GCA_023055425.1 of Linanthus parryae. Taxonomy (NCBI): domain Eukaryota; kingdom Viridiplantae; phylum Streptophyta; class Magnoliopsida; order Ericales; family Polemoniaceae; genus Linanthus; species Linanthus parryae. The sequence continues at coordinate 85,182,419 of JALGPY010000008.1, read as the reverse complement.
AGTTATAAGCATATTCGTTTTATTAATGGAACCCTAACCCTAGTTTTATTAATGGAACCCTAACCCTAATCATAACTGGAACCGAACCGAAACCGAACCGGTGAACCAACCGGTTCCGGTTAACGGTTCCGGTTCGGTTCCAGCCGAACCAAAGTAGTCGGTTCCGGTTCAACCGAACCGAAAGCCATTGTCCAACCGAAAAACCGAACCGAAACCGACCGGTTTGGCTCCAACCGGTTCGGTTCTGGTACGGTTCGAACCGAAATCGCACCCCTACCGGTGATTTGAATAGCAAACCGATATAATTTTTTGATAATTTTTTCATGGTGTTGTAAGAGTAAAAGTTTCTCTATAATATGGTGAAAAAATTATCAAAAACTCGTATTATTTTCCTATCCAAATCACCCGGTCAAAGTGACCCAGATACGAGTCAAAAAAGACAGATGGGAAGAAAGAGCTGGGACGGACTGGTAGTTAGAGCCATTTATGGCCAGTTATGGAATGTGGTACCGAAAGTTGTTTGAGAATATTTTTAAGAAAGCTGCTACGGTGAAATATTGATATAGTGATTTTATGTTTGGTAAAACAAACTGTTAACATGTTACGAGAGACTAAAATGATAAGATAAAATATATGATTTTTTTTCTCTTAAACCTAAGTGCATTATTGCACTTATGATGTGTATCTATTCCGTGAAGGTGATATTTTTTAAATTAGGATAAAAGACAAAAATCACCCCTTGAATTTGAGTAAATGACAAAAACATCCCTAGTCTTTGGGGAATTACTCTGTTATAATCAATTAGTTTGGGGGTGCAATCTGTCTTTTTTATGATCATTTTGCCCTTATATGTATTTTTTCTTATTTTGTTCATGTTCTTGGTGTTCTTGATATTCTTGGTCACCTTCTTAGTGTTCTTGACCACCACCAAACCACCTCCACCACCAGAACAATAACAACACCTGTACATAATTCATCACCCTCCATCACATCAAACCATCAAACACAACCAAGAACACAATCAAATACAACACAATTTCTACAAAGTAGATATCAACATTATTTGAGAATTTTTTTTTTTTCCATCAAACACACCCAATTACACATAACACACATTCATCCCCAATTGAGAATTCTCAAAAGAAAAAAAATCCCTTCATCGGTCCGCTAAAAGTAAAAACCACCCCTCGAACGCCTAGAAGGCATTCACAAATCTAGCTACCAAAGGGGGTCTCCGATTCTCACAAATCATCCAGTCCAAACCAATATGAAACGGATCCCAATTACCAATTCATATAAAAAACATAATCAAATCTTAGCTCAATTCTAATGTAGTGAAGGACTTGAGAAAAATCAATCGCGCTATTGCGACTACCCAGAACCCTTCTCATGGTTACCTGAAACTAGAAGCTTCATCGCCTTTCATCTCCTTCAAGTCTACCGGCCTCCCCAGTTCACCCACCGCCTTCACATCCACAGCACCGGTGTTCTCGTCTTCCTTGACGTCCAAATACCACTCCTTAACAACGGCGACGAAGCGGCTGGCTCTGGCTCCGGAGTGGTAGAAGAAGCAGAGATCGCCGAGGCGCGTGGACTTGAGATTCTTCTGGGCTTGCTTGTTCTTGACGCCGTCCCATTTTGATACGCCGCCGTTGGCGGCTTGGTCCTCCCACGACTACTCCCCTGCCTCCGTCATCAGCAACCATCGATCTGTTGTTTTGAGAAACAAAACCCAATTAGATCTGTTTCTAGGAATGCTTTGAATTTTGCCTACACCAAACAGATGTGGTTCTCGGCTTCGTCTCTTGTGTGGGATTGATGCTTCTGAGAGGAATTCGAACCAGAGGTGGTGGGTTGTGTGGTGATAGCAGTGGTGGTAGAGAGAGAGGATGAGAAATTCATCGGAAGAGAGGAGGAGTAGAGAGAGAAAATAGAAACTATTTAGGGTTAGAAATGAAGGGTGAGATGGTAGTTTAACTCTGTCTGTTACTCTCCGTTAGCTGCCGTCCCGCAGTAAGGGTGGTTTTTGTAATTCCCCAAAGACTAGGGATGTTTTTGTCATTTACCCAAATTCAAGGGGTGGTTTTTGTCTTTTACCCATTAAATTATAAGGTTGAAATCGATTGTAAAATAATTAATCGATAGCAGGTTTCATAACACATATTTCTCTTTCGTATAGAAAAGAAAAGCATCTCTCCCTTACTTTCTAGATGCTGCTATGCTGCAACATAAACCATCCGATAAATGGAAAATTTATTTTCTATCCAACGCACTAAACACTGCTTCCATTATTGAAAAGCAATTGTACTGGGGCAGATGCATTTCCAAACTGGACCGAAAGGAGCCCAACCACTGCTATCTGACAAAACAAAACCAACTTAAACTCTCGTAGAATTGTTATATATAAGCCACCTTTAAAGCTTTGAAAGATCGTAAATGCACCACCCTGCGCCAGGATTTCTGTATTTTCGTACATGGAGATATAGGGGTGAGATTATATCCAAACTTAGTAAGAAAAATTAATACAATTGTAAGTAGGGTTGATGATAGGGTTGATGACTTTGTGTTCTTGTGGAAAAACTAATACAATATCGACGATTCAACTGCAGAGAAAGATAGAGAAATAGTGAAGGTGGGGAATGGAAGCAGTGTGTGCCAGAGATAAGAGAGAGAGACAACTTGCGAGGGTTTCTATTGAAGAATGATATGAGCATCTTTGAAGAGGGTGAACTCTCTATGTATATATAGTCGGTAGTGAGGGTCTTTGTGGGGGGGGGTGTATGTGGCTTTATGAAGCTAATCACTGCCCCCATTAAGTGGTTGTGGCAGATATGAAGACAGATTTCTCGGAAGAATGTTACCATCAATACCTGACATGTACCTATAGGAGGGTTTGCAAGTCTTCTCTATGACACACAAGGGTCGAAGATGGGGCATCAACCACCTGCGATGAGCATTATTGCAGCCTCCAAACCACTTAATCCCCTGGTCCCCGTGCGAGCTGCAATATGTGGAGGGACCCTGTCTCATGGTTACCTTATGCTGACATGACATGATTCGGTGCACATGGAGCACAGTAAGGTAGCCAGCTGCTAATTAGTCAACGTGACTGCAGACTAGGATTACATTTTGGACTATCTACATTAGGCCCCTTGCGCATTAGCAGATATTGTGAAGCCTTATGCACATTGGGAGCTCCCTAGTCATGATGACTCAACAGGTAGCTCATCTCAATTCAATGACTTACAACAAACTAGCCTTTATGTCAGAAGTCGTGGGTTTATACCATAATGGCACGTTTGGTTCTCTGGACTATCCGGATTGGACTGGACTGGATAAAATTTTCCAGATAGAATTGGATTGGATTAGCTAACTATAATCAATAATGTGTTTGGTTTCGTGCAGTATTAATTCAGCATTAAGATAGAAATAGTCCTATCCAGCTAATACCCTCATATGAGAGTGTACTAATTTGGGGTATTAAACCTCATCTTTTCACTATTTAGTATCAGTATTAAAATAAGTCCAGAACAACCAAACACAGTATTAACTAATACCTTGACTATATTTAGTCCAGTCCCACCTAATACTGCTAATCCTAGAAAATCGAACGTACCTTAATGTACGCAACCTTTTGATTAATCCAATGGTTGGATTACATTATCGATTGGTTAATTTTGCAGACGTGGGTGGACACCATAACCACTCATTCATTTTGGGCGGCTAAAGTATAGAGGGTTTCAAAACGCCTGAGATTTGCTATAGGGTACTGAGGAGTTGGATTCCCTTTGAGTATAAAATCAATGAATCGGGGACTTGTCACTTTTTACCCAAATTAAAGTTTAAAGCAAAAAAGAAGTTGGAGAAAAAGTGTTGGAAGCAGAAAGATTCTACAAAACTTTAAGTTTCCTTCATTCTTTCTTCCCAGGGCTTGAATCAAAACAAGAATTTTGTAAAAATCTTCGAATAATGTATTCTAGACTAGAATCATGTATTCTAGTCTAGAGATCTACTACGGTTTTTAAAACTTTTTTCTTAGGTCACTTAACCGTGCACTAGGGTTAAGAAGTGTGGCCTTATTAGAATTTTCTCTTAAGGCCAACACAAAATGTACACTAGGGTTAAGAAGTGTGGGCTCCTTATAATTTTCTCTTAAGGCCAACACAAAATGTACTAGAGGATAGTGTGGCAACCCCATAGCTTCTCTTAGGTCACAGCAACTGCGCCAGCATAAAGCGATCAGGAAGCCTATCGTCGATCATAAGAGTCTAAAAGTTTCTAAAATGATCATATAAAATGAGGATACTCGAGAACTCCTTCCAGTCACCACATTAAAAGAAGTGCATATATACCCTTATGAGACACTTAGGGTCAAAATGAATTTTTCAAAAACTTTAGGTCTTGTACTTCACTCTTAGCATGACTCTACACAAGATGCGGCAGGAAGTATTGGTTGGTAGGCACATTCTAACAATGGAAATTCCTAAGGGTAAATCAAAAGAAAAAGAACATTGTGAAAATGATGAGTTTTAACATATCCATCGAAGTCTTCCATTATTTTTCAAAACAATTTACCAGCAGATAATAGTCTGAAAGTACTCCGTCACAACTTATGGATGAAGACAGTGAAATGTACTATACTCGTTAAAATTGAGAGATTGTTTCACCTTTTTAATTTACAGCTCTTCGATTGAAAAACATATTTTCCCACCCCAAGCAGATGCAGAAAACCACTTTGAAATTTATGCAAAAATAAAATGATGTGGGTTTCAAAAGGAAAAAAGACAAGATGCCACTGACTTCTAAGTCATAGATACTAAGCCAATAGACTTCCTAAGGTAGGCAAACCGTTGAGAGTCTAGGGAATTATTTAGGATATCAGCTATTTGGTCTTCAATAAGGATGTATTCCGGAGAAATTGCCTTATCCCAAAAAAAAAACGCCCTAAATAATATCAATGAGCTTAGTTCGGGAATGTTGATCATGATTTTTGAAATACATACTGCACTAGTGCTATCACAGTGAACAATCATGGTATCTTGAGAAAATCCAAAGTCTGGAAGCATTTGATGCATCCCTAGGAGTTGAGCACATCAGCTGCCTGCAGCTACATACTCAGTTGGGGTTGTGGATAAGGCAATGTTTTTTTGTTTCTTACTTTTCCAAGCAAGTAAGCAATATCCCACATAGAAACACCCGTCAGAAGCACTTTTCCTATCATCTGCATTCCCAGCCCAATCAGCATCACAATAAGAAGCCAAAGTCATAGAGGACTCATGGGGATAAAACAATCCAACGTTTATTGTACCGGAAACATAGTGAATGATAGCTTAACATCTTTCATATGGGGTTCTTTTGGTTTACCCTTAAATCTAGCACACAATCCCACACTAAAAGATATATCAGGCATACTAACAGATAACTAAAAAGACGTTTATCATGCTTCTATATCGAGTTTGGCATACACTCTTACTGTAACACCCCTATCCTAGAGGGCTGGGAAACTACACTTAGATCTCTCAGTGTAGCACCCCTGGAAATCTCTAGCGGTCAAAGTAAAGTATTTTAAAATTATGGGAAAAGTTCGAATGTTTTTTTTTTATTTCCCAATTTAGAATAGAATGGATTTTAACAAAGGACGGATAAATGACGAGATTTTGATACTCTCAAATTATTGAGGGTGAAAATAAAATTTATAAAACTTTGGGACTAATATGTAATTTTCACAAATATTTGAAAGAATAGGGAAAATCAGGAAGTTGAGGATGTGAATATAAACTCTTATGAAATAAGTTGGGAGGGGGGGGAGGTGAGATCTTGATATTCAATATAAGTTAAATCCTATAATCTACCCAAAGTTTTTCCTAAATGCAACTACCCCCCCCCAAGTGGAATTTGTATTGGTGTGACACCTCAAGGTTTGAGGCGTCACCATTCCATCAGCTATGTGTTGAATCATCAGAAACAACCAAATGTTTATAAACACACCACTTTCCGAATTTTGGCCTCTTCTTCTTCATGTATGAAGAACACCACTACCGTTGTAGCTACCTCTCCACACCTCCATTGTAAAACCTACTACTTATGTGAACACAAGACCACTTGGGAACCAAAAGCCCCATAACATCTCGAAGTACAAGGATCACGTGCATGAAGTATACTTGATAGGCCCACCCACTCTTTTGGGACGTCTAGAGAGTATAGCGGCCATGTATGCGGAGACTAAGCATGAAGCAGGACACGTGCTGAAGAGACTCGGGAGTATGGATAAGAATGAGATAGCGCGGAAGGTACAAGAAGTATTGGGAACAATTGAGGAAAATGGTGAAGCCGATATGGATCTATCCGAATCCGACTATCCTGACTCACCACAATACAATATCTCACCCCCACCATCCAACCATTATGACATCTTATTCTATCTTTTATTTCATCGCAAGTTAGAACGCTTAGGATTTGATTTAGTTTAGACATGGTTTTTAAATTGGTTTGATTTGGTAGGATGATTTTGCTTTCATGATAATACTCATGTTTTGAGGATCCGGTTTGGAATTCAATAAGTTGTGTTTTATTTAATTGGAGTTTGATTTAGAAAATTAAGTACGTCTTGAATTATGTTATTGTTGATTAGTGCATAGAAAACGTTCATAGAGTTAGAACGCGAGAACGTGGAGTTTGTGACGTTCGAATCTATGCAGCAGTGGGTATTTGGTGTAGAAGACCTGTTTAAACTCTGAATTATTTCCTCTGAATTTTTTTCCAGAAAGTAGACATGTTCAGGAATATTCCATAAAAATTTCATTCCCAAATAAATTCTGGAGACTTGGATACGAATTTCCAAAGTTCGTTGTGTAGTAGCAGAATTGCATAGTGACCATCTGTAGTATTTTTTATTTTAACCTATGTTTCAGATCTTGTATGAGCCTTAAACTTTTATGGTGATTATTAGACACATAGGTCTATACCTGGGTGAAAGCCTAGACCATTTTAAAAAATTTAAAGTCAGTTTAGTACCTGGTAAAGTTGAAGTTTCTGTTCTGGTGGTGTGTGACAGCAGCTGTGCTATTCTCTGCATAACTTGAGTTCTATAATTTATTTTGCGTTGATTCTTCTTGATTATGAAAGATGACTCAGAGGGGCATGATTTTAATGGATGAAAATATGAATACATGCTCTACAATTGATCTCACTCTCCTTCTATTTTCTCATGTGATCGATGGAAGCAAAAGAAAGAAACTTAAACAATTTTTCAATGTTTTTCCTCCAAGAGAACAAACTGTTCAAATATCTGTACAAAAAGAAGTTCACCAATTCTTTTGGCCGACTAAGATTTATCTTCTCTAAAGTAAGTTAGTAATGACATACTTTCATCAATGGTTCCAAAGTAAACATGCAACCACATTTGTTGACTTAATATTTTTCTTTTTATTTTTCTTTTCATTTTCCTTTTGTCTCACACACAAGTCATATTGAATTAAACTAGTACTAAACAAATTTTAGTCTAGTTAGCAATGGTGAGTCAATAATGTGACTCCTCTTCAAAATGACAAGTGGCATGTCAATCACTACCAAGAGATAACAATCTCAACTACGACACAACCAGTAAGGTATAACACATGTAATTTATCAAAATTGCTATATAAACCTTAAATTTCAAAAGGACAAGACATACGACCAAATCATGCATATACATCCATGCATAAGTTTGTGTCCACATTTTTTCATGACCAAATTTATTATTGACTACAAACAATAATATTCAACAATATGAAATGATCACCAGTCTAAAAGTCAACATAAAACATAAAATTAGATTCTTAAAATATTAACAGAACTCGGGGATGTAACAAATTAATTGAATCGTGCACTTGCGGTAACACGTAAGAAAGCGTGTCACCATTTCATACACATTTATATCATATTTATTCTTTGTGAATTGTCGAATTGCTTCCAACAATATGTCTCTCTCCTGTATAAGTACAGTACTGCTATTTCAACCCTTTCCTCTATCTCTCATTGGGTCTTCGATCTGTATGTGTACTAGTTAGATTGTTAACTATTTATTACCTATAATCCAAGAAAAATTGGTTAATCTCCCTCCTGTGGAAGACACTCCAGTCTCCTCTTATGTTCATTTGACCTGCCTGCTCCTTTTGGTTCTTTGGATGCTCGTGTTGGTTCTGGCGCTTCTGCTATTAGTTGATGTTTTCCGTTTAGTTATCGTGCTTAGTTTTTTTGATGTTTATTGGGTTTGTTTATGTAATTTCTCTATCAGGTTGTCCTATACAACAACAGTATTGATCAACTTCTTGTTTAAAATCTTATTGCACTTGAGCAGTCGTTTCTTTTGTATTTCAATTGTGCTTTATATATTCAGGGGCTCGACTAATGACCGATAAAAAGCTTCAGCAATTATTTGTAGGCAAACAAAAAAGGAGAGGTTTTTGATGTCCTAACGGTACAAAACCAGTAGCTGAGATCAAAAACGAAGAAAGTAAACAGATCTCTACCCACAACACTGGAGTATGAACATCATACGCGAATTATCAGGCTCCAATGTCGGCAATAGTCGAAACAAAAACACAAAACCAATCACTCATCAACAAATTTAAAGGTACACAGTTGGCAAACAACGACTAAAATCAACGACTACGTGAATTAATCAATTGAATAATCGATTACCAATTTCAAGTAATTTCAAGTAATTTCAAGATAACGAAACTAAAATTGCTAAACCTAGACTTCGTGTCATGAAGCTCCCAAAAGAGAGTTACCTGAAGCTTGGGAAACTAAAGCAATTTCAAGAGTGTTACCTGAAGCTCCCAAAACCTAAACTTCGTGTCATGAAATCAACGACTACCTGAAGCTCCGAAAACAAGAAGCCGTACTTGAGCAAACCCATACTTTCTCTTTGCTCACGAGACCTGGAAGCTGAATCCTCTTAGATCTATTTATATCTTCTATTTAGATCAGGAAAAGACCTGCAAGAGAAGTATTTCTTTCACAAGACCTGGAAAGAGAACGGTTTCTGTGACGACCCGTCACACATTTATTACAAAAATAATTGATATTATGATAAAAATCACCGTTTTCCGTCAATCCGTCTGACACTTCCAGACGTCCAAAACTCCACCAGCATGACACACAGTCCGCTGAAACAACACTTTTAATCGAATTTCTAAAAATCTGGTACGTGACTGAAAAGTTACACCAGCTCGTCAAAATTGACAATTTTTATAAATATCTGGCCAAAACAGATAATTACAAGAAGTCACAAAATAGCTAAAAACAAACAATTTTAAATAAAAATACACTTTTTAGCAACTACACCGCGATCCAGTCACGCTCCAGGTCAAACAGCTCAGCAGATACCGCCTAACTACTGGCGTAGAAATCTAAGATCTACTTAACACAACAACTAGTTATTACACATCAGCATGCGGCACCAAATATGCAAACAGCGTGATTTATCAATCACCAGACAGTCAACACATAGCTAGAAAGCTATAAAATTCACAGCGGCAGTATAAACCGGTATAGACTGTACCTGTAGAAATTTAGAAGTTAGATTTCCTCTATCTGACACGAAGGCCAGACAAAGTTGATAATCGAACTCAAAATTTCGTATAACTCAGGAAAAATCAGAGAGACCATTGCCTTGTAGAAATTGACTTCCTTAGGAACTAAAATGATTCGCCACACATAATTCAGTGATTTTTCAACCCAAACCTCTTGTTGTCTATCTATACAATCCATGAAGACTCTATGGTCGCAACATAACCCCGTTTACAAAAACAAGAGTATGAAAAAGATCTTATCCATGTGATTGTGTAGTAAATAATGACTAATACTCACTTAGAAAGAACAATGAATCATCAACTCAAAAGTGAGGAAGGGACGTGGCATGCTCTGGCATAGAGATGATAGACATAGTCACAAATAGTTTTGTCTAATGTTGTCTAAACACCACAATTTTCTAGTTTATTAAAAGAACAACCCACTTTATTGACTATACAATAATATTTTTGTGCCAAGGCTTGATGATAACCATAGGAACAACAGGTACATACAAAAATAATAGTCACTAATCATATAAAACAATTAAACAACTAAACAGTAGCACAAAACACTACATAAAGAAAAACATAGCTTTCCTATATACGTAAAATTTACGTTTAACAATATTTTCTTTGACTTCGGGTTGTCACAGTTTATTTCTCTTTACTTACGCGGGGTATGTTGCAATCGGTTCCCTAGAGGCAATCTAGTTTAGTAAGAACAATAATTGGCTAGAACATTCATTGTATTATTTATTGAAATGTTTAATATAACGAAGTCCTTATATTTACAATTTTGTTGTTTATCTTAAATATCCCTGGTCTATTATACTGATTAATAGGACAATCATCTATAGACTAGTATTGGGTTGGATTGATATGGAGATATCACGATCCAACACATGGGTATGCATTAGGGGTAGTGGCATACTACATCCAAGAATATGAGAATTTACAACTTGTTTGTCTGAATTAGAATCTTAAAATCTCTCAGAAGAAAACTAACAGTGATTTCAAGGCCTTGAAAAGCAGTTTCAAAGCCTTGAAAACACAAGTCAAGGAAGTAGTCACTGAAAACTCTCTACTGAGTGATAGCCTTGTTAATCTGAGACATCAAGTTGATGAATTAGATGAACAAAAGACTACTCTTATTGAGAAACCTCAAGAATATGAATTACTCAAGCCAAGCTTGCAGGCTCAGAACACAAATTGAACTTGATTCTTGGAGAAAGTTCAAAATCTGTTCACAAAATTGGTATTGGATACAATCCAAACTTTCCAAGAAAGAACAATACCGGATTTTTGAAAGCTGGAAACACAACTTCTCCAAAGTGTCATTTCTGCAATAAAATTGGTCATTTTAAGATGACTTGTCCTTTCAAAAGAAGAGACATCACATAATGAGGAACACATTCCCATTTCAACTCAAAGGACAAGTCAAACAGATTTGGGTTCCAAAAGGGGTCAGACCACCTAACATGGTTGATCTTGAATAGGAGTCCAAATTCCACACTTGATCTAACAGCTGGGTAAGGCAGTGATTGGTGTTTTCAGGTTTTCACCAATGTTAAAGAACATACGTGGTTTATGGAAAGTGGTTGCTCAAGACACATGAGTGGAAAGAGATCTCTATTCTCAGAATTGAAAGAGCAATCAGAAGGTTCAATTACACTTGGTGACAAAGGCAAATGCAACATTCTTGGTATTGGTAAAGTTGGTACAAATTCTGAAAATTCAATTTCTGATGTATATCTAGTTGATGGCTTGAAATTTAACCTGCTTAGTGTATCTCAGCTTTGTGACAATGGTAATAATGTTATCTTTGATAAAGAGAAGTGTGTGGTGCAGAATGAGAAATCAGGCAATTGCATTCTCACAGCCTCTAGATCAAACAATGTTTATACTTTTTAGACTAACAAAGTTGCAGGTAAAAGCTTGAAGTGCCTCAAGGCCTTGAAAGAGGATTTAAAACTTTGGCACAGAAAGCTTGGTCACATCAGCTTGCATACCTTGAACAAATTGATCTCCAAAGATCTGGTAAGAGGATTACCATCTATTTCAAAGATGATGAAATATGCAAAGCCTGTGCTCAGGGTAATCAGACCAGAAGCTCATTCAAGCTAAAGAAGTTTGTAAGTGCTACTAGACCTATTGAATTACTTCACATGGATCTATGTGGTCCTATGAGAACTCCAACTCCAAAAGGTAAGAAGTATATGCTAGTTATTGTAGATTACTATTCTAGATTTACTTGGGTTATGTTTCTAAAAGAAAAATCTAAAGCCCTCTCTCAATTTTCAAAGTTTTGTAAAAAACTTCAAACCTTGAAAAATCTACCTATTGCTTCAATCAGAAGTGATCACGGTAGAGAGTTTGATCAATTAAAATTTGATTTATTATGTGTTAAGCATGGTATCTCTCGCAATTTCTCTGCTCCTAGAACTCCTCAAAAGAATGGAGTTGTTGAAAGAAAGAATAGGATTCTTGAAGATATGTCAAGAACAATGCTTTTAGAAAACAAGCTGTCAAAACACTATTTGGCAGAAGCTGTGAATACAGTAAACTATATTTTGAACATGTGCTTGATCAGACATATCCTGAAGAAGACCCCCTATGAACTATTAAAAGGGAGAAAGCCAAACATTTCATGTTTCAAGCCCTTTGGATGCACATGCTTTGTCCACAACAATGGAAAGGACACCTTGGGTAAGTTTGATGCAAGAAGTGATGAAGGTATATTTCTTGGTTACTCTCTGACTAGCAAAGCTTATAGAATTTATAATAAAAGAACCAAGCTATTTAAAGATAGTATTCATGTCATTTTGTATGAAAGATATGATGGTTCTTCGAGTGAAAGTTTTGCAGACTTGAATCTGAACAAGCATGAATCAGAAGAAGAAACTAAAAAACCACTTGGCTTCAAGAAAGGTTCAGAAGGAAACAGAAGCCATTTTCAAGACCTTGAAAATAGATCTCAAGGCCTTGAAAACAGAGATCAAAGCCTTGATAAGGATGATCAGAAATACATGAGTGATCAGCCTACTACTTCAAGACCAGAGAAGCAGACTTGAATCTGAACAAGCATGAATCAGAAGAAGAAACTGAAAAACCACTTGGCTTCAAGAAAGGTTCAGAAGGAAACAGAAGCCATTTTCAAGACCTTGAAAATAGATCTCAAGGGCTTGAAAATAGAGATCAAAGCCTTGATAAGGATGATCAGAAAGACATGAGTGATCAGCCTACTACTTCAAGACCAGAGAAGCAATATGGAGAACCTGAACCCTGGTCTCCAAGAAAGAGATTCAAATATCTTTCATCTCATCCAGCTGACAACATCATCTCTGATCAAAACACTGGTGCACAAACAAGATCACATTTGAAGAATCTTTGTGCTTTTAATGCTTTTATTTCTCTTGTAGAACCTAAGACTGTGAAGGAAGCATTACAAGAAGCAGACTGGATTATAGCTATGCAAAATGAACTCAATGAGTTTGAAAGATACTAGGTGTGGAACCTAGTTCCTCCACTGACAAACCAGTCTATCATTGGTACCAGATGGGTGTTCAGAAACAAATTGTATGAAAGTGGCAAAGTGATCAGGAATAAAGCAAGGTTAGTTGCTCAAGGTTACAATCAAGAAGAAGGTATTGATTATGAGGAAACTTTTTCTCCTGTTGCCAGGTTAGAAGCTATTAGAATTTTGCTTGCCTTTGCATCCTACAAGAACATGAAACTTTTTCAGATGGATGTGAAATGTGCATTTTTGAAGGTACTAGATAGGTTAGTGGGAACCACAATCTGTAACAGAGTAACGCATATCTTTGTGCTTGAGATTTAGGGCTTAGCTTTTGATTAATAAGAATTTTGTTGAAATTCCAGTAGGGAGAAGATCCCTGAGGTAGAGACGTTGGTCCAAGTGGACTGAACTCTATAAATCCTGTGTCTCTTACATTTATCATTTCGTTCTCATACTTGGTTTACACAGCATTCAAACTAGTCTGTTTTCAAGGGTTTGAAACTCTTTTCAAGGCCTTGAAAAAGACTTGTCTGTCTTTCATTCAAACTGTATTTCTCTCCAAAGGCTTGAAACTGTTTTCAAGGCCTTGAACTTTATTGCTCTTCACAAAAACTCTTATCTTTGCAAGTTTTACAAAAAGTTGGCATACTCGGTTCAACCCCCCCCCCCCACTTCTAGAGTATCTATATTGCACTTCTACCTGTTTACTCCCCTTTCATATGATGTGTCAAACTGATCTTCCATTATCATTTGGGGCTACACTCTATTGAGTGCATCTTTCACCATTAACCGTGTTCCATCTAAGTCAGTCATGAAGACACCACATGAGATGTGGAGTAGGAAACGTCCCACAGTATCGTTCATGAAGATTTGGGGTTGCGATGTCTATGTAAAGCGTTTACTATCAGACAAGTTAGGGCCTAAGTCGAAAAAATGCAAGTTTGTGGGATACCCTAAGGAAACTAAGGGATATTACTTCTACAATCCAACTGAGAACAAAGTGTTTGTTGCTCAGTCCGGCGTGTTTCTAGAAAGAGAGTTTGTCTCTAAAGAAGCAAGTGGGAGGACTGTAGAACTTGAAGAATTTCAAGAACCACAAGGCATTGATCCTACTATGTAACATGAACATGAACCACAATAAGTTGTGGAGCAGCCTGTTCAAGTAACGCAAGAACTTCCTAGATCTAGTAGAGTGCGCCAAGAGCCAGAGAGGTATGGACTTCTCGTGACTGAGTCTGGTGACACGTTCTCATAGATGATGAGCCTACTACCAATGAAGAGGCCATTAAAGGGACGGACTCTCAGAAGTGGCTTGAGGCCATGAGATCCGAGATGGAATCCATGTATACCAACAAAGTATGGACTTTGGTGAAACCACCTGAAGGGGCTCGGCCCATAGGGTGCAAGTGGGTCTTCACGAAGAAGATCGACATGGATGGTAATGTGATTACCTATAAGGTCCGATTGGTGGCTACATGATTCAGACATATTCATGGTATTGACTATGATGAAACCTTTTCACCAATCGTTATGACCAAATCATCCGAATCTTTACTTGCTATTGCAGCTTACTACGACTATGAGATTTGGCAGATGGATGTCAAAACAACATTCTTTTATGGGAATCTCCTCGAGGATGTGTACATGACACAACCTGAGGGTTTTGAAGATCCAAAGCAAGCCAATAAAGTCTGTAAACTGCAACGATCCATTTATGGATTGAAGCAAGCTTCTAGGAGTTGGAATCGACGTTTTGATGAAGTGGTCAAAGAGTTTGGGTACATCAGAAAGGAAGATGAATCTTGTGTCTACAAGAAGGTTAGTGGGAGCTCTATTGCTTTTTTGGTCTTGTATGTGGATGACATAATACTCACTGGAACAACATTCCTATGCTGCAATCTGTTAAAGATTGGCTAAGAAAGTGTTTCTCAATGAAAGACTTAGGTAGAGCAGCTTATATACTCGGTATCAGGATCTATAGAGATAGATCTAAGAAGCTGCTCGGCCTAAGTCAAAGTACATATATAGACAAGGTGTTGAAGCGGTTCAACATGCAAAAATTCAAGAAGGATTCTTTCCCATGTTGCATGGGATCACTCTTTCCAAGAGTGGTTGTCCTTCCAATGAGATTGAGAAGGAACGCATGAGTAGGGTTCCCTATGCCTCGGCCATAGGATCGATCATGTATGCCATGTTATGTACTCGACCAGATGTGTCATATGCCTTGAGTATGACAAGCAGATATCAGTCCAATCTAGGTGAGAGTCACTATATTGCAATCAAGAACATCCTAAATTACTTAAGAAGAACTAAGGATGCATTCTTGATACTTGGAGGTGAGGAAGAGTTGCGTGTAAGGGGTTACACGGATGCAAGCTTCTAGACCGATAGAGATGATTTCAGATCACAGTCGGGGTTTGTGTTTTGCCTGAATGGAGCAGCGGTGAGCTGGAAGAGTTCCAAGCAAGAGACGATGGCAGATTCTACAACAGAGGCTGAGTACATTGCTGCGAATGGCGCAGCAAAGGAGGATGTTTGGATTAGGAAGTTCATCACAGAGCTTGGTGTAGTTCCTAGTATTGCGGATCTAGTAGAGTTGTATTGTGAAAATACTGGGGCGATCGCGCAATCAAAGAAACCCAGGTCACACCAGAAATCTAAGCACGTACTCAGGAAGTTACATATTATTCGAGACATTATCGAGAGAGGACACGTTCAGATATGCAAGATACCTACAGATGAGAATCTGTCAGATCCACTTACAAAGTCGCTTGTGCAGCGCAAGCATGAAGGGCGCACTAGAAGCATTGGCATACGAGATGCACCTGATTGGGTCTAGTGCAAGTGGGAGACTGTTGGAATAGGTGCCTAAGAGGCAACTAGTTTAGTATGAACAATAATTGGCTAGAACATTCATTGTATTATTTATTGAGATATTTAATATAATGAAGTCCTTAGGTTTACAATTGTGTTGTTTATCTTAAATATCCCTAGTCAATTATACTGATTAACGGGACAATCATCTATAGACTAGTATGGGGTTGGATTGATATGGAGATATCACGATCATCTATAGACTAGTATGGGGTTGGATTGATATGGAGATATCACGATCCAACACATGGGTATGCATTAGGGGTAATGGCATACTGGATTGACCCATCTCCGAGAAGACTACATACAGGCTATGTAAAGTCACAAGTGTTTCTCGCGGTGACAATGCTATTGTCATCCTTAGACTTGAAGTCACTAGATTATCTAGTTGTGGAATATTGTGTTTTGGTAGCGTCAAACGCTACACCGTGACTGGGTAGTCATAAAGGCGCGTATCAGACACAATAGTAAGCAATATTAGATTTCGTAGTGATGTAGATATAATTTGTCCCTCCCACATAACGGGAGAACATATCCACGATCACTCGAGGGATAGTGCTTATAAAATGTCTGGCCAGACTCAAATAAATCAATATTTGGCATACGAGATGCACTCGAGGGATAATGCTTATAGAATGATCATGAAACAAAACAGAGAGTACCTTTGGATTCCCTTAATTGTTTTGGGACTAATCTCCGCTCTCAGTCCCATGAGGCTTCTACCTCTTCATCGTGACCTCATTCCCCCCATTCCAACCGATCCAAACCGCACCTCCACACCACAAAATGCCCTTAGTCAGCTGCACTGGAAGAAAAAAATCATCCACTCCACAATGATCACATATTCGAGTTCTCTGAATTAGAGAAAAAAAAAATAACGGTGATGGTTTTAGAAGTGGATGTAACCAGAGGGGCATCAAGCAATTAGCAGCATATACCAATAGCATGGGATTGTGTTTTCTTTTCCAAAACTTGCACATTAATTTCTTTGATATTACAAGCAATGTTCTTAGGTTTTTTACTTCACGCCCTGAATTGGGGCAAGGTATGGTAGATTCACAACAGTTAACAAATTGGGGGAATCATAATCAAAGCCTTTAAAGTGGGAAGCTTTGACATCGAAGGCACATAGCTTCCTGAGCGATATATATTTGAAAATCAAAATCGTACTTGGCTTAATGTTCGGGCGAAATCAACACTCGCATACTAAAATCCCTATTTGGACGGAATGCTATCTAAAGAGTGATGTTAGAACTGATAAGTTGGTCGATTTTTGCAGAGTGTTTCCATTACCTTTAGGATCCAGTATGGGTTTTCATTGCAAGGCAGAAGCACCCATGGAAGCATCGTTGTAGAGCAGTCCATTTGGCTTCTAGTATAATGGATTGTATGTCGTAAGGGGAGAAGAACACAAATCAGACTCCCACCAACCACAATCAAACCCTAACCCCAGAACAATTCAGGCAACATAGCAAATTTACCTGCATTTTGATATCCTGGTCAAATCCCTATTGAAGCTATCCAGTGCGAAAACAATCGTGCTTCTCTCTCCATCTCGACCCTCTTCGCCTGAAACCGCCTCAAGAAAACGCACCATGTTCTTGGTCGCCAAGGAAGCAAGGAGACACCGCCACAACTCCTCTCTCTCCGTGTGAAGAAAATTGAACCACAACGTGCAACTACAGTAACCCCTTTATCCTTGGTGAAGCAGGGTATGAACAATAGCGTTAATTACGTCCACACAAAGAACAATACCAAGTAGATGATAAGGGCAAAAGCGTAAAAGGAATTTTAACATAAGAATAGTGATGAGATGGCGCACTCTGTAGGGTTTTGATTCATGGATCGCGCAAACGGAAGCATAATCAAACAAATAACCATGCAAAACCCTCCAAGGATCACAAGTCTAGATGCATAACGATAGTGAAGGTAAGAAATCATAAACACACCTTTGGGTTCTCCTTGATGACTTCAAACGCGAATAGTGTCACGTTCTCTATAGTTGATCCACGCCTAGAGTTGTTCCTAGATCTCCAATCTCCTTGGTGCTAGCCCGGATTGAAAGGAGGGTGAAGAAATCACGCAAAACGAGACACCAAAAGGGGTTCGGCACCCTTTGTGGCGTCGGGGACAAGGGGCGGCGGCAAGGGGGCGGCGTCCCTCTTGTGGCTTGCTCTCTCTCTCCTTTGTTCTCTCCTACTCTTGTTATGTTCTCTTTAGAGCATAAGTGTGTAGGGAAGGAAGGAGGAGGGTCCTTATATAGTCCAACAACTCCTTGTTAACTACCTAAAGGACTTGTTCTAGTCCTACTAGAATTCAATTTAGTCCCTTCCTTGCAAATTAGTCCCTACTAAGTTTGCAAGGTTTTGCAAAGTGATCCTTCTAATTAATTAATCCAATTAATTAATTCCATAATCTAGTACAACTCTATATAGCGTGTGACCCCATAGGTTCTATCTAGTTGGTAGCAACTCTTTGCTAATATGGAGCGGTTTCTAGCAAAACATCCATTCTAGCCAACTAATAGAATAGTCATCTAGACAACCTTGTACAAGTAATTGTCTCATCCCTTTGCCTCCATATCCGGATTGGACACGAGACATACAAGTCACACTCGTATATCCAATCCCTAGTTCCTCGATCCATGGAATAGCCTTATTCGTGCAAATAACATCAATATCCCATATATTGATTTATTTGAGTCTGGCCAGACATTCTATAAGCACTTTCCTCGAGTGGCCTTGGATATTTGCTCCCGTTATGTGGGAGGGGCAAATCCTCTCTACGTCCACTACGATCTCTAAGCTTGCTTCTCATTGTATCCAGTACACGCCTTTATAACTACCCAGTTACGGTGTAGCGTTTAACGCTACCAAGATCACAATGATCCACAACTAGAATATCTAGTGACTTCAAGTCTAAGGATGACAATACCATTGTACCCGAGAAGCACTTGTGACTCAACATAACGTGTATGTAGCCTTCTCGGTAATGGGTCAATCCAGTGCAACATTCCGTAATGCACACCTATGTGTTGGATCGTGATATCTCCATATCAATCCAACCCCATACTAGTCTATAGATGATTGTCCCATTTAATCATTATACTTGACTAGGGATATTTAAGATAAACAACACAATTGTAAATCTAAGGACTTCATTATATTAAATATCCAATAAATAATAAATGAATTTCTAGCCAATTACAAATTCATACTAAACTAGATTGCCTCTAGGGCATCTATTCCAACAGTCTCCCACTTGCACTAGAGCCAATCTGGCGCATCTCGTATGCCCATACTCCTAGTGTGCCCTTCATGCTTCCACTGCGTGAGAGGCTTTGTAAGCGGGTCTGACAGATTATCATCTGTAGGAATCTTGCATATCCGAACGTCTCCTCTATCGATAATATCTCGAATCAGATGGAACTTCCTGAGCACGTGCTTGGACTTCTGGTGCGATCTTGGTTCCTTTGATTGCGCGATCGCCCCAGTGTTGTCACAGAACAACTCCACTGGATCCGCAATGCTAGGGACCACACCAAGTTCAGAAACAAACTTTCTGATCCAAACAGCCTCCTTTGCTGCGCCATTTGCAGCAATGTACTCAGCCTCTGTTGTAGAATCAGCTACCGTCTCTTGCTTGGAACTCTTCCAGCTCACCGCTGCTCCATTCAGGCAAAACACATATCCCGACTGTGATCTAAAGTCATCTCTATCGGTTTGGAAGCTTGCATCGGTGTAACCCCTTACACGCAACTCTTCCTCACCGCCAAACATCAAGAAAGCATCCTTAGTTCTTCTCAAGTACTTTAGGATGTTCTTGACAGCAATCCAGTGACTCTCACCCGGATTGGATTGGTATCTGCTTGTCATACTCAAGGCATATGACACATCTGGTCTAGTACATAACATGGCGTACATGATGGATCCTATGGCCGAGGCATAGGGAATCCTACTCATGCGTTCCTTCTCAATCTCATTGGAAGGACAACCACTCTTTGAAAGAGTGATTCCATGTGACATGGGCAAGAATCCTTTCTTGGAATCTTGCATGTTGAACCGTTTCAACACCTTGTCAATATATGTACTTTGACTTAGGCCTAGCAACCTCTTAGATCTATCTCTATAGATCTTTATACCGAGTATATAGGCTGCTTCCCCTAAGTCTTTCATTGAGAAACACTTTCCTAGCCAATCTTTCACAGATTGCAGCATGGGAATGTCGTTTCCAATGAGTAGTATGTCATCCACATACAAGACCAGAAAAGCTACAGAGCTCCCACTAACCTTCTTGTAGACACAAGACTCATCTTCGTTTCTGATGAAGCCAAACTCTTTGACTACTTCATCAAAACGTCGATTCCAACTCCTAGAAGCTTGCTTCAACCCATAAATGGATCGTTGCAGCTTACAGACTTTGTTGGCTTGCTTTGGATCCTCAAAACCCTCCGGCTGTATCATATACACGTCCTCGAGGAGATTCCCATAAAGGAATGCTGTTTTGACATCCATCTGCCAAATCTCATAGTCGTAATATGCTGCAATCGCAAGTAGGATTCGGATGGATTTGGTCATAGCGACTGGTGAAAAGGTTTCATCATAGTCAATACCATGAATCTGTCTGAATCCTTTAGCCACCAATCGGCCCTTATAGGTAATCACATTACCATCCATGTCGATCTTCTTCTTGAAGACCCACTTGCACCCTATGGGCCGCGCCCCATCAGGTGGTTCCACCAAAGTCCATACTTTGTTGGTATACATGGATTCCATCTCGGATCTCATGGCATCAAGCCACTTCTGCGAGTCTGGGCCACTCATGGCCTCTTCATAGGTAGTAGGCTCATCATCTATGAGCATCGTGTCACCGGAATCAGTCACGAGAAGTCCGTACCTCTCAGGTTCCTGGCGCACTCTACTAGATCTACGAAGCTCTTGTGTTACCTGAACAGGTGGATCCACAACTGCTTGTGATTCCTGTTCATGTTCCATAATCGGTTCTGTGATTTGTGGTTCTTGAACTTCTTCAAGTTCTACATTCCTCCCACTTGCTTCTTTAGAGACAAACTCTCTTTCTAGAAACACGCCGGTCCGAGCAACAAACACTTTGTTCTCGGTTGGATTGTAGAAATAGTATCCCTTAGTTTCCTTAGGGTACCCCACAAATTTACACTTATCCGATTTAGGCCCTAGCTTGTCTGATTGTAAACGTTTTACATAGACATCGCAGCCCCAAATCCTCATGAACGACAGTGTGGGACGCCTCCCACTCCACATCTCATATGGTGTCTTCATGACTGATTTAGATGGAACACGGTTAATGGTAAAAGCTGCACTTAATAGAGCGTAGCCCCAAAACGATAATGGAAGATCGGTTTGACACATCATAGACCGAACCATATCCAATAGGGTTCGATTCCTCCTCTCAGATACGCCATTCCATTGTGGCGTTCCGGGTGGAGTGAGTTGGGACACGATCCCACACTCTCTAAGATAGTCGTCAAACTCTTGGCTCAAGTATTCTCCTCCACGATCCGATCGTAGAGCCTTGATACTTTTGCCAAGTTGCTTCTCTACTTCATTCTTGAATTCCTTGAACACTTCAAAGGATTCGGATTTTGCCCTCATAAGGTACACAAATCCATATCTACTGTAATCATCAGTAAACGTAATGAAGTAGACATAACCACCCCTGGCAGGCGTGGCAAATGGCCCACACACATCGGTATGTATGAGCGCCAATTGCTCACTAGTCCTCTCACCTTTCTTATTGAAAGGGGACTTTGTCATTTTTCCCAATAAACAAGCCTCGCATGTCTCATATGATTCAAAATCAAATGAGTCTAGCAATCCATCCTTATGGAGTCTAGATACACGTTTCTCATTTATGTGGCCTAAACGACAGTGCCATAAATAAGCAGGATTTAAATCATTTATTTTAATCCGCTTGGTATTAATGTTGTAGACAGGATTACTTAGATCAAGGACATAAAGTCCATTAAATAATTGCGCACTAAAATAGTGAATATTATTCAAATAAAAGGAACAACAATTGTTCTTTATTGAAATAATAAAACCTTCCTTGTCCAAACAAGAAATAGAAATAATGTTTCTGCTCATAGCAGGGACAAAATAGCAATTATTTAATTCTAAAACTAATCCTGAAGGCAGAGATAGCTCGCAAACGCCTATGGCCAACGCAGCAACCTTTGCTCCATTCCCAACGCGCAGATCTACCTCCCCTTTAGCCAATCTTTTACTTCTCTTTAGATCCTGCATATTTCGACAAATATGAGATCCACATCCAGTATCTAATACCCATGATGTAGAGACAGTTAAATTGACATCTACAACAAAAATACCTGGTGGTGGTGGAATCACTATTCCAAGCCGTTTGTCCTCCAAATATTTTGGGCAGTTCCTCTTCCAGTGTCCAGGTTGACTACAGTAGTGACATTCACCCTTAGTCACGACCTTGGCAATGCCACCAACAGGCTTAAGGGCTTGTTCCTTGGACTTAGCAACTGACTTGCCTTTGCCCTTGGAGGAAGAGGCAAACTTTTTACCCTTTTCCTTTATGCACCATCATAATGGCCTTGCCCTTACCCTTGTTGATGCTCTGTTCAGCCGTCCTCAACATGTTGAGCAAATCTGGCAGTGGTTTAACGATCTCGTTCATGTTATAGTTCATAATGAACTGTCCATAACTCTCGGGCAACGATTGCAACACGAGATCCGTTGCCAACTCTTGGCCGACCGGGAACCCAAGCCGGGCGAGATTCTCCAAGTACCCGATCATTCGGAGTACATGGGGTCCTACCGGGTTCCCTTCTGCCAGATGACATTTGAACAGTGCCTTTGAGACCTCATACCTTTCTACCCTCGCCTGCTCTTGGAAGAGCTGCTTTAGATGTTCGATCATATCGACAGCATTCATGTTCTCATGTTGCTTCTGAAGCTCAGAGGTCATGGTGCAAAGCATTAGGCAGGCCGCATCATTAGCATCATCAACATGCTTTTGATACGCCTTTAAGGCAGCAGGTGTCTGATTGTCTGGACCTTCTGGAACTTGCTCCTCTATTGCGTACAGCTTCTTTTCTTGCTTGAGAACAATTCTCAAGTTTCTGTACCAATCGAGAAAGTTGGTTCCTGAGAGCTTGTCCTTCTCAAGGACAGATCGTAGGGAATGTTGTGAACTCGATGAGTTGTTTGCCATTTGGAATTCTACAAAAGGAAAATACGCAAGTTTTAGTATTTGTGAATTTTTGACTATATTTAATAATGGCTAGTTTATTAAATATAGCTCCCACTATTTTTCTACGGATTAATAACCCTCAAGATATTAATGCGGAAAATATCCTCATATTTTCTAGTGGGCCAAGATCCATCTTTTTCATCTCTTTATGAGCTTGCTTTGGCAAGTCACCCATAATTCGATTACTTCTTAGGTAGGAACAATTCCAATTGCATCCCATATGCAACTCTTGGTTCAATCGGGCAAATAACTCCTTATTTATCCATCCACATGGATAATCCCAATTGATTGCCTCTAGGTTTCTTAATCAAATTAATAGCCTAGTTGTGTTCAACCTCTTATCTAAACAATTGCACATTGTTACGTGCCATCGCATTTCATCATTATGAACCAAGTCGCCATGCTTTGGCACGCACGAATTTGATAAATAATGATGATAATGAGTGTTTAAATAACGAGAAGGCAAGAACACAATATTTTAAAATTTGAGGGATTTTTCTTCAATTTTAATTATTTTGTTGATCAATATCAACTAATCTATCTATTTGAGTTTGGGCACAACTCCAAATAATAGATCCGGGTTGTCTAATTATCTTATTATCCTAATTGCATGCATCATCCATACACCAACCACACAAATAATAAGACAATAAATAAACAACCACAAAACAGAAATTAAACGTGATGTGGATATGGCCTTTTCTAGACTAAGATAATTCCAAGCCAATGGAATTATCTATGAACCCTAAACAAACACACATCTCCATGCGTCTTGATCTTTTGGTCCATCCTTCATAGTCATGTGGAATGATCCATGCTCCATGCTCCATCTTTTGTGGCTTCTTTGGCTTTGGGCTTCTTTTCTTCAATCTTGGCTAACAATCTACTTTATCTAGCACTAGCTAATTTCTATACTAAATAAAATAAATCTCACAAGTTGAGAAAAAAAATGGCACGCAGGCCATAAAACCCTAAATAATTATTACAATTAATTGATCGGCTCGCAGGCCGTAAAACCAAACCACAAAATTAAACATCCACATCAAACCACATCCTAAGGCCATATCCAATCACCATGCGATTTGCACATAAACAGTTAAAATCCAATTTTAACGCGCTTGGTCAATTTTAATTGATTTTAGGATTTCTAGGGTTAAAACGGTTCATGGGCCCAACAATCCAATTGCCCGGGCCCAAATAAGTGAACCATAAAGCCCTAGGGCCGGCCCGGCCCAAAACCCGCAAGCTAGGCCCGCGGGTTAGGGCCGCCCGGCCCCTTAGGGCGCCAATCTTGGGCGGCAAGCAAGGGGGGCGGCTCCCTAGGGGGCCGAACCTCCTTGTGGAGGTTGTTTCCAAAACAACCTCCTTGCTTGGAGCCCAAGTTTGGTTGTTTCCTTGTTGTGGGAGAACTCCTTCTTCCCCAAGGATGCCCAAACCCTAGATCTAAGATCCTAAAATTTCTCAAACTCACCAATTCATGCATCCAATGCAATAATTGGGTCTTGTTATGATTAATTCTTTGACAAATTGCATCCAATGCTTGATTTGTCTTGTTTTACGCGATAAACAACAAATTAAGGTGTAAAACAACAAGAATGTAACACATAAACTACGTTTATGCTCTATGACCTGTGGCTCTGATACCACTGTAGGGTTTTGATTCATGGATCGCGCAAACG
The DNA here is from genome assembly GCA_023055425.1 of Linanthus parryae. Taxonomy (NCBI): domain Eukaryota; kingdom Viridiplantae; phylum Streptophyta; class Magnoliopsida; order Ericales; family Polemoniaceae; genus Linanthus; species Linanthus parryae. Next base: position 85,157,535 of record JALGPY010000008.1, on the reverse strand, counting down.
GAAGCATAATCAAACAAATAACCATGCAAAACCCTCCAAGGATCACAAGTCTAGATGCATAACGATAGTGAAGGTAAGAAATCATAAACACACCTTTGGGTTCTCCTTGATGACTTCAAACGCGAATAGTGTCACGTTCTCTATAGTTGATCCACGCCTAGAGTTGTTCCTAGATCTCCAATCTCCTTGGTGCTAGCCCGGATTGAAAGGAGGGTGAAGAAATCACGCAAAACGAGACACCAAAAGGGGTTCGGCACCCTTTGTGGCGTCGGGGACAAGGGGCGGCGGCAAGGGGGCGGCGTCCCTCTTGTGGCTTGCTCTCTCTCTCCTTTGTTCTCTCCTACTCTTGTTATGTTCTCTTTAGAGCATAAGTGTGTAGGGAAGGAAGGAGGAGGGTCCTTATATAGTCCAACAACTCCTTGTTAACTACCTAAAGGACTTGTTCTAGTCCTACTAGAATTCAATTTAGTCCCTTCCTTGCAAATTAGTCCCTACTAAGTTTGCAAGGTTTTGCAAAGTGATCCTTCTAATTAATTAATCCAATTAATTAATTCCATAATCTAGTACAACTCTATATAGCGTGTGACCCCATAGGTTCTATCTAGTTGGTAGCAACTCTTTGCTAATATGGAGCGGTTTCTAGCAAAACATCCATTCTAGCCAACTAATAGAATAGTCATCTAGACAACCTTGTACAAGTAATTGTCTCATCCCTTTGCCTCCATATCCGGATTGGACACGAGACATACAAGTCACACTCGTATATCCAATCCCTAGTTCCTCGATCCATGGAATAGCCTTATTCGTGCAAATAACATCAATATCCCATATATTGATTTATTTGAGTCTGGCCAGACATTCTATAAGCACTTTCCTCGAGTGGCCTTGGATATTTGCTCCCGTTATGTGGGAGGGGCAAATCCTCTCTACGTCCACTACGATCTCTAAGCTTGCTTCTCATTGTATCCAGTACACGCCTTTATAACTACCCAGTTACGGTGTAGCGTTTAACGCTACCAAGATCACAATGATCCACAACTAGAATATCTAGTGACTTCAAGTCTAAGGATGACAATACCATTGTACCCGAGAAGCACTTGTGACTCAACATAACGTGTATGTAGCCTTCTCGGTAATGGGTCAATCCAGTGCAACATTCCGTAATGCACACCTATGTGTTGGATCGTGATATCTCCATATCAATCCAACCCCATACTAGTCTATAGATGATTGTCCCATTTAATCATTATACTTGACTAGGGATATTTAAGATAAACAACACAATTGTAAATCTAAGGACTTCATTATATTAAATATCCAATAAATAATAAATGAATTTCTAGCCAATTACAAATTCATACTAAACTAGATTGCCTCTAGGGCATCTATTCCAACACACTCTAACTGGTACACGGTGGAAGAAAGCCACTGGTACACGGTGGACCAGCGATTATTTATACGTACACTTTAAAGCTAATATTCGTGTAAAAAACATAAATGACAATCGAACACATAGACTACAATTGTCATTTCAAATACTACACATTATACTCTCAACTAATACAACTGATTAAGATCGAAAACGAATACCGATCGTGGACCCAAGAGGCGAGCCCACCCCTCCCCCACCACTTACAACAGCCTTCAATTAGCACTGACATCTCCGTCCGCGCCTTTGTTGTCGAGCGGCTTAATGAGGCGCTTTGGCTCTCCCCGTCACATTGTTGCAAACAGTCTAACAATGTTGTTAATATGTCAAGGGCGGAGCTCTACCAAAATTTTTGAAAACTACGATTTTGCCAATATGACTTACGAGAAATTCAAGAGGAATCTTAAGGAAATCATAATGCCCATGTGTTTAAGTGTGACTCCGTGCCTCTGTCTTTTCATATAATGGAATATTACTTTCAGATCTCTTTAACTTATTGGTATTACAGGCGTATTTTTTTTTTGAATAATTTGGTTTTTAAAATTATAATTGAGTAATTGTAGTTACAAAATTATCGTCTTATCAACTCTTAATACATATATATTTCTAAGAATTAGATAATAATTATTTCTAAATCCATTTAACAATCATTTTGAATATAATTAAACATTTATCTCAGAAAGTTACTAAGCATAATATATAACCAAACAACGAATAGCTTTTTTTTTAAATAAATAAATAGATAACTTTGTTATACGTACACTTTAAAGTTAATATTTGTCTATAATATAAAGAAAATGACGATCAAACACATATACTACATTTATTTTTTTTTTGAGGATTTTTTTTGAGGAATTACTACATTTAAAATTTTCAATACTACATATTATGCTCTCAACTAACACAAACTGATTAAGATCGAAAAAGAATACCGATCGTGGACCCAAGAGGCGAGCCCACCGCCTCCCCCACCACTAACAACCGCCTTCGATTAGCACCGATCTATCTTCCCGCACCCTCGTTGTTGAGCGCCTTAATGAGGCGCTTTGGCTCTCTCGTCCCATTGCTGCAAACAATCTAACACGGTTTGGTAAAATGTCCAGGAGTGGAACTCTACCAAGGTTGTCAAAATATACGATTTTGTCAATATGATTTATAAGAAATTTAAATCTTACATAAATTACATAAATGCCCCTGTTAGAACGGAACATTACTTTCAGGCCATGTTTGACGCGGGGATAGATAGGGGGTACAGTAATAATAATACCGGGAGAGGATAATAAGTGTTGTTTGATGCTGGAATAAATGTAGGTGAGATTTAATCCACCCTTATTATTAATAAGGGTGTCATGCCTAAAATCTAATCCCACCCCCATGGTGGGATTAAATCCTGAAGCTTTCTGGAGGAATGGAAAAAGATTTTATTGCCTGACAAAATTTCATCCAAATTCTATTTTGTCCTTCCGCCCAGTCCCCAGCACCTAGATACCTTGGGTGACACATCAGTTTTCTTTAATATGTAGCTACCATATCATTATGTTTTTTGATCTTTCTTGTTTATTAATTTCCCTCGGATTAATTTTGTTGTTTGTCAGTACTATTTTGTTTATCTTTGTTGATTTTGTTGCTTTAGGGTTTCAATGTAGTGTTTTAATTGATCTTAAACTTTCACAACTAGTTTGTGTATTATGTTATATATGTTCCTAATGGTTAATTGAACAACTTTATATTCGTTATTGAATCAGTTATTCATGTCTATTTGGGTTATTTGTTTTTTTGGAATTTAGATGAGAAAAAATGGGAATCAAATACAGTTTTTTGTTTGACCATCTTTGTGAGGGCATTGTTGTCATTTGTCAATGAATCCTGCATTTTCCTACTACTTCAACAAACACATTATTCTTTATCATGGTGGTAATACTATGTCCTAAACAAATAAGTTACATTATCTTACCAATATAATTAATATACCCTTGCTACTAATATCCCTTTATAATACAGTGGGGCCCGTATACCCCAAACTTCTACTCTCTGCAACAAACATGCCCTCAGGCCTCTTAACTTCGTAGTATCACAACGAGAGCCTACTATAAATGAGTAATTATTGCTTGCTACAAGAGCAAATATGACATGGTGCTCTAAACAATACTTCACAGGACACGTCAGGAACATGTATGAATTCACTTTCTTTTGTCTACCACTCATTCTCTTTCCTCATGACGTGTCATTATAATTAATATACCCTTGCTACTAATACTCCTTATAATACCGTGGGACCCCGTATACCCCTAACTTCTAATCTCTGCAACAAACATGCCCTCAAGCCTCTTAACTTCTTAGTAATACAAAGAGAGCCTACTATAAATGAGTAATTATTGCTTGCTCCAAGAGCAAATATGACATGGTGCTCTAAGCAATAAATCACAAGGACACGTCAGGAACATGTATGGGTGGGTTTGGTATGAGATTTTTCGTGGATTAAAATCTAGAATCCACTTTTTGGCTTTTTAGACTTTTTCAAGGGATTTGGTGTGAGCTTTTTTGAACATATTTCGGATTTTGGATTTTGGATTTATAGGGTAGAGTGGGTGGAAGAAAAAAGTTGGGGTTGAGGAAATTTTTTGTGTCTTTTTTGCTGAAATCACTCAAATGACAATTTCGTCCTCCATCATAATTATAATTACACCCTCATGTTAGTTACTCTTCACCATGCTATACCTTAATAAACACTACCCCCACCCACACCCTACCACCACGACTCCCTCCATCTTAACAACATAACTTTCTTACACTACCCACCACAACTATAATTTTTTTTTTGATTCTCAAAAAGAAAAAAGAAAAAAAAACAAAAAACAAAAAGAAAAACAAACAAAACTCTAATTTTTCTCCAGCATTACACCCAACAGCAAATCTATAATGACACGTGTTGTTTAATATTTATCATCTAATTTGTAATGACATGTGTTGGCAATTATTCTTAATGTAATACGATACTTTTATGTAATGAAAGTTGTAATTTTTTTTTAACTATATGAATTTGCGTACGCCTATTATTATGACATTCATATAATTATTTGTTTATATTTACACCTTACTATATAAGATATTATAAAATAGAACATGTTTTTTTTTTTTAAAAAAAAGCACTACTCAATTATAATTTAGTAAAATAATTTAGTAGTGTTGTTATGTCTGTAAAAGTTGTTAAATAAGTCAATAAATATACATAAAGGGGTATAATAGTAACTTTCACTAAACAACAAACTATCAAGCACTAACTTTTAAACAGTACCAACTTTTTTTTACCAAACTCATACCACTCCGTCCCAGGTGCTTTGCACCATTTGAGTTTTTCACCCGTAACTGGGTCATTTTGACCCGGTGATTTGGATAGGAAAACTTTGCAGTTTTTAGATAATTTTTTTGTAGTGTTGTAGAGTAACTCTTATTCTACATAACCATAAAAAAATTAGCAAAAAATTACATCGTTTTGCCATCCAAATCACCGGGTCAAAGTGACCCAGTTACGGGTGAAAAAGTCAAATGGTGCAAAGCACCTGGGACGGAGTGGTATATATTTTTTCTTGAACTTCTGTGTCACAGACTTTTTTCACACAATCTTAAAAGACAGCTTAAAATTCATAAAGTCCACACGAAACGCACCCTATAAATTCACTATCTTTTGTCTACCACTCATTCACTTTCCTCATCACGTGTCATTTGCTGTATGGTTAGAGCAAATCCACATGAGCAAACACAAATTTTTCACTATAAATAGTGACTGAGTACAGTTTTATAGAGGGAGAGAGACTCCTACGAGGAAGTCGTCCGCGCCATCGGAGTTGTAGATCCCTACCCGCTTCGGTTCCCCGAGACCGAGCTCTGTTCGGGCTTCCTCCCGCCTGTTGTTCCTGATTTCATCTCTCGTTGCTACTCGGTTCACTTGGGTAAGTTCGAATCGATCAATCCTCGGCGTAGTATTGACCATAATCTCTGCATTACAAGTTCAATATACTATCAAATCTGAATTGAATTGAATTCAGTTCAATTCAGGTTTGTTATTGTTGAACGGCATTTGAATTCTGGATTCTTATTGTTGTTCTTTTTCATAAATGGTAAGAAACCCTACACGTACTACTAGGGGAAGGGGATCATACTCTGGAGTATTATATGAGGGTTCCTTCGGTTTGTTTCTGACATCGGGTTGTAGACTGTTTTAGCCTGACTGTACTGTACTTTTCTGTCCCTGCTGGCGCTTTTATTATATACCTTTATGTAGCGGAGATCAGATTTGCTATAATTTTCCTCTCTGAGCCTCTGATGCCTCAACTTGTCTAACCCTATGGTTTATGTCTCAACCTGCTTAAAACTTGTTTAACCCTATGGTTTATTCTCGTGATACATGGTCACAGATCTCACGAGTCCTGGCCCTCGAACTCGTTTGCAAGTACCGGAGATCAATGTCTAGCAGTGGGGAGGACAAGGAATCTTCAGAGTATATTGATCATGTAAGTTGTTGGATTCAGTTAGGTTTGTTAGCTGTGGTTCAGTCGATTTCATGACTTTAATTCATAATAGTGCCAGATCTAGATATCTTTCATACTGAAATTAACCTAATAATTTCTCAAATACTTCAATGAGTTCAGAGAATAGACTTTAATAGTTTCTTAGAAGGTTGATACTGTTGCAGTTTTGATCAATGCTTCTATCACTGTTCTTAGATACTGGAATAAGGATAAATATGTTTACTTCAAATCATTTTGACGCATGGAGCATTCCCTGTTCATGTATCATTTGGAATAATGGTGTTTCCAACATTGAGAGAAACGTGAGGATGAGTTCGGCTTGAAATGTCTAGTCCAACTTGTAAAATTAATTGAAATGTCCCATGTTCCCAGTGGTAATGCTGCATTGTGGCTTGCCTTCGGTTTTGGATTACTGATTGCATACATAGTCTTGAATATCTTAATAAACTTCAGCAACATTCTTTTCTGTAACTCTTATGAAAGGCTGCAATGTGGTTATACGAAACAAATGGGTTTAGAATATCATGTAGTGGCAGAACGCGCATGACCTCTCTGTTCCTCTGTAAACTTTCCTTTTGACTTCTGTAAAAAAAGCTCACCTATAAAAAAAATATATCATGTAGTTAACAACACACTCATTTCTTAGATTCTATATAGGAAACAAAGGCCAAAAGTTACCCAAACTATGTGGTTAAGCAAAGCCAACTTTTCCGTTCACTAAATTTATATATTATTTAACTCTATTCTAAAAAGAGGATTCTTTCACTCTTTTGGTTCCCAAAATACCCTTACCTAAACTATTGGATTTGCAATTAATACACACCTCTTTCATTACGCTATTCTTGGCGCCGCACCAGTGTCGACATGACAGGTTGCTGAGAAGGGTATGAAACCTGTTCTGAATAGTCTCCCTCTCATCCGAAATTCCAACTTTGTTGACCATGGTCAGAGAGCAAGTCGGTGCTTTGATTTCCCCTTCCCACTTGCCTATTTCTTGTTTATTTCACTGTCTCCATGTTGTTGTTCGAAGTTATTGTTGGGGTTATTGTTCTTTAAATCTTGCTTTTCATCGCCTAACTCATCCACCCTTTATAATACTCACTGATAAACCCCAAGAAACACAATTTCCTGATATAAAGAGCTTTGTCTCAAGAAGGTTGACATGATAAACTTTTATGCTAGGAAGATCGACTATGTAGGCAAGAATTTGACCACCCAACATATACTTTTGGTTTTGGATGTTGTACAAGGAGATGGAAGACTAAACGTTCGAGGAACTAGGCACAAATGTACAAGATGGTCAAATTTGGTGGGCGAAAACTTGGAAGTATTAGGTACTCCATGTTTTGGAAGGAATATGGCGTACAAATGAAGAACCTAATGATATGTGGCAGGAGATGGCTAGGTGTATTAGAAGGGTAGCAATGAGCACTTTAGGGAAGCCTAAGGGAAGTGGACCATCATAACTCAGTGGTGGAATGACGAGGTCCAAAAGGCCATCAAAATGAAAAGAGAGTGTCATAAAGCCTTATTTACTTGTAGGAATAGTGAGATCTTAGAGAGAGATGAAGTAGCTCAATTAGAAACTAAGAAAGCGGTTAGAGAGGCTTAGGCTAAAGCTTTTGATTATTTTATGGAAGACTAAATTGTAAGGATGGCAAGAGGGGTATTTATAAAAATTGCAAGAATCAGAGAGACGAAAGGGAAATATTTGAGTTACCTTAAGTCTATTAAGAATGATGATGATATAGATTACCAATGATGAGATTAAGGAAAGGTGGAGATGTTATTCTGAGCAACGTTTTAATGAAAACCATTCAGTGACTTAAGGTTAGGGGATCTTGGTGGCTCTAGTTTGTGCCCAAGCTATAACTTCACTCATAAGATTGGCGAATTGAGGTCAAAGGCGCGTTGAAGAAGATGAAAGTGAGGAGGGCTGTAGGACCTGATGGGATTTTTATCGAAGCGTGGAAGTTGTTAGGTGACAAAGGGGAAAAGTACATTGGTACCTCTATTTAAGAACAATGTAAATATTAAAAATTGCTCTAGTTATTGTGGTTTCAAATTCTGCGGAAGCGGAAGCGGGAGAGAAGGTAAATTTAAATAATTGCATTTGAGAGCGTTGTTAGAGCGTCTATATGTTATATTTGTAATATGTGTGTGTGTGTGTGTGCCATTAATATTATTATTTAAAAAATGCATGTGATCATGCATATGAAATGATATTCAGTCCTACCATGAAACAACATTGTTACTTAAATGGTTTTTGCATGGTGCTCCAATTTTCTGATGGAGTGGGACTAACTAGATAAAGTATATATCTATAATATTTTGCCATAATTTTGTGATTTGAGTTATTGTTCCTCTACAAGATGAGCTCCTATAATGTATGATGTCTCTTCCTTTCATATTCTGTTTTACACCAAGAGGCATCACCATTAGCTTTGAGATGGCTTTTGCCTACCACAAGTTTTCTCTTGTTTGAGTTCTGGTGGCATCTGGTACTAGAAGAAGAGTTTGATTTTTTTAGTACATGGCTGGAATGAACTTACGTTTTATATATTTAGCTTAATAGCATCTTTAGGGTCGCGCAGGGTGTGGTAAGTTGTATAATCCTATGTACCGAGATTAAAGCTAAGCTTTCTCTACTTGTATTCATTTCATGGCTCTTGAGCTAAGCCCCTCTGCTGGATGGGATTCAAAAGTATAAGCTAAAATCCCACATCCTTGGTTTCCCTATAACAATAGGTTTATATCAAGGGTCGGCGTTAAGTCCATACATGTTCACATGGTATATGTTATATGCAGACGATATAGTTTTGATTGATGAAACAAGGAGTGACCTAAACGGTATGTTAGAATTATGGGGGATAATTTAGAATATGAAGGAAGTAGGAGTGTAACTTCAGTTGCAATCCGACTGTGGGAGAGGAGGCAATAACTACAGGTGGGCAAAGAGGTGCCAAAGAAGGATCATTTTTTTAAAAATCTTTGGTTGATTCTACATAGTGATGGACAGAGAGACGGTGTTACCCATAGAGGCTAAAAGCAGGGTGGACAAAGTCGAGAAGTGCATCTGGTGTGTTGTGTGACCGTAGGATCCCTGCTAAGTAAAAGGATAAGTTCGGTAAGACTTGCTTCTGAGTGTTGGGCAATTGAGAACACGTAAAATCATAAATAGAGTGGTAGAAATGAGAATATGGTTCAAAAATTGTATTATTGTTCAAAAATTGGATTCTTTTTAGCCGAGTCCACGAAACCTAAATTCAGCCAGTAGGTGAATTCAATTCTTGAATAACTGTGCACAAGTCCAGGTAAGGTAGATTAGAATCATAACGTTTCTTCTGTTAACACTTCCCCTTTTCCAACTGTTACAATTCGGGTTGTCGACTATCCATTTTCAAAATTATGTTACAGTGGCATGTCTCTTGTGTTTCTGCGTTGTTCCCTCTGTTTCTCCATGTTCATTGCTGTCACAATATGGTTCACAATCGTCATATTGCCTCCCATGTCTCCTTTGTACGATTTGGCAGTTCAGACGTCTGATCCAATTGACCCAAGCCCCCCAAGAAACTTTAGTCACAATTATACTCGTTGCTGAAGTTCGAGTAGTTTGATTTAATTTAAAGATCTTTTTCTTGTAGATAGTGGTTTATTTGTTTTGGTTTGCTTTATTGGTTTAATTTTATATGCAATAGTCATATAGCCCAAGGTTCAATTCCCCAAGTTTCATTTTTTTTTATTTAAAATTGGTTGCTGTTGGACTTGGTAGCACTGGCCGTATCTGCTGTGTGGCAGTAGTGCGGCAGGGCTGCACTGGGGGAAAATATTTCGGGCTCTTTTAGTATGGGAGCTTTGAATTGGATCAAGAGAACTGAGGTGAATACATCTTTATAAAAAACTAATGTCATGCACCACAATATAATAGGATTCGAGAACTCTTGTCTTATGAAATAGTGTTATCAATTTATACATTTCCTGTTAGGTAATCAAGCGTATTTCCTGAACCCCAACTCCTTACCATTAATCTCCTTACTTCAAAATATGGGAATAATATCAAGTGTTTATCCACTTCAAATTGTTTCCTACACTTTTGTGTTCCCTAAATTTCCCTTGGTGAAAACGCAATTAAATGTATTCTTCCAAGTTGCTACTATCTTTTAATATTTTGCTGGGGCTTCAAATGCTCTACCACTGAGCTAGCACCCATCTTAGCTGACTATAAATGTAACATATTTAATTCTAACGTTTTCTCATAAATGTTTTGAGGGTACTTCTATGAGAATCGGAAAAAAAAAATTATTACTCTGAATGACAAATTTAACATATCAATTTTCAAACATTTTCTAGGAATTTTTGTGTGGCTCTTAAGGATTGAAATTTAATTGCCCTTCTGACTATCTATTCATCTACTTGTCACTTGTCAGCTACTAGTTACTACCTCCAGGCTTAAAAAGATCGAAATAGCCCAAATATATACAGGTGCCAGTCCGGCTAAATCACGTTCAGCCATTTCGACCACATATCCACAATGATTCATTGCATAAGTAGTTGAACTTAATCTACTTCCCTGGAATCAAGAATTCAAGAAGTCATACATGTCTTCATGCCGTCATCACGTATAACTCTTGAGAACGGGCTAAATAATTCTTTGTTGTATTCTTTTACAAGAGGAAGTTGTTTGCTTTGCCCTAACAAATTCAGCAAAATAAAATAATATAAAAAAAAACAAAAAACAAAAAAAAAAGCAGAGTCATAAAAAAATTCACCGCCGAAGTCTTCATATTGAAATGCAGACATGCAGTGACTGCACTCATAGTTTTTCAAAGAAAATGAGTAGTTCTGGTTAGGCTAGTTGCCTTTCATGATGCTTACCGTATAGAGGGTTTTTTTTTTTTTTTTTTTTCTAGACTGAATCCTGACCATGTTATCATGCATGTAATTTTCATCTTTGTTGTTTAGGCTTTGTCTCCTTTAATGTGCTTACAGTGCTTGTATCTTTCGTCTTTCTTATGCGAACAACAAAGTTGCCCAAATCTATGTGCAAAAACCATATTTTGATACACTGCTTGGTTTAAAACCATGCAATTCTTGTGGTTCAAGCCATATTTTCCCCTTTGTGAATGTTCCTCGAGTTCACATAAATAGTTGTACAGTGAATTCATGCACTTAAGTTTTGTTGTACAAATCAGTAAAGAACTTCCATTTAATTCCAATCCAAACAAACGACTATTCCTAATATAATTTTTTCCGTAGGATCTTTTGATTTGTGAATTGATGGATAATTGTCGCTAATTAACTTCATGTGCGTATGTTCACTACTAGTAGATATAGAGAGTTCATAAAGGGTCACATAGGACATCTAGATTTTGACATATTAGGTGTGATTAGAGGATAAAATATTTAATGGAAAGGACAAATCGTAGTCTTCCACTCGTGCTTCTATAAACAGGATATGAAAACAAAAGGTGGTGATCTTGGTCCATCTGCTTATCCCCTCAAGATTAAATTGAATTGGAAAGAGAATAGAAGAAACTGTAGCAGCAGCTACAGTATGTTATGTTCTCTGCATAATGTTCTGTAGTTGCACGTTCATTATAAGTATTAAAAATAATGTAGATTGAAATTTACTGTAGCCTAGATAAACAAATATGCAGCATAAGAGTAGAGAATGAATATGCGAGCATTATAATATATTGCTTATGTCATTAGCATCATTGGTTGAGGTAACTAGCTAGTGGATTCCCTATGGGTGAAGTAATTATGGCCATCAGACTCCCATTGAATGGACATTAGTCGGAAAGGTGGCAAGGAAGTATAGGAACCTCAAACTAGTTTTTTATTATTATTATTATTATTATTATTATTATTATTATTATTATTATTATTATTATTATTATTATTATTATTATTATTATTTTATTTTTTATTTTTATTATTTTTTTTATGGAGGAGGAATACGAATGTTATTATTATTATTATTTTTTTTTTTTTATTTTTTTTCGTACTTTCGTTCTTTCTTCAGAAACAGTGGTGACGATCCTTCTTGCCTAAGCTCTAAACTTAAATGTCTTACATCATTTGCACAGTGCTCTTGATCCATCTCGCTATCTATTTTTCCTCTGACTAACAAACATTAAATAACTTTATGACTGATCAAGTTACGTGATTCCCCTTTGTCTATTTTCAGGTGCATCGTATTGTGGAAGCATGCCTCCGTAATTATATGACCCGAGAAAGGATAATCCACACTCTTCATGTTGAAGCGAAGATTGATTCTACTATCATTGAAGAACGTAAGTTTCAAACTTACTTTTTATTTGTTCAATTGTGATTTAGTTTCATGCATAATTAAAAATATAATTAGTTCTGTCTGTTCATGATTAAGTGTGATTTGTTTAATTCTTTTCCTTAATCTTTTGCTTCAACCTTTGGGGCTTCCTCCAAATCTTAGATGGCTTATGACTCTGATTAGATGTTGCAAGCACATGTTTTTACTAGGAACGGATCACATTTTGCAGGCCTGTGGTGGAAAAGACTGAAATATCAAGCGTGTTTTTTTTTTTAATTGGATAGGAAACCATTGTAGAAAATGTGAGAATGGACAATTAGAGATCATAGTGGTGGACCTTTCTCCTTACGGATATCTATAGTTTTCTATCTCAATGCATCCCTTTGAGATCAAAAGGAAAACAAAACAGTGATGCACAATCTGGCCCAAACCTCAATCGCAACTGAATTTTACCTGAAGAGATACCATAGAATTGAAAGGGTAGTCAAGTATAATTTAACCAAAGACGCTAGTTTTTTTTTTTTGTTTTTTTGTTGTTGTTGTTTTTTTTTTTTTTTTTTTTTTTTTTTTTTTTTTATGTTTGTTTGTTTTAGATTGGTATTGGTGGGATTGACGGTGCTAGGATTTATAGTAATGAGTGGACTATAAGATAAGTCTTTGATAGGGTATATGATTTTAGTTGGACCAAACATTAAACTGACCAGTTTACCCTCAACCATTTCAAGCTCCACCAACAAAATTGAGTGTGCCCACTCAACTCAAATCCTATTGTCATAACCACAACTCCAGCAACGTCATGATCACAGATTCATCACAACGAAACCCCATGGATTCATAACTAGATGTCCATATCTACTCCACCAGCACCCCATCAGATCATGAAAATCCAACAGAACAATAAACAAATTTCATCTTTTCTTCACCCATGGCCCGACTCCAATTGCTGGCGTTAAAGTCCGAACCCTCTCATCTCAGATAGTTTCCACAAGCTGCTTCATTGGCTCAGTTATCCTGAAAGCAATTCTTGTGACTACTGAAGGGATCGAAGTAGGATTTACATATACAGAGAAATAAGCATGAGAAGAACACTATGCTCGAGAGAATTAATGAGCCTGTTCTTGCCTTCTAACATAAGTTGCAAACGCAGGATTCTTAATACCTGGGGTAGCAGGATAGTACGACGTTAGTGGGATTGATAGTGATGAAGAATGGGCTTCATATAAACTATTTCTAGTCTTTTGCCACACCAAACAGTTTGGACACCTGATCCCATCCTATACCATGAATTTGAGAAAACAAGCCTGCCCCAGAGGTCCACTCACTAGTCCTGCAATATAAACCGAGCATCGACGCTACAGCTATAACAGAACTGGATATTCAAAAAGAAAAAGAATCCACGCTCAAAAGAAAATTGATTTAAAGTGTTTGACAACCGAAAGGAGTGAAGTAGAAGTAAAAAAGGTGCTGGAAAAGGTGTTTACTTTTAGATATACGCCATATACTTAGGTACAATGAATGAAGAGAAGTTAGATTGATAGTTCGGGATAGGAAGTATGACACATATGTACACATGCAGGAGACAACCAAGTAGCTATGTTAGATTTAGTCACACATGTATACGTAAGGGATAACCATGTAATCTAGGTTGCAACATAATTGCCTTTTCTACAAATTATCGGCTTATTATCACGTGTAAAATTATTCAATAAGCTAAAAGAAATTGATTCTAATGATTTCTGCTATAGTAGGATAATATCATGCATAAAACATTCTTACGGAGCAGTCGCTCACCGAAACAATTTACTAACTGGATTATAAAGTTTACCTTATTAAAAGTATAATTTTTCTTTAGAAAAGCTCAGTTTTATTTGCATAGAAACATAAGTAAAAGTAATATTTATGAACCTGAAAAGTTGATGGTCTCAATAGATACCTCGGTGCAGCAGTCCATATTTAGTTCCTGCATTGTGACCCCGCGCAACTGTCAGCTTATCTCTCTGGTTAAAGTCAACAGGAGTGGCCAAGTAGCTCATATGATGTATGCTACTTATTGAATCCCGTGAAACTAGTCCGACTAGCTTGTGAATTAGATCGGCAGAACAACAAACTTTTTTGCGAGGGGCTTAGTGCTCCATATCTTACTGTAAAATATCTTTACCATGTTTTCTGACAACTATGGTGGTCAATATGCAGGATGGTTACATATTGGGTGGATTGGTATTGATTTTTTTTTTCTTATTTCGGAGAAGGGAAAAAATTTGCAAATAGGTCTAGTAAAGTCAATTTACCAAAGATACCAAAGTGATGGAAATTTTCAAGTTGATTGAAATGTACGAAGTCTTTTCTTTGTTCGAATTGAATCAAGTTGCAGATGGTAACTTAGTTCACCTTTTCTAGTTTTTTCCTCATTGGTTAGGATATCTCAAACTTAGATTATTAGTCCCACAGGGTTTTTAAATGTTACAGGATAGGTATTTGAATCTCTTCTGGTAGCATGACATTATGACATTATTCTCTTTTTTTATCTTCTTGCCTTTGTCAACTGTCATTGTCACCATGATACTGATTGATATTTAAAACCATCATATTTTGCAACTGATATGTGTTATCATGCTTTTCCTCCAGTTTTGCGACGGCTTGAAAGAGAAAACAAGGAATTCTTTAAGGCTTACAAACTAAGAATGGTTGTGAGGGACCAAATAGTTGCGTTTAACACGTTGCTCAATCGACAAGTTGAACTGATGCATAGGATGAGCTTGCCTGGAGTAGCATCTTTTCCTTTGGCTACTGGTTCTCATAGTTTACCAAGTATGTC
The DNA here is from genome assembly GCA_023055425.1 of Linanthus parryae. Lineage (NCBI taxonomy): Eukaryota > Viridiplantae > Streptophyta > Magnoliopsida > Ericales > Polemoniaceae > Linanthus > Linanthus parryae. Next base: position 85,142,470 of record JALGPY010000008.1, on the reverse strand, counting down.
TTTTTCACTGTGTGATTTCGTCTCTCTGCTACATATCTCTACTATTTTTTTGCATCAGTATCTATACTTTGCTATAAATTTATCTTCTTATCTCTTTATTTCTTCTTATCACCAATCCCAATATAGGTACGATTTTAATTAAAAGTTCAGAAATTCTTCTGTTCTTCACAATCAGTCTCTATATGCTAATACTTTTTTTTTGAGGTAAACTATATGCTAATACTTAGAATCGGTCTCTCTCTATGCTAATACTTAGATCTATGGTATTTCTGTAGTTGCTGGTCATTATTCTTGTTTCATTTCACTGCGTTTCATATTTTGTTTGAAGGACTTAATAAGTGAAATCCCATATGTTACCTTCAATTCACTCAACTCAGGCACCCAAACTTCGTACTTCTCCAGTAAAATATTCTTTTGGTGATCATATTTAGCATATATAAGCAGATGTTACAAGGAATGCTCAACTGGCTGCATTATGCAGTTCAAAGGTTGCACGATCCGTAACGCGGTACCTTTGCGATCTGGAATGCAAGTATCTACGACCCAACATTTTTAATAAATTAAGGAAAAATAGTTTACCTTTAATTGTTAATGCTTTGTTAACCTAACTATGAGATGGCTTATTCTAAACGAGGTTTCTTCCTGTAGGCAGCAATACTTTGGTTACTCGGTCACTAGTGCACTATATAACACGGCCTGGCAATGGGCCGGTTTTGGGTAGACCTCCGGACCGACCCATAAAATTGTGACCTGGATCCAAAACCAACCCATGATGCCTCAGATCTGCCACACCCACCCATTCGAGGACCCGCAGTTATCAAATGTTGTTGCTTTTTCCAAGATGATTCTGCAACGATGATAGCCTGTCTATAATTTGAAGATGGATCGTTCTTGAAAAAAAAAACATATTGATTCCGGTAGCATTAGCCAGGAGTTTCAATAACTTGCTCGTAGCTATGGAAGAGATAGAGTTACATGGATGATGAGAGATGAGGAACCCACAAGTGTGAGAAAGAGAGAATAGATCAAAAATTCAAAGTGGAGAAATCTTCTCTATAATTCTCCTACTACATAGACACGATTATAAGCTTGGGCTATTTCTAACATAATAGGCCCACTCAGGGGCGGAGCTACATAGGGGGACTGGTGGGGGCTATAGCCCCCACTCAATTTTTTATTTTGCAATTTTACCCTTAATTTTGTTATAAATTATGACTTAGCCCCCACAACCATGTTAGATAAGTCTCTATTATTTCTATACTCTACAGTTTAGCCCCCACTAGGTCATCTACTTTCACTTAATTTTAATTTTAGCCTCCACTCTAACATAATCCTGGATCCGCCCCTGGGCCCACTAGATAATTAAACACTTGGGCTACTAACAATATAATATAGGATAAAAGACAAAATGAACCCTCCTTAGATGGGTTATATACAAAACCAACCTCATTGTTCGTGGATATACAAAAGCCCCCCGGCATCTAACGGTGACTAACGGCACCTAACGGAACACCCTAAATACCCATTTGACCCTCAAATGAAAAAAGATTACCCACTATATAAACCTTTTCTTCTCCTTATCTCTTCATTCTACCATCTCTTCTCTCTCTCTCTCTCTCTCTCTCTCTCTCTTATCTTCTTTTCTCCCCACTCTGATGAAAAAATGGAACCCTAAATTCCCAGAAAGAGAGAGAGAGTTCATCTTCTGTTTTCCACTCCTCCGTCTCTCGATTTAACCCCCCGAAGCCCCAAAATCACCACCGCTTCTCCTACCCTCTCTACCCTGAACACAACCCAGAACTCCACCACCGCTGAAACAAGCAACCGCAACTCCACCCAAACAACCACCGGCGAACCTCCATCACCGTCCAGCGAACCTCAATCTGTCTCTGGTTTTGCCGCTCTCCAAATCGACAGAGCCACCTGACTACCAATACCAAACCATCTCTGTCTTTCTCTCTCACCCATCTCATAAATCGAACAACCCTCAATCACAGGCTAAAGTCACTCCAGTATCCCTATTTCCAATCGTCCTCCCTAGAGATCTGAAGTAAATCGGATCTGGAGTGAGGTCAATTTCAGCACCCGATCCAGAGGTCCAACTCCACCTTATCGCAATCTCCAAAGCCAGGTCCTTTTTCCTCAGAGTCATCGAAGCTTGTGAACAGCTCCAAGGAGCTTACTCAATGGTCTCCCTCACAGAAGACAAATTGGTCGCCGTCCGTGACCCCTACGTTTTCCGGCCACTAGTAATGGGTAGAAGAACCAACTGTGCCGTCGTATTCGCCTCCGAGACATGCGCTCTCGACCTAATCGAAGCAACCTACGAGTGAGAAGTCCACCTCGGCGAAGTCCTCGTCGTCGACAAAGAAGATATCCAATCCCTCTGTCTAATGCCTCACCCACAACCCAAATTCCAACAAAGGCACCCAAAGTTGGGTTCCAATAGAGGATGTTCTTTAGAGAGGCTTGAATTGTTCTTTTACAGAGGCTTGAATTGGGTTTTTGGTGATTGACGGGTCTGGGTTTAGTAATTTAGGGTTTGATCTCTCTTTATCGATGAATTGGTTATGGTATTTTGTATAAGAAAATAACCAGTTCTTAACAATTCTGGGTGGTTGTTTGTTTGATTTGTTGTTGTTGTGGTGGTGGTGGTGGTGAAGGTGTGGTGTGTGATGGTGGCAGGTAGTTATGCAGGTAGTTATGCAGGTGCTGGTGGTGGTGGAGGTGGAGGTTGTGGTTGTGGTGGTGGTGGTGGCCAAGAACACAAGAACATTATCAAAGTAAAAACAAAAACACGAAAGGGGCAAAATGGTCATAAAAAATTAGATTGTACCATTTACTAGCTGAGACTAACAGAAGGGTGGTATTTGTTCAATGCCAGGGTGGTTTTTGTATATCCCCGAACAATGAGGTTGTTTTTGTATATAACCCATATATGGAGGGTGCATTTTGTCTTTTACCCTAAAATATATTACAGTAAAACCTCTATAAATTAATAATGTTGGGAGTGGAATATTTTATTAATTTAGCGAGATATTATTATTTCGATAAATTAATAACTTATTAATTTAAAGATATTTTACGGAACTTTAAATTTTCATGTCCAATGTACTAGTTACAATGTATATTAGTTAGAAATGAAAAATAAATTACAAAAATAAGTTTCAAGGCACATTCTATGAATGTACATTCACAAATTTATTGCAACCGGCAACAACTCTTCACAATTTTTTGTTGCAATACAAGAAGACAATGCCCAACTCTTAAGGATACGTTTGATTTTTTAGGATTAGCAGTATTAGCTGGGATTGGACAAAATATAGTCCAGATATTAGTCAATACTGTGTTTGGTTCTTCAGGACTATTTATAATACCAGTACTAAATAGTTAAAAGATGATGTTTAATATCCCAATTTAGTACCCTCCCACAAGAGGGTATTAGTTGGATTGGACTATTTGTACCTTAATACTGAATTAATGCTGCACAAAACCAAACACATTATTTGTTACAGTTAAGCTCATTCAGTCCAATCCTATCCGAAATATCTAATCTAGTTTAGTCCAATTCGCATAGTCCGGGAAACCAAACGTGCCAAAAGTCCAATGAGTAGATTTAAAGATGAACTCAATATATTTGAAGTTCAAAAAAACAAGTGAATGTAGATCCATTTTTTACTAAACAATCTTAGCATTTGGAATCTTTTTGTAATTATTAATTTATAATTTTGTTGGGACCAATATATGTACACCAGGATTTCAAAAACGTTAATATCTTATTATTTTATTGATTGAGGTCCAATTTCGTATTGGTCCTAAGTTGGGACTGGACAAATTATTAATTTTATCGAAGTTATTAATTTATCGAGTATTAATTTATAGAGGTTTTATCGTACTTGGGCTTTTTATTTCCTTGGCCTAAACTAAGTTTAATCTCTAACAGCCCGTAGCAAGAGCCACAAGTTTAAGTTTTTTAAAGGGAGCGCAACAGTTCTGGCTAGACCTATCGGTTCTTATGGATTTATCCATAAACGAACCGAGAGGAGACGGTTCTTGTGGGTTTGGTTCTTCTAGGTCTTTCCTCGGGTATGGTCCAACCGGTTTGGGTCATTTACCATTCGGTCCGGGTTGGTACCGACTCTTTGACATGCCTAGTAAGTATAAGATACTCATTTATGTAATTTAAGAATATGTGAGGGAACACCATCCCTCGTTCAAGAAACCTTACTAAAAGAAGACGACCCTCATCGTTCCCCACACCATGTCATATCACGTTTCCGTTCTGTGTACCACACTGACCTGCAATCCTGGTAACGTGGATATGAATACCACTTCAATACTTTAAAAACTGAATAAACATACTTTTCAAGAATAAATTATTGCAGCCATCAAACTTCTCCATCTTATATCTCACATAACCCTTATCCATTCCGTGACTCCAAACACCATTCTCAACAAAAGAGCACATGAATTCAGATATTTATAGTTTAAATTTAGATACACATTATAATGTTTCGGTTAGTATGACGAGTTTGTTGGACATATTTATATTGTTATTGGAAAGGGACTTCATCATCATCGTGGTATATGGCCTTCCAGGTCACCAACTGGTTGTTCTAAAGTACAATTCTTCTATCCAGATCTCTCTAGATCTCTATCTCTCTCCATATTATTCCTGATGCTCTTGGTTTCTTATTCTCTATCTCTTTTATCGAAGTCATCTTCCAGTCCTCTATCACGTCTTTGTCCATTGTGATTTTTGAAGCTTTGCTTGCTAGACAATTCCAGATTTCTAGTGAAAGTAGAAAATTAAGGAAATCATATATGGCTTCCATCATCTTCTCCTAAAGGGACTGAAAGTTTATATCAATATTTGATTTACAGAATTTGATGCTTCGAGGTGTAAGAGGCTGGTAAGTTGTTTTGTCAGCTTTTTGCATGCTTGAGTCCATGATGGTACATGAGGTAAAGCATGTTGACTGTGTAAGAGACATGGTCTGGAAAATTCATAGTATCATTAGCAAGCGAATATGCAGTGGCAGCATAATTTAGATGGTATACAGACAATAATATGTGTCACTGTCCAGCTGTTCCCTTAATTCGTGAGGTGCAAAAACTTTTCCTTTAATATCTGTATCCATTTGTTCTTTAGTTGAGTGTAGTGGCTGACTGGCTGGTTTGATGCTTAGGTTTGGATGTCACTGGAATGAAAGGGGAAGTTTGAGAGACTTAATGTTAGACAGCATGAGGGAGAAGTTTTGAGTTATTATCTTTTGACTTTTCGGAAGAGAACGAAGAGTGAAATAGGTAATCAATGTTGAGCTGTTAGTATGTATAAATTGGATTGAACATGCTGTAAATTCATCTATTGAGATAATTGAAAAGAGATTAGTTGATTTACCTCTCATATGAGTCGTTTTAACTTAGATCCGTCAACTCAGTTGTAGAAATACCTTATATATTATCCTCTTCTAGCTACCACTCAGAAGCGGTTATGACATATGATAATTCTATCTGACTTTGTTCACCCACCCACCCCCCCCCCCCCCCCCCCCCCCACCCACAAGTGTAGCACATAATAGACAACCACCAATTACCACCCACTCAATAGCACTATAACAATTTGTCTTCAGCAACTCCAACACAATTGCCCCTAGACAGATAGAACAATTGATGAGGTTTTGTAAAAGTCACCAATTGTTAACCTTCTGTCTTGACAATGATGAATGATGCAACAAGACAACCCTCACTGTTCTTGTTGTTGTTTATTTGTTTATCATTGCTTGTAATGTAGACATCTAAAACCATTACACTGTTGTTCCTTGTTTTGGGTTTCTGCAGCCCTAGATTCAAGTGATATGTACTTGGCTCTTTGGTAATCTGTTGCTCAGCTGATTGATCATGATTACTGATCTCCACATCGAGAGGGTTTTCTATTGATCGTCTTTAGCATAATTGGGGAAAAGTAATAGTATCTTAAGGTGAGGTAGGTTATCTAATCTGGGATTGTTATTGTTAAGATATATAAAATTTGTAAATATTTACCAGTAAGGCTAAAAGATAAACTAATTATAACAAGACTCATATCTAACAACTTAATTACTAATAAGGCGAAAACTATAAATTTATCATATAAAGTCTTTCATATCCTCATCTAGCAATAACTGTTGAGAGACAATTGAACCTTTATTTACTTTGACTAATCAAGATATAAGTATTTCTATAGGGTTGGGGAATTTGATTTTATCTTTTTTCGGTTTCTCAATTAGTTACCATTTCTTTCGAACTTTATGTATTCATTTTTGTCTTGTTCCGAAAACCGGAACTCCTAGTGTTCTAAGCATCTGTGTACAAAAGACTAGCTTGCTAAAAGAAACAACTGACTTGTCAATCTCAGTTTCAAAGCAATTAGCGATTACCCGTAGGCATTCGGTCTAATATATCTTCAATTCAAGAGTGAGGATGTTCTTCGTCAATACAAAACAAAAAAGAGTGAAGATGGATTGTCGACAACGAAATGTATTATATTTATGGTGATAATTAATAATTCGTTCATTCAAGATCTTTAACAATACTCCCAAGCCGCAAAGATCGTTCAGTCTTGCGAGCACCGTAGTCGTTCCAGCTCTGAATTATTACTCTATGACAGCAGGTTTCATTAGATTACTTAGTATGTGTCAGTTAAATGTACTGCTACATTCTACTTTAGACGTTTTAATTTTCAACTGTAAATGACTTCGACCTTTGGCAGTGCAACATGCATATCGCCATGCACCGCAGCAGATGGCGCAGTCTTTCTGGTTAGAGGACACTCATCATCCTGGTTTAAGTTTCGATGATGGGTCATCACTGCACCCAGTCCTACAAACCACAGTTCATATGGCTGGTCATACACAGAGTGTCGATGTTCCACCAAACATGATGCTGCATCGGATATCAAACACAGGAATGATTCAAGGAATAGATGGGAATATGGTAATGCAAGATAGTCATGTTGGCAATGCTGCATATGGAGATGGGAGATTAGCAATGCCAGATAGTCCTGTTGGCAATGCTGCATATGGAGATGGGAGATTAGCAATGCCAGATAGTCCTGTTGGCAATGCTGCATATGGAGATGGGAGATTAGCAATGCCAGATAGTCCTGTTGGCAATGCTGCGTATATATTTCATGCTGATAATAACGCTCGACAAGTTCATCCTGCAATGGCCGATGTATCTGTGGCTTCCTTCAGCAGTGTAGAGTCCAATTCACAACTCCCTAACGGGACCCTTATGGATGCTGATGCTTCATCATTTGGCTTTCAGGGACAAAACCATCTCGCCTTGCTCAGACCTTCTGACAATGCAGGTTCTATCCTATCACGTTTGTAGTTCACTTGCACAATTTGCATTAGGTGGTTGGCTTTCTATGATTTGAGAAAATAGATTTTCATCCTTGAAACTAAACTATGTGTTCATTTTCTATTTTCCCATTTTATGCAGAGACAGCAGAGAGTGCCTTAATGTCATCCTTTGACATAGATGAAACGTGCAACCTTAGTGATCTCCATGATTGGGAACAACGCTAAGGTGAGGAATTTTTATATTGTTGATATATTTAAACTATCCAGCATTATAAAATATGTACTTTCTTTGGTTGTCAGGAAAGTACGATGCTTGACAATTTATGCTTTCTTTTTGATGATTATATTGGGATTGATTTAGTTAATAGTAGTACTTTTAAATCTGATGATTACCGGAAAGATATAAAAAATGTGTGGATCTTTGATGCAAATCTAAATTCAGACCTTGTTCACTGTCAGTAATGTAGTAGTAGCCCTAGCTCTAGCCCTAACCCTAACGCTAGCCTTAGCCCTGGTAACTTAAGATAACACATTTTTCCCTTCCAAATGACTGATTCACGAATGGCAAAACATCTTCCTGTGGGATCAGTATGTTTGATTTTCCTGAGGACGAATGGAAAAACTTCTTTCAGTGGGATCGGTATGTTTATAGGTCGTAGTTTTTCTTTTGTGGTTAGTTAGTTTCCAATACTTACACATGAGGTAACTTTATTGCAATTTCATGTACATACTTGGAAATGAGTAATGGAAAAATAGGAAAATGCACTTTTCCATGACTTTGAGAAGGCCTGAAATAGAGTTTCCAGAGTGCGATACAGAGGGGTGAAGTATAAAAGAGAGCAGGCGTAAATCAACAGACTTCACGATCTTGTTCCTAAAATGATTGGGCACTTGATTGGATCACTTGCCATTTCTGATGTACTCGTCCAAATTTGAGTTGATCAAGCCTTGAATTCTCTTTAGCTTCCATCTAGTTTTAACCACCCCGGAGTCTATTGTCACTGCTGCTGAGTTGTGTATTTGATTGGCGAATGACTAGTGAATGATGGATGGAGAAATGGAAGATTTTCCAATAGGTTTTAAGTCCAAGGCTGTCGGACCTAGTCTATGTAGAGTATAACCGAAGTTCAGATTTTGTGATCTTATGAGATGCACACACTAAAATACATGTAAAATGAGCACTTCAAGTCTGCTGGCACTGAGTGGAAGTAGTGGTTTTGAAACTTTGTAATTTTATCACCATTTAGGGGATGTTGCGCAGTTATTTAATATTTAAACATTTGTGGATTTACTCAGTAAGTTCATCATCAGTTGGAGAAGTTAAGATTCGTGAGTAGAGGGGAAAAATATGTTTTGATCGATGCAACATTGACATATTGATTTTGTACTTTTAAGTGTTGCAGGTTCGTGAGGTTTCGTAAAGTTCGAGTTCGTGAATTATTACTACAGGGCTCATAGAATTCTGATTTCTAACACAAGTGGAGGTATAGTTGACTCAGCAGCTAGATGGATGTACACAAATTTGTTTCTTCCATTGTTAGTTCCTAGGCTTCGTAGTTTAGTGGAATTAGATATAGAATAGAATAGAAGAATTTGGTTTAGATGGCATTTTTTTGACACATTATATGTATGAAATTGTCTCTACTTGGTTGTAGATATTGTGCAAATCTGGTTTTACTAGTTCTCACAATGGGGAGAATTTATTCCTGGAGTCTCTAAGGTGTTCGATGACTTTCTGACACCCCCAACATATTTTCAGGTGTGGCGTTTTCAGGAGAAAACTCTTGTATATGAACTTTATGCTTCCATTCAAACAAATTCCTGTTGTCTGGTATCTTTCTTGTACAATAGTAGTATGTATTTATTTAGGCACTCGTGTGTATCTATCCTTATTAAAGCACCTTCCTCGAACTACTAAGCTATGAATAGATTTGATTGCACCTATTAAAATACAATAACCTAACGGAACAAAAGGGCAGTGTACCGTGCCTACGTGCACGAGTACTCTTTAAGTTCAACGTCATGGACTCTGCAAAATGTCATTTTAATATTTCCCGATGGGTGGCTTTAAGATCGGTAAGGGCAAATAAAACTTCCGCATATTGTTTATGCATAGTAATTATGTACTAGTAATTGGTAACCATATAGCTGAGGATCATGAGAAGAGTTCAATAAAGCTCCCGAAACCCCGTCATCTAAGATTTCCATGAAAAGAGTTCAAAAAGCTCCCAAAACCCAGCACATTCTACATTCCATCTTGATACAATGGACTCTAATGTCCGAATCCAAAATATTGGCTCATGAGTGCGTACTAAATGCGATCCTTTTCACTTATATAGGTTTGTTTTATAAACCTATAATCCATATATGGGGTCTTAGCTTTGAAACTGAGACCTGAAGTCTCAATTTTCATCTGCCAGCAGTCCAATTGGAACCGATAGTCGATGAAGGCCGTTGACGCCAATGCTCCGTTGTCCACCGGCGTGTCCTTCCAATGCAAGTATCTGCGAACCAACATTCCCAAAGAGTTTATGTGAAGACTCAAAGGTTCTTGAGATCCTTTTTCAAGATGTGCAGCTAGGTGGTTGAGCCACTCTAATAGGTCTAAGTTTTGAGGTTGGGACAATAGATTGGGGGGGGGGGGGGGGGGGGGGTGAAGGCGGATGTGAGTTGAATTTCCTTGGCCTGGTAACAATAACTAATATGTGGTCTGGAGTTTCCGCCTTCGTTGGGCACTTGTGATCGTGTGGGAAAATATAGTGGAGGGGCGAAGCAATGGCATTTTTTGTGGGTAGGGTGTTTGAACGAAATGTTTACAGATTTTTATTTTTCTGACAGAGGAAGGCCCCAAAGGGGTTCCCAACATGTATGGTGTTTCTCATTTGAATTCATCAATGAGTGATGTTGGGCAAGGTTGGAAGTTGAGGTGTGTTACTGCTGAGGTGGTAATCATATTTGGTTGAGTAAGAATCATATTTTTTTTAAGGATGAAGTAGGAGCCATCTCTGGTATAATGCCAGTCTAGACTTCTGGTCATGGAGATTAATGGATAGAATTTTGTGTAAGAGGAGAGGGGGAATGTGACTAAAGTGGGATTTGATGTTTCAATCTGGGTCGGGCCAATGTAGGAGATGAGGTTTGAGACTTTGAAGTTAAATTGGGGTTATATCCCAGTAGTTTTGCTTTGGAATGTCGAGGGACGATATCCATCAAACCTTGAAGACTTTGACTGCGGTGTCATCATTGATGTTTCATTGGATGCTTTCCTTGAGCAGATCTCGCACATGCATGATGCTCGTCTATGTTCAGGAACTTTCGGTTGGAAGCTTGACGCTTAAGAAGTATGGGAGGAGCCGAGCGAGAAGTTGCATGGTAAGAAGGGTGGCGTTAGGGCTGAGTTTATATGAGGTTTTTCCTGATTAATGAATTGCCAAGAAGCATTGCAGAACTGTTTAAACGCTGGGGCAGGTGTTGAAAATTTGGCTCATACACCTTTAAAAAGACAAACTAGTTGTCTGCAAAGAAGAGGTGGTACATAAGGGATCGAGCGCATGATCTAATTTCCTGAGCATAATGATTGGGGGTCAGGGGCATGCAATTGTTAGAACAGCGCTTCTAGGTAAAATGATGAAGATGTAAGGGCGGGTGTTTCTCATAGTGTAAGGCATGTTCTAGGTTTAAATGTTTTTGAACATCTTCCATTGATCATGGCTGCCAGGGTGTGGTTGAGAAGAATTTGTTGAGGAAGGAACTTAAGTGGGAAAAGAAGCCCATATACATAGAGTATTGTGAGGAACTCCCAGCTCATTCTATCAAAGGTCTTGCTCGTATCGAAGTTTAGTGCAACTAAGACATAGCACTCTCGTTTCTTCCGTTGATGTGGTGGAAAAAAACGTTGCTGGGCATGAGCTATCAAAGATATTTGTTATGGTACGAAAGACGTTACGGTTTGGGGTTTTTAGGGAGTTGATACTTTGTTTAAGTTTTTTGGCTATGAATTTGAAAACGGTTTTGTATAAACTATTGCAAAGGCTGATCTGTCCAAGGTCTATGGGTTTCTTCGCTTCTGATTTCTTCAGGATGAGAATAATTTGCAGTTAAGGTAGAAGTACTGAAATCCATCCCCATCGCTCTTAGTCAGTCATCATCCCTAGTACCAATGCCACACTGTGCTCCTAAGTGCGAAAAAACAGTTTATGGAATCTGATATTATTTGTGAAAGAAAAATAGAAAGAACATAATGTAGTCCTAGCCATAGACTCGAGGTGAAAGGTTTAGCTCTCTCAGCATGTGTCATAATCGTAAAAGGGAGATAAAAACTTCTACAAGCAATTGGCCTACAATGTCCCAGTACTCGTAGAAGAAGAAAGAACAGGCATTCCATCAACCCCGTAGCTTTGTGCGTTATTATGTCGATAGTCGTGATTTTCACTTCTGCAGCGGTGAAAGAGTGTGAAAGTATGACTCTTTGCTTTCAGAGAGTGTGGTTAAAGTGTCCATCCTACGAAATTGTGTTTGGCCTCGTTCAGAGAGGGACATTTGAAGATGTCTATTTGACCAGGGTGAGTGCGATACCCGAATCATTTGTGTGAAATGATTGGAGTGACCAAAACAAGCTAGTGGACCTGAGAACGAAGGGAGGGGGATTTCAAGGGATGCCATATTCCTGGCGGAGGCTGAGAAGTAAATGCAACCGAGGTCCTAGGACGGGAGAAGGAGATGCCCGCCTTTCACACTGACCTGGTTAAACGAGCTCAATTTGGCACTGGATTCCAATGGAAGTGGCAATCTGATAGGACTGAGCTAGATATGACAATTTTACTTGTCAGCATATACGATTAGGAAAGATTCAGATAAAGCTAAATCCACTCAAACATTATCAATTTAATAAGTCCAAATCATCACCGGTACTACTAGAAGTTATAAGGAATTTTAGAAGAACACATGGCCATTTGTAAGGTGTCATGAATACAAGTTCCGTCCTCTCTGAGAATATGAAAAATTTGAGAGGATCAACATCACTTTCTTCGAGCCAAAGCAGCAGCAATCCCACCAGCTATGAGTCCCACGGCAGTGGCGGTGATTCCGATTCCAATAACACCATCTGTTCACAACAGAAACAAATGTTGTATTCACTTCATTTCTTCCAGATCCTACTAGTGAATAAATTTGAAACATTCTTTCTTAGAGTATTTTACCTTTAGAAATTCTGTCTTCAACCGTCTTCTTGAGGGTCAGCGCCTGCTTCCAATCAGGAGCAATCTACATGATCAACCAAAGGTACGAGAAATCAAATATTGAATTTGTCAGCAGTAGCAAGTGTCATCACATAAGCAGGTTAATGACGTACAACAATATATACCAAGGCCAAAGAACCAACTAAAACAAGGTCATACATAAGCCAAGACATCCACCTTAAAAAACAGGTTCGTTTCAAGTAGTAAGATCAGATCTTAAGAACACATTACATGTTGAGACGAAGGAATACATTAAGATATTAGAAACTCGATGTGATCATATGAAAAGTGACACGAGAAATTAACTCGAACAATAGTAACAAGCAACAAAAAAGGAAGATAACTTATAACTCCCCAATGAGAAAATTAGTGCGTCAGGACTCAGGAATGAAAAGGCACATTAAGTACATAGGTCATTTGCATATGAGCCCCCGGGTTTGAAAAATGTGTTTTCCATTAATTTTGAAGGGTAACTGTTAAAAGCTATTAAAAAGGTCACACATGCCCCTCAAAATCAAGGAAATGACTCATCGAAACGAAAGGCCTGATCCAAGTTACTTGGAACACGGATCGTTCCGGTTCGTGGAACGGGAATGGGATCACGGAACGTCATACCCTATGAAATTCGCTACGCCAAGGGTATAGGAGTTACCATTTTCCACAAATAATAAAGTATAAAACTGCTCAATATATGCCAATATTGAAAAGTAAATACTCTAAAAATATATGTAACTTAACATATCTAAATTTGATTTCCTTTCTACACAAATACTTTAGGTGGAAATAGCGAAAAAAACTCGGATCGTCTAATTAAGTGGTCTGGATCGCTGGTGTTCCACATTTCGGAACACGCGATCCTATTCGCAATCCGCGGGGTGTAAGAAAATATTTTAAACTAGTTATTTGGGCTGCCAATAATTGTCTTTCAGTTTTATAAAACGGGTTGAAAGTGGTTCAAGTAATTCACCGGTACGAGCCCAATACTTTAGTGATCCTGTGTTTGGGCCAGGGTGCATCTTAGTGTTATTATTAGTGTGGTATGAAGGTGTGGGCTGTTTGGTCATTGGGCTCCTTGATAGGAGGGCCCAATGACTGTTTATGATTATTAGGCCCGGTCCCCTCTCCACTCCCAAAAACCCTAGCCAGCTCTTATAAATAAGAGTAGCTGGGGGATTGTTAGCCCTATCGAAAAAACAAACAAGAGTGGGAGTAGGAGGGGAAGATCCGGTGCTCTAGCTCTTCCAATTTTGTGAAGAATCAACTACTACGAAGATGGCTGGAGCAGACGGTATGTCATATTATTACTGTAATATAATAACTGGTGTTTTAATCTATTGTATGCGGTCCTAAAATTACTTACATCTGGTATCAGAGCTACATACAAGGCGATTAAAGCCCACGCTAGAACATTGTTTTTTGTTCTTGTTGATTAGTCTAAGTTTGCACGTACTGTTTGCTTTGGCTTGAATCACATAGTAGACTTGTTGACGGCCACGAATCCGAGTATACAGACATGAAACGGTGTCCATGTTTTTCGAGTCGGCGAAACATTTTATTTTATTTCCCTGTTGTAAGTCTCGGACCAAGTAATGTGTTCGTTTCTTCTCATTCAATCCTTACTAAAAAAACACATGAGAAGTTTAAAAGGGTATGTGTTTGACTTTTGTTGTAGGATGAAATTGGAGGTTCTTTACACAAACCCTTCAGGCCACACATCAATAGCAAGAAATCATAGAACCCTTTCATTCCTTTTGTCTTTTCTTTTCTTTTTAAGTTCACTGACTTTGAATTATGAATGAAGGTTTGGCCTTGAAAAAAAAAAAATGTAACTTTTTCACCCGAGATACTGTAGGATTATGCTCCTTTTATTTGGCTGTCTACACGTGTGTTCATGTGCACGTTGGGTTTATATGTTTCGTTGTGCATATATCTCCATTGTTTCCGAGGGTTCTTTGGCCATTATTCAATTGCTCATAATTTTCAATTATTATTAGATGAATGAATGAAATATGGAAACCACTTTAAATGTTTAATAGATTCTCTTTGTTTCTTTTGAGTAAGGAGTATACAGCATGTGTACAAGCATGTGAGATTTACTAGGTTCCTCAATATATATATTTTTTTTCCTTCGTTTAAACATGTTTATGGAGCATTAAAATTCCATTTGACTTTCAACCATTAGAAATTTAAGGAAAGAAATTTTGAAAGGGCAGTGAATTGATATGCAAATCTGGATTGCTCTTGGTAACAATCAATTTTAAGATTATTTACTATTTTCTCTCTTTTGATCGTGTATATGCATCAAATATGGAAATAGCCATGCATGTGAATCTATATTTTGATTGCATCTTTTTTTTCCTTATGGTCTTAAAGAGAATTAATGTCCATTGCTAAATGAGAACATAACACAATGAACTGTAACAGTTTTTTTTTTTCTCTCATATGCTATGTCAACATATTGGGTATTTGTTAATGTTTCTTTTGTCCCAGTTAAATATCTGGAATTTTTTACATATGGTACTGCCAAAGTGGTCCATGTGTATGGATTTAAGATATTTCAATAAGGATCCTGGGAAGCTACTATGAAATTTATATGTTTAATTACCTACCCAAAGGAGGTCGATTAACTGTATCGATTTTGGAGGTAGTGTGAGCCATTAGTAAGGGATGTCATTTTTTTATTCCAATGAAAACTTTTTGCCCAAAGGTATTTAGTTTTTCGGAGGAATTGTTCTTACTGATTGGCTTGGTTGTGATCTTGAATGAGTCTAATATATTCTGCCCAAAGGTGTTTATATGACGATATATTTTATGATCATGTGAGAATATTGCTTGGTTTCTTTTTAGCATATTCTTGTGAATACCCATGCACTGTTGTTGGAATTTAATGAAATTAATAATTAGATATGTGCTATTATGACTCTCTCTGCTACTAACTTTCAGAGTGTGGTTCCGAATGAGATAAATTCGAAGAAATTCCTAAGATGCAATTGGATACAAATTTCAGGAATCCGAGAAAGCTGAAGTTGGAGAACTTATGGAGACTTTTTTCTACCATGAGATACGATAGGGGTGAGTGGGGTTAGGACCTATCGTATGAGTATAAAGGAAATAACAAATAAGTTATCCAACCCCTAAGTCTCCATAGCTGACACTTTCCTGGTCCACCAAACCCTCATTTAGGTAAGACGAAATTTGATTTCCGTGTCAAAACTCGATGTCTCTGGTTACACGTTCACTTTTGGCAATAATAAGTTTGAGTTATTCTTGAAGTCATCTCTTGTCGGCAATGGATTCTTGTGTGATGGATTTTATCGTTTGAATCTATCATCTACTCTTATCTCCTTGATCGTGGAGTGTAGTGGGACCACAAGACCTTTAGGTAAAGACAAATCTCACGTCTTTGGCATAGAAGACTTGCTCACATTTTTAATGAGAGAGTTCAGAGATTGGTTGAGGAAAATATTCTTCCAGGACTTGAACAAGATGGAGGTGGACCTTGTGTCGATTGCATAAGAGGCAAGATGACTAAAACAAGGAAGCTTGGGTCCACCCGTAGTACAAACCTTTTGGAGATAATCCACACTGATATTTCTGGACCATTCTCTTCAACCTTGTGTGGGAAAAAGTATTTCATTACCTTCATTGATGATTATTCTCATTATGGGTTTGTTTATCTAATTCAACATAAGTCAGAGTCTTTAGAGAAATTCAAAATTTTCAAGACCTATGTTTGAAAAACAAACTGGAAAGGCGATTAAAATTGTTAGGTCTGACCGTGGGGGTGAGCATTATGGAAAGCACAACGATGTTGGCTAACACAAGGGACCGTTTGCTGAATTCTTAGAGAACTGTGGAATTGGTGCCCAGTAAACTATGCCTGGTACCCCTGAACAAAATGGCGTGGCTGAGCGTCGTAATCACACTCTAGACGAGATGATGAGGTGTATGTAGGGGTTATCCAAATTACCCGAATCTCTTTGGGGTGAAGCCATTTTAACTGCCATGTATATCCTGAACCATGTACCCTCAAAATATGTTCCTAAGACACCCTTTTGAGTTGTGGACGGGAAGAAAACCTAGCTTAAACCATTTTCGTGTATGGGGGTGCCCTGGTGAAGTTAAACTCTATAATCCTGCCGAATCCAAGTTGGGTCCTAGAACCACTCGCTGCTATTTCGTAGGGTACCCGGAGGGGTCAAAGGGGTACGTTTCTATCGTCCTGGTTATGGGACAAGAATTGTTGAATCTGGTAATGCAACATTATTTGAAGACAATGTGGGTGATTATGCTTCCCCTACTATCGAGTCTGAAGTGTCTAATGATGAACCAGCTTTTGTGCCATTGCCTATTGTAATAGAAAAATCAAGTGCTCCAATTTTAGAGACAATGGATGGAGTGATTGATACCCCAGTTGTCCCTGTTGAATTGCCACCGCAAGGTGAGAATGTTCAACAAGATCCACCCCCCGTGCGTAGATCTGAAAGGGTAAGGAGACCTACAACTTCTGAGGATTTTGTTTATCTTGGAGAGCATGATATAGTTGATCCCATAAGTTACAACGATGCCATTATCAGTGTACAAGCTGATAAGTGGATTGAAGCGATGAAGGAGGAAATGAACTCAATGTCTAATAATGAGGTATGGGAGTTAGTTGCGCTTCCTCAGGGTTCTAAAGCCATTGGGTGTAAATGGATTTTCAAGACAAAGAAAGATTCCAAGGGGAGTGTTGAGAGGTTTAAAGCTAGACTTGTGGCGAAGGGTTTTACTCAAAGAGAGGGTGTGGATTACACTGAAACATTTTCTCCTGTTTCCTCAAAGGATGCTTTTCGCATTATTATGGCATTAACTGCACATTTTGACTTAGAACTTCACCAAATGGATGTGAAAACAAATTTCTTGAATGGTGATCTGTATGAGGAGGTGTATATGAAGCAACCGGAGGGGTTTGTGTCAATTGGAACTGAAAATTTAGTCTGCAGGTTAAAGAAGTCTATTTATGGCCTTAAGCAAGCCTCAAGGCAATGGTACTTAAAGTTTCACCAGGTAATGGTATCTCTTGGTTTCATTGAGAATACTGTTGATTCTTGCATATATCTCAAGATCAGTGGGAGCAAGTTTATTTTCTTGATTTTATATGTGGATGACATATTGCTTGCTAGTAGCGATTTGGGATTATTGTATGAAGTCAAGAAAATGTTGTCTGATAGCTTTGACATGAAAGACCTTGGTGAGGCATCTTTTGTGTTGGGAATTGAAATTACGAGAGATCGACGTAGGAAACTTTTGAGGTTATCTCAGAGAGCTTACATTGATCGCGTCCTCACGAGTTTTTGCATGCAGAATTGTAAACATGGTATTGCACCTATTTGCAAAGGGGATAAACTCAATAACACCCAATGTCCACTAGATGATATTCAGAGAAAGTCTATGGAAACTGTCCCTTATGCAAGTGTTGTTGGTAGTCTTATGTATGCAGCTGTTTGCACTAGACCTGATATAGCTTATGCTACTAGTGTGTTGGGCAGATATTCTTCTAATCCAGGTCATGATCATTGGGTTGGAGCCAAGAAAGTTATGAGGTATTTGCAGAAGACCAAGGGTTACATGCTTGTTTATAAGAATGTTGATCCTCTTGAGATTGTTGGTTACACCGATGCAGATTTTGCTGGTTGTTCTGATGATAGAAAATCCACCACTGGGTACATATTCATGCTGGCAGGTGGAGCGGTATCGTGGAAAAGCTCTAAGCAATCTCTCATAGCATCTTCCACTATGGAGGCAGAGATTGTGGCGTGTTTTGATGGTGGGGCACAGGCTATATGGCTAATGAATTTTATCGCAGGGTTAAATATTTTCAACTCCATCTCTAAGCCTATGAAAATGCACTGTGATAATATGGCTGCAGTGTTCTTCTCCAAGAACAACAAAAATTCAGGCGGGTCTAGGTTTATAGACATAAAGTATTTCAAGGTTAGAGAATGGGTTGAAAAGGGGGAAGTAGTCTATGAGCACATTGGTACTGCGGACATGTTAGCTGATCCACTTACAAAAGGGCTCAGGCCTGTAGAGTTTGCTAAGCATGTTGAGCATATGAACTTAGTTGATTCATTAGATGTGTTTGGTTAGTGGGAGTTTATGTAACTCTTTATTAAAAACCCTGAGATGATATTATTTGATGGTTTTATCAGATTCATTCTTGGACTTGCTTAATGTGAGTTTTATATCGTTATTGCAAGTTGTGCTCTTTTCGCATTGAGTTTATGCAGGTTAAGCTGTCTCGAGATGAAAATATTGCTTCGATTTTGAAGCGTTGATGGATCCATGGTAACTAGTGTCTTGGTTTAAGACATGAGTGCTTTGTTATAAAAGCATGGTATCTCGGTTTAGAGATGTGTTAGCTTCCTTTTTTGGAAGTGATGGGATATATTCCTGTGAGTGACCTTCAATGGTTATGTAGGACCTGATGTAGAATTTGCATGGTATATTATTGGATCACATGTGCATATATTCTACACTGCACTTTACCACACTTTGGGGTCTATGTTGGCAACATGTTGAAATTTGTAATTATGGAAGGTCTTATGTTGATAAATAACATAATTGCCGCCATAGTTCGATTTTAATATGACTGTTGAACGAGATCCTGTGCTAAGATGAAGTTTGCTTGAACCATGTTTATGGCCATTCAGTTGTTCAACCCGAGAGTCGTTTTATAAAAACAAATGCTTTTTCAAATCCACAATTATTGTTGCCCAAGTGGGAGAATGTAAGAAAATATTTTAAACTAGTTATTTGGGCTGCCAATAATTGTCTTTCAGTTTTATAAAACGGGTTGAAAGTGGTTCAAGTAATTCACCGGTACGAGCCCAATACTTTAGTGATCCTGTGTTTGGGCCAGGGTGCATCTTAGTGTTATTATTAGTGTGGTATGAAGGTGTGGGCTGTTTGGTCATTGGGCTCCTTGATAGGAGGGCCCAATGACTGTTTATGATTATTAGGCCCGGTCCCCTCTCCACTCCCAAAAACCCTAGCCAGCTCTTATAAATAAGAGTAGCTGGGGGATTGTTAGCCCTATCGAAAAAACAAACAAGAGTGGGAGTAGGAGGGGAAGATCCGGTGCTCTAGCTCTTCCAATTTTGTGAAGAATCAACTACTACGAAGATGGCTGGAGCAGACGGTATGTCATATTATTACTGTAATATAATAACTGGTGTTTTAATCTATTGTATGCGGTCCTAAAATTACTTACACGGGGTACAAGTGAATTGTGGTAACACTGGGCCTGATTGTGAGGCTTCACGGCATATTCTAAAAGCACTGATTGTTCCCTTCTACTTCAAGATTGTCCTCCTCTCTAATATCATGGTTAACAATCTGATGTTGTGAACCGGTTTAATTAATTCAAGCTAATCATGAACAACTGCATATTTGTCTTCACCTTGAACAAATCAAACGCGTGTGGGTTTTACCCTAAAATTATTGTCTAGAGATCACGGTGATGGCGGCCGCTCCGTCTAGGTGGTTTCAGTAATGGAGTGCGAGTAGCTTGTTTATGATGATGGTGGCAGCGATTGTCATGGGGTGCTGGTTCTGGTGTTCCTGGCTTGGCTTTCAAATCCTCGTCTTATTGGTAGTGTTCTTCATCTTTTTTTTTGGTTGCAAATGTGCAAAAGAGACACCTGAACTTTGAGTTGGAAATCAAAATGTTACCCGGGCTTTAATTTCGGTCATTTAACACCCTAAACTTCACTTTCACTTTCCCATACAATTAAAGTCCTCCATCCATTTTCTTCGGTTAATTAACACCAACATATCTTCAATGAGTGATGGTCACTTGAAGAGTCAATGTGTTCTAAATAAATCATCGATTTTGTAGAAACAAATAGCAGAAATGACAGCAGAAGTTCACAGTGAGAGACTCAATGATTCAAAAGGTGGCACAGGTAAACTTTGTCAATGTCCCTACTGCTGATCTTTTAAACGATTCAGGAGTGCCTAAGCTGAGCCTAATGCCGGTAAAACGCCACAAGGAGTCCGAAGCATGGTGGGCTAGTCCGTGGGAATATCAATTAACATTGCCAAAATGCAGAAACTGAACAATCTGAAGTAAGAGGTGAAGTCAATGTTGAGTTAGGGATGCTTGTAAGAACTGATAGAAAGGGAAGCCGTTTGAATTTTAAAAAGGGCATTTTCGTTGTAACTTGTGTTCTATTCATTCTAATCTTTCAAATAAATTAAAACACAGTTAATTAACGGAGAATATGCACGGAAGACTTACTTTGTCTGCAAAGTAAAGTTAAAGCATGAGAACTGACTGAATTAAAGTTCAGGTACTAATTTGATTATCAACGTAAGGTTTGGGGGTCAATTTTGCAATTTTGCCTTTTTTTTTAAGTACAGCAGCGTTTATTTCCCTCTGTACTCTAATGTTCATCACCTTCAATATGTTTTTGTTTCCAGAACTAGCAAAAGTATTCTGTCTTTCATAGCGCTGTTAAGAGAAATTTACCCCCTCCATGTCTTTTTCAACCAGAGGGTGCGAATAGCCACATTTGAGCTGCAGGGGTTTGATCTGCCAAGACCCCTTCCTGAACCAGAGGGTCATATGCGAATAAACCCAAGTGCCCTCTGCTTCAACACCGACCGCTCTCTTTCTCCCCTTTGTCCTCCTAACCCCGAACCACCTATCACATTTACCACCACCCGCAAACCAGAGCCGCCGTCGGCCATTAAATCCGGCAGTGACCTTTGTAACAGCCCCGATCAAACCTCTAGGAGGCCGGCGAACCATACCAACAATCCGCAGCCGATTCTGAGTAACCTTTGTAGTGGGCGACTTCGTCGCGTGTTCCCATGGAGCTACTCCGATTGAGTAAGTGAGTTCTTGTTGGAAAATGGTCTTCGACAATTCGGTTTTTTGCCCGACTTTGAGCCCGGTTTTCATCCGGCTCATTCGAGAGTTAACCACACTAATCACACCAACACATAAAGGGTAATTTGGTGATCGTTTTGGTTACTCACTCGTCGAAAACCATTAAGAAATGAATGAACAATAAGCCATAGAAGTTGGGGTTTTGAGGTTGGGTTTATGTTCCCAAAATAAATGAACCCACATCTTGAGGAAGAGAGAGTTTGAAGTGTTTATATACTTCAACATTGACCTATAAGGGCACGCCCTTGGGGCGAAGCACATTTTGTGCAGGAGGGAGGACCTAGACACGGTTCGAACCACCACGCGCGCGCCGCCGTCGCCGTCCGTCCGGCTCGGTCTCAGGTCGTGGCTTGGGTTTGGGTTGTTGGGCTTTACTATGGACTAATTCTTTTTGGGCCAGAAACTAACTTTTTCTAGCCCAGAAAATTAACAGACACAATTATTGTTTTCAATAATTAAAAGTGTCGTTAAATAGTCGTTAATTAACCGAACTGTCAAACCCAGCAGTTGCAACCGTCCGAACGGTTATGTCTCCTCAACCATGCAGCAGCTTCTATAAAAGGAAGTTTCCTCCCTCAGATTCCTCATTCCGAACTCGTTCATTCTCTGCTATCAATCTCTCTACCAAATTCTCCATCTGCTAGTCTTGTTCGTTGGGTGTTGCAGCCCGGTGCTTCGTCTGCAACATCGGAAGAGCTTTCATCCTGGGAGGCAGTTCGCTACAGTAAGAACCAAGGCACCTAAGGTACCCAGCGAATATTGCCTTAAGGAGATCGTGGATGCACGAGACTGCTCTTCGCCAGATTATTGCGTCTCTAAGCCGTCTGTATATCTGTAAGTTCTCCCTCCTTCGTCTTTTCTTTCTTCTTCAGTTACTGCTTTATTCTAACAAGAACAAAACGAGTCCTCTGTTTCTAACAGTTCTTAGGCAAGGGTATTGAGGTTTCAGGTCTGGGGTCGGGTCGAAGTTTTGGTCAGACAGCAGCAGATGTTGGTTTGGAGGGTGGCGGTTCTGGGTTTGGGTTGCCGGAGAAGTGACAGAGAGAGAGGAGGGCGATTAGAAACAGAGGGGCGATTGGGTGGTCTGTGGTGGGAGGATGATACAGGTCAACAGTATTGTACGGATCAGCCGTATTATTATTATTATCATCGTATTTAATATTATTCATTTAGTATTAGTTGTTAATTATTTATTTTATTTTTTTAATTAGTTAAATAATTTGACCGGTTTTCTTTAACGGTTCTTTCTCGGACCCGTTTGTTGAGTCAAAGACCCTTGAATGTGTTTTGATTGGTAATTGTTTTGAGTGATGAAACACAAAAACATAAGCAGCAAGGCATTTCAGATACTTCAAGGCCTTGAGATATTGACAGAACTTCAAAGCCTTGAGAGTTATTCAATTCTGCTATATGTTCTAACAGTTCTGTGTTGCAGATTGGATATATGATTATACAGATCAGGGATTTACTGCGTATACTTGTGAATTACACTATTTATATATCTAACACAATTGCAGATGATCAGAACATGAAGAATCAAAGTTATATGGGTTTAACTTTGAATATCTGTGAAGCAGGTTCAGAGCTCTAAGGCCTTGAGATGTGCCTTGAGCTGCTGACAGTTTTTCCAGAACTAAGTTGATTCTTTCTTGCAGGTTGTGATTCTTAGTATTGTGATTATTTATTCACTTCTAAGTGTCTTAAACTTGTTTTTTCATGATTCATATGTTTTAGAAGTTATACAGGTTATTGTTCTAATCTGTTAAACAGTTTTATCAGAAACTGGATAACCAAACAGTCATAGCACTGTTATCTTTCTGGATTTTGTTGTTGCTGTGTTTTAATGCTGTTGCAGGGTTGTTAAACGTGCAGGAGCAATCTCAACAAACTCCAACGGATATCCACTAAGAGCTGTTTGAATTTCAGTTGAAAACAGAAAGAGGATTTGTAGGAACTGAGATCCTAAAATCTCTCATTCAGTTGCAGCTGGTGGATAAAAGAGACTGATTTGAATTTTGAAGAAAGAAGAGGCTTGCATAATACTCAGAGAGGTGCGAAAAATTCATGGGAGATCATTCATTCAAACACACAATCATTCAAGCTTCATTTCAGATTTCAAAAGATCAAATCAATCCAGTATTCCAGAAGAACACATCCAGGCTTCATCAGCTCATCTTTTTACTGTGTTCTTCACTTGTACTTCTATCTGTGTATCTTTAGATTATCTTAAACCTCACTTAACCTAGTGGTTGGTTGTTCAAGTGCACAACATGAGGTTCTTGTTAGCTCAACAGTTAGTAGCTGGAAGTAGATAGGTTTGGAACCACAAGCTGTATAGGTATGAGGGAAATCACTTAGGCTTGAAGATCTAAGGCTGTTTATGTGTGAGTAATAAGAAGTGTTGCCCAATCCTGGTGGGATTAGATCCCTCAGGCAGAGATTAGGTCCATTGGGACTGAACTCTGTAAATTGCTTTGTGTTCTTTACTTTACAGTTTGATTATTATCTGCTGCACACAACTCAAATCAAACTAGGGTTCAAAAGCTGTTTAGAATTGCTTACAGTTCAAGGCCTTGAAGCTTTCTATTTTTCCTTTGAAAGTTTCAGACAGTTTACCAAAATCTCAAGGCCTTGAGATTTGAGTTTCACTCAAATTCTTTCTGTTAAACTTTGAGTTTTTGCCAAAAGTTTCCATACTCTATTCAACCCCCCCCCCCTTCTAGACTATTTAGGTCCTGTATTTAGTCTACATTACACACTTTCAATTGGTATCAGAGCTTGTTTCACTGTTTTAGATCTAACAATCTGGTGACTATGAGTAATGTAAGAGATGGTGGATTCTCACAAGGAAGGGAAGCCAACAGACCTCCATTGTTCTGTGGTGATAACTTCATGAACTGGAAGGCATTGATGAAGATGTTCATCATAGATCAAGACATGGAACTATGGTCAATAGTTCAGAATGGTCCTCATGAGTACTACACTACAATTGATGGAGTCAGATGTATCAAGTCTGAGGAAAATATTTCAGTCACTGAACTGGAAAAGGTATCAAAAAATTACAAGGCTATGAACCTGTTATACTGTGCTCTTAATGCAGATGAGTTCAACAGAGTGTCAAATTGCAAGAGTGCCAAAGAAGTATGGGATAAGCTGGTGGTGACATATGAAGGAACTAGCCAGGTTAAGCAGACAAAAATCAACATACTTCTGAGGCAATATGAGTTGTTCAATATGAATTCAGATGAGACCATCAAGGAGATGTTCAAAAGATTGACTGATGTGGTGAACAATCTGGAGTCATTGGGAAAGAAGTTCTCAAATGAAGAGAAGGTCAGAAAGATTCTGAGAAGCTTGCCAAAAGCCAAGTGGGAGCCAAAGACAACAGCCATTGAGGAAGCTCAGGACTTGAGTCTTCTTCAGCTAGATGATCTACAAGGAAAGCTGCTCACTCATGAAATGTCTATGAAGGATGTGGAAGGTGATTTGAGTGACAACATCAGGAACCTAGCACTTAAGGCAAAAGACAGTGAAAAGTCTCAAAGCCTTGAGACTGAGGATGAGCCTGATGATGAAGAGGCTTTAGCATTGATCTCCAAGGCCTTGTCCAGGATTCTCAAAAAGAAAAGAAACTCTGGTAACAGGGATTACAACAGAGAGAGATCAAGACCCTCAGGCAGCAAGGATTACAAAGGTAAATCTTCATCACAGTCACATAAAACTAAAGTAATGAATTGTTTTGAGTGTGGTGATGCAGATCATTTAGTAAGGGACTGTCCACAAAAGAAGAAGAACGGGAACTTTCAGAAGAAAGACAGTGACAACAGAAGGAAGAAAGCCATGATGGCTTCTTGGAGTGATTCTGATTCATCAAGTGACTCAGACACAGAAGAAGAGCAAACAAACCTATGCTTCATGGCAAAACATGATGAGGAAAATTCATCAGACAGACATATTGAAGATATGGTAAAAAATTTACTTGCTAGTCCTTCTGATGTACTTCCTGAAATTCTCAAAAGTATGTTTTTAAATGAGGAAAGTTATAGAAATGAGATTTCTGCTTTAAAGATTAAGATTCATGAGCAGGTAAAAGAAAACCTGGACCTAGTTTTTTCAAACAAAATTGTTGAAGTTTCTAAGACAAAGCTAGAAAAGGACTTCAAGGCCTTGGACAGCAGGTTCAAAGCCTTGAAGGCACAGATAAAAGAGGTTGTTGATCAAAACACTCTTTTAAATGAAAGATATGCTGATCTAAAGACTCATTCTGAGAATTTAGAACAACAGATTTGCTCTTTGACTGAGAAACTTCTAGAGTCCAAGAAGGTCCTAGCTAGGTTTACAGGCTCAGAACATATCTGAATCTCATTCTTGGAGGAAGTCTGAAATCAATGCATAAAAGTGGGATTGGCTATAATCCAAATTTTTCAAAGAAAGGCCAAACTACTTTTGTCAAATCTGGTAGCCGACATTCTCCAATATGTCATTACTGTGGAAAAATTGCTCATGTCAGATTAACTTGTCCCTTCAGAAGATCAGAACCTCATATTTTGAGGAATACTTATCCTTATCAGCTTAAGGGACAGGTTAGGCATATTTGGGTTCCAAAAGGAATTAGGCCACCAGATATGGCTGATTCTGAGTATGACTCAAAGTTCTGCACTTTGTCTAACAGTCTGTTGAGGCAATGATTTGTTTTTGCAGGATGTCACCAAGGAATTGAAAGATCAGAAATGGATATTAGACAGTGGATGTTCCAGACATATGAGTGGAAATAAGTATCTCTTCACTGAACTTACAGAAAAATCTGGAGGAACAATCACACTTGGTGACAAAGCAAAATGCAATATCATTGGTATAGGTAGTATTGTGTTGCAGGTGACAAGCTAAAATGCCTCAAGGCCTTGAAGGAAGATTCAAAAATTTGGCACAGAAAGCTTGGGTATATTAGTATACATACTTTGAATAAACTCATCTCAAAAGACTTGGTAAGAGGTTTACCATCACAGAAATTTTCAGATGATGAGGTTTGCAAGGCATGTGTACAAGGTAAACAAACCAGAAGCTCATTCAAGCCAAAGAACTTTGTAAGTACTTCTAGACCCTTAGAATTGCTTCATATGGACTTTTGTGGTCCTATGAGAGTTCAGACACCAAAAGGTAAGAGGTATATGCTTGTTATAATTGATGATTATTCTAGATTCACTTGAGTGATGTTTATAAGAGACAAAACTGAAGCTTTATATGAATTTTCTAGACTGTGCAAAGAGCTTCGAACTTTGAAAAATTTACATGTTGCATCCATTATAAGTGATCATGGTAGGGAGTTTGATCAACTTGACTTTGATTTGTTTTGTGCAAAGCATGGAATTTCACACAACTTTTCTGCACCTAGAACTCCACAGCAAAATGGAGTAGTTGAAAGGAAAAATAGGACACTTGAGGATATGTCCAGAACCATGCTTCTTGAAAGTAATTTGCCAAAGTTTTTATGGGCTGAAGCTGTTAACACTTCCAATTATGTGCTGAATAGATGCTTGATTAGACCTATTTTGAAAAAGACCCCCTATGAACTGTTTAAAGGTAGAAAGCCTACTGTTTCTTATTTCAAACCCTTTGGTTGTATCTGTTTTGTGCATAATAATGGTAGAGACAATCTTGGTAATTTTGATGCTAGAAGTGATGAAGGTGTATTTCTTGGATATTCTCAAACTAGCAAAGCTTATAGAATTTATAATAGAAAAACCAAGATTGTGGAAGAGAGCATTCATGTAATTTTTGATGAAAGTACTAAGGATTCTCTGAGTGAAAGTTTTGCAGATCTAAATTTGAACAAGCATGAATCAGATGATGATGCTGTCAAAGAAGACAAAGGCAAAACTAATGTGCAGAATCAATCAGCAGAATCTCAAGGCCTTGAACCTCCTGCTGAACCAAAATCTCAAAGCCTTGAGATAGACGCTGAAACTTTCTATGATGCTCCCTCTACTGTTTCAAGGACTCAAAGCCTTGAAGGAGAATACTCCTGGGTACCAAGAAAGAAGTTTAAGTACCTTGCAGACCATCCAGCTGATAACATTATATCAGATCCATCAACTGGAACTCAGACAAGAGGACAGTTAAAGAACTTGTGTGCTTTTAGTGCATTTGTATCTTTTATTGAGCCTAAAATACCAAGGAAGCACTAGAATATGCAGAATGGATCATTGCAATGCAGAGTGAGCTGAATGAGTTTGAAAGGAACAAAGTTTGGAATCTAGTCCCAGACCTAAAGAGAAATCAGTTATTGGAACCAGATGGGTATTCAGAAACAAGCTTGATGAGAATGGCAAAGTGGTAAGAAATAAAGCCAGACTGGTAGCTCAAGGATATAATCAGAAAGAAGGTATAGATTATGAGGAGACTTTTGCTTCTGTTGCCAGGCTAGAAGCTATTAGAATACTTCTTTCATTTGCATATCACAATCACATAAAGCTTTATCAAACGGATGTTAAATATGCTTTTCTGAATGGATATTTACAAGAAGATGTTTTTGTAGCACAACCTCCTGGTTTTGAGGACGAAAATTTTCCTGATCATGTTTATAAACTGGATAAAGCTCTCTATGGTTTAAAACAAGCTCCAAGGGCTTGGTATGACAGACTTTCAAAATTTCTACTTGAAAACAATTTCAAAAGAGGCTTAGTTGACAAAACTCTTTTCATTAAACACCATCAAAGTGATCTGTTAGTAGTTCAGATTTATGTAGATGATATATTATTTGGTGCTACTAATGATTCTCTTTCAAAAGAGTTTTCTAGTCTGATGTGCAGGGAGTTTGAGATGAGCCTAATGGGTGAACTGAATTTCTTTCTTGGACTTCATATCTTACAAATGAAGAAAGGAATTTTTGTGCATCAAGGAAAATATACCAAGGACTTATTGAATAAGTACAATATGTCACAGTCCAAGGTGCTTAAGACCCCTATGAGTTCATCACTCTATTTAGACAAAGATTCAAATGGTAAGAGTGTGAATCAAAAGGAATACAGAGGTATGATTGGATCACTATTGTATTTAACTGCTAGCAGACCTGATATTATGTTCAGTGTCTGTATGTGTGCTAGATTTCAAGCATATCCTAAGGAAATTTATTTAACTGCAGTTAAAATAATTTTTAGATATTTCAATGGAACCAGAGACTTAGGGCTTTGGTATCCAGGAAGATCTAATTTTATGTTGAGTGGCTATTCAGATGCAGATTTTGCAGGATATAAAGTAGACAGGAAAAGTACTTATGGATGCTGTCAATTTCTTGGATCTTCATTGATCAGTTGGCATTCCAAAAAGCAAAATTCTGTAGCATTATCAACTGCAGAAGCTGAATATATTGCAGTTGGTGCTTGTTGTTCACAAGTGTTATGGATTGCTCAGCAACTTAGAGATCTTGGCTATAACTTAAGAAATGTGCCTATTCATTGTGACAACACAAGTGCTATTTCAATCTCTAAGAATCTAGTTCAGCACTCAAGGACCAAGCACATAGATGTGAGACATAACTTCCTTAGAGATCATGCAGAACAAGGTGATGTTGTTTTAAATTTTATCTCTACTTCAATGCAGATTGCTGATATTTTCACTAACCTTTGCCAGATGATAGATTTTCATCTCTAAGGCTTGAATTGGGGATGTTAAACAAGGATGCATTGGTTTAGGGGGAGTATTAGTACTTATATGTATTTATGTGCTGAAATCTCAAAGCCTTGAGATTATACTTTCTGAAGCCTTGAAAGTACAGCTCAAAGCTTTGAAGTTTCTCCAACTGCAGAGAATCTCAAGGCCTTGCGATTGTTCTCCAGGTCTTGATAATATCTGTAATTTTTTTTAAAAAATGGATCATCAAATATTATATCTTATCTTTTTAGATAACTGTATAGTATTTGAATTACTCAGAGAATTTTCTAAAATATCCCAAAAAATATTTTTCAAGATTCTATTTTGCATGTTAATATAGCAGAGTCCTTTTATGACTCATCCTTTTCAACCTACTTAAGCTGAAAGTCAGGGCTTTTTCTTCTCATTCTCTCTCAATTCTCTACGACTCTACTCTCTCTCTCTCAATTCCTCTCAATCACATTCTCTTCTCAAAACCCTAAAACCCAAAATGGAGCGCAAATCGACCAGAATTCAGCAACAGGGAAAGCTCTTTGGCAGATCCAAGAAGAGAGCAAATAAGATGGAGAAGATAGTGATTTCTGATTCAGATTCAGAAAACACTCAAAGTTTGCATGAGGATACTCCTCCTGCAAAGAAGTCCAGAACAGATAAGGGAGATGAAGGCTCAAGTATTGATCCACAACAAGAGACACATGGTGGCGATCAACCTAGGTCAGAGAAGAAGAAAGGGGGAGAAAAGAAAAAGACTGGTGAAGAGGAAAAGGGGAAATCAACTCAGGAAAGCCAGAAGAAACCAACTGAAGGAGGACAAGAAAAGACCAAACCCTCAGAGAAGAAAAATAGTGTTAAGCAAGTTGCTGCTGCAACTAAGAAAGGATATCAAGGTAAGAATGTACTTCCTACAGAATGGTTTGTTAGTTCTGATGTTAGAACTGTTTGGATGCAAGGGTATGCTTCATCTAAGGTAGCTTTCTGTAGTATGATTTCTGATGAATTATTGGATAAATTGGACATAGACTGCATGAGTAAGTTAAGAGAAATTGCTGTTTGGAAGGTGTTAAATCCTAGTTCAAAATCCTATCCTAGGTTAACTAGGTTATTTTATCTGAACTTGGTTTCTGAAGGTGATGATAAAATGGTGTTAACTTCAAAAGTGGCTGGTGTGGATTTGAGGTTAGATCATAGGACTTTTGCCAAAGTCTTGGGCATTCCCAGGAAATACAATGTTGGAGATTATCCTGATAGGAAGGAGTGTCTGGATAAGGCAAATGAGATGTTTTTTATTGAAGGTGTTCCCTCTGGTCCAAAGCAGTTGACACATTCTGTGCTCAACTGTGAAGCCAAAATCTTGTTTACAATTTGATGAGGAGTGTAGTTCCTAGGGAGAACTCAAGGGAGTTAGTGACTGATAAGGTTCTGATTTTGATGTATCTGATATCTCAAGGGTTTGAGATAGACTTGTCAACAGTTGTTATGGAGCATATGATTTATTGTGCAACCATGACTAGAAACCATCCTCTTCCATATGCCAACCTGTTACCTCTTTTCTTTGAATATTTTGATGTACATGTGAAAGGAGAAGAAAAGATTACTGGAGGTTTTGGGTTGATAGACGAGACTGCACTTCAGAGGATTGGAGTAGTTCAGACTGGGAAAGGGAATTGGAAGTTTTATTCAGATTTGTCAAAGGAAGAACTTGTTGAGAAGGAGTTTGTGAAGCCTAAGGGGACTACATCTGGGAAAGGACAAGCCAGTGATGATTACTCTTTGTTGGTTGAGAAGTTAGAAGATCAGCAGGTTGAGATTGAAGATCTCAGACAAAGGTTATTTGATTTGTCAACTGAATTCAACCAGTTCAAGGGCTTGATAAATGATATGAATGGGAAGCTGGATGTTGTCACCAAGGGCTTGAATCTGGAGAAGATACCTTCTGCTACTAGTCATGACACCAGTGTGGATTCAGAGGAAAAGCTGGGAGATTTTCTGAAGAAGAAGAAGAAGAAGAAGCCAATTCCAGTGGTGCTTACTTCAAAAGATTTGTATGAACAAACTGATGAAGAAGATGCTGGTGAAGACACAGGTGTTGATGCAGCTACAGAGGTGGATTCAGTACAGGCTAAGAAGAAGGATGAGATAATCCAAGAATTGGTTGCTGAAGTGGAAGCTGAACAAGAAGGTAATCAGTCTGCTGAAGATGCTCCAAGTGAAGAAGAAATTGGAGAAGGCTCAGAGAAAGGCCAGACATCAAAGAAGAAGTGAAGATCAGAGACTGCCAAAGCCTTGACCCTCTATCTCTTTCTCTTCTCTCTTTTCTGTTCTCAAGGCCTTGACTTTTTAGCTAAAATTTTGTTTTAAGTTTTTTTTCAGACTCTGAGTAATGATCCAACATTTCTTCATCCTTATTTGATGAAAGTCAAAAAGGGGCAGAATTTATGTGGTTCTGTGGTTGCAGTATTTGAATAATAATACTTAGTTGTTTTGTGGTTTAATTAGTTGTGTTTATGTTTCTGTGATAATATAAAAAATTTATGGCATTATTGTATATTGTATCTGCATTTGGTGGTTATCTAATTTTAAATATATGAGTGGCAGGAAAATCGATACAAGACTGTAGGTTTTGTCTTTCATCAAGGGGGAGATTGTTGAGTCAAAGACCCTTGAATGTATTTTGATTGGTAATTGTTTTGAGTAATGAAAGACAAAGACAAAGACATAAGCAGCAAGGCATTTCAGATACTTCAAGGCCTTGAGATATTGACAGAACTTCAAAGCCTTGAGAGTTATTCTATTCTGCTATATGTTCTAACAGTTCTGTATTGCAGATTGGATATCTGATTATACAGATCAGGGGTTTACTGCATATACTTGTGAATTACACTATTTATATATCTAGCACAATTGCAGATGATCAGAACATGAAGAATCAAAGTTATCTGAGTTTAACTTTGAATATCTGTGAAGCAGGTTCAGAGCTCCAAGGCCTTGAGATGTGCCTTGAGCTGCTGACAGTTTTTGCAGAACTAAGTTGATTCTTTCTTGCAGGTTGTGATTCTTAGTATTGTGATTATTTATTCACTTCTAAGTGTCTTAAACTTGTTTTTTCATGATTCATAAGTTTTAGAAGTTATACAGATTATTGTTATAATTTGTTAAACAATTTTATCAGAAACTGGATAACCAAACAGTCATAGCACTGTTATCTTTCTGGATTTTGTTGTTGCTGTGTTTCAATGCTGTTGCAGGGTTGTTAAACGTGCAGGAGCAATCTCAACAAAATCCAACGGATATCCACTAAGAGCTGTTTGAATTTCAGTTGAAAACAGAAAGAGGATTTGTAGGAACTGAGATCCTAAAATCTCTCATTCAGTTGCAGCTGGTGGATAAAAGAGACTGGTTTGAATTTTGAAGAAAGAAGAGGCTTGCATAATACTCATAGAGGTGTGACAAATTCGTGGGAGATCATTCATTCAAACACACAATCATTCAAGCTTCATTTCAGATTCCAGAAGATCAAATCAATCCAGTATTCCAGAAGATCACATCCAGGCTTCATCAGCTCATCTTTTTTACTGTATTCTGAAGGGAAAATTCGATGAGATTTGTCCCGGACCACGTGATTTATGCAGAGAATTAATCGTAGGCATTCAAAACATTATAACGGTAAGTTAGCTTGCGGAATAAAACTTACCACAGTCCATCCGGACTGGGACGACACGAATCCCGAGACTTTGACCAGCCACTGACGAAGCTCTGTTCTGAATCTGACACCGAGACCTGTGCCATTGCGTCCGTCTCGTCGAGATACACGATTTTCATATATGGATCGTCTTCATCCGACCTCTGTAGCTCCGGTTAAGCTCCAAAAACCAAAATCAGATCCTGCTGAAAATCAACTGCGGACCAGAAACTTTGACCGGCGATATCTGGAGTTCTACAACTCCGATCGACGCGCTGTTTCTTCCTGTCTCTTCGTTTTTTTGAGATCTACAACTTTCGTGTTTTAAAAAATGATCCGAGATTGTTATCTAGGCCTAAACACCCAAAAACGGAATCTGGTATGACCGGAAGCCTTCCGACGTATGATCCAAGCTCCGATTCAAGTTCAATGGTGATTTGAACATGAAAAGCTCATGGATGCACAGCTGGGTTTTTCTCTCTTGTGTTGAAAAGATGTATGAACCATCATCATCACTTAATAACTATGGTGTACTATTTATAGAGATATATTACTAACCCTAATATTAGGAATACCCATAATTGCACACAAGTCCCTTGTAGGAAAATTTTACATAGCAAGTCCCTCCATACAAACTTTAGTGTAGCTTGCAATTAAGTCCTAATCATATGGATTGTAGTAATATCCATCAACTATAAAATACCAAACATAATCTCAATTTACATTCCACACACTTGAGACTCAAAAACACTTGTGAATAACATGATCACACTTATGTTGGACTACGTCGGGGACCTCTGGAGAAAATAAATGAATCGGCTCCCAATAATATATTTGAACTCATAATTCAACCCGAATTAAATTCAAAACTAATTATTAATTATAGTTTACTCCACCATAAAACTATAATTGCACTCCGACATTTATTCTCATCATTATGTATGAGCTCCTGTTATTAATATCAGATAACTCCCCACGTTAATATTACAGATACCCGTTAACGCTGATCTACTCTTACTGACAATTTCGATCTCATCAACATCTTATGTATTCCCTGATCTAAACCGCTCAACCCTTATTCGTTATGTCTGGTTACAAATAATCAGCTGGTCAGACTTGACATACCAAAACCTAGTGAGCTCCCAGGAGGGTACATCATTCTCATACGAGACGTGGATTCCATGATTCGTTTAGCTTTCACCAAATCATAACAATCATTATCCAATATACCAGGATTGTTGACTCGCATTTGAATCTCACTCAATATATCAAAATAATAATTTATCAAGACTTGTGTCCACATAAACAATCATAGATTAAGAGTTTCCAATATTACCAATTGTTGGAATAGATGCCCTAGAGGCAATCTAGTTTAGTATGAATTTGTAATTGGCTAGAAATTCATTTATTATTTATTGGATATTTAATATAATGAAGTCCTTAGATTTACAATTGTGTTGTTTATCTTAAATATCCCTAGTCAAGTATAATGATTAAATGGGACAATCATCTATAGACTAGTATGGGGTTGGATTGATATGGAGATATCACGATCCAACACATAGGTGTGCATTACGGAATGTTGCACTGGATTGACCCATTACCGAGAAGGCTACATACACGTTATGTTGAGTCACAAGTGCTTCTCGGGTACAATGGTATTGTCATCCTTAGACTTGAAGTCACTAGATATTCTAGTTGTGGATCATTGTGATCTTGGTAGCGTTAAACGCTACACCGTAACTGGGTAGTTATAAAGGCGTGTACTGGATACAATGAGAAGCAAGCTTAGAGATCGTAGTGGACGTAGAGAGGATTTGCCCCTCCCACATAACGGGAGCAAATATCCAAGGCCACTCGAGGAAAGTGCTTATAGAATGTCTGGCCAGACTCAAATAAATCAATATATGGGATATTGATGTTATTTGCACGAATAAGGCTATTCCATGGATCGAGGAACTAGGGATTGGATATACGAGTGTGACTTGTATGTCTCGTGTCCAATCCGGATATGGAGGCAAAGGGATGAGACAATTACTTGTACAAGGTTGTCTAGATGACTATTCTATTAGTTGGCTAGAATGGATGTTTTGCTAGAAACCGCTCCATATTAGCAAAGAGTTGCTACCAACTAGATAGAACCTATGGGGTCACACGCTATATAGAGTTGTACTAGATTATGGAATTAATTAATTGGATTAATTAATTAGAAGGATCACTTTGCAAAACCTTGCAAACTTAGTAGGGACTAATTTGCAAGGAAGGGACTAAATTGAATTCTAGTAGGACTAGAACAAGTCCTTTAGGTAGTTAACAAGGAGTTGTTGGACTATATAAGGACCCTCCTCCTTCCTTCCCTACACACTTATGCTCTAAAGAGAACATAACAAGAGTAGGAGAGAACAAAGGAGAGAGAGAGCAAGCCACAAGAGGGACGCCGCCCCCTTGCCGCCGCCCCTTGTCCCCGACGCCACAAAGGGTGCCGAACCCCTTTTGGTGTCTCGTTTTGCGTGATTTCTTCACCCTCCTTTCAATCCGGGCTAGCACCAAGGAGATTGGAGATCTAGGAACAACTCTAGGCGTGGATCAACTATAGAGAACGTGACACTATTCGCGTTTGAAGTCATCAAGGAGAACCCAAAGGTGTGTTTATGATTTCTTACCTTCACTATCGTTATGCATCTAGACTTGTGATCCTTGGAGGGTTTTGCATGGTTATTTGTTTGATTATGCTTCCGTTTGCGCGATCCATGAATCAAAACCCTACAGTGGTATCAGAGCCACAGGTCATAGAGCATAAACGTAGTTTATGTGTTACATTCTTGTTGTTTTACACCTTAATTTGTTGTTTATCGCGTAAAACAAGACAAATCAAGCATTGGATGCAATTTGTCAAAGAATTAATCATAACAAGACCCAATTATTGCATTGGATGCATGAATTGGTGAGTTTGAGAAATTTTAGGATCTTAGATCTAGGGTTTGGGCATCCTTGGGGAAGAAGGAGTTCTCCCACAACAAGGAAACAACCAAACTTGGGCTCCAAGCAAGGAGGTTGTTTTGGAAACAACCTCCACAAGGAGGTTCGGCCCCCTAGGGAGCCGCCCCCCTTGCTTGCCGCCCAAGATTGGCGCCCTAAGGGGCCGGGCGGCCCTAACCCGCGGGCCTAGCTTGCGGGTTTTGGGCCGGGCCGGCCCTAGGGCTTTATGGTTCACTTATTTGGGCCCGGGCAATTGGATTGTTGGGCCCATGAACCGTTTTAACCCTAGAAATCCTAAAATCAATTAAAATTGACCAAGCGCGTTAAAATTGGATTTTAACTGTTTATGTGCAAATCGCATGGTGATTGGATATGGCCTTAGGATGTGGTTTGATGTGGATGTTTAATTTTGTGGTTTGGTTTTACGGCCTGCGAGCCGATCAATTAATTGTAATAATTATTTAGGGTTTTATGGCCTGCGTGCCATTTTTTTTCTCAACTTGTGAGATTTATTTTATTTAGTATAGAAATTAGCTAGTGCTAGATAAAGTAGATTGTTAGCCAAGATTGAAGAAAAGAAGCCCAAAGCCAAAGAAGCCACAAAAGATGGAGCATGGAGCATGGATCATTCCACATGACTATGAAGGATGGACCAAAAGATCAAGACGCATGGAGATGTGTGTTTGTTTAGGGTTCATAGATAATTCCATTGGCTTGGAATTATCTTAGTCTAGAAAAGGCCATATCCACATCACGTTTAATTTCTGTTTTGTGGTTGTTTATTTATTGTCTTATTATTTGTGTGGTTGGTGTATGGATGATGCATGCAATTAGGATAATAAGATAATTAGACAACCCGGATCTATTATTTGGAGTTGTGCCCAAACTCAAATAGATAGATTAGTTGATATTGATCAACAAAATAATTAAAATTGAAGAAAAATCCCTCAAATTTTAAAATATTGTGTTCTTGCCTTCTCGTTATTTAAACACTCATTATCATCATTATTTATCAAATTCGTGCGTGCCAAAGCATGGCGACTTGGTTCATAATGATGGAATGCGATGGCACGTAACAATGTGCAATTGTTTAGATAAGAGGTTGAACACAACTAGGCTATTAATTTGATTAAGAAACCTAGAGGCAATCAATTGGGATTATCCATGTGGATGGATAAATAAGGAGTTATTTGCCCGATTGAACCAAGAGTTGCATATGGGATGCAATTGGAATTGTTCCTACCTAAGAAGTAATCGAATTATGGGTGACTTGCCAAAGCAAGCTCATAAGGAGATGAAAAAGATGGATCTTGGCCCACTAGAAAATATGAGGATATTTTCCGCATTAATATCTTGAGGGTTATTAATCCGTAGAAAAATAGTGGGAGCTATATTTAATAAACTAGCCATTATTAAATATAGTCAAAAATTCACAAATACTAAAACTTGCGTATTTTCCTTTTGTAGAATTCCAAATGGCAAACAACTCATCGAGTTCACAACATTCCCTACGATCTGTCCTTGAGAAGGACAAGCTCTCAGGAACCAACTTTCTCGATTGGTACAGAAACTTGAGAATTGTTCTCAAGCAAGAAAAGAAGCTGTACGCAATAGAGGAGCAAGTTCCAGAAGGTCCAGACAATCAGACACCTGCTGCCTTAAAGGCGTATCAAAAGCATGTTGATGATGCTAATGATGCGGCCTGCCTAATGCTTTGCACCATGACCTCTGAGCTTCAGAAGCAACATGAGAACATGAATGCTGTCGATATGATCGAACATCTAAAGCAGCTCTTCCAAGAGCAGGCGAGGGTAGAAAGGTATGAGGTCTCAAAGGCACTGTTCAAATGTCATCTGGCAGAAGGGAACCCGGTAGGACCCCATGTACTCCGAATGATCGGGTACTTGGAGAATCTCGCCCGGCTTGGGTTCCCGGTCGGCCAAGAGTTGGCAACGGATCTCGTGTTGCAATCGTTGCCCGAGAGTTATGGACAGTTCATTATGAACTATAACATGAACGAGATCGTTAAACCACTGCCAGATTTGCTCAACATGTTGAGGACGGCTGAACAGAGCATCAACAAGGGAAAGGGCAAGGCCATTATGATGGTGCATAAAGGAAAGGGTAAAAAGTTTGCCTCTTCCTCCAAGGGCAAAGGCAAGTCAGTTGCTAAGTCCAAGGAACAAGCCCTTAAGCCTGTTGGTGGCATTGCCAAGGTCGTGACTAAGGGTGAATGTCACTACTGTAGTCAACCTGGACACTGGAAGAGGAACTGCCCAAAATATTTGGAGGACAAACGGCTTGGAATAGTGATTCCACCACCACCAGGTATTTTTGTTGTAGATGTCAATTTAACTGTCTCTACATCATGGGTATTAGATACTGGATGTGGATCTCATATTTGTCGAAATATGCAGGATCTAAAGAGAAGTAAAAGATTGGCTAAAGGGGAGGTAGATCTGCGCGTTGGGAATGGGGCAAAGGTTGCTGCGTTGGCCATAGGCGTTTGCGAGCTATCTCTGCCTTCAGGATTAGTTTTAGAATTAAATAATTGCTATTTTGTCCCTGCTATGAGCAGAAACATTATTTCTATTTCTTGTTTGGACAAGGAAGGTTTTATTATTTCAATAAAGAACAATTGTTGTTCCTTTTATTTGAATAATATTCACTATTTTAGTACGCAATTATTTAATGGACTTTATGTCCTTAATCTAAGTAATCCTGTCTACAACATTAATACCAAGCGGATTAAAATAAATGATTTAAATCCTGCTTATTTATGGCACTGTCGTTTAGGCCACATAAATGAGAAACGTGTATCTAGACTCCATAAGGATGGATTGCTAGACTCATTTGATTTTGAATCATATGAGACATGTGAGGCTTGTTTATTGGGAAAAATGACAAAGTCCCCTTTCAATAAGAAAGGTGAGAGGACTAGTGAGCAATTGGCGCTCATACATACCGATGTGTGTGGGCCATTTGCCACGCCTGCCAGGGGTGGTTATGTCTACTTCATTACGTTTACTGATGATTACAGTAGATATGGATTTGTGTACCTTATGAGGGCAAAATCCGAATCCTTTGAAGTGTTCAAGGAATTCAAGAATGAAGTAGAGAAGCAACTTGGCAAAAGTATCAAGGCTCTACGATCGGATCGTGGAGGAGAATACTTGAGCCAAGAGTTTGACGACTATCTTAGAGAGTGTGGGATCGTGTCCCAACTCACTCCACCCGGAACGCCACAATGGAATGGCGTATCTGAGAGGAGGAATCGAACCCTATTGGATATGGTTCGGTCTATGATGTGTCAAACCGATCTTCCATTATCGTTTTGGGGCTACGCTCTATTAAGTGCAGCTTTTACCATTAACCGTGTTCCATCTAAATCAGTCATGAAGACACCATATGAGATGTGGAGTGGGAGGCGTCCCACACTGTCGTTCATGAGGATTTGGGGCTGCGATGTCTATGTAAAACGTTTACAATCAGACAAGCTAGGGCCTAAATCGGATAAGTGTAAATTTGTGGGGTACCCTAAGGAAACTAAGGGATACTATTTCTACAATCCAACCGAGAACAAAGTGTTTGTTGCTCGGACCGGCGTGTTTCTAGAAAGAGAGTTTGTCTCTAAAGAAGCAAGTGGGAGGAATGTAGAACTTGAAGAAGTTCAAGAACCACAAATCACAGAACCGATTATGGAACATGAACAGGAATCACAAGCAGTTGTGGATCCACCTGTTCAGGTAACACAAGAGCTTCGTAGATCTAGTAGAGTGCGCCAGGAACCTGAGAGGTACGGACTTCTCGTGACTGATTCCGGTGACACGATGCTCATAGATGATGAGCCTACTACCTATGAAGAGGCCATGAGTGGCCCAGACTCGCAGAAGTGGCTTGATGCCATGAGATCCGAGATGGAATCCATGTATACCAACAAAGTATGGACTTTGGTGGAACCACCTGATGGGGCGCGGCCCATAGGGTGCAAGTGGGTCTTCAAGAAGAAGATCGACATGGATGGTAATGTGATTACCTATAAGGGCCGATTGGTGGCTAAAGGATTCAGACAGATTCATGGTATTGACTATGATGAAACCTTTTCACCAGTCGCTATGACCAAATCCATCCGAATCCTACTTGCGATTGCAGCATATTACGACTATGAGATTTGGCAGATGGATGTCAAAACAGCATTCCTTTATGGGAATCTCCTCGAGGACGTGTATATGATACAGCCGGAGGGTTTTGAGGATCCAAAGCAAGCCAACAAAGTCTGTAAGCTGCAACGATCCATTTATGGGTTGAAGCAAGCTTCTAGGAGTTGGAATCGACGTTTTGATGAAGTAGTCAAAGAGTTTGGCTTCATCAGAAACGAAGATGAGTCTTGTGTCTACAAGAAGGTTAGTGGGAGCTCTGTAGCTTTTCTGGTCTTGTATGTGGATGACATACTACTCATTGGAAACGACATTCCCATGCTGCAATCTGTGAAAGATTGGCTAGGAAAGTGTTTCTCAATGAAAGACTTAGGGGAAGCAGCCTATATACTCGGTATAAAGATCTATAGAGATAGATCTAAGAAGTTGCTAGGCCTAAGTCAAAGTACATATATTGACAAGGTGTTGAAACGGTTCAACATGCAAGATTCCAAGAAAGGATTCTTGCCCATGTCACATGGAATCACTCTTTCAAAGAGTGGTTGTCCTTCCAATGAGATTGAGAAGGAACGCATGAGTAGGATTCCCTATGCCTCGGCCATAGGATCCATCATGTACGCCATGTTATGTACTAGACCAGATGTGTCATATGCCTTGAGTATGACAAGCAGATACCAATCCAATCCGGGTGAGAGTCACTGGATTGCTGTCAAGAACATCCTAAAGTACTTGAGAAGAACTAAGGATGCTTTCTTGATGTTTGGCGGTGAGGAAGAGTTGCGTGTAAGGGGTTACACCGATGCAAGCTTCCAAACCGATAGAGATGACTTTAGATCACAGTCGGGATATGTGTTTTGCCTGAATGGAGCAGCGGTGAGCTGGAAGAGTTCCAAGCAAGAGACGGTAGCTGATTCTACAACAGAGGCTGAGTACATTGCTGCAAATGGCGCAGCAAAGGAGGCTGTTTGGATCAGAAAGTTTGTTTCTGAACTTGGTGTGGTCCCTAGCATTGCGGATCCAGTGGAGTTGTTCTGTGACAACACTGGGGCGATCGCGCAATCAAAGGAACCAAGATCGCACCAGAAGTCCAAGCACGTGCTCAGGAAGTTCCATCTGATTCGAGATATTATCGATAGAGGAGACGTTCGGATATGCAAGATTCCTACAGATGATAATCTGTCAGACCCGCTTACAAAGCCTCTCACGCAGTGGAAGCATGAAGGGCACACTAGGAGTATGGGCATACGAGATGCGCCAGATTGGCTCTAGTGCAAGTGGGAGACTGTTGGAATAGATGCCCTAGAGGCAATCTAGTTTAGTATGAATTTGTAATTGGCTAGAAATTCATTTATTATTTATTGGATATTTAATATAATGAAGTCCTTAGATTTACAATTGTGTTGTTTATCTTAAATATCCCTAGTCAAGTATAATGATTAAATGGGACAATCATCTATAGACTAGTATGGGGTTGGATTGATATGGAGATATCACGATCCAACACATAGGTGTGCATTACGGAATGTTGCACTGGATTGACCCATTACCGAGAAGGCTACATACACGTTATGTTGAGTCACAAGTGCTTCTCGGGTACAATGGTATTGTCATCCTTAGACTTGAAGTCACTAGATATTCTAGTTGTGGATCATTGTGATCTTGGTAGCGTTAAACGCTACACCGTAACTGGGTAGTTATAAAGGCGTGTACTGGATACAATGAGAAGCAAGCTTAGAGATCGTAGTGGACGTAGAGAGGATTTGCCCCTCCCACATAACGGGAGCAAATATCCAAGGCCACTCGAGGAAAGTGCTTATAGAATGTCTGGCCAGACTCAAATAAATCAATATATGGGATATTGATGTTATTTGCACGAATAAGGCTATTCCATGGATCGAGGAACTAGGGATTGGATATACGAGTGTGACTTGTATGTCTCGTGTCCAATCCGGATATGGAGGCAAAGGGATGAGACAATTACTTGTACAAGGTTGTCTAGATGACTATTCTATTAGTTGGCTAGAATGGATGTTTTGCTAGAAACCGCTCCATATTAGCAAAGAGTTGCTACCAACTAGATAGAACCTATGGGGTCACACGCTATATAGAGTTGTACTAGATTATGGAATTAATTAATTGGATTAATTAATTAGAAGGATCACTTTGCAAAACCTTGCAAACTTAGTAGGGACTAATTTGCAAGGAAGGGACTAAATTGAATTCTAGTAGGACTAGAACAAGTCCTTTAGGTAGTTAACAAGGAGTTGTTGGACTATATAAGGACCCTCCTCCTTCCTTCCCTACACACTTATGCTCTAAAGAGAACATAACAAGAGTAGGAGAGAACAAAGGAGAGAGAGAGCAAGCCACAAGAGGGACGCCGCCCCCTTGCCGCCGCCCCTTGTCCCCGACGCCACAAAGGGTGCCGAACCCCTTTTGGTGTCTCGTTTTGCGTGATTTCTTCACCCTCCTTTCAATCCGGGCTAGCACCAAGGAGATTGGAGATCTAGGAACAACTCTAGGCGTGGATCAACTATAGAGAACGTGACACTATTCGCGTTTGAAGTCATCAAGGAGAACCCAAAGGTGTGTTTATGATTTCTTACCTTCACTATCGTTATGCATCTAGACTTGTGATCCTTGGAGGGTTTTGCATGGTTATTTGTTTGATTATGCTTCCGTTTGCGCGATCCATGAATCAAAACCCTACACCAATAACAATGAAATAATACATTATCTCACTTCGGTCAGTCCGAGATAATTATATTTTATGGCGGTCCTGTTCAACATACACAAAGTATGCTAGTGTAACAAGTTGAAACTATACCGTTTCCTTGACCGAGATGTGTCACTATAATGTTACACTAAAATCGTTCCGATGGTTTGTCCAAAATCATCTAGACTGTGAACCCTTACTTATATTCCATAAATAACTGACAATCAATCTCGCGCATGCCCGAACTCGTCTGCATGTCCAATTGTCTGAGGTATGGAACATTAGACTTCATAATGCATATTTATATGGCAAGCAATAAATAGCATTTTCATACTCACGTGTTTGCTAAATTAAGATGATCTATTAAGAATTATTAATTCAACCATAAATATGGCTTTCTGAATACAATTCCCAACATGTTCTTCACTTGTACTTCTATCTGTGTATCTTTAGATTATCTTAAACCTCACTTAACCTAGTGGTTGGTTGTTCAAGTGAACAACAAGAGGTTCTTGTTAGCTCAACAGTTAGTAGCTGGAACTAGATAGGTTTGGAACCACAAGCTGTATAGGTGTGAGGGAAATCACTTAGGCTTGAAGATCTAGGGCTGTTTCTGTGTGCGTAATAAGAAGTGTTTGCCCAATCCTGGTGGGATTAGATCCCTCAGGCAGAGATTAGGTCCATTGGGACTGAACTCTGTAAATTGCTTTGTGTTCTTTACTTTACAGTTTGATTATTATCTGCTGCACACAACTCAAATCAAACTAGGGTTCAAAAGCTGTTTAGAATTGCTTACAGTTCAAGGCCTTGAAGCTTTCTATTTTGCCTTTGAAAGTTTCAGACAGTTTACCAAATCTCAAGGCCTTGAGATTTGAGTTTCACACAAATTCTTTCTGTTAAACTTTGAGTTTTTGCAAAAAGTTTCCATACTCTATTCAACCCCCCCCCCCCCCTTCTAGAGTATTTAGGTCCTGTATTTAGTCTACATTACACACTTTCATCGTTAAGTCGAACCGTTTAGGATTAGGGTTGCGTATTTTTTTGTATTTTTCTATTTAAACAATGTAATTGCTCATTTTTATGAATAAAGAAAATAATTAAATCTGTGCTCGTGTTTATTTTAGTGTTTTAGTGTGTATTCGTGTTTGTGTGCCTGATCGATAGCAAATCTGCTTTAAGAGGAAGGCGGTGGAGAAGACTAGAGAGAACACCAACGGCGTCGGAAGAGTATAGGGTGTTGAGTTACGCCGGCGGTGTCGGCTATGAAGCTACGGTGATGCGTGTGTTTTTGGAAGAGTTGGGATGGACCATAAAAAAAAGTATTAAAAAGAGCAGACTATCAAGGCCATAGCTTTGTGCGTTTTTATGTCATTAGTCGTGATTTTCATTTCTGCGGCAGTGAAAGGGTGTGAAAGCATGACTCTTTGGCTTTGGCTTTCAGAGA
Organism: Linanthus parryae; assembly: GCA_023055425.1. NCBI lineage: Eukaryota > Viridiplantae > Streptophyta > Magnoliopsida > Ericales > Polemoniaceae > Linanthus > Linanthus parryae. Next base: position 85,098,327 of record JALGPY010000008.1, on the reverse strand, counting down.
GTATCGTGAAAGTGTGTCCATCCTACCACATTGTGCTCGGCCTGGTTAAGAGAGGGACATTTGAAGATATCTTCAAAGTAGGCCTGGTTAAGAAAGGGACATTTGAAGATATCTTCAAAGTATTTGACCAGGCTGATACTCGGGATCCTCGGCATGAAATGTAACTCCAGAGCCAGTAACGTTATTGACCTATTTATTTAATTTTGGAAGCCTTTTGGAAGAAGGTGGTGTTTTTTTTTTTTTCTTTTGGGCCACCTGATAGAAGAGGTGAGGATTCCACTGTAGTGCCTAATCCAATGACTTTAAGAGACGTTTCTTTCTCAGAGCTTAAAACATAGTTTTGAGAAGGAAGTGTTTCTTTCTCAGAGCTTGGAACATGGTTTTGAGAAGGTGACCGTGGTCGAATCCTTGGATGAAAAACTTGAGGATATAACCTTAGGGATAGGATGAAAGCCAGCACAGATTGGGAGACCTATGTCGCGCCTCTTGCAAGTCATAGTCTCCTTTTCGATTGTGGGTCCAAGTGAGACGCTGATCTGTGTATCCAAGAGGCAGAAGTCTAGAAGGAAACTTTGGAGATCTGGCCTCCCCGATGAAGCAACCCCTACTTCTTGTTACTACCTAAGATTTTATTGGAGTTACCAATACCAGCTAGACCTGGGAATGAAGAGAGAGTGAATTTCAAAGAAGCCATACATCAAGTAAATGCAGCGGAGGTGCTAGGACGGGGAAAAGTGAGATGCCCGCCTGACACTGAGATGCTTACACGAGCGCCATTTGACACTGGATTCAAATGAATGTAGCAAACATGATGGGACAACGGGATATGAAAATATTGGTTGTCAGCATAACCGATAATACTGATAAAAGAACAGATTCAGATCAGTCCACATCCACTCAACGATTATCAATACATTAAGTCCAAATCATCACCGGTACTACTATAATGAATATTAAAACAACAAATGGCCATTTGTAAGTTGACAATACAAGTTCCATTACGACAAATTTGAGAGGATCAACATCACTTTCTTCGAGCCAATGCAGCAGCGATCCCACCAGCGATGAGTCCCACGGCAGTGGCGGTCAGTCCGATTCCAATAACACCATCTGTTCACACCAAAAACAAATGTCGTATTCAGCACCTCATTTCTTCCAGATCCTAATCGTGAATTAATTTGAAATACTTTTTCTTAAAGAGTATTTACCTTTAGAAATCCTGTCTTCAACCGTCTTCTTGAGGGTCAACGCCTGCCGCCAATCAGGAGCAATCTACATGAACAACCAAAGGTACGAGAAATCAAATATTGAATTTGTCAACAGCAGCTTAATGACATAAAGCAAAATAATATAGTAAGGTCAAAGAACCAACTAAAACAGGGTCGTACACAAGCTAAGACATCCTCCTTAAAAACATGTGACTTTGAAGTAGTAAGATCCGATCATTAAGAACACATTACATGTTGAGATGAAGGACTACATTAAGATATTAGAAACATAATGTGATCATCCAAAAACTGATGTGGGAAACTAAATCGGACAATAGTAACAACCGACTGAAAAGAAGACAAGTTACAATCTCCCCAGATAGAAAATGAATATGTCAGGAATGAAAAGGCACATTAAGTACAGGGGTCAAAAGTGATGCCTGAACTTTGAGTTGGTAATCAAAATGTTACCCGGCTTTAATTTTGGTCAATTCACATCCTAAACTCGCATACAAATAAAGTCCTCCTTTCATTTTTTCCGTTAACTAACACAAACATCCATCTACTCTATTTTGTTTGAAAAAAACATGATCTATTAATTTGCTTAAAAGTTTATGATTTATAAAACACCTACGTTGACTAAAATACCCTTTTTATCAAAGAAGAAGATTGGTTATTAGATCAGGTCTTCAATGGTCGCGCGACAAATCAATGGTGTTCTAAAAGAAATCACCGATTTCATAGAAACAAATAGCAGAGATTGACAGCAGAAGTTCACCGTGAGAGACTCATGAAAAGATGGCAGCGGTAAACTTTTTGAATGACCCTACTGCTGATCTATTGAACGATTCAAGAGTACCTGAGCTGAGCCTAATGCCGGTAAACCGCTACAAGGAGCCCGAAGCACGGCGGGCTAGTCCGTGGGAATATCAATTAACATTACCAAAATGCAGAAACTGAACAATATGGAGGAAGAGGTGAAGTCAATGTTGAGTTAGGGATGCTTGTAAGTGTGATAGAGAAAAAGGGAAGCCGCATGAAATTTGTAAGAAGGGCATTTTCGTTGTAACTTATGTTCTATTCATTGTAATGTTTCAAATATATTAATGGGAGCGAAACGCCGTCAATTAACGGAGACTATGCACGGAAGACTTACTTTGTCGGCAAAACTAAAGTTTAAGGATGAGAACTGACTGAATTTAAAGTTCAGGTACTAATTTGATTATCTACGTAAGGTTTGGGGGTCACTTTTGCAATTTTACCTCTTTTTAGGACAGTAGTGTTCATCTTCTTCTGTACTTTAGTGTTCATCACCTTCAATATTTTTTAACTAGCAAGCAGTAAGAGTATTTTGTCTTTCAAAGCGCTGTTAAGAGAAATTTACCCCTTCCATGTAGTTTTCAACCACAGGGGGTGAAAATAGCCACATTTGACCTGCAGGGGGTTGATTTGCCAAGACCCTTTCCCGAAACCAGGAGGTCATATGCAAATAAACCCACGTATATACCCTAAGGGTCAGATGGAAATAAACCCAACCCAAGTATCCCTAAGGGTCATTTGCAAATATGGATCTAGAAGGTCCATAACTGATGGACGGAAATCTTATTTTTTGTTACAATGACGGGGAAGATAAATAGTAATACTCCTTCAACCCAATGTGGGCACTCATTTGATGGGGCATAATGCATTTTTGTCTTCCTATGTAAAATTTACTGGATCTAATAAACTCGGTTGAATTCAATTTAAAAGGAAGCCACAAAGGTAATAAGGGACTGTTGGGTTCATAATATAAGATGGACAAGTTGTAGATCACCCATTTTCAAAGACCACCAATCAGCATATCAGAATCATGAATAGTAAGACATACAAACAGTTAATGTTTAGAATGATGGCCATGTTAACTAATTCAGTAACAAGATACTGGGAAAACTTGAAGATTCATCGTGACAACCTGTCTGTTGTAAATATTGAGCATAACAAGAATACCTTCTGGCATGGAGGACCAAGTCTAGAAAAATCCGATTAAACAAACAACAAAGATTATGCTGGTCTTGTCAACCAAATGCAGCGTAAAAAAGTTATTCCATGACATGCATAGTTGGATCCGCAAAGAGCATTTTCTGTTATGATCTGCCTAGTTCCTACTCTATATGCACACATTGAATAGACCACTAGCAACAACTTCAAGCAAATTCTCATCAACAAAAAGCAGTTTAAGACCAGATCATATCCCAAAACGAATCTATCGACGTAGAGAAAAGGAAGAAAGGGAACCTCCAAACATTGATCTGCAAGCTGCCTGCTCCGGAGGTATTCACCACTTCTGTAATACCCAACAGCCAGAAGATAAAGCTTTTCTCTTTTCTGCAACGGACTCTTACTGTTGGCTAATGAAGCTGCAAATTGAAATGTGTTATAACTTCTTGGAATTATGATATTTTTATGTACAAATAGCATGATAAGGAGCCAGCATAATAAGAAAAAAATATCACGACAACCTCCATGGGACATGTAAGTCTACAATGTTAACAAGACACGAGAGTAAATGACACCCCCAGGAACGGGTTCAGAACTTTACTTTAGTGGGTCTCTTTTTTTTTAGAAAAAGGTACAGAATTTCATTAATAATAAAAAAGTACACGGGGTACAGCTGCAGGACAAAGTCCATCGCTAAGCTGGAGGTCTGACCTGCACAGATAATAAACTAGAAAATAAAACATAACAGACCTAAAACAGCGGGCTAAAAGATTGCGGGCTTGGGTACACCCCGAAAAGCACAGGCCCAAGAGAGAAAAAGAGCCCAAAGCTTGCAACCGACAGAGTTCAGTCCACCGCCTGTAGCAAACGGTGGCGGCTACACCTGAGTGAACCTGGAGAGGTGAAGCGGTGGGCAGTGACAGGAAGCAGCGAAGACGGCAAGGACAAGGCGGTGATGGGCATTTAGTGGGTCTCTAGATTCACACTTAAAGTTAAGGTCATTGACAGTAAACCTACATGCAGTATTTGTGACACTAAACCCCCCACACTATTGATTTAACGCTAAACCCCTCCGCAGTATGCCAATCAGTGACAGATAGCCCCAATCGACACCAAATGAAGTCACTACAATACTACAATACTCATCAACTGAATCCCCATGGTAACTGTCAGCAATTGAACCCCCATGCACCTTGGGGGTTGAATTGCTGAGGATTGTAGTAACTTCATTTGGTGCGGATTGGAGCTATTTCTCACTGATTGGCATAAAGTGGGTATACATTTAACAGCAACGAGATTTGGGATCATTGTAGAAATAATTGCATATCTGCAAATAAGTGATCATATACAAAATCTAAAACATCAATTGAGAAAGATAATTAACGAAAATAGAAACGCAAATACTAATTAACAGACATGAAGATGTCCGAAACGCCAACAACCATGAACATTCACCGAAATTCAGTAAAAGCTTAATGCTTGCACTCTCGTATTGTCGAGATAGAGATAACAGAACAAGCATAAATCTAAAACTGCAGGAGATCAAGATATCTATCAGTGAAAAGTGGCAAATGAGTTCAGACAATGAACAAGGGATACATTATTTCTTTGTTGCAGCTAAACTGAGATTATTTTAAATAGATGAACAATATACATATTTTCGACACTAAACGAGGTCCTTGGATCACACTAGTCTTTGCAATCCATCATTGGGAACCATCCACATCTCGAATCGATCATGTCCCCGGGGATAAAAACGATTTTTTTCTTTTCGTCAGAAGACAGCCTTGCCCAAAAGTCTTATCCTATTTCTCTACGTTCAGCTGATGGTACAAACTGATTACAAACTACAAATCCTTGAAAGGAAAAAAGGAGTTCGAGTTAAAATGTATCTGTAACCACCTACTAGAAGTGACACAGCTGCTACTTATCATCAAAAAGTTCGAAGAAGACTATACTGGAGTTCATGGCTGCGTCATTATTGTTTGATACGTAATATGCGTTAAATGATGTCTATGGACAAAAATCATAGCATGTACTGCAAATGTAGGCGTGACACACTGTATCATGTATGATAGAAAACTTCGAATTCAGTAACTGTTGTGGAGTTTAGCATTTCCTACATCACTAGGTAATGCAAACGCAGAAACCAGCAAAAGCTACCCATTTAGAAGTCAATCTTTACCGTTCAGAATTATTAGTTATCTATTAAGATCTTTTAGAGATTCTACTAGTTATTATCTGATAAGATAGTTATCTTTTGGAGAGCCATTCTAGTTAAATAAGAGTTTAGCTTATTTTAGGAGTCTTGTTAGTTTGCCTATATATTGGGCTGCTTTCTACCATTATGCTCAGAGTATTGAATAAATTAGAGATCATTGAGAAATGTGATTTGTCATTATGAATACACTGTGATACCGTTTTAATCCCTCCTTTCCGTTCTACACTACTAGGGTTGCCTTAACCTCATCATTCAAATGGCTCAAAACATAAAATTTTATTTCATAATCTGAATGTGAAAGAACAAGATGGAAGAAGCAAATAAGAGACTGAAGACTGACTATTCTAGGTGTCTCAACATAGTAGGATAACGATGTGGTATTACTTACAAGTCCAACATATCAGCTCTTTAACTTTTAAAAGCTTTCAAGTGTCATTCTTGAAATTAATTATTTCAGATTACTTACCCACCAGGCCACCACCCACTCAGTTTCCGTTGGGTTCATATTAAAAACCAAGTAATCAGATGCTGAGTTGGTAATGATAAATGTGTATTGCAGTAAACATAAGAAAGTAAACAACAGATTTGAAAATATTATGAGCATCAAACAGTTTTGTCGGGTGCAGCTGTTCAAACTGATTGGCTTGCGTGATCAGCAGTTACGTGATTGGTCATGTAGCAACCAGAAACTGCGCGAGAACACATAAATGAATAACATCTTTAATTTAATGATTGGTGCATGTTTTAAGCTGTTACAGTGAGGTTATCATTGTTACGATATCCAATAAAGAACGACAGATTAGTGACACATGAAACACATATTAATTAGATTACCATACTAGAGTTGTTGCTCCATCTTTTGAGGTCACGTATTTGCAACATAGTTATACAAGTACAGTGCAAAAAAGTATGGTCAGATCCTCGTGCAACATAAGAGTATGAGACAAAAAAAAAAACTTGATGAACAGAATACTCCTAGAAAATCCACTGAACAGCTGAAACTTCCGGAAATCAATCAGATTCAAGGTATCAAGGTGTACTACGAGTTAGTGACAGAAAAAGTCTCCCTTCAAATCAAAGCCAGACCTGATGACATGTTAAGGCACAAGACGATCAAAATTGTGGTCATAATCATAAGGGATAATCAATGAATTTTGTATTAGGCCTGACGAGCAAGGCAGTTAGGGTGACAAGTACCATGCAAGGAGGACTAATAAAGCAAGGAAGTTAGAGAAGATATATTTGTGAGTACTGTTGTTTACCTTATCTTGTGAAAAAAAGAAAGCTTAGAAGAGAGTATGGGACATTGCACAGAAAAAAGTAACCACAATACGCAGGTGACATATAAACAAGAGTCTCTTGTCTTCTAATTAAAAAATAGAGTAAATTATAGATAAGAGATCCGTGGCTTGGGCTCGGTTCTGTTAGCTGACCCGTGGCTTCAAAAGTTTCACTTATGTCACCTGTGATTTGGTCCGTGTTGCACGTAATTAATTTTTCCATTTATAAATGTAGGGTTAATTTGCGTTTTGCCCATGTAGTTAGAGGTTGTTGCAAAATACACCATTCTGCCCTTTAATATCTTAAAATGAAGAGCTAGTTATGGGGCTATTTTATAAGCCCCCAGAATATTAAGGGGCCAAAGTCAGAAAACCTAAAAACTCAAACAAAACAGGTCCCGTTCAGGCGTCCACTCTCTCCCCGACGAACCCTAGCGGCCATGGGATGGGACTTCAAGCTACACCTCCGTTAAATTATGCTATAACAACTGTAATTGACCACAAAACCAGCCTATTCCCTCTCCCTCACCGCCTTCTACTCCCATCAAACCAACTCATAGCAACTTAAGCCCACAAAACAAAAAGCCGCAAACTCGATCTGGGCTTCTTCAGCTCCAGTCGAGTGGAAGAGAGAGTCGCAGGGAGAGAGAGAGAGAGAGCGAGAGAAATCATTATGGAGATAGAGAGAGAGAGAGAGAGAGAGAGAGAGAGAGAGAAGAAATGGTGTTCAAAGAAAATTCAACTAGCTGTTGAGGATGAATGGGTAACTTAAAAAGTTTTTTGAGGAAAAATGACACAAGGGGTACGAACTGTGATCTGTGAAAGCACGGGGATATACAATGTTATAATGCCGGAACATAGGGTTATATACTTTCATTTACTCTTGTTAATTTTCCCAAGTGTGGGTATGTTTTGCAATTCCAAAGTAGCATTTTAACAGTTTTTTGGGACGGAAATGCTATGTGCAACACAGAACAAGCCACAAGTAACATAGGTGAATTTTTTTAAACCACGGATCAGCTAACAGAACCGAGTCCAAACCTCAGTTCACTTATCTGTAATCTACCCTAAAAATATATAACTAAAAATGCATATAAATGATGTGCTCACCTTCAAGCATAGCTATTCCGCGTTGCACATCCTCTGCCTGTCTGGAATGCACAAGAGCCCATGATAATCGCATAATGCTATCATTCTTCCCTTCATCAGATGTATCTGCAACCTCTCTTTCAATTCCCTATGCATAGCATAACTTCAGATAGTCTGAACTATATACAATAAACAAGTTGCTGTACATACCATGATTCTATGAAAAATAAAACATATTTGCAGTTTTGCAGAAACTTTTAATGTCACAGATGCTTCGTTCATAGAAAAAACTTTCATATATACATGCCGGAAAAATCCTTCCAATTGTAAGAAACAGAAAACAAAAGAACGGAGGAAAACTTCACACATGATTTCTGCCGTGTTCTCAACATAACTGACACTGACACAATAGAATTCAGCTTCCTCGGCGAACAAAGGTAAAGGTAATATGTGAACCTTGAGTAAATGAAAATATCTTAAGGTTGCGCATTTGCTAGTCTCGAGAAAACTTTACTAAGAAGTAGGCGAGGGCAGTCCCAAACAGCTTTCAGTGAAATATATGGAGCAAAACAAAAGAAATACCACCGAACCAATCAGTAGCCCTTGACACGTCAGTTTGGCCAGCAAGGGTAAACTTCAAAACGCATAGATGTGGTCTGCCCAGAATCTACTTTGCATTCATGTCGTGTAGTTTTTTTTTTTTTTAAACATGTGTAATGATATGTTTCCATCCCTTTAAGTTAGCTAATTCCGCTATCTTTTGTCCACTTCCAATAATAAATTTCAAGTTTATTAATTATCTATAAATTTATAACATTTTCACATAAAAATACTATCTCACCTTCTCAATTCTACCCCTCATACTTAGTCGCTAAAATTCTTCCCTGCTAGCACCCAGAGGCCCCACCACCTCAACGAACACCATCGCCATGGCCACCACCATCAGTCCATCAACACATCAATCCCAACAACGGCAACGAGAGATGAGAGAGAGACAGAGACAGAGAGTGTCCGCCTATCCATTACATACAAAAAGGTGTCCCCTATTTTTTCCCAGATGCTTAGAATTGTAGTATAGTTATCTGGATTTAAGACCATCCGAAAAGCTGAAATCTCTATAATAAACATAACAAAAGTTTGTAGCGTTACTAATTCAACCCCCGAAACAGATGAAACCCAGTCAGATTGACACCAAAGTCGTCTCTACACGATCAAGACCAAGGTTCAATTTGTCCGATTTATATTGTCGTTCAAAGTTTAAGGATGAAAAAAACAAAAACCAAAAATCCCAACAAAGTCATGGTATCAATAATCGAACACCAACCACGAATTCAAACAAGGACATCGACCGTATGCAACGAAATACAATAATTTACCAAAAAAATCGGCACACGGTGGTCGGTTGTTTCAGAAAACGAGATTACTGTTAGGGTAGACGAGAAAGAAGTGGATATGCTTACAGCGATTGTGTCGCGATCGCACCAGGGGATATGATCTCCGCCACTAAAGAAGGAACTCACTGAATCGAAGAGCTGACCAAACTTAGCTTCCATGGCTTCTCTGTTCTACTGCTGTTTCGATATCGGGAGAAGTTAACAAGATTAAGAAACCAGTTTACTCTTTGCAGGGAGAGAGAATAACGCGGCAGAGAGAGCACTTCCGTCTGACCGCCTCTATATGATAATAATGTTTTTAATTTGAGGGAAATATTGGCAAGCTGCATAATTGCATTAACTAAATCATAATTTAATCCTCTAATTTGAGTGTTTTGATTTATTGATTTTCTAGATTATTTTTAGGATTTTTTCGTGATACCATGTCAGCTTGCCAGCTTGCGCGCACCGCGCACCTCGACTAATCCACATAGTACTGAGTATACTTATAGTTTAGATAGTCATGTCAATCCTCACTGACCCTTAGAAATAATTGGCATTCGTGGAATTCGAATTGGGGACTGTAGGGGTGGAATTCGAACTTGAGACCTAAGGGTAGCATACTCTTAAATCTCAAACCTCAACAACTAGGCCATCTTGGAGTTATTTTATTTTTTAAATTATGAGGTCATGTAGAGGGTTGGGTATGTAGGGTTTTGATGCAGGGTACGCAGCGGAATAACAAAAATTTAATCTTGCTCAAATCCCTCCAAGGATCACAGGCAAGCCATCATAACATGATAAGAGTAGAATAGGTGTGTACCTTAGTTTGGGAGATCACACGAAGAATAGTGTCTTCGTCTCGAGTATCCAAACCTTGGATTCTTGGTTGGATTCCTTCCCACCGTGTAGTGCTAGCAAAGGAAGAAAGGAGGAACGGATCACGCAAAACGAGGCACGAGTCATGCCCTTGTGGCCGACGGCGTGAGAGGGGCAGACGGGATGGGGCGGTCGGCCTCTCCTTGTCTTGTCTCTCTCTCTCTCTCTCTTGCTTTGTTATGTTTCTCTCAATAATGACACTTGTGAGAAAACAACAAGCCAGAGTTCCTTTATATAGTAATAACTCTTTATTAACTATATAAAAATTCCAATACTAATCATGTCCTTACATGGATTAGTCCACTTGCAAATTAGTCTCACTAACTTTGCTTGTGGTTGCGTTATGATCCTTTTATTAATGAGTTCAATTAACTAATACCCATATCCAATTCAATCCATCCGGTGTGTGACCCCATAGGTTTCTACTTAGTTGGTAGTAACTATTTACTAACATGGAGCGGTTTCTAGCAACACATCCATGTCACCCAACTAATAGAAATAAGTCAGTGATCCGACAAATCTCGTGTCTAATGTTCATGTATTGTGTTATCCCTTTGTCTCCATACCCGGATTGGACACGAAACATAATAGTCACACTCATATATCCAATTCATAGTTTCTCGATCGTGGGATTATGCTTATGTGAGAGGATAACATCAATATCTACATATTGATTCATCTGAGTCTGGCCAGACATTTCGTAAGAACCATCCCTCGAGTGGCCCATGGATATTTACCCCCATTATGTGAGAGGGACAAATCATTTCTACGTCACTACGATCTCTAAGCTTGCTTCCTATCATGCCCGGTAACTATCTTTATAGTTACCCGGTTAAGGCGCGGCGTTTGATAATATCAATACACAATATTTCACAACTAGAGTATCTAGTGACTTCAAGTCTAAGGATTACAATATCATTAGCACTACAAGAAGCGCTTGAGACTTTGACATAATCTAATGTAGCCTTCTCGTCGTGGGGTCAATCCAATATGCCATTACTCCTAACGCATACCCATGTGTTAGACTTGATATCTCCATATCAATCTACCCACATACTAGTCTATAGTTGATCATCCTGTTAATCAATATAATGGACTAGGGATATTTAAGATAAACAACACATTATATCTGAGGATGAATATTCTAGCCAAACTTTGTTCATAGTAAATATAGATTGCCTCTAGGGCACCTATTCCAACAGTCTCTCACTTGCACTAGAGTCACTCTGGTGCATCTCGTATGCCTATAGATCTATTATGCCCTTCATGTTTTCGCTGAACGAGTGGCTTTGTGAGCAGATCTGAACGATTATCATCCGTTGGAATCTTGCACATCTTCACATCTCCTTTATCGATCATATCACGAATAAGATGGAATCTCCTAAGTACATGCTTTGATTTCTGGTGTGATCTAGGTTCCTTGGCTTGTGCGATCGCCCCAGAGTTATCACAATACAACGTCATGAGATCCACAATGCTAGGAACCACACCAAGCTTAGTGATAAACTTCTTTATCCAAACAGCCTCCTTTGCTGCAAATGCAGCGGCAATGTACTCAGCTTGAGTTGTAGAATCAGCAACTGTCTCTTTCTTGGAACTCTTCCAGCTCACATCTCTTCCATTCAGTGTAACCATACATTCCCCGACTGCGACATGTAGTCATCCTTGTCGGTTTGGAAGCTCGCATCAGTGTAACCAATTACATTGAATTCTTCCTCACCTCCAAATATCAAGAACGCATCCTTAGTTCTTCTCAAGTACTTGAGGATGTTCTTGAAAGCAATCCAGTGACTCTCACCTGGATTAGGCTGATATCTTCTTACCATACTCAATGCGTATTGCGACACCCCGCGCCTCGCCGTGGGGAGAGATGCGGGAATGCCGTCCCGCGCCCGAGATTGCTCCCGGGTGCAAGGGGAACGAATGGTAAACAAAACAAACATCGCATAATTATTTATTACAAACTTGAAGTCTTCCCAAGTGAAATTATACATACTATTAAACAAGATGAAACATTGTCTAGGTGTTTCAATTATTTAAGTACTAGATAACTAGGTGAGTCCGCGATTCCCGTTAAGCCGAGCTTCCTTCACCTAGACCGGGGGGGGGGGGGGGGGGGAAAGAAACAAGACCGCAGTTTTTCCAAAGTCAGCACAAACGCTGAGCAAGTAAACACCCCAACATGTAAATCGGAAAGAGGCATATTTTATTTTAATAAAAAGAGGAATAATAAGTAAGTAAACAACATATCATTTCAAATGACCAATATAAATTATCCAACTCATTATTTAATATTCCCAATCCATTTCCATATTTTCCAAATTAAACCAAGTCCATCCATCATCCATATGAAAAATCCTCATTTAATATTTAGTTGTAGCAGGGAACAAACCAATCCAAAAATATAGAACCAACCATCTCGCATGCAACCAAGACCTTAAGTGCCGACACCCCCTTAAGACTCTAGCGGCCAGAAGGGTGAGTACATGGTGCGACTCGGGGCAATGGCAACCGAGCCAAATATAATAACCACAATATATAGAAGAATTTGAATAGGGTTCCGCCGCACAACTGTTTTCACTTTACGTTATTACGTGTTATTAATTTCATGTGACAATTTCCAAAAGAATTAACAAACACGTAATTGAAATATCAAGTTAAGAATTTAAATCACAAATCACATTTGAGACGTAAAAATCATAAAAAGATAATTGGACACGAAAGAAGGACGGGCACACTAGGTTAGGCATATTTACTCACCTCAAGTAGCACGACAAATATCACGATAGCTCCTACAGATACACGTAGCCCTCGTCTACGAATTCGTCACCTACAATTTATAATTTCCTAAATTAATTACAAGTCTAATTATGCAAGTATAGTATGCCAAAAATGCTATATCTCCTAATTTATCATTTGAAATTATCCCCCTTAACCCCATTAATTAATATCATAAAAATAATTATTTAATTAACACTTATATTTTCCTCATAAAAATATTGTAACTTATACAAATACAAGCTCATAAAATTATTGAGTATTAAAACTTATATTAAGTTTATACACTCTTATTTTATAGGAAATAATAATTTAATAAACAAATTATTTATTCATAAGTGACTATAAAAGTTAAATCAAACTAAATCAATTATAGCTATTTATTTATTAGAAAATATACACACTATATAATAATTAAATACTCAAATAAAATTCACAAAAATGCTTATTTCAATAAAACAAGTCATACATATCTATAAATTGATGTTGGATAAATAATTTCTACTTTCTATAAAAATAATTATGTAATACCAAACAATAGTAATATGGATTTTTATTTAAAAGTATACTTTATATTTATTTCACAAACTAACTTCCAACTTATTTATTTTTATCAATATTAACAAAATAGTCTATTTTATCAAAATGCAAATTTACAAGAAATTTAAACTATTTAGTTAAATAACCGAAATTATGTAATTAAACCAAATCGTAAAATTTATCTTGCTTGTAAAAACAACAATATTTCATATATACATAATTCTATGTAATTTTTAACAACCTATTTACTTTTATATAGTCAAAATAATATATAGAAAAATTAATTTATATCATAAATCCAAAAATCACATTTTAAAATTTATATAGTATATGCAGTTTGATAAAATACACAAATCACCCCCAACTTTTTAGAAACTAACATGCAGTTAACATCTCACCCTCAACTTTCCAGTAATTACATAAACAACCCCCTTTTATGAACATAAGCATATAACTCAAACCCAACATTCCCGATTCGTGCTAGAGCTAACAGATGCGATTTTGATGATTAGAAATGAACTAGAGAGTGATTTAGGACTCACCTACGCGAAAAATCGCGAGAAACGGTCAAGAAACGGAGCGGGTTACGTCTCCGAAGGTGGCGGTCGGCGGTGATGAACACCAGCGATGAATCGAACGTCCTACGCTCTGTTTGATGTTGCTAAAGTACTCCTCGGACCTCCAGGAGTTGAATGGTACCAACGGGAGAGAGGGGGTCGCTCCGGTTAGCTCGGGTGAGCTTCTCGCCGGATTTAATGGTGGCCGGCGGCGGGTTTGGTGGTTCTGGGTGTTCTGCAGCGTGTTGCTGCTGTTAGTTCTTCCCCTTGCGACAAAATAGAGAGGAGAAGTGATACGGGAGGTCCAAACAGCGAGGGATAAAGAGAGGCAGAGAAGTGGGTGGCGGCGTTGCTTCCCGTCGGGCGGTTTGCCGGCGGCAGCTGGTGGCTTCCTCGTCGGGGAAGCTGCTGCTGCTGGTGCTCGTGGCGTAGCAGAGAGGAAGAGGAGGGTTTCAGGTGTTCAAGCAGTGAGGGAAAGAGAGTGGTTGAGATGGGTGGCGACTTTCCCGTCGGGGTGGGTCGCCGGAGGTGGCTGGTGGCGGCTCCTCGTCGGGGAGCTGCTGCTACTGCTGGTAGGGTGTAGCAAAGAGGGAGAGGAGAGGGATAGAAGAAGAGGTTGCTGTGGTGTGGTGGTGGTTCGGGTGGTAGTGATGAAGGGTGTGGTGGTGGTGGTGATGGGTGTGCCCGTGGGTGTGATGAGAGAGAGAGAGATGAGAGAATTTTTTTTTTGTTTCTGATAAGTGTTTGTAGTGTGAGAGTGAAACAAATGAGAGAGGGTATTAAATAATGATAATGATTCTTGGAGAGGTTGGTTTCCTCCAACCGCCCCAACCCCCTTCTTTTTTTTTTGTCAACTAGCTAATTATGTTAGGATGTTTAGGGAGTACCAAATGGGTGTGTCATCTAGTGGGTTGGGTACACACTTGCTATATTCACATAAATCACATAAAATACTAAATAAATACCCAATAAAAATACCGATTTCTATAAAATTATCATATAAACTTTACGATTATATTTTGAACCCCAAAAATAATTCAACTCATTACTCAGAATAAAAATTAAATTTTATTTCACAATTCCCCAATTTAGCCTTCAAAATTAAACGGGGTATTACAACCTTCCCCCCTTAAAGAAAAGCTTCGTCCTCGAAGCTAAATCCACCCATACTCAATAATCGAATCGTCTTCTCGAAGCTAAATCCACCCATACTCAATAATCATATCGTCTATATAAAATGCAAGTATATGTCTATTTGAGGATGCACAAATTATATCACGAAATGTACTAGAGTTAATATGAAATCTAAGATTTATTTTATTTTAGAAACGTAAGGGTACGAAAGCGAAAGGTTACATCCTCCCATCCTTAGGGAGTGACGTCCCCGGAACTCAATTTACCTCATTAAATAGGTGGGGATACTTCTTTCTCATATCATCTTCTGCTTCCCAAGTAGCCTCTTCTGTCTGATGGTTCGTCCATAAAACTTTCACTAGCTTAACACTCTTGGTACGTGTGTCTCTTGTCTTAGTGTCCAAAATCTTGACAGGGTGCTCTTCGTACGTCAGAGACGGGTCTATCTCAACCGGTTCAGGGTCTAGGACATGAGATGGGTCTGGAACGAACTTCTTCAGTTGTGAAACATGAAAGACATTGTGTACTCGTCCCAAGTTAGAAGGTAAGTCTAGTCGATAAGCAACTTCTCCAATTCTATCCAAGATGTCGTATGGTCGGATAAACTTTGGGCTCAATTTCCCTTTCTGGTTGAATCTCGTTACTCCCTTGGTAAGTGAAACCTTGAGAAATGCTTTTTCTCCAATCTGGAACTCCAATGGCCTTCTTTTCTGATCCGCATAAGACTTCTGTCTGTCCTGGGCTGCCTTCATTCTTTTCTGGATGAGTCGTACTTGTTTCGTCATATCCTCGATAACTTGCGGGCCAATTACTATCGTCTCGCTGATGTCGTTCCAACATAATGGTGATCGGCACTTTCTTCCGTACAAAGCTTCATACGGTGCCATGCCAATACTGGCGTGGTAGCTGTTGTTGTAGGAGAACTCTATCAAAGGTAGTTTGTCAACCCATGAGCCTTGGAAATCCATGAAACAAGCTCTTAGCATGTCCTCCAAGGTCTGAATGGTCCTTTCTGTTTGTCCGTATGTAGCTGGGTGAAACGCTGTACTGAACCTCAACTGAGTTCCCAATGCTTCCTGAAGAGCTCGCCAAAAATGAGATAGGAAATTAGGGTCCCTATTAGGGAATTATCGAGCTTGGAATCCCATGATACCTCACTATGCTTTTAATATACGCGTATGCTCTTTGCTCCATGTTCCAGGTGTCTTTCATTGGAATGAGCCTAGCTGTCTTGGTCAGTCGATCTACTACTACCCATATCTGGTTGAGTCCGTTCTTTGACGTCGGCAAAGCGGTCACGAAATCCATCGAAATAGAATCCCACTTCCAAACTGGTACGTCTAGTGGTTGGACTAAGCCTCCCATCCTCTTGTGTTCGAACTTCACCTTCTGACATGTTAAACATCTGGCTACGAATTCTGCTACCTCCTTCTTCATGTTAGGCCACCAGAACATCTTCTTTAAATCCTTGTAGAGCTTGTCGCCTCCAGGGTGTACTGAGTAAGGTGTGTTGTGAGCTTCACGCATCAATCACTCCTTAGTTTCTACACACTTTTGTGGTACGCACCACCTTCCTTTGTAGCGAATGCTTCCATCCTCGTGAATCTGGAAGTCGTTGGCTTTTCCTTCAGCGATTTTCTTCCTGATTCTTTCTAGCTTCACGTCTCCAGCTTGGTTACTCCTTATTTCCTCAAGGAAGTCTGGTACGGCTGTCATACTGCTGAGTAGGTTCTTTATTCCTCCTTCTTCCACTACTTCGATCTCAAGCTTCCTGAATTCATGGCACAGCCATTCTGGAAAAACTATCATTGCGTTCAATGCATGGCTAGCCTTTCGACTCAATGCATCAGCAACTACGTTTGCTTTCTTTTCATGGTACTGGATACGCAAGTCATAGTCCTTTCTAGCCATCTTCGTTGCCTGTTGTTCAGCTCCTTCTGCGTGAAGATGTACTTTAGACTGCGGTGATTAGTGTAAAGCTTGCAAACTGCTCCATATAAGTGGTGTCTCCATATCTTCAGCGTGAAAACTATTGCTGCTAATTCTAAGTCGTGAGTAGCGTAGGTTTCTTCGTGGGGTTTCAGCTGCCTTGAAGCATAGGCAATCACCCTTCTATCCTGTATAAGTACACATCCTAGCCCTTTTCTTCGATGCATCGCTGTACACTTCAAATTCGCGGAGTCGTTTGGTAGAGCTAATACTGGTGCTGTAGTCAGCTTCTACTTCAAGGTCTGAAATACTTCTTCACATTTGTCGTCCCAGTGATACTTCACAGTCTTCTTCGTCAGCGCAGTTAGTGGCCTGGCAATCTTGGAGAAATCCTTCACGAAACGTCTGTAGTATCCCGCTAAGCCAAGGAAAATTCTTATCTCGGACACATTCTTCAGTGTGGGCCAATCTTTGACTGCTGAAATTTTTCCTGGATCCACTGATATTCCTTCTTTCGAGATGATGTGACCCAGAAATGGAACGCGATCCAGCCAAAACTCACATTTGGACAGCTTAGCATACAACCGTTCCTGTCTTAGAGTCTGCAACACTTCTCTGAGATGTTCCTCGTGCTTCTCCTCGTCCTTCGAGTACACAAGGATGTCATCAATGAAGACGACAACGAAACGGTCTAGGAATGGCCTCATCACTCGGTTCATCAGGTCCATAAACACTGCAGGTGCATTGGTTAGACCGAAAGGCATGACTGTGAACTCGTAATGGCCATACCTCGTTCTAAAGGCTGGCTTCGGGATATCCTTCTCGGCTACCCGAAGTTGATGGTACCCTGACCTCAAGTCAATCTTCGAAAAGACACTATCCCCTTGTAGTGATCGAACAAATCGTCAATCCGGGGTAGAGGGTACTTATTCTTGATGGTTACATTGTTCAACTCACGGTAGTCAATGCATAGCCTTAAGCTTCCATCTTTCTTCTTTACAAAAATCACTGGTGCTCCCCACGGTGAAACACTTGGCCTTATGTATCCCTTCTGTAGAAGTTCTTGCAACTGGTCCGTCAGCTCCTTCAGTTCAGCTGGTGCCATCCGATACGGTGCTTTCGAGATCGGCGCGGTTCCAGGTGCTAAGTCCAGAGTAAACTCCACTTCTCTTTTGGGTTGCATTCCTGGAATCTCATCTGGAAATACATCGGGAAATTCCTTCACGACAGGTATTTCTTCCAGCACATTCTCCTTCTTGGACACATCCTGGATGTAGCACAAGTAGGCAGAGTTCCCTTTCTTCACTTGATTGACTATGGTCATTGCTGACACTAGTCTAATACAAGGCTCCTTCTTAATGCCACGATAAGAAATCTTCTCACCGTTGGGTCCTCTTAGCCGAACCTTCTGATCATAACAATCAATGACGGCTCGATACTTGCTAAGCCAATCCATCCCTAGGATGACGTCTATGCCTTTGAGATCGAACTTAATCAAATCCGCAGGCAAGGTATATGCTAGAATTTTGACTTCTACTCCTTCAAATACAGTGTCAAAAACTTCTATGTGGCCAGTGGGTGTTGCTACTGGGATAGACTTTCTAACAGACTTATTCAAACTCAATTTCTCAGCAAATGATGATGATATGAATGAGTATGATGCGCCAGAATCAAATAATATAAAGGCTGGATGCTCATGGACAAGGAAAGTACCCGTGACAACTCCGTGAGCGGCTTCAGCCTCAGTCTTTGTCATGACTGCAATCCTTCCCACATTGGCATTCTGAGTTCCAGATCCTCCTGCTCCAGCTCCAGTGTTCACATTACCTCCGTGACCAGCATTGTTGTTGCGGTTCTGGGCTCCATGCTGTCCTGCATTCCCCTGGTTGTAGTTTGGCTGCCTTCCATAGCCATTTCCCTGGTTGTTGCGGTTTGCAGGGTTCCTGTTCCCATATCCGATTTGCAGGATCCCGGGTTGCTGGTTCCCATATTGCTGGCGGTTTCCCAGATAATTTTTCTGGGGTTGCCTCTGATAGTTCCCTCCTTGGTTCACCTGTTGGTTCCCGCCTGGTCGAGCTCGACATTCATAAGCACGATGTCCTTTCTTGCTACAGTAGTGGCAGATGACCAAGTTCCCCATACAGTCTCTTCCTGGGTGGTTTTGTTGACATCTCTTGCAAATGTAGCGACGAACTGGCTGAGCTACCTGCCACTGCTGGTTTTGAGGGTTTCCTCCATTTTTTGGCTACAACTTCTTGTTACTGCTACTACCTCCTGCTTCAGCTGCCTTGCGTTTCCCGCGAAACTCATCTTGCACCTCCTGGACTTGCCACATGTCAGCTGCTCGATCATATGCCTCATGCAAAGTGTCGTAAGTCCTGCTACGCATGATCTTCTGCAACTGGAGGTGTAGTCCCGAAATGAACTTGTTGATTTTATCATCCTCATCGGGTACAGTGTGGCCTGCAAACCTCAGCAGCTCTACGAACTTTTTGAAGTAGTCCGTAACTGAGCCGTTCCCTTGCTTCAGATTGTTGAACTCATTGCACTTCATCCTCTTAACATGTGCTGGGTAGAACCGGGTCCTAAGAGCAGTCTTAAAGGCTTCCCAGTTGAAATTAGGTCGAGCCAACAAGACTTCTTGACTAGTTGTCCACCAATCATCTGCGTCATGTGACAGATGGATGATGGCGCAGTTGATCTTCTCATCATCAGGGCAATGCACAACCCTAAGCAGCTTCTCGAAATGCCTGATCCAGTTCTCCAATTCAACGGGATCTTCCTTCCCACTGAATTGGCGAGGATTCAGATCAGCTATCTGCTTGGCATAGCTTTGCCTTCCACGTTCCTCGTTACTAACTACTCGGTCCATGATTTGCGTCATCTGTGTCATTTGTGCAGCCAGTTTTTCCACTGTCGGTTGGTTGTTTCTTTCAGCTGCCATTTGTTCTTGGCTCATTCTCCTGGTGTAGTATCGCAGGGGTCTATCAGTCATATTCCTACACTATCACCTATTTTATTATTCCTTATTTTATCACAGATAATTAATTTAAAAGAAATTATTTCATGAAATGCATGGTATCCTATTCACATAGCACATATATCACATCTAATAAATCAAGCATATAATTTTTCCTCCACATAATCATGTAAAATCGTACCAACACATGTATCTCATCTTCCATACCAGTCGAATCAGATATCACAAGTTTCAAAACGTCATTCCAAATTGGTAATGGACGTGGGTGGGTGGGACTTCAATAAGAAAAACACTACCCATCCCCCAAGCGGCTTGTCAAATTTTAATTTTCTTATCCTATATTCATTTTAAATTGCCCTACAGTTTTTAATTCATTTTTGGATAACCTGCTCTGATACCACCTGCGACACCCCGCGCCTCGCCGTGGGGAGAGATGCGGGAATGCCGTCCCGCGCCCGAGATTGCTCCCGGGTGCAAGGGGAACGAATGGTAAACAAAACAAACATCGCATAATTATTTATTACAAACAAGAAGTCTTCCCAAGTGAAATTATACATACTATTAAACAAGATGAAACATTGTCTAGGTGTTTCAATTATTTAAGTACTACATAACTAGGTGAGTCCGCGATTCCCGTTAAGCCGAGCTTCCTTCACCTAGACCGGGGGAGGAGGGGAAAGAAACAAGACTGCAGTTTTTCCAAATTCAGCACAAACGCTGAGCAAGTAAACACCCCAACATGTAAATCGGAAAGAGGCATATTTTATTTTAATAAAAAGAGGAATAATAAGTAAGTAAACAACATATCATTTCAAATGACCAATATAAATTATCCAACTCATTATTTAATATTCCCAATCCATTTTCATATTTTCCAAAATAAACCAAGTCCATCCATCATCCATATGAAAAATCCACATTTAATATTTAGTTGTAGCAGGGAACAAACCAATCCAAAAATATAGAACCAACCATCTCGCATGCAACCAAGACCTTAAGTGCCGACACCCCCTTAAGACTCTAGCGGCCAGAAGGGTGAGTACATGGTGCGACTCGGGGCAATGGCAACCGAGCCAAATATAATAACCACAATATATAGAAGAATTTGAATAGGGTTCCGCCGCACAACTGTTTTCACTTTACGTTATTATGTATTATTAATTTCATGTGACAATTTCCAAAAGAATTAACAAACACGTATTGAAATATCAAGTTAAGCATTTAAATCACAAATCACATTTGAGAAGTAAAAATCATAAAAAGATAATTGGACACGAAAGAAGGACAGACACACTAGGTTAGGCATATTTACTCACCTCAAGTAGCACGACAAATATCACGATAGCTCTTACAGATACACGTAGCCCTCGTCTACGAATTCGTCACCTATAATTTATAATTTCCTAAATTAATTACAAGTCTAATTATGCAAGTATAGTATGCCAAAAATGCTATATCTCCTAATTTCTCATTTGAAATTATCCCCCTTAACCCCATTAATCAATATCATAAAAACAATTATTTAATTAACACTTATATTTTCCTCATAAAAATATTGTAACTTATACAAATACAAGCTCATAAAATTATTGAGTATTAAAACTAATATTAAGTTTATACACTCTTATTTTATAGGAAATAATAATTTAATAAACAAATTATTCATTCATAAGTGACTATAAAAGTTAAATCAAACTAAATCAATTATAGCTATTTATTTATTAGAAAATATATAAACTATATAATAATTAAATACTCAAATAAAATTCACAAAAATGCTTATTTCAATAAAACAAGTCATAATATCTATAAATTGATGTTGGATAAATAATTTATACTTTCTATAAAAATAATTATGTAATACCAAACAATAGTAATATGGATTTTTATTTAAAAGTACACTTTATATTTATTTCGCAAACTAACTTCCAACTTATATATTTTTATCAATATTAACAAAATAGTCTATTTTAGTCAAAATGCAAATTTACAAGAAATTTAAACTATTTCGTTAAATAACCGAAATTATGTAATTAAACCAAATCGTACATTTTATCTTGCTTGTAAAAACAACAATATTTCATATATACATAATTCTATGTAATTTTTAACAACCTATTTACTTTTATATAGTCAAAATAATATATAGAAATATTAGTTTATATCATAAATCCAAAAATAACATTTTAAAGTTTATATAATATATGCAATTTGATAAAATACACAAATCACCCCCAACTTTTTAGAAACTAACATGCAGTTAACATCTCACCCTCAACTTTCCAGTAATTACATAAACAACCCCCTTTTATGAACACAAGCATAAACTCAAACCCAACATTCCCGATTCGTGCCAGAGCTAACAAGATGCGATTTTGATGATTAGAAATGAACTAGAGAGTGATTTAGGACTCACCTACGCGAAAAATCGCGAGAAACGGTCAAGAAACGGAGCGGGTTACGTCTCCGAAGGTGGCGGTCGGCGGTGATGAACACCGGCGATGAATCGAACGTCCTAGGCTCTGTTTGATGTTGCTAAAGTACTCCTTGGACCTCCAGGAGTTGAATGGTACCAACAGGAGAGAGGGGGTCGCTCCGGTTAGCTCGGGTGAGCTTCTCGCCGGATTTAATGGTGGTCGGCGGCGGGTTTGGTGGTTCTGGGTGTTCTGCAGCGTGTTGCTGCTGCTAGTTCTTCTCCTTGCGACCAAATAGAGAGCTGAAGTGATACAAGAGGTCCAAAAAGCGAGGGATAAAGAGAGGCAGAGAAGTGGGTGGCGGCGTTGCTTCCCGTCGGGCGGTTTGCCGGTGGCAGCTGGTGGCTTCCTCGTCGGGGAAGCTGCTGCTGCTGCTCGTGGCGTAGCAGAGAGGGAGAGGAGGGTTTCAGGTGTTCAAACAGTGAGGGAAAGAGAGTGGCTGAGATGGGTGGCGGCTTTCCCGTCGGGGTAGGTCGCCGGAGGTGGCTGGTGGCGGCTCCTCGTCGGGGAGCTGCTGCTACTGCTGGTAGGGTGTAGCAGAGAGGGAGAGGAGAGGGAGAGAAGAGGTTGCTGTTGTGTGGTGGTGGTTCGGGTGGTTGTGATGAAGGGTGCGGTGGTGGTGGTGATGGGTGTGCCCGTGGGTGTGATGAGAGAGAGAGAGAGTTGAGAGATTTTTTTTTTGTTTCTGATAAGTGTTTGTAATGTGAGAGTGAAACAAATGAGAGAGGGTATTAAATAATGATAATGATGCTTGGAGAGGTTGGTTTCCTCCAACCGCCCCAGCCCCCTTCTTTTTTTTTTTGTCAACTAGCTAATTATGTTAGGATGTTTTGGGAGTACCAAATGGGTGTGTCATCTAGTGGGTTGGGTACACACTTGCTATATTCACATAAATCACATAAAATACTAAATAAATACCCAATAAAAATACCGTTTTCTATAAAATTATCATATAAACTTTACGACTATATTTTGAAACCCAAAAACAATTCAACTCATTACCCAGAATAAAAATTAAATTTTATTTCACAATTCCCCATTTTACCCTTCAAAATTAAACGGGGTATTACACGTATGATACGTTTGGTCTAGTACACAACATGGCGTACATGATGGATCATATGGCCGAAGCATAGGGTATCCTACTCATGCAGTCCTTCTCAATGTCATTGGAGGGACAGTCAGCCTTAGAGAGGGTAACTCCATGCGACATGGGCAAGAATCCCTTCTTGGAATCTTGCATGTTGAACCGTTTCAACACCTTGTCTATATATGTACTTTGGCTTAGGCCGAGCAGCTTTCTAGATCTATCCCTATAGATCTTGATACCAAGTATATAAGCTGCATCCCCTAAGTCCTTCATTGCGAAACACTTTCCTAGTCAATCTTTAACATATTGCAAAGTAGGAATGTCATTTCCAATGAGCAGTATGTCATCCACATACAAGACCAGAAACACAACAAATCTCCCACTAACCTTCTTGTAAACACAGGGCTCATCTTCGTTCTTGATGAAGCCAAACTCTTTAACCGCGTCATCAAAACGTCAATTCCAACTCCTAGAAGCTTGCTTTAATCCATAAATGGATTGTTGTAGCTTACATCCATCTGCCAAATCTCATAGTCATAGTAAGCTGCAATAGCTTGTAAGATTCGAATGGATTTTCTCATAGCGACTAGATAAAAGGTTTCATCATAGTCAATACCATGAATCTGTCTGTACGCTTTTGCCACCAGTCGCCCCTTATAGGAAACTACCTTGCCATCCATTTCAGTCTTCTTCTTGAAGACCCACTTGCACCCTATGGGCCGAGCCCCTTCAAGTGGTTCCACCAAAGTCCATACTTTGTTGGTATACATGGATTCCATTTCGGATCTCATTGATTCTAGCCACTTCTTAGTGTCTGTCCCTTTCATGGCCTCCCCGTAGGTTGCAGGCTCATCATCCATGAGTGGCACGTCATCGGGCTCAGTCACGAGAAGTTCGTACCTATCTGGCTCATGACGTACCCTTCCCGACCTATGGAGTCCCTGTGTTACTTGAACAGGCTCTTCCACAATGGTTTGCGGTTCCTGTTCATGCTCCAGCATCGGTTCAGTGGTTTGTGGTTCTCGAATTTCTTCAAGTTCTACAGTCCTCCCACTTGCTTCTTTAGAGACAAACTCTCTTTCTAGAAACACGCCGGTCCGAGCCACAAACACTTTGTTCTCGGTTGGATTGTAGAAATAATATCATTTCGTTTCCTTAGGATATCCCACAAATTTACACTTATCCGCTTTGGGTCCGAGCTTGTCTGTTTGTAAACGCCTTACATAGACATCGCAACCCCAAACCTTCATAAACGACACTATGGTACGCTTCCTAGTCCATATCTCGTATGGTGTCTTTATGACTGATTGAGATGGAACACGGTTAATGGTGAAAGTTGCAGTCAATAGAGCATGTCCCCAAAATGATACCGGAAGATCCGTTTGACACATCATAGACCGCACCATATCCAATAGTGTGCGATTCCTTCTCTCGGACACGCCATTCCACTGTGGCATTCCGGGTGGAGTGAGTTGGGATACTATCCCACACTCTCTATGTAACCCTTTAGTTTCGTGACCTTAATCCTTGTGCCGCATTGAACTAAATATTAATGCAATTAATATATTGTGTGTGTTGACTGTTCTTACATATCATATTATCTGAATTGGCTGTTGCGATATAGATAAAATCTTATAGTAGCATTACGTTGATTAGTTGGTTTGCGCTTCGAGGACGAAGGTCTATTTAATGGGGAAGGATGTAATACCCTGTTTTTATACTATAGTTTTAAAAACTGTATGTTATTTGGGGGAGGTATTTGTAGTTTACGAATAGATAAAGTAGCAAATTCAAGGGGTTGTGGTTGTAATTCAAAGAAACAGTAATACCTTCTATGCAATCTAATAAAAGACAATTAAATAATAAAACAAAGAAAAAAAATAAAAAAATGGAGAAGAGTTTCTCCCAATCTCACGCAAAACTCTGTTGATTTGTCTCCCAAAAATGAAGCAGACATTTGTCTTCTTCTTCATCTTCTTCTTCAAAAAAAACCACGTCCCTCTACCCTTCGGCAGCCACCACCACCAACACCATCACCACCTCCATCACCTGCAACACCGTCACAGCCACCACTACTTCCTCCTCCACCTATCAGCCTCTCTCTCTTTCTCACCTCCCCTGTTCTGCCCGGCGAAAAGGAGAGGAAGCAGCGGCGGCGGTGAAGCTGCTGCCTTCCACGACGGCGACACCACCGCCACCAACCACCCCAATATCTTCCTCCCTCTCTGTTTCAACCCCGACTCCCTCATCTGCTCTCTGTTTCGACTAGCGGAGAGGCGGCGGCAGCACAAGATCGCCGCAGAAACGACCCTCGCCGCCGTCGCCATTAACGCCGGCGAAGTGCACAGCCGGCGAATCAAAAGCACCCACCCTATTTTATCCGTCCCAATCGACTCCGTGAGGTCTGACCAAACCTTAGGAGGCCTCATCTGAAGCCAAGAAGACCAAGAGAAGTCCTGTTGAGCTGCACCGTCGCCGGTGACGCCATTAACGTCGGCGAAAGCTCCGCCTCTCCAAATCCGACGCACCCACTTCCTAAAATTGGTGCCATCCACCTCCTGGAGATCAGAGGAATCCAGAAACGCCAACAACCGGAGCCAACAACGCCGGAGTCGCCGGATTCGACCATCACCGCCGGCCACCTCGACGGCGAACGCTATCGGACCAAATTCTCAACCGTTTTCCCTAATTCTTCTTCTTCTTCTTTTTTTTTTTTTATAATCAAAATGCCATTTTGATAGCTAAATCTGGACTTGGATCGATTGGGTGAAGAAAGTGTTAAGTGTTCTTGATGTGGGGGGTTAAAATGTACTTTCAAAAACTACAAGGGTAGAATCTGTCCATACGAAACTTCTATTTGTTAGTGGGGGGATATTGTGTGTCTTTTATCAAAAATTGGGGGATCCATTTGTTATTTACCTAAACTGCATATAAAGTATGAAATTAAAAATGCAATTTTTGGATTAAAATTATTTCCTAACATTTCAAAATATTGTTTTAATTATTAAAAGAAAATTTGGCTATTAAAATTATGTAGGAGTTTTTTTAATATAAAATATTGTTGTTTCTCTTGAAAAAAAAGCAAAATAAAAATATATGCTGTTAAATAAATATTTACAAGTGCTTTTAAGCTAGTGTTTTGAGTAAAATAGGTTATTTGGATAATATTGATGAAATAAAATAAGTTAGAAAGTTATAGGAAATTCATATCTAATAATTAGACTCCTTAATGAGCAATTTATATTTCTCTTGTTTAATTAAAGTTGATCTTTTTCTTAGATACTAGAAATTATTTATCCAACATAAATGTGTAAAAATGTATGACTCAACACTTATTTTTATTTGATTTTTTATTTATAAATTTAGTTATCTTATCTTATAGTATGTATATATATTATTAATAAATAATTAGCTATAATTAAATTTGCATAAATCAAACTTTGTGGTCGCCTACAAATGAATAGGATGTATAATAAATTATTATTTTCTTAAATATGAGTGTGTATAAATTTAATATGTGATTTCTTACTCAATAATTTTTCGAATTAGCAATTATATAATTTTAATATTTCTATGAGAAAAATAAAATAATAAATATAATTGTTTACGTCACCGGTTTATTATATAAATACTGTATGCTAGTAATTAATGGGATAATGGGGCAAATGAGACTTGTTAGGATTATAGCATTCCACACTTCATACTTGGACTTGTGATTGATTTAGAAATTATAAACTGTAGGTGACGAGTTCGTAGACGAGGGTTACGTCTACCTGTGAAAGCTGACGTAATGTTTGCTGTGTTATCAAGGTGAGTAAACATGTCAAGTCTAGCGTACCAAGCTTCTTTCGTTTCAAAGTATGATTTTATAATTTGTCTCAAATTGTGTTTTATGACTTACATGTTTTACTTGAGATTTGTTATGTTCGAAATATCTTCTTTGAAACTGACACTTGAAAATAATAACGTGTAATAACGTAAAGTGGAAAGAGTTGTGGGGGGAAACTTATTATTATTATTGTCGTGTTGGCTTCGTCCACTCGGTCTGTAATTATTATTGTCGTGTTGGCTTCGTCCACTCAGCCTGTGATTATTATTGTCGATGTTGGCTTCGTCCACTCGGCTTGTGTGTTTTAACCCGGTCGCAACTTGCCGGGTCGCTCCATGTACTCACCTCTCCGGCCGAAAGAAGTCTTAGGGTGGGTTCCGACACTTAAGGTCTTGGATGCTTGTGATGGATTGTTCTTCCCCCTGTCAACTAATGGATCAAATTGTTTGGATATTAGATGGTATTAATGGAAATTGAAATATTGAGATTAAATGGTTTGGACATTGGATTACATTAATGAAAATGGAAATATTGAGATTAAAAGGTTTGGATATTGGATATGGATTTAATTATGATTATTATAGATTTTTTGGAAAATTTACAAGAACTCGGGAATGTCTTGCCATTCCACTGTCTTTACTTCCGCTGTATCTCTATTTGAAGTTAAATACTTGTGAAATATTTACTCTTCATCCATTTATTATTTTTTACTTGAGTCAAAATATCCCGTATCTGATTTACGTGCTTGGGTGTTACTTACTCAGTGTTTCATTGCTGACTTTAGAAATGCGGTCTTTGTTTCTTTCCCCCCAGGTCTTAAGAGTTGGATTATGAGGTAGTGGGATTCCACACTCATCTAGTATTTGTTAGTACTTGAATAAGTCGAACGCTTAGTATCACTTCATCTCGTGTAATAGTATATTATGTTGAGACAACTAAGAGTTTGTAATATATAAGTATGATATGTGTTTTTCTTGATTTTCACCGCTTCATTTTGAGTAGCACCCTCCTAGGCTCTCCGGTCCGGAACGGAAAGCTCGGGAACTAGGGGTGTTACACTCTAAGATATTCGTCAAATTCTTGGCTCAAGTTTTCTCCTCCACGATCCGATCGCAAAGACTTAATACTCTTACCAAGTTGCTTCTCTACTTCATTCTTGAACTCGTTGAACCATTCAAAGGATTCAGTTTGGCCTTCATAAGGTATACAAATTCATATCTAGTGAAGTCATCTGTAAATGTAATGAAGTAGGTGTAACCACCTCTGGCAGGCGTGGGAAACGGCCCACATACATCAGTATGTATGAGTTCGAGTAACTCACTAGTCCTCTTACCTTTCTTATTGAAATGGGACTTTGTCATTTTTCCCGACAAACAAGACTCGCATGTCTCATATGATTTCAAATCAAATGAGCTTAGAAATCCATCCTTATGGAGTCTAGATATGTGTTTCTCGTTTATATGGCCTAAATGACAGTGCCATAATTAAGTAGAATTTAAATCATTAGTTTTAATCTTTTTGGTATTTATGTTATAGATGGAATTATTTAGATCAAGGATATACAATCCATTAAACAAATGCGCACTACAATAGTGCATACTATCAAAATAAATGGAGTAACACTTGTCCTTTAGTGAAATAGAAAAACCTTTCTCGTCCAAACAAGAAATAGAAATAATGTTTCTGCTCGTAGGAGACACATAATAGCAATTGTCTAATTCTAAATAAGCTTAGAAGGAAAAGACAACTCAAACACGCCTATAGCTAATGCGGCAACTCTTGCTCCATTCCCGACGCGCAATTCTATCTCCCCTTTAGCCAATCTTCTACTTCTTTTCAAATTATGCACATTTCGACAAATGTGAGATCCACATCCAGTATCCAATACCCAAGATGAAGAAATAGATAGATTGACATCTATAACAAAAATACCTGGTGGTGGTGGTGGAATCACTATTCCAAGCCTTTTATCATCCAGATACTTGGGGCAATTCCTCCTTCAGTGACCGGACTGGCTACAGTAGTGACAATCACCTTTAGCCACGCCCCAAGTAGGCTTCAAGGCCTCCTTGGAATTTGCAAATTTCTTGAGCTTTCCTTTAGAATTAGAGGCAACCCCTTTCCCCTTCTTCTTATTGACCATCATTATGACCTTGCCTTTGCCTTTGTTGATGCTCTGTTCAGCTGTCCTCAGCATGTTCAGCAAGTCTGGTTGAGTTTTACTGATCTCATTCATGTTATAGTTCATGATGAACTGGTTATAACTATCAGGCAACGATTGCAAGACGAGATCAGTTGCCAACTCTTCACTGAGTGGGAAGCCCAACCTCGTGAGGTTCTCTATGTATCCGATCATTCGAATTACATGAGGTCCAACTAGGTTCCCTTATGCGAGATTGCTCTTGAACAATGCCTTGGCACTTCATACAGCTCATGCCTTGCCTGTTCTTGAAAAAACTGTTTCAAGTGTTCGATCATATCGTAGTCTTCCATGTTCTCGTGTTGCTTCTGAAGCTCAGAGGTCATGGTGCAAAGCATGAGACAAGTCATATCATTAGAATCATCCACATGTTTCTGATGTGCTCTCACGGAAGTTAGAACAGTGTCATCTTGGGTTGGTGATGGAACAGGATTGTCTAAGACGTACAGTTTCTTTTCTTGCTTAAGGAAGATCCTTAAGTTTTTATACCAGTCAAGAAAATTTGTTCCGGACAACTTGTCCTTCTAAAGAACAGATCACAGGCATGAAGTCGATGCATGTTGATTGTGTGCCATTGGAATTTTACAAAACGATAAATATGCATTTTAGTATTTTGAATAGTTTAACTATATTCAACAATGGCTATATCATTAAATATAGCTCCCAATATTTTTCTCGGATTAACAACCCTCACCATTTGTAAGACCCCGAGTTTACATAAAATTGTAAATTTAGTTGATGAAATATTGCGGAACATAAATATTTCTAAAAAAAGAAAAATACATGTCTACTTGGGTCGATGGCCTTGTTTCTGTTTCGTGTATGATTATGCATGTGTGAAATATTTTAACTTCTGAACATGTAACTAAAATTCCTACATGCATAATTTGTATGTAATGTATATTTATTACTATAAACGTATCTACATATGTATTTGTAGTAGCTTAGTTTGTGTTATAATAACATGAGGTTTGATATGTAATTATTATATTAATATTGCATAAAGTGTGTTGTGATGTGCTTGCATGCATGTAGCATGAGCTGGCCGGTAATACTCAGCCCCATGATGACAACTAAATAGTTGTGTGGTGCTTAGTCATTATGGACGAGAGAGAGAAAATTAGAAAGGAATATATTGTTAACGATTTATTGGCTGCTAAAACAGAGAAAAAAAAAGTTAAGAAGATTGGTTTAGTTCTTTTCAAACAAAATTACATGGTTTGTCAAACAGTGAGTTTTGCTTCAAAGGGTTACACCCCATTACTATCTTGATATCTATCAGTATTCTTCTTCACCAGTGAGTTGTAATTGTTATTTTCATTCGATTCTATAGAAAACAGTGGTCTTGGGATGCTTGAGAATAATTTCGCTGGGATTACTTGTGCGTTGTTGTTTGGCTTTACTTCGTGTGAGGTAGGAGAACTCTAATTTCTAAGTTTCCGCAGTTACAGTCTATACCTATTTATACTGCTGGTGTGAATTTTATAGCTTTCTAGCTATGTGTTGACTGTCTGGTGATTGTTTAATCACGCTGTTTGTGTATTTGGTGTCGCATGCTGATGTGTAATAACTGGCTGTTGTGTTAAGTAGATTTTAGATTTCTACGCCAGTGGTTAGGCGGTACCTGCTGAGCTGTTTGGCTCACCCCTCTATTTTACAGGTTGACCAGGAGCGCGACTGGATCGCGGTGTTTTGACTAAAAAGTGTATGTTTTTTTTTTTTATAAAATTGTTGTTTTTAGTAGTTTTTAGTGAAAAACTGTATTTTGTTGTAGTTGACGCGATATTTATCAAAATATCATTTTTCAGTGAAAACAATCACGTACCAGTTTTCGGAAATTTGATATCAAAAGTTATATAGTGGACTGTGTGTCCTCCTGGTTGAGATTTGGACGTCTGAAAGTGTCAGATGGGTTGACAGTAAACCGTGTTTTTTATCGAATAATCGATATTTATTTTTAAAAGTGTGGTGCGGGTCGTCACACCATTAATGTGGAAAATATCATATATAATTTCTAGTGAGTCCAAGATCCATATTTGACTTCTTCTTGAGCTTGCTTTGGCAAGTCACCCAAAAATTTAGGTAGGAACCCTTCCAATTGCATCCCATGCAACTCTTGGTCCAATTAGGCTAATAATCCCTTATTCATTATCCTTTAGATAACACCTAATTGTCATGCCTCTAGGCTCATCAATCCAATTGATTTTGCCCAGTTGCGTCCAACCTCTTGCTTAAATAATCACACATTACTTTCTTGTGTCGCCTCAACACACCAAGGTGAATTAAAACGCCTTGCTTTGGCAAGCCTGAATTTAATGGACCTTGATCATGAAAGGTGTTTAGGCAAGAGAAGGCAAAACACAATATTTCCATTGAGCGATTTGATAGTTGTAGATGGTGCTTTCCAGACATACAGGTCACAACCACGTGGCAACCATCCAACACACCTAGTTCTGCTCCATACACACCGGATAACTACCTATGCTTGTCCACGTGGGGGCTGCGAGACAGGGCCCTCGCGTATCAACACGATACTTGTAAGGACTTAGTGTTTTGGAGGCTAGGGTAAGGCCCGTCGCGCGCGTGCGACACCTAGCTCGCGCACGACCCTTTGTAACTGCTTTGAGAGACTTAATGGCCACGTCCTATAAACCCGACTTGACCTCATAACGATATCCGATATGTACGGCTAGGTGCCTAACGGTTCCTATATACACGGTCGAACGTGCCGTTACAGGGGCTACCATTAAGCCACCATTTATGGTGCATAACCCCCTCACAACAGTCACTTCCCCACTATATATATGATCGTTAGCCCTCCGTTGCGACAAACTAGTTCATCTCTAGTGCAACCCAGCTACACAAGATATTTCGGACTTACCAAAGCTCTGCCCTTAAGCTGACTCTCTCTCTCTCTCTCTCTCTCTCTCTCTCTCTCTCTCTCTCTCTCTCTCTCTCTCTCTCGCAGTTACCATTGCTTACCCTCTCCCTACACACATCCTACATCTCTCTGTGTCCTTATTCTCTACTTGAGGTGCACACTTAGATCTCTCCGAGGGATTTCAGTGCACACAATTTGGTGAACCCGACGTGAACACTCATCTTCAGAGCTTTAATCCTTCGAAACCGAACAAAAAAAAAAAGTCTTCCGATGGAAACGTTCGTGATGGTGACCGGTCCCCTTCTAACGAAGAAACCTCAAGGGACGAAGGACCACTCAACATCATTTTTAACACCAATGTTCGTGCCCAGACAGCTACCGGCAGTGGACCTTCTTTAGAGGCACTCCAAGCTACGATTCAGATTTAAGCCCAGATTATGCAGGCCCAGTCCACCCAGATTGCTCAAATCATGACGATCTTAGGAAGGTTTGCTCAAAATATCACTACGGGGGCTTCAGTCCCACCATCGATAGCCCCGTTGCCTCTACTAGTGGCGGCAACCACATCTATAATGCACACCTTTGTTTCCCAATCCTCTTTTTTCGTTGGCCTTGGGACCTAGGCGCCGGGCGTCCCGATGAGTTCCTCCCTGATGACTACTAGAAACCCTAGGTCATACTCGGCGGTGCCTTATCACACAAGTGGGGCTTTAGGCAGCCATGCACTCCCGCCACCACCTCCTTATGATCCAAGCATGCCCTACATTCCAGGCTTTGCGGCCTTGGAACAATTTATAGACAACATCATCGCGAACAGAGCTTCGCAGATACAGTCATCCCAAAGGTTGACAGCGCGTTTCCCATTCCGCGGGATATCTACTTGATGCCCAACCCTGTTAGATACAAAGCACCCAAGTGGGAGAAGTTCGATGAAGTCGGCGGGAACGCACACGAGCATGTGATGTGATTCATTGACATGATGGGCCCACATGGGGTAGACACCAGACTGTTGATGTGCGAATTCCCTAAGTCTCTGGGGGCCGTCACATATGAGTGGTACAGAACCCTGGAGGCCGGATCTGTCAGGACATGGGAAGATATGGTGAAGAAATTCTACACCAAATTATTTCAAGTTGAAGAAAAGGTAACCAACATCCACCTCTCACGCATGTACTAGTGGCATGACGAGGAGGGGGTCGCCTTCATTAAAAGGTTCAGGGCCAAGTCTTTGGAGTGTGTCGACGATGTCCTGGAAAGTCGACTGGTGGAGATATGCCTTCAGGGCATGCACGATGAATAAAAATGTATGCTCATTAACTTAAATATGCCTACCTTTTCGAGATTAATGGAAATCACCAGGAACGTGGAGCCACTGGTGGAAAGGATGAAAAAGAGGTACGCTAATGAGCGTACACAGGCGAATCCCAGCTTTAAGGTGGGAAAGTTCAACTATAAACGGACGCGACACAACAACATACATGCGATATCATCCCCCAGCAAGCAACAACGGGCTACATCTCAGGAGGCACCACCTTTGCCTTGTTCGATTGTGGATGCAATAGAACTCTGCAAGAGATGGCGCAATGACGGGATTCTACCAGCCCTGGAACAGAAGCCCACGAGAGATCAGTTGCAGGATCTGAGGTGGTGCGAATGTCACGGGCAGGTGCTGCACCCAACCATGGAATGAAAGAAGCTTAGTCGTTGATGAGCCTCCCAAAGAAGTACACAACAACCCCCTGCCCTCCTACGCGAGGCAGGAACCCAAAGGAAAAGAGATAGCTATGATCTCGATTGTAGATCTTGAGGAGGTCATGGAGGCAAAGGCCCCGTGGTCGCGGAAATCCACGACAATGAGGACTACGACATCGACACAGAGGATTCGCGTGCTGAGCGGATGAAGGAATCTGCCAAGTTCGTTAAATTCTTCGATGAGATGAATTTCTCGAACAGCTGCAGACATGATATGATAAAAAGCGATCTTGAGGGTGGCGGAGGACCATGGGGAATAATTGGTCATCTCCAACGGAAAGGTCGTGACGGCCGCGCGACCAGGCGGTTTGAGCATGAAGTTTGACGAGTCAGACAAGAAGACTGATGCCAATCATCAGGAGCCGTTGTACGTAACGGCCGCTATCAACCATGTAGAGTTCAAGAGGGCCGTTTTGATGGAGGAGATGCAGTAAATGTCATCCCTCTCAGTACCCTGGGTTTGGCAGGAATTCCCCGAGACAAGATTGTTAAGAGGCCGTCACCACTAATAGGTTTCGGAAGCGACTCCAGAATGACAGTTGGATGGATTCGATTTGGGATTCAGATCGGTCAGATCAAGTGTTCTACCAAATTTCACGTTATCGAGGCCAACACCACTTAACACATGATTATCGGTCGGGCATGGATCCATCGCTTTAACGCTGTGCCCTCCACGGCTCACCAAGTTATGAAGGCCATTTGGAAAAACAGAGTGGTCGCAATACCTGCTTCGGTGAACCCATTCAATCTTGAAGAAGCAGATTTTTCCGAGGCTGTATAGTTTACATAATTGGCGGATGAGTCTACTCCAGCCCCGTTTCGGTCAAATCCCTTACCCAAGTGGGAGGACGTGAACGGTTAGTCACCAGCTGGAGTAATGGTGATGCAAGAAGAATCTAAGGAGTAGGAGTCCACACGGGAGGAAATTCCCAAGGTTGCTTACAAAAAGAGTGTCTACACCCTAAAAAGGGTCATTGAGCATGACAGCGAGGGCAAGCATGTAAGTAGTTTCTACTCCAATGGCAGGAAGTGCTATCGCATCTGAAAGCTGCCACGGGACTACCATCACTTAACCGCCACTCAAACACGCGACAGTATTGTCTTTAGCCTTCTCTTTACTGGGCTTTGTGATTAACACTGTACACCCCTGGATATTCCCATATGAAGGTTTCATAAGTGATAATAACCCTCTCACGGGGAAGCCCTTGTCTGATTAACTACCAGACTCATCTTACCACCTTACAACGATGCATGAGGTATAAGCCTATCTGCCTAGATAGCAGTCGCTCGCAAAAACAAAGCCTATCTGTTTAGATAGCAGCCAAACGTGAGGGTAAGCCTATCTCATATGGTAGCAAACAAGTGCGAATTAAAAAGCCTATCTGTCTAGATAACAGCAAAATAAAAAGCCTATCTTTTTAGATAGCATCCAAACGCGATCAAAGCCTATCTGTCTAGATAGCAGCAAAATAAAAAGCCTATCTATTTAGATAGCAGCCAAACGCGATCAAAGCCTATCTGTCTAGATAGCAGCAAAATAAAAAGCTTACATGTTTAGATAGCAGCCAAACACGATCAAAGCCTATCTGTCTAGATAGAAGCAAAAACAAAAAGCCTATCTGATCAGATAGCAGCCAAACGCGATCAAAGCCTATATGTCTAGATAGCAGCAAAAAAAAAGCCTATCTGTTTAGATAGTAGCCAAATGCAATCAATACTTATCTGTCTAGATAGCAGCAGAAACAAAAAGCCTCTGTTTAGATAGTAGCCATACACGACTAAATCCTATCTAAACAGATAGCAACTCATTCGAAACTCGTCTATCTGCCCGAATGAATAGCAAGTCAATACGCGAGTTAAAAGTCTACTATAGTAGACAAAACAGCGAATGCAGAGCATACTTTCATAACAGTCAAGTGCGGCTTACAATTTATCTATCTAGATAGCAGCCTAGAGCAAGGCTTACAAACGAAAAAAAAGATTGCGAGCAGAATTCGAAGTGTTCTTAAGGAACGTTCCTACATGACTCTAAAACTACGAAACTTGATGCTGTCGTCGACTTCCTCGACCAGAACAGAGCTCTTGTTCATAGCCCTGACAAGGAAAGGAGCCAGATGAACTTCAAGCCATGAAGGCAGCTGATGTGAAGAACAAGTGGGAGAACAGCTCATGGGGTAGGAAGCTAATCGTGCGTAAGAAAAGAGCACGCCCACTTGTTACTCCCTGGTTGAGACAATGGTGGCAAATAGTTCTCTGCCGGAGGACCAACGGAGATGCACACCACTCATTACATGATTGTATAAAAACTGGTGCAAAGTTGCTCTTCGCCGGAGGACCACCAAAGATGACTCCTGCAAGCATGATGAGGGAAAAGATGTATTCATTCCAACGAAAGATCTTACACAGCTGGTCTTCGAAAATACCAAACGAATCAGGAGCCTCTTCAGCTAAATTCTTGGGAGTCATTTCTATAGCACAACGCACATATTCAAAGCCAATGGACCAGAGCTGGTACAGATTAAAAAGGGGTAAAGAACAATGAAAAGAGTGGCAAGGACTCAGGAAAGGTGGCATTTTGTCAATCACAGGAGCCCAGATGAAGAATGAAACAGCAAAGGGGTTTATATAGGACTCAAAGGAGACTCTTGAGTTTCCTGGCTGAGTCAGCAGCACCTCGAAAATGAGCAAGAATCAATGACCCTATTAAAGACTATGGTGATACAGTAGCCCTAGGCAGTGATGAATGCGGGGCCCACTGTGTGACAATCACACTTTATTTAATACCCTGATGGCACGATAGTTTAGATAATAATGGCGGCTCATGGGGACTTGAGCCTACAAAGGTCTAAAATACTCAGGACTCACCAAAAGTCGTGAGACACTCAGTCCTAAACTACAGCAAAACATGATACATGCGCGCAAGCCTAGCTATCATCGATAGCGGCAAAAGAATAGTTAAGTCTAGTGAAAGAATGCATGTTTAGGCAGTAACTAGACGCACGTGAAAGCTTGGCCATGACAGCCTATCTGTTTAAAAGAAGACGCTACTTAACTACAAGGAGCAGACACATAAAGTTTCGCATTCATGAACAGGAACCAACCAGAAAATATTTCGAAGTGCGCAGAACCAACGCATGCAAAAGTAGGACATGTTCAAGCAATCCAAGGAGCGTGGCCACAAAAGGCATATAAAGATTACATCAAAAGCAGTTCAAAAGAAGGAATTGTTGCCAAATTCAACTATTAATCCGTGAAGAGGTCCTTCAGAAGAGAATCTCCTGCCGACAGGTGAATGAAGTTGGTAGGCAATTGCTCCAAGCGATCCTTGTTGTCCCTATAACGCTTGTCAGCTTCCTCGAACTCTTTGATGGCTTTATCCAGCTCTGCTCTGCGTGCCTGAAGGGCAGCCTTCTCTTCGTTATAGCCATAGTGCTCAGACCGAAGTTAAGCAGAATTGCGTATCCTGGTTAACCTCTCAATGAGGAAGCACAGATCTAATTTCCCTGCTGCGATTTCTTGAAGCTCGTCCGCACTCGCGAGGAGATTCTGGGCACTTTCAACCGTGGTGTTTGCGTGGGTAGCCCTATGCACCTTCTCCAAAAGGGAAGTCATTTCCTTGAGCAAAACGTCTCTGTCCCCGGGCAGTAGCTCCAACACTCCTGCAATTTTTCTTGGATACAATAGGCGCACCTTCATTAGCCATTCAATATAGGCCTGGTTGATATCTGTACACGTGGAAACAAGAGCGAAACACTCAGAAAAAACATGACTTCAATGACTAAGTATCTTGAATAAAAGGGCAATGGTATTACCAGTGTCTTCGACAATTTGTCGAAGAGGGGCAATAGGAGCCACTACTTGCAAGCGAGCACAAGCTGCCTTGACCATCCTCTGATCAGCTTGAGTTTTGCGCGCAGAGTATGCCTCAAGGATTACAAAACTCCTCTGGACCACGACAACAGGGTCTGAAACCTGTGAGCCCCAGACCTCCCATGGGTTCTGGGAGAAAAGGGCGTCCAAATCAAAATCAACGCCCCCTATAATAGTAGCACTTCCCGAAACACTTGGCTCGACAGGAGCATCACACCCAGTTGACCCAAGCCCGTTATCTTCAAGAGCGTCGCGTTCGGTTGAGGAAGCTCGTGCAGTACTTTCCTTAACAGGGGTGGCATGTTCACCCAACTCGGCATCACATTCGACCCTTCCAGCACTTTGCCTAGGGGAAGCATCCCGTCCAGAATTCATAACCGTTGGGGCTCGCTCAGCACTTATTCCTCGCCCAGCATCTTCTTCATCCGAAGAGAGGGATATTGCTTGAGTGATGGGAGCAGCATCATTCCCCTGCTTTCGCCGATCCTCTTCCTCCTGCTCGGAAATTAACTCGAGGCGCTCTGCATCAGCGACACCTGTAGGGTTTTGATTCATGGGACGCGCAAACGGAAGCATAATCATATAAAAGCCATGCAAAACCCTCCAAGGATCACAAGTCTAGATGCATAACGATAGTAAAGGCAAGAAATCATAAACACACCTTTGGGTTCTCCTTGATGACTTCAAACGCGAATAGTGTCACGTTCTCTATAGTTGATCCACGCCTAGAGTTGATCCTAGATCTCCCAAAATCCTTGGTGCTAGCCCGGAATAAGAGGAGGGTGAAGGAATCACGCAAAACGAGACGAAAAGAGGGGCTTCGGCCCTCTTTTGGCCGACGGGGTGAGGGGGCGGCGGCAAGGGTCGGGTTCGGCCCTTGTTGCTTGCTCTCTCTCTCCTTTGTTCTCTCCCACTCTTGTTATGATCACTAATGAGCATAAGTTATGAGGAAGGAAGGAAGGAGGGTCCTTTATATAGTCCAACAACTCCTTGTTAACTACCTAAAGGACTTATTCTAGTCCTACTAGAATTCAATTTAGTCCCTTCCTTGCAAATTAGTCCCTACTAAGTTTGCAAGGGTTTGCAAAGTGATCCTTCTAATTAATTAATCCAATTAATTAATTCCAAATCTAGTACAACTCTATATAGCGTGTGACCCCATAGGTTCTATCTAGTTGGTAGCAACTATTTGCTAATATGGAGCGGTTTCTAGCAAAACATCCATTCTAGCCAACTAATAGAATAGTCATCTAGACAACCTTGTACAAGTAATTGTCTCATCCCTTTGCCTCCATATCCGGGTTGGACACGAGACATACAAGTCACACTCGTATATCCAATCCATAGTTTCTCGATCTATGGGAATAGCCTTATTCGTGCAAATAACATCAATATCCCATATTGATTTATTTGAGTCTGGCCAGACATTCTATAAGCACTATCCCTCGAGTGGCCTAGGATATTTGCTCCCGTTATGTGGGAGGGGCAAATCCTCTCTACGTCCACTACGATCTCTAAGCTTGCTTCTCATTGTATCCAGTACACGCCTTTATAACTACCCAGTTACGGTGTAGCGTTTAACGCTACCAAGATCACAATGATCCACAACTAGAATATCTAGTGACTTCAAGTCTAAGGATGACAATACCATTGCACCCCTAGAAGCACTTGTGACTCAACATAACATGTATGTAGCCTTCTCGGTGATGGGTCAATCCAGTGCAACATTCCGTAATGCACACCTATGTGTTGGATCGTGATATCTCCATATCAATCCAACCCCATACTAGTCTATGAATGATTGTCCTATTTAATCATTATACTTGACTAGGGATATTTAAGATAAACAACACAATTGTAAATCTAAGGACTTCATTATATTAAATATCCAATAAATAATAAATGAATTTTCTAGCCATATACAAATTCATACTAAACTAGATTGCCTCTAGGGCATCTATTCCAACAGTCTCCCACTTGCACTAGAGCCAATCTGGCGCATCTCGTATGCCCATACTCCTAGTGTGCCCTTCATGCTTCCACTGCGTGAGAGGCTTCGTAAGCGGGTCTGACAGATTATCATCTGTAGGAATCTTGCATATCCGAACGTCTCGTCTATCGATAATATCTCGAATCAGATGAAACTTCCTGAGCACGTGCTTGGACTTCTGGTGCGATCTTGGTTCCTTTGATTGCGCGATCGCCCCAGTGTTGTCACAGAACAACTCCACTGGATCCGCAATGCTAGGGACCACACCAAGTTCAGAAACAAACTTTCTGATCCAAACAGCCTCCTTTGCTGCGCCATTTGCAGCAATGTACTCAGCCTCTGTTGTAGAATCAGCTACCGTCTCTTGCTTGGAACTCTTCCAGCTCACCGCTGCTCCATTCAGGCAAAACACATATCCCGACTGTGATCTAAAGTCATCTCTGTCGGTTTGGAAGCTTGCATCAGTGTAACCCTTTACACGCAACTCTTCCTTACCGCCAAACATCAAGAAAGCATCCTTAGTTCTTCTCAAGTACTTTAGGATGTTCTTGACAGCAACCCAGTGACTCTCACCTGGATTGGATTGGTATCTGCTTGTCATACTCAAGGCATATGACACATCTGGTCTAGTACATAACATGGCGTACATGATAGATCCTACGGCCGAGGCATAGGGGATCCTACTCATGCGTTCCTTCTCAATCTCATTGGAAGGACAACCACTCTTCGAAAGAGTGATTCCATGTGACATGGGCGAGAATCCCTTCTTGGAATCTTGCATGTTGAACCGTTTCAACACCTTGTCAATATATGTACTTTGACTTAGGCCTAGCAATCTCTTAGATCTATCTCTATAGATCTTTATACCGAGTATATAGGCTGCTTCCCCTAAGTCCTTCATTGAGAAACACTTTCCTAGCCAATCTTTCACAGATTGCAGCATGGGAATGTCGTTTCCAATGAGTAGTATGTCATCTACATACAAGACCAGAAAAGCTACAG
Organism: Linanthus parryae; assembly: GCA_023055425.1. NCBI lineage: Eukaryota > Viridiplantae > Streptophyta > Magnoliopsida > Ericales > Polemoniaceae > Linanthus > Linanthus parryae. The sequence continues at coordinate 85,057,294 of JALGPY010000008.1, read as the reverse complement.
AGCTCCCACTAACCTTCTTGTAGACACAAGACTCATCTTCGTTTCTGATGAAGCCAAACTCTTTGAATACTTCATCAAAACGTCGATTCCAACTCCTAGAAGCTTGCTTCAATCCATAAATGCATCGTTGCAGCTTACATACTTTGTTGGCTTGCTTTGGATCCTCAAAACCCTCCGGCTGTATCATATACACGTCCTCGAGGAGATTCCCATAAAGGAATGATGTTTTGACATCCATCTGCCAAATCTCATAGTTGTAGTATGCTGCAATTGCAAGTAAGATTCGGATGGATTTGGTCATAGCGACTGGTGAAAAGGTTTCATCATAGTCAATACCATGAATCTGTCTGAATCCTTTAGCCACCAATCGGCCCTTATAGGTAATCACATTACCATCCATGTCGATCTTCTTCTTGAAGACCCATTTGCACCCTATGGGCCGCGCCCCATCAGGTGGTTCCACCAAAGTCCATACTTTGTTGGTATACATGGATTCCATCTCGGATCTCATGGCCTCAAGCCACTTCTGCAAGTCTGGGCCACTCATGGCCTCCTCATAGGTAGTAGGCTCATCATCTATGAGCATTGTGTCACCGGAATCAGTTACGAGAAGTCCATACCTCTCGGGTTCCTGGCGCACTCTACTAGATCTACGAAGCTCTTGTGTTACCTGAACAGGTGGCTCCACAACTGCTTGTGATTCCTGTTCATGTTCCATAATCGGTTCAGTGATTTGCGGTTCTTGAACTTCTTCAAGTTCTACATTCCTCCCACTTGCTTCTTTAGAGACAAACTCTCTTTCTAGAAACACGCCGGTCCGAGCAACAAACACTTTGTTCTCGGTTGGATTGTAGAAGTAGTATCCCTTAGTTTCCTTAGGGTACCCCACAAATTTACACTTATCCGATTTAGGCCCTAGCTTGTCTGATTGTAAACGTTTTACATAGACATCGCAGCCCCAAATCCTCATGAACGACAGTGTGGGACGCCTCCCACTCCACATCTCATATGGTGTCTTCATGACTGATTTAGATGGAACACGGTTAATGGTGAAAGCTGCACTTAATAGAGCGTAGCCCCAAAATGATAATGGAAGATCGGTTTGACACATCATAGACCGAACCATATCCAATAGGGTTCGATTCCTCCTCTCGGACACGCCATTCCATTGTGGCGTTCCGGGTGGAGTGAGTTAGGACACGATCCCACACTCTCTAAGATAGTCGTCAAACTCTTGGCTCAAGTATTCTCCTCCACGATCCGATCGTAGAGCCTTGATACTTTTGCCAAGTTGCTTCTCTACTTCATTCTTGAATTCTTTGAACACTTCAAAGGATTCGGATTTTGCCCTCATAAGGTACACAAATCCATATCTACTGTAATCATCAGTAAATGTAATGAAGTAGACATAACCACCCCTGGCAGGTGTGGCAAATGGCCCACATACATCGGTATGTATGAGTGCCAATTGCTCACTAGTCCTCTCACCTTTCTTATTGAAAGGGGACTTTGTCATTTTTCCCAATAAACAAGCCTCACATGTCTCATATGATTCAAAATCAAATGAGTCTAGTAATCCATCCTTATGGAGTCTAGATACACGCTTCTCATTTATGTGGCCTAAACGAAAATGCCATAAATAAGCAGGATTTAAATCATTTATTTTAATCCGCTTGGTATTAATGTTGTAGACAGGATTGCTTAGATCAAGGACATAAAGTCCATTAAATAATTGCGCACTAAAATAGTGAATATTATTCAAACAAAAGGAACAACAATTGTTCTTTATTGAAATAATAAAACCTTCCTTGTCCAAACAAGAAATAGAAATAATGTTTCTGCTCATAGCAAGCACAAAATAGCAATTATTTAATTCTAAAACTAATCCTGAAGGCAGAGATAGCTCGCACACGCCTATGGCCAACGCAGCAACCTTTGCTCCATTCCCAACGCGCAGATCTACCTCCCCTTTAGCCAATCTTTTACTTCTCTTTAGATCCTGCATATTTCGACAAATATGAGATCCACATCCAGTATCTAATACCCATGATGTAGAGACAGTTAAATTGACATCTACAACAAAAATACCTGGTGGTGGTGGAATCACTATTCCAAGCCTTTTGTCCTCCAGATATTTTGGGCAGTTCCTCCTCCAGTGTCCAGGTTGACTGCAGTAGTGACACTCACCCTTAGTCACGACCTTGGCAATGCCACCAACAGGCTTAAGGGCTTGTTCCTTGGACTTGGCAACTGACTTGCCTTTACCCTTGGAGGAAGAGGCAAACTTTTTGCCCTTGCCTTTATGTACCATCATAATGGCCTTGCCCTTACCCTTGTTGATGCTCTGTTCAGCCGTCCTGAACATGTTGAGCAAATCTGGCAGTGGTTTAACGATCTCGTTCATGTTATAGTTCATAATGAACTGTCCATAACTCTCGGGCAACGATTGCAACACGAGATCGGTTGCCAACTCTAGGCCGACCAGGAACCCAAGCCGGGCGAGATTCTCCAAGTACCCGATCATTCGGAGTACATGGGGTCCCACCGGGTTCCCTTCTGCCAGATGACATTTGAACAGTGCCTTTGAGACCTCATACCTCTCTACCCTCGCCTGCTCTTGGAAGAGCTGCTTTAGATGTTCGATCATATCGACAGCATTCATGTTCTCATGTTGCTTCTGAAGCTCAGAGGTCATGGTGCAAAGCATTAGGCAGGCCGCATCATTAGCGTCATCAACACGCTTTTGATACGCCTTTAAGGCAACAGGTGTCTGGTTCTCTGGACCTTCTGGAACATGCTCCTCTATTGCGTACAGTTTCTTCTCTTGCTTGAGAACAATTCTCAAGTTTCTGTACCAATCAAGAAAGTTGGTTCCAGAGAGCTTGTCCTTCTCAAGGACAGATCGTAGGGAATGTTGTGAACTCGATGAGTTGTTTGCCATTTGGAATTCCACAAAAGGAAAATACGCAAGTTTTTAGTATTTGTGAATTTTTGACTATATTTAATAATGGCTAGTTTATTAAATATAGCTCCCACTATTTTTCTACGGATTAATAACCCTCAAGATATTAATGCGAAAATATCCTTATATTTTCTAGTGGGCCAAGATCCATCTTTTCATCTCCTTATGAGCTTGCTTTGGCAAGTCACCCATAATTTGACTACTTTTAGGTAGGAACAATTCCAAATGCATCCCATATGCAACTCTCGGTTCAATCGGGCAAATAACTCCTTATTTATCCATCCATATGGATAATCCCAATTGATTGCCTCTAGGTTTCTTAATCAAATTAATAGCCTAGTTGTGTTCAACCTCTTATCTAAACAATTGCACATTGTTACGTGCCATCGCATTCCATCATTATGAACCAAGTCGCCATGCTTTGGCACGCACGAACTTGATAAATAATGATGATAATGAGTGTTTAAATAACGAGAAGGCAAGAACACAATATTTTAGAATTTGAGGGATTTTTCAATTCAGTTTTAATTGTTTTGTTGATCAATATCAACTGATCTATCTATTTGAGTTTGGGCACAACTCCAAATAATAGATCCGGGTTGTCTAATTATCTTATTATCCTAATTGCATGCATCATCCATACACCAACCACACAAATAATAAGACAATAAATAAACAACCACAAAACAGAAATTAAACGTGATGTGGATATGGCCTTTTCTAGACTAAGATAATTCCAAGCCAATGGAATTATCTATGAACCCTAAGCAAACACATCTCCATGCGTCTTGATCTTTTGGTCCATCCTTCATAGTCATGTGGTATGCTCCACGCTCCATCTTTCGTGGCTTCTTTGGCTTTGGGCTTCTTTTCTTCAATCTTGGCTAACAATCTACTTTATCTAGCACTAGCTAACATCTATACTAAATAAAATAAATCTCACAAGTTGAGAAAAAAAAATGGCACGCAGGCCATAAAACCCTAATTAATTATTACAATTAATTGATCAGCTCGCAGGCCGTAAAACCAAACCACAAAGTTAAACATCCACATCAAACCACATCCTAAGGCCATATCCAATCACCATGCGATTTGCACATAAACAGTTAAAATCCAATTTTAACGCGCTTGGTCAATTTTAATTGATTTTATGATTTCTAGGGTTAAAACGGTCCATGGGCCCAACAATCCAATTGCCCGGGCCCATCAAAGTGAACCACAAGGCCCTAGGGCCGGCCCGGCCCAAAACCCGCAAGCTAAGCCCGCGGGTTAGGGCCGCCCGGCCCCTTAGGGCGGCCAAGCTTGGGCGGCAAGCAAGGGGGCGGTCCCCTAGGGGGCCGAACCTCCTCTTGGGAGTTGTTTCCAAAACAACTCCCTTGCTTGGAGCCCAAGTTTGGTTGTTTCCTTGTTTTGGGAGAACTCCTTCTTCCCCAAGGATGCCCAAACCCTAGATCTTAGATCCTAAAATTTCTCAAACTCACCAATTCATGCATCCAATGCAAAATTGGGTCTTGTTATGATCTAATTATTGACAAATTGCATCCCATGCTTGATTTGTCTTGTTTTACGCGATAAACAACAAATTAAGGTGTAAAACAACAAGAATGTAACACATAAACTACGTTTATGCTCTATGACCTGTGGCTCTGATACCACTGTAGGTTTTTGATTCATGGGACGCGCAAACGGAAGCATAATCATATAAAAGCCATGCAAAACCCTCCAAGGATCACAAGTCTAGATGCATAACGATAGTAAAGGCAAGAAATCATAAACACACCTTTGGGTTCTCCTTGATGACTTCAAACGCGAATAGTGTCACGTTCTCTATAGTTGATCCACGCCTAGAGTTGATCCTAGATCTCCCAAACTCCTTGGTGCTAGCCCGGAATAAGAGGAGGGTGAAGGAATCACGCAAAACGAGACGAAAAGAGGGGCTTCGGCCCTCTTTTGGCCGACGGGGTGAGGGGGCGGCGGCAAGGGTCGGGTTCGGCCCTTGTTGCTTGCTCTCTCTCTCCTTTGTTCTCTCCCACTCTTGTTATGATCACTAATGAGCATAAGTTATGAGGAAGGAAGGAAGGAGGGTCCTTTATATAGTCCAACAACTCCTTGTTAACTACCTAAAGGACTTATTCTAGTCCTACTAGAATTCAATTTAGTCCCTTCCTTGCAAATTAGTCCCTACTAAGTTTTCAAGGGTTTGCAAAGTGATCCTTCTAATTAATTAATCCAATTAATTAATTCCAAATCTAGTACAACTCTATATAGCGTGTGACCCCATAGGTTCTATCTAGTTGGTAGCAACTATTTGCTAATATGGAGCGGTTTCTAGCAAAACATCCATTCTAGCCAACTAATAGAATAGTCATCTAGACAACCTTGTACAAGTAATTGTCTCATCCCTTTGCCTCCATATCCGGGTTGGACACGAGACATACAAGTCACACTCGTATATCCAATCCATAGTTTCTCGATCTATGGGAATAGCCTTATTCGTGCAAATAACATCAATATCCCATATTGATTTATTTGAGTCTGGCCAGACATTCTATAAGCACTATCCCTCGAGTGGCCTAGGATATTTGCTCCCGTTATGTGGGAGGGGCAAATCCTCTCTACGTCCACTACGATCTCTAAGCTTGCTTCTCATTGTATCCAGTACACGCCTTTATAACTACCCAGTTACGGTGTAGCGTTTAACGCTACCAAGATCACAATGATCCACAACTAGAATATCTAGTGACTTCAAGTCTAAGGATGACAATACCATTGCACCCCGAGAAGCACTTGTGACTCAACATAACATGTATGTAGCCTTCTCGGTGATGGGTCAATCCAGTGCAACATTCCGTAATGCACACCTATGTGTTGGATCGTGATATCTCCATATCAATCCAACCCCATACTAGTCTATGAATGATTGTCCTATTTAATCATTATACTTGACTAGGGATATTTAAGATAAACAACACGATTGTAAATCTAAGGACTTCATTATATTAAATATCCAATAAATAATAAATGAATTTTCTAGCCATATACAAATTCATACTAAACTAGATTGCCTCTAGGGCATCTATTCCAACAACACCTTCAACTATTGAGGCATGTTCCATCGGACCTTGCTCCGAGACTCCTGCAATATAAGTTTCACGCTCAGGAACCACTATGGCCCTGCAGGGGCGACGAGGCCTCAAGGGGCAAGGGTCGGGCTCTGCAAAAACAAGTGGGTTACTCTCGAAACAACAGACAACATAAATTAAACCTCTACCTATGTTTGAAGCGGCGTTTCCCCACTTATATGGGGTGTCCGCGCAATAAGCATGTTGCAGATTATCATCAACACCTTTTAGCCTAGCGTGACCTGCTTATGATAAAGACATTAAAGCCCGGCTCAAAGAAGAGTAGAGTGGGATGAGTATGTTGCGTGTTTACAAAGGGGTTACCTGAGGATTCTCCACACTGATCTCTTATCCACTTACAGATATCACGCACACCATGGTACAATGCGCCAATCACAATTTCATGGTTGGATAAAGAAAACTTATAAATTTTACCTTATTCATCTTCATCAGCGACGAGTTCATGAAGGGCTAGTTGGACTCGATGCAATTCATTCACAGTTCCGGGGGAGTGACGAGGTGTGCGCGAACGGGTTGATTGCGTGTGCAAACAGGTTGATCGCGTGCGTGATCTTCGCTCTCTAGAGCTCCCCTTGGCGATCTCCTCGAGACTTTTCTGTTTAGCCAGCTCGATTTGCTCTTCCTCTGATAGATTTTCTTGCAAAGATCTCTCCTCAGCCATATGTCTCGATTCTTCGATGGCCTCTTCCTTGGTCATAACTACCGGCCCTTTAAGGGACCATCATCACCTGCAGCAGAAATAAAATAAAATGAGTATTGCCTTGTTAACATGCCACTTTATCTCACCTGCTTCCTCCTCCCTGGCAACAAAGATTGCCCCTGATTCTGGGGTGGCCCCCCTTCTTCGAGATGGTTCTTTTAGAATTTTTCTTTACTACTAGCTCATTTCGCGAGCGTTTCGATGGCTGCATCACCAAGTCATCTGCCGACGAGGGAACTACACTCCTATTCTTTGTCGATTTGACATGCGGGGCAAGGAAAAGTTCAAGTTTCTTCAAAATCTCTCGCTGGATTTCTTCATCCATGGGCGTCTCTGGAAGGATGATGTCGCCGGGTTGGCTTTTCTTTGAGCGACAAAGATCGATAAGATCCCCGCTATGATCCCCCGCGACAATGCGTCTCTAGCAGCACTAATAAGGAAAGAGGAACAATATTTTCAGTCGCAGGATGCAAAAGAAAAAGGGAATGAGAAGGTTCAGATAATACCGTTTCGAAATCCCGCGCATGCTGGGTCCTAGAATCAAGGGAGTTCTGTCCGATAACGGTAGTCTTCTCTTCCAGGATGAATTCCGGACATAGATGGTGGTCTTCAGCTAGCAAGGAGTAATAGCCATAATGGGTCGCACTTCGGGTCAGAGTAGCCTTGAAAGGATAATCTTTTGATAGAGGCGCGAGGGCTGTACCGACCGGAAGCTGAGTCTAGGGATTGGTTAAACGACGAACCTGGGTATTCCAGAAAGCCACCCAACTAGCAAAAATTCTGCCATGCCTTCCTCTGGAAGGCTGAATCAAAGGAAGTTCTGCGAGAAGCAGTTCGTTGCTTTTCCCATAGAGCATTCCATTATAACAACCCTTGGTAATAGAATTAGACCACATGGGAGGCGCGACGGCATCATAACCCAGTTGAAAGGCTATGCGAAGAGGATCAAAAGGAACTGCTATGCCCTCATAGTTGCAAGATTCTGCACCAGACGCATGTTCAACCAGTACAGGCAGATAACCTCTTCTACACCAGTTCACATATCGTCCATAACGCCGAGACCCTCTAGTGATGTGTTTTTCTTGGAAAGGGGTATCAACCTCGGGATACATGTCCTCAAGATAAACGATGTTATCTAATTCCACCACATATGACCGGGCCACGAAGAGGTCAGCATCATCACATACCAAGGAAAAGTTACGGCGAGTACTCTTGGTACCAAACCAACGCCACGAACGAGGAAACATGTGTATCTCCTTCGAGCTCACATTCCACAAGTCGACAGCAGAAGGAGTTGGAGCATATGCAGGCCAACGTTCGAAGACCCACATTTTTCAATAATCCGACATTAACAAAGAAAATGACGTCGACCATTCCGTGCGATTGCTCGACATGAGACACGGCTAAGTCGAGACGATGGTATAAAGAACCCAAACCAAGGGGGCCCATAGCAATCTTTCGATACTACAACTGGGAGCACGTGGATAAAAACTTAGTCACGCGGAATCCCATCTATAAGGAAGCGTGACAACCAAACACACAAGAAGCCACACAATGACCAGGGGAGCCCTTTCTCCATCAGTACAAATCACCGCATAAGGGTTGCCTCTGAGCGATTTATGAATGATGGCGGGCTTGGCATAGACTTTGTAAAAGAACACGAGCCATTTAGACCAAATTTCTTCGCGTTAGAAGAAACTGACATTAAAGTGTCACAAGGTTTAATCTCGTTAGGTGCCCACCGCGTGGCGGCCTTCTTCAGAGTCGCAATACACTCCTGCATCTGCGTAAAGAGGGTAAGCTCCAAATCACCCTCTAATTTTTCCATAGGGTCAAAGGCTCCCATACTTGGAAGCATTAATAGGTTTTCCACATCTTCGAGGGTAGGCGCGGCCTTGAAAGAAGAAAAATGGAATGAATGGGTTTTTCTCGAGTAACACGAGAATAAGTCCCTTAGCATGTCCTGTTCATCCCTGAGGTTGAAACCTCTGGTCGCACGGATGGCGTTATAAACCCCAACTTGCTTTAATACATCCTCGTGGTTGTTAAGGATGAATGTGGTCCATTCATCCATTCCATCAAGTTTTTCCAAGAAAGCTTGGAAAATGACATCATTGAAGGGGATTAGGCCAGCATCAATACTAAGCCTCTGTACATCATGGGTGCCATCTAAATCCCAATCTTCCCTGTTTGGTTCGGGTTTCAGCTCGAAAGCAGCAACTGGAGGAGACGCCTGGGGAGCGTCTCCCCGGATCGTGGCCAAGTAAAAATCATCGCAACCTAGATAGGGAGCCTTGTACCAAAGTTCTTTGAGAAGCTCCGGCATTTCAACGATCTCCTTGTTTGACTTCTTTGGGACCATTACTGTGGGCATAAAGCAACAGATTACAAATCAACAGGCATGCAAGAGGAAAGAAAAAGAAAAGGGGAGAAGAGTATTTGTAGAACTGTACCACAAATTTAGAAGCGCGATAATCACTCACCTTGTTAATGATTGAGTGCTTGAATTGCTTGGGAGAATGTATGAAGAATCTGGTCAAGAACTTGGTCGAAAGTTTGTGCTTCAATTGGAGGATCCTCTCTCCGATGCATACAAACTTAGAAGAAACAACAATGGAAAAGTTCCAATTAGAGGATACAAAGGGTTTAAATAGCCTTCACATCGAAGATTCGTGACTGCTGAAGTCCGTTGAGTCAGCAACTCTTCAATATCAGGCGAGATTGGCGACCCATCAAATCCTTCTGAGTTGTTCTTGCCTCAAAAATAGGCGAAAAATCATTGATGGCGTCTGATTAGCTTCACAATGATCACGCTTCGTCAGATATCAAAACGGCGCTTCTAAACCCTAGGCAATCACGGCTATGACAGGGGCTAGGGATTTGAATCAGAATTCGAAATTAAAAGAATTTGCGTGGAGCCCACGCACGACTAATTTTACGCGACTGCACAACAGACACACGCGTGACATTCGCGTAAAAGGGGGCTAATGTAGATGGTGCTTTCCATAGAGACAGGTCACAGCCACGTGGCAACCATCCAGCACACCTAGCTGTGCTCCATACACACCGGACAACTACCTATGCTTGTCCACGTATGGGCTGCGAGAGAGGGCCCTCGCGTATCAACACGGGACTTGTAGAGACTTAGTGGTTTGGAGGCTAGGGTAAGTCCCGTCGAGCGCGTGCGAAAACCAAGCTCACGCGCTACCCTTTGTAACTGCTTTGAGAGACTTAATGGCCACATCCTATAAACCCGACTTGACCTTATAACGGTCTCCGATATGTATAGTCAGGTGCCTAACGGTTCCTATATACACGGTCGAACGTGCCGTTACAGGGGCTACCATTAAGCCACCATTTATGGTGCATTAACCCCCTCACAACGATCACTTCCCCACTATATATAGGATCGTTAGCCCTCCGTTGCGACAGACTAGTTCATCTCTAGTGCAACCCAGCTACACGAGATCTTCCAAACTTACCGAAGCTCAGCCATTAAGCTGTCTCTCTCTCTCTCACACACAGTTACCATTGCTTACTCTCTCCCTACACACACCCTACATCTCTTTGTTTCCTTATTCTCTACTTGACGTGCACACTTAGATCTCTCCAAGGGATTTCAGTGCGCACAGTAGTCATGATCTAATTATTTGGTTGATCTCATCAACATGATCTACTTATTTGGATTAGGCAATCCACAATAAAAGATCAAACTTGTTTATTATTATCTTGTTAACCTTTTGCTTGTATCATCCATACACACAAAATAAATAACAAGACATAAATGATAAACGTACACTAAAGAAAAATTAACGTGGCATGGATATGGCCCCTAGACTAAGATATTACCAAGCCAATAATAATATCTATATGCCCTAAAGTGACAAGCTCATCTCCATGTGCTTCACCATAGCCGCGCAGCTAGGACGGGATTCCTCATCGCCTTTGTGGATTCTTGGTCCTCCGGTCTTCTTCTTTATGCTCTTGGATATCATCTAAATATTCTAATTCTAGCCTAAATAAATAAATAAAACCTCACATGTTGAGAAGATGATCAGCTCGCATGTCGTAAAATTAACTAACTATTACATTAATTTGATCAGCTCGCAGGCCGTAAACCAAACCACAAAAAGTAAACATCCACAACCTAGGCTATATCCATCCACCATGCAACAAGGCAAATAATACAGTTAAAACCAATTTTTAATGCGCTTGTTCAATTTTAGTTGAAGTTAGGCAACTAGGGTCAAAATAGTCCAAGGATTCCACCATCCACTATGGCCGAACCTTCCAAGGACCTAGACATGGCCTTGGGGCAGTTAGCCTAGCCCCACGCGTGGCCAAGCCGCACGCTAGGCCGGCCCAACCCCTTAGTCGTGCCCTAGCTTGGGCGGCAAGGCAAGGGGGCGGTCCCTTAGGGGCCGAACCTCCCTATGGAATTGTTTCCAAAATAATTCCTTGCTTTGTTGCCCAAGTTTAGTTGTTTCCAAGTTTGAAAACTCCTTTTCCAAGCTTGTGCCCAAACCCTAGTTCCTAGATCCAAATTATTCCCATCCTATGTGATCAAACTCACTAATCTTCGCATCCCATGTTAAATTATGTCTTGTTTGTCTTGAATCAAATTTAATTTGCATCTAATATGCCAATTAATTTCAATGTATGCATAATATAAACAATCTGGTGTATAAACTGAAAAACTGTAACACATATGATCATGTTATGCGCTACGACCTATGGCTCTGATACCACTGTAGGGTTTTGATGCAGGTTACGCATCGGAATAACAAAAATTTAATCCTGCTCAAATCCCTCCAAGGATCACAGGCAAGTCATCATAACATGATAAGGGTAGAATAGATGTGTACCTTAGTTTGGGAGATCACACAAAGAATAGTGTCTTCGTCTCTACTAGTATCCACACCTTGGATTCGTGGTTTGATTCTTTCTCACTGTGTAGTGCTAACAATGAAGAAAGGAGAAATGGATCACGCAAAACGAGGCACGAGTCGTGCCCTTGTGGCCGATGGCGTGAGAGGGGCGGACGGGATGAGCCGGTCGGCCTCTCCTTGTCTTGTATCTCTCTCTTGCTTTGTTATGTTTCTCTCAATAATGACACTTGTGAGAAAATAACAAGCTAGAGTTCCTTTATAAAGTAATAACTCTTTATTAACTACGTTAAAGCCCCAATACTAATCATGTCCTTACATGGATTAGTTTACTTGCAAATTAGTCCCACTGACTTTGCTTGTGGTTGCGTTATGATCCTTTAATTAATTAGTTCAACTAATTAATACCCATATCCAATTTAATCCGTCCGGTGTGTGACCCCATAGGTTTCTACTTAGTTGGTAGTAACTATTTACTAACATGGAGCGGTGTCTAGCAACACATCCATGCCACCCAACTAATAGAAATAAGTCAGTGAACCGGCAACCTCGTGACCAATGTTTATGTATTGTGTTATCCCTTTGTCTCCATATCCGGATTGGACACAAGACATAATAGTCACACTCATATATTCAATACATAGTTTCTCGATCCTAGGATTATGCTTATGTGAGAAGATAACATCAATATCTCCATATTGATTCATCTGAGTCTGGCCAGACATTCTATAAGCACCATCCCTCGAGTGGCCCATGGATATTTACTCCCATTATGTGGGAGGGACAAATCCTTTCTACAACACTACGATCTCTAAGCTTGCTTCCTATCATGCCCGATAACTATCTTTATAGTTACCCGGTTAAGGCGCAACGTTTGATAATATCAAAGCACAATATTTCAAAACTAGAGTATCTAGTGACTTTAAGTCTAAGGATACAATATCATTAGCGCTACGAGAAGCGCTTGTGACTTTGACATAATCTAATGTAGCCTTCTCGTCGTGGGTCAATCATGTATGTCATTACTCCTAACGCATACCCATGTGTTAGACTTGATATCTCCATATCAATCTACCCACATACTAGTCTATAGTTGATCGTCCTATTAATCAAGATAATGGACTAGAGATATTTAAAATAAACAACACATTGTATCTAAGGACTTCATTATATTAAATATCACAATAAATAATAAATGAATATTCTAGCCAAACTTTGTTCATACTAAATATAGATTGCCTATAGGGCACCTATTCCAACAGGGTACCCATTTATTATTAAAAGTTTAAACGCACTACCCCAATACAAGGGTAGGTGGTGACATGTTAGTTAATGCACATGCTACATAGGGTATAGTCTGTCATGGTTTCTCTTTTTAACACAGACACAATGCTCTTCACCCTTCTATTAATTCCATGCCATATAATGTTTTTACCCAGTTCGACCTCCCTCTAATCGTCATCATGGCATATCTGTTGTCGATGTGACATGTACTGAAACTTTCAAACATACTTTATACAAGCTAGGAAAGCTAATTTTATCTTACAAAATAAATTTCTTGAAGTGGAAGGCATTTTGGAAAATGATGAGGAAAGTCCTTCCCCGCTCTCTACTAATATTCTTATTATTGCTGATTCATGTGTGCGCCTCATCGAATCTTAATATAAAAAATTACTCCAGAAATGAGAATTGACTTTTATTGTCAAAGATTTTGGTCATGGTTCCCCCTTTTTAAATTTTCATCGTCGCTTTCATGGTATATGGAGAACCCTTCAAGAATTCCAAGTCATAATATCGATCATGGTTTTCATAGTTTCTTTTCTTAACCATGAAGATTGTAATTTAGTTTACAGGGGGGAGCGTTGTATTTAGGAGATTATAGCTTGTGTTACTAGCCATGGGAAGCAAATTTTCGATCTGTTGCGGCTAAAGTCTCCTATTTGCCAATTTGGATACGACTTGATAATTTACATATTATTATTTTTTTGATGAACTTGCCTTACGTGATCTTTGTCTAAGAGAAGGAGCAGTTATCAAAATTGATAATGCTACCAGGAAAGCTACTCGGGGAATATACGCTAGAGTTTGTGTCCAAGTTTATATGTAAAAACTTTTAGTAACACGTATCCCTTTTTCCACATTCAAGCAGGTCGTAATTTATAAAAGTCTCCCTTCTTTTGTTGCAAGTGTAGAATTGTTAGGCATGCTCAACAGTCTTGTGTTTTAACCACCGCTATGCAACATGATCATTCCCACTTTCTTTCTTCTTCAATACGACCGATTTCAAACCCATCTCCCCTTTTGGATAAAATCATGGTAAACTCGGACACGGGAACTGCAACAGCCCCATATCGCATGGAAATGCCTCCGCCCGAGGTGATGAGCCTCATTGGGACCGAATAAGGATCGTCGGTTCACAGCTAGTACAACCATCAATAACATAAAACATAATTTATTACATAATTCCAAATAAACCAGTGATAACATTTGAAGAGCTTGAAGTACAATATCTAGTGAAATTGAATACTATGTGATGCTCCAAATAACAAGCCTTCCTATTCTTCTATGTCGTGATGGTCCCCCACCTTGAACGATAACATGCAGTTTAAAATGGCAAAAGCCGACGCAATTTTACAGAAAATGATAAGCAAACAATTGAGTAAGCTAACACCCATAGCATGTATACTGATTATGAGGCATGTGACGGAAATAACAAGTTCGCTAATAAATAAGTATAAAAACATCAAACATATGAGGGAGTAACACTTGTTTTGTTTTCTATGTCAAACCTCGTAACAATTTCAAATTTCATAATCCAACCCAATGATGTGGACCATCTTGGAGAATCACTGTTAAAAGATATATTTCAAATTTCGTATTTCCAACCCAATGATGTGGACCATCTTGGGAAATCACAGTTAGAAGTACTTTGTAACATTTCCACAATTCATAACTTTAGATCTCAAGAGATAGCATTCTCATCGATAGGAATCAAGTCAGAAAATTCATTTTAGTAACTAGTTGATACGGGGAGTGATACGGGGAGTGACCATATCCGATCCACAACCGCTTTCTCATAATGTGCAAAAGCAAAACCATAACTCAATCACAAGGAGGTTCGCATCATAGCGCCTCATAACCATATATAATCAACAGGAGGTTCGCATCATGGCGCCTCATAATCTCATAACAGTAACCAATCACAATATGTCAGAAATGTATCGTATTAGGGATATGACACAAACCCACGCACAACAGTTTCCACTTTACTTAATTACGACTTTTCTTCCAAGAAATTACAAGATGTAAATCGGGAGCTCCAAGTAAAGCCGGTGTGACACATTTTCACAATATTTGATATATGAGAAATATTTGAATTTGAGCAATATGTGAGCAGTGTGCTCCTTTTGATAATTGTGGCCCGTGAACTAGGTAATCGGGGCCTAAAATGGTAATCGTATCCGATGGTACTTGAATTCTGAAATAGAATTTAGATATCCTTCTTTTGGATTCTTATTTCAGATTATAATTTTCATGTGATACTTCAAAGTAGAATATTTAGTAAAGCAAGTAAATAATTCACATGAAGCACGTATGATAGTATTTCACAAATAATGCACGCGGTACACGAAATAATTGGAAGGCACACAAGGCTAGGCATATTTACTTACTGAATCCAAGCACGTCCTAGATGTAGCTCTCTCCTACGAAACCGTCACCTACAAATTGGAGCTTCCAACTCATCACAAACCGAAATATAATGTTACAAGTCATAACGAGATTCCTACTTATTAATTTTTATACTAACCCGAGTTTTAAAGTTTACAAAATAACTTCTTCTATAATCGTTACAAAATATTTACCCCCAAAATATAGTTATTAATTATAAATAACAAATTAGTGAAAACTAAGTTTATTAATGAAACCGAAATTGTAAACTGCAACTAGTACCCCAAAATATTAGGAAAATTCAATTGCCTACCCCTAAGTTTCTGAAACTGCAAAATAATCCCCAAAATACTTTCTGAAAATTGCAATTTAATCCCACACCAAGAACACTCAAACTAAACGATCAAAACATGGATTTAAGGCCTCAAGACACGATTTTAATTACTGAAAACAACTAAGGTGGAGATTATGAGCATACCCACTCCAAGAACGACGAAAATCGGTCGAAAAATGAGGCGGGTCGAGCTACCCGTCGGTGGCGCTCGGAGGTGATGGCCTACGGTGCTTATCCGGCGACTTCTGATTTGTCTTGAACCTTGTGGAGCACGATCGGACCTTCTGGAGGTGCCTGGGATAGAGGAGGAGGGGTGGGTGCCACTGTTTTGGCTTCGACTCGAACCTCGCCGGAAACAATGGTGGTGGCGGCGGCAGCTTTGGTCCGTTGGTTGCCATTGCTGTTTCTGCTGCAACTTATGTCATCTTCTGGGTATGGGCAGAGAGATGGAGTGGCCGAGAGAGAGAGAGAGAGAGAGAGAGAGAGAGAGAGAGAGATATAGAGAGAGAGAGAGAGAGATAGAGAGGGAGACATAAGTAGGTGGTGGTGGTGGTTCCCGTCGCTGGGTCTTCTCGGCGGTGACGGCGGCCATTGTTGCCGCTGCTGTTGCTGCTCCTGTTCTTCAGCGAGACAGAGAGGGAGAAGGATATATAAGAGAGGAAGAGAAGAGATGGAGGAGGTGGCGATGGTGTTGGTCTCGGGGGTGGTGGTGGTTGTTCCCGAAGAAGAGAAGGAGGAGAAGAAATAGAAGAAGGGGAAGAGAAGAAGTACGGGGAGAGAGAGTTGGGGAATTGTGTTGCAGGAGAACTTAGGGTTTTGTGAAAAAACATTTTTTTGTTTTATTTTATTCTTTTATTTAATTTCTCAAAAGGTTATAAAGGTTCTTCAAAATATAATTTCTACCCCTAACTTAATATCGTCTAAAATTACAACTACCTCCCCACTAGCCATTTATTTTGAAAATAAACTTTAAGACTTTACGAAAAGCGTCAATTATACTTTAAAAAAGACGGGGTGTTACAGGAACGAGGGCAGACAACACGTAAAATCCTACGGGCCGTGGATGGAGGTGTGGGTTTTGGGCAATCAAACGCGGCGGGTATAACATAACTTTATGCCTTAGACCCTTCAAGGACCCATGTGAATGAGCATAATATGATGATTAGACGTATACCTCAGTCACACTGACTTGTGACGATCACTAGCGCAGAAAAGAAGTGGCACCTCTACGGTATCCACACGAACCGATCTGCACTGGACTCCCTCTTCGCCGGTGCTAGCCTACTAGAGGAAGACAAACGATTTCTATCTCACAAAATAGGCTGGACTTGGACAGCTCCTCTCAAACCCTAGGTATTATGTATGTGATACGAATACCGCTAAAAAGCATCAACCGGCCCTATCCACGCAGAAGGTTATTTATAGGGATGAGATTGTACGACTTGGCCTTTAATCCTAACAATAAGGGTTAGTTTAATTCAAGTCTAAAATCTATAGTTTCTCTTTAGTCCCACTAATGAGCATTTATTTATAGGGATGAGATTGTGCGTGACCATGTAGGTTCCTAATTACTTTGTAAATAACAATTACAAACATTGAGCGGTATCTAGCAATACATCAATGCTACTCAGGTAATAGGAATGTTAGTGATCTCACAACTTTCTATGACTAATGTTACTTTATCGTATAATCCTTTTGTCCATATATCCAGATTAGATATAAGGGATTGAGTGTCACCATGTATGTCCAATCTACACTTTCCAGATTTCCTGAGTAGACTTAGACATAAAAATGAAATCAATATCACATATTGATTCATTTGAACACGACCATGCATTTTCCTAAGTCACACTCATCGAGTGGCCATGGTTATTTACTACTGTTATGTAGGAGGGACAAATCATATCCATATCACTCACACCTCTCAGCATGTTTCATAAAATGTCCAATTCTCGACTTTATAGTCACCTTGTTACACCGTGATGTTTGACGATATTAAAAATGTTGGGAGTCGTATTCAAAAAGTCATATATATGGTTGAATTATTAATTCTTAATACATTACTGCTTGCATCTTGATTTAGCAAACACGTGAGTATGCAAATGCTATTTATTATTAGCCAAATAAATATGCATTATAAATTCCATTGTTTCATATATAAGGAAATTTAAAATGCAGACGAGTTCGGGCATGCGCGAGATTGATTGTCAGTTATTTATGGAATATAAGTAAGGTTCACAGTCTAGATGATTTTGGACAAACCATCGGAACGACTGTAGTGTAACATTATAGTGACACATATCGGTCAAGGAAACGATGTAGTTTCAACTTGTTACACCAGCATACTTTGTGTATGTTGAAATGACCGCCATATGAAATATAATTATCTCGGACTGACCGAAGTGAGATAATACAATATTTCATTGTTATTGGTAATATTGGAAATTCTTAACCTATGTTGTTTAAGTGGACACAAATCTTGACTAATCGTTATTTTGATATATTGAGTGAGATTCAAATGCGAATCAACAATTCTGGTATATTTGATAGTGATTGTTAAGATTGGTGAAAGTTAATCGAATCACAGAATTCATGTCTCATATGAGAATGATGTACCCTCCTAGGAGCTCACTGGGTTTCGTTATGTCAAATCTGGCCAGCTGATTATTTGTAACCAGACATAACAAATAAGGGCTGAGCGGTTTAGATCATGGAATACATAAGATGTTAATGAGATCATAATTGTAAGTAAGAGTAGATCGACACTAACGGGCATCTATAATCTTAACGTGGGGAGTTATCTAATATTAATGATATGAGCTCATACATAATGATGAGATTAAATGCCATAGTGCAATTATAGTTTTATGGTGGAGTAAACTATAATTAATAATTAGTCTTGAATGAATTATGTGTTCAGATATATTACTGGGAGCTGGTCATTTATTTTCTCTAGAGGTCCCGGACGTCGTCCAACATAAGTGGGATCATGTGCTCACAAGTGTTTGAGTCTCAAGTATGTGGAATGTAAATTGAGATTATGTTTGGTATTTTATAGTTTATGGGTATTACTATAAATCATATTATTAGGAATTAATTGCAAGCCACACTAAAATTTGTAGGGAGGGACTTGCTATGCAAAATTTTCCTACAAGGGACTTCTATGCAATTATGTGTTTTCTAATATTACGGTTAGTAATAAGTCTCTATAGATAGTCCATCATAATTCATAAGTAAAGATGATGGTTCGTACATGTTCTCCACACAAGAGAGAAAATTCCAGATGTGCGTTCATGAGGCTTTCATGTTCTAATCACATTCGAACTTGAATCGAAGCTTGGATGGAAGGCTTTCGGACACACCAGATTCGTCTTTTGAGTGTTTTGGGCAGGATAAAGATCTCTGATTATTTTCGGTAAAACACGCAAGTTGTAAATCTCGGAAAAATAAGGGTCAGGAAGAAACGACACGTCGATCGGAGTTAAACAACTCCAAATATCGCTGGTCAAATTTTTTGGTCCATAGTTGATTTTCAGCAGAATCTGAATTCGGTTTCCGGAGCATAAAAGGACCTACATATGTCGTATAAAGACGATTCATATATGAAAGTTGAGTATCTCGATAAGACGAATGCAATGGCTCAGGTCCTGTTGTCAGATTCAGAACAGAGATTTGTCAGTAGCTGGTCAAAGCTTCGGGATTGACATCGTACTAGTCCAGATGGACTGTAGTAAGTTTTTATTCCGCAAGCTAACTTACCACAATAATTTTTTGAATATCTATAATTAATACTCTGCATAAATCACATGGACCAGGACAAATCTCGTCGAATATTTCCTTTTCGTGATATCAGAGCCAACGTTGATTTTATGCTTAGATGAATCAAACCATGTTGTCCGATTAAAATACGGTAATTATGTTAATGTTAATGTATTTCATTGTGCTAACGCTATTTTACATATTCACTGTTATTATGGCCATATTAAAATTTACTTTTATGTTTGTGGTTGTAATTTTATTGTCGTGTTTTTTGCTCTATTTTGGGTTATAATTAATTGTAAAGTCTCTGGTTTGTGGAGAATAGTAAATTAATTAGTAGGTTGTTTTTCAATTTTATGTAGTCTAGATCCATGTAGTAGGATACGATTATGTAATAGAAATTCAAAGAACATGTGGACCCAAAAAGATCGTACAAAGATGATGAAGCATTCAAAGATTGGAAGCAGCTATCAAGACAATGAAGGCATAGCCTGAATAACAGTTTATGTGTTGTTTCTGTTATAGTGGGTGTATGTTCGAATATGTTGTGTTGATTAGTTTATTATCTTTTAATAGTCACTAATCAAGATATCACAGAAAATATGAATATTAAAACGGATGTATGCATGTCGATATCAATCTAATTGTATTTGAATCTAATTTTATTAATAAAAATTATTCGCTCACTTGGGATTAAAATTGGTCACAAAATATTTTTTTATTTTAACAAGATGTTATTTGGTGAATTTTGGTAAAGTCAAATAAGAAGTATATTGTTTAAGATCAATAAAATAGGTATTTCAAACAAAAACATTAATTGCACAAAGGGTTTTCTTTGGCAAATTAATGAAGCCAGAGGCCTCCATCACTGATTTAAAAACAATGTAATTGATATGAGTGCCCCATCGGTACCATAGCTGGTTGCGGATTGTTTGGCGAATCTCCTTACAAGGATAGTTGTTGATTCTAGTTTGTTGGGCAAGTCTCCCCATCATAACTGCTCTTTCAAACTAAAAGATTCGATTCAGTACGAAATCATGGTTGAATCACTTAACAATAAAGTTGGTAATATCCTCCCATCGAGTTCTTATTACTAATTCTGTTGGGCCTAAGAACCGGCTATTTAGTTTTATTGGGCTGTAAATTTCCAGTAAATAAATCTAAAGTGACATTGTTTGTTTGATTTATTTCCAAGTCGAGTGGCCTATCGTCACAGGCAATTGAAATGGAAATCGATTTGCCCATGAATTCTAATATGAGTTGAACTCAAAGGTTAAGCGTACTCAGGGACATAAATATTTATTACATATCGGGTTTGTCAGATAAATAAATATGGTAGGTTTTGAAACCCAGATGTGTTTCTCAAATAATATAAATTAACAAGAATTACAATAGTCGGAAGTGAATTTAGTTGTCTTAGATGCGTAGGAATAAAATTGCGTGTTAACCAAGTTTTGCAATTGAAAGCCTAGTGATGAGGCGGGTGGCCTAAAAAACTGAGCCTGTCGAACGTGGAAAAAGGTTGAGGAGTTGTCGCCGGTAACATCTTAGCATATGTCAAATGTAGCGCAACATCAGCATCAACCGGTATCACACGATATGGTCCAAACATGTAAAGATGTTTGGGCATCAAGTTCGGGTTGCAATGTAAGTGGCAATAAGGGTGTTAACGAGCACATATATGAGATATATGCCCAACACGCGATCATGTTCTAAGGATACATCTTCAGATTGAACATGTGATGAAGGGATCTCAGATCGATAGTGAAAACTACGTCGATGAGATAATGAGGTCGGATAAACAATTTTGAATGAATGCAACATTGATAAGTTGATTTATTCATTAAAATGCTAATTGAATTATTTGTGGGTGAAAGACTCGTCAAGAGTACAACTAGTATATTGGTGGATGAAAATTGGTTCTACTTCTAAACCATCTGATAGTAGGAAGTATAAATATATTCATAGATCCAATTAAGGTCATTGTTTTTATTCCTCGTACGTAATGCTAATAAAAGCCGAAAGGCAAGAATTTTATTTGCTAGCAGAAAAGACATTAGGAAGAAAAAACTTTTTTATTTTAAGCGAAGGAAGAAACAACTCACTTGTGTCTTCTGCACTATTCGTCAAATCATGTGTACTTACTCGTTCAACCGATCCTAGTTTGTACATACAAGAGAAACTAAGCATGTTTGAAATTCCTTATGAGGATTCAGAACAAGTAGACGATAGAAGTGCAGAGATAGACATTGTGCAAGAGATGCTATGAGATGCTATGAGAGTAGCGATTTTTACAGTGGTAGAATACTATGGTATAACTTTAGTATTGAGAGATTGTCTTATGTGCTAAATTTCAGGTAAGGTCTGTTTAGCACAATGGTGACGATTTTATATTAGAGTACCATAATATCTCCAAATAAAAAGATTTGTTGAATAACATCATTCATAGAAGAAATATATTTTGTGTATATATTATCGAATCAATGATGCGTTATTCAACTATTCTTAGAGACTGTATGATACTCTTGAATTTACTGTAGTCTAAATTGGTCATGACTACATCCATGGAATTGTATAAAAGGGAAAAATCTTCTCTATACACTTTCAGGTATGGAGAAGTTATTCCGATAAGTTAGAAGCTAAATTAGAAGTATGTCTCTTGGTTGAATGTTTTAAGGATAAGAATGTTACTTATTTTATGATCTTAAGGATTAGAAGATCATTGTCGGCACAATACCTGATTCTTGCAAATTGAATCATATGAATAAGAAACGTTAAAGTAGAGTTATTTAAAAGGATGTTAAGGGAGAGGTTCAAGTTGTTAGTTCTAACATAACTTAAACGCAAGAAGTAATAATTTAGGTTGTTTTGAATACAAAATAAACGAGAGATATTTGTTGTACTGGGAGAGATATATGACAACCATATGTTGGGACTCTTGGGATAAGTTGAATCTATGATAAGTTTTAACTCAGTCCTAATACTATGTAGAGATAATGAATGATGACGATGCAGAGCCATGGCATTAGTCTGTAGCATCTGAAACAACATTCATGTAATCTAACAACCTTTGGGAGATTGTACATTTTCATCGGTTGTAAATAGACTTACAAGAGAAAGAGAAGAGTAGACAAAAAGATGAAAATCTGAAAAGCTAGGCTGATTATGACGGTATCTATATATAAGTCTATTCAGATTCTCGTTCATGCTTGTTTCTCATTTTAGTAATGAGATATGGAAGATGTATGTGAAGATAGCTTTCTCATTAGAATTCTTGAAGTGCATCTACATAAAGGAACCAAGAGAGTTAGTAATTCAAGGTAGTGTAAAATACGAGCTTAAGATGTCAATTGACATGGTTAAGCTAGTATTCACTTCTTGCAACATTCGTTATGACCATGCAATCAAATATCACATGTTGATTAGTGTCTAAGCGAATCTCGTGTGTCTAAGAGATGAAAACAAAATTTGTATTATTTCTTGTACTCCATGTTGAGGATGTCTTGCTCATTGGAAACAATATTGATATACATCATCAGTAAATGTGTGATTATCTAGTAGAAGTGATATGTGAGATTTAAGAGAAATCATTTAGATTCTTGGAATTGAGCTCACGCGAGATCGGGAGAATACAATTATGGTTGTTTCTAAAATCCTATATCAGTAAAGTTCTTTCATATTTCAAGTATGCAAAGAATCCAAGAGAAGGCTATTTCTTATAGCGTGTGGAGTTTCTCTGTCAGTGTATCAGTGTTAAGGACACGTGATTTTATGGAGAGGGAAAAGGTTGTTCCTCGTGCTTTAGCTGAGGGAGCCTCGTGTATACTATAGGTGTATGGTTTTCAAGGGTGTTAAAATATGTGTATTGTTTTCAAATGTAGCGTTATTTCTTGATCTCCAAATATTCCAACAGCAGATGATGCACTTAATGAAAAATCTTCCTGAACTTCCATATTTAATACCATCTCCACCAAATTGCACAACCAAACTTGAAAATTTGCTACCTTAGAACAACCTCCTGGATCAAGAAGTCCAAAAATGAACCAGACATGTAAAGTCCATTTACAGTAAATATACAATATTCTAAGTCCTCCTCAGAAATTCCACATATGAGACAAGATCTTGAAACACTGCATCTTCTAGTCACAAGATTAGTCTAAGTAGCAACAGATCCTTGACTCAACTTCCACCAAAAATGCAAAATTTTTGGAGGAAGGGGAGCAACCCAAAAATAATCACAGTATTCCTTTAAAGAAAAATTAATAAATGGAGGCTATATTAGAAATATTACCCTGTTTTCTATTCTTCTCTTCAACCAAGCTCTTTGCTGCTCTTGTGCCAGGTTGGGCTGTAAATTTACAATTTCTTTCAAAAGGCCACACCATAGTATCTTCTCTTCCAAACCAAGAAATATGAGTAGCTAAAATAGTTGTGGCTTCCTTTTCATCAAAAAGGTTCTTAACTAGAGAACCTTCTTGTACTATTTTTGATTAAATCTTCCACCTTCATATCGAGAGAAATTACGTCATTTGGGGTAATCTTTTTCTCCTACAAAGTAGGAACCCAGTTATCTCTCAGTTTTTTAAAACTTTTTCCATTTCCCACCAACCAACATACATTCTTACTAATAATATTTATTCCATCCAACAAGCTATTCCAATCCCAATAAGGGTTATGACCCTTAGCAGCTTTAAAGAAACTCTCTTTTGGAAAGTTTTTTGCTCTAAGGATTTTGGCAACCAAAGAGTGAGGCTTTTTGAAGATTCTCCAACACTGTTTAGCTAAAGGAGATAATTTGAAGCTTTCAATATGCCTAAATCCTATTCCCCCTTAAAATTTTCTCTTGGACATAGTCTCCCATTTTAACCAGTGAACCTTCTTCTCCTTGCAGCCAGCTCCCCGCCAAAACTTTCTAATAACTAGAGCAATTTTTTAACACGTTTTTTAGGAAACTTTACACATGTCATTGCATAACTAGAAATTTCATAAGCAATTGATTTTAGGACAACTTCTCTTCGAGCAGTGGAAAAAATTCTCTTTCTCCAACCTTGCAAAATTTCAGAGATTTTTCTAAGATATAAAGGAGTTATAAACTTTGATTTACCCCCAGAAAGCAGGTAGACCCAAATACTTCATCAGTCTATCCAAGGCTGGGATATTGCATAAATCTGTCACCTCTTTACCAGTATTGTCTTCACAATTTGGAGAAAAAAGAATCCCAGATTTTTTGAGAATGATTTACATGCCAGGAATTCTCCAAAGTCTTCCAAAATCTTTAGAAAACAGGCCACCTCTTCTTGCTTAGCTTGAAGGAAAATTAGTGCATCATCTGGAAAAAATAAGTGATTTAGCCACACTTTCCTCTTAGAGATTGACACCCCTTTAAGTAAACTCCATTCTTGAGCCTTCTTCAGCTTTAAAGATAGGTCTTCCATGACTATCAAAAACAAGTAAGGGGGAGGGGGTCACCCTGTCTCAAACCCCTATTTGGCTTGAACCTTTCACCCTCATTTCCATTGAATTTGAAGAAAAAGACATAGCTGACACACACTGAATAATGAGCTCCACGCATATATGATCAAAACAAACCTTTTCAAATGATTTCTAAAAAGTCCCACTTCAAACTTTAATGCTAAGCATCCTTTATTCCCTTGTTTCTTCTGAGATATGTATTGAAAAAACTATTTAGCAATGATAATATTATCATGAATCGTTCTTTCAGGTACAGATGCAGATTGGTCAGGAGATGTCAGCTTTTGAAGCACTCTTTTTAATCTGTTAGCCAAGATTTTTACAATAACTTTATAAACAAAGAGGCATGACGCAATAGGCCTATATTGAGTTGCTTGTTCTGGGTGAAGAACTTTGGTAATTAAAGAAAGCACTTGTTGATGCTTTTCACCATGGTTTCGGAGTTAAAAAAGTCATGCATCCCCTTGAAAACTTCTTCTTCTATAGTCTCCTAGTAGTTTTGAAAGAACAACACTGTATAGCCATCAAAACTTGGAGCCTTTCTAGGATCAAAGCAAAATACAGCTTGTTTAATCTCTTCTTCTTTAGGAATCTATGTCATTATCTTCAAAAGTGACTTTATGGGGCACAATTTAACTACAAGTATCCCAATTTTTCGTTTGCTTTCTGAAGTGTAGAAGTTTATATACAACTCTGTAAACATATTGGCAATCTTAGCTTAATTGTCAACCCACTCTCCATTTTCCCTCAAGATTTTGTTGACATTGTTCTGATGCCTTCTCTGAATAGTTGATAGATTGAAATATCTAGTGTTTCTATCTCCTGCTTTCAAATAACTAATTCTGGAATTGTTCTTTCAGAAAATCTCTTCTTTACACCAAGGTTCCTTAAACTCCATCTTGATTTCTTCTTGGGCTTTCCAATTTTGGGGGGAGGAATGTTCATTTTGAATCTCAATAAGATGCTACCCAAGAAGTTTAATCCTTCTCTTGTTGTATTGTTTGTCTGCAGGTTGCAATATATTAATCTCCTTCTACAAAAGCTAGCTTCTGCCTTCGGATGCAATCTCCCAAATTTTCTTCACTACTTATGTGCAACTTTCCGTAGAAATCCAATTTTCATCAAATTTAATTTGAGCTCCCTTTTTTCCTCTCTACTAGAATATGATTTATCCCCAATGGAGAGTGATCAGAAGAAATAATCCCTTTAAACAAAGAAGCTCTAGGGTTTTGATAACCCCGCTCATATGAAAAGAATGCTCTATCGATCGATTCTCTGACTTCACTATTCTCTCTTCTGTTTGTCCAGGAATAACTCATACCCTGGCAAGCCAATTCCAAGAGACTGCAGTCAGATATAAAGGTGAAAAATCTCCCCATTCTCCATCTGTGACAGTTTGAACCTCCACTCTTATCTTCATCATTAACAAACTCATTGCAATCTTCAACTAGAATCCAAGGATCAGTGAAGCTGCTAGACATATGACACAAATCTTTCCAGAATCTACCCGTTTTTTTAGAATAAGGGGGCGTAAACAAATACCCATATTTCTAAAGAGTAATGACTAACCTCAATCCTAGCCACAATGACATTCTATAAGGTCCAAAAGAAATTAACATTTATGTTCTCCACCCACCAAAGAGCAATACCCCCTCCTTTCCCTTCAGGCTCAACCAAATGTCCATTTGAAAAACTCAACCTTCTTTTCATGTTATTAATTACTGGCCTTTTATTTTTGTTTCATAAATAAAGATCAACATGCGGAGATTGGTTGTGATCAACCCTCGTAATCTATGGAATGTCAGGTTTCCCTCCACCCTTGACAATTCCAGCTGAGTTTTGACATTGCTCTTGTGGCTGCTTCTAGCCAACCACCACAGACTTTTCAAGAGCGATTTCTTCATCATTCTTCAAGTTACCAGCAACCAAAAATGAGCCACTGTTTGTAGGTATGAGAGTCTTATACCTTAATGGCTTGTCTTTTCTGCTCCTCCTTCTGCAAACTTTGATTTTGTTCCTCAACTCTTGCCCATACATATGAATAAAGATTCTTCTGGTCAAATGGAATCTCACTTATAAGTTCGTCTAGTTCTTGTTTGTCTCCGAATTATTTCGTGAGTCCCACTTCTGTAACTCCATCTTCCAGACCTTTGAATAATTGAAAATTACACTCCTGAATCCTTGTTGCTTATCTAGCATAGACCACATCTTTCAATAATTGGGGTTTCATTCTATCCGCTTCTCTCTCAATTTCTTTTTCATAGTCTTTGATAATCCTCCATTTATTTCCTTCCACTTCAGCTCTATACATCGATGCTCATCTTTTCAGATGAACAAAGCGATGAATACGTTTGAGAGAGTGACATTGAAATACGGGTTATTCGTTACGGGTTCTGTAGCACTCAAGTCCTCAATTACCATATTTCCGGTAACCATCCTCTTTATTTTCACCTTTATCACTTTGGGATCCCTAACCGTCCATATTTTCAGGTAAGTTAAACAATTGATTATTTGGTCCACCCGAATTTTAAACCTTCAGAAATGGTTGGGCCGAACCCTTTCTATTTTCTCTAGTCCAACTTTTTTTTGGCTATCAAGCTCTTCTACAGTATATACATGGGTTGGGACTTCTTTTGTTTCCTCTTGGTCCAGCTCACTTTCTCCTCATATAAAACCCTAAGGCCTTAAACCATTACGTCGCCTCTATACCGTCCATCAGGTACACACGTGTACTTCAGGGATCAGGACAGAATATTCCTCCTGAATCTCATCTGTATACCTCCAAATATTTGTAACCACGTCATTTTCCTCATCTTGATCTGATCCGTAACTTCTTCCACCTCCCTTTGCGTGAATCTCACGAATCTCTTCCTCTGAAACTTTGATCGGCGCCGGGGAATTTTCTTATTCCTCCTTCTCTCTATCCCCGATAGCTTTCCTTATCTTTTTCGACATTTCTTCTTTCTTTCGATTTTGAATTCTCTCTATTTCTTCCCTGTTCTTCCTATTAGCTTCAGATAGGAGGCGATGATTAACATTGAGATCACTGTTGTATTCCGGTGTCATACCCTCCTTCCACCTAATGTACCGGCACTGAACATCACGATGACCAAGCCTCCCACACCTGAAACAAAAATCTCCCACTCTCTCAAATTTGAAACTGTCAATGTGTTCTCCTCCTCCTTGCTCTCTAGATTAAAACCTATTGGGTAACGGCTAATCAACATTCACTGAAACCTACCCTAAAGTACGGCCTGAAAACATCCACTTCTTTCTCCAAACCTTATACACTCAACACATACCCAATAAGCGCACCAATTCTTTCTGCATTTAAGACGGATCTCTTTTGCATCAAGAGGCCTCTTAGCTGTACCAAAAAGGGGATCTTGGAAAAATCCAAAGATTTAACGTACTTGTCAATCCCCAACACTAAAAACATCCCCGTAAGTACGGCCTGAAACCAACCACTCTTTTTCCCACACCTTCAATACTCAACACATCCCCAATAAGCGCACAAATTCTTTTTTGCATTGAAGATAGATCTTGTTAATCCCTTTGAATTAAGGAAAAACATGATCTGAGGGGCAGTTTGATAATTGTATCTCCTGGATTTAAATTATGCCTTATTGTGTGATGAAAGACAAATTCATTTTTGTCAAAATTATGTTTTAATCTTTATATTTTCTTAAGATCTTTTTGCAAGAAAATTGCTTAATTGTCTTAATGCAGGATTACCATACAGATCCACGGTTTATCTAATTTATGCTTATACTATGTATATGCTTTATTGTAAGATAGATTTTGTCCTAAGCTTATTTTGCAGGAAATATCCATAGTTCAAGGATTTGAAAAGCCTTTCAAAGCCTTGAAAACTGTCAGAGTCTTTAGCCTAAGTTCCTGAATGCAGAAATGCCAAACATTTTACTAAACCCTAGATAAATATATGGGATTTGATTAGGACTTGTCTCAAGCTTGTACTTGTAGATTGTGATCAAATTCAGTGCAAAAATCTAGATTTAATCCGTTTGAATAGAGTTGTTGAGAGGCTAAGATCAGTTGAGGATTCTTAGGGATTCTTATTCCAACAACCTTAATGAATGTTGCAGCAAGTCCTTACATCCAAAGGGAACTGAAACTGAAAGACACACGAAGAGGGATTAGCAGAAATATTCACCCACTGAAACACAATTTGATTGAGAGAGAATCAAGGAAGGAGATCAGTTCAGATTACTCAATCCACTCCAGATTCAGAAGAACAGTTCTAAGCTTTCATAGCTTCACTGTCTTCTGAGTGTTCTTCTTCTTGTGCTTAAAATGTTTATTCATTAGAAATCTTTCTAAATCTTCTATTCTGTTTTAGTTGAGTTGTTCAAGCGGAAAAATTGAGGGTCTTATTGTATCAAGTATTTGAAGTTGTACTAGATAGGTTAGACGAGAACCACATGCTGATATAAGAGTAAGAAAATTTTCTTAGGGCTGATCCCCAGGGCTCAACTAGAGATAAATAATAAGTTATTGAAATACTAGAGGGATTAGATCCCTCGGGAGGAGAGTAGGCCTTTTGGAGGCCGAACTGCGAAACAAATACTTGTGTTCATTTCATTTGAGTACTTTATGTGCTTACAAAACTGTTTCAACAAAGGATAAGTTCAAGGCTTTTCAAAGCCTTGAAAACTTTGAGAGGCTTATAAAACTGTCTGTTCCAGTTCAAAGATTTGAAATTGGTTTCAGAGCTTCGAAAATCTCCAAAACCTTCCTGTTTATTTTTAAAATCCCTATTTTAGCACAAGTTTCCATACTCTATTCAAACCCCCCCCCCCTTCTAGAGTATATTTGATCCAGTTTGGTTACCTACTTACGCACTTTAATTGGTATCAGAGCGTGTATCACTATATAGATTTAACAATCTTGTGATCATTAGTAATGTAGGTGAAGGTGGTTTCTCACAGGAAAGAGCAGCAAACAGACCTCCCCTAGTTTTTGGGGATAACTTTGTTCACTCGAGATCTCTGATGAAGATGTTCATCATAGATCAACACATGGAAATGTGGTCTATCATTCAGAATGGACCTCATACTTTCTATACAGAAGATAGAGGATTAAAACTCCTAAAACTGAAGATTCTCTTTCTGCTATTGAATCAGAAAAGGTTTATAAGAATTATGGATAAACGAATATAATATATTGTGTTTTGAATGAAGACGAGTTTAACAGGATCTATATGTGCAAGAGTGCAATGAAATCTGGGACAAATTGGTGGTGACATTTGAAGGAACCAGCCAAGTCAAGCAGAAAAAGATAAACATTTTCCTGCGGCAATATGAGCTATTCAATATGAATGCAGATGAGTTAATCAAAGATATGTTCAAAAGGTCCACGGACATAATCAATAATCTGGAGTCTTTGGGAAAGTCATTCTCAAATGAAGAGAAAGTTGGGAAGATACTGGTAAGTCTTCCTAAAGTCAAATGGGAGCCAAAGACAACATCAATTGAAGAGGCTCAAGATATATACACTCTTCAACTGGATGATTTGCAAGGAAATCTCATCACTCATGAAATTTCCATGAATGAAGTAGATGGAGAACTCTCTGAAAGTTTCAAGAATCTAGCACTCAAAGCTAAAGTGTGTGAGCAGATTCGAAGCTTTGAAAAAGAGGAAGATGATGAAGATCCTTTTGCATTGATTTCCAAAGCCTTGACCAGAATCCTCAAAATGAATAAGCACTTTGGAAACAAGGACTATAACAAAGAAAGATCTAGATCATCAAGCAACAAGGACTACAAAG
Organism: Linanthus parryae; assembly: GCA_023055425.1. Classification (NCBI taxonomy): domain Eukaryota; kingdom Viridiplantae; phylum Streptophyta; class Magnoliopsida; order Ericales; family Polemoniaceae; genus Linanthus; species Linanthus parryae. Next base: position 85,026,581 of record JALGPY010000008.1, on the reverse strand, counting down.
GAAAGTCCTACTCCTATTCAAATAAATCTTAAGGACTAAACTGTTTTGAATGTGATGATACAGACCATTTAGTCAGCGATTGTTTGTAACACCCCCGAATTGGCCAAGCAGAAAACTCGGGAGGATGTCACTCCGTACATGAGATGAAACTCGGATACAAGGACATTTAAAAGTGGATTCAAGGAACAATCATAACATTTTAAAGTATTACATATTACAATTCAAATTGTTGTGCCACAGACACGGGCATAAACCAACTATGAAGTAAGCAAATAAAAAAGGGGTCTATTTACTAAAAATAAAGTACTAAACGTCTTAAGTGATGATTCCGGTTCCCTTGCTAAGCCCAACCTCCATCAACTAGACTTGTGGTGAAGAAAACAAAAGGGAACACCACAGTTTCCAAAATCAGCGATAAATACTGAGCAAATAAACACCCAAGCATGTAAAATGATGATGAGGCATAGTTTATAAAAATTAAACACTTGTATGAAATGATTTAACTTTGCACATCGAAAATAAAGTTTGACACATATAAGAAACTAAGGGAGATTCCAATTTCATTGTATTTTTCCAAAACATGTTCATTATCCAAATAAGGGATTCCAAAACCACATATTATTTCATTTCCCGCTTATAGAATTAAATATAAAACCAAATTGTTAATTGGTTGATATGGGGGAAGAACCAAACATATCGCAAGCATCCATTAAGTGTTGACACCGCCTTAAGACTCTTGCGGCCAGAAGAGTGAGTACAATGAGCTATCCGGGGCAGTGCAACCGGATTTAAAATTAACTAGCCGAGTGACCTAAGTCACACGAGCAAGACAATAGTAACGATGAATGAATCCCCGTACAACTCTTCCACTTTACTTTATTATCAATTTATAGATTATTGTGAGAATTTTTAAAACAATTGTTCAAATAGCACATAATGTATATAACACATAAACTCATTTTGAGACAAGAATTAAAAAATCATTTGACACAAAGGGCGATAGGCACGCTAGACTTGGCATGTTTACTCACCTCAAACATAAGTAGCTACCGTGACTCAGTCGTAATATTCAATGTATCCATCGTCCGAGAATTAGTCGCCCTCAAGTTACCAATGTTCTAATTAAAATAAAATTTCACAAAAGATGAATCGTGTGACTCTACATGTCACCCAATAATCTCGGTCACGTCCCTAGCATCTAATTTTAGATCCACCAAGAAGGTTGGTTAAGCCCTAACAACCAAATTCTCAAAAGTTGGTTCATTTTAGGACACTAGAACGCTATTTTATTTTTCATAAAAATATTAGTTAAATAAACTAATAATATATTTAAGATTACATATTTCTCTACAATCCTCTAACAATAATCTACCGGTTGGCTAAATGATCAAACGAGACTCAATACTCTAAAAGTTTTGCTAAACAACACAATCGGTGAAGTGTTTATTGCTATATAAGACTTTAGAGACAAAGCAGATTATTATTGTGAAAGCTAACACTTTACTGTGAAACAGTTAGTTCCAAAAGTGACAGTGCAGTTAAAATTTGTGAAAATCTAATATTTTAACCAAATTCGAATAAAATTAAGAATTTCATTTGATTCCACCAAAAGGCGACTAACCATCCTATCGCACACACCCAATTTGAACAATATGGAAGTATTCTAATCACCTATTGAAAACGGATGAATTTTTAATCCAATAATAGTTGGGGTTCATGAATAATATGTTCAAGACGAAGAAAGAATCACATGAATCGAACAACACATGATACAAAATTGAAATAGTATTGCGTAGAGGATACGAAATTGATGTTTTAAGGCTTACTGTTAAAGCGAAACGAATCCGAGAAATCAAAATCAAAGGGATGGCGGAGATGGTGATGGTGATCGGCGAAGCTAGCAAAAAAGAAACCCACAAATTAATAGTTTGATCCCACTGATTTTTGCACAACCAGTGAAGTAAAGAAAAGAAAGAAAACAAAACAGGGGGAGATCACCTGCGATAGACGGAAAAAGATAGAGAGAACTTGGTAGTGGTGGTGGTGTTCATACCTTGTTCGCTGCTACTGATGCTGCTTTTGTTCAGGCTGCGAGAGGAGTAGCGAGCAGAGAGAGGTGGTTATCGATGTTGGGAAGTTCGAAAGTGGGTTTGATAATGCTGAATCCCGCTCTTGTTGCAGCTGTCGGGTCTGACATAGACAAGAGGGAGATCGGGTTGAGGTTTGGTTATGTTGGCGGCGTTGGTGTGATGAGGTGGTGTTGGCTTTCACAGTGTACGGGAGAGAGAGAGAGAGAAAGAAAGAGAGAGAGAGAGAGAGAGAGAGAGAGAGAGAGAGAGAGAGAGAGAGAGAGTAACGATGGTGATGGTGGAGAAGGAAGAACGACAGAGATATTGGGGTGAAGGGGAAGATACGTCATTGAATTCGATTGCCAGTGAGGTTTTCTCAATTAGGGACTTGAATTAGGGGCTTTGATGAGGGAAAATCACGTCTATCGTGATTTGGGTGTAGAAGTTTACACCTAACTTAGCTAAAAGACACTTTCACGTCCCTAGTTTAGCTGAAGGACACTTTTACACCCCCAGTTTAACTGAAAGACACTTTTATACCCCTAGGTTATGTAAAAGGCACTTTTATATTTAGGGAAAAGTCGCAAACAAACCCAAGGACATAACTATAATTATAATTAATCCCAAAAGTTATACTAAAGTCACAAAATACCCGTAGTCACAAAACGGGATATTACATCCTTCCCCCCTCAAAGAGAGCTTCGTCCTCGAAGCTTAAACCAATTCCTCGACAACCAAGAAGGTATGAGACATGCAATATACTATAAGGAGTACTGGTAATGACGTACGAAAAATCGAAGGGTTACATCCGCTCCCCCTTAGAGGAGTGACATTGCAATAACCCCCTTATCCGGCTCGGACAAGACCGGGAGGGCGATGTTAAAAGTAATGGCGGAAATCAAAAGCATAATCTTCCACAACACATTTCAATAACAATAAATATCATATTTAATCTTTAAGTCTGATACATTAAATATCTACTGCTACAAAATAATTAACTAACACTACAAAATAATTAACTAACACTACTAGATACTAACGCGTCTATCTAAAATGACTAATATATTTAAGAAAATTTCTACACAATATTATAGTATTAAAACCTAGCGAAATGTCAAATTTTACAAGTGTTAGATATTCAAATTATAAACTAAGTGATTAGGAAATTTTATTTAAGTTTTTAATAAAAACATTTCTTATTTAAATTTTATCGAACGATTGAAATATTATTTCGAAACCTGAATTATTTTTCCGCAATGAGGATAAAAACTTGTATTTTTAGAAATTTTTTCCAATTCGGAAACAATATTTTTATTTTTAGCGAAAAGTGTGAAGTTTAAGTAACGACATATGAAACCCCTAAGTTGTGTTAAAATTCGTCACGTACCCCCTTCTATTACTAAAACAGTTTTGACAAAACACACTAACAACCTTTCTAGTTTCTTAAAGTACAAACAACCCCACCTTTTTTTATGTAATTAAAGTTTCTCTATATTACACTTTGACCCCCTTTTAAAAAACTTCAAGTTCATCCATCTAGATTAGGATTCAAGCTTGCAAGATTCAATTTTGATTATCTAGAACAACTAATTGAGAGTTTTAGGACACACGTAGGCCAAAAATGGTCGGAATTCGTCAAGAAATGAGTCGGGTCGGAGCTTGACGTCGGAGTCGCCGGAGCTGAGCTTTGTGGCCGGCTTTAATGGCTTCTCTAGCTTGGTCTGAGCTCTCCAATGGATTGGTCGGGGTCCTAGGAGCCTTCTGGAAGCAAGGTAGAGAGTGGTTGTTGTTGCGGCACTTGGCCGGAGTTTTTGGCCAGCTTCAATAGTGGTCGACGGTGGAGACAGTGGATCTGATCGCCCGTGGTTATGCTGCTGTATGTCCTCTGTTTTGGGCAGAGGAGGTCAAGAGGGGAAGCAGAGAGAGATGGGGTAAAGAAATAGAGCTCTGGATTTGCCTCTCGGCTGGCTTCTCGGTGGTGGTTCCCGTCGGGAAGATGGCAGTTGTTGGTAGTGGCCTTCGGCCGCTGCCACCGCCTGCTGTTCCTACCGCTGCTGAGTCTCAGAGACAGGGAGAGGGAGAGAAGAGAAGGTCAGAGAGGTAGATATAGAGATATGGTGGTGGGTTTTTCTTTCTCGGGTTTTTGCCGCCGGCATCTACGGTGGATGTGGTGGTGTCAAGAAGGGAAGCAGAGAGAGATGGGGTAAAGAAATAGAGCTCTGGGTTTGCCTCTCGGCTGGCTTCTCGGTGGTGGTTCCCGTCGGGAAGATGGCAGTTGTTGGTAGTGGCCTTCGGCCGCTGCCACCGCCTGCTGTTCCTGCCGCTGCTGAGTCTCAGAGACAGGGAGAGGGAGAGAAGAGAAGGTCAGAGAGGTAGATATAGAGATATGGTGGTGGGTTTTTCTTTCTCGGGTTTTTGCCGCCGGCATCTACGGTGGATGTGGTGGTGGTGGTGACCATTGCCACCTCTTCTTTTGTTGCTGTTGCTGTCCTCTGAGACCAGAGAGAGACAAGGAGGGAGAGAGGACGAGATATGGAGGTGGTGGTAGGTTTCCTCTTGTGTTTCCGAAGGTGGTGGTGATGATGATGGTGGTGGAGGAGATGATGGTGGTTCCCGGTGCTGGGGGTGGCTGGTGAGCTGCTTAAATAGAGAGGGTTTCTTAGAGACAAAGTAGAGATGATGGTGATAGGGGCAGTGATGGCTTTGGAGGCGGTGGTGTGTGCCTTTGCCGTGAAGAAAACGAAGGAGAAGAAGGAGATGAACCTCCTGGAAACATAATTAAAATAAAGTAATATTTCTTTGGCAATAATTGGGTGTGGGGTATGTACCAAATGTTGGAGTGATTGGTATGGCAATCCTACCTAGTCTCGCTGTGGTCGGACACGCGCTATTAACTTAAACTAACTAAAATTGAGAAACGTTTACGTATTAATTCACGAACACTAATCTAATATTCTTCTAAAATTCCATACAAATAAAACTCAATAATTTACCCAAACATTATTTTGAAAATAAAATTCTTATTATGTTTCTAAAATGACTGTTTTACCCCTACTAATTACACGGGGTATTACACACGTCCTCGGAACTCAAAATACCTTTTCAAAAAGGTGGGGATACTTCTTCCGCATCTCATCCTCCTCTTCCCATGTCGCCTCTTATGTGAGGTGATTTGTCCACAAGACCTTTACAAGTTTGACACTCTTGTTGCGGGTGTTCCTTATCTTCGTGTCTAGAATCTTAACGAGATGCTAACCATAATTAAACGAAGTTTCTAAATTGGCTGGCACTAGCCAAGACTCACGGTCTAGGGCGATATATAGGGAGCCTTCATTTTCTTCCAACTTCTTAACGACTGCAAGCTATCTCTTACACATGTGATCTAGGTCAACTAACAACTTATCATGGTACATGTAATCCATATATGGCCCTGTGAAGTTCGTCCCATGGATCACAATACCCCAACTTGATATTTCTAAACAAAGGTCTATCACGAAAAAAATTCAGCACTCAATAGGTGTTAGGGATTGGAATTATATAGTATGGGTCATTATTCTTGGTCTGGATAAGCCCCCCACTCATCTACCATACATTAGCTATAACCATTCAAACACTCGCATCCAAATCACAAGGGTCACGATTTCCATGTAGTGATCCCAAAGAGTCTGGTTGGATGAGGATTTATCCATATACAAGATAAGAAATTATTCCCATTAGTCCCTCACTCCACGAGGTCTATATCAAGTTCCGTAATTTTCGATGGGGTCGGATAAGACGTGGCATGAAGAGTTGGCGTAGACCTTAATTAAATATGATTCATAACTCCAAGTAATCCATATAAGCATAGAACTCGACAAGTATCTAAGAGGTGAATAACCATCCCATTGTCCAAACAATAGTTTAGTGACATGGCTCCAATCATACACATCAAACGACAATGTATGCTAACTACCCAAAAGGTGAGACTATACCATAATAAGTTAGGCTACACCAAAAATTTGTCTGATTGCTGGTATCACGGGAATAGAAAGCATCCCAAAATCACAATCAATAACTCGATTGAAAACCGCCACCGCATCATAATTTTTTTTACACGAGGAACACGTTCTTAAGATCGTCCAAGGATTTACCATCGTTACTCTTAGTCAGATTAGGAATAAACAAATAAATGAACTATATTACTCCTTACACACTAAAGATGATTCAACCCAACAACTTACGTAACACCAAGGACAACCATTAATGAGAAAGTGAAGTGTTCCTCGAATAATAGATAAGTAACAAAGCTCCAAACATATACCTCCAATGTAAACATTTACATCCTAGTGACCCAAAACACCGCATTCGGTAAATCAAATAGTCTAAAAGATAACAAAAAAAAAATTAGCCCCTCATCCTCAAACTTCTATTTCATATGTGTGAGCCCCATTTTTCCTTTACTCTTTTATAGTCATCTACTTCTAATTTTTTTTTCCTGAATTCGAAAAACTCCGCAACATGTATAAGAGACAGCACAATATTGGAGATCAAACTCTAAGAAATTTATTAAGATCTCAAAATAGGTTCTGCAACAATGAAACTTTGAAGCCCAAATCCAAATCAAACATAAATGGTAAAATCCTCAAACCTATAGCCCCGAAAACAAGACTCTAAGTGAGACATTTATGACAAACTGTCGTCGGTAAGAGAAAAATTAAACTCCCCAGATATATCAACGATTTTAGAACTCCAAGTAATACGTCAAGTCTTTAGTATTTCACACCACATTAAAACTCTCAAACTATCTTCATAACAAATTAAGATAGTGAAATCCCCAAAGTAGCTAACTCAACAACAATAGGACTCCATATAAACACCCAAAATTTCCTAATACAAAAATAGTCTGAACTACGACGAACTATTTCTAGTTTTGCATGGGTGTGGTATATTCTCCTACACTATAGCCTATTGTATCAATCATAAAAATATCATGGTGTATAATTAAAAATGAAATACATGTCATATAATGTGCAATTAAGCATGTAATATAACACATTGATCAACATTTAATCATTTACACATGCAATTTCACATAGGCTGAACACATCTTATCTCATTATTCTGTGAAAATTAGAAAAATGATCAATCAGGCAAGAAAAAATTATGAATTCTAGTGCGTAACATCCTCTCTGAGTCTAATTTCATAGTCAAGAAGAATCAACTCAGTATACATTTTAGAAATCAAATTATGCAAAGAATACCACTGCTGCTGTCACAGACCATCAGAATAGAAACTTCAACTTCACAAGGACTTAAACTGACTTTAAATTCTTCAAAATTGACTAGGTTTTCACCAATATACGGTCCTATGTGCACATACGCTTTTATTTCCGAAGGAGGGCTCCTCACCAATCCAATCCCCTGATCCCTTTGGTGCGTGAATGAGTTCTTTAAATGCCTTAGCCCGAGATCTCCTTATTATCTCTCTCAAAAAAGTCTCATTTAGGCACCCAGTTGCATATTACCCGATTCTATGGAGGGTCCAACTTTGTTTTTATTCACATTTGTAGGTGCCCTTCCATTTAGGGTGCTCGACTTTTGAATATGGACCCGGTTTGAATTGCGAAACAAGGAGATTTGAGCATAAGGGCTTTGAATTTTTCATAAATGACCGACCTTCCCTTGGATGGGTGTCTCCCTAATCACCATAAAAATTTGAGTCCCATCGAATATCTGGAAGATAGGTTCAAAGTAAAAATACGACAGCTGGTCACTTGTCCAATTCTGCTACTGTACAAGGAACATTGGGAATATTTATGTAAGTATCGCGAACTCATTTGGAGCTAAAATTTTTATGGTAGATACCTCTACATGTCTAATAACTGTGAAAATTTCAGGAAAAATAATTCTAAGTTTAAACACGTATGATAAAGTAAACTCCAAATGTTGCGCAGATTCTAACACCACCAAAAGTAACATTCACACGTTCTAACTTCATGAACGCTTCCTATGCACTGTTCAACAATAGCGAAATACAATACAACCTCAATTCCAAACCATACTCCAACTCAATAAAACATAACTTATTAAATTCCGAAACGGATCCTCAATACATGACTATTATCATTCATCATGAAAGCAAAATTAACCTAAGCAGATCACCAATAAACCATCTCTAGCCCAAAAGTGACTATTTAAAAATCCTTCAAGAAATCTCAAAGCATTGTTTGGCTTCATGGCCTTATTCAAAACAAAACTTTAAAATGTATCAAGAGTCTCGCAAATCAAATGATCCTAATGTGCCTACTCCTCATAGTCATTCACACTTGCCTCCGACTCCATGTCTTCACTAGGTTCTTCCACGATCTCAACATAACTATACCACTCTTCTTGGGCAAACATCTAAAGATGACCTCTACAAAATATAGACGAGGTACGATAAGAAGAGACATAAAAACTAGTAAAGCAATGTGATCCATCAAGACTAGGTAACAATACTCCAACCAAAAAGGAAAACTCAAATATTCTTTGATAGACAATTTCAACTAAAACTCCAACAATTCTTAACAACTTCAAACTAAGTTCTAAAATAAATTCTAGGGTAAATTACGGCTAGGTGACCCGTGGTTAGGGCTTAGTTGACATAGCTGACCTGAGTTTTAAAAATTTACACTTGACTAACCCGTGTTTTGCTCCGTTTATCACTAAAGTATTCCGTCCAATATTTATATCCATTATTTGTATTCCAACCCTTTTAGTTACAATTGAGACTCAAACCTATCCAAAAAGAAAAAGACAATAACCACCCAGACTTTAGATGAAAATACACTTGATTCTAAATGATCAAAACCAAATCCATCACAAGACAGTATTATTCATCCATCCATTCATTGCATACACCACATTGACAATCAAAAATATTTGAATTTACACAGTTCAGTCAAGAACAAGTGGCTTCTTTAATCTACTCACATCAATTCTGTTTAATCTTCTTCAAACACCCATTTGAAGTTACCATCATGTTCCTCTTCCGCCTTCCTCATCCGAACCCACCCACCATAACATTTAGTTATTGTGACCTCTAAACCCACAAATTTCATCGAAAAACATGGTTGGGTGTTTTGTCGGATTGTTCAGGAGCCACAAAAGCAGTAGTTGAAGAACATAGGGAGTCTAGATGAATTGGACCCAAAATAAGAAAATGGAGAACCAAATCGAGACTTAGACCCAAACCACCCACTCTAAAATTCACCCAAACCAAATCCATAATCCACAACTGAACTTCATTTGTACCCACACCCAAATGTATTTACCATCAATCGACCCCAATATTATCCTTGTCTGCCCAATTTCAGACCAAAAAGTGACCCATTGAAACCCAAATTAAACTTCAACCATCTTTATCTATCTTGATCTACACCACCACAAGGCAACCATAACCTATTACTCAGCCTCAACAAAACAAGTAGATTTGATGCTTTTGGGAGGTCTGGACATTTTGGCTGATTGATGGAGTTTAATCTCTCGCCATCGCCACGGGGTGGTTCTCGTCGACAGAGCCGCCAAGAACTCGACGATCTCCTTCAAATAGGAACGGCGGTATCAAGACTCGATCTGCATCTATGTCGTTGGTTCGCCACCACCACTGCTGCAACTTCCTTCCTACTGGCGATCATCGTCGTTCGTTCTAGTGGAGGTCGATACCGGTCAATTCGAGTGAGGGAGAGAGATAGGTCAGAATGAGGGAGGGATGAGAGTGGAATGGTGGTCATGTGGAGATGGAGGCGGCGATTAGGTTTTGGTAGCTCAAAGAAGATGAAGAAGACAGAAAAGTGGGATCTTTTATGGTGAGAAAAAAGTTTGATTTTAACTATTTATTTTTGAGCTAATTAGTGGGTGTAAATTTTAACAACTTTGGGGATACAAAAAGCTTTAATAGAACTGTAAGGGTTAGAATGCTATTACTGGACATAAATATTGGACGGAATACTTAAGTGATAAACGGAGCAAAACACAGGTTAGTCGAGTGTAACTTTTTAAAACTCGGGTCAGTTAACTGAACCGAGCGCTAACCACGGGTCACCTAACCGTAATTTACCCTACATTCTAATATTCAAAGAAACCATAAGACAGTACTTCCAAAACGCTTTCTAGGCGAGTGTGGGCGGATAAATCGCTACCGTCCATGCTAACTCTTTAGTGTACCACTTCTCCTAGATCCTCCATAGGTTCCTCCCAAGGATTGTGAGCCAATAACAATGTACACTTCATGAAGTAAGGAGTTATCATCCATTGGCCTTGATGCAAATATTTTTGAATGGGAAGGTACCATCCTCCCTCATCAACCAAATCATTATAATGTCTCTTAATAGGAATCCAAGGATGCTCATTAGGTAAAGACTCCACAATACAATGACGCTGAACTAGGAGGTTTTTGATTACCCACCCTCCAAACAAATTGAAAAGTAAATGCTCACACCTATCCAAGACTTCTCCGATAAAATACCCAATTGACATCGCCTCAAAGATAGGTGGTCTTGTTGGGTGGCTCAGCTGAAAATCCTTCACAGATTCACTAGTTTGACGGCCATATCTACAACAGTTACAGAATACTCTTATTAGATAGCCAACATAAAGATTATTATTCCATAAGGGTATCCTACGGCTGACATCTAAACACTTACACACTTGGAAGTTGTCAATTAAGACTACCCAGACTCCCAACGGCTTGTAAAATTTTATTAGTTGCCCTATATTCATTTTAGTCACCCTACAGGTTTTTAATTTTCTTTCTAGACCGTACGCTTCAATACCACATGTAACACCCCCAAATTAGCCAAGTCGAAAACCCGTGAGGGTGTCACTCCATACCCGAGATGAAACTTGGGTACAAGGACATTTAAAGTGGACCCAAGGAAAACCTATAAAGTTCTAAAGTATCACTTATTACAATTCAAGTTGTTGTGCCACAAACACGGGCATAAACCAACTTAGACGTAATGAAATAAAAAAGGGTGTCTATTTATTAAAATGAAATTACTAAACGTCATAAGTGATTATTCGCGTTCCCCGCTAAGCCCAACTTTCATCATCTGGACCTGGTGAAGAAAACAAAAGAGAACACCACAGTTTCAAAAATCAGCAACACACACTGAGCAAATAAACAACCAAATAAAATAATGATGAGGCATAGTTTATAAAAAGTGAAAAGAATGTATGAAATGAATTAACTTTACACATCGGAAATAAAGTTTGACACATATAAGAAATTACGGGAGATTCCAATTTCATTTTATTTTTCTAAAACATGTTCATTATCCAAATAAGGGATTCCAAAACCACATATTATTCCATGTCTATTTATATCATCAAATCCAAAACCAACTTGTTAATTTGTTGATAAGGGGGAAGACCAACCATCTCACAAGCATTCAGGACCTTAAGTGTCGACACCCCCTTAAGACTCTTGCGGCCAGAAGAGTGGGTACAAGGAGCTATCCGGGGCATTGCAACTGAATTTAAAATCAATTCGGCGAGTGACCTAAGTAACACGACCAAGACAATAGTAACCATGAATGAATCTCTGTACAACTCTTCAACTTTACGCTATTAACAATTTATAGATTATTGTGAGAATTTTCAAAACAATTGTTCAAATAGCACATAATGCATATAACACATAAACTCATTTTGAGACAAAAATTAAAAATTTATTTGACACGAAGGGCGATAGGAACGCTAGACTTGGCATGTTTACTCACCTCAAACATAAGTAGTTGTTGCGACTCAGTCATAGTATTTAATGTATCCCTCGTCTGAGTATTCATCGCCTACAAGTTACCAGTGCTCTAATTAAGATACAATTACACATAACGATGAATATTGCTACTCTACATGTCACGCAATGACTCTCGGTAATGGCCCTAGCATCTCATGTTAGTTCCACCAAGAAGGTTGGTTTAGCCCTAACAACCAAAATCTCAAAAGCTAATTCATTTTAGGACACTACAACGTTCTTTTATTTTTTATAAAAAGACTATTTAAATAAAAGAATAATATATTAAAAGATTACATCTTTCTCCACAATCCTCTAACAATAATCTACCGGTTGGCGAAATGATCAAATGAGACTCAATACTCCAAAAGTTTTGCTAAACAACACAACTGGTTAAGTGTTTATTGCTATATAAGACTTTACAGACAAAGAATATTACTTTTGTAAAAAGCTAACACTTTACTGTGAAACAGTTAGTCCCAAAAGTGACAATGCAGTTAAAATTTGTGAAAAGCTAATACTTCTACGAAATTCGAATCAAATTAATAATTCACTTTGATTCCACCAAAAAGTGACTAACCATCCTATTGTACAAACTCAATCCGAACAATATGGAAGTCTTCTAATCACATATTGACAATGGGTGAATTTTTAATCCAATAATAGTTAGGGTTCATAGCGAATATGTTCAAGACGAAGAACGAATCACATGAATCGAACAACACATGATACGGAATTGAAATATTATTGCGTAGAGGATCTGAAATTGATGATTTAAGGCTTACCGATAATGTGAAAAAAATCCGAGAAATCAAAAAATCAAAGGTATGACAGAGATGGTGATGGTGATCGGCGATGCTAGCGGAAAAGAAACGCACGAATTAATATTTTCATCCCACTTATTTTTGCACAACCAGTGAAGTAAAGAAAATAAAGAAAACAAAACAAAGGGCGAAGGAGAGCACCTACGATTGACGGAAAAAGAGAGAGAGAACTTGGTGGTGGTGTTGGCGGTCAGACCTTGTCCGCCTACTGCGACTGCCGCTTCCTTTTTTCAGGCTCCAAGAGGGAGAGAGAGCAGAGAGAGAGAGAGAGAGAGAGATAGGTGGTTATCGATGTTGGGGAAGTTCGAAAGTGGGTTTTGTGCTGCTGAATCCTCTTTCTGTTGCAGCTGTCGGGTCTGATGATTACAAGAGGGAGATCGGGTTAAGGTTTGGTTATGGTGGGGGCGTTGGTGTGATTGGGTGGTGTTGGATTTCAGAGTGTACAGGACAGAGAAAGTAATGATGGTGATGGTGGAGAAGGAAGAGCGAGGGAGAGATTGGGGTGAAGGAGAAGATACGGAATTGAATTCGATTGTTATTGAGGTTTTCTCAATTAGGGACGTGAATTATGGGCTTTGATGAGGGAAAATCACGTCTAAAGTGATTTGGGTGTAGAAGTTTACACCTAAGTTAGCTGAAAGACACTTTCACATCCCTAGTTTAGCTGAAAGACACTTTTACACCCCTAATTTAGATGAAAGACACTTTTATACCCCTAATTTAGGTAAAAGACACTTTTAAGTTTAGATAAAAGTCACAAACAACCCCAAGGACTTTACTATACACAAAACGGGGTATTACATTGTCCTCATAAGAAGAACAAGAATTTTCCAAAGAAGGAAAAGGACAAAAGAAAGAAAGGCATGGTTGCATCCTGGAGTGATTCTGATTCCACAAGTGACTCAGATTGAGAAGAGGGTCAAGATAACGTGTGTCTTATGGTTGAGCATGATGAGAAGGAAAGCTCAGACAAACACATTAAGGTAATGGTTAAAAATTTAATGTCTAGTTCTACTGATGTATTGTCTGAGATTTTGAAAAAACATGCTTATGAATGAAGAGGGTTAATTAAATGAAATAAATTATTTGAAGGTAAGGGTTCATGAGGAAGAAAAATCAAAATTGGATTTATTTTGTCAAAACAAAACTCTTGAAGTTTCTCAGGTAAAATCTGACAGAGATTTCTAAATCGTGAAAACCATTTTCAAGACCTTGAAAACTCAGGTAAAAGAATGAGTGGCAGAAAACTCTTTTTTAAATGAAAACTTGGTTTCTATAAAACATCAACATGATGAATTAAAAGAACAAATAAATTTACTGATTGAGAAACTTGAAGAATCAAAGAAAGTTATGACAAAATTTGCTAGCTCAGAACACAACATTAACTTGATTCCTGGAGGAAGTTTACACTCAGTTCACAAACATGGTATTGGATACCATCCAAATTTTCCTAGAAAGAACAATACCATTTTTTCGAAAACCAATAGTAAACTTTCTCCTAAATGTTTTTTTGTGGTAAAATTGGGTATGCTAAAGTAACATGTCCCTTTATAAGAACAGAACCTCGCATTATGAGGAATACATTCCCATTTCATCTTAAGGGAGAGGTAAGACAAATTTGGATTCTAAAAGGGAGCAGATCTCATAATATGTCTGATCTTGAGTATGATTCCAAATATAACACCTGGTCTAAAAGCTGGGTAAGGCATTGATTGGTATATGCTGGTTGTCACCAAGAACAAAGATCAAAAGTGAATTATGGACAGTGGTTTTTCCATACATATGAGTGGTAAGAGTTCTTTGTTTTATGAACTGGAAGAACAAACTGGAGAACAATTACACTTGGTGATAAAGGGAAGTGCAATATTATTGGCATTGGTAAAATTGGTAATAAATCTGCATATTCTATTTCTGATGTTTATTTAGTTGATTGTTTGAAGTTTAATTTGCTTAGTGTTTCTCATATTTGTGACAAAGGAAACAATAAAATATTTGACAAGGAAAAATGTGTGGTGCAAAATGAGAAATCTGGTGATTGCATCCTCACAGCTCCTAGGTCAAACAATGTCTATTATTTGAATACTAACAATACTGCAGGTAAAAGTTCAAAATGCCTCAAAGCTTTGAAAGAGGATTCAAAGCTTTGGCACAGAAAGCTTGGGCATATCCGCATGCACACTCTGAACAAACTGGTATTTAAAGACTTAGCCAGGGGATTGCCATCCATAAAATTCAAGGTTAAAGAGGTATGCAAAGCTTGTGCTCAAGGTAAGCAGAAAAGGAGCTCTTTTAAGACAAAGAACTTTGTAAGTACTTCTAGACCTATTGAAATGATTCATATGGATCTGTGTGGTCCTATGAGAGTCAAAACTCCAAAAGGGTAAGCAATACATGCTACTTGTTGTTGATGACTTTTCTAAATTTACTTGGGTTATGTTTTTAAGAGAAAAATCTGAAGTCTTGTATGAAATTTCAAAACTTTGTAAAGAGTTACAAACTTCAAAAAACCTACATATTTCTTCTATTAGGAGTGATCATGGTAGAGAGTTTCATCAAGTAGAGTTTGATTTGTTCTGTGCAACGCATGGAATCTCTCACAATTTTTCAGCCCCTAGAACTCCTCAACAGAATGGGGTAGTAGAAAAGAAAAACATAACCCTTGAGGACATGTCTAGGACAATGCTTTTGGAAAACCATTTTCCAAAGTCTTTTTGGGAAGAAGCTGTTAATACTGCCACCTATATTTTAAATAGATGCTTGATCATACATATACTGTAGAAAACCCCCTATGAACTGTTTAAAGGCAGAAATCCAAGTATTTCGTATTTTAAACCTTTTGGCTGCACTTCATTTGTTCATAACAATGTAAAAGACAATCTTGACAAATTTTATGCTAGAAGTGATGAAGGCATTTTTTTGGGTTACTCTTTGACAAGTAAATCCTATAGAGTTTTTAATAAAAGAACCAAAGTTGTTGAGGAAAGTATTCATGTTATTATTTATGAAAGCAATGATGGTTCCTTGAGTGAAGGTTTTGCAGATTCGAATTTGAACAAGCATGAGTCAGATGATGAAGTTGATACACAGAATGGTAGTAAGACTGAAATTCAGGAACACAGAAAGAATTTTCAAATCCTTGAAAATGGTTCTTTAAGCCTTGAAACAGGATCTCAAAGAACACATAGTGGATCAGCCACTGCATCAACCTCTCCAGGCCTTGAAAAGCTTCCTGGAGAACCAGAACCATGGACTCAAGGAAAAAGTTCAGATATTCATCATCCCATCCAATGGAGAATATTATTTCAGATACATCTACTGGTACACAGACTTAGATTTCAATTAAAGAATTTGTGTGCTTTTAATGCCTTTGTTTCTCTTGTAGAACCTAAAAATGTAAAAGAGGCATTAGAAGAAGCAGATTGGATCATTGCTATGCCAAGTGAGTTAAATGAGTTTGAGAGGAACAAAGTGGAATCTGGTTCCTGCTCTCAAGAACCAGTCGATGATCAGAACCAGATGGGTATTCAGAAATAAGTTTGATGAAAATGTCAATGTAATCAGAAATAAAGCTAGACGTGAGGCTCATGGTTATAATCAAGAAGAAGGTATTGACTATAAGGAGACATTTGCTCCTGTAGCCAGGTTAGAAGCTATTAGAATGTTACTTGCATTTGCTTCATACAAGAACATTAAACTTATTCAAATGGATGTGAAATGTGATTTTCTAAATGCATATTTACAAGAAGAAGTTTATGTTGCTCAACCTCCTGGTTTTGAGAGTGATGTTTTTTCTAAATATGTTTACAAACTTGATAGACTGTCTAAATATCTCCTTGAAAATGGTTTCAAAAGAGGTTTGGTTGACAGGACACTTTTTATCAAAACACATGATAAAGATATCTTAGTACAAGTTTATCTTGATGATATATTATATGGTGCTACTAATGATACTATATTCAAGGAGTTTTCAAGTCTCATGTGCAGGGAGTTTGAAATGAGCTTAACGGGAGAGTTGAATTTCTTTCTTGGACTTCATGTTCATAAAATGAAGAAATGAATCCTCCTCCATCAGAACAAGTATACCAAGATCTATGGAACAAGTACAACATGTCTCAATACAAGGTTGCTAAAAATCCTATCGGTTCTACTCTATCTTTAGACAAAGATCATAATGGTAAGTAGGGCTGAGCAAAAAACCTGCCGACCCGGCCTGTCCAAGCCGAGCCAACCCGTTAGTGAACAAAACCAAAAGGACTTCGATTGGGTATGGGTTAAGACTCTCCAAACCCGACCAAATATTGGGTGATTCGCGGGTAAGGGGTTACTTTACCCGGTAAAACCCGACTCGGCCAATTTATTGCCATCAATACGTATCCAGTGGGCTTTGGGTCTGTCCAAGTACAATTATAATGCCACAACAGCATCTCCTATTTTAATACCAGTATTTTTAACCATAGCTTACTCAAGACTACACTAATTACCTACACCAACCAATTCCTATCCATAAGGGTATGTTCCATCAACAGGGGAAGGAGATATAGAGAAAGAGGAGAGAGAGAGAGAGAGGCGCTTGAACAGAGAGTCCGAGAGAGAAGAAATATGAAGGGGAAAGAAGGAAGGATAGAGGAAGAAGAAGATGGTAGGCGGACCTCACTCTCCGTCGATGAATCTTCAATTCACGGTTGGATTCGACGGCAACGACGAGAATGAAGCACATGGACCGTGGCGAGGAGAGAGCAGCGGCTGTGATATGGCCTTCGCTTGTCATATTCAAAATATAGTGTCCAATAAGAGCCGGCGTTTTCGTCTCTTTCTTTCGATAGATCTGATTGATGTGTTTTTCTCTCTGCCGCTTGATGTGTTTTTCCCTCTGCCGCTTGATTTTTTTTCTCTCTTTGCCGAACCCGACCGAACCGGATCAAACCCGGCAAAACCCGATGAACCCAAAAACACCGAGTTTACTATTTCTCCGATTGGGGACTGGTCAAGGTTCCGCACACCCGATATGGTCTGGTCGGGTGCCGTAATGCCAAAAAAACGGCCGATCCGACCCGTGCTCAGCCCTAATGGTAAGAGTGTGAACCAAAAAGAATTCAGAGGTATGATTGGTTCACTACTTTATATCACTGCTAGTAGGCCAAACATCATGTTGAGTATATGTATGTGTGCTATATTTCAAGTTGATCCAAAGGAGTCTCACTTAGTGGCTGTCAAATGAACTTTTAGTTATATCAATGGTATTAAAGACTTGGTTCTTTGGTATCCTAAAGGTCTAATTTCTTTCTTTGTGGTTCAGATGCTGATTTTGCAGGATACAAAGTAGATAGAAAAAGCACTTCAGGATGTCGTCAATTCCTAGGCTAATCCTTGATAAGTTGGCATTCAAAGAAGCAAAACTCAGTAGCATTATCAACAGCAGAAGCTGAATATATTTCAGCAGGAGCATGTTGCTCACAAGTGCTATGAATAGCTCAAGAAATGAGGGATCTTGGATTTGATTTCAGGGACATCCAATCAAGTGTGACAACACTAGTGCAATCTCCATTACAAAAAATCTAGTACAACATTCAAGGACCAAACACATTGATGTTAGACACCATTTTATTAGAGATAATGTGGAGAAAGGTAACGTGTCTTTATCCATTGTGCCTGCTAACTTACTAGTTGCTGATATTTTCACTAAACCATTGCCTGAAGATATATTTTCAGCTTTAAGATTGGAACTTGCTATGTTGAATAAGGATGCATTGATGTAGGGGGAGTATCAGGTATATTAGTTGTTTTCAAGGCCTTGTAAGTTTTTCAAAGCCTTGAAAATCAGTCTAAAGTCTAAAAGTTTTTCAAAGCCTTGAAAATATTTTCAAAAGCTTTGAATATAAATATGCATACATTATGCAGTAATGATGGATCATTTAGTGTTGATTGTTATCTTTGTAGATAATTACTTGGCATTACTTTTTCTATTTAGACGGATATTTTCAAATATTAAAATATCATTTAATCTCTCATCCGTTATAGAAACTTTTTTGAATTTCAAATAAAGATTTTTTATTCAATAGTTTTGAAAGTTTCAATTTCTTCTTTCACTCCAACTCTTCAAGTAAATATTTTCTCTCTCATTTCTCTCTCTCTAAACCCTAACCCCCGAATGGATTCACGAATATCACGAAGAATTCGTCTGAACAAGTGGGCAAAAAACATGAAGAAGAAGAACCAAGGGAAGAAGAGAAAAGCGAACCCTGAAGAAGAGATTCAGACTGTTAGTCCAGTTCTGAGACAATTAGCTTGCCAAAGCAATCTTATCTTCCGAATAAGAAGAGTAAGAAGAATAAGGATGTGGAGAAAGCTAGCCCCATCAAGGGAAAATCATATCAGAAAGCTAACTCTGGCAAAGGAAAGGGTGATCAAAAGGCTAGTCCAAGTAAAGTGAAGAAAGATCGGAAAGCTATTAAAGGGAAGGATGTTGAGATATCATAATCATGCAAGACCAAAGGGGAGAATAAATCTAGTTCTGGTAAGACTTATCTATCAAAGCATTGGTTTATAAACTTTAAATCACAAGGGTTTTGGTTAGATGGCTATGCATCAACTCCTATAGCATATTGCAGCCTTATTTGCACAAGCATGATTGATAAAATAGATTTAGAGTGCATAAGAAGGTTGAAAGAGACTTATATTTGGAAAACTTTGAATCCTACTGAGAAGGCATACCCTAGATTGACTAGACTATTTTATCTCAACCTTCAGCAAGTGCCTGGTAAAGATTTGATATTGTCTTTTAAGGTCGCTGGAATAGATATTCAGTTGAATCATGGTGTGTTTGCTAAAGTGTTAGGTTGTCCTGAACAGTATGATGTTGATGGTTATCCTAGGAAGAAGGAGGCAATTAAGTTGGCCAAAATGGATTTCTTTTTACCTGATGCAGCCTCAACCTCAAAACAGTTAACACATTCAGTTTTAACTATTGAAGCCAAAATTCTTTTCACAATTTGATGAGGTGTGTGATGCCTAAGGAGAACTCAAAGGAATTGTTGACATATAGGGCTCTATACTTTATGTATCTGATTATGTATGGTTTTGAGATATATTTTCCTAGCATTGTGATGAAGCACATGCTATATTGCAGTACCAAAAGCAGAAACCATGCCTTGCCGTATGCCAACCTCCTGCCTCTATTCTTCAAACATTTTGACATTCCTGTTGATAAAGAAGAGAAAATTTATTCTTGTTTTGGTATGATCAATGAATCATCTTTTCAAAGGATTGGTATTGTGCGTACCACTAAGGGAGAGTGGAAATTATATTCAGATCTTTCTCATAGTGAACTTAAAACCAAGAAATTCTTTAAGCCAAAAGCCTTAACCTCTCCTTTATTCTCAAAATCTACCTCTCCAAACCAGTCTATTGTGCTTGAGAAGTTAGATTTTATTGAGAATGAGGTGGATGAACTGAAGCAGGGTCAATTTGAGCTAAGTACTGAGTTCAGAAAAATACAGTGCATGATTTCCTCCTCGAATGACAAAGTTTCTAGAATTTTCAGTAGTTTGAACTTTGTGGATGTGCAAGAAGAGACTGTACAAGTTCAAAAACGTTCAAAGAATTCAGATTCTACTAGGGAGCTCTTGATGAGTATTCTACTGAAGAAGTTGTCGGAGTTGAGGAAATAGGAAAAGAAGCTAGCATTGACTCAGGATTGCCAATTGGGGATGTGCTAAAGCTTAGGAATCAGAAAAAGAAAGCATTTCCAGATACTGTTACTTCTGCCGAGTTGTTTAAGGATGCTGATGAAGGTACTGAGGTGGTGGTTGTAGAACGGAAAAAAGTTGAGGATGAGGAAGAGGAAGTGCAAGAAGAGGAATTGGAAAACAAAGAAAAAGGAGAGAAAGATGAGGATGCTGAAGAATCTGAGCCAGAAGGGGATGACCATAACTCAAAGCCTTGAAATCCTGCGTTTCTTTCTAAATTTTCAAAGCCTTGAAAATTTCCTGTCTTCTTTTAAGAACTCTAAATTTTCTTTCAGTTTTTCAAAACTTTTTGTATTATGATCCAACATTTTTCTCACTCTTTTGATGAAAGTCAAAAAGGGGGAGAAATTAGATGATGTGGATGTGTTTGTTTTGGGAGAAATTTGTCATGTTTTGATATTAGTATTACTGTTTGGTGCTTGATTTTGATTTCATATGACTGTTTCTGCTATGTTACTAATGCCTATGAATTTCAGTGCAAATATACAGTCTAAACAAGAATATTTGGTTTTTTCTTTCATCAAGGGGGAGATTGTTAATTCAATCCCTTTGAATAAAGGACAAGCATGAACTGAGGGGGCGTTTGATAATTATATCTCCTGGATTTAAATTATGCCTTATTGTGTGATGAAAGACAAGTTCATTTTGTTAAATATTATGTTTTTATCTTTATATTTGCTTAAGCTCTTTTTGCAGGAAAATTGCTTAAATGTCTTGATGCAGGATTACCAAACAGATCATAAGTTTATCTAATTTATGCTTATACTCTGTATATACTTTATTGTTAGATAGATTTTTTCCTAAGCTTGTTTTGCAGGAAATAGCCATAGTTCAAGGCTTTGAAAAAACTTTCAAAGTCTTGAAAACTGTCAGAGCCTTTAGCCTATGTTCCTGAATGCAGAAATGTCAAACAGGTTACTAAAGCCTAACTTAATATATGGGATTTGATCAAGACTTGTCTCAAGCTTGCTGTTGTAGATTGTGATCAAATTCAGTGCAGAAAATCAAGCTTCTATCCGTTGGAATAGAGTTGTTGAGAGGCTAAGATCATATGAGAACTTGTATGTTGCAGCAAGTCTTTAAATCCAAAGAGAACTGAAGCTGGAAGACACACACAGAGGGATTAACAGAAATATTCACTCACAGAAACACAATCAGATTCAGATAGCATCACAGGATGGAGATCAATTCAGATTACTCAATCCACTCCAAATTCAGAAGAACACTTCTAAGCTTTCATAGCTTCACTGTCTTCTTAGTATTCTTCTTCTTGTGCTTAAACTGTTTATTCATTAGAAATCTTTCTAAATCTTCTATTATGTTTTAGTTGAGTTGTTCAAGTGGAACACTTGAGGGTCTTATTGTATCAAGTTGTTGAAGCTGTACTAGATAGGTTAGCAGAGAACCACAGGCTGGAATAAGAGTAAGGCAATTCTCTTAACCTGATATCTAGGGCTCAACTAGAGATAAATAAGACGTTATTGAAATCCTAGAGGGAATAGACCCCTGGCGGAGAGTAGGCCTTTTGGAGGCCGAACTTCGAAACAAATACTTGTGATCAGTTCATTTCAGTACTTTACTAGCTTACAAAACTGTTTCAACAAAGGATAAGTTCAACGCTTTGAAAAGTATTTCAAAGCCTTGAAAACTTTCGCAGGCTTATAAAACTGTATGTTTCAGTGCAAAGCCTGGAAACAATCTTCCTGTTTATTTTTAAAATCCCTATTTTAGCAAAAGTTTCCATACTCTATTCAACCCCCCCCCCTCTAGAGTATATTTGATCCAGTTTGGTTACCTACTTACCTGTACCCAAAAAGGGATCTTGGAAAAATCCTGAGACTTAACGTTCTTGTCAATCCCCAACACTCAACGCATCCCCTAAAGTACGGCATGAAACCAACCACTCGGTTCTCCACACCTTCAACACTCAACACATCCCCCAATAAGCGCACTAATTAATTCTTTT
This sequence comes from Linanthus parryae, assembly GCA_023055425.1. NCBI lineage: Eukaryota > Viridiplantae > Streptophyta > Magnoliopsida > Ericales > Polemoniaceae > Linanthus > Linanthus parryae. The sequence goes on along the minus strand of JALGPY010000008.1, from coordinate 85,004,223 downwards.
TGGATCTCTTCTGCATCGGGTGGCCTCATACCTGTACCCAAACCCAAAAGGGGATCTTCGAAAAATCAAGAGATTTACGTTCTTGTCAATCCTCCATTCCAAGTGGGAGATTTAAAATGGCCACAACCCAGGGAGACTTTGTTTTTACCCTTTGATAGTCTTCTTTGTCTTCGAACAAGAAAACAAATGTGTTTTCTCTTGCATTTTCCACTTCAACAGTTCCTTTAAGGTTCCAAATTCCCTTCGCTCTATTTTTCATTGTATATTTTTCATACTCTTTTTGAGTATACAGCTTTCCGATTAGCCTTACATCACAAAGCTGCTCTGGATCATCATCAAGCTGGAGACTCAATTTGTTTGACATATCGACCTTAACTCCTCACAAACGGGTAGAAACAAGACGAAAAGACACAAATTTATCATAAAGTAAACGGAGACAAATGAATAAGAAACGAGAGCACCAGATCAGAGCTCCCGATGAAATAGATTGAGAGAACAATCATAAAAGAGGGTATTGAAACCCTAGATCTTATCTCATCTCTGTTGAAAATTGCAGAGCAAAATTCTTAGAGAGAGAAAAATCCTCAAAATTGTGCTTTCACTTCCCTTGTCCTGTAAAGGTGAAATCCATGAAGTGCACAAGAGAGGGGACACAATGCAAGATCAGAAGACACTAAAAACCTTCCAAAGAAGTCAAGTTTTAAGACAAGGAGCAAGCAAAAAAACTTCACGGAGATTGGGAAAGAGAGAAGGAACCTATTGTACATAGGACTCTTCATCCATATAAGAAGTATTCTTGTATAATATTTCTCGCAATAAGAAATAAAACCTGGTGCCTTAACATGAAAGATTACAAATCACGGAAATTAACAAGATCAAACTGAAGTTGGCAAGATGAGCCACATGTACAAGCTACCAGAAACCTTGAATCAGAATGCACTGAATGTCTCCGTTCTCAGAAGCTAAGATGAGACGATAATGTTTGTTAGGCCACCTAACAGCAGACAGCGGCCTCAAGCTTCATCTTTTCTTCCACACACTAATGATATACCTCGTAAAAGATCCTTAATTCTATATCTACACCATTTTAAAGCCACAGCAATTGCACTGAAAGCAACACATTTCAACTTTGTGGTTCCGGAATTGTCATGTGAATATGGAAACTCTTTCAGTAGATTCCTAAATCAGTGATGTCTGAAAGGAGATCCCACATGCATGAGTGCCAGTTATAATACTCTGTAAGAAATCGATCCGCCAATGGTCTCCACGACTAAACGGTTCATCCTCAGAAGCAACAAGAGGTAGGATCTCCCTTTATGCCCTATAATGAGAAGTCGAGGAGATTAGAACCGGCTGTAATAAGAATCATGCTAAACATATACTTGCTTACCTAATTCTAGTGGTGCAAGTTCGTCCTGGTGGAAGAAGTTTTGACCGCTTGTTTTCTTTTTATTGCCCAAAAATTGGTTTATCTTACCAACAGCTGCAAGCAAATCCTGCAAGCATCCATTCAAAACATGTTAAAGGTCAATAACACAAAGAAAATAAGGAAGGTTACGTCTGATTCAATTGTCATGTTTTATAGAAATTTAACGTCATCATCCCTTGGTATTCAAGGGGAAAAAAAACTACATCTCCACATCCTGCAAAAAAGAACTAGAAGTAAACTAAAATAAACTGCATTCTTCCACGTATCTGCTCAATGAGAAATTGGAAACACATAATCCTGAAGTTTTGCCACGCCACCTGAATTTCTTGTCGCTGCATGTGACATTCATTGCTGAATTATCATTATAAGCTCAGTCTCCCTCCATCTCTTACACACACACGAATCAGATTTACTTCATCATTTCTTGGAGATGGTTGCTAGAGAGGCTATGCGGGCACGGCGGAGATTTACCGACTCAAGAATACAGGGCCGGCCCAAGACATTTGGAGGCCTAAGGTGAGTAATAAATCCGAGGCCCCAAATTAATAAAAACATATACGTAAAAGAGTTTGTTTAAAAAAAATTGTAGACTTTTAATAGTTGTGTGTAATATATTAAATTCTTCTTTTGATAAATGTAATATATTAGATTCATGTTAGCTATAATTAATGTTCTTCAACTTTACAATTTTGTAAAAGTAAAAGTAAAAGGTTTCACATTCCTCTTTAACAAGATTAGAAACTTGGATCAAGCTTGTGGCAAAAGTATTGGCTACCACCAAACCAACATAAACTTCATTAAAAGATGGGTCAATTACTTGTTACCCACTTCCAAATTGTGGTAATGATCCATGTACCACATCCAATTTCAAGACTCTCATATTACTACCTCCACTTAGTAATTGCAAACAATAAACAACTGGATTAAATTACGTCCAAAATTTACCGTCAGTTATCGGTTAGTGAGGGGTATAGTTGTCCTTACAGAAATCATATATTAAAAAAAGGAAGAAGAAGAAGAAGAATAAAAGATGAGCAGCAGAAAGAAGGAGATGAAGAAGAGGCACCAGAGAGAACGAACCCGCATCTCTCAGTCAATCCCACCTCTCGTTGCTTTCCGGCCGCCGCACACTCGTCATGTCCCTTCGCCCTTGTAAGCAGCCCATGATTCTTGTGACAAGAGCAGACCCACAACTCTGTTTCTCTTGATTTGCTTCTCTCTCTCCAATCACGATTTGTCGGCGACAAGAACAGGGCCGACGACGAGATGCAGTTTGTGCTTTCGGTGGCGCGACAAGCAGAGAGGTCTTGGTAGGTGTCTCGGGCTTGAAGGGGTTGGAGGGCTGTGGAATTTCTTGGCTGTTGACTGCTTGCTGCCTCCTCTCTCTTTCCTCCTCGATCTTCTTTCTCTCTCTCTTTCTCTATGAACAAGTCACCTCTAGTTGAGAAGGAGAAGATGTGGAATTTGATTCACTCTTAACGGGAATTTTGGGGTTTTGTTTTGGGGGGTTTCGATTGGGTTGGATTTTGATTGATTCTTCAGATCTGTAGCTCAGAGAGGGTTTTCAATGACGGGTTTGGGGTGTTTTTGGCATGGTTTGAATTGAGTTTTCGAATGACAGGGATGTGTCTGGTGAGTGTCGAAGTGGTGTTTCCTTTGCTGAGGGGCAGTGGTAACAATAGTGGTGGTTTGTTTGTTGGAGGGTGGCGGCAGTGGTGGTTGATTCTTTAGCGGTGATGGTGGTGGCAGGTTGCCGGATTCTGGGCTGTAGCGGCGGTGATGGTGGTGTTGGAGCTGCACTAGAGGTAGTATTCATGGTGTTCATATTTTTTCTATTGGACCACTTTGCCCCTTAAAAACCGTTAACTAACGGAAAATGGTGGATGGAAATTAGTCCAGTTGCTAATTGCTAACGATTACAAACTAGAGGTGGGATTTCGATGATTTTTGGTACATGGATTAGTACTATATACTGAAAGTGGGTAATAAGTAATTGACCCTTAAAAGATTACATTGAACTATATGATTAATTGAACTATAGCTATCTTTAAAAAAAATTACATGTAGAACACGGAGACCTAAGAGCATCTCCCGTAGCCCGTAGGTTATGTAAACTAACTTTTTTAGGTAAATTATAAAGAAGTTTAAGAAAGTTAGGACTCCAATAGTATAGGTATCTTGTTATGTAAACTCAAAATTATGTATTCTCTCCAACCATAGCGAGGAGATTTCCCTCGTCATCTTAAGAACGTCTACTTCCTTTTTTAGGCTTAACTTTAGTTTGATTTTGTAATGATCTGCACTTCTAAAAAATAGCTTATTGGTAATAAAAAAAACATCATGTTTATGCTTCAAAATTACAACAATTAAATAATTAAATATACAACTAATTCATTTGAATAATCATTTGGATAACACTATTGGACAACACAACAAAATGCAAAATTTTGATTTGAGCATATGCCTCAATTTTACATAATAGTATTGGAGATGCTCTAAGGCGGCCGCCTCAACTGTCTAGCTATAGGGCCGGCCCTGCAAGAATATATATTTTCTTACGAAAAGCAGGAGGAAGTTGCAGGGGTACAACTTTTTTTTATTCATGTTATTAGTAACATTTGTGTTTTCTGGGTGAGAAGTTAACTTCCATGCGTCAACTATGATAAAATTACTAAATTATATGCACGTGAAATTTATTTGCCAATCAGAGGCCTATGTTAGTTCAAATGTTCTCCCGACCATGATTTCTCTTCTTTACTTTGCTTCTTCACTTGTTTCTAATTCTATCCCTAGCACTACTCTATTGAATTTGACATCTCTAGCGACTCCGGTCCCCACACGCCTCACTAGTGCGTCGAAGATTAGACAACGAAGAAAAAGTGGGAGATGGCACTTAATGAGTCAGACATAGGTCCTACAAGAGTCTGTTGGGCATTGCAGCATCCCAGAGAAGCATTTCTGCTTTATTGTTGAGAGGCGAGTTTGACAAGAGACATTCTTTGGAGATGCAATAGAAGTAACAACTCTGTAATCTTGACAGACTGCCAAAGATTGGAAGTAAAGAGACCACGAGCCAAAGCACAGCTTTTAGAATCAAAACCCTTGTCTTTGCTTATACATGTAATTTGTAAGCGTACATGTGGCTGGAGGTGTAAAATAATGTGTTCCCAAGTTTGAGGATGGAGATGAAAATATGAATTGTCTGACATTAGAAAAAGCATCCTCAAGTGCGGACTTGATTTGTGGAGATGTAGTTTTATTCGGTTAGTAAATGTAACTAACCAACTTCCCCTTAGAAGTCACATCTCTAACACTGCCCCTCTCCTCTCTCTCCACGAAGGATAAAAGAACATATCAAACTATCAACTTATACGGCTAAACATGAAAGTGTTACTTTGGTAGATGTGAAGTAGAACTTTGAGAGAGGATGCTTAACTGTTTTACAGTATTGTCCTTGATTATGACAAAAACGTCAAAATCATAGCAATACCATCAAGAAAATTTGGGAGAGGCCCAATAATACATTCATGAACATGAAGTTGATGCTCATACTAATAGCAGCTTGGGTGCATCATAAGAGGCAAAAAAGCAGTTTTGTGGGTGATTAAGCTGTAGTGTGGGTTTATACTGGAGATAGAACATCCCTTTTAGATTATAGAGATTATGGTGAGCCCTTGAGAAACAATGTCTCTAGAATTATAACTCGTAGGTATTAGAGTTACGTTAAAGTAAACACACCATTCATTCATCTACTTGAGGCAATGGTGAACTAGAGCTCAGAGGGTACTCTCAAAGCAGAAAAAATAACTACTGCCGAAGTGATCTCAAAAGACAAAGAACACTCCCCTCAAAAAAAAAAAAAAAAAGACAAAGAACACTGAAAATTTATTTGAATATTTTTACTTTCATCAATCTGTCCTAGGTATTTGCAATTTCAATGGCTCAAGATACATGGTACTCATACGGCTAAAGGTGGCGACCACATAAGCCCACGTAGAGCCATTATATGCTGCAATTATCCGTAAACTGTCCTCTCGACGTATTGATGCTATAAGTTATACCCCTAAACAGTACACTCTGCGAACTGACATTTCAAGGCGAGTCCTGAAAAAGACCCGCAATGTATAACATGGAGCTACAAGACATAACATAGTGCATGACTTTTGCTGCCTACAATGCATGATGGTGCATGACTTGTGCTACGTCACACAGGAATCACTGTATGACCACGCAATAACCTCTCATCAGCTTCAAGAGCAATCTACAGTCAGTTCATTTCATCAGTCTCTGAAGGCACATGCTCGGCCAGTTCAAGAGGAGTAATATAGTGGGCACCCTTTTGCAGGTAAGCACCAAAGGAAAAATTCATTCGAGTTAGGGCTATGGCATGTACTCACAAGCTCATGTTCCGAAATACGGGATCTTTCATCCATCTAAGATCGTCAGTGCATTTTTCAGGTTCAACAAGAAGCACACACGAATCTTATTTAGACTTGTAGAAGTTGTACTCGAAACATGGCTGGTGAATATGATAACATCCGGCATTAGATGCACCCAAAGACCCAATTTTGAGGGTGTGCTGTACAATTATCTGTCCTCTTGCCTATATAGGTCCATCATTTCTGACTTCACTTAGATCAAGTTCCCAATACAACCATTACCGAAATCGAGGTTATTCTGTTTCCCTCTGTACGCCCCACAACTGACTTCTCACCCTCATCGGAATATATTCAAGCCTTGTTTTATGCTCGCCTACTATGTATTACCATAGGTTCATGGTACCTAGGGAATCTCAGAATTTACTTCACAGAGTGACAATGATGAATGGAATGAATACGTCACACCTTATAACTTAAGATTTCACTTGGTGGTTTATGACACGTAAAAGGAGTCTAAGAGTCCCCAACTCAACTTCAATGAGGACCACACCCTTATTACATAAATTATAAGTGGTGGTAAATGGAACTTGAAATGCTAATTTGTTCTATCTTTTGTCTTGTTTTACTTTTCATAATGTTTAAGGCGTTATTTCTTTACTTGCTAAATTACAATATTATCCTCTGTCATATTTGTGGTACGATTCTTGGGGACTGGAGTCGTAGTAAGGTCTTAATTCCAGAAGAGGCTGGGAAGTTGAAGTAAATTAGTTGAAGTAACCGACTGCTTACCTACTTACTCAAAGCTCTAGATTGTGCCAAACTAAATAGAGAAATGGCCCAGAGAACATGCTAGTTTATCCAACTGAAAGAGTACTTACTGGCAATGTTTCCAAATCAAATGGGTTATACATGGTTCAACAACAAATTTTCGTCCAATGTTGCCTTTTAGGTGTGTTATGTTCATTCTTGTAGGGTGGGTGGCCATTTTGGTAGCGGGCAAAGTATTGAACTGATGAACATATACGATTCTAAGATTTTAACGGACTTGCATTTCTCCTGCATCTCTTTTGTATCATCTCTCTTTCTCTCTCCAGAATACAAGAATTTTTCAAATTGGTAATGAGGTCAGAACATGAACAAGTTGACAGTCTCCCTTTGGGAGGATTTGATTATTCTTCATACATGACTGCAATAACAATAGATTACAGTACCAGTTGGTTGAAATCATGCCAATAATATAAAGGGGAGGAACCCTTACTATATCTACAAGAGATATTGACTTGGTCAAAGAGTTCCGGGCTGATGATCACAGCATAGTCGCTATTCACTCGTACACTTGGTTTCCAGAAAACGCTTAAGCTAACTCTTTTTATCATCTCACATGAAGAACCCTTACTAAAATTCATGAAAGCACAAGTGTCAGCCTCGAATAAGTATGAAATCTAGTTATCGGGATGTGGTTGGATTCCATTCCACCGCACATCACAAAATACTCAAACTATGACATCCTCAAAAAGAAAGAAGTTTAAAGACTTGCTCCTTGCTGATTGTTTGACAACCTCACAGCTATAAATATGTAACCTTAGTTTTGACCTGGACGAGTATATAAATTGTAATTACCCATTCTTACTATTGCAACCACTAAGAGAACCTTTACTTGAAGCATTATATCAGATGAAAAGACCAGTTCCGACAAAGGAAAAAAACAGACAACGTACCTCCCATGTTGCTAGAGTTCTCATATATGAAGGAAGAGCTTCATAATCATCTTTTGATGCATCTATTACCCATTTCGAATCATCAACCGACTGCGAGTCATCTCCCACTTCATCTATGCCCATAGTAAATGACAACATAAGATACAAAAACAATTGGGGATATAGGAGTTAAATAATACAATTACACCCCAAACATTATGCAAACTCCAATAGGGAGAATCTAGGGCAAGGCGGAATGCAAAAAAGAACAAGAAAGTAAACATTACTAACGAGAGCTAATTTTTGTACCTCCAGTTGTTTCAAATAACTGTGACGAAGTTCCGTTATGTGCAGTCTTCACAATTGGATTTCTCTCACTAAAGCTATAAAGTGGAAGCAGATTGGAGTAAGCTTCTTTTACATCATGTCAACATTCAACTTTTAAGGTTAGGATGGGAATATAAACAATGAAGATCTCACCATTTGACTTCTGAACTGGGACAAATGAAAAAAAAATGTATGCATTAAGAGTAAGCATGTGGGTAAAAAAGGCATATAACTCACTTTGGTTGCACCGGTGGACTATCAATCATACAGTCAGCTGCATGGAGACAGACAACATAAATTTAGTAGACGGAAACGGAACATGACGACACGGGCTTTTAGAACAACTATAAAGAGCTGAAAGAAGAACTATTCTGCTACTGGAATGACACTGAAGATGCTGATTTTTGTGATAAAATGTGTGATCAAAGAAAAGGAAGAATGCCGAATGACCTCCTCTTAATTAAAACACAAAATGTTCAGCTAGAAGTGAGACTTCATTAATGACCAAAGAACCCGTGCATCCTGAAAAATAATTGCGGAAAACTTCTTATTTGATGAAGCATAAAGAAAGCTACTGACCATCAGATGCTATGGTGGCAAGACAAGCATCGGAAAGCCCAAGATCCTGTAAGTTGAAAGAATCGTCTAATCTAGCAACGTTCAGGATAACAAAGAGTAAAACACGATGATAACTCAAATACAAGACATCACGTGAAGCTTTCACTCTTCTACCTAAGCTGATTAAGGTAATTTCTGTCCATGTTGGACAATGAATGCAAAAAAAACTCCGACAGGTTTCTACTCTAATCTACAACAAGGACAATACAACCTAATGACAAGACAAAATGTATACCTCAATAAAATTTAGTTGGAAAAGTCAAATGATCAATGGGAGAAACAATAATCTTCATTAGTGAACCAGATAATGTAGAGGTCACCAGAAAGTACTAATAGCCTTTTGCCCATGAGATGGAGCAGAAGATGAACTACCCACTATATCACAAAAAGTTACTCCAATAAAATGAAATCACCAAAGGATACTGAGGGTCCGTGTTGACGGTCTTCAATTTGAACTCGTCCGACATTAATGACCCGTCACACTCTTCGTCTTCTTCATCATCAAAGTCAGGCTCTAGCAAAACCCAAATCTATCATGAATTGCACATAATATAACCTGTTATCGAGCTAATTTAGGGGTTCTCAGGAGGGGGTTTACCTGGGATATAACCGAAGCTCCTTAGACGGTCTTCAAGCTCGGCGAGATCGCTCTGGTTCTTCTTGTGTACCTCGTTGCAATGACCCAATAGCTCTTCGAATGACACGGTCCCGAACGACATCGACTCGAGCAAGTTGAGGTCGGTGCCGGCGGTGGACACACGGCGGTTGAGGCATTGTACGAACGTCGAGGAAGCGGAGTCTGAGAGGAAAGAGAAGCAAAAGTGGTCAAATGTTGAGAAATTGAGGACAACGGAGAGTCGCGTGAAGTAGATCTGTGGAAGAGAGAGATACCGAGAGGGATTGGTCGGCGTTCGATGGATTGTTTGAGAGCATCACAGCTGGTCTGGAGGTGGTTGCAGAAGGAAGCGATGGAGTTGCAGAACGCTCCGATTGATTCGTCCATTTCCCTCTCTTCTCTCCTCCTCCTTCCGCAAATTCGAATTTGTAAGTGGAATTGGACGGACAGTTACCTTATTTGTGTAAACCCGGAGGCCGTTTGAAACAAAAGCGTCTGTAGCTCAGTGGATAGAGCGTCTGTTTCCTAAGCAGAAGGTCGTAGGTTCGACCCCTACCTGACGCGTTTTATTTAATTTTTGAACCTTTCAATGGAAATTAATTTTGAGCACCACAATAACACAACTAATTAGAATTATTTTTTAGTTTAAGGCTGTGTTTGGCAAAACCGGATCCAGATCTAGATTTCAAATCCTACACTATAAGCAAGGATGATTTTTGTGCCAACATAAATTATTTCTAGAATACCATTACTTTTGGTGCAAATTATGAATTTTGATAATCTTTTTTTTCACCGGCAAGGAAAGCATGAGATAGATAAAAAAAAATTACAGAGAGGTCTAGGGTGACATATCCCCCCAAAAACATAGGACAAAGTCTGGTTTGAGAGTACAAAGAGAACAGCAAAAGCATAAAAAGATAAAACATAAAGAGCATGAGGGCTCTGCTACGCATGAGGGAAAAAACGAGCTTCTTCCTAGGTTGATTTGGCAAGAGTATAAGCTTTGGAGACTGAGGATCTGGGGACTTGTTCAACTTTGCAGGAAATCAGACGATGAAGAAGCTCTAACGTGGCTTGTATGGTAGCAGAGTCCTCAAATGATCCCTTCGAGGGATCAAACAGCACTGAGACCAGATTTGAGCAATCAGTGAGAAAGCTAATATGATAAAAATGTGAAGATAAACACCAAGAGCAAGCAGATAAAAGATCCGAGAGTTCTGAGTGGAGGGCAGAGTGGGTGTAGGTACGCATCCGTTCGCAGGAGCTGACCGCACTTTGAGAAAGCTTTGAAGCCTATGCCAGTTGATCATGTGGTTGCGTTCCAGGCGCCGTCCGTTTGGATGGAGATTTCATAAGCGGAGGAGGATCATGGGGAAGAGCCCACTGAAAGGGAGGGAACCTCCGCTTTGGGGGAACGGAGGCTTTTTACATCTATCATGTTCCTGCGAAGCTGCAAGGAAATGGAAGGCCGTGGAGACCGCATCTGATGCAATTTTTGATGTGCTGTCCCGGGTGCCTTGGAATGTGGCGTTGTTTCTTGCTTTCCAGAGGCTCTATAAGATGGTTGTAAAGGCACAAAGGTTTCTTTTGTCGTTCTTATAGACCGACAGCTAGTGATTGATCCAGTCAGGGAGGGTGATGTTTGGAGGGGTGGTAAGGATCTGAAGGCCGAAGGGGGATCTTGCCCAAGTGTCTATGGTTGTAGTGCAGCAACGAAAAATGTGGTCGGAAGATTCATCCTAGTTAGGGCACAGAGTGCAGGTAGGGGAGATATGGTGAAGGCGTCGGGCGATGGAAAGGTTTGTGGGAAGGGTGTTAGAGGTAATCTTAAAGAGGAGGAGCTTGATCTTTTCGGGGAGCAGAAGGCTCCAAAGGGTGTTCCAGTGCTTTTTTGGCAGGCAAGGTTCAAAAGGTTCAATGAGATAGGCGGGGGCCGTAGTCTTTGTGGTGGTAGTGGAGGAGAGGGGACGACCATATTTGGTTGTGTAGGATCCAGAGAGGGTAAACGGCCAAACAATCATGTCCTGGCCCGAGGTTTGGTGGAGAGCACTGTCTCTTCCAAATTCTGAACTCCAATATCACCACCACCATTTCCAGAATCACCGCCACTGTCAGCGGCACCACCGCCGCATTCGCCATCAGTCGTCATCCTCCATTTCTGTCGATCTCTCTGCTCAACCCGAGAAGAATTTTGTGAAGACCCAATTCAATCTCCGAGCGGTTCCCGTCGGAAACCCAAGCACCCTCGCCACCGTTTGACTGCTTCATCCCCTTCTTCGCCATCGATCAATCTCTACCGATGTTTTCCCTCCGACGATTCTCTCGTCAAACTCGCCTGTCGGATTTTGACTTCGGGTCAGTTCTTATGTTTTGTATTTCTCTGTTTTTGTTTCTCTGCATTTTATTTTGTATCCTCTGTTTTTGAGTTTGTGTTCATCGCCTTTGTATCTATCTCTCTCTTTTTGGTTTTGTCTTTCACATTTCATAACTCGCTCTCTGTCTCTCCCCCGTTAATGCACAAGTATACAAGTGAATGCACTAGTACCATTTTGTTTCTAAAACAACATAGTAATAGTAGAGCCGTAAATACACTATACATATCATAATCTATGTTTTGTTTTGAATAACATATTATAATCTATGTATTTTGAGTATATGTTATACAAATGAGAAAATATGTTAGATATTAATATCCCCTTTATTCCTTGTATCACTATATTATATTGTATGTTATACAAATGAAAGAATTTGTTATTGTAAACTTTTATGAATAGATTTATTGTTACTAACACAAGAGAAAATTTTATGAAATCCAAAATTCATATTTTCTAGTACTACTGTTACTAGTATAAAGTTTTTTTTTCAAATTATGCGCTATAAGTTAGTTCTCTTATTTAATCGACTACGTAGTAGTATGATAATATATATACTCTGTTTTAAAGGCGAAATTAAACGCCTTACTGTACTTTGTCAAATTTCGAACATATCACTTGAGCATATATGACATACTGCCTAAACTTGTGTCAATTAAATGTGTTATTGAGTAGGGATTTATAATTTGTAGGAAACGGTTTCGTAGACGAAGGATTCATCTACGGTTAGGAGCTACTAGTCGTATTTGCTGATTTTCTTTGAGGTAAGCTAATATGCCAAGTCTTGTGTGCCTATCATTCCCTTCGTGTCGTACATGTTTTAACTGTCAAATCATGATATCACGTCTTTACTGCTTTTACGCGCTGTAATTGTTTTCGAACCTCCTTGTTTGGAAAAATATTCCTTAACTTTCACATGAACGAAAATGCACCTTAGCAAAAGCGGAAACAGTTGTACGGGGAATCTGATTACTACAGCATCAGCCTAGCAGACATCCATGGCTTCGGCCGTCTGTGGGTACTTGGTTTTAGCATAGCAGACATCTATGGCTCCGGCCGTCTGGGGGTATATGGGTTATTTTGCTTCCCAGTTGCAATTTGCCCTGGGTGTCCCTATTTACTACTCTCTTGGGACAACAGTTTCCCTCGTAGGGGGTGTCGACACCTAAGGTACTTAGTGGACTGGGATTTATATTTTGGATTCTGATTGGTACCCCGTTACAACAATGAATTGGATCTTTCTTAACTACGACATCTTACTACTTTGACATGGATCACATTTTGTGGAAAGCCCTAACAAACGGGCCACTGTTGATTATCAGAAATTGATACTTGGGAATACATGAGAAATATTGGTTTAACTTCCGCTGTAAAATATTGTTCAAGAGCATTCTTTTATCTTCTTATTAAATACTTCACTCATAATATGTTTACATGCTTGGGTGTTAGTTTACTCAGCTTTCGCAGACGTTCGGAAAAACTGTGGTCTGCTTTTGCGCTTTTGAAAACCCACAGGTTTGGCTGCTAGGAACGTTGGGAAGCGTGGATCGCGACTTGCATAGTTCGGCTAGCATTTCAACATTTAATAACACTTAGACGATATTTGATATTTCTCTTTTAATTTCTTTTGTTATGCCCGGTTTGAGGCAAGTTTGGAGTTTAGTTTGACTCATGTAATACTTAAACAATATACTTATTTGGATTGCTAGCTTGTTTTGGATCCCCTTGCATTCTGAGAGTAAAATCTTGGATTGCGGAATAACACCGACTCGATTTCCAGTCTATGGAAGTTGGGTATGTTACAGGAGTTATGTTAGGTTATGTGCACATTAGGTTACGGAGTTATGTTAGGTTATGTCGGGGAGTTTTGGGAATTCTTGGGCAAATTCTCAGTTGGCATCTGCTAAGTATATAATTTTTTGAAGTCAGTACTAGAATACCCTTATGATAGATTAATTTTTATGTTTGGTATCTAATAAGAGTATCCTTTGACCCTTGTAGATATGACCGTCAATCTGGTGAATCCAACCGTGGAGGATTTTCAAATAAGCCATCCAACAAGAACACCTTTCTTGTAGGGGATGCCAATTTGGGAATTTATCGAAGAATTCTTGGATAGGTGTGAGCATTGGGCTTATACTTTTTTTGGAGGATGGGTATTCAGCAACATCCTAGTTCAGAGTCATTGCATTGTGGAGTCTTTACCTGATGAGCATCTTTGGATGCCAATCAAAAGACAATATCATGATTTGGTTGATGAGGGAGGAGGGTACCTTCCTAATCAAAAGTATTAACATCATGGTCAATGGATGATCACGCGGCACTTCATGAAGTGTACATTGTTGTTGGCTCTCAAGCCTTGGGAGGAACCTATGGAGGACCCAGGAGAAGTTATAGACTAAAGAGTTAGCGTGGACGATAGTGGTTTCCCGCCCACCCTCGCCTAGAAAGCGTTTTGAGACTCGTGTCTTTTAGTTTCTTCAATGTTAGAATTTATTTTAGAACCTACTTTAAAGTTATTATGAAAGGTGTAATTGTGGGATTCTAGCTGCAATAGTCTATCCAAGAATATTGGAGTTTCTCTTTTTGGTTGGAGTATTATTACCTAGTGTGCACAAGAGATTCCGGCGGGGAGAACTCCGTGTACACCGTAAGTAGAGGATCATAGATAGCACAGGAAGAGTTGGGTTGTGTGTAGGGAGAGAGTAAGGCAGTAGTAATGTCTAAGAGAGAGACAGAGGTTTGGCAGAGCTTCCGCGTATGGCTAGTGTGTTCTCTTTTTTATGGAAAGGTTAACGTCCTATATATAACAGAGAATGTGACCGTTGTAGTGTGGTTAATGCGCCCATTAATGGCGGCTTAATTAGCTTAACCACAACGGCACGTTCGTCCTCATATATAGGGACCGTTACAGCACGTTATGCGCGAATACCGGAACCGTTATGGGGTTGACCGTGTTTGACCGGATTGACCGGGTTTATGGAGCTCGTGCCATAAATCTCTCAAAGCAGTTACTAAAGGTCGCGTGCGGGCTTGGCTCGCACGCGACAGGACTTACTCTAGCCTCCAAACCACTAAGTCTCTACAAGTCCCGTGCAGTGGTATGCGAGGGCTCTGTCTCGCAGCCCCCACATGGATCAGCGCGGCTGGTGATCCAGTGTGTGTGGAGCACAATATGGTGTGCTAGATGGTTGCCACGTGGCCAAGATCTGTCAGCTCAGAAAGCACTATCTACATTAGCCCCCTTTCTGCGCGTGAAGACTCATAGCTGGATAGACTTCCATGCGCGGAAACCAACATACGCGTCGCCGCCACGCACCAATTCAAATATGAGTAAATTCAGCCCCCGTGCGTGCCATTATGACCTAAAACCCCTAGAGTCGTGCCGTCTGGCCTTTAGGGTTTTAGGCGTGACGTCAGCTTGTCCTGTGATTGCGCGATTCGACGGTGACGGTTGCGATGCGACTACTGAAAGGACGCAACCCTTCATTGTTTTTGGATAAATACTTTGTACTCTCCATTGTTGCAAAGCATCACTTCTTTCTCTTAAAGTGAATGATACCCGGAAGTCTTCAAGAGCAGATTCAGATAATCAATCACCAGTTCAGAATTGCAAATCGTCTTCTTCAACTGTCTGCATCCAAGCAAGCTTTACAGAAACAAGGTTGGCCTTGTTCAGTTTCGATTTAAAATGCTAGTATATGCTTTGAACTGCGTTGGATCTGCAAACCCATGACATATTATCTGCTGAGAACTTGCGAAGAAACTCACAATCTTTGAATCCAATTTCGACTTAGTCCTCCGATGATAAAGACCTTGAATGTAGGGTTTTTGAAATCTCTGATAATGCAAACAATTCCAATCTCTAATTTCTGAAATTGATACCAGAAATTGTTCATCTTTCTTTCCATAGATCTTGAATCTCGAAATTCAAACTGAAGTGTGCATATTTCTCCCCCCTTTTTTCTTGCTTTTCCGCGGGAATGGCAAAGACAAAAGGAACTAGACCCACCAAGGAGGACGAAGAAATACCTGATCTTCCACAAGCTCTATGGCGGAAAGCCCCCTATCTGGGTGGCAAAGACTTCTACCATGCGAGAGTTAAGGCAAATAAACTGCCTGCTTCTGTCCCCAATGAGGGATTACTAACATTAACTCCTCCAGTTAACTCGGCCTTGCTTGATTTGATTGGCTCCGAGGACGTGGTTCGATTGGGAATCGAAAATGGCTACTTCCCGTATGTTGCGATTTCCCCAAGCTTTTGTTCAGAAATTCGACTACATGGATGAGTGGATTGACCATGTGTTGACCAATCATGCTGTGACTCTTAATGAGGCCGGCGTATACTTCGCCGTTCGTGCTATGAAGGGTGCCACCGTGAAGCTGGACCAGTCCATGCTTCTAAACCTTCTTTCCCGCTACTCGCCTGCGACTCACACTTTTCACTTTGCTGAGTTCGAGGCTGCCCCCACGCTCGAGGACGTGCACATGTTGTATGATCTTTCTCCCATGGGTGAGGTGGACCCTTTGAGTCCCTTGAGGACGGATGCGGAGATTGCTTTGTACACGCAGATGGAGGAGTGCTTGTCAGAGGTAAAGAAAATCTCCACCCGGTGGACCACTACAAAAGCCCTTCCTGACTGGCAGTTGGTTGACACATCTGCGAAGAATACTTGGAACAAGTGGGTGCAGTACTTTTTCCGTGATTACGCGAACATCAGCATCACCAAGAAGCTTCTGAGTCAAGACCCAGAGGCCAAGAACTATGTGGAGGGTAAAGGTTATCGCTTGACCCTTTGTGCCTTCCTCTGCGCCTGGTTGTCGAGGTACCTAATCGATGGCCACCCGCATGATGGGGTCTTCTATCACGTTCTGCCGCTTGCTGTAAAACTGGCCCTTGGCCAGAAAGTCGCACTCGGACCCTTGGTTTTGGGCACGCTGTACTACAGACTGGATCAGCTAGTTGTGGCCATGAAAGAATCGCGTGGCTGCCTCGACATACTGACTTTCGTTAACATTGCCTTCTTGACGATGTGGGTCTTTGAGCGATGGCCTTCCTATGCCCCAACTGCTTCTAAGCCCAACAAGTGGTGTCCCCCAGGCGCGGTGGAGGAGCGTAACAGCGGCAGAGCTGCAAGGTGGTTCGGAACAAACAATACCAAGTGCGTTTGGTGTCTGATATGCGACAATCGGCAAGAGTTCATAGCCAGGCCCTATGCCATGCGTATTGAAAACGTGCGATGGTTTCCAAAGCTGTACCCTTCTAAGGGTGTTGTGTTTTCAGAAGAGCTCCTCTTTAAAGATAGAGAGCATTTCCATGAGCGCTATCACGAATTCTTTTGCTGGTGCCTGCGAGGTTCCCTTCCTGCTCTCGCAGAGCATATTCGTGAGCTCGCGCCGAGGTATGAGAGGATTACTGTGGATGTTGATCCCACTCGCGTTTCTCCCCAGTTCGGCTTTGATGCAGTGGCACCATCAATCTGGCCACAGTCTATTATCAGAGGCTGCTATAAGCATTTGTTGACAAAGGAGTGCAAAACAGTCTTCATGAGCAATCTTCCCTTTGAGCAACCTGCAGGTAACCGTGAAGGTGGTTGTTCTAAAAAATGGCTCGCATACTGGAACGCCCAGCAGACAAGATTTGAGACGCAGTCGGCCCCCCAGCCAAGCAGAGCTCCTGTGATCAAAAGGAACTATTTCCCATTTCGTCCCAATTGCAGTCTGGACGAGTCTGAATATGGTTGCTACTCATTGTTGGATCATGAGAGCCATTTGTGCCCTGCCATCATTCTAGATGAAAAGATCGCCGCAGTTAGGAAAGGCGACTCGCATGTCATCAGATATAGCGAGACTTTTGCTAAGGTAAGCAACTTCTTTTGCATGCGCTAAGCTTCTTTACTTTCACATATTGACATCTTTATTCTATACTGCTTGCTGTAGTGCCACGTGCGGAGGTTTGCATCTGGTGATCGTTCTAAATCGCTGGTTAACACCATTGTTACCACAAGAAGACAAGGACAGTCGTTCCGGCTAGCATCGAGGATGGATCCTGAGGTCGAAGCCAGGATTCGGGATGTCATGAATGCTTTCGCTGACTCGCTGATAGACAATGCTCCGGCCTTGTCTCCCCCTAGAGATGATCCGTCTCCTCCAGCGACTGCCGCGCCAAGAGAGAAGAGACCCAGGAAAAGAGGAATTACAATTTCTTCCCCTAGAAGCGCTCCAACTTCCCCTCCTGCGAGGTCCCTTTCTGCCAAGGACAAAGGCAAAGGTCGCATGCCCAGTTGTAGATACTGCTTTATGACATGGCAGATCTAGGCCACGTGGCAACCATCCAGCACACCATATTGTGCTCCACACACACAGGATCACCAGCCGAGCTGATCCATGTGGGGGCTGCGAGACAGAGCCCTCGCATACCACTGCACGGGACTTGTAGGGATTTGTGGTTTGGAGGCTAGAGTAAGCCCTGTCGCGTGCGAGCCAAGCCCGCGCGCGACCTTTAGTAACTGTTTTGAGAGATTTATGGCACGAGCTCCATAAACCCGGTCAATCCGGTCAAACCCGGTCAACCTCGTAACGGTTCCGGTACTCACGCACCACGTGCTCTAACGGTTCCTATATACTCGGACGAACGTGCCGTTATGGTTAAGCTAATTAAGCCGCCATCAATGGGCGCATTAACCACGCTACAACGGTCACGTTCTCCAGTATATATATATCGTTAACCTTTCCATACAAAGAAGAACAACACGGCCATACGCGGAAGCTCTGCCAAACCTCTGTCTCTCTCTCAGACATTGCTACTGACTTACTCTCTCCCTACACACACCCCTATTCTTCCTGTGCGATCCCTGATCCACTACGTATGGTGTACACGGAGGTCTCCCTGCCGGAATCTCTTGTGCACATTTTGGTGAACCCGACGTGAATCTTACCAGCAAAAGCAACCATGTCTCAGGAGGATGATGTCAGCAACCGGTCGCCTTCCACCGAAACTCCCTCGGGAGACGAAGTCCGCCGTACTCCGACGACTCCCGGCGAGGCACCAACTTTGGAGTCTTTGGATGCCACTGTCCAAAGTCAAGCAAAAGCTCTCAAGTCTCAATCTGCGCAGTTGGAGCGGATCTTGGCCGTTCTGGGCACCCTTGCGCCAAATCCTCCACCAGGTACCGCCACCCCTCAGGGAGGAGGAACCCCTACTGCTCCAGGATTGGGAGTATCGGCCACGCCTCCCAACCCTCATCTGCAAACTCCACCGTCAGCCGCGCAGCTGCCTTCGATCCAAGGATCAACAGCGCAAATGCTACCCCCTGCCGCTCACGCCTCTCAGCCCACGGCTTTGGCGTCTAACCCAACTTTGCAGTACACTCTGCCTCCACCAGCGACGATCTGGGGAAACGCGGGCGGTCAATACACTCCCAATCCTCCGACGGCATATGTGTCGCCACCGCCTACGGCAACCCCTCCGGCAGCTACCGAGGGAAGCCTCCCAGAATGCATGACGTCCTTGCAGAAGCGCGTGGACTCCATCCTAGCTCATCAATCGCTCGCGGATACCATCATCCCGAAGCTAGACAACGATCCACCCATTCCACGAGAGATCTATCTCATGCCTAACCCGACAGGGTACAAGGTTCCCAAATGGGACAAGTTCGAAGACGTCAATGGAAACGCTCATGAGCATGTCATGCGTTTCATCGATGTCATGGGTCCGTACGGAGCCGATCCCAAACTGCTGATGCGAGAGTTCCCAAAGACTCTTGGGAATGTAGCATACAAATGGTACCGGACGTTGGAGCCCGGATCTGTAAAGACTTGGGACGACATGGTCCAGAAGTTCTACACCAAGTTCTTCCAGATGGAAGAGAAGGTGACGATGATCCATCTCTCGCGGATGTATCAGAAACGCGAGGAAGATGGAATCACTTTCATCAAGAAATTCAGAGCGAAATCCTTAGAATGCAAGGATCCGATGCTCGAAAGTCGGCTCGTAGAGATATGCCTGCAGTGCATGCGAGATGAGTACAAGAGCATGCTAATCAATTTGCAAACACCCACATTTTCAAAGCTCATCGAGTGCACGATGAACATCGAGCCCATCGTCGAGAGACAGAGAAAGAAGAGCGCTCCAGAACGACCTGCGAGCGGCACCACCTACAAGATCGGCAGATTCGGCTACAAGCGAGGACGCGAAGCTGAGGTCAATGCAGTTTCGCCCCAGAAGCAAGCAAAAGTTACAAACTTCGACGCACCGCCCCTGCCCTGCTCGGTGGAGGAGGCAAGCGATCTCTGCAGACAGTGGCGCAAGGACGGCGTCCTCCCACCGCTCGAGAAAACACCCTCCAAGGAGATGACGAGGGACCCTAAGTGGTGCGAATACCACGGTAAGGTCATGCACCCCACAGCCGAGTGCAAGAAGCTCAGATTCACGCTCGATCAGAAGATGAAGAGCGGCGAACTCATCGTCAGCGACCATCGGAAGGATGTGCGCAACAACCCGCTGCCTGCCCATACAGATTCGGGCTCAAAAGGCAAAGAGGTCGCCATGATCTCGATAGTCGACTTGGAAGAAGTCGCAGAGGATGGTCTACCCATCGTAGCTGAAGTCCATGAAGATGAAGACTACAGCATGGACACGGAAGATGAACGTGCCGACCGCATGAAAGGGTCGCACGGCTTCGACAGATTCTTCAACGAGATGAACTTCTCCGAAAAATGTCGAGCGGACATGACAAAAGCAATCTTAAGGGTAGCAGAGGACTACGAGGAGGACCTCGTGGTCTCCAACGGGAAAGTCGTCAGGGCGTCCCGTTCCACAGAAAAGATTATGACCTTTTCTGCTAGCGATAAAAAGACAGATGCGAGCCACCAGAGGCCCCTGTACGTGACCGCCATCATCAACGGCGTCGAATTCAAGCGAGCATTCGTCGATGGAGGAGCAGCGGTCAATGTTGTTCCACTCCACACACTGAAGCTAGCAGGGATCCCCGAGCACAAGGTAGTCAAGCGTCCATCCCCGCTGGTGGGATTCGGAAGCGATTCCAGAATGACGATCGGGTGGATCCGCCTGGGCGTTCAGATCGGCAAAATCAAGTGCTCGGCGAAGTTCTATGTCATAGACGCGAACACCACATACCACATGATCATAGGTCGGGCCTGGATTCATCGCTTTGACGCAATCCCTTCAACGGCTCACCAAGTGATGAAAGCTATCTGGAACGACAGGATTGTCGAGATACCGGCCTCAACTAACCCGTTCAACTTGGACGAAGCGCATCTCAGCGAGGCGGTGTGGTTCACCGAGATGGCGGACGAGCAAACACCCGGACCATTCAACCCTACTCCTTTACCTCTCTGGGAGGACATCAAGGACCAGTCGCCTGCAGGCGTGATGGTGACAAGGGGAGACACCAAAGAAAAGCCGCCTACCCATGAAGAGGCGCCGCGCATCGCATATCATCGCAAGAGTGTCTACACTCTGAAGAGGATCGCAAAGCACGACCCCGAGGGCAAGGAGATAGAGAGCTTCTACGCCAACGGGAAGAAATGCTATCGCATATGAAGGTGCGCGGGGACGTCCTCACACGGGCATGGGGATGTCCCTGGGCAAATCAATCAAATCGAGCAAGTTGCGCTCACAGAAGAGCCAACACAGGGCACTCCAGAGGAGAAACTTAAAGAAGCCCCCGAATGCATGGAAGACAGGCCAAGACCACAAAAGCAAGAGCTTAAGGAAGTGTTCCTCAGCCCGAACGAGGAAAAGAAAAGACCAGTCTTCCTGAGTGCGGACCTCACAAGCGAAGAGGAACACGGACTGCTGCAACTCCTAACTGAATACAAGGACGTGTTCGCATGGGAATACGACGAGATGCCGGGTCTGGACACGAGCATCACCATGCACCGTTTAGACATCATCCCAGGGTCTAAACCGGTCAAGCAAAGCACCAGAAGCTTTAGGCCAGAGCTCAACGTGAAGATCAAACAGGAGATTGTCAAACTCCTAGATGCCAAGTTCATAGAGCCCAATCACCATCCCACATGGTTGGCCAACATCGTGCCAGTGGTGAAGAAGAACGGACAGCTCCGCATCTGCGTGGACTTCCGAGATCTTAATTGCTCATTGATTCAACAGCAGGCCATCGCATGTTCAGTTTCATGGACGGCTTCAGCGGGTACAATCAAATCAAGATGGATCCCGAAGATGCAAGGAAAACTGCATTCATCACTCCCGTGGGGGTATTCAACTATACGGTAATGCCATTCGGTCTCAAGAATGCAGGCGCAACCTATCAGCGGGCCATGATGGCCCTATTCCACGACATGATGCACAAAGAAGTGGAATTCTATGTGGATGACCTGGTAGTCAAATCCAGGCATGAAGCAGATCACCTTGCAGACCTGCGAAAGGTATTCAACAGATGCAGGAGCTTTCAACTGAAAATGAACCCCATGAAATGCGCATTCGGCGTAACTTCGGGGAAGTTTTTGGGGTGCGTGGTCCATCGCCAAGGGATCGAGCCTGACCCTGCGAAAGTGTTAGCCATCACCAGCATGACGCCACCTCACAACCAAAGTGCCTTGAAAACATTCTTGGGAAAATTGTCATATCTGCGGAGATTCATCCCAGCAATCGCCGAGATTACATGCTGTTTCAGCACTCTTCTCAGGAAGGACGCCGCGTACAACTGGGCTCCTGACCATGAAGCGGCATTTGAAAAGCTAAAGGAGATACTTACATCCCCGAAGATTATGATCGCGCCTCAACTGGGATCGCCGCTGCTGCTATATCTTACATCAACAAGGAGATCTATAGGAGCACTCTTGGCCCAGGTATATGAGGGACAAGAGAGGCCTATCTATTACATCTCTCGCATTGTGCAGCCTGCTGAATCAAGGTACACGGACATCGAACGTCATTGCCTTGCCTTATTCTTCGTAATAGAGAAGTTGAGACACTATTTTGCATCGCACAAAGTAGTGGTGGTCACCAAAAGCGACCCCATAAGATACCTGCTAACCCACACTACTCCGGGCGGGAGATTGGCGAAATGGTACATGACCATCTCTCAATACGATATCACATGCGTAAAACCAAGAGCGATCAAGTCGCAGGCGGTAGCAGATCTGCTGGCACAGTTTCCTGACAACAGTCACGAACCTGTGATCGAGGAAGAACTCGAAGGCCCTGAAATCTACGCGATCGACGTGCCCTATTGGACCCTCCACTTCGATGGTTCGCCAACCAGAAAAGGCGGAGGTATTGGGATAGTCTTGACAAAGCCGGACGGGGAAGTCATACAGATGTCCGCAAAACTCAACTTCGCAGTCACGAACAACGAGGCGGAATACGAGGCTCTGATCGCAGGACTCCGTGCGGCGAAAGCTTTGGAGGTGAGCAACTTAACAGTCATGGGAGATTCCAAACTGATTGTTAAACAGGCCTCGGGCGAATATGGTTTAAAGGAGATCAATCTCCTGCCATACCGCACCCTAGTGCAAAAGCTGATGCAGCAATTCTGCGACGTGAAATACGAGCACAAACCCCGAGCGGACAACAGGCATGCAGACGCCTTAGCAACTCTGGGATCTAAGGTCAGCATAGACAAATGCCCTGCGAGGATTTCCATCGAAGTGCGAACATCGTCGGCATTAACAGAAGATGCGTGAACGACGAACACATGGACGACGCAGACTGGCGAAAAGCAATCCTGCAAGCTATTGCGAAAGGCACCAGTAGCGAAAGCTGGGTACTCACGAAAGGATACTGCATCCACGACAACACCCTTTACTACAAGGGTCCCGGAGGAATACTCATGCGATGTGCCTCCGAACAAGAGGGACAACAGCTGTTAGAAAAGATTCACCAACACGCTTGCGGAGAAAGCGAGGTGTCAATCTACAGGAAAGCTCAGAGATATGGCATTCATTGGCCAGGCATGTCAACAGCTGCAGCCCTGATACAAGGGAAGTGCGAGATTTGTGCACTAATCAAAGATTCTCTACTTGTCGCTCTAATCGACGACGACACAGACTGGAGAAAGCCATTGTTTGAATTCCTCACCAAGGGCACCGTGCCCGAATCGAGAAAAGAGGCAGACAAATTAAAGAGGAAAGCTTCTCGATATGTGGTTCAAGAAAATCTGCTTTGGCGAAAAGGTCACGAAGGCAACTTGCTGCGATGCCTAGACGATAGGGAAGCACAAGAAGTCATGGACCTCTCCCATCAGGTGGAACACCAGGGAGGTGCTAAATTATGCAGACAGCTCCTCTCAATCGGATACTTCTGGCCCACGATAGAAGTCGATTGCCGCACCAAAGTGCGACGTTGCCAAGAATGTCAATTCAAAGGGAACTTAGTGCACGCTCCCGCCGTGGATCTACATGCACTAGGAACGCCATGGCCATTTCACACATGGGCTTTGGACTTCATTGGCCCCATCCGACCAACGTCACATGGGAACCATTTCATTCTCACCGCAACTGAGCTGTTCACCAAATGGGTGGAAGCAATACCACTGAAGACGGCAAACGCGCTGGCTGTGGTCAACTTCATCCAGGAAAACATCGTATGCAGGTTCGGAATTCCGAATACTATTCTTTCAGATAACGATACTCCTTTTGTTAATCGTCAGGTAGCTACAAAACTTGCGGAGTACAATATCAGGCAGATATGCTCTACCCCCTATTATCCAAAGGGAAACGGGCAAGCCGAGGCGACCAACAAAACGCTGTTGAGAATTCTGAGCAAGATGGTCGCAGATGACCACAAGAAGTGGGCCGACTCTCTTAGCATAGCTCTGTGGGCCTACAGAACTTCTCCAAGGACACCCACAGGGGCCTCTCCATTTCTACTATGTTATGGGGCCGAAGCGGTGGTACCTGCGGAGGTCAGAGTCAATTCGGCAAGGCTGGCCTTCCATGCGCTCTATGAAAACAAACGCGATCATGATTTAGTCTTGCTGGAAGAAAAGCGAGAACAAGCCAAAAGGACTAACAAGCGGTACCAAGAAAGAATCGCTCGCGCCTACAACAAGACAGTCCAGCGACGGGATTTCGCAGTTGGCGACCTGGTCTTGCGCGCATCTGATCACTGCATGCGAGAGGCAACCCACCCAAAGTTCGCAGCTAATTGGGAGGGACCCTTCGAAGTCACAGAAGTCTTCGATAGCGGCTACTGCAGCATACGAAGGTTGCACGGCACAACCTCAACCCCAAGCTCAGTCAACATGCGCTGGATCAAGAAGTACTATCCCTGACTTCTCTTGTTTCATACGTTTTATGATAACGTTGCTTAATGTCTCATGTGGCTACGATATTCGCAATCTCCTCTCCCATATGAGAGGATTGTAATCCTATCTCTCCCATATGAGAATGTCATAATAAAAGAATTCTCCCAAATGAGAAGTTCACATTTATCAGCTGTTTATATTGATTATCTAATTTGTTACAATTGTTAACAATGATTTATGCGCTTCAATAGTAACAAATGTAAACACGATCTTAAATGATCATCGAAGCCTATCCCTTACGATAGCGAACGCGATCTTAACTGATCATCAAAGCCTATCTCTTACGATAGCGAACGCGATCTTAAACGATCATCAAAGCCTATCTCTTACGATAGCGAACGCGATCTTAACTGATCATCAAAGCCTATCTCTTACGATAGCGAACGCGATCTTAATTGATCATCAAAGCCTATCTCATATGATAGCAAACGCGATCTCAATCGATCATCTAAAGCCCATCTCCTACGATGGCAGCCACTACAAATGCGATCTTAATCGATCATTTAAAGCCTATCTCTTACGATAGCAATTAAATACAAATGGGATCTTAAGTGATCATCTAAAGCCCATCTCCTACGATGGCAGCTACTACAAATGTGATCTTAATCGATCATTAAAGCCTATCTCTTACGATAGCAGTTACCCGCGAATGCGATCTTAAGTGATCATCTAAAGCCCATCTCCTACGATGGCAGCTACTACAAATGTGATCTTAATCGATCATTAAAGCCTATCTCTTACGATAGCAGTTACCCACGAATGCGATCTTAAGTGATCATCTAAAGCCCATCTCCTACGATGGCAGCCACTACAAATATGATCTTAAGTGATCATTAAAGCCTATCTCTTACGGTAGCAATCAAATGCAAGTGCGATCTTAAGTGATCATCTAAAGCCTATCTCCCATGGTAGCAATCAAATGCAAATACGATCTTAAGTGATCATTAAAGCCTATCTCTTGCGATAGCAGCCAAATGCAAATGCGATCTTAAGTGATCATTAAAGCCTATCTCTTACGATAGCAGCCAAACGCAAGTGCGATCTTAAGTGATCATCTAGAGCCTATCTCTCACGGTAGCAATCAAATACAAATACGATCTTAAGTGATCATTAAAGCCTATCTCTTGCGATAGCACCCAAATGAAAACACGATCTTACATGATCATCCAAAGTCTATCTTTTGCGATAGCAGCGAAATACAAAAACGATCTCAATCGATCATCTAACGCCTATCTCTTGAGATAGCGGGCCATACAGATGCGATCTTATAATGATCTCCTCAAGCTTATCTGTTACGGTAGCAATTTTGGTTAATTATCCAAACCCGTCTGATATGATGGCAACATGAGTGCAGAGTTATCTTATTAGATCTTCTAAAGATCTGTCTGCTATGATAACAGTTTATGCGAGAAACGATCTCAGACAAAGCCTATCTTCTATGATAGCAATTTGCACAACGATCTTGATTGATCTCTGGAAAATTATCTGGAACGATAACAACGTTGTGAACGTGATCTCATACGATTTACAACGACCAACTACAAGCCCATCCGTCAAGATGGCACAGCTGCGAAATAACGATCTCGAATGATCTAGCGAAATATCTGTAAATTGACATCGCATATGTGAAATCATTACATGTCATTAAGCAAGGCAAAACAAGCCGAAACGCATGCGAAATTGTATTTTGTTGCAAAGAACAGATGATACAAATACTACTTATCATTATGAGTCAAATGACTTACAATTTGTCTATCTAGATAGCAGCTTACAAGCGAAAAGCTCGCATCTAACTACACAGCCAACATGGCTTACAATACATTCGAAAAATGGCTGATAAGCCAGAAATGCGCCAAGGGAACTCTCGACTAAGAAAAGAGAGAATCCACCGGTCCTGACACCGGCAGCACAGCACGCAGATCCGCGGTCGAAGATCCGTAGCAAGTAGGATGCATCTGCGAAGAGATTAACTCACCATTCGCTACATCCTTAGCGGCCAGAGCCGGGCAAATCCACGTCCAAAGATCTTGGGGTCTGACGAAACCCCTGTCTGATCAAGATATGTACCAGAGGAACCACCTGTTCCGGCATATGCCGTTGTGCACAACAGGGGAAGCCGTCATTCCTCTGGTACCGGGCTCCTTGTCATGATAGACAAGGGCGTTGGCGAGCCTCCTGAGTTCAAGAGCGAAGAGGCAAGAAACTCTCCTCCGGAGATGCTGGAGGAGAATCACGCCGTTCATTACGAGACGGTAGCACGGTCACTACGGCGCTGCACCTCGCCACGAGGCGGCCGGAAACATGACCTGCACACATAATACACGAACAAATTTCTTCGAACACACATGAGGTATTATCTGCATCCTCTTTATGATGGTTATAAACGGCAACGAGCCTCATAAAGTGGATCTTGGAAACTATTTCTATGGCACAAAGCGCAAACTCAGGATTCAAAGCCTGAAGTTGCCATGAATCAACGAAAAACAAGCGTTGAAGCCAGCAGTCGTAAGGACTCACGGCAAAGCACATGTTTGGGATGAAGAACCCAAATGGCAAAGACAGGGTTTATATAGGCCCTGTGGAGACTCTTCGGTCGCCTAAGATGAGTCAGCAAAATTCAAAAAAAGAGGGTAAGTTCAATCACTTACGCCTTGAAAAGCGGTAACAATCAATTACCCTACTAAAGGCTACGACGATTCAGTTGCGTATCCTAATAAATGACGGATAGTCATGATTCGGATGGACTTCCCAACGGAAGCGTGCTTATCTGCCGAGAAATTAGCGCGAAAATCAAGCAAAGAATCGATTGCTGATGTCATAATTGGATATGCACAGAAATGTCCAATCAAATCCCGAAAGGGGCAAAACGGGCAAACTCATTGTTTGTTGTTAAAAAAAAGGAGGGGGAGAAACCCTAGCAATATCACATTAATTTTCAAAACATTACATTAATGTCTCAGCCATTTTCCTGTTTTCTTTTCAAAATTCGAAAAGTCAAAACAAATTTTTGACTAAGGAGTCCTGGGGTGCGAACTGCTCGCTCAGCTTCTCCACTTGTTTCACTTCTTGCTTCAGTTGCTCGCACTTGGCATTCATTTCCTGATACAGCTTTACAGCTTCATCAGCCTTTTGCTTTTGCTGCTCCACCTTCTGCATCTCAGCTGCGAGATTCTGGTGACCGAGATTCAAAGTCACAGCTGCGCGAATCAGTGTAACTCTGTCCTTGAGGAATTTGAAGCCAAGTCTGCCTTGGACTTTGAGCATGAGATTTTGGCACATGCCACACAGCAATTCAGCACTCTGGGCCGAAATGGTCGCAGGTGTAGCCGCACACAGCTGCTCTAGTATCCAGATGGCTTCAGTAAGGAATAGCCTCCTGTCAAAAGGACTGATCTCCAGACACCTCACAAACGATCGGGGGTATCTGAGGCGCATTCGAACCACCCAGTCTACATCGGTTTGCTTCAAACCTGAGACGTCGAAAACAAGTCATGATGTCAAAACTAGCAAGCAAATAATGCGACGTACGAATGGTAAAATTTTTACTTACCAGTGCCTTCCAGAATTTCATGAATAGAAGGAATGCGAGTCACCGGGTTGTTCGAAGACTGCCCTCGCTCCATGGCTCTCCTATCAGCTGCGAGCTCCAAACTCTCATAGTTAGGAGGAAGAGTGTAAGCTGCACCAGCTGCGATTACATTCCCAACCTGCGAGCCCCAAATGCTCCACGCAGGAATAGGTGCTCCTGGCTCAGTCATCGCCGGAGGCACAACCGAGGTCGCTGGACGGACATTCCCGGATGCGGAAATGGCAGCATCGCTTGTCCTTTCCTCCTTACCACCAGTACGGACACTTTCGTCCATCCGCACAGCATCAGCTTCGACATCATCGGAAAGCTCGATGACATCCTCGAGACGCTCACTTACATGTCCAGCGTCCGCGACGGGCTTCTCAGTAGGAGAGCTCGAGATTGGAACATGGGATGCAGAAGGCTGACTTCTCTGCTCCAGCTCAGGTTCCTCAGCATGACCTGCGATACCAAATGCGACAATATGAGGTAACTTGTGTTATAAGTTATTTCACTATCTTTGCTAAAGCTAAGAATAAGCACCTCCACGCGAAGGTGGGATTAAGGTATCCTCATCGTACACTAGGGACGTGGAACCGTGCCCTGTCAGTGTATCTTCACTAAGCAAATCTTTAAGAGAAGCGTGACCTGGGACGCGAGTAAACCAGTCATGATTTTGCTTCAAGTGACTAAAGCCTAGTATGCGCATATCACTCAAAATAATTACCTGAGGGTTCTCCGCATTTGCTTACCAACCAACGGCGAATGTCAGGCTTTGACACACCGTGCTTTAACGCACCCACAATTACATCTCTATAAGTAACTGCGAGATTGAAGATCTCACCTTTATCGCCACCTGCGATCTCTGCGAAGTCCGCTTGGACTTGCTCTAGCTCTGCTGCGTCCTCTCCAGGAACCTCATCTTCCTCCTCCACATGAGGAGCCACTTCTTCGGGAAGCTCGTCTTCCTCGCCAGTTGAACGCGCCAAGTCGTCAACATGCAGCTCCTCGAGGCTCCGCTGTTTCACAAGCTCGAGCTCCTCTTCCTCTCGCTGCCTTCTTCTCGCAGCAGCCTCCGCGGCTGTCTTCCGGGATTCAGCAAGAACATCCTCGCTTACAGGATCATCTGAAATGCCAGAATGGGCATCTCTCTTTTGCCTCTTGGCCACGAGGCCACCAACAGTTTCATCATCATCATCTGCGAATACAAAATTGGTTCAAAGACAAGAACTGTACAAAAGTCATGATAAAGGACAAGGAAAGGCGACGGAAGTACCTCCTGACTCTTCCTCGCGCATCACAACTGTTCCTTCTTCTTCTTCTTCATTACTTGCTTGGGGCTCCTGCCTCTCTTCCTCTTCCTCTTGATTGAATGGAACGAAGGTTTCAACTGCGAGATCTTTTCGCACCTTGCCGGGCATACGACCCTTACCTTTGTCCTTGACAGAAAGGGACCTCACTGGGGGCGAAGCTGGAGCGCTCCTAGGGGAAGAAATCGTAATCCCCTTTTGCCTAGGTCTCTTCGCTCTCGGCGCCGCAGTCGCTGGAGGGGACGAGTCATCTCTAGGAAGAGACGGAGCCGGAGGGTTGTCTATCAGCGAGTCAGCAAAAGTGTTCATGACCCCGCGAACTTTTGTTTCGACCTCGGCATCCATCCTCCATGCTAGCCGATACGACTCCCCCCTTCTTCTGGTCGCAACAATGGTATCCACCAGCGATTTGGAACGGTCACCAGCTGCGAACCTCCGCACATGACACTAGACAATACAGAACAAAAAACATCAGTGCAAGCAAATCAAAGAGCTCAAAGCACACAAGGAGACTACTTACCTCAGCAAACGCCTTGCTATATTTGATGACCTGCGTGTCACCCTTCTTGATTGCATCGACCTGCTCCTTCAGAATGAAATCGGGGCACAAATGATTCTCGCGGTCCAACAACGAGTAGCAACCGTACTCAGACTCGCTCAAACTGCAATTGGGGCGAAACGGAAAAGAGTTTCTCTTGATCAAGGGGGCCCTTCCTGGCTGCGCCGCCGCCTCCGTCTCCATCCTCGTATGCTGGGCAATCCAGTATGCGATCCAATTCTGGGAACAACCACCCCTGCGAGTTCCCGCAGGCTGCTCAAAGGGAAGATTGCTCATAAGGACCGTCTTGCATTCCTTTGTCAGCAAGCGCTTGTAGCACCCTCTAACGATAGACTGGGGCCAGATTGATGGGGCCACCGCATCGAAACCAAATTGAGGAGAGACCCGAGTGGGGTCAACATCCACTGTAAGCCTTTCATACCGTGGCGCGAGCTCACGAATATGCTCTGCAAGTGCAGGAAGAGAACCCCGCAGACACCAGCAAAAGAACTCACGATAGCGCTCGTGGAAATGCGGTCCCTTTTCAAAGAGAAGGTCTTCTGACAAGACCATACCTTCGGAGGGGTATAGCTTCGGAAACCACCGCACATTCTCAACACGTGTGGCGTAAGGCCTGGCAGTGAACTCCCTTCGCTTGTCGCATATCAAGCTCCAAGTACACTTGGTGTTGCTTGCCCCGAACCATCTCGCAGCCCTTCCGCTGTTGAGCGCTTTCGTCTCGCCTGGGGGACACCACTTCTCAAGTGGGAGGGGAGTTGGAGCATAAGACGGCCAACGCTCGAAAACCCACATTGTCAAAAAGCTGATATTGACAAAGGTCAGAACATCGAGGCGGCCACGCGATTCCCTCATCGCCAGAACCAGCTGATCCAGCCTGTAATATAGCGTGCCCAAGACCAAGGGTCCAAGTGCGACTCTCTGGCCAAGAGCGAGTCTCACGGCAAGTAGCAGCACATGGTAGAAGACCCCATCATGGGGGTGACCATCAATCAGAAACCTCGACAGCCAAGCACAAAGAAAGGCGCAAAGGGTCAAATGATAACCCTTGCCCTCTACGTAATTCTCGGCCTCCGGGTCCTCGCTCAAAAGCTTCTTAGTAATGCTGCTGCTCGCATAGTCTCGGAAGAAGTACTGCAACCACTTGTTCCAGGTATTCTTCGCGGACGTATCAACCAGCTGCCAGTTCGGAAGAGGTTTTGTACTGGTCCACCGAGTGGAGATTTTCTTCACCTCTGCTAGGCACTCCTCCATCTGCGCGTACAAGGCTAATTCCGCAGATGTCCTTAAGTGACTCAAGGGGTCCACCTCGCCCATGGGGGAAAGCTCATACAGCATTTGAACGTCCTCGAGAGTGGGGGCAGCCTCGAACTCAGCAAAGTGAAACGTGTGAGTCGCAGGCGAATAGCGGGACAGAAGGTCTAGAAGCATGGACTGATCCAACTTCACGGCAGCACCCTTCATAGCACGAACAGCAAAGAAAATGCCGGCTTCATCAAGAGTTTCGGCGTAATTACCCAACACGTGGTCAGTCCACTCATCCATATAGGCCAACTTCTGGACAAACGCCTGAGTAGAAATCGCAGTGTATGGGAAGTGCCCGTTCTCGATTCCCAATCGAACCACATCCTCGGAGCCAACTAACTCGAGCAAGGCTGAGTTAACTGGGCGAGTCAGTGTCAACAACCGATCAACGGGAACAGGATCAGGCATCCTCTTCGCCTTCACCCTCGCGTGGTAAAAATCTTTCCCACCCAGAAAGGGGGCTTTTCGCCACAGAGACTGCGGAAGCTCCGGCATCTCTTCGTCTTCCTTAACGGGTCTGGTTACCCTTGTTTTAGCCATTCCTGCGAAAGGGCAAAAAAAAAAGGGGGGGAGAAATACCACACCAGTCAGTTTGAATTTTGAATTCGAGACTTATGCAAAGGAATGAAAACAGTTCCGGTGCCGATTTCAGAAATTGGGTAATTGCAAGATCCAATATCGTCGAAAGAGTAAAGCGAAGCGGGTTTAAAGATCAAAGCCTCTTCACAGATTTCATGGGTTTACAGATTCAACGCAGTTCAAGGCAAACGCCGGTACTTTAAAAGCAAAAAGTAAACGAGGCCAACCTTGTTTCCTTGAAGCCTGCTTGGATATGCACAGTTGAAGAATACGATTTGCAGTCTTGAACTGATGATTGATTATTTGGATCTGCTCTCGAAGGTCTCCGGGTACCATTCACTTTAAGAGAAAGAAGCAATGCTTTGCAATGATGGGATACAAGGTATTTATCCAAAAGAATGAAGGGTTGCGTCCCTTCAGTAGTCGAATCGCAACCGTCACCGTCGTGTCGCGCAATCACAGGACGGGCTGACGTCACGCCTAAAACCCTAAAGGTCAGATGGCACGACTCTAGGGGTTTTAGGTCATAATTACACGCACGGGGGCTGAATCTACCCGTATTTGAATTGGTACGTGACGACGACGCGCATGTTGGTTTCCGCGCATGGAAGCCTATACAGCTACAAGCCTTCACGCGCAGAAAGGGGGCTAATGTAGATACTGCTTTATGACATGGCAGATCTAGGCCACGTGGCAACCATCCAGCACACCATATTGTGCTCCACACACACAGGATCACCAGCCGAGCTGATCCATGTGGGGGCTGCGAGACAGAGCCCTCGCATATCACTGCACGGGACTTGTAGGGATTTGTGGTTTGGAGGCTAGAGTAAGCCCTGTCGCGTGCGAGCCAAGCCCGCGCGCGACCTTTAGTAACTGTTTTGAGAGATTTATGGCACGAGCTCCATAAACCCGGTCAATCCGGTCAAACCCGGTCAACCTCGTAACGGTTCCGGTACTCACGCACCACGTGCTCTAACGGTTCCTATATACTCGGACGAACGTGCCGTTATGGTTAAGCTAATTAAGCCGCCATCAATGGGCGCATTAACCACGCTACAACGGTCACGTTCTCCAGTATATATATATCGTTAACCTTTCCATACAAAGAAGAACAACACGGCCATACGCGGAAGCTCTGCCAAACCTCTGTCTCTCTCTCAGACATTGCTACTGACTTACTCTCTCCCTACACACACCCCTATTCTTCCTGTGCGATCCCTGATCCACTACGTATGGTGTACACGGAGGTCTCCCTGCCGGAATCTCTTGTGCACACCAGTAAAACGCGGAAGGAGCTCGCAGTAGAGACCTTTATTCCATTCGGCCAGGAGGAAGAAGAGGAGAGGCGGGAGCCAAGGGAAGGAGATGAAGAAGAAGAGGAAAGAGTAAATGTGATACATGAGGAAGAATCAGGAGGTATCTCAATCGCGTTTCCCTTTCCCATTATTTTGACTCTTTTGCAACTTGATCTGAACAAATTGTTCCTTCGCAGATGATGAAACCATTAGTGGCCTTTTGGCCAAGAGGCAGAAGAGGGGTGCTCATTCTGGCATTTCTGACGAACCCATAAGCGAGGACATTCTCGCCGAGTCCCGGAAGACAGCTGCGGAAGCTGCTGAAAGGAGAAGACAGCGAGAAGAGGGGGAGCTCGAGCGTGTGAGGCAGAGGAGCCTCGAAGAACAGCATGTTGACGACTTAGTGCGTCCAGTTGAATAGGAAGACGTGCTTCCCGAAGAGATGGCTCCTCAAGCGGAAGAGGAGGATGCGGCTCCCGAAGAGGATGCAGCAGTCTTGGAGCAAGCCCAAGCAGATTTTGAAGAAATCTCAGGCGGAAATGAAGGTGAGATTTTTAATCTCGCAGTAACTTATCGAGACGTTATTGTTGGTGCATTAAAGCATGGTGTGTCAAAAGCTGACATTCGCCGTTGGCTAGTAGGCAAGTGCGGTGAACCCTCAGGTAATCACTTGAACGATATGCATGAACTAGGCTTAGCAACTCAAAACATAATCATGACTGGTTTCTTCGCGCCTCAGGTCACGCTCATCTTAAAGACATGCTTAATGAAGACACATTAATAGGGCAAGGTTCCACGTCCTTAGCGTATGACGAGGATACTGCAATCCCACCTTCGCGTGGAGGTGCTTGCTCTTAGCTTAGCAAAGATAGTGAAATAACATACGATACAAGTTACCTCATACTATTGCATTTTGTATCGCAGGCAATGTTGATGAACCCGTGTTGGAGCAAAGGAGTCAACCTTCTGCGTCCTATGTCCCGGTTCCGAGTTCTCATACCGAGAAGCCTGTCGCAGCTGCTGAATATGCAGGAGAGCCTTTTGAGGACATCATTGAACTTTCTGATGATGCCGAGGCTGACACTGTGCTAATGGAGGAAGATGTCCATGCTGGTGCTGAGGAAATAAGAACAAACGCTGTTGATGCCATCGCGTCTGAAAGTATCCCTCGCCAAGCTACTTCGGCTGCCACCACGCCTCCGGCAATGACTGAGTCGGCGGCACCTCTTCCTGCGTGGAGCTTTTGGGGCTCGCAGGTCGGGGCTGCAATCGCACCTAGTGCGGCTTATACTCTTCCCCCTAACTATGAGGAGTTAGAGCTCGCAGCTGATAGAAGGCACTACAAAAATTTCTGCAAAAAACGGCAGGCGAAAACCGCCGTTAAAAGCTTCAAAACCGCCGTTAAAAGCTTAAACGGCGGCCAAAATGGCGGTTTGTAACTAGCCTTAGATCTTGGCGTCGGGAATAATAATCGACGCTTTACAGCCGCCGTTAAATAAACGGCGGTTGGGAATAACCGTCGTTAATTTAACGGCAGTTGGTGGAAAACCGTCGTTTTTTTATTTTTTATTTTTAATTGTTTTTGATTTTTTTTTAATTTATGTTTTTATTTTGTTTTAATTAATTTTTTAATTAAATATTTTAAATTCAAAATTTGTTTAGCTGCTGGGTCTAACACTGTATCTTTTATTTTCATTTTTTATACACAAAATAATTTTCTTGAAAATCAGTTTTACAAATCTTCATCACCCAGATTTAGTCTAAATCAGTCAACGAGAATCAATCGTTTTAAATTGAACCAACAACTTCCCGATTCTTCATTATGAGAAACAGATCTAGATCCAACTGGCAAATGGAAGGAGAGAGATTGAGGATGAATAGAGAAACAAAGAGAACACGAGATGGGGATAGAGGGAATCAGAGAGGAAAAGACGAGAAAGGAGGGAGAGGGATGATAGAAGCAGAGAGAGACACGACAATCAGAGAGAAAAAGAGAAACATAGTGTGGACGAGGATAGTACCAGAAATATAGAGATGAAGGATGAATAGAAAAACAAATAGAGAACCAGATGGAGATAGAGAGAATCAGAGAGGGAAGACGAGAAAGGAGAGAGAGACGATAAAATCAGAGAGAGAGAGAAAAGGAGAAACAGAGGAAGAACAATAGTAGCTGTCCGGCCATTGTTGACGAGGAAGGGAGAAAAGGAGAAACAGAGGGAGATGGAGGAAGAGAAAGGGAGTGGCATACCTGTTCGACCATCGTTGACGAGAGGGAGGGAGGGAGGGAGGCGAATCTGAGTTGGGAGGGAGGGGAGGCGAGTCTGAGTTGGGAAGGAGAACAGGAGTGGGTGGTGGTTATAAAGATAGGGTTTATAATCCTACGGTTGAGATTAAATGTACGTTCATGGCTGAGATTCAATAAAAAATAATTTTAAATAATTTAAATGAAAAGACGGTTTATGCCCAACAGCCGTTAAAGTAGGAGCATAAACGACGGTTTACCGTAAGCGTCGCAAAAGGGTTCCAATATACGACAGTTTCCTAAATTCCGCCGTTACTTTCTGTATTTACGGCTGGAGGATGGTAAACCGTCGTTAAAACCATGGTTTTAACGACGGTTTTTTGTTTCCGCCGTTTATTTTCCTATTTACGACGGTTTTTGAATATCCGCCATTAAAGATATCTATTAAACGGCGGTTCTTCCTGCCAACCGCCGGAAAAGAGCATATTTCTAGTAGTGAGGGCTATGGAACGAGGACAGTCTTCAACCACCCCAGCAATGCGCATTCCTTCTCTTCGTGAGATCCTTGAAGGAACTGGTAAGTCGTGGTTTGCTGTTTGCATTTCGCATTATTCATTTGCGAGTTTGATAGTATAACTTGGCTTCGACATTGCTTTAGGTTTGAAGCAAGCCGATGTGGACTGGCTAGTTCGGATGCGCCTCACCTACCCCCAGTCATTTGCGAGATCTCTGGAGATAGGGCCCTTTGACAGGAGGCTGTTTCTTTCCAAAGCCATCTGTATTTTGGAGCAGCTGTCCGCGGCCACACCTGCGACCATTTCTCCTCAGAGTGCTGAATTGCTTTTTGGCATGTGCCAAAATCTTCTCGCCAAAGTTCAAGGCAGGCTGGGCTTTAAGTTTCTTGTCAAAAGAGTTACCCTGATTCGCGCAGCCGTAACTTTGAAACGCCGCCATCAAAACCTCGCAGCTGAGAAGCAGAAGGTAGAGCAGCAAAAGCAAAAGGTTGAAGAGGCTATGAAGCTCTATCGTGAGATGAATGACAAATGCGAGCAATTGAAGCAGGAAGTGGAGCAGGTGGAAAATCTGAGCCGTCAGTTTACCCCCCATGACTCCTTGATCAAGGGTTTATTTTGATTTTTGATTTTGAAAAGTAGCAAATAAATAGCTGAAACATTATTGTAATGTTGCTAGGGTTTCTCCCCCTTCTTTTTTTTCAAAAACAAAAGAATCGAAGTGCCCGTTTTGCCCTTTCCGGGATTTGCTAGAATATCTCTGTGCATATCAATTTATGACGTCAGCAATTGATATTCTGCCTTGATTTTCGCGCTAATTGCTCATTAGATAAGCACGCTTTCCTTGGGAAGTCCATCCGAATCATGACCATCCGTCATTAATTAGGATACGCAACTGAATCTTCGTAGCCTTTAGTAGGGTAATTGATTGTTACCGCTTTTCAAGGCGTAAGTGATTGATCCTTACCCTCTTTTCAAATTCTGCTGACTCATCTTAGCAACTGAAGAGTCTTTACAAGGTCTATATAAACCCTGCCTTTTGCCATTTGGGTTCTTCATCCCAAAAATGTGCTTTGCCTTGAGTCCTTGCGACTGCTGGCTTCAACGCTTGTTTTTCGTTGATTCATGGCAACTCCAAGTTGTGAAACCTGAGTTTGCGCTTTGTGCTATAGAAATAGCTTCCAAGATCCGCTTCATAAGGCTTATTGATCTTTATAACCATCATAAAGAAGATGGAGATAATACCTCATGTTTGTTCGAAGAATTTTCTTCGTCTATTATGTTTGCAGGTCATGTTTCCGGCCGCCTCCCGGTGAGGTGCAGCGCCGTATTGACCTTGCTACCGACTCGTAATGAATGGTGGGATTCTCCTCAAGCATGCCCGGAGGAGAATTTATTTCCCCCACGTTCGTGAGCTCAGGGTGGCAAGCCAATGCGCTTGTCTATTTGGACAAGGAGCCCAGTACCCGAGGAATGACTGCTCCCCTGTTTTGCACGACTGCGTACGCCGGAACAGGTGGTTCCTCTGGTACATATCTTGATCAGACATAGGCCTTGTCAGATCCTGGGGTCTTGGACGTAGCGTCACCCAGATCTTGCTGCTAGGGGCGTAGCGAATGGCGGGCTGATCTTCTCGCAGGAGCGTCCTACTTACTACAGATCTTTGGCCGCAGATCTGTGTATCGCATAGCTGGTGTTAAGATCGTTAGGTTCATCCTTTTTCAGTTAGGATTCCCCCGATGTGTAACTTCTCGCTTGTAAGTTACTTTTTAAATGCATTGTAAGCCATGTTGGCTGTGTAGTTAGATTTGAGATTTTTCGCTTGTAAGCTGCTATCTAGACAGATAAATTGTAAGTGCTTTTGACTCATAATGATAAATTGCTTTGTATGATTTGCTGTCTTGTTACAACAAATTACAATTTCGCATGCATATTGGCAAATTTCGCCTTCTGTAGTGCTATATACACACTTTGTATTTGCTACCTGCCTTATAGATTTGCAGATATGTTCTTAGATCGTTCGAGATCGTGCTCGCGCAGCTTTGCTATCTTGGCAGATAGGCTTGTGATTTGTTCCAGATGCAGGTGCTATCACATCAGATAGGCCTTTGTAGATCACTTAAGATCATTTTGCATAATGTTGCTATCACAACAGATAGACTTAAGAACGATTTTTAAATCGCATTTGTATAGCGCTGCTATCGCGGCAGATAGGCTCGAAAGATCATTTAAGATCATGTTCGCATAGGCTGCTATCATGACAGATAGGCTTAAAAGATCGACTTAGATCATTTTCGCATGAGCTGCTATCGTGGCAGATAGGCTTAGAAGATCAATTAAGATCATTTTCGCATGAGCTGCTATCGTGGCAGATAGGCTTAGAAGATCAATTAAGATCATTTTCGCATGAGCTGCTATCGTGGCAGATAGGCTTAGAAGATCAATTAAGATCATTTTCGCATGAGCTACTATCGTGGCAGATAGGCTTAAAAGATCAATTAAGATCGCATTTTCGCATGAGCTGCTATCGTGGCAGATAGGCTTAGAAGATCAATTAAGATCATTTTCGCATGAGCTGCTATCGTGGCAGATAGGCTTAAAAGATCAATTAAGATCGCATTTGCGTAGGCTGCTATCGTGACAGATAGGCTTAGAAGATCAATTAAGATCACATTTCCACAGGTTGCTATCGTGACAGATAGGCTTAGAAGATCATTTAAGATCGCATTCGAATAAGTTGCTATCGCGGCGGATAGTCTATTGCTAACAGTAATAATAAACTAAATGAAGCAATATAAACAGATAGAAGTATGAAGTTCTTCTCATTTGGGATAAGCCTTTTATTATAGTACTCTCATATGGGAGAGATGAGATTACAATTCTCTCATATGGGAGAGAAGATTGTGCGAATTATTGCTATACAGGGCAGAAGGCAACGTTGTAATAAAACGCATAAAATGAGAGAAGTCAAGGATAGTACTTCTTAATCCATCGCATGTTGACTGAGCTTGGGGTTGAGGTCGTTCCGTGCAACCTCTGTATGCTGCAGTAGCCACTGTCAAAGACTTCTGTGACTTCAAAGGGCCCTTCCCAATTGGCTGCGAACTTTGGGTGAGCTGCCTCTCGCATGCAATGGTCAGATGCGCGCAAGACCAAATCTCCAACTGCGAAATCTCTCCGTTGGACTGTTTTATTGTACGCTCGAGCAATCCTTTCTTGATACCGTTTGTTGGTCCTTTTAGCTTGCTCTCGCTTTTCCTCCAGCAAGACTAAGTCATGATCGCGTTGATTGTCGTACAATGCGTGGAAGGCCAATCTTGCCGAATTAACTTTCACCTCCGCAGGTACCACAGCCTCAGCCCCATAACATAGGAGGAATGGTGAGACCCCTGTGGGTGTCCTTGGAGAAGTCCGGTAAGCCCACAGGGCTATGCTTAGAGAATCAGCCCACTTCTTGTGGTCATCTGCGACCATCTTGCTCAAGATCCTCAACAGCGTCTTGTTGGTCGCTTCTGCTTGCCCATTCCCCTTCGGGTAGTAGGGGGTGGAGCATATCTGCCTGATGTTGTATTCTGCTAGCTTTGTAGCCACCTGGCGATTAACAAAAGGAGTACCATTATCTGAAA
The DNA here is from genome assembly GCA_023055425.1 of Linanthus parryae. NCBI lineage: Eukaryota > Viridiplantae > Streptophyta > Magnoliopsida > Ericales > Polemoniaceae > Linanthus > Linanthus parryae. The sequence goes on along the minus strand of JALGPY010000008.1, from coordinate 84,964,497 downwards.
GGATGGTGTTGGGAATTCCGAACCTGCATATGATGTTTTCTTGGATGAAATGGACCACAGCTAGCGCATTTGCCGTCTTCAGTGGTATCGCCTCCACCCATTTGGTGAACAGCTCAGTCGCGGTGAGAATGAAATGATTCCCATGCGAAGTTGGTCGGATGGGACCAATGAAATCCAGCGCCCATGTGTGAAATGGCCATGGCGTTCCCAATGCATGTAGATCTACAGCAGGAGCGTGCACTAGATTTCCCTTAAATTGACACTCCTGGCAACGTCGTACTTTGGTGCGGCAATCAGCCTCCATCGTGGGCCAGAAATATCCAATTGAGAGGAGTTGCCTGCATATCGGGATGCTTTCCTCCTCAATTTCTCAGCTTCTTTTCTCGATTCGGGTACGGCGCCCTGGGTGAGAAAATCAAAGAGTGGTTTCCTCCAATCCGCATCATCATCGGTTAGAGCGATGAGTAAAGAATCCTTGATCAGTGCGCAACTCTCGCACTTTCCCTGTATTAGTGCTGCGGCTGTTGACATGTCTGGCCAGTGAATGCCATATCTCTGAGCCTTCCGATAGATTGACACTTCGCTTTCTCCGCAAGCATGTTGGTGAATCTTCTCTAACAGCAGCTGTCCCTCTTGCTCGGAGACGCATCGCATAAGTATTCCGCCAGGGCCCTTGTAGTAAAGGGTGTTGTCATGTATGCAATACCCCTTTGTGATTGCCCAGCTCTCGCTGCTTGTGCCTTCTGCGATGGCTCGTAAGATTGCCTTTCTCCAGTTCGCATCGTCCATGTGTTCATCGTCGCACGCGTCTTCTGTTAACGCCGACGATGTTCGCACTTCGATCGAGATTCTTGCGGGAAATTTGTCTGTACTAACCTTGGATCCCAAGGTGGCCAAAGCGTCTTCATGCCTGTTGTCCGCTCGGGGCTTGTGCTCGTACCTAACGTCGCAGAATTGCTGCATCAGCTTTGTACCAAAGTCCGGTAGGACAGAAGATTTATCTCCTTCAAACCGTACTCGCCCGAGGCTTGCTTGACAATTAGCTTGGAGTCCCCCATGACCGTCAGATTGCTTACTTCCAAAGCTTTCGCTGCACGAAGTCCCGCTATGAGGGCTTCATATTCTGCCTCGTTGTTGGTGACTGCGAAGTCAAGCTTTGCGGACATCTGTATGACCTCACCATCTGGCTTGGTCAAGACTATCCCAATGCCTCCACATTTCCTTGTTGACGAACCGTCGAAATGGAGCGTCCAATAGGGTACATCGACTGCATAGATTTCACGTCCCTCGAATTCTTCTTCGATCACGGGCTCGTGACTGTTATCGGGGAACTGTGCCAACAAATCCGCCACTGCCTGCGACTTAATCGCTCGCGGTCGCACGCATGTAATATTGTATTGAGAGATGGTCATATACCATTTTGCCAATCTCCCCCCAGGAGTGGTGTGAGTCAGAAGATATCGTATGGGATCACTTTTTGTGACCACCACCACTTTGTGCGACATAAAGTAGTGTCTCAACTTCTCTATTACGAAGAATAGGGCAAGGCAATGTCGCTCGATGTCCGTGTACCTTGATTCGGCGGGCTGCACGATGCGAGAGATGTAGTAGATGGGACTTTCTTGGCCCTCGTACTCCTGAGCCAAGAGTGCTCCTATGGACTTCATTGTCGACGTCAGATACAGCAACAGCGGTGATCCTAATTGAGGCGCGATCATTATTTTCGAAGACGTCAGCAGATCCTTTAGTTTCCCGAACGCAGCTTCGTGCTCCGGAGTCCAGCTGTATACGGCATCTTTCTTGAGAAGGGCACTAAAACAGCAAGTGATTTCGGCAATCGCTGGGATGAATCTCCGCAGATATGATAGCTTTCCCAAAAATGTCTTCAAGGCACTTTGGTTATGTGGCGGTGTCATGCTGGTGATGGCTGATACTTTTGCAGGATCAGGCTCGATTCCTTGGCGATGCACCACGCATCCCAAGAACTTCTCTGATGTTACCCCGAATGCGCACTTCATGGGGTTCATCTTCAGTTGAAAGCGTCTGCATCTATTGAACACTTTCCGTAAATCCGCCAGGTGATCTGCCTCCTGCTTGGATTTAACCACCAGGTCATCCACATAAAATTCCACTTCCTTGTGCATCATGTCGTGAAACAGGGCCATCATGGCCCGCTGATAAGTTGCACCTGCATTTTTGAGACCGAACGGCATCATCGTGTAGTTGAATACCCCCACTGGAGTGATAAACGCGGTTTTCCGCGCATCTTCAGGGTCCATCTTGATCTGATTGTACCCGCTGAAGCCGTCCATGAAACTGAACATGCGATGACCCGCTGTCGAATCAATAAGCAGATTAATGTTGGGGAGCGGGAAATCGTCCTTGAGGCAGAAACGATTGAGATCCCGGAAATCCACGCAGATGCGAAGCTGTCCGTTCTTCTTTACCACAGGCACAATGTTGGCCAGCCATGTAGGATGGTGATTCGATTCTGTGAACTTGGCGTCCAGGAGTTTGACAATCTCCTGTTTGATCTGCACGTTAAGCTCCGGCCTGAAGCTTCTTGTGCTCTGCTTTACTGGCTTAGACACCGGAATGATGTCTAAACGGTGCATAGTGATACATGTGTCCAGACCGGGCATCTCATCATACTCCCATGCGAACACGTCCTTGTATTCAGTCAGGAGCTGTAGCAGTCCTTTCTACTCCTCGCTTGTGAGGTCCGCACTTAGAAAGACTGGCCTTTTCGTTTCTTCGTTTGGGCTTAGGAACACCTCCTTTAGCTCTTGCTTTTGCGGTCTGGGTTTGTCTTCCATGCATTCGGGTGCTTCCTTGAGCTTCTCATCTAGAGTGCTCTGCATTGGTTTTTCCGTTACCGCAACCTGCTCGATTTGGTTGATTTGCTCAGGGATATCCCCATGCCCGCGTGAGGACATCCCCGCGCACCTTCATATGCGATAGCAGTTCTTCCCGTTGGCGTAGAAACTCTCTATCTCCTTGCCTTCGGGGTCATGCTTTGCTATTCTCTTCAGAGTATACACGTTCTTTCGCTGGTAAGCGATCCGCGGCGCCTCTTCCCGTGTGGGCGGCTTTTCCTTGGCATCCTCCCTTGTCACCATCACTCCCGCAGGTGACTGATCCTTGATATCTTCCCATAGGGGTAAAGGAGTAGGGTTGAATGCTCCCGGTGTTTGCTCGTCCGCCATCTCGGTGAACCACACCGCCTCGCTGAGATGTGCTTCATCCATGTTGAATGGATTCGTTGAAGCCGGTATCTCGATTATTCTATCGTTCCAAATAGCTTTCATGACTTGGTGAGCTGTTGAAGGGACCGCGTCAAAGCGATGAATCCAGACTCGACCTATGATCATGTGATACGTTGTGTTCGCATCTATGACATAGAACTTCGCTGAGCACTTGATTTTGCCGATCTGGACGCCCAGGCGAATCCATCCTATCGTCATTCTGGAGTCGCTTCCAAATCCCATCAGCGGAGATGGACGCTTGACAATCTTGTACTCGGGGATCCCTGCTAGCTTCAGTGTGTGGAGCAAAACGACGTTAACCGCTTCTCCTCCATCGACGAACGCTCTTTTGAACTCGACGCCATTGATGATGGCTGTCACATACATAGGCCTCTGGTGGCTCGCATCTGTCTTTTTGTCGCTGGCAGAAAAGGTCATAATCTTTTCTGTAGAGCGAGACGCCCTGATGACTTTCCCATTGGAGATTACGAGGTCCTCTTCGTAGTCTTCTGCTATCCTTAAGATCGCTTTTGTCATCTCCATCCGGCACTTCTCTGAGAAGTTCATCTCGTCAAAGAATCTGCTGAAGCCGTGCGACCCCTTCATCCGGTCGGCACGTTCGTCCTCCGTGTCTACGCTGTAGTCCTCATCATCATGGACTTCGACAATGATGGGTAGACCATCCTCTGCGACCTCTTCCAGATCCACAATCGAGATCATGGCGACCTCTTTACCTTCCGAGTCTTGCTCCGCATGGGCAGGAAGTGGATTGTTGCGCACATCCTTCCTGTGATCGCTGACGATCAGCTCGCCATTCTTCATCTTTTGGCTGAATACAATCCTGAGCTTCTTACAGTCCGCTGTGGGATGCATGACCTTGCCGTGGTACTCGCACCACTTCGGGTCCCTCACCATCTCCTTGGAGGGTGCCCTCTCGATTGGCGGTAGGACACCGTCTGTCACGACCCATAATTTTGACCTATCTTAATTAACGTCAAACATTGGCTTTAGTGTCCGTGAACGCACTTTAAGCCTTTAATAATTTTCCCGATAACCGGGTAGAAAGTCTTTGAGTAGACCCAATTACAAATTTCCTATTTAGCAGATGCGGAAGCGATTTTTGAAGCATTTGGGTCTATCTTTATTTTTATAAAAAGATAGGTCGGTCCTTTAACAATTGATAGAATTATGAAAACATTAAAAGTCTGAGTCAACTAGTCAACCTTTTAATCAGAATAAATATAGATAAATAAACTTTAAAATTTGACATTGCAGAACACTACTGACGCAATACAGCTTCTCTATTGAGCAATAATAATTCACAAATTCTTCGCGCATGTAAGCAATACATAATAAACTAAATCCACACTAGTAGATCAAGCCTACTACAATTCCTTGTGTACGGTCTTCACCGGTCATCTTGAATCTGGATCCCTGAAAACATTATATTTAAAAAGGGGGTGAGCTGAAAAGCTCAGTGAGGGGATTACTCCTCCTTTTAGGTAAAAGTATTTGAAACGTCATTTTCGATCATCATTTGGCAATAATTAAACTTCAGTAGAAAGAACAGTAAACATTTCATTTCAATCACTTTCATTTGGTTGAGATGCAGTGGGTAACATTTCATGATCTATAGGTGATATATCCCCTTACCTACCCGTGTAAGTAGTTGGTAGGCCAGTAATATATCCGTAAATTGACATGTCTTGGCGCCATCATAGTGGCTCTTCGCCTATTATTACCCGGACGATAGGGTCTCGTGGGTATAGAACAACAAAAGTTGTCCAAAGCATCTCGTCATTAACTTTTCTTAGAAAATCAGTTTAAAACATAATAACGTAAAAAAAATATAAAAAAATACTTTAAAAACATTTAACTATAAAGTTACTTAAACAATTTATAAGGAGGAGGGGATAGTAAAAATATATACATTTCATTTTAACAGTTAAAAGGTACTTTAATTAAATAGCAATATAGTGACATTTAAAAAGAGTGTTGTAGAGTGAGAGTGATTTTACTCACTTTCGTAGCGTAATTGTGGCGGCGGATGGTGTATAAAGTGGACACTAAGATTTCTACTAATAATAGCCAAGCTATTGCTTAAGTTTTCTTTAGCAGAGTAAAGTTGATGTATCTAGTTTTTTTTTTTTTTTTGGTTGGAATGAATTCAAATGACTTGGATTGTTTCTATTTATAGGAGGTGAAAGATGTAAAAAACGTAATGCATGACATAATACTACTCTCCTTTATTAGTTCTATAAGTAAACCTTGTGTTGTGGGTTTCATTTTGGTGATGACACCACATAAAGGTTGATGAACCAAGCAACATACTAGGTGAATTTTGACTACCAGACCATGAGATATGTTCAAGAAGGATGTGAACTCATGAAACATGTATTTTGCTCATGACATGTGTCCCTTCCAATGACTACTAGAGAACCCGTGATATTATTCCAAAGTTGATATTTTGTATAGCCCCAACTATATCATCTACAATGTTAACCATTTTTTTTTGAAAGGTTGGTAATATTATTAGTTAAGCAGATGGATTACAAACAAAACGAAAGTGGGAGGCTAGCACATGCGCTGCCTTTACATTAGCACGACCTACAAATCGAATAGTGCAGTAATTAAACTTGGACGCCAAGCTTGTAATTTGTTGTAGTAGCATGTAAATGTCCGGAGGCCGTTGAAGAGTGCCTAAATATCTGATCATAAGCTGGCAGTCTGTGTGTAGTTCAATATCAGTGTAGCCATGAAAAAGGATCCAACGGAGGGCCGCCGCAATGCCCATTACTTCAGCTTGCAGTGGTGTCCTAGCTAGAAATCTTTTGTAACCGTATGTTGTGTGGTCGTCACATTGTACCCATGCAGCAGTTGAGGAGTTAGTGTGCTGCCATGCGGCATCCACTTGAAATACAGTCTTGAATGTCGATGTGGGTGAAGTGTATGTCGTTGGCGTGGCGAGGTAGACATCATTCGGAGGAAGATGTGTGTTACAAGGCAGAGACTGTTTCCGGAGGATCTTGTGGCGGTACTGGTGGTCTGCTAGTGCCGAGGTGATGGCTGCTAAGGATTGCACGGTGGGGATGAAGTTGTCATTCATCGAGGCCGCATTCCGGGAGAGCCATATTTGGCGTAGGGTCAGAACAAAGATCGTTCTGTCGAAGTTCGTTGGAATATCCTCAAAGAAAGTTCCAAGAACGTGTGTGAAATGATCAGTACTGGCGTGGACGGGTCGTAGACCCGATGATGTTCCGAACCAAGTAGCCCGTGCGTGTGGGCAGTCGAAGAAGCAGTGATACAGTGTTTCATTTGGTTCCTGACAAAGGTCGCAGCCCGTGGAGATAAGAGGGACATGTCTCGTCCGGAGATTATGCTTGATCGCTAGGGAATTGGTTGCAAGTTTCCACATAAAGTAATATAATTTCGGTTGAAGTTTGAGCTTACCAATGTGGAGCATTAGTTGGCCAGTTTGTGAGGAGAGAGTGGTAATCGGTTCGTGAGTACGAGAGGCGAGCTCAATGTTGTAAGCAGACTTAACCGTGAAAAATCCTGAATTCGTGGATCCCCAAGCCAGAGTGTCCGGTTGATCTGTTGTGGTGATTGGAATTGTCAATATAGCCCGTATTTGGGCCTCATCGAAGAAGGATCCCAGCAATTGCACATTCCACGTAGTGGATAAGAGGTTGATGAAGTTTGCCACCTTCAATGTCGGGAAAAGCTGTAGGACCACCGCAGCGTGGTTCTCCATTGGTATTCCTGGGATCCAGTTGTCACGAAGAGGATGTATGGTGTTACCATTACCAACAAGCCATTGCGCACCCATGTGAACTATCTGGCGACTCCAGCAGACACTCTTCCACACCCACGAGGCAGTGGACGGGATTTTGGCGTTAAAAAATCTGTTTTTGGAAAATAGCGCCCTTTAAGAACTCTGTATAAAAGTGTTGACGTATCTGTTTGCAGCCGGAACCCCGTTTTTGCTAGTAGTGCTCGATTCTGAGCCTCAAGGTCCCGAAAACCTAGCCCACCATGTTCAACTTTCTGACATAAGAATGACCATTTCTTCCAGTGAATCCCGCGTTTGCCCCCGTTGGACCACAAAAACCAACAAATGAGACGTCTGATGTCATCCAGGAAACCTTTCGGAGCTCGGAAACAGGAGAGCAGGTAAGTTGGAATAGACAGTAGTGTAGATTTCACCAAGGTAACTCGTCCCGCAAACGATAAGCAGTGTTGTTTCCATGATGCTAATGTGGCTTTAAACCGAGCAATAATATCGGCAAATATTCCAGTTTTGGATTTGGTGAAATCCGTAATAATGTTAACCATTTGGTCCAGAGGAACTACAATAATGTTTTATCAAATAACTAATACTGACATTTATAATAATACCTTCAAATACTTAGACTTTTGTAATTACTTTCTAAAAGTCTCTCTGTAGATCCAAAAACATAAATTTCTTAGATTGATTCTCTTGGAAGTCAATTTTGTACTGAAAGTTTCTGAACAACCTAAATTAACATTTATTTCACTATAACCATTGATTTATTTTGTCAATGACCCATTACATGTACCAAAGCAATCAAATATTTTATTTGTTGTTTTTTTTAATGGTAGAAGAATATTGGTACTAAGCCACATTAACGAAAAACATTTAACATAAAAGAATGTTAATAACGTACGGGTTATTACATCGTCCTTGCGCCACTGCCTGCAGAGGTCGCTTGCTTCTTCCACCGAACATGGCAGAAGTGGTGCGTCGAAGTTCACAATCTTCGCCTGCTTCTGGGGTGAAACTGTATTGACTTCAGCTTCGCGTCCCCTCTTATAGCTGAATCTCCCGATCTTGAAAGTAGTACCGCTCGAGGATCGCTCCGGAGCGTTTTTCTTTTTCTGCCTCTCCACTATAGGCTCGATGTTCTTCGTGCATTCGATTAGTTTTGAAAACGTGGGCGTTTGCAGGTTGATGAGCATACCTTTGTATTCATCTCGCATGCACTGCAGGCATATCTCTACGAGCCGACTTTCGAGCATCGAATCTTAGCATTCCAAGGACTTCTCCCTAAACTTCTTGATGAAAGTTATCCCGTCCTCCTCGCGCTTCTGATACATCCGCGAGAGGTGGATCATTATCACCTTTTCTTCCATCTGGAAGAATTTGGTGTAGAACTTTTGGACCATGTCATCCTAGGTCTTCACAGATCCGGCCTCCAACGTCCTGTACCACTTGTACGCTACGTTCCCCAAGGATTTTGGGAACTCTCGCATCAGCAGTTTGGGATCAGCTCCATATGGCCCCATGACATCGATGAAACGCATGACATGTTCATGAGCGTTTCCATTGACATCTTCGAACTTGTCCCATTTAGGAGCCTTGTACCCCACCGGGTTAGGCATGAGATAGATCTCTCGCGGGATAGGTGGATCGTTGTCTAGCTTCGGGATGATGGTATCCGCGAATGATTGGTGAGCCAGAATAGTGTCCATGCGCTTCTGCAGGGACGTCATACATTCTGGAATGTTTCCCTTGGTAACAGGAGGAGGGGTTGCCGCAGGCGGAGGCGACACGTATGCCGCCGGAGGATTGGGGACATATTGGCCGTTCGCATTGCCCCAGATTTCCGTTGGAGGAGGCAAGGGATACTGCGAAGCCGGGTTAGGTACCAGAGCCGGAGGCTAAGGAGTATGAGCAGTGAGAGGCAACATTTGAGCTGTTGACCCTTGAATTGAAGGTAGCTGCGTAGTCGTCGGTGGAGTCTGCAGATTAGGGTTGGGAGGTGTGGTTGACACTCCCAGTCCTTGAGCGGTAGGGGCTCCTCCTCCCTAAGAAACGGCGGTGGCTAGTGCAGGGTTTGGCGCAAGAGTCCCCAGGACAGCCATGATCCGTTCTAACTGCGCAGATTGAGCTTTGAGAGCCTTCGCCTGACTCTGGATGGTAGCCTCCAAGGTCTCTAGCGTCGGGGCTTCACCGGTGGCCGTAGGAGTGTGGCGGACCTCCTCTCCTGAGGCGGCTTCGGTGGAAGGCGATCTGTTACTGACATCATCCTCCTGAGACATGGTTGCTTTTGATGGTAAATTCACGTCGGGTTCACCAGAATGTGCACAAGAGCTTCCGGCGGGGAGAACTCCGTGTACACCGTAAGTAGAGGATCAGAGATAGCACAGGAAGAGTTGGGTTGTGTGTAGGGAGAGAGTAAGGCAGTAGTAATGTCTGAGAGAGAGACAGAGGTTTGGAAGAGCTTCCGCGTATGGCTAGTGTGTTCTCTTTTTTATGGAAAGGTTAACGTCCTATATATAACGGAGAATGTGACCGTTGCAGTGTGGTTAATGCGCCCATTAATGGCGGCTTAATTAGCTTAACCACAACGGCACGTTCGTCCTCATATATAGGGACCGTTACAGCACGTTATGCGCGAATACCAGAACCGTTATGGGGTTGACCGGGTTTGACCGGATTGACCGGGTTTATGGAGCTCGTGCCATAAATCTCTCAAAGCAGTTACTAAAGGTCGCGTGCGGGTTTGGCTCGCACGCGACAGGACTTACTCTAGCCTCCAAACCACTAAGTCCCTACAAGTCCCGTGCAGTGGTATGCGAGGGCTCTGTCTCGCAGCCCCCACATGGATCAGCGCGGCTGGTGATCCAGTGTGTGTGGAGCACAATATGGTGTGCTAGATGGTTGCCACGTGGCCAAGATCTGTCAGCTTAGAAAGCACTATCTACACCTAGTCATGATGGATTCACATTGTTTTACTAGTGCTTATGTCTCCCCTAATCTCGTCTCGTCTATATTTAATAGAGGTTATATTTATCTTGTTTCTTTCCTTTGTTTTATGTAGATAACTGTAGAAGGGTAAGGAAAGAGGGGGGACCACTCATGTAAAATTGAAGTTGAGGGTGCGGGGCTAAGATTTGTTTCTTATCTTTTAGACCATTGCAGTTACCGAGTGCGGTATTCTGGGTCACTAGAATGTTAACGTTTTCATTGGGTGTTTATGTTTGGAGCCTTTTTACTTAGCTGTTATTTGAGGAACGAGACGTTTCTTTGTTCGTGGGTTTTCCTTGGATTTACGTAATTCGTTAGGTCATATCATCATTTTTGTATCAGCGTAATATAGTTCATTTATTTGTTATTCTTAATCTGACTGAGAGCTCCGATGTCCAGCCTCAGCCGATTTTAAGACCTTGTTCCTCATGAAAAAAAGTTTATGATGTGGTGACATATATCATTTGAGTTATTGATTGAGATTTTGGGAACGCTTTATCTTACCTTAATACTAGAAATCAGACAAATGTTTGTTGTAGCCTAACTTACGATGGTATATATCACGTCTGGGGTAGTTAGCATATATTGTCATTTGGGTAATGGGATGGGTATTCACCTCTGAGATATTTGTCGGTTTTGTGCTTATATTGGATTGCTTGGAGTTATTTAAATCATTGGTGTACCTGGGTAGTTTGAGATTTCTTAATTGCAGTGATCTTTACGGATGTTGTATTTGGAGCTTTGTAAATAGAATTATGGTTATCAGGAGTTATCACTAAAGGGTAATTTGGATATTAGTTTGCGAGTCTCGTTTAGAACCAATTTTGAATATTAATAAGTTGCTTGAAGTGTGTGCCTCGGTATTCTTTCAGTTACACATGGTCTATTTTTATTATTCCCTTAGTTTCGTGGCAAAATTTCATCAGTACATGTTATGAGAAATCCAAGGAAAAGGGGACCACCGGGTGACATCAAGTATCGTAGGAGATGGTTATGTGCCTAAGGGTAGGAGGAACCATGTGGATTTGAAGTCTTGTACACTTTTTCTTAGACCCTCTGTCTTGTTAGACGAGTCGCTTTGTACCATTCAGATGTCAGTCCCGACCTTGGGAGGTTAGTTTTGGAGTCTTAGCTATTTTTAGGAACAAGATATTTCCCTGTTTATGAATCGTCTTTAGAGTTATATAATTCGTTTGGACGCGTTTTCATTGTTGAGGAAATCGTAATCTAGAATCTTTTAACTGGTTTATGCTTACGTCCACTAAGAGTACTTATTTCAAACTCGAGAGATTCTATGACCTTACTCTATGGGAAGAGCAGCTTATGAGACAATAGAAATAGTTATTTGGATAGATGACTGAAGCAATGAGGGTATTTTCTTTGCCACTGATCAGGTTGTGGGTGTGATCTCGCTAGTTATGGTACAATCTAAATCTAGATGTAATTGAGACACTTTATCGTTGGGTGTGTATGATTACGCTCTTGTCACCAAAGTCGTTGTTTGAGTCATGGGATGGTTGTTCATGGGTGAACTAGTCTGAGAGTTGTATATTTTTATTACTCTGCTAGAGGTTCTACCTCTTGTCGAGAAGTGGATCTTGTACCAAATGAATGGTTGGTCAACCCAAAAATCACTTGTAAGAGTATGCTTGTACTCGTTAGGAAGGAGGATTATAATAAAGGCTTACTATATGTCGCCCAAGACCGTGAATCGATAGCTAAACCCAACAACTAGGAGACAAATCGGCATGTGAACTTCTTCTTATTTTTGACGTTGTTGTCTTATACTTGGAATACTTGAACGAATACATTTGTGTTATAATCTTGACTCTGACTCAGATTATTGCGGTTGCTATTCTGAACTAAGAGGTTACTTTTACATGGAGAATACTTATATTTTATGTGAGATCCACTGTGGGAATAAAAGCCTCCGAGAAGAACTATGCTTTGAAGGTTGGTTGGGAATTATCAATGCTGATCCAATTTGCTAATCCGGATTGCATGATATATGTGATATTATTGCATCTTCGTGGTGCTGCATGATAAGATAGATCAATAGGCGATAGTGAAGAAATCGCGACTAGTTACTCACACCACAACTGTCATACCAAGAAAAATAAGACAAGAGAGAACAGTAGAAACTTGTTGGACCGGGATGTATTTCACGTTACCACGAGCACCATTTTCGCTCAAAATCGTCAATTGTTGAAGGAGTTGTGTTGGAACGATCACCTACAACCCCTAATCCATAAGCTTCACCACCTGATCAGGGGATCACATACGACTATGTCTTGAAGAGAAAAGTGAAAATTTTGGGCATACCTTGTTCCATGTGTAGCAACTTAAGAAGAATGTCCCATACCCATATCATGTATTTAACCAGTAAGATTGAGTTATGAGGAGCATCCTGTTAAGATTCTAGACTCTCAGACTTGTAAAGGCCTTATGGACAAATTGCCTCACAAGAGAGGTAAAATGTGAAGCGGGGGATGGTAGGGGAAGAAGTATCCTTACCTTTTTGAAGAGGTAATGAGTTCCGAGGACGTCACTCCTCTAAGGGGGGAAGGATGTAATCCATCGGTTTGTAAGTACGTCATCGTAGTACTCCTTATAGTATATTGCTCATCGTTCACGACCTTAGGTTTTCATTTAGTAGATATACCCTAGAGTGGATACTCGTACTTTAGTGGTTGTTGAGAAGTGGTTTAAGCTTCGAGGACAAAACTCTCTTTAAGGGGGGAAGGATGAAATACCCCCTTTTATAGATATAGGTATTTTATGATATTACTATAAGTGCTGGGGGTTAATTTTTATTATTTGGGAGTTAGTTTTTATTATTATTAAAGTCTTGGGGGTTTTATGACTTTTACTTAAACTAATTAATTAAACTAGAGGGTTCTAGTTGTCTTTTACCTAAACTTATGGGGGAGGGGGGCAGTGTTTTTAGGCCAAAACTTGACACATCTTCTTCCCTAATTTTTCTCCCGTGGTCGACCCTCTCTTTTCCAACTCCAATTCTATGATTTTGTTTCCTTTTTCCAATCAAAGTCAATCCCAATCCCTAAAAATTTGATAAAGGCCTAAACTTTAGCAACATGAAATCTAATTTTGTCCATAATCTTGTCCCAATTCGAAATCTAAGTAAACCCGGAAACAATCAAAGTTTTCCATAAATTCTCTACCTTCAAGTCTATATAAAACCACCCCAACCACATATTTTAATTCACACCAACACCAAAGAGCTCTCAAATCTATCTCTCTCAGTCTCTCTCTCTCTCTCTCTCTCTCTCTCTCTCTCTCCCCCACCGATGGGCCGCCGTCGCCGCCGCCATGCCAGTCGCCGCCGCTGCCCATTGCCGCTGCCCCCCGAAGCCGCCACCACCGTCGTCTCCTCCCTATTCTTATTCCGGTAAATCCACAACCCATTTCTTGATCAATTGGGTTGTTTTCCTTGAAACTTCATGGGTTGTGTTGTGATTAATCATGTTCTTAGTTTAAGGGAAAAAACCCTAGTTACGGAAGGGACGGGTGAATTATTGATTTGGATGATTTGATGATCCTATTATGAGGGTAGTAACTTAATTTGAGGTGGGTATTCATTGAGCATTGAACTTAGTTTGAATACGGGGTTAGCTAGATGTTTTGGAGGATAATTTATAAGAAAACCCATAATTCGTATAAGGGTAATGTGGAAGTGCTAGAAAGTTAAAAAAGGCTTATCTTTTATCCGGGAATTGAAATACGGATCTGAGGCTAGACTCATTTTTCAGAGTGTTTCGGATCTAATGAGACTAATTTTGAGTCATGATCTGTTTGGGAAGATGGAGTAACAAATTAGTGGAGTTATGTTAGGTTATGTGCATATTAGGTTACGAAGGTTTTGGGGCAAGGTTTTGAGGCATGAACTAAGGGGTGAACTCGAGACTTAAGTAGGAATTGTCTATTTGTTTAGTATTTTATTTTGATTAGAATATTATTAACTTGTATTCAATGAGTTCTCATACGAAGGATACGTCGAATATTACGATTGATTTGCTATAACTGCTTTGAGGTAAGTAAAGCCAGGCCTAGCCCCCATTCCTTCTTTCGTGTCTACACGATATGTTATTAATACATATCAAACTGTGTTTCATAAATACATGTTGGAAGTTGGTTTTTACTTGATGTACTCTTTTTGAGTATTTACATGGAACATGAGATATTAATAAGACGTAAAGACGTAAAGTGGAATAGTTTTACCGGTGAACATTTTTATTTTGGGTTTGGTCGATGTTGACTACAGTATCTCGACCCATTTTACTTTATTTTGCTCGGCCGCAACAGCCCCGAGTTGCTCCTTTTACTTACCTCTCTAGCCGCGAGAAGTCTTAAGGGGGGTGTTGAAACTTATGGTCTTGGTAGTTTGTGATGGTTGTTTCTTCCCCGTGTCAACAGGATTAATTTTGGTTTCCAAATACTTGCACCTTTAATGTTTAATTTGATAGTCCCGATTGGACAAATGAAAAAGAGTTTGGGAATGTTTCCCACGTGAAATGCTAAAAGGAAAACTTGGTTTCATACTTATACTTATACTTTATTTCCTTCTTTTCAAACTGTTGCGTCGGATTTAAAATTTGCCTCATAATCTGTTTACATGTCTGGGTGTTTATTACTCAGTATTTCCGCTGACTTTTGGAACGTAGTGTTCTCTTTTATTTTCTGCACCACAGGTTTAGATGGAAGAAGGATGGCTTATGGGGGAAACACGACTCATCATAGTAATTAAAAGATTCACGTTTAGTTTATGAGAGCTTATTTTAGTAGCTTTAGAGTCTTGATTTGAATAATGCCCATGTTTGTGGCACAACACTTAAATTTTCAATAAGTTAAATTAATGGTTTTTATGTATATGTTGTTGGATTTTCTGATTAAGCCTCCTTGTATCAGGGTTTAACCTTGTCGGAGTGACACCCCTGGGCTTCCGGGTTGGACGTTTTGGGGGTGTTACAGTGGGTGATCATGACAGAGACTTTTAGGGAGAGGTTGGGGTTGTGGCCGAGGAAAGATGCTAGGGTTTGTTTCATGGTGGGGATTCGTCGATCCGAGAACACTGAAAGTGATTCTCCATTGTGGATGTTCCAACTGAGACCTTCCTTTAGAAGGTCACGTCCATGAAGGGTACTGCGCCAGGACCAGGAGCAGTTTGTTGAAAGGTCAACGTGAAGGAGGTGCTGGGATTGACAGTACTTAGCCTTCAGTGCTCTAGATAATAAGAGGTCTGGATGCGAAAGGATTTTCCAGTTGTGCTTAGCAAGGAGGTCTTTCAGCCCCAGACCTCCTAGGGATTTGGGCCGATGGAGGTCTTTTTTGGCAAAGTGCATCGGTCTGGTGGAGTTTGGGTTCCACCAGAAATTCCGGATGGATGTGGAGATTCAATCAAAGGTGGAGAGGGGACGCTTGAAAGTGGATGCCATATAGATGGGGAGGGATTGGGGGACGGATTTTACCAAGGTCAGACGTCCTGCACAGTTGTTCCATTTCCCTTTCCAGACGTGGGTTCTGTTGGAGACCTGATCCGGGAAAAAGTTGAAGAAATTCTTCTTGTTTACTCCGGGTTTAATGGGGAGGCCCAGGTAGCGGTCAGGGTTATCAGTGAGGGGGTAGGGGAGGTGTCTGGAGACACATATGATGGTGCAGAGTGAAGTGTTTGGGCTGAGGATGAGGGAGGTTTTGTCTTGGTTGATGGATTGTCCTGATGCTTCACAAAAACATTGGATGGTGTTTGCCAGTGCTCTGTTGCTTTGGTCAAAGGGCTTGAAGAAGAAGAGGCAGTCATCTGCAAATAAGAGGTGGGAGATTGAGGGGGCTGAAGTATTGGTTTTGGATGCCCTAGAGGCAATCTATTTAGTATGAACTTTAGTTGCTAGAATAAATCATTGTATTATTTATGGAGATATTTAATATAATGAAGTCCTTAGATTACAATTGTGTTTTTTAAGATAAACAACACAATTGTAATTTGGATATGGAGACATTTATAATCGTTATGAGTGTGATGATTATGTCTCGTGTCCAATCCGGATATGGAGACAAAGGGATAACACAACACGGTAACATTTGACACAAGATTTGTCGGGATCACTGACAATTTCTATTAGTTGGGTGGCATAGATGTGTTGCTAGACACTGCTCTATGTTTGTAATAGTTATTACCAACTTAGTAGAAACCTATGGGGTCACACACCATATGGATTAAACTGGATATGGGTATTAATTAGTCGTACTAATTAATTAAAATGATCATAACACAACCACAAGCAAAGTTAGTGGGACTAATTTGCAAGTGGACTAATCCATGTGAGGACATGATTAGTATTGGGGCAATTATGTAGTTAATAAAGAGTTCTTAACTATATAAAGGAACTCTAACTTGTTATTTTCTCAAGACAAGTCATATTGAGAGAACATAACAAAGCAAGAGAGAGAGAGACAAAGAGAGGCTGAAGCACCCCCCCCCCCTTGTCCGTCCGCCCCATCACAGTCGGCCCTCCCTAGGCGCGGCGGTCTTGCTCTGTTTTGCGTGATCTCTTCCCTCCTTCTTATTTTTCTAGCAATACACGTGGAGAAGGATTCGATTCAAAGATCCAAGGTGTGGATACTCGTAAAGA
Organism: Linanthus parryae; assembly: GCA_023055425.1. Taxonomy (NCBI): domain Eukaryota; kingdom Viridiplantae; phylum Streptophyta; class Magnoliopsida; order Ericales; family Polemoniaceae; genus Linanthus; species Linanthus parryae. The sequence goes on along the minus strand of JALGPY010000008.1, from coordinate 84,947,833 downwards.
CGAAGACACAATTCTTCGTAGTGATCACACAAACTAAGGTACACATGTTTCTACCCTAATCATGTTATGATTGCTTGCCCATGATCCTTGGAGGGGTTTGAGCATGATTATTTTTTTTGTTATTCCGCTGCGTAACCGGCATCAAAACCTGACAGTGGTATCAGAGCCACAGGTCGTAGCGCATAACATGATATTATGTTACTGTTTTCAGTTTTTACACCGTATATGTTATTTTATGTGGAAACTGAAATTAATTAGCATATTTGATGCAAATTAAATATGATTCAATCAAGCAAGAACTAATTTTACATGGGATGTAGGAACTAGTGAGTTTGGATCACATAAGATGTGATGAATTTTGGATCTAGGAACTAGGGTCTGGGCACAAGTTGGAAAAATGTGTTTTTCAAACTTGGAAACAACTAAATTTGGGCAACAAGGCAAGGAGTTGTTTTGAAAAAAATTCCATAGAAGGTTTTCCCCCCTTGGGGACCGCCCCCTTGCCTAGCTGCCCAACCTAGGGCACGGCCAACGGCCTGGGCCGGCCCAGCGTGCGGCTTGGCCACGCGTGGGGCTTGGCCGTCCGGCCAAAGGCCATTCCTCGGTCCTTTGGTTGGTTCGGCCATGGTAATTGTAGACCCCTTGGACCGTTTTGACCCTAGTTGCCTATTGTTAAACTAAAATTGAACAAGCGCGTTAAAAAACTGGTTTTAACTGTATTATTTGCTTTGTTGCATGGTGGATGGATATGGCATATGTTGTGGTTGTTTTCTTTGTGGTTTGGTTTACGGCATGCGAGCTGATCAAATTAATGTAATAGTTAATTATGTTTTACGGCCTGCCAGCTGATCATCTTCTCAACATGTGAGGTTTTCATTTATTTATTTATTTATTTATTTATTTAATTTATATGCTAGCTAGAATTAGATAATTTGATGATAGCCAAGAACATTGAGAAGAAGACCAAAGAGCCAAGGAGCCACAAAGATGATGGAGGAACTTGCACACCTAGGGCGCGCGGCTATGGTGGAGGCACATGGAAATGAGTTTGTCACTTTAGGGCATAGAGATATTATCATTGGCTTGATAATATCTTAGTCCTAGGGGCCATATCCATGCCACATTATTTTTATTTTTTGGATGTTTATTCTTTATGTCTTCTTATTTATTTTGTGTATGGTTGGTACAGGCAAAACGTAACAAGATTATAATAAACAAGAATGGGCTTTTATTGTGGACTAGAGTATTGCCCGTGCCCGATGGCACTATCCCTAAATTGGATTGAATTTAGAGGTGTTTTTTTTAAATGAATTTAAATGTGTTATCCAAAAATTATATTTACAAATGTGGTGGGAAAACAAAAAGTACAACTTCCAAGTATGGATGAATTTATAATGGACGTGGGAATCACTCACAACATATCTCCAATTAGTTAGGGATGTAGTTGAGAAAAACATCTCTCCTATTAGTTAGGGATGTCCAAGGAGAGTGGGTAGTTAGGGATGTCCAAGGAAAATGGGTAGTTAGAGATGTAATAAGTAGGTGGGATCTAATAGGGGGGGGGGGGGGGGTTGAGGTTGATTTAATCTAACGGTTGAAAAATCATAAGTTAGTTAAACCATGCTATTTTATAATACAGATTGTCCAGCCCAAATAAGTAGATCATCTTGATGGGATCAACCAAACAAATTAAGTAATGACATTTAAATCCCTCAAAAAAAATATTACTTTTGCTTTATCTTATTTTAACACCCTTCATGATAAGGTTTATTAATTCCGGGCTTGCCAAAACAAGGCGATTTTAATTTACCATGATGTGATGCGGTGACACAAGCAAGTAATGTGTGGTTGTTGAAATAAGAGGTTGAATGTAACTAAGTAGTTTCAATTGGATTGATGACTTAGAGGCAAGGCAATTGGGATTATCTATGAGATACATAAATAAGGAGTTATTTGCCCGGTTGCACCAAGAGTTGCATAAGGATGCAATTGGAAGGACGTTCCTACCTAAATAACTAACTCTTGGGTGACTTGCCAAAGCAAGCTCAAGAAGAAGGGAAATATGGATCTTGGACCCACTAGAAAATATATGATATTTTCCGCATCAATGGTGAGGGCTATTAATCCGAGAAAAATAGTGGGAGCTATATTTGATAATCTAGCAATTATTGAATGTAGTTAATTTTTCAAAATACTAAAATTGCATATTTCTCATTTTGTAGAATTCCAATGGCAAACAACAATCAAACATCGACACCATCCATGCGCTCTGTCCTTGAGAAGGACAAGTTTTCAGGGATCAACTTCCTAGACTGGTACAGAAACTTAAGGGTTGTCCTTAAGCAAGAAAAGAAGTTGTACATTTTAGATGCAGCCGTTCCAGCACCACCTGCTGAGGATGCAGCCGATGCTGTCGTAAGGGTACATCAAAAGATTGTGGACCACAATAATGATGTGACCTGTCTCATTTTGTGCACCATGAGCTCTGAGCTTCAGAATCAACACGATAACATGGAGGCATACGATATGATCGTAAGTTTGAGGCAGCTCTTCCAAGAGGATGCCCGGCACGGGAGGTACGAAGTATCCAAAGCAGTGTTTAAGTGTTGTCTCGCAGAGGGGAACCCATTCGGGACTCATGTACTCCGCATGATCGGATACATTGAGAATCTCGAGAGGTTAGGCTTCCCATTCGGCCAAGAGTTGGCCACTGATCTCATCATGCAATCGTTGCGGGATAGTTATAGCCAGCTCATCATGAACTATAACATGAATGAACAACAAGACTCTGCCGGACTTGCTCAATATGTCGAGGACCGCTGAACAGAGTATTAACAAGGGCAAAGGCAAGGCCATAATGATGGTCAATAAGAGGAAGAGCAAGTCAGTTGCTTCTACCTCCAAAGGGAAGAGCAAGAAAGTTGAAAAATCCAAGGACACTCCCTTAAAGCCCGGTGGAGGCGTGACTAAGGGTGAATGTCACTACTGTAGTCAGCCTGGACACTGGAAGAGGAACTGCCCCAAGTATCTGGAGGATAAAAGGCTTCAAATAGTGATTCCACCGCCACCAGGTACTTTTGTTATAGATGTCAATCTTTCTATTTCTTCATCTTGGGTATTGGATACTGGATGTAGATCTCACATGTGGAAATGTGCAGGATTTAAAAAGAAGTAGAAGATTGACTAAAGGGGAGATAGACTTGCGCGTCGAGAATGGAGCAAGAGTTGTTGCATTAGCTATAGGCGTGTATGATTTATCTCTTCCTTCAGGGCTTATTTTAGAATTTGAAAATTGCTATTATGTGCCTGCTATGAGCAGAAACATTATTTCCATTTCTTGTTTGGACGAGAAAGGTTTTACTATTTCAATAAAGAACAATAGTTGTTCCATTTATTTTGATAGTATCCACTATTTCAGTGGGCATTTGTCTAATGAATTGTATATCCTTGATCTAAGTAATCCCATCTATACCATTAATACTAAAAGGATTAAAATTAATGAATTAAATCCTACTTATATATGGCACTGTTGTTTAGGCCATATAAATGAGAAACGCATATCTAGACTCCATAAGGATGGATTGCTAGACTCATTTGAATATGAATCATATGAGACGTGTGAATCTTGTTTAATTGGAAAAATGACAAAGTCCCCTTTCAATAACAAAAGGTGAGAAGACTAGTGAGTTATTGGCACTCATACATACTGATGTATGTGGACTGTTTCCCACGCCTGCCAGAGGTGGTTACACCATAGTTGTGGATACCGTTCCGTTCCGGAACGGTCCGATTTTAAGCATAACTGGATTGGTATCCTGATCGATTCGTACCAAACAAAAATCCGGTCCGATCCGGGTCGTTCCGATCGGATCAGGTCAGTTTCGCCAGAATCGGGCCAAATCCAGAAAATTACGGATCGGGTCATGTTTGTAATTTTCAAAAACTTTTTCTCCCTCACCAAAGAAACTCTACGTAACCCTAACCCCCAAAACACCCTCGTCGCCGCACCTCTCCTCATCGCCCCTCTCTGCGAACGGGGTCTGATGACCCAGGGGTTTGATACTTTGATTCGACCTTTGATTTAGCAGGGGTTTGATTCGATTTGCTCTTCCTCCCAACTCGGCTTCGTCGCTTTGTGATTCAATTTGTGAACGGCGAACGAACGGGTCTTGTTCGTCGGTGATTCAGGAACTCCCTCCGTCGGCCCTACTGGTAAGTTTCACTTCTTCTTCTTCTTCTTCTTCTTCTTGGTATACTGCTGCTAGCCTGCTAGTGATCCATAAAGTAAATGTTTAAGGCATCACTTGAGGCTGAATTGAAGAACGGAAAGAGATACTATTGTTTGTTTAGAATCACGTAGGCAGTTGGTTTAGTCCCCCAGGTTGAATGTCTACTATCAAGTTTTGGATTATGTTCTTGTTTTCATTTTATGTTTGGAGAATTCAGAAACGAAGTTTTGGTATAATTTGATTTGTGATGAGTTTGTTCTGGAGACTAATGGCATGGTCTTATGGTGTTCTCCTTGTCAAGTTGATGTACAATGCTTGAGAATTTCGTTCTCCTCGGGATTGAATCTAATTTTCCTGTACTCAAGTCATGGATTGATATCGATGTTTTACAACAATCTTTTGATGAAAAAATAATAAAGTAAATGTTTTATGTGTGTGTGTGTGTGTATGTGTGTGTGTGTGTGTGTATATATATATATATATATATATATATATATATATATATATATATATATATATTATAAGTGCGGTAAATCTAGAACGGATCGCCGTTCCGTCCGGATCCGGGACCGGTCCGTTCCCAAGAGTAAAACGGAACGGGGAGCGGAACGGTATTGGCAACTATGGGTTACACCTACTTCATTACATTTATTGATGATTTCAGTAGATATGGATTTGTGTACCTTATGAAGGCCAAATATGAATCCTTTGATTTATTCAAGGAATTCAAGAATGAAATAGAGAAGCAACTTTACAAAAGTATCAAGGGCCTACGATTGGATCGTGGAGGAGAAATAATTATGCCAAGAGTTTGACGACTATCTTCGAGAGTGTGGGATTGTGACCCAAATCTCTCCACCCGGAACGCCACAATGGAATGGTGTGTCCGAGAGGAGGAATTGCACCTTGCTGGACATGGTGCGGTCTATGATGTGTTAAACGGAACTTCCGATATCGTTTTGAGGACATGCTCTAATGATAGTTGCTTTAACCATTAACCGTGTTCCATCCAAATCGGTCATGAAGACACCATATGAGATATGGACTGGGAGGCGTCCCATAGTGTCGTTTATGAAGATTTGGGGTTGCGAAATCTATGTAAAATGTTTACACAGTGACAAGCTCGGACCCAATTCAGATAAGTGTAAGTTTGTGGGATATCCTAAGGAAACTAAAGGATATTACTTCTACAACCCAACCGAGAACAAGGTGTTTGTGGCTCGGAATGACATATTCCTAGAAAGAGAGTTAATCTCTAAAGGAGCCAGTGGGAGGACAGTAGAACTTCAAGAAATTCAAGAACCACAAAACACTGATTTGACAATAGAACATGAACAGGAACCAAAAACTGTTGTGGAGCAACCTGTTCAAGTAACACAAGAACTCCGTAGGTCGAGTAGGTTACGTCATGACCTAGAGAGGTATGGACTTCTCTTTACTAAGCCCGGTGATGTATTACTCATAGGAGATGAGCCTACTACTTATGGAGAGGACATGAAGGGGCCAGAATCAAAGAAGTGGCTTGAGGCCATAAGATCCGAAATGGAATCCATGTATTCAAACCAAGTATGGACTTTGGTGGAACCACCCGATGGGGTTCGGCCCATAGGGTGCAAGCGGGTCTTCAAGAAGAAGACTGACATGGATGGAAATGTGGTTGCCTATAAGGGCCGACTGGTGGCTAAAGGATTCTGACATATTCATGGTATTGACTAAGATGAAACCTTTTCCCCAGTCGCAATGACCAAATCCATTCGAATCCTACTTGCAATTGCAGCTTACCACGACTATGAGATTTGGAAGATGGATGTCAAAACAGCATTTCTGTATGGAAACCTCCTCAAGGATGTGTATATGACACAACCTGACGGTTTTGAGGATCCAGAGCATGCAAATAAAGTCTGTAAGCTACAACGGTCCATTTATGGATTGAAGCAAGCTTCTAGGAGTTGGAATCGACGTTTTGATGACGCTGTCAAAGAGTTTGGCTTCATAAAAAAGAAAGATGAGCCTTGTGCTTACAAGAAGGTTAGTGGGAGCTCTGTTGTGTTTCTGGTCTTGTATGTGGATGACATACTACTCATTGGAAACGACATTCCTATGCTGCAATATGTGAAAGATTGGCTAGGAAAGTGTTTCGTAATGAAGGAATTAGAGGATGCAGCTTATGTACTGGGTATCAAGATCTATAGGGATAGATTGAGGAAGCTGCTCGGCCTAAGCCAAAGTACATATATAGTCAAGATGTTGAAACGGTTTAACATGCAAGAATTGAAAAAAGCATTCTTTCCCGAATCGCACGGAATCACCCTTTCAAAGGATGATTGTCCTTCCAATCAGATTGAGAAGGACCGCATGAGTAAGCTACCATATGCGTCGGCCATAGGATAAATCATGTATGCCATGTTGTGTACTAGACCATATGTGTCATACGTGTTAAGTTTGATAAGCATATATCAATCCAATCCAGGTGAGAGTCACTGGATTGCTATGAAGAACATTCTTTAGTACTTGAGAAGAACTAAGGATGCGTTCTTTATATTTGGAGGTGAGGAAGAGCTAAGTGTAACTGGTTACACTGACGCAAGCTTCCAAACCGACAAAGAAGACTATAGATCGCAGTCGGGTTATGTGTTTTGCCTAAATGGAGGAGCTGTGAGCGGGAAGAGTTCCAAGTAAGAGACAGTTGCTGATTCTACAACTGAAGCTGAGTACATTGCTACTTCAGGCGCACCGAATGAGGGTGTTTGGATAAAGAAGTTTATCACTGAGCTTGGTGTGGTTCCCAACATTGTGGATCCCATTACGTTGTATTGTGACAACACTGGGGCGATCGCACAAGCCAAGGAACCCCGGTCACACCAGAGGACAAAGCATGTACTTAGGAGATTAGTATTGGGGCCTTTATGTAGTTAATAAGGACTTATGACTATGTAAAGGATCTCTAGCTTGTTAATTCTCAACACAAGTCATTATTTGAGAGAAATTAACAAAGCAAGAGAGAGATAACAAGTTGGGAAGGCCGAACCTCCCAACCCGTCCGCCCCCTTTGCCGCCGGCCACCACAAGGCACGACCAAGTGCCTTGTTTCGCGTGATTTCCTTCCTCCTTCTTTCGTTGCTAGCACATCGCGGTGAGAAGGATTCCAATAAGATCCAAGGTGTGGATATTCATAGAGACGAAGACACTATTCTTCGTGTGATCTCCCTAACCAAGGTACACATCTTCTATGCTCTCATCATGTTATGATTGTCTCTTATTGTGATCCTTGGTGGGCTTTGAGTAGGAATTTTTGTTATTCCGCTGCGTTACGTACGTCAAAACCCAAAAGTGGTATCAGAGCCACAAGTCGTAGTTCATAACATGATTTTATGTGTTACGATTTCAGTTTATACACCTTTTTATTCATATTACGCGAAACTGAAGCTAATAAGCATAGTATTCGAATTGAATTTGATTCAAGAACAAACAAGATCTAATTTAACATTGGATGTGTAAATTGGTGAGTTTAATCACATAGGATGTGAATAATTGGGTTCTTGAAAAATTAGGGTTTTTGGGCACATAATTAGAAAAAGGTTTTTTCCAATTATGGAAACAACTTTATGGAAAAAACTAAGTTTGGGCAACAAGGCAAGGAATTGTGGATTGCCCAATCCAAATAAGTAGATTATGTTGATGAGATCAACCAAACGAATAATGACCATTAAATCCCTCAATGAGAATATTGCGTTTTGCCTTCTCTTGCCTAAACACCCTTCATGATCAGGGTCTATTAAATCCGAGCTTGCCAAAGCAAGGCGGTTTTAATTCACCATGATGTGTTGCGGACGACACAAGCAAGTAATGTGTGATTTTTAAAGCAAGAGGTTGGACGCAACTAGGTAAGATCAATTGGATTGATGAACCTAGAGGCATGACAATTAGGCGTTATCTAAAGGATAAAGAATAAATAGTTATTCACCTAATTGGACCAAGAGTTGCATAGGATGCAATTGGAATGGTTCCTACGTAAATAACCAATTCTTGGGTGACTTTCCAAAGCAAGCCCAAGAAGAAGTGAAATATGGATCTTGGACCTACTAGAAAATATACATGATATTTTCCGCATTAATGGTGAGGGCTATTAGTCCGAGAAAAATAGTGGGAGCTATATTTAATTATCTAGCCATTATTTAATATAGTTAAATTGTTCAAAATACTAACAATTGCATATTTCTCATTTTGTAGAATTCCAAATGGCAAACAATCACGCATCGACTTCATCCCTGCAATCTGTCCTTGAGAAGGAAAAACTGTCTGAAACGAATTTCCTTGACTGGTACATAAACTTAAGGATTGTCCTTAAGCAAGAAAATAAGTTGTACGTCTTGGACACTCCTATTCCAGACCCACCCCAGGATGAGTCCGTTCTAGTTGATGTAAGAGCACGTCAGAAACATATAGATGATTCTAATGATGTGACTTGCCTCATGCTCTGCACCATGACCTCTGAGCTTCAGAATCAAAACGAGAACATGGAGGCCTACGATATGATCATAAACTTGAAACAGTTGTTTCATGAACATGCAATGCAAGAGCGGTATGAGGTGTCCAAAACACTGTTCAAAAGCAGTCTTGCAGAAGGGAATCCAGTCGGGTCTCATCTACTCCGAATGATTGGGTACATTAAGAATCTCACGAGACTGGGGTTCCCACTTGGCCAAGTGTTGTCTACTGATCTTGTCTTGTAATTGTTGTCTGACAGTTATAACCAATTCATCATGAATTATAACATGAACGAGATCAGTAAGACTCTGCCAGACTTTCTGAACATGCTGAAGAAAGCTGAACAAAGCATCAATAAAGGCAAGCGAAAGGCCATAATGATGGTGAATAAGAGGAAGGGCAAGGGAGTTTCCTCTACTTCCAAAGGAAAGAACAAGAAAGTTGCAAAGCCCAAGGAAGCCCTAAAGCCTAGTGGGGGCGTGGCTAAAGGTGATTGTCACTACTGCAGCCAGACGGGTCACTGGAGGAGGAATTGCCCCAAATATCTGGAGGATAAGAAGCTTGGAATAGTGATTCCACCACCACTAGGATTTGAAAAGAAGTAAAAGATTGGCTAGAGGAGAGATAGATCTGTGCGTCTGGAATGGAGCAAGAGTTTCTGCATTAGCAGTAGGTGTTTATGAACTATCTTTTCCTTCTGGACTAATTTTAGAGTTAGACAATTGATTTTATGTGCCTGCTATGAGCAGAAACATTATTTCCATTTCTTGTTTGGACGAGAAGTGTTTTTCTATTACAATAAAGGACAAGTGTTGCTCCATTTATTTTGATGGCATGCACTATTTTAGTGCGCATTTGTCTAACGGATTGTATATCCTTGATCTAAATAATTCCATCTATAACATAAATACTAAAATGATTAAGACTCACTTATTTAGAATTAAATAATTTCTATTTTGTGCCTGCTATGAGCAGAGACATTATTTATATTTCTTGTTTGGACAAGGAATGTTTTATTATTTCAATAAAGAACAATTGTTGTTCCCTTTATTTTAATAATATTCACTATTGTAGTGCACAATTATTTAATGGACTATATGTCCTTGATCTAAGCAATCCTGTCTACAACATTAATACTAAGAGGATTAAAATAAATGATTTAAATCTTGCTTACTTATGGCACTGTCTTTTAGGCCACACAAAACGAGAAACGTGTATCTAGACTCCATAAGGATGGATTTCTAGACTCATTTGATTTGAATTGTATGAGACATGTAAGGCTTGTTTATTGGGAAAAATGACAAAGTCCCCTTTCAATAAGAAAGGCGAGAGGACTAGTGAGAAATTGACGCTCGTACATATTGATTTATGTGGGCCATTTGCCACACCAGCCAAGGGTGGTTACGTCTACTTCATTACATTTACTGATGATTTCAGTAGACATGGATTTGTATATCTTATGAAGGCCGAATCCGAAACTTTGAAAGGTTCAAATAATTCAAGAGTGAAGTTGATAAGCAACGTGGCAAAAGTATCAAGGCTCTACGATCGGATCGTGGAGGAGAGTACTTGAGCCAAGAGTTTGACGACTATCTTAGAGAGTGTGGGATCGTGTCCTAACTCACTCCACCTGGAACGCCACAATGGAATGGCGTGTCCGAAAGGAGGAATCGAACACTATTGGATATGGTTCGATCTATGATGTGTCAAACCGATCTTCCATTGTCATTTTGGGGATATGCTCTATTATTTGCAGCTTTCATCTAAATCAGTCATGAAGACACCACATGAGATGTGGAGTGGGAGGCGTCCCACACTGTCGTTCATGAAGATTTGGGGCTGCGATGTCTATGTAAAACGTTTACAATCAGACAAGCTAGGGCCAAAGTCGGATAAGTGTAAGTTTGTGGGGTACCTTAAGGATACTAAGGGTTAGTACTTCTACAATCCAACTGAGAACAAAGTGTTTGTTGCTCGGTCCGGCGTGTTTCTAGAAAGAGAGTTTGTCTCTAAAGAAGCAAGTGGGAGGACTGTAGAACTTGAAAAAATTCAAAGAGCCACAAAACACTAATCCAACTATGGAACATGAACAGGAACCACAAGAAGTTGTGGAACAGCCTGTTCAAGTAACAGAAGAGTTTCGTCGATCTAGTAGAGTGCGCCAGGAGCCCGAGAGGTATGGACTTCTTGTGACAGATTCTGGTGACACAATGCTCATATATGATGAACCTACTACCTATGAAGATGCCATGAAAGGGCCAGACTCTCAGAAGTAGCTTGAAGCCATGAGATCCGAGATGGAGTCCATGTATACCAACAAAGTATGGACTTTGGTGGAGCCACCTGAAAACATTTATATGTATTATGCGAGTGGACTCTCAATTTTACTTTCATCCATCTATGTCACATTCCCATCTTAGCATTTTCTAAATTCCGACATCCAACTTATCAATTTATTTGTCTTCTGCGAATGGATATAAAGGCATTTCGATGAGCCAATGGATGGGTCTTGTTTCTTTAATCGAATAGATAATTAACAAGATAATAAGATCTTTGCTATTTAATCAAGAGTTACCGTAAAGATAACTTATATATGCTATCAATATTACTGTTACGTAAAACGTTACACATAAACATAAACAATGCAGAACAGTAAAACAAAATAAGACACGACAAACCAAGTTTTATTGTGGAAAACATTTACCGAGTTCTCCCCTTGAGAATATCGGTTATGATAAAAAAAATGCCCACATGCTAGCACTAACTAGTGCAAGGAAAATATATTGACAGATACCATATGGTAAGTTGGATACAATGACTATCATGCAGATCAACACTAACACTATATCCTCACCTGCCTAGTTCTTGCAATAACCGCGTAGCACCCTAATGTGAAAATCTAAATTACTATAGGTAAAAGTTAATGAATAAAAAGCTCCAAATTACTAAATTACTAAAAGTAAAATGCCCACATTATAAGTTGGTTTATAAAGAAGTTGAGAGAAGCCAAATAATTGTTCAATTTGAAATTATCTTAAAAGAACAATTTGGTTATTTAAATATATCAAGTACAGAAGAATCGCGATCGGTAAATGCAAAATATGCTTTTAGTTAAACAAAAATTACAAAATATTTACTAAGAACAATTTAAAATTTGCTAAAGTTGAACTTACTTTAGCTGTGATATCAAGTCTTACAAACTTAAAACTAAAAATAAAATATTTACCTTAATAGGAAAATATAATTACGTATACTTTATCCAACGTCTCACTAAGACAACCCATATTTTTTTATTTCTTATGATATAGATCTGTTCAATTTTAGTTATACTCGTTGATTAGATTCTCTTTCATAAGTAAGAAGATGAATATTAAAAAAATTGGTGAATTTTTCGACAATGTAAACCATTTTTCTAAATAGAGCTATTATATTTATCATTTATAAAAATATAATATTTTAATAAAATTAAGTTAGACTGAAGTACAAATATTTAATTTATTTTTCTAGTCTTGCGCATTTAATTCCTTTACCACGATAAAGAAAAAAATTTGTAAATTCATAGTGAATATGGCCTCAAAAAATTAGCAAAGAAATATAATATATTTTGAATTTATTGAAATTAAAAAGTTACGAGTTAGTATATGTGAAATATGCACAATCTTAAAAAAACAATATCTTATTTAAGAATGTAAGAGCTCATAAATAGTTCTCCTTTATTAATATTTCAGTAGTACTTTCTCTGTCTCCCCCTCTATCTTTCAGTTGACTGTTTTTCACTATTCACCGAGTCAATTTTATTAGTAATATAATGCAAGCATTTGGGGATCTTTACATTGTGTTGTAGAATAAAGTTTGCTCCCCACAACACAATGAAAAGATCGTAAAACTTGCATCGTTTTGCTATCCAAAACACTAGGTTAAAGTGACAGGGTTATTGGTGGAAAAAGTCAGTCAAGGGATAAGTACAAAGCGGATGAAGTACACTATAGGAGAGGTAGAGTAAATAAAGGTAAAATATGCACAATCCCAAAATTGAATCCCACAAAATTACTTAGAATTATCATAGTGTCACAAGATATTAATATAGCTTAAATATTATTATTATCAAAATTTTAAGAGAGAGAAATATTTATTTTATTGAACTAGATCATTTGCTTAGTAGATAACATATGACTCATTCGATGCATTCAGTTTTTTTTTTCTCATATGATACATTTTTTCAATTTCAAGTATCAAGTTAATTACACAATTTATAATAAGTGAAAAATGGTTATGTAAAAACAATTTTTTAAAATGTAGAAGAATATGTAGAAGAATATGAATTAGTATTTTTTAGTGCTTGAATAGTACTTTAGGAGAAAGTGCACTATCTAAAGATAAATAATGATAAACCTCAAAACTAACTCCACAAGATATTAGTGAGAACAAAGAACATGACACAAAATAAGTACTTACTTTAACAAGATTTTAGAAAATTTTAAGAGTGATTTTTTTTTTAATTGCAGCAGAGTGCAGACACTTGCTTAACCGTTAATTTATTGTATACTCATATTAGTGAGAACAATCAACATGTCACAAAATATTTACTTACCTTAAATATGATTTTTATAAAAACATTAAGAGTGACACATATTTGTTTTAATTGTAGCAGACCCTTGCTTAAGCGTCAACCATGGCTAAAGCATGCAAATTCAAATTTTTTCGTTATATGTTTTTTAAAAGTTGAAGTATAAAAAATAAGACGTAAAGTGTATGACATTCACTACTATTTTTCAAAACAAGACTATATTATTTAGTTCTTAATAAAAAAGATTAAGTTGCATTGTTACCCCATATAATTGAAAAATTGTTTTCTAAAAAAAATAAATTTAAAAATTGTTTGTATCAACAGTTTTGTAATGATAATTTTGCAACTTATTTCATGTAAATTAAGTAATATATGTTGGATTCTGTCTCGAATTCCGCAAGACGAATCGGTGTACCCGATGCGTCTGATTACTTCCTCTGAGGAGGTGATCTCTGAGGAGGTGATGGCTAGGGCTTGGTGGGCTTTTCCACCTCCTCTATATTAGTATAAATAGAGGTGCTAGATATTGTTTCTAATTGAGTCGAGTTGAGAGAGATTGGTGAGAAATATTTTTGAGCGGATGTGTGAGGTTAGGGTTTCATAGATTTAGTCTATGAGGATGAGAGTACTGCGTCGACGTGGTCCGCGGATTTAGCCGTCTCTCCCCTACTATGTATTCCCTCGTTGATATAGTGAAATTCTCCTCCTCCCGTGGACGTAGGCGATTTTGCCGAACCACGTTAAATTCTTGTGTTGTCGTTTTTCCTTCTCCTATATTGCGTGTGCGTAGTGTGTGATCGTGTGGCGTATTTTTTGCTTCCGTTGCGGCAGGAATTCAACGAATAATTCCCCAACAAGTGGTATCAGAGCCTGGTTCACGATCCGGGTGGAGCACGCAGGTGAAAAGACGAAGAAGAAAAGACGTGAAAAGAATTCAATAAAAAAAATACATAAATCCGAACTGAAAAAAGTTATAGTTTTCGTTTAAGGTTTGAAGTGTAAACGCAGCTTGCGTAAGCTGTTTTTTGGTCATGGAGCAGCATGTTTGAGAAGCCGTTTGGATTGGATGATCAAGGGAAAAGTACTTTGGTTGGGGTCACGTGAATGGAGGCAAGGGGATGATGGGTTAGTTTGTGTGTTTACTTGTTTCTTCCTTGTAACCTAATCAAGTGGGAACACATGAGAATAGTACTGTTGGAGTGCTGTAGTGTTCATGTGTGTGAGGCAGCTCTGAGGAATTATCCAGCGTGGTTGTAGCATCAGGCATTGAGTACTCCATGACGAGTTCGAGTAGTCTAAATTGTTTTGGGTGTTCTGAGCTGCCTGTAAGTCCGATTGGGCTCGACCAGGAGTGTAACCCTAGGTTTTTGGACGCTTTGGACGCGATGGCGGGGTCAGATTTTGCAAACTGCACCAGGGTTTTGCAGAATGTTGACGTGGCAGCGTATCGACGGGAATCCAACGGTCGAAACTTGTTCGAGTTGTTACGGCGTGCATGTAGATCGGACTGGGATGAGTCAGGAGTCTAACCCTGTGTTTTTGGACGTTGCGGATTCATCGGTACGGTCAGAATTTTGAGATTTTGGGTGGATTGAGAAGATCGGCATCAATCGATATCGGTAGGCTGATCGAAGACGACGGGATGCGATCAGGGTCAATCAAGTTGAAGTCCAATCAGGTGGAGTCAATTAGATGCGTTTTTCTAATTGAACGTTCGATTGGCAACCTATGCAGGCTTGGGAGTGTGTTGACAGGTGGAGTTGCTGTTCAACATAGGCAAGAAGCATAGGCGTTATGTGTTTGTGAGCACGAGACGCAACAGTTGCAGAGGATTTTGGTCAGAGACGTGGGCAACTATTGCAAGGAAATTCACAAGAAGCTCCAGGGCAGAGATCGAGACGATGGACGTAGTTGACGAGGCCATGGCTCGAGGTGGCATCCTGATATCTCTGTGTATGGTTCGTGACGATAACTCTTGAGCAACTCGAGGCAAGAAAAAAGGTAAGTCGCGGCGGGTTCGCAAAGGGGTGGCTTTGCAAGACGTCTTGGTGAAGGCGTGGAGTCGAACAGGAGAAGCAACAGCGCAAGGAGAAGCACTCAAGGCTGGCGTGGAGAAACACGTGGTTGACGTGTGAGGTCGCTGAAGCAAGGAGATAGTGCAGGCTATGCAGAAGTTGCAGGTTGTTAGAGACGGTGCTCAAGTGACGAGAACGGTGACGACAAAACTACTGCAGTAGTGAAGAGGAAGCGAGTCTCGTTTTCACTTGACGTGGTTGGTGGTTATATCTCCAGTGATGAGCTAGCTGGTGGAGAGATTGAGCCAAACTATTCCACAAAGTAGTAGACTTTGGGACGCGCCCATGTGGAGGTGCGAGGCGGTGCCCTAGGAGAGGGTGCAGAGCATCTCGGTAGAGATGCGATGGTGGTCCATGCAGGTGGAGAATGGTGGATGCAGCGGAATCGACATCTACGACGGAAAGCTCTGGGATGGCTAAGGAATTTGCTAGGCGATTGCAGAATTCAAGCCAAGGTGGAGTTTGTTGGGTTTTGTCTCGAATTCCGCAAGACGAATCGGTGTACCCGATGCGTCTGATTACTTCCTCTGAGGAGGTGATCTCTGAGGAGGTGAGGGCTAGGGCTTGGTGGGCTTTTCCACCTCCTCTATATTAGTATAAATAGAGGTGCTAGCTATTGTTTCTAATTGAGTCGAGTTGAGAGAGATTGGTGAGAAATATTTTTGAGCGGATGTGTGAGTTTAGGGTTTCATAGATTTAGTCTATGAGGATGAGAGTACTGCGTCGACGTGGTCCGCGGATTTAGCCGTCTCTCCCCTACGATGTATTCCCTCGTTGATATAGTGAAATTCTCCTCCTCCCGTGGACGTAGGCGATTTTGCCGAACCACGTTAAATTCTTGTGTTGTCGTTTTTCCTTCTCCTATATTGCGTGTGCGTAGTGTGTGATCGTGTGGCGTATTTTTTGCTTCCGTTGCGGCAGGAATTCAACGAATAATTCCCCAACAAGTGGTATCAGAGCCTGGTTCACGATCCGGGTGGAGCACGCAGGTGAAAAGACGAAGAAGAAAAGACGTGAAAAGAATTCAATAAAAAAAATACATAAATCCGAACTGAAAAAAGTTATAGTTTTCGTTTAAGGTTTGAAGTGTAAACGCAGCTTGCGTAAGCTGTTTTTTGGTCATGGAGCAGCATGTTTGAGAAGCCGTTTGGATTGGATGATCAAGGGAAAAGTACTTTGGTTGGGGTCACGTGAATGGAGGCAAGGGGATGATGGGTTAGTTTGTGTGTTTACTTGTTTCTTCCTTGTAACCTAATCAAGTGGGAACACATGAGAATAGTACTGTTGGAGTGCTGTAGTGTTCATGTGTGTGAGGCAGCTCTGAGGAATTATCCAGCGTGGTTGTAGCATCAGGCATTGAGTACTCCATGACGAGTTCGAGTAGTCTAAATTGTTTTGGGTGTTCTGAGCTGCCTGTAAGTCCGATTGGGCTCGACCAGGAGTGTAACCCTAGGTTTTTGGACGCTTTGGACGCGATGGCGGGGTTAGATTTTGCAAACTGCACCAGGGTTTTGCAGAATGTTGACGTGGCAGCGTATCGACGGGAATCCAACGGTCGAAACTTGTTCGAGTTGTTACGGCGTGCATGTAGATCGGACTGGGATGAGTCAGGAGTCTAACCCTGTGTTTTTGGACGTTGCGGATTCATCGGTACGGTCAGAATTTTGAGATTTTGGGTGGATTGAGAAGATCGGCATCAATCGATATCGGTAGGCAGATCGAAGACGACGGGATGCGATCAGAGTCAATCAAGTTGAAGTCCAATCAGGTGGAGTCAATTAGATGCGTTTTTCTAATTGAACGTTCGATTGGCAACCTATGCAGGCTTGGGAGTGTGTTGACAGGTGGAGCTGCTGTTCAACATAGGCAAGAAGCATAGGCGTTATGTGTTTGTGAGCACGAGACGCAACAGTTGCAGAGGATTTTGGTCAGAGACGTGGGCAACTATTGCAAGGAAATTCACAAGAAGCTCCAGGGCAGAGATCGAGACGATGGACGCAGTTGACGAGGCCATGGCTCGAGGTGGCGTCCTGATATCTCTGTGTATGGTTCGTGACGATAACTCTTGAGCAACTCGAGGCAAGAAAAAAGGTAAGTCGCGGCGGGTTCGCAAAGGGGTGGCTTTGCAAGACGTCTTGGTGAAGGCGTGGAGTCGAACAGGAGAAGCAACAGCGCAAGGAGAAGCACTCAAGGCTGGCGTGGAGAAACACGTGGTTGACGTGTGAGGTCGCTGAAGCAAGGAGATAGTGCAGGCTATGCAGAAGTTGCAGGTTGTTAGAGACGGTGCTCAAGTGACGAGAACGGTGACGACAAAACTACTGCAGTAGTGAAGAGGAAGCGAGTCTCGTTTTCACTTGACGTGGTTGGTGGTTATATCTCCAGTGATGAGCTAGCTGGTGGAGAGATTGAGCCAAACTATTCCACAAAGTAGTAGACTTTGGGACGCGCCCATGTGGAGGTGCGAGGCGGTGCCCTAGGAGAGGGTGCAGAGCATCTCGGTAGAGATGCGATGGTGGTCCATGCAGGTGGAGAATGGTGGATGCAGCGGAATCGACATCTACGACGGAAAGCTCTGGGATGGCTAAGGAATTTGCTAGGCGATTGCAGAATTCAAGCCAAGGTGGAGTTTGTTGGGTTTTGTCTCGAATTCCGCAAGACGAATCGGTGTACCCGATGCGTCTGATTACTTCCTCTGAGGAGGTGATCTCTGAGGAGGTGATGGCTAGGGCTTGGTGGGCTTTTCCACCTCCTCTATATTAGTATAAATAGAGGTGCTAGCTATTGTTTCTAATTGAGTCGAGTTGAGAGAGATTGGTGAGAAATATTTTTGAGCGGATGTGTGAGGTTAGGGTTTCATAGATTTAGTCTATGAGGATGAGAGTACCGCGTCGACGTGGTCCGCGGATTGAGCCGTCTCTCCCCTACGATGTATTCCCTCGTTGATATAGTGAAATTCTCCTCCTCCCGTGGACGTAGACGATTTTTCCGAACCACGTTAAATTCTTGTGTTGTCGTTTTTCCTTCTCCTATATTGCGTGTGTGTAGTGTGTGATCGTGTGGCGTATTTTTTGCTTCCGTTGCGGCGGGAATTCGACGAATAATTCCCCAACAATATAAAGGTGTATTATTTTCATCTGCTAACAAGAAAAATGTACTAATTATTTCTTGTTTCATAGATCTACAAGAAAATGTATGATTAATATACCAAAATCGTATTAATGGAATAGTTATATTATATAAGGGTATAAATCACTACTAAAAAAATTGATCTTAAATTATTTTCAATGGAGCTATGCCTATCACTAATAAGTTTAGTTTTACTCACCATAATAGAAATTGTTTATGCATGAAAACCCGCGCATGGTGCGTGTCAACGACTAGGGAAGGTTAATGCTCTGATCACTAATTAGCCAAATTAATGCTCTGATCACTAATTATATTCACACTATTATATTGATAAATCTTGTTCTTTGAGATCATCATAAATTCCGAGCACTGATCTCATGACGATTTTACATTTTACATATTTCACAATCTTCTCCCCCAACAATTCTCTTCCAAAACCAGTGTTCCTTCCAAATCCTGTCTATCTGCTCAATTGGTACGTTCTTCGTCTCAGGCAAAAGCAGGTAAGCGAACACTGTCATCACTGCCACCCATCCGCCAAAAAAGAAGAAAATCCCAGACTTGAAGTGGCATAGCATGGCCAAAAAAGCCTGCGCTACAACGAAAGTGAACACAAAGCTTACTCCAATGTTAATACTTTGCCCAACCGATCTTATCTCCAAAGGAAATATTTCACTCGGAAGTAACCATCCCAAGGGACCCCAAGACAAGCAAAACCCCGAAACATAGACACAAATAAAAATTATGACGACTAGAGCGTAACCTTTCTCCAACTGTCCATGATCGGTCAGGTGAGTTGCCAACACACTCCCAACAATAATCTCAGAAACAAGCATTTGAATTCCACCAAGGGTGAGTAAAATTCTTCTTCCAAGCTTATCAACTAGCAAGATTGACACGAAGGTGGAACAAGTTCCTACTACCGAAGTTGCCACTGTAGACATGAGCGATGCACTTTCACCTAGGCCTATGGTGCGAAAAAGAACCGGAGCATAAAAGCCAATGACATTGATCCCAGTAACCTGCTGAAAAAATGGCAAAGCAATTGCCATAACAAGTTGGGGCCTGTACTTTTTTTGCAAGATGGTTTTATACGGGTGTTTGATTGTCTTGGATATATCGTTAGCTTGGATAAGATCATCCAATTCTGCTTTGACATTTTCTGTACCCCTTACTCTTTGCAGCATCATCTTAGCCTTGTCGTGATCATTGCTCTGCTGAATTAGCCTGTTTGGTGTTTCTGAGAGGAAAATAGCCCCCACAGTTAGAACTAAAGCTGGAAAGGCGGCCATGGTTAGGGAGAGTCGCCAACCCCACCCAGCTTTGATCTTTTGAGACCCGTAGTTGATAAGGTTTGCGATTAAAACACCCAGTCCAAGGGTGAAATGGAAGCCATTGGTTATGGCACCTCTATGTTTCGGTGGAGCCATTTCTGATAAATATAACGGCACTGCCTGCATGTAAAAAAGAGATAATTGGGCGGGTGTCTTAGGCCCTGTTTTGTATCAGCTGATAATTTAAAAAATCAGCTGAAAACAATCTGGGTGAAAAATTGAGCTGAAATAATAATCACAATCTGTTTGATATGAGTTGAAACTTGAAACTATAGCTACCTAATTCGATCCATTTAATAAAATTTAAAGAGCTCGATAGTCAAGTAAAACGCCTATGTATAATTGAACTGTGATCATACTGATGAAAAAATTATATCATTTTTTTTTCAGAAACTTTCGGCTGCATAATCCCCAATTTTGGAGATTCTACAACTGCACATCGATTATTTTTATCTGCAGATTATCAGCTTTTAATTTGTAGTCATAACAAATAAAATTGTTGAAAAGAGGCCGATTTTAATCCAATTGGATAAAGATTGGCGATACCAAACAGACACTTAGATTTGTAACAGAAGGAAATGAAAAAAAAAATAGGACGTACCTGGTTAGTGAATCCCACACCAAAGCCTAGCAACAAGCGACCAAGAATTAGCATGTAGATGTTGATGGCTGCACCACTGAGGGCTGAGCCTACAAGGAATGTGAGTCCTCCAACGAGTATTGATCGTTTGCGGCCATAGGACTTGGTGAAAGGCGAGGAAAACATAGAGTGAGGATGTGAATAAGGTCAACAATTGGCTGTCAAATACGCAGTAGTTGCTAACGTCGGTGTCTTCTTTCATATTTTTGTACACCTTTGGGAAGAATTTCTTCAGGAATGGCCCCATAGATGTAACTCCACCTGATCATATATGCCAAATAAAGCCAGAATGATGAGAGGAAAAGAAATAAAAACAATTTTAGAAAGAACAGACAGCTCGATGTATAATTCGTTATAATAAACTTCTCTGATATCTTAGCAGTCCTTGAACACAAAGAAAAAGATGGACCTGAAATTCCAATATCATAGCCATAGATGATTCCTCCGGTTGCTATAATCATACAAGATATTACAACAAAAGAGGTCATCCTGCCATTGTAGTCCTCACCGCTTGATCTTGATTTTGCTACTACTCCCACTGCCATGCTTTTTTTTTGTTCTTCTTCTTCTTCTTCTTCTTCTTCTTCTTCTTCTTCTTTCTTCTTCTTTTTTTCCTCAAAACATCAGAGAACACAACAGCTGGCTTTGGCTAACTATTAGAGCTCAAATGATCAACTAGCTCCCCATGTGCTGTCTTATGAAGTTGTCCAAAAATATCCAAACCATGCAGTTGGCTAACTATCAAGACTCAAATGATCAACTAGTTTTGGCAGCATATAAGATTCTTAGGTCCCGTCCTTATCGTACAAGAATCTTCTGTCATCAGGATTTCATCACATATTCACCGTCTTGATAGCTAGCCGTGATCAGGGCTGACCCTATGGGGAGTCAGCTGGTGCATGGGCTTTAGATCCCCAACTCACCGAGGCCCATATGTATTTTATATTCGAGGGCTAATTTAGCAATTTTAGATTTAAGAAAACTCTAATGATTAAACCTACAACGGTAACTACTTTATCAATTCATATGTGCAGTACTAGTAATTGGAGAGAATGTGAACCGACAACTATGGGAAGTGAAATTGGTTGGTACCTTCTCCGTTAGCGGAGCCTTGTATTCTTCACTTTTTGAATAAATTCCTTTGTCCTGAATACATATCTTAGCACATCATTTACTATTCTCTCTACTTTTTTCTTGCCTATGTTTTCGCTTTCCGAGTATTAATTCAGTTCTCGAGTGCCCACATTGGAGGACCAGCACGAGGTACCCCAAATAATTTCACAACTTGTTCATTTAATGAACCAACCTTCTAGTGGTATAATCTTGACAGTATCGTAGCTTAAAACAGTAGCATACATTTCGTTTAGTTATTTATCTGTTTTGTTTAGATAGTTCTTGTTTCGACTTTTTTTTGTTCACATGTCAAGGCTCTTTGCTACTACTATGAAAGTATGTGATCAATCTTGTGCCTCTACTTTAACTGCGTACTTCGTTAATATATGTTCTCTAGTGCCACCAGACCTCCTCTTTGGTTTAGGCTTTAGGCTCCGATGGCCTTGATAAGTGAGTATGGCCAAAATCAGCTAGCACCGACATCCACACGAGTCATAAGTGTATCACCAAAATCTGCATATGGGATGTTCACATTTTCGGAAATCATAATGATTTATTAAATTTGAGAAATCTGTAAATTCAGCTTCCCTATCAACTGATATAATAAAATCGTAGAAAGAGTGACCGACAAACTGATGAGAAAGGACCAACTGAGAGCTGTCCTCGTTACTTCAGTTGCTAGTGGGACTGCCAACTCCGACACTTGATATCAGACTAAATGGAGAAATTCAACACAAGGCATGATTACCTTTTCTTTCAGTATCATCAGCTAAGTGAGTCATGTCTAATCTGACTTTTACAGGTCCTATGGTTTTTAACATGTGACGTGTCTAGGTTTATAGTTTATACTTAATACCTCTCTATTACTTCGCTAACTGCTTTACAGTAAGATAAAACCTTGCACATAATAGATGTTTGTTAATTGTAACTTAATTTGCAGCATTTGCTAGTAACTAAATTCATTTCGACCAAAAACGAATAAACTTCAAAAGAACAAAGATAGTATATAAGCGGGGTTGTGGAAAGAATCTTGACCTGAAATTCCCATATCGTAGCCAAAGATAATTCCTCCAGTAGCAGCCACCATACAAGACAAGACGACCAAAGACGTCATCCTGCCATTGTAGGCCTCACTGCTTGAACTTGATTTTGATAGCACTCCAACTGCCATGGCTTTTACCAATCTCTCTCTTTCTCGTCGCAGTAAATAGTCCTGGTTCCAGCCTATAACTAAGAGTGAAAATACCAAAAGCTACTTATACCACAACCCCACTAACAGAGACTTCATGAGGAGAATATACTGGTTTTCATCATTCATTGTATCATTTGGAATACATACACACATGTATGCAGATGAAATGTTCCAAATTTATAGCTGTGAGAAATTTCTAATTTTATAGCAGTGAGAAACAGAAGAGACACAGCCAGAGAGAATTAGAGAATTTTATACCTTTAGCTTAGTTCTGAAGGCAAAGGCAATGCGAGGGCCGAGGGGACCAATTTATAGCTGTCAGCAATAACTTCTGCGGTTGGTGGATGGCATCAGCCAAATTCGAGTTTATGTTTATTTAGTTATGATTGTGAAGTAGTTGTTGGTCTAATCCGATTCGTCACACTATATCGTCTAACTCTTATGCAGTATTGTTGGCAAAAATAGGCAAGTTTATGCAGTTTTTGAAGTTAGATGTTTCCGTTGAAGTATCTAATTTGAGAATGAATGAATGAATGAATGATAATTACAACAGAGTTTGCGATCAAGCTCTTTTTTCTATACCATAATACAGAGGGGGTGGATTACCATGAAACGTTTTTACCGGTGGCTGTTGCCAACAGTGAGGTGTCTGCTAGCGATTGCTGCAGTTAGAGGATGGTCTTTAACGAAGAAGCTGATCAAATACAGAAGAGAAAATGTCTGTATATACCTATCACACATTTGAGGAGGGACAAGAAAAGAAAGAGGAAATCGTGACTCAACTAATTAAGTTACACATCAACCAATCAGAACATGTCATCTGTCTAGCTTAACCACTAATACAGCTAGAAGAAAACGACAGCGTTAGACTAGAATTTGAATCTCTTATCATCAACGACCAAGAGATCAAACGGCTGCTGCTATGTCTTCACTTTCAATCGGACGGCTAAGGCTATTTGATGACGTTACTGTTCATTTGATCATTTCTTACCAAATGAAGTAATGAACAGTATTTCTTCCTCCTTATTTCAATAATTTACACTTATTCGGAGCCTAAAAGTAAATTTTCGACTGTACAAAATGGTTGAATCATAGGGAAGAATGACTTATATATGTAGACTGCAGTTATCAGTTTATGAATCTGCTTCAAACTTGCTGGATTCTTAATACCCTTCTCCAACAATTTTCTTCCAGAACCAGTGTTCTCTCCACACCCTATCCATCATGTTCAATCGGCACATTCTTAGTCTCCGATAACAAAAAGTAAACAAACACCGTCATGAACGCTACCCATCCACCGAAAAAGAAGAAAATCCCCGATTTGAAGTGGCAAAGCATGGAAAGAAATGTCTGCGCAACAATGAAAGTGAAGAGAAAATTAACCGCCACATTGATACTCTGCCCCGCCGAATGGATCTCGAGCGGGAAAATCTCGCTCGGAATTAACCAACCCAAGGGTCCCCACGACCAACCGAACCCCGCCACGTACACACAAATCAGCACCAAAACCACATAGGCATACCCTTTGGAGAGACCCCCATGATTTCCTAATTCAGCTGACAAAACAGCTCCCACCAAAATTTGTGAAATCAGCATCTGTACACCCCCAGCGATCAGCAAAACTCTCCTCCCAAGCCTGTCTACTATCAACATTGACAAGAGAGTTGACACCATGCCTACAACCCCGGTCACCACCGATAACCAGGGGCGGATCCAGGATTTTGGCTCAGTGGGGGCTAAATTCTAAAAATAAAATATTTTGATGAAAAAACATAAGCAATAAGGGATATTGTTAATTTTCAGTGGGGGCTAAACTGAATTTATTGGACAAAATAAGGGGTAAAATTGCAATTTGTTGAAGTTGAGTGGGGGCTATAGCCCCCACATCAGTCCACTTGCATCCGCCCCTGCCGATAACATCAGCGACGCGCTTTCGCCTAGTCCTAAAGTACGAAAAAGGACAGGGGGGGTAAAATGCGATGACATTAATCCCGGTGACTTGTTGTAGAAATGGGATAGCGATTGCCATGACAAGCTGAGGCCTGTATCTCCTTTGTATGATGTTGTTGAATGGGTGTTTGATGGTTTTGGAGACTTCACTGGCTTTGATCAAATCTTCTAGCTCTAAGTGGACATTTTCGGTGCCTCTAACGCGTTGAAGCATGAGTTTGGCCTTGTGGTGGTCGCTGCTGCTGCTGCGCTGGATTATGCTGTTGGGTGTTTCGGGTAGGAAGAGGGATCCAATAGTGAGGATTGAAGCCGGTAATGTAATACCCCAATATTTTTCGGGGGTATTTTTGGGAGTTTAAGAATTTTCTGGGCCACTGTTTGAAATTTATAAAAGTAGTTTTGGTACTAAAAAGTTTTGTTTTTCAAATTATTATTATTATTATTATTATTAATATTATTATTATTATTATTATTATTATTATTATTATTATTGTTATTAGTATTACAGTATTATTGTTATTTCATTTTATTTATTTTTATCAAAAGTCTTTTTTCTAAGATGACAATTTATTTATTTATTAGTAGGTATAATTGTTAGCGAACTGTAGCGGGTCGGGTAACTTTTATAACGTATCCAAAAGTGTGACTTTTATTATTAGTATGTAGTGAACCACCGCGCGAATTCGTACATCCGCCACACCATAAACATTTCACCTCACCTTCTTCCCAATTCATTTGAGCAGAGATGTTTTCTCTGCACCTATGTTTCCGGCGAAACCCAGCCACTGCAAATGGAAACTTTGACCTCAACTCTTCCAATTTTCTTCCCAATCAACGCCAATCCAACCAAAGACCCAATCTATGCATTAATTCGCCATTTTGACATACCAATTTGGACCCAAAAATTCACTCGTCGGATTTGATTTCTCGACTGGGTTTTCACCCAAATACACCCAGCGACCCTCTCTCTCTCTCTCTCTCTCTCTCTCTCTCTCTCTCTCTCTCTCTCTCTCTCTCTCTCTCTCTTCTCTATGTGTCGAAGAAAACCCAGCCGGCGCCGCTGCCGAACCGGGCCAACCCAGCGACGCCTTCTTCCCCTGTTTTGCCGAAAGCCACCACCACTTCGTCCTCCATTTCTCCGGAAAAATCAAACCACCACGATCGCCTATTTCCGGCGACCCATCCACCCCAGAAGCCCGCTGCAGCAGCAGCGGTTTTTGCCGCAAAGAAGTCGGACCCGACCCCCCGAACCCACTGGCGATTTCCCCCTCTCTGCGCCGCCCGATGCCACCCCTTTCTCGCCTCTCTCCCCCTTTGATCTGTCGCCGACCGCTCCTGTTTCCGTCGCCTCTCCATCTCCGTTCGTATCCCCTTTCTCCGGCGAACCAGCAACACCAGAGCATCGAGGCTCTTCGAATCGCCGAAGCTATTCCCGTCTTTTGCTTCTCCAATCGGTAAATCGCAAATCTCCTCTTCATTTCAGTTGTTATACAAGTGTTCAAATTCACCTCTATCTCTTCTTAATCTGCTAATTGTGGGTTCGTATGATAAAAGAAATTGGTTGTTTTGATAGTGAGCTTCAGTGGGTTATTTGGGAAGAAACTCAAATGAGTGTTGTTGTAAATTACAGGGGTAGATCTTGTACATTATGGAACTGGTGGGGTGACTTGTGTAAGATCTGAATCTGAATGGGGGGGTTAATGTCATTTAAAAATCTGATGGTTATGATAGTGTACATTATGGGTTTTAGATTTACTTCATCTATTTTGTTGTAATACTGTTTTGTACATCTTCTTTTAAAAATGAAGTTTGATAAAGTATATTCTGAAAATAAACATTTAGCTTGCTTTAAATAGTATTTTCTAAGTACAAGTATAATAAGTATATTATGTTTTACCTACCAACTAAATAGCCATGTCTTGTATAAATCGGAATTTGAAATCTTTTCACATAATAACATTGTTTTTCATCAATATAACTTTATAATAAGAGTCGTTGAGTTTTAACTTTTATTTAAGCTTCCCTTTTTATTAACCTAAACTTGAAATTTAAAATAGCTACTTCTTATTTATATAAATATGATTTCGTAAATCAAATAAATACTATAGAATATTACATAGAGTTTTTTTCTTTGCAACAACTCTTACTTTTATTTTATAAACCGCTATTTTCTTAATAAACATATATTCTAACGTGCAACTCTTAGCTAGTGAAAATATAATTTGTTTCGGGGATCACTTGGGGGTTTCAACTGCATTCATATAGGACATTTATATGAAAATTTTCGTGTGGATGAATATCTATTAATATAGGATTATGTGATATTGTAGATTCAGAATTCGTAGGAGACGAATTCGTTGAGGACCCCTACTACTAGTTGCGTGCTTTCTTGTGTGTGAATCTCCCTGCATTATCAGGTAAGTTATATGCACAATACCTTTAAATTATCAAAATGTCTCTTTGCGTGTGTTATCTTTCAAAATCGCTCATGAACTACTAGAATCGTGATACTGGAGAATTTGACAAGTCTTGAATCCCTTTTGCAAATGCCACTTTGAAAATGTGTGGTTACTTGTGAAAAACTCGAAAATCTTGTGAAATGATAATTATACGATAATAGAATTGGGAACGATGTGCAGAGGATGCGCGTGAAGGCCAACGGCCGGGAACACCTATGTGTGATTTCCCTAGGGCATTGTACCCTCTTATTTGCTGTGAAAACTAGGAGTACTACCTATACATGTTTAGGTCACGACTGTATAGGGGTGTCGACACTTAAGGTCTCACTAGTCTTTAGGGAGAATCGGGATGGACTGTGATATCCCGTAGAAGTACCCTACTTTATTATTATTCCATCGTGACCTCTCTGTCCACATCGTACTCGTTGGGGCTCGTGGGCTACGCCTCAACCAAACTGAACATTTAAAAATCTGGATCTTGGTTACTGTTTATATATGATCGAAATCTCTCCATCTTTGAGTTACTACCACTGTGTTTATCGATTATTCATTATCATATTTTAAATGAGATTTTAGCAAATCGTGTGTTATTGTTTTTAGCCAAAACTCTGTTTTACATATTGTGGTATACCTTACTTAGTTTTTACTAATCAAATGTTTTTCTGCGGTCGGCTATCGCTATTTCAAAACCCGCAAGTTAAGCTAGCTGGGGTGGAACGCGCACACGAGCTAAGGATTATAATCTTGAGTGGCAATCATCTTTTAGTAATTGTATCACTTGGTTTAGACAATATTTATCTTTTGTTCAGCAATGTAATGAAGGTTTTTCCTTTTATTTCAATAAAGTATTATTTGGATCATCGTTAAGTCGAACTAGCAGGAACCGTAGGATCCGGGTTGTTGCAGGTAAGGCTGCCATGGATAAGGATATTCGCCATCCCCATCCGGGTGTTAAGCAAGAGATATAACAACCCTAATAGTTTGGGGTTTAACCACTGGACTGAAGGTTTCTGAATAATCAAGTCCATATTGCTGTAAGAATCCCTTGGCAACTAATCTGGCTTTATGCCTAGCCACTGAACCATCAGAGTTCTTCTTCACCCTATACACCCATTTGCAGCCAATGGGTTTTCTGTGAGCTGGGAGAGGGACAAGTGACCAAGAGCCCTGTTTGATCAAGGCATCATACTCCTATTTCATGGCAGTTTGCCAAATAGGAGAAGCTGGAGCTTCTTTGAAGGAGGAGGGCTCTGTATCTTTAGAGCTGATAAGAGAAAAATGAGCATATCTGGGATTGGGTTTGGTAATGCCAGCCCTAGCTCTAGTGGTCATTGGATGAAGAGAAGCTGATGGGGGCTGAGAAGAAGGAGGTAATGTACTAGAAGAGGAAGTGGAGTCAGATAATGAAGGTGAATTAGGAGGTGGACAAGGAGACAAGGGTGGAGGTTGAGGAGATGGTGGTGATGATGGTGTAGTAACTGATGAGGTGGCAAAAAGAGGTTGTAAGAAGGCACATTCTGAAGTATAAGATGGGGATTTGAAAGAAGTAGATGAGCAATCAATAAGAGAAGGAAATTGAGACTCATCAAAGACTACATGTCTAGAAATGTAAACTAGTCTAGTATTAATATCAAGACATCTGTACCCTTTTGAATTAGGACAACAGCCTAAGAAAATGCACTTTGTAGATTTGGGGTGTAATTTTGTAGGAGTGTAGGGTTTTAACCATGAATAACAAAGACAACCAAAGACTCTAAAAGAAGAATAATCTGGAGTGGTTTTGAATAAAATTTCATAAGGAGAAACTAAAGAAGTGACTTTTTGGGAAGTCTATTAATAAGAAAATTGGCAGTTATAGCAGCTTCTAGCCAAAACTCAGATGGTAGATTAGCATGAGAAAGTAAAGTGAGTGCTGTTTCCATAAGGTGCCTGTGTTTTCTCTCAACCCTCCCATTTTGTTGGGGGGTGTGAGGACAAGAAGTTTGATGGATGGTACCCTGAGATTGAAGATATAATGCAAATTCAGTGTTCACAAATTCAGAACCATTATCTGTTCTAAAAGTTTTAACTGTAGCATTAAATTGGGTACTAACCAATTCAGTAAAATGCAAATAAGCAGTGTGAGCTTGAGACTTGAACTTTAGAGGATAAAACCAGCAATATTTGGAGAAGTCATCTAAAAATAGAACATAGTATTTATATTGCTGACAAGAAGCAACAGGAGAAGGCCCCCAAACATCTGAATGAACTAAGTCAAATGCAGATGTGGCATGTGATACAGAAAGGGGAAATACAAGTTTATGATATTTGCACACTGAACATGAACTACATAACAAAGAAGGTGACACAAACTTTTTATTTAAACATTTCTAAAGAGAGTGCTGGATAGGAAATGCAGGGTGCCCCAACCTTTGATGCCACAAAGAAGTGTCATGAGAGATTGAAGCAGAGTAGGCTACAGAAGACAAGGTGGAGGAAGTAGGAGAGTGCAGTGTGTTTGCAGCAGCAGACAACTGATAGAGACCATTTTCACAATGGCCTAGAGAATTTTCTTGGACTGATTGTCCTGAATAACAAATTGAGAAGCATTAAAAGTGATGCTGCAATCATTATGAGAAGTGAATTGAAACACAGAAAGCAGATTGGCAGATAGAGCAGGAGAATAAAAGACATTAGGTATTTTAAAAGTCATGTGAGGAGAAACAGAAAGAGTAGAATGACCAATTGAATGAATAGGTAAGGCATTACCATTACCAATGGTGATTGTATCAGCTCCATGATAAGGTTGCAGGTGAGACAAATTGTGTGCATTGTGAATCACATGATTATTAGCACCAGTGTCTAGGAGCCAAGGTTGAGTGAAGGGATCAGGGTCTGTTGAAGAAGCAGTTGCAGTATAAGCCCTTTTTGGTCTAGTACTAGCAAACTTGGATGTGTCAAGCCTGTACCAGCAGTCTAATGCAGTGTGCCTTGTTCTACCACAGATCTGGCAAGTAATATCATCAGATAGAGAACCAGTAGTAGGAGGTTTGCCAAGAATACCAGCAGTAGTAGATGGCTTTGGAGAGGCATTGTAGTTGTTGGAAGAATAACCAGTAGAAGGCCTGGAGTAGTTCTGAAATTTGGAAGTGTGGTAGTTCTTGTTCTTGTAAGAAGGCCTATATTTAACAGCTTGATAAGCAGTATGTAACTCAGTAGAACCAACATGAGATCCAAGAGAAGCTGGAGATCCAATTGAGAGATTCTTGAAGGAGGATGTAGTAGTGTGATGCAGCTCCTCAGATACCAGCAAAGAACTCAGTTCAGCAACAGAAATGGGAGAGCCTCTTATTCTAACAGCAGCCTTGAAATAGTCATAGTCAGGTAGACCTCTGAGAATGTGTATAATGAGATCATCCTCAGAAATGAACTCATTAACTTGAGCTAACTGATCAGTAAGAGTTTTGATAGAATCAAGATATGCTGTCATGGAGCTGGAACCTTTAACAGCGGAGTTAAGTTGATCCTTCAACTGATGAACATGTGACCTTGAAAGGGAAGAAAATCTTTGAGACAAGGCATTCCAAATGAGATAAGCATGCTGAAGATGTAAGAAAGAAGGCAAGACTGAAGGTGCAATGGAGGCATATAGACAGCTCTTGAGATGCTGATCAATAGCAAACCACTCAGGGAATGCAGGATTCCTAACAAGTGTACCAGTCTCAGAATCCACAATTTGTGGTGTAGGAACATTAGTTGTATCTGTGAGAAAGTGAAATAGGTTATTTTCTTGCAGAATGGTGACAAGCTGAGCTTTCCATATCATGTAATTAGTGCCATCAAGTTTGATAGGCACTAGAGAACGTAGATTAGCAATCAAGAACTTGAGGCCTTCAGGTAGAAGATCAGCCATAGAGAAAATAGTGCAGAATAGAGCTAAACTCGGTAGAACTTAGTGCAATACTCGGTAACTCAGTCAAAACTCAGTACCAAAACCGATAACTCGGCAAAACTCGGCACGGCAAGTGAACAACTCGGCAAAACTCGGTTGAGTAACTCGAATTGAACTCAATTAACAGAACCGAGAGAAATTAAATGCAGAGAATCAACGACAGGGCACGAAACTCGATCGGCAGATAATTCAGACAAGGCTAAATTGCACCAGAGGTACCCAAAGTTTGTCAAAACGAGCAAGTAGGTATCCAAATTTTAAAATCGAGCACCACAGGTCTCAAATTTTGGATTTTCGAGCAAGTAGGTACCCTTCCGTTAACTTTCCGTTAAAATTAGACGGAAAATTATAAAAAAGACTTATCTACCCTTTATTTTCACCTCCAATTTTTTTTTTTAAAATACAAGTTTTACTAAAAATCTAAAAAAAAGTTAAGAAATAAAATTTTAATTTAATAATTTGATATATGTAAGAAAATGCAATATATTTTATCAAAATTACATATTTTTACATCATTTCAAGATAAAATATGTTTTTATTAACACATATTCGTCAATCTTAAAGTCTTTAATTTTTTTAACAGTGTTTAAAAAGAATCTCAAATTTCATAATTTCCCATGTATTTTTTAAGAAACAATAACATACAAGTACTTTTGTACATTTTATACAATACTCTCTTTTACATTTGCATGATAAATACAAATCATTGCAATAAAAGCTACTAAATAAAAGCTACTCAAGAATGTCGGGTATCAATTCTTATGTAAGTTTTTAAAATGAGCAAAGATTCTTGTATGTTATTGTACAATAATAAACAAATACATGTGAAATTATGAAGTCTTGAGAATTTTCTTAAAAATTGTTAAAAAAGTTAAAGACTTTAAGATTGACGGATATATGTTAATGAAAACATATTTCCATATCTTGAAATGATGCAAAAATATGTAATTTTGATGAAATATATAGCATTATCTCACATATATCAAATTATTAAATTATTTTTTAAAATATTTTTTAGATTTTTAGTAAAACTTGTATTTTAAAAATAGTAGGAGGTGAAAATAAGGGGTAAAATAGTTTTTTTATAATTTTCCGTCCAATTTTAACGGAAAGTTAACGGAAGGGTACCTACTTGCTCGAAAATCCAAAATTTGAGACCTGTGGTGCTCGATTTTGAAATTTGAGTACCTACTTGCTCGTTTTGACAAACTTTGGGTACCTCCGGTGCAATTTAGCCTTCAGACAACAATGGCGAAGTAAATGCTCAGAAATTGAAGCGACGAATTGAGCCGAGGAAGAGAGAGAACACCTGTAAGTGAGCGATGAAGAAGAGACGAAAATTGAAGAACCTGATGCGAGGTGAAGCAGCGAAGAAGAAGCACGCAGAAGAATCACCGGCGACGAGCCATTACAGGCTCTGATACCATGTAGAAGATGAACACCATTGCAGATCTTGAAGAAGAAGAATAAGAAGAAGAAGAGAACTGAGAAAGAGAGAAAAGAGGGAAAAACAATTAATGATTTCCATTAACTAAATTCTGTTGCAGAAGGTGCTTATATACATGCACCTATTTACACAATGACCCTAATCTTTATAGTAATGCTGTTATGACACAGCAACACATATTTGATAAACTACACCTGCCTACCCTCTTGCTTAACACCGTGTTTTATTTTTTGGGTGAAGTAGTTGATTATGTTGGCTGAGAGACCACCGATTCCTACGCTCAGCTGGAAGCCATTGCTAATTGCGCCTCTGTGTCTCGGTGGTGCCATTTCGGATAAGTACAATGGGACTGACTGCATATTTTAACAATGAATGGAAGAAGAAAAAAAAAAACGTATCAGTTGGGCCTTGTTTTCTTTGCTTAGTTTAGGTGACTTTTTATCTTTTTGTAAGACATAAAAAAATTCTAATCAGGTCATTTTTGTTAAAAGTTATGTCTGATAACTTTTTGACCTTATTATAAGACTTAAAAAAGTTATTTTTTTTCTAACTTCAACTTTTTTTTTTTTTTTTTTTAAAACTATTTTTTAAGAGATAAAATAGAAGTTAAGTAAACAAACTTTTCTACTAACAAGGTAACTGAAACTTTTTAGAAAACTTATTAGGCACAAAGTAAACAACTTTTTTATCTTTTTCTAAAAAAGATAAATGTTGTGGATTATAAAGTAAGTTACACTTGTTTACCAGAAATAGAAACGGAACACAAAAAGAGAAGTTTCCCAAAACGGGAAGTTATTAAGAAAAGTTACTAAAACTTGCACATGAAAAGGAAAATAATACTAATTAGACGAGGCTAAAAAAGATTGGAAATTGCTGGAAATATGGAGTCCTGGCAATTTATCAGAGGCCACAGTAACTAACGAACCAGGTATACGCCTGTTCTAAACTAGCGGTAAACCTATTCGTCAGGCGAAAAAATTATGGCTGACTAACTAAAGGCGGACTTATGAATTCAAGATTTGTGTACCGTGAGAAAATGTTCCAAATTGTGGAATAGAAAATAGAAATTCTGATAAGTAACTACCTTGCAGCTTGGTCCGCTGACACTAGGATATATCAGTAATAAAATTGACATTTAACTCTACACACTATCGCAAGTGATGACATCACGCTCAACCATTTTAAATGTCAGCACTATTTTGGACCTCAGTGTCAGCCATTAAAAATAAATGGTGTGCCGTGTAAGCACTTTCTATTGTGCATGGAGTTGAATTTCAATTTCGTATCAAACAACAAGGTAATTAAACGCCAAAAATTCTGAATAATATACAGGTCAATCATTTTTCGTTCAGCTCCAAACAGGTTTCTAGTGTGATACTGTGATACTGGAAATCTAGAAACAATAGTTCAACATACTAACAATAGTTCAACATATTCAGACCTGATTTGTGAAGACAACACCTACACCAAGCAAGATACGGCCAAATATGAGCATGTAAACATCCTGAGCAGCTCCACCAAGTGCTGTACCCGCAAGAAATGCAGCTCCGCCAACTATGATTGATGGTTTCCGCCCAAAGGCTTTAGTCATCGACGATGCAAAGAAAGAGGCAACAAGACTGGCAACATAGAGAGACGACGGGAACGAAGTCAACAGTTGACTGTTGAATTTGCAGTAGTTGCTGACCTTCTTGTCCTCTTTCATCTTTGTGTAAACCTCCGGGAAGAATTTCCTCAGAAATGGTCCCATGGAGGTCACTCCACCTTCACAATTTCGTTTGCGTCAGTAAGTATCAAGCTTTCCGTCAGATAAGTGTGGTTCAATAGGCAGTATGAGTTCAAAGAAGTGTAGTTTCATAAAGGAGGTGAATCCATAGAGCTTTCTCTATAATGTTGGAGAACAATCGAAACTGGACCGAAAAGAAGAAGATGGAGAAGAAGCTGAAACAGAATCGTATGATAGAAAGTAACTAAATAAAGACGAATTGAAATACTTACAAAAGTCGTCGAATATGAATAGTAATTAGAAATGATCTCGAGCATTGGCTCGATGTCCTTAAGGCTTTATTTGCTCCCTTTGGTACTGCTTGATCCGGAACAAACCGCCTCCCAGGATAATCGTCTCTCACCGTGCAAGAAGTCAGTACACCGCTTACACCCTACGAACCGCAATGGCATGGCATCTCTGTTGAAGGAATTGAATTGGAATATAGGAATTCGAAATTATGAAAGTTGTAGGTTCTACAAAGTGTAGGAAGACTTTGTAGGAATTAGGAGAGTAGAAGGAAATGTTGGAATACCCAAATGGGTGGAGAAGCCCTCTATTTATAATAGAGTAGGTGACTCTTCAAAGGGGTACTAATGAATAGATGTGTCTATTCATGATAATAACTAACTCTGGACGTTATTAACTAACAATAACTAACTTTGGTCGATAACTAATAAACTTATTAGCAATTCCAACAATTATTAATTTGCGACTTTAATTAATAACGCACCCAAAATTAAATTGCGTCCATCGAAGGACCTATTTGTACACCCATAATTTACAATAATTTTCATTCACCCGTAACTTATTTTGGACAACTCTCAACTGCAGATTTAACATCTCAGAGTGAGAATTAAAGTCTACATATTTTATTATCCAAAATTCAAAGTTTTCCAACAATCCCCCACATGAATGACAAATTGGCATAAGAGCCGGAATAATCAAAGAGGAGATTTAGAGAGATACCAAACGAATGATAATCGCATCGAGAAGGTGGCCAAGGACCTTGAACCTCTCTTAGTGGAATACTATCGGATATACTGGATTGTCAGTGGTGAAACACCTTGAACTGCTTTCCGTGGTGTATACCTAGACAATAGTACCCACACGGTTATCATTCTTCCATATTAAGTTCTCATTTTCGTGTCCGTTTTGGCCTTGGAGCACTTAATCCCGGTTTCGTGAGTGGTCTTAGAGAATTTAGCCTCGTCATTCTCCTAGAACCGGCCGCCAGTTCCCACTCATATAGGTGAGTCTCATAAAGAGTATCTTGCCATACCCCACTTGGTCTTATCCACCAATGTATGAGCTCATTAAAAGCTAATCGCTTATCCTTACCAATGCAAGCGTCACTCGGTGTCGTCCTAAGAATGGGTTTGGAAATAAAATTTCCTACAGTGACTATATTTGCACAGTAATTAGGTTGTCCCTTTTGAACCTAGATCTTGGGATCTCCAATCATCTAGGTTGGGTTTTCCGTTACGTGCAACTCAGAGAGATAGACTTTTGTCCCATTCCCCTTGACGACGTAAACAATTGCTCTCTTGTTAACCCTATGGGCAGCGGATCCGCTAATTTTTACTTACTTTTCACACGATCGATCGATATAATTATGTTCGAGAGCAATTGTTTAATGGTATTATGTCTACGACGTATATGTCTAGACTTACCATTGTAAATGGTGCTTCGGGCTCTTCCAATTGCCGATTGACTATCGCAATGAATGCAGATAGCTGGCCACGGTTTTGGCCACATAGGAAGTTCTTCTAAAAATTGATGAAGCCACTAGGCTTCCTCTGCAGTCTTATCCAACGCAATGAATTCTGATTCCATTGTGGACCTTGCAATGCAAGTTTGTTTAGAAGATTTCCAAGACACGGCTGCTCCTCCAAGGATAAAAACATACCCGCTTGTGGACTTAGTGTCCAATGTGTCCGATATCCAGTTGGCATCACTATACCCTTGCAGTACCGCAGGATACGTAGTATAGTGTAGTCCATATGCTAAAGTATATCTTAACTATTTTAGCACTTGAGTCAATCTTTTCCAATGTTTATCACTTGGATTACTAGTGAATCGACTTAACTTTCCAACTGCTTGAGAAATATCGGGCCTTGTACAATTCATGAGGTACATTAAACAGCCAATTACTCGAGCATATTCGACTTGTCTTACACTTGCACCATGGTTCTTGGCGAGATGTAAATTAAGATCCATGGGAGTCTTAACTATCTTTCCATCGTTCTTGTCGAATTTCTCAAGAATTTTCGCAACATAGTGCGATTGAGATAATGAGTATCAATTCGTCGTTCTAGTGATTTTAATCCCTAAAATAATGTCAGCAATACCCATATCCTTCATATCGAACTTTGTTGTCAACATTTTCTTAGTTGTTTTAATGATAGTTGAATTACTTCCCAAAATTAACACATCATCAACGTACAAGCACACGATGACATATCCATCACGAGTGGTTTTACTATAAACACACTTGTCACATTCATTAATATGAAATCCATTTGATAACATGGTATTATAAAATTTGATATGCCATTGTTTCGGAGTTTGTTTGAGACCAAAAAGAGATTTTACCAAACGACATACCTTATTTTTTTTCCCATGAGAAATAAAACCCTCAGGTTGTTCCATGTAAATCTCTTCGTCTCATTCACCATTTAAGAATGCAGTCTTAACGTCCATTTGGTGAATTTAAAGATTATTTATAGCTGCAATAGCTATAAGCATGCGAATGGACGTTATCCTTGTAACTGGTGAGTAGGTATCGAAATAATCAATACTTTCCTTTTGTTTATAACCTTTTGCGACAAGTCTAGCCTTATACTTGTAAATTGAACCGTCAGGCTTAAGTTTCCGCTTAAAAACCCACTTACAGCCTAACGCTTTACTTCCTGGTGGAAGACTCACCGATTCCCAAGTATGATTTTGAAGTATGGATTCAATTTCCATATTCACTGCTTCTTTCCAATATGATGCCTCGGTACTAGACATCGCTTCCTTGTAGGTTTGAGGCTCATTTTCTACCAAGTAGGTTATAAAATCCGGGCCAAATGTTGTAGCGACTTTTGCCCGCTTGCTACGTCTAGGTTCGTTTTCCATTTCGGACTCTTGTGATGTTGATTCACGTGTTCTTTTATTAGAAATTTGTTCATTCTTATCTTTGTATTGAAATACATCTTCGAAGAATGATGCGTTGCATGACTCAAAAATAGTATTTTCGTGTATGTCTTCGATTTCTGATTTGATAACCAAAAATCGATATGCACTACTATTATGAGCATACCCGATAAAGAACCAATCTACTTCCTTCGGTCCAAGTTTCACTTTTTTAGATAATGGTATTGCCACCTTTGCGAGACACCCCCACACTTTGAGGTATTTGTAAGATGGCGGCTTTCCTTTCCATAATTCATATGGGGTTTTGCCAACACTTTCCCGAGGTATCCTATTAAGGATATGATTGGCCGTTAATAGGGCTTCCCCCCACAAGTTCCGTGGTAATCACGAACTTAGGAGTAATGCATTTAGCATCTCTTTTAAAGTCCTATTCTTCTTCTCGGCTACGCCATTTTGTTCAGGCGAATAGGGTTCCGTAGTTTGGTGGATAATTCCACTTTCTAGACATATGTCCTTAAGTGGTGCCTCGTATTCTCCACCACAATCGCTACACACCATTTTGATTTTCTTTCCCAATTGATTTTTCACTTCATTTTTATAATGTTTGAACATGTCAATTGCTTCATCTTAACTTCGTAGAGGATAGATATAGCAATATCGTGTACAATCATCTATAAACGTAATGAAGTATTTCTTTCCACCTCTTGTTTGAAGAAACTTCAAATTACAAATATCCGAGTGGATTAATTCAAGAGGCGTATTAGTTTTTGTTCTCAATTGGTCGAAAGGATGCCGAAATATAAGTGGTTCCATTTGTATGCCTAATTCAAATACATATACACATTGATTAAATAAATCATAAATGCTATAAAGCACTTGATTTATTTACCAATGTCCATGAGTACTTTGAAACTCTTGATATATGTACTCTACCAAATGACGTCGTGATTAAGTTAATTAACAAACCATAAGTACTATAAAAAACTCTTGATTTGCAAGAAACTAAATCGACAACCCATGAGTACTTTGAAACTCTTGGATTTCCATGAGTGCTTGAAACTCTTGGTACGTCCAATAATTGATCTATTGATAAAGAGACCCCCACAAGGCATACGAGTTGTTTTCGTTTCACAACGAAAATATTTGAATACGTAAATATTCAAGATCAACATGCTTTAAACTAACGGATGACAACACCGTACTTATGTTAGTTTAAAATAATCTCCTACGAAACTTTTATTTCGACATATCCCAAAACATTGAATAATCACATTCAATGAATTCGCGAATTAAATTAAAATTAACATGACGCAACCTACTATACTATATAGTATCACGTTCATTTACTTAATTTTGAACGCTTTGTTGCCTACACATGTCGTGCGTAGCAACTACAACTTTTGGATTCAAGATCAAGTTTGAATCCTTTCTAAGTTGTCACATATTAATAAACCAAATTCTTACGTTTCAAAATATGACATACACGTTTAAACGTGATAATTTTCCGAAATCTAATTGCATAGACTATTCGGCTTGGTACGGCATTATTTTCAGAAACTTTGACCATGATTCTGGAGGCGTTCTGATGTGAATCTGACATCAAGACCATATCCAATAGATTCGTCTCGTCGAGATACACAATTTTCATATATTACTCGCCTTGATCCGAGGTCTATAGCTCCAGATATCCTTCGAAAACCGAAGTCAGAATTTGTACAAAATTCTGTTACGAACCAGCAGCTTTGAACAACGATATCTTGAGTTTTACAACTCCGATTGATGCACCATTTTCATCCAGTGCTTCATTTTTTCGTTATCTACAACTTTCATGTTTTACGAAAATTGATCCGAGATCGTTATCAATGTCTAAACGACAAAATACAATTCTGCCCCCAACTTATGCATGCTGAATTTTTGCGTAGCAAAATTCACTCTCCAATGATACAAATCGGTAAACCATAATTTTCATGCAATGAGTACTATAAAAACTCTTTGCAATCCGTTGTATGAATGAGTGCTATAAAAACTCTTTGATACAACAATCTGTGAGTACTATGAAACTCTCAGATTTACAAGAAAATTAATTAAACCCGACTTGAAAACCAAAGAGGCGGAAAAAACCAGTTTCGAGAATAAAGCCTTAAGATTGTTGGAGAACAATCGAAACTGGACCGAAAAGAAGAAGATGGAGAAGAAGCTGAAACAGAATCGTATGATAGAAAGTAACTAAATAAAGACGAATTGAAATACTTACAAAAGTCGTCGAATATGAATAGTAATTAGAAATGATCTCGAGCATTGGCTCGATGTCCTTAAGGCTTTATTTGCTCCCTTTGGTACTGCTTGATCCGGAACAAACCGCCTCCCAGGATAATCGTCTCTCACCGTGCAAGAAGTCAGTACACCGCTTACACCCTACGAACCGCAATGGCATGGCATCTCTGTTGAAGGAATTGAATTGGAATATAGGAATTCGAAATTATGAAAGTTGTAGGTTCTACAAAGTGTAGGAAGACTTTGTAGGAATTAGGAGAGTAGAAGGAAATGTTGGAATACCCAAATGGGTGGAGAAGCCCTCTATTTATAATAGAGTAGGTGACTCTTCAAAGGGGTACTAATGAATAGATGTGTCTATTCATGATAATAACTAACTCTGGACGTTATTAACTAACAATAACTAACTTTGGTCGATAACTAATAAACTTATTAGCAATTCCAACAATTATTAATTTGCGACTTTAATTAATAACGCACCCAAAATTAAATTGCGTCCATCGAAGGACCTATTTGTACACCCATAATTTACAATAATTTTCATTCACCCGTAACTTATTTTGGACAACTCTCAACTGCAGATTTAACATCTCAGAGTGAGAATTAAAGTCTACATATTTTATTATCCAAAATTCAAAGTTTTCCAACATATAATGACACAACTGGATAGTGTAAATGTTGAAGACGGTAACATGCCAACAGTGGCAAAATTCTAGCCCGTTGTAGTTCTCTAGCAATTATTTTATTAAATTTCTTGTGATGTGGTAACCCGTAGTCACTACTCTTTATGTCTCTTGGGTGAATTTAAGCATTGACGGCTCTAGCCCCTTCAAAGTCCATAAATAACACCAAGAGCACCCATATAAATTAAAGTTTCTTTGTACAAATATTACCAGTTGCCCCCTACAAAATCATACAATCACATCGTATCTAAGTGTGATAGTAAATGTCAAAATTCATCCATATGAAAAGTTTAAGAAAAGTAGTGTACTATATATCTTCTAGGGATTTATATTATCGAAACTGCATCAACAAAACATACATACACACAAGTAAATACTATGGTACGACTATACAACTAAAATGCATTACAGCAAATATGGGACACAAAAAACTCTTCTTAGTAACATGGAGTATTAATTTTCGCGGAATGGTATAGTTTAACATGGCCCTGCTACATCAAATTCTGTGTTCGCCCCTCAAGCCAATCTTTAGTATAGTAGCTCACGAACAACACTAGAGAAGGTAAACTAGCATGAGAAAATTAGTATGAGAGCGTACCTGAAATCCCAATATCGTAACCGAAGATAACACCTCCCATGGCAGCCATCATGCAGGACAGCACAACAAAAGTAGTCATCCTCCCTTTGTATTCTCTCCCACCTTCTGTAGTTGTCGCTATTTCTCCAACTGCCATTCTTGCTTCTTCTGCTCCAAATCAAGTCATCTTCTCTCTTTCTCGTTTGTCGCAAGACTTCACTCAGAGAGAGTATCGAAGTAAGGTCATTTCTGCACATAAGAGTGTAAGAGACAAGTCTACCTTGACTGCTGCTACAGGGCAACATCAATGTGGTCATAGTTGCGGAAAAATATCACAAGGTTTCTTGGAGTATCGAGTAGCTAAATGCCATGTGCATTGGTTTAAATAATACAGGTGGGCCATTTTGTACTCTTCTTGCGATCACTTTCGACAACTGGGGCAATAAAAGATGACTACGACAATTTCAAATTGTCGTAATTCCGAGCAAACTAATGCACACGTTCTTGTGAAACATCCATGTACTAAAATTTCCAGTTCATAGTACAACTCTTGACATTGGGAGTCTATATGACTAATGTGCTTCCCTCAAGTTCCATTTTTTCCCAATCTGCTCCTTTGCTCCTTATATTTATATTTATCATGCAATTGGATATTATGTTCCCTAATAATTCCGTTAAATTGTGAATTGTATTGTTACTTGATATGACTAATGTGCACTTGTTTGTAAAAATAAAATAAAATGTGCACTTTATTTATTTTATGATTAAGATATAAACTGACTTAAGGGAAACGTGTGTGAAAAAAACATAAAAGGACCAAGGGACGGACCTAGGAATATTTCTTGGCAGGGGCCAAGGTAAATGTCCTAAACAATTGAAAGAATATCATATTTAGATTACCCCTTTACTATTGAGATTTTAAATATAAGAGAATTCGTTTCTTTTTCATTGACTTTGCTTAGAGTTTACCTAACACGATAGCAACTCTAGACGCTATCAAGTCTCCACACGAACACCAACGGACACGAAAGTAAAAAATACAGCGATTTTAATTCTTCTCTTTGATTGATTGATAAAAATTAAACTGAATACAATTGTTTAAATAGAAAAAATTAACTCTAGACGGTTCGATCTAACGGGCCGGGAAAGAACCCACAAAAAATCTCTGACTTAATTCGACTAATTAAATAAATTTAATTACTAAATAATAATAATAAACGCGATAACAATTAAATAATTAAGCAATACTAAATGACGACGTATCAGACTTCTTTTAAATTATTTGGTATAAAGTCATTACATTTGTACACCAACTAAATGAAACCAAAAGCAATTACTGTGAGACTTTATTTGAAGAACACAGACCGGGGGGGGGGGGGGGGGGGGGGCGCATACGTAGAAACTTGATGTCCAACATGTGTTTGCTTGAGTATTGTATAAATATTACTGGCTTTAGGATCCAACTTTGGGGGGGGGGGGGGATGGCCCCTGTTAGTGTACACACAGGTCCGTCCCTGAAAGGACCTATCTCTTCCTCTTCATTGACCTCAATAATACGCATTTCTCAATTATTGAGACTGTTTGGATGAGAGGAAGTCGAGAGATAGAAGATTAATAAATAATTCAAAAATTTTCGGTCAAACCTCTCCTACTCTGATTTCTGGTCGAAATCCAGAATCAGCTGGAATTCCGGATTTGTGGGCGGGCATCCAACTTTTTTATTCGGAGATTCGGACATTTTTGGGTGATTTCCAATTTTTTTATGCAAATGGGTGCTAGCTCAGTGGTAGATCATTTGAGGCCCTGCATGAGTTTTTTCAGTTTCGAACGTTAATCTTTTTTTTACAATAATCTACCGCGTCCAAACAGTACTGATTAAATGAGCTTTTAAGCTTAACCTCTCACTTATTTCAACTCATCCAAACTGCCCCATTGACCCACTCCACATAAAACTACCTTTCAAGCTTCACCTTCTCGGATTCTTCCACTACAAAAAAATCGGTTTGTCACGACGAGTAACATCCGAAAAAAATCGTCGTTAGAACGAAAAAACGACGAAAATTGTTGATCGGTAGTTCGACCGGATGAAACAACGAACAATTGGAGGTCGGTATGCCGTCGTGATAGCTCGGTCGGTAGTTTGACCGGGAGACAAACACAATGGTTCCTCGGTGGAACATATTTACCGCCCACTTTTAACGACAACATTTGCTCGTCGCTGTTCTTTAGCCGAATGCTTGCCGACTACCAAATTTTGCGGAAAAGTTTTTGCCGACGAAATTATGACCATTTGTTGTCGTCTTTAAACTTTTTAAACTTAAGCCGACCAAATTTTAGTCGTCTTTATTGTCTTATAGTCCACTACTAGAAATCTTAACAAATACCACACTTTATTTGTACCATTTGAACAAATGCGGTAATTGATACCCTAAAGCAGTAATATTGTTGCATTAATCCTATAATGCTGTCATTTTTGGCTAAACAACTTATAAATTGCAGCATTAATCCAATAATGCTTTAATGGATGATAATATTGTAGCATTAATCACAGTAATGCTGTTTTTTTATAGTTCTATTTTGCAGCATTAACAAACTAACACTGCAATCACAAAACATTTTGGGCGAAATTCAAAATTTCACTAAACATTTGGGGGGGGGGAATTGCAAATTCATTAAAAAGTAGAGCTAATCAACTAACCCTAATAAATCCACTCAACCGCCTCACTCTCATCTCTCACCCATCACCCGTATGAACAAACAAACACAGAGGGAGAGAGAGAGAGAGAGAGAGAAAGAGAGAGAGAGAGAGAGAGAGAGAGAGAGAGAGAGAGAGAGAGAGAGAGAGAGACGAATACACAGAGAGAGATAGAAAGGGAGACGGAGATGGAGATGAGGAAGAGATCGAGATGGAGAGGGTGAAGAGGAGGAGGCGGAGAAAGATGAGGAAGAAGAAGAGGCGGGGAAGGATGGCGAAGAATAG
This sequence comes from Linanthus parryae, assembly GCA_023055425.1. Classification (NCBI taxonomy): domain Eukaryota; kingdom Viridiplantae; phylum Streptophyta; class Magnoliopsida; order Ericales; family Polemoniaceae; genus Linanthus; species Linanthus parryae. The sequence continues at coordinate 84,903,865 of JALGPY010000008.1, read as the reverse complement.
GCGGAGAAGGACGCCGTCCCGTCATTGTCGCCGTCTCGCTATCTCCTTCGGCATCCCCTTCCCCGTTGCCACCAATCACGAACATAGGAGAGGACCGCAACCACAGATTAGGGCTTGCAACGGCGAAGTTAAAAACCCCAGATCCGAGTTTTCCCGTCGCCGATTTGGTTGTTAAATTTCCATTTGTCCAATGTCTTAATCTACTATTTTGCTCTATTTCTTCTACTGATCTACTCCTTTTTGCCGGAGATAGGCCTGAAATAGAGGCGGTGGCGGTGATTTCGGCGGTGTCGTTCGGCGATGGCGGTTGAAGATTGAGGGACGGTGTCTCATCAAATTTTGTTCTTGTAATTTTTATTCTTCACCATATCTACGAGTTCTTGTAATGTTTTATTCTTTTTCTTCTTCCTCTTGTAATTTTTCCCAGCCTTCTGTTAATTTCAGAGAGATTAGTTGCTTCCTTTTTCTCGTGTTTAGATCTGTGCTGTTGGTGGTGGTTGTGTTTCATCAAATTTTTATTTTTTTTGTTGAATATTTTGTTTCTATTATTGTATTGATGATGGATTGTTCTTGCTGTTCTTGTTATTTTTGTTGTTATTGTTTAGATCTCATCTTGTTCTTGTTGTGGAAAATCAGTATATAGAAGAAAAAAGATAAACATGGAAGTATGCAAAATGCATCATTAATTTATAATAATGCTGCAAAATAATATGTAAAATGCAGCATTAAATTCTAATAATGCTGTAATTTGATTCCAAATGCAGCATTAATGTGTAAATGATGCAAGGTGTGATTATAGTTGTGCAGCATTAGTTAATGCTGCAATGTAATGCTGCTTCTGCTTGCAGCATTAGCTTATTGCTGCAAAGCAAAAAACAACACTAACTAATGCAGCATTAGCACTAATGCTGCAATTAATGCTGTTTTTGCTAAATACATCATTAACTTGAGAAAAAACCGCATTATTGTAGTGACGCTTTTGCTAAGATTTCTAGTAGTGGTCGCATTTTTGTTTGGTCATTTTTGATTAAACAACAAATATGCTCGTCGTGAATGTTTTTTGCTGACAAACATGCTCGTCGTGAAATTATTTGGTGTTTTTCATAGGCGACTATATATTAAGCATTTCACAGGTCTCAAATACCTATTGAACCCGTGCAATTTCTATACCCAATTCCAACACAGTGCACAACCAAGTTAAAAATACAGCATACACAGATGAACATGTTTTCATAACAAACATTCATTCAACATTTTTGCTACTGCTTTAGCCAACATACATATAACTTGAGTAAAACCCTGAACATGTTACACAATTAATATACATATCGAGAACAGTGGGGGGCACAGCCCGACCAAAATACTAAAATATTCATGAACATAAACAACCCATAATATATATAAATGTACATTTCTTTGTTACAATGTTCCTATAATCGATTCATTTAATTAACACACATTTTTCCTCCAAAGTGGGCGTAAAACTGTGTGCATTGTCAGTTTGAATTCAAAAAAGGATCAACGGCAGCTCCATGTGCAGTTGTTGTACTGCAACAGGTTAAAAGGAAAAATATTTAGACATATAGTACATGTGAAAATGTTGGATCACTAAGATGAATGATAGCATGTGTACCTCAGGCGAAAGTCCAAAAGGTGCACACTATATATACTACGTATGGACGTACTCATATTATCAATGTTCTATAACAATAAAGATTGTGCATGCAAAAAGTGATCGGAAAAAACAGTTAAAGTTTGTAAGGTACTAATTATCTGTGACAAGCTATGCAACAATTAGGACAATACAGGAACTACGCTACCGAGAAATTTCAACATGGCCACCCCCTAATTAAATTATTTTCAGAGATGACATTGCCACCCTTAATCGATGAGGTTGTTCATCAACCTATACCTAGTGACCTGCGTACTCTTTAAACGAGCAGTAATTTTTCTTAAACCACAACTTTAAACCAACATTCATTAAACTCCTTTTACCCCCACCCACCTTTCCATCTTATAACTCTCCATCTTCTCCTAACCCCCATCTTCCCAACTGTGTGTAACACCAGAGCCTACAACCTTGTCCATTTCACTCCAATGGTGGACAGAGTTTAGATTGTGGGCAAGCATGTCGCTGTCAACAGTCCGTTATGTTCTTGTCCCCTTGCGGCATCATGGTGATGCTGGAATGATCACAAAGAAGCTGCTGAAGGTGGCATCTCTCTTCTTTGTGATTGTTCCAAGAATTGAGATAATCATAATCTCTTATACCACCACCCGGACACGGAGAATCATCATAGATAAAGCTGGCGTGGAATTCTAAAACCTATTGGGTTGCCGCATTATGGTTCATCTACCATAGTACGCCACAACCCAATAGGTTGCTGCATTCGATGGTTCATCGACCATCGAATGTAACAACCCCAGTAGGTTTTAGGCTGCCAACTCAACTTTATTGTGATGCATGGAATGATCACAAAGAAGCTGCTGGAGTTGAGTGCTATTAGTTCACATGTTTTTCTTTCTACTTACTCTAAATTTTCTCACATGTCACAAGTAATGCATCCACACACTGTTGCCTCATAAGACAATGTTTTCCTCCCAAATGGAATATCAACATAGAGATGACATTGGAATTGAAGGAAATGAAATGGGAACCAAAAGATGTTTACCGCTGGGGAAAGTCCAAACAGTGCTGACTTTAGTACGTATGTACTGATACTATCAATTAATGTTCTGTAACCGACAAATGTTACCTGTAACATGTGATAGGAAATACATTATTTAGTGTTCTTGATACATTTTACGTAGATGTTAAAATTCTGGATCACCAAGATAAAAGAAAGAATGTTTACCTTTGACGAAAGTCAACACAATGCACAACTAATATCGAATATGAATGTGAGAGTGAAAAAAAACTAATTTGGACCACGACAATGATAAGACATGAGAATTCAATAGTAAAATCCATAGAGTTTAAAAGTAATGAAAAATTGGGGGTCCATAGAGCGCAACAGTTGGCATGAAGAAGATTATAATTAGCATTAAGAGGCCCAGTTCGGTACTACACAAAAGCTAGCAACGGGCATGAAGGACATCATAATATACCTATAAACCACTAACCATAATTACCATGCACAAACAATTTCTGAAGCAACTGTTCGTATTCCCCAAACTGCCTCATTCAACAAAAATTAATGTACAGGCAGCCAATCAATTCATTGCACGTTCCTTAATGATGAGGAAATAGAAGAGAAACTAACAGCTGCTTAATTAGCTCTATTGAATCTCATACATCCGTTCCGAAATGAGTCACAGGAAATTAAATCACTTCCCAAGATTCAATCAAAGTCCACTCCCCAAAATCACGTTACCATGAAACCCATTCACAAACGATTGCGTGAAGAGGAGGATGTCACCAATCCTTTCACAGGGCTGCCAGGGTCCCATAAAGATGCTCCTATTTTCATCTCTGATTCATCGAATGAAGATTTAAGGAGCGAGGACTCCCCTTATGTGAGGTTATATAAGAAGATAAAAATTGCATTGGAGGAAAGCCGGCAGAAAATACAAGAGACTGAATGGAGAATCTAGGTAATTGAGGAGATCAAGATTGAACAGAATAAGCTGGTTGTGCCTGTCGAATTCTATGAAGGAACCCGTGAATCTGTTTTACCAATCAAAAAGAGATACATGAGGCTACCGAGAGAAAGCTTTAACACTAGCAGGGACCTACAAAGTCCCCGACAGATGAACAACTCAAAGAGGACAACGCAGCCAAGACTTTTATTTTATGTTATTTTCTGTAACTTTTCTCTTATCTTTCTCTTATTATTGTTTTCTTTTGCAATACTTTGTCTTATTAGAAATAACTATTATTGGTAATTCCTCTGTTCATCGTCTACCATCTGCGGGTAGTTGCGAAGAACATATTGAACCGGTTGTGATGAACAAAAATGCTGTTAATATTGTGCCAACATTATGGGCGGGTCAAAATGACCTTCGCAATTCCACCCATAATAGAGTGGTGGAATGGATAAAATAATAACTATCACACTTAAGTTCTAAGAAAACTAATCTCTGCGACAGGCTACGCATAAATTAGGAAAAGTATCTCACACGCGATATCACTATCCCCAAAACATGCAATTTGGGCGCAATGATGACATGACAAAGGCGTGTTTTTCCAATAAAAAAGAGATACGTAGAAGATATACAGACCCGAACATGGCATGAGCAGAGGGAAATACGGAAAGAGGCTCATATCAGCACTCATGAAAACCAGATAAGAGATCGATGATCACAGGCTGCAAAATGATTTTGTCTTGTCATGCATATCATGACACTCTATCAGCTACAAAGAGTGAATTCGACAGATCCAAATCATCACGGTCTCTTCAGTGACCATGAAGAGGCTCTGATCTGTAATCATTAAAACCAAATAAGAGATGATCACAGCAGGCTGCAAAAATAATTTTGCCTTGCCATGCATAATACACTCTAACGGCACCAAGAAGTGAATTCGATAGATCCATATCATCACGGGCTCACAGTGCGCGCTAACACTGAGCATGAAAATGCTCAAATCAGTACTCATAAAACTTTTTAACAGATTATCACAATATGTTGGAAAAACAACACTGCCTCACAATTAGCGCTAACACTGAGCATGTAAATGCTCAAATCAGTACTCATTAAAACAAAGTAACATATGATCACAGTAGGCTGCCAAAACAATTTTGCTTCACCGTGCATATTACACTCTAACAGCGTGAAGGAGCGAATTCGATAGGTCCATATCATCATGGCCTGACACTGTGCGCTAACACTAAGCATGAAAAATGCTCAAATCAGTACTCATTAAAACCAAATAAGTAATGATCACAACAAGCTGCAAATAATGCAACCCCGATCAGGCAAGTTACCAAACGGGTGTCAAAATAATTACCATATGCATTATTCATAACTTTCCAAGCAGTTGATTCATTAAGACATATATATCATACTTGAACTGTACTGAAATATACTTCAATGGAAATTCCTCCATTCACCCTCTTTCGTCTACATGGTCATGCAAAAGACACTGCGAATCGATTTTTAAGCATATAATTTTGCAACGTAATTTCCAGCATTATCAGCGGTCGAAGGGCCTTCATGTGTCCCCGTAGAATAAAGAGGTTGAATGGAGGGAATAACTAATATATCACTCAATCCCGTAACGTGAACATGGCACACCTCAAATTAAACACGTTGCAGAGATAACATTGCCACCCCTAATCAGTGAGGTGGTTCATGAACCTATACCTAGTAAGCTGCACTAATTTTGAAACCACACAGCAGAAATTTCTCTGAAACCACATCTTTAAACCAACATTTATTATCCTCCACTTACCCCAACCTCTCCATCTTATAACTCTCCATCTTCTCTTAACCCCACAGTTTCCCAAATGTGTATAAAATAAAAGCCTACAGCCTTGTCCATTTTACTCCACGTTTCATCAATCCAGGTAAAATTTAGATTTTGGGCAAGCATGTCTATGTCAACAATCTCCTTCGATGTTGATTCTATTATGTTCTGGCACATTTTCAGAAGCGTTGTGCTGCATGGAATGATCTCAAAGAAACTGCTGGATGTGTTCAAAACATAACATATATTCTACATCGATGCGATGGTTCTCGTAGCACAAGCGCACATCTGAGCGCTTGTGCTATGAGAACCAGGGGTTGGCTTTGTTTAGCAAATGTTTACCACCACCCGGGCAAGGAGAATCATCACAATAAAGCTGGCTTGGCAGTCTAAAATCTATTGGGTTGGTGCGGTCTATGGTTCATATATTATAGTATGCAACAACCAAATAGGTCGCTGCATTATATGGTTCATCCACCAGTGAATTTAGCAACCCCATATGATTTGGATTTCCGAACCAACTATCTTGTGATGCACATAAAGAAGCTGCTGGAGTTTAGTGCTATTTCTTCACATGGTTTTCTTTCTGTCTCTAGATATTCTCACAGGTCAACACTAATGCATCCACAGAAGAACTAAAAGATATGGAGTACTGTTGCCACATAAGACATGGTTTCCCTCCGAAAGGGAATTTGAACATCAAGAAGAGACTGACTTGACTTAAAGGAAATAAAGGGGGGAATCAGAATATGATTTCTGCAGGTTATCACAAAAGCACCAAAAAGTACAACCTTGAGAACTTCACCATGGAGCCTTTGACAGGCTTATGTACACAGTATGAACAGTGACGAGGTTATTGGTTAGGGCGTTTCCAATAGTTCTAAATGCAATTTTAATGCAAATAATACATGAATTTGATATTCTGCAATATGCATAAGTTGTCTTAGAGCATCTCCAGTTATGTTATGTAAGAAAGATGAAAATCATACATAAAATCAAAATTTGTCATTGCATATCCACAAGTTTTATTACCAATTCTAGGAATTTCTGTCTCTGTTATGCTATAATATAATAAAGTATTATTTAATAAAAATAATAATTAAAGAAAAAAAATAAAATAAAATAAAAAAGATGGATACAAGAAACCAGTTATTTCTTAATACCAGCACTAATCCGCAGTCATTATTTCTTCCAAGAAAAAAAAACAGTTATTTTTGGAACATCAGTTATTTATCAAACAACCTCTTAAAACATGCAGTCATTGCAGTAACTACCCCACCTCTCCATCTTCTAAATTATGAATATAATAATTTCTTTTAATAGTCTGCAATAATTAACCTCCACTAATTATATGTAAACTTCTCTAATGCACCCTCTCCCCCCACCTCTCCATCTTCTAACTCTCCATTTTTTTGTAACCCACACCTCCCCCATGATCTCCCAGTCTGAACATAGTTAGTATAAAACAAAAGCCTACAACCTTTTTTCCATTGACAACACCTTTCATCCCAGATAAAGTAAAGATTCTGCCAAGCTTGTCAATGGCTGGGGACTACCCATTTCGTCATGTCAATCTGGAGGATGCTTCTGGTATAAGGAGACGAAGTTGTTCCTTTTAAAAAGGAAGAGGAGCACATTGTGATCTCCAATAATCGGTTCATTATTTTCCCACACATACCATATCCTTGAACAAACATGGCCACCATCATGACTCACCTGAAGGCACCAACAACAGGATCGTAGAGCAAGGGAGCCTCAACAGCCTCCTAGAATAGTCCAGTTGGACATCTGCAGAAATCAACCAGATTATTGCCGAAGTGGAAGTAATGCTGGCAAGCAGTGTTGTTCCAGATCACCATGTTGTGCTAGCAGATGACTGGCTGAGCACAAACCTTTGGTACATCGTCCAGTTTCTTTCCAATTCTAGATAAGCAAGGCATGTAATGATGGAGGACTACAAGGCAACCTTGATACTAGAGTATTCACGAAACATGCAGCTAAACTCAGGGGAATTCATACGGTCATACTGAAGGGGGGTTTTTTGGTGGAAGGCGGGAATATGATGGATGTGGGAGAGGAGGAGGAGATCAGAACAACGGTGGCAGACTATGAGGAAGGACACTAGGGGGAAGGCTGGAGGGATTCAGGGTGTCGAACTTTCCCCTGAGGTTTATTCTCTGGAATGTTATGTGAAAGGGGAGTATGCAGATAGATATGCAGCACATATACTCTAGAAGGGGGGGGGGGTTGAATAGAGTATGCCAACTTTTTGAAAAACTTGTAGAAGAGAAGAGTTTCAGTTCAAGGTAAATGGAGTTCAAGGCTTTGAAAACAGTTTCAAGCCTTTGGAGTGAAAGGGTTGAATAGAGTATGCCAACTTTTTACAAAAATTGTAGAAGAGAAGAGTTTCAGCTCAAGGGAAATGGAGTTCAAGGCTTTGAAAACATTTTCAAGCCTTTGGAGTGAAATAAAGTTTGAAATAGAACAGACAAGTCTTTTTCAAGGCCTTGAAAAGAGTTTCAAACCCTTGAAAATAGACTAGTTTAAAAGCTGTAAAAACTAAGTATGTAAAAGAACTCTAAATGCAAGAGACAAGTGATTTATAGAGTTCAGTCCACTTGGACCTACGTCTCTACCTTAGGGATCTTCTCCCTCCAGAATTTTCAACTAAATTCTTATTAATCAAAAGCTAAGCCCTAGATCTCAAGCACTGAGAGTTTCCTTACTCTGTTACAGCTTGTGGTTAAATCTTACCTATTTAGTAACTTCTCTAGCTAAGTGAGTAACTAATAATTCTCTATTGTTCACCTTGAACAATCCTTAAGAATGAAATGGAGAAGTATTACAAGAATTATCTACAAATAAAGCACAAGACAGAAGAACACTAAAGTATAGAACTGCAGTGAAGAGTGCACTGATCCTCTGTGAAATGGATTGTGAGAATGATGAACTTCTTTCATGCTTGTCAATCCAGAAATGTGTCTCTCTTTTTGACCGTTGAGTGTTGTGTCTTGTTGCTTCAAAATGAGCTCTATTTATACTGTTTGAAGCTCTGCAAATCTTCCCAGGTTTTCAGCAACAACTTCCTTTTTTGTAGGAAACAACTTTGACTATCTTAACAGCCTTGTCCAACGGATAGTTGATCATAATATTCAGAGATATTGTTGTGATCTTGTTTTTAAACAAATTGAGAAGCTTTCATGAGTCTCTGATTGATCACATAATCATCATCTCTTATTGTTTCCTTTCCTGCAAAGGACAAATTAGGAAACCAATCCTGCATATTTAGGAAATAACATTTCCCTGCAAAACTAATTCAGACTGATGGATTAAACCATGTTAGATATATCAAAACGGTTTGTCTTTCATCATAAATAATAACACATCAAGCACAGGGGTGATAGAGATAGAATCAGATCAGAAGAGTTGAGAAAAACTCCCCCTTAGAACATGTATACAAGTCAGACAGTTTCAAGGCCTTGAAATAGCTCATGTGAAACCTGATTCAAGGCTTTGAAAACTGGTTCAAGGCCTTGAATAACTTAGTATTTTAAGTCCATGAAACGTGTGACCTTAAAATCTCCCCCTTGATGAAAGATAAAACCTAAATCTGTTTGAGCCTTAGTTTCTGCAAAATATACTGATTAGCACACAATTCAAATAGTATTAGCACATTACTTCCAAAAGATCAAACTTATTAATAAACTAAAGCAGAACAAAACAAATAAGTTGCAGATAATCCTACTGACCAAAAGATAGGCCATCTAAAAAGAAATAAAACAACCTAAGATTTTTCTCCCTCTTTTTGAGTTTCATAAAAAAGAATGAGAAGATGTTGGATCAGATTCCGGGAAGATTTTGAAAAGTAATTAAAAAAAGATAATGAGAAAGAAAGAATAGGCAAGATTATGGGGTTGGGTCTTCATCTCCATCCTGATCTCCCTCTTCTTCCTCACTGTCTTCATCAGTCTTATCCTGTTCTTCTTGTTCCTCTTCATTCTCCCCAGCAGTCTCTTCTTCAGTCTTGTCTTTAGCAGCATCCTTTGGAAATTTCTTTTCAAGCAGCTTAATGATCGCAACAACCAGAAGCTGTACAATAAGTTCGGGCAAGAAATGGTGGAAAACTTTCAGTCGTCCACGTATGGACATAATCCTGCAATTGTAGTGCCAGAAATTCAGGCTGGGCACTTTGATCTCAAGCTTTCAACAATTCCGACGATGACCAATCAGTTCCAATTCTATGGGAATAGAGATGAGACCCCAATGAATTCATTGGGAATTTCAACGCATATATAAAGAATTTTAAGTACTGGAATATGACACCTAAGGCGTTGAAACTTATTCTTTTTCCATTACTGTCTAAATGGTGCAGCTCAGAAGTGGTAAGAGTCAAGAGCACCTGATTCGATTACAACATGGGCGCAGTGTGTGGATTAGTTCATGGTAAAGTTTTATCCAACTCACTTGGTTATTGAATTGCAGGGCGAGATTCTAGGCTTTCGTCAACACATGAGACTGTGGTGGATTCATGAGACCGTTTCACACGGACGATCAAAAAGTGCTCAAATCATAATTTTGGGGACTACAAAATTTTACAGGTATTCTACCATGTCCTAGAAGGCCAAAATCAGGAGTTGTCAACAGAGAAGCTAGAGCTTTTTGTACATTGTTGTGAAAGACGGAGCTTATGCAATGATGAAGCTGCTGGTGTGGATGCCCTAGAGGCAATCTATTTTAGTGTGAACATTTTTTTCGCTAGAATATTCATTTTATTATAATTGGAGATATTAATATAATGAAGTACTTAGATTGAAATTGTTGTTTATCTTAAATTATCCCTAGTCAAGTATATTGGTTAGTAGGACGATCACTATGCCTGGAGACTAGTATGTGGATAGATTGATATGGAGATATCAAGTATAACACTTGGGTATGCATTAGGAGTAATGGCATACAGGATTTACCCACCACGAGAAGGCTACATGGAACGTATGTGAATGTCACAAGTGCTTCTCGTAGTGAAAATGGTGTTGTGCTCCTTTGACTTGAAGTTACTAGATACTCTAGTTGTGAATAATCATTTTTTAATATCATCAAATGTTACACCATAACAGGGTAACTATAAAGGCGATAATCGAACAGGACACGAGGTAAGCTGAAAGATTGTATTGATGTAGAGAATATTTTTCCCTACCACATAACAGGAGTATGTATCCATGACCACTCGATGGGTACTACTTATAAATGCCAGGCTAGGATAAGGTAAATTAATATACGACATTGTTGTTATCTATTTAGATAAGTCTATTCCCAGGATCGAGAAACTGCGTATTGGATATACAAGTGTGACATATGTGTCTCGTGTCCAATCTGAATATTGTGACAAAGGGACAATACATCACAGTAACATTGGTCACAGAGGTTTGTCAGATCACTGAATATTCCTATTAGTTGGGTAGCATTAATGTGTTGCTAGATACCGCTCAATGTTTCTAATTTTTATTGCCAACGTAATAGGAACCTTCAGGGTCACACACCAAAGGATTATATTAGATAAGGATGTTAATTATTTGGACTAATTAATAGTTAAAGGAAACAAGGATCAAAGTGCAACAACTTGAATATTTAGTTTGGACTAAATAGCAAAGTGGACTAACCTACAAATTAATCCAAGTATGGATCGGATTAGTAGTGGGAAAGTTTTTGTAATTAATATACAGTTATTAATTATAAAAGGATGGTCCAGCCCTGATATTTCTTGAGATGAAAATTAAAGAAAGAAAAGGAAAAGAGAGAGTGTTCCGAACCCCCTATACCCGACGGCAAAAGAGGCACGGTCGCCCCTTTTCCCTCCTCCATCGTTGCGTGCACTGCTTGATTGGATCAAGCACATGTTTGCTTCCTTCCCTACACTATTGGCACAAAAATTAGGGGAAGATCCAAGTTGCTCATCCTACAGTATGGATATCTGCAGAGGTGTGAACAGGAATTCTACGCAGTGATCAGTCAGATTAAGAAGGTAACCTTATCTCCTTTATCACGTTATGAATGCCACACCTGCGATTCATGGAGGGATTTGAGCAATTTTTTTTTGTATTTCCAATGCGTAAATTGCATCAAATCTCTACAGTGGTATTAGAGCCACAGGTCGATAGCGCAGAATGTGATTTATGTGGCTATTTGTTTTTATCAATTCTACACCATATCCGTCAGTTTGACCGTAAACAGTAATAAAACTGATATGCGTAGTATGATACCCCATAAATATGATTTCATGTTGGGATTCATTAAAATTGCAAATGATGCGAGAATAATGAATTTTCTAGTAATTGGTGATGAACTAGGGTTAGGGCAAAAATTGGGAAGAAAAGTTGTTTTCTGTCCCAAAGGTTTAGCCAACACAAAAGGGGGCTGAAAAAATTTTGAATTTTGATCCCTAGGGTTTCGGCCAAGGTGACCTACCCACCCCTTGGTGCTCTCGGCCTGGTCAGACTGATTCAGCCAGTCCGACCGGTTTGATCAGTTCCGCCTGGTCCGATCTTGTTGAATGGTTTGACAGATTGACCTAGTTATCACAATTACTTAAAATTGACCCAGAGCGATAAAATTGAATGTTAACTGTTTTATATATTTTATTGCATAGTGAGTGGATGCGGCCCTAGTTGTGTTGTTGATTATTTTATGTGGTTTAGTTTTGGCTTTGAAGTAATTAATGTAATTAATTTTACGGCCTCTGAGTCCTCTTCTTCCTTGCCTGTGAAGTTTCTCTATTTAGTTTATAGTTATTAGCTATAATTAGATAGATAGGAAATAGCTATCAGCATGGAGAGAAGATCAAAGAACAAAGAAACCACAAGACGATGAGGACCAACGACTAGGACGCATGGACTAAAGAAGGAAGCACATGGAGATGAGCTTGCTCTTTTACGGCTTATAGATATTCACATTGGCTTGGATATCTAAGTTTATGAACCACATCCACACCACATATATTTATTGATTTATCTTGTTTTATTTTGATGTGTGGATGATGAATGCAAAACGATAAAAAGATAATTAGAAAACGGTTTGGATCTTTCATTTGGGATTTCCCAATCCACATGAGTAGATCAGTTGATATGATCAACAAATTAAAATGATAATAAAAACCTCAACGAAAATATTGTGTTTAGCCTTCTCTTGCTTAGCACTCGTCCTGATTAAGATGTATTGAGTGAGGGCTTCCCAAAGCACGGTGACTTGATTCATCATGATGTGATGCGATGAAACAAGCAAGTAATGCGTGAATGCTGAAGTAAGAGGTCAAATGCAACTAAGCTATTTCAATATGATTGAAAGCTTAGAGGCAAGGCAATCAGGAGTTATATATGAGAAAGATAAAGAATAAGGATTTATTCACATTATTGAACCAAGAGTTGCATTGGATGCAATTGGAAGTTGTTCCTACCTATATACCCGAATTTTGGGTGACCTTCCAAAGCAGGCCCAAGAAGAGGTGAAACATGGATCTTGGCCCACTAGAAGATATGTGATATTTTCCACATTAATAGTGAGGGTTGTTAAACCGAGAAAAATAGTGGGAGCTATATTGAATAATCTAACCATTGTTAAGTATAGTGTAATTGTTCACTAACGCGCCAATATTATTGGTATTGCCAAGTATACGGTCAAGTAATATAATTGATATTTTAGGACTCTGAGTTATCAAACCCTGTGGAAGTGGGCTTACTATTCTGAAATTCAGCAATTAAATATAACTTACTAAGTAACCGGTAAAATGGTGTTTGATTTACAGGTTGTCACCCTCTAACAAGTGACTAGTATCCAAGACTAACAATGTAAATGAACAACATAAAGTGTAATCAAGATGGAGAAAACTAGGCAATCTATAGATTACCTAGTGTAGTTAATGGTTCTGGATTCAGTTATCTAACACGATAATTCGACTTCTTTGCAATGCTGGGAAATGGCACTGACAATCACCTAACAGTCTCTTGTCGTACTGCACATCGGTATCATCATGTCCCTCTCGGTCCAATCTGGCTACCAATACGTTCTAGTAGGCTAACGATGAGCACAGTAGCGGTGCCTTTTGGTCCACCACTACACGAACCTACCACTATCTCCTACCGAATTTACCATCTTCTAGCCACTCCTACTCAACTCACGTAACGGTCTTATTGATTCGGGAATGAAATTGTAATCTCATCCCAACTAGGGTAGAGTTTCTATCACATACTCACTAGCTAAATAACAAGTCCGATTCATGACTCCTTCCTTGCCAAAATTAAAGCATAAAATACAATTATCTAGCTAACATGAATTATCTTTAAGCAATATTATTTATGAACTAAAAATACAAATATTAATCATACATCTTAACTCTACCATGTCAAAATCAAAGTTCAATAATGATTAACAAAATATTACTTCATTCATTATAAAATCCTAAGGATGAAAGTTCATCCTAAATCCGGAAAACCATTAACAAATAAACCCTAGGCTCTCCATAGATGCCTAGGTATGAGTTTAGCTACTCATAACTAAAGAAGACATTGTGCAATATTTCATACAAGAGAGTAAAGAATAAAGGGTAAAAGACACTAACCACCCCTGAGTTTAGGATAAATTCCACTCCACTATCATGTGTTTTGAAAAAAGACATTCCGCACCCTTTTTTGGATGGAGCTGACAGTGGACTAACAAACTAGCTCAAAAGACGATTATACCCTCACAATTTCGATAAATGGCCTACTATAAATCTCGATTCTCCTCATTCTTCTTCCCTTCTCTTCTGTAACCCTAGCCTCCATCATCCTCTCCTTCCTCTCTCTCATGGAAACTTCCCCTTTCCTCCGCCTTCACCGCTGGTGTCCGCCTCCCCCGCCGCACACAGTCGCCTCCGGCCTTTGTCGTCCTCTCCAAGAACGCCAAGCCGACGGTTCTCGTCGCCTAGAAGCTCGGCAAACCTCCAATCTGACTATCTGTTGTCCTCTCTCTAAAAATGGCGTTGCGTCCTCTCAACAACAACGTTCTTCCGCCTCCAGTGAACCCAGAAAGGCCTAAGAAGCAAGCGAAACTCGCGATTCCAGTCCTGAAACAGCCCGGCACCGCCATGAACGACGAGAACGCCGCTCCATTGCTGTCGCCGAATGCAGACCCCGCTGTCGATTATGTTCCCTCTGAGAATCTCGAGGCTTTGTCAGACCCTGATGTCCAAATCCAAGTAAGTCTTTACTCTCAAATTCTCCTCATACATGTTTATGGTTCAAATTTTTTGGTGTTTACAAGAGTTGTTTGTGAAAACCCAATTCGGATCAACTCATGATTTCGCTTTCCGCTCATTAGATCGTGTTTCTCCCTTTTCCATGCTCTGCTCCGTTTTCTTCAATATTGATTTTTTTTTCTAATAATTTTTGAAATTACAGAGTCTGATTGAGAGTTTACTAGCTTAAATGTTTCAATTATGCAAACGTTGTCTGGATCAACTTAAAAGTTCCGATTTTTTGCTAAATAGAGTGTGTTTCTACTTCTTCTTGTTCCAGTTTTCTTCAAGCGTTTAAATTAGGTTTTTTTCTTCTTCTTGATTCTTGAAATTACAGAGCTTGATTGAAGATTTAGAGTCAAAGGATTGTCTCAAAGTATGTGATTCGTTGAATATTGCTCGGCATCCAACTCTACTGTTCCCCAATCTGTAAGCTCTTTACTCGTTCACTGCCCTGTATCTGCAAAAAAAATAGGGTTTTGGCTTTGTTTAAGACCTGGGTTTTGCTTATGACATGGTGATACATATAGGGAGAAGGTGTTGGTGTTGATAAAGTCAATGAAGAACCCAAGGAGTGCTCTTTGAAAGACCTCTATCATGGCTGCATCTGATGTCTTCAATTCCTTTGGTGACCAGTTACTTGTTGATCCCACCATTTCTGCTGCAGCTGCATTTCTGCTGCCCCATATTTCGAGATTCCAAATACTACTGAAATTACTCAAGCGAGTTTATAGTTCTTCAGAATCACCAATTTGTGTTAGATAGATCTCTTACTGAAAGTCTATATTTTCTTTGGGCTAATTCAGTTTGATGGTGAAGCCAGCAAAAGGAACAACCACTCTGGCTCTCAATTTCAAGGAGGGTGTCATGGTTGTCGCGGACTCTCGTGCTAGTATGGGGGGCTACATCCGTACTGGAAGTGTTTCATATATGAAGAAATTTTTGCCACCACCATCGTCCCAATCTTGACTCCATCCAACGTTCAGATCTTTTTTCTCAACCACCAGGACATGTCCTGTTTACTTTCTGTGTTGGGATTGCTCAAAATTTCCAATTTTCGTGAATCGCATAAAGCTTGGATTTTGTTTTCGGGTTTGATTTTGGGTATAGGCTATGTTAGAACTTCTGGGTTTGATTTGAAGTTTGATTTGGGTTTGGGGAGGTTGTAATGTTGGTTGTTGTGCTTTTCCTTATGCTTATATTGATGTGTGGTGTTCGTGTTCTTGACCATGCACAGCAAGAACACAAAGAAAAACATGACACTACACGGGAAAATCAACTGTTTTTGTTGGGTTTTAAATTATTTTGTTCATCATCCTAGATGTTCTTCATTTTTTATTGGTGGTGTTGATGTTTGGATTCAAAATGAAAAATGATTTGGTTGGTGTTGATATTTTTCTATATGTTCTTGGTGTTCATGATGATAAAATAGGCCAAAAAAAAAAAAATTAAAAAAACACAGGGGTAATATGGTCCGAAAAAATCCAATCACCCACTTTTTAACAGAACCTAACAGAAGGGTGCTTAGTGTCCACGGAATATTCCGTTAACTGGGTGCAGAGTGTCTTTTTCGAAAAAACAGGGTAGCGGGGTAGAATTTATCCTAAACTCATGGGTGGTCAGTGTCTTTTACCCAAGAATAAAATAGATTCAAACAATAAAACTCGAGTTATGGTGTCAATCCTAGCTCTTCTCCTTGCTCATAGTTACTCTCTTTTGCTCTCCAAGCCTCCACCAACTTGTGTTCTGCTATGTTCTATCGTCCTTTGTTTCATAGGTCAAAATAATGAAGTCCAAGTCTTGATGAAAGACAGTATGTAGGCAAGTAGTATAGGATCAATACTCTAGAAGGGGGGTTGAATAGAGTATGGAAAATTTTGCCAAAAGAGTGGTTTTAAAGCTAAGTGTGAAGATCAGAAAGTGTTTCAAGGCCTTGAATTTCAAATCAAGCCTTTGAAGCTAAAACACATAGTGAGAAAAGTTACTGATCTTTTTCAAGGCCTTGAATTGCCTTTCAAGGTCTTGCCTGAAAACTTTGTTTGAAGCAGTTAACAAGATGAGTATAGAACTGAAATGTAAATGCAAGGAACACAGTGATTTTACAGAGTTCAGTCCTCAGTGACCTACGTCTCTGCCTGAGGGATTAAATCCCTTGAGAATTTTCAACAGAGTTGTTATTAATCAAATGCTAAGCCCTAGATCTCAAGCATAGAGATTTTCCTTACTCTGTTACATCTTGTGGTTCTCTCTAACCTATCTAGTTCCTGCTCTAGCTAACTAATCAATAAGGATCTCTTGTTGTTCCTCTTGAACAAGACCACGAGATTAAAATATGATAAGTATTAACATAATGATATACAAATTAAGTACATAATGAAGAAAACTGTAACACGGTGAAGGAGTTAAATCTGCAAGGAAATTTTGGTTTCAGCTACGTCAAACATTATTTGGCATGTGCCTGCCAACCAGATCCGTGAAGTTGCTTGTAAATGCTGCACTGCCAGAATCCAAAATGTAAGGTCACAAGTTTCATGGAATTGAAATACTAAGTTATTTCAAGGCCTTGAACCAGGATTCAAAGCCTTGAAACTGTCTTACCTATATGCATGTTGTAAGGGGGAGTTTTTCTCAACTCTTCTGATCTGATTCTATCTCTATCACCCGTGTGCTTGATGTGTTATTATTTTATGATGAAATACAAACCGTTTTGATATATCTAACATGGTGTAATCCATCAGCCTGACTTAGTTTTGCAGGGAAATCTTATTTCCTAAATATGCAGGATTGGTTTCCTAATCTGGCTTTTGCAGGAAAGGAAACAATAAGAGATGATGATTCTGTGATCAATCAGAGACTCATGACAGCTTCTCAATTTGTTTAAAGACAAGATCAAAACAATATCTCCGAATATTATGATCAACTATCGGTTGGAGAAGGTTGTTAAGATAGTCAAAGTTGTTTCCTATAAAACAGGAAGTTGTTGCTGAAAATCTGGGAAGATTTGCAGAGCTTCAAACAGTATAAATAGAGCTAATTTTGAAGAAACAAGACATAACACTCAACGGCCAAAAAGAGAGACACATTTTTTGATTGACAAGCATCAAATAAGTTCATCATTCTCACAATCCATTTCACAGAAGATCACTGCACTCTTCACTGCAGTTCTACACGTTAGTGTTCTTCTGTCTTGTACTTTATTTGTAGATAATTCTTGTAATACTTCCCCCATTTAATTCTAAAGGATTTTTCAAGGTGAAAATTAGAGAATTATTAGTTATTATGTTAGCTAGAGCAGGTACTTGATAGGTTAGAGAGAACCACAAGCTGTAACAGAGTAAGGCAACTCTTAGTGCTTGAGATCTAGGTCTTAGCTTTTGATTAATAAGAATTGATTTGAAAATCCTGCAGGGAGAAGATCCCTGAGGTAGAGACGTAGGTCCAAGTGGACTGAACTCTATAAATCACTTGTCTCTTTCATTTACAGTTCTTTTACATACTTAGTTTTATAGCTTTTATACTAGTCTGTTTTCAATGGTTTGAAACTCTTTTCAACGCCTTGAAAAAGACTTGTATGTTCTATTTCAAACTGTATTTCACTCCAAAGGCTTGAAACTGTTTTCAAAGCCTTGAACTCCATTTCCCTTGAACTGAAACTCTTTTTTTTCTACAAGTTTTGCAAAAAGTTAGCATACTCTATTCAACCCCTTCCCCCTTCTAGAGTATCTTGTAAGTTTTGAAACTCTTTTCAACGCCTTGAAAAAGACTTGTATGTTCTATTTCAGTATCAGAGCTTGTATCACTCTATAAGATTTAACCATCTGGTGATCATGAGTACTGCAGGTGATGGTGGTTTCTCACAGGGAAGAGCTACCAACAGACCTCCTCTATTTTGTGGAGACAACTTTGCTCACTCGAAAGCTCTAATGAAAATGTTCATCATTGATCAAGACATAGAGCTTTGGACCATTATTCAGAATGGACCTCACACTTTCTATACTGAGAAAGATGGGATCAAAACTATGAAATATGAAGACTCACTCTCCTCTTCTGAATTAGGGAAATTTTCTAAAAATTTCAAAGCTATTAACATTTGTATTCTGCTTTGAGTACAGATAAATTCAACAGGATTTCATGCCGCAAGACTGCCAAAGAAATCTGGGATAAGCTTGTGGTGACATTTGAAGGAATCAGTCAAGTCAAGAAAACCAAAATCAACATCTATCTCAGAAAATATGAGTTGTTCAAGATGAGTGCAGATGAGTTAATCATAGACATGTTCAAGAGGTTCACAGACATTTTCAACAACCTTGATTCACTGGGAAAGCATATTTCCAATAAAGAAAAGGTGAGGAAGATACTGAGAAGTCTTCCAAAGGCTAAATGGGAATCAAAGACAACAACCATTGAAGAAGCTCAAGATCTCTCATCACTACAACTTGATGATCTACAAGGGAAGCTCCAGACACATGAAATATCCATGAATGAGACTGATGGCGGGCTACCAGAAGGTGTTAAGAACTTAGCACTCAAGGCCAAAGAGAATGAGAAAATTCAAAGCCTTGAAAATGAAGATGATGATGATGATGATGATGAAGATCCAATTGCTTTGATTTCCAAAGCCTTGACTAAGATCCTCAAGATGAAGAAAAACTTTGGAAACAAAGACTTCAACAGAGAAAGACATTGATCATCCAGTAGCAAGGACTACAAAGGTAAGTCATCTTCACAAACTAAATCCAAAGTCTTGAACTGCTTTGAGTGTGGTGATGCAGGACATTTGATAAGAGATTGTCCACACAAGAAAAGCAAGAACTTTCATAAGAAAGACCATGACAGGAGAAAGAAAGCTATGATAGCTTCATGGAGTGACTCAGATAGCTCAAGTGACTCTAAATATGAAGAAGAACATGCCAACCTATGCTTCATGGCCAAGCATGATGATTGTTCTGAAAAGAGATAATGGAAAACTGTCTAATTTCAAAACCAATAGAAGCTCTCTCAGATCTCCTTGAAACAATGCTTTTAAATGAAGAAGATTATCTGAAAGAGATTATAGTTTTGAAAGAAAAAGTTCATGAGCAAGCAAAAGAGAATTTACATCTTGTTTTTCTGAATCAAGATCTTGAAATCTCTTAGAAGAAAACTGACAGTGATTTCAAGGCCTTGAAAACCAGTCTCAAAGCCTTGAAAACACAAGTCAAGGAAGTAGTCATTGAGACCTCCTCTCTGAATGATAGCCTTGTTAATATGAGACATCAAGTTGATGAATTAGATAAACAAAAGACTACTCTTACTGAGAAACTTCAAAAATCTGAGTTAGTCAAAGTCAAGCTTGCAGGCTCAGAACACAAGTTGAACCGGATTCTTGGAGAAAGTTCAAAGTTAGTTCACAAAACTGGTATTGGATACAATCCAAACTTTCCAAGAAAGAACAATACCAAATTTGTGAAAGCTGGAAACAAAACTTCTCCTAAGTGTCATTTTTTAACAAAATTGGTCATATGAAGATGACTTGTCCTTTGAGTGTAAGAGACCCTCACATAATGAGGAACACATTTCCATTTCAACTTAAAGGACAAGTCAGATAGATTTGGGTTCCTAAAGGGGTCAGACCACCTAACATGGTTGATCCTGAGTATGAGTCCAAATTCCACACTTGGTCTAACAGGTGGGTAAGGCAGTGATTGGTGTTTCCAGGTTGTCAACAATGTCAAAGAATAGAAGTGGTTTATGGGCAGTGGTTGCACAAGACATATGAGTGGAAAGAGATCTCTATTCTTAGAATTGAAAGAGCAATCTGAAGGTTCAATTACACTTGGTGACAAAGGAAAATGCAACATACTTGGTATTGGTAAAGTTGGTACAAATTCTGAAAACTCTATTTCTGGTGTATATCTAGTTGATGGCTTGAAATTTAACATGCTTAGTGTATCTCAACTTTGTGACAATGGCAATAAGGTTATCTTTGATAAAGAGAAGTGTGTGGTGAAAAATGAGAAATCAGACAGTTGTATTCTCACAGCCTCTAGATCAAACAATGTTTATACTTTTCAGACTAACAAAGTTGCAGGTGAAAGCTTGAAGTTTCTCAAGGCCTTGAAAGAGGATTCAAAGCTTTGGCACAGAAAGCTTGGTCACATTAGCTTGCATACCTTGAATAAGTTAATCTCCAAATATCTGTTAAGAGGATTACCATCTATTAAATTCAAAGATGATGAAGTATGCAAAGCCTGTGCTCAGGGAAAGCAGACCAGAAATTTGTAAGTACTACTAGAACTATTGAATTACTTCATATGGATCTATGTGGTCGTATGAGAACTCCAACTCCAAAAGTTAAGAGGTATATGCTAGTTATTGTAGATGATTACTCTAGATATACTTGGGTTATGTTTCTCAAAGAAAAATCTGAAGCCCTCTCTGACTTTTCAAAGCTTTGCAGAGAACTTCAAACCATGAATAACCTACTCATTGCTTCAATCAGAAGTGATCATGGTAGAGATTTTGATAAATTAGAATTTCATTTATTATTTATTAATCATGGTATCACTCACAATTTCTCTGCACCTAGAACTCCTCAACAGAATGGAGTTGTTGAAAGAAAGAACAGGACTCTTGAAGATATGTCAATAACAATGCTTCTAGAAAAAAAGCTGCCAAAACATTATTGGGAAGAACCCGTGAATACAGCAAATTACATTTTGAACAGGTGCTTGATCAGACCTATCTTGAAGAAGACCCCCTATGAACTCTTCAAAGGAAGAAAGCCAAACATTTCATACTTCAGACCCTTTGGTTGCACATGCTATGTCCACAACAATGGTAAGGACAACTTGGGTAAATTTGATGCAAGAAGTGATGAAGGTATATTTCTTGGTTACTCTCTTACTAGCAAAGCTTATAGAGTTTATAATAAAAGAACCAAGCTTGTTGAAGAAAGTATTCATGTTATCTTTGATGAAAGCTATGATGGTTCTTTGAGTGAAAGTTTTGCATACTTGAATCTGAACAAGCATGAATTAGAAGAAGAAGCTGAGAACTCACTTGGTTTCAAGACCTTGAAAACAAGACTCAAGGCCTTGAAAACAAAGATCAAAGCCTTGACAAAGATGATCAGAAAGATATAAGTGATCAGGCTACTACTTCAAGACCAGAGAATCAATATGAAGAGCCTGAACCCTGGTCTCCAAGAAAGAGATTTAAATATCTTTCATCTCTTTCTGAAAACATCATCTCTGACCCAACTACTGGTACACAAACAAGATAATAGTTGAAGAATCTTTGTTCCTTCAAGGCTTTCATTTCTCTTGTAGAACCCAAAACAGTGAAGAAAGCATTACAAGAAGCAGACTGGATTATAGCTATGCAAAGTGAACTCAATGAGTTTGAAAGAAACAAGGTGTGTAACCTAGTTCCTCCACCAACAAACCAGTCTGTCATTGGTACCAGATGGGTGTTCAGAAAAAAACTAGATGAGAATGGCAAGGTGATCAGAAACAAAGCAAGGTTAGTTGCTCAAGGTTACAACCAAGAAGAAGGTATTGATTATGAGGAAACTTTTGCTCCAGTTGCCAGGTTAGAAGCTATTAGAATTTTACTTGCATATGCATCTTACAAAAACATGAAACTATTTCAAATGGATGGGAAATGTGCATTTTTGAATGGCTACTTGCAAGAGGAAGTTTATGTTGCAAAACCTCCTGGATTTTAAAGTGATAAGTTTCCAGATCATGTTTACAAACTTGAAAAAGCTCTTTATGGTTTGAAACAAGCTCCAAGGGCTTGATATGAAATATTATCAAAATTTCTGCTTGAAAATGATTTCAAAAGAGGATTGGTAAACAAGACCATTTTCATAAAGACTCATGAGAAAGATTTACTTGTAGTTCATATTTATGTTGATGATATTCTGTTTGGAGCTACTAATGATATTCTATGCAAAGAATTCTCAAGTCTTATGAGTTGGGAATTTGAAATGAGTATGATGGGAGATTTGAACTTCTTCCTTGGACTTCAAATACATCGGCTGAAGAAGGGCATCTCTCTACATCAAAGCAAGTACACTAGGTACTTGTTGAACAAGTACAACATTTCTCAATCCAAAGAGATCAAGACTCCCATGAGTTCTACACTGTATTTAGATAAAGATGAATCAGGTAAGAGTGTCAATGTGATAGAGTATAAAGGTATGATTGGATCATTGCTATACCTTACTGTTAGTAGACCAGATATCATGTTCAGTGTATGTATGTATGCAAGATTTCAAGCTGATCCAAAGGAATCACACTTGACTGCTATGAAGAGAATATTCAGATATCTCAATGGTACCAAAGACTTAGGGCTTTGGTATCCAAGACATTCTAACTTCTCTTTTCATGGATTTTCAGATGCTGACTTTGCAGGTTGCAAAGTTAACAGGAAAAGCACTTCTGGAACTTGCCAATGCATTGGATCCTCCTTGATCAGTTGGCATTCCAAGAAACAAAACTCAGTTGCTCTATCATCAGCTGAAGGTGAATATATATCTGCTGGAGCATGTTGCTCACAGGTATTGTGGATCGCTGAACAGTTGAGAGATATTGGATTTGATTTCAGAAGCATACCTATCAAATGTGACAATACTAGTGCAATATCAATTATAAAGAATCTAGTTCAGCATTCAAGAACCAAGCATATTGATGTCAGACACCATTTCATCAGAGATCATGCTGAGAAAGGTGATATTGTTCTTGAATTTGTTTCTACTAATATGAAACTTGCACATATCTTCACGAAACCATTGTCAGATGAAAGACTTTTAGCTCTAAGACTGGAATTAGGCCTGCTAAATAAAGATGCAATTGTTTAGGGGAGCATCAGGTAAGGAAGGTAAGTTATTATGTGTCTCAAATATTTGAACTGATTTTCAAAGCCTTGAAAATCCTTTCAAAGCTTTGATTTTACTTGTTTCAGTAGTGCAGCATTTCAAGACCTTGAAACTATTTTCAAAGCCTTGAAAATAAGTCTGATAACTGGTTAGTGAATAATTCTGGATCATTCAGTATTGAGTGATATCTTTGTAGATATTTGCTCAATATTGCCCCTACCTTTTTCAAAATTCTTTTTCAGCAAAATATAGTATTAAATTATTTATTTCCAACGGCTTTAAAGATTTGAATCTTCTCTGATCATTACAAATATTTTAAGATCAGAGAGATTGCATTTTCCTTTTTAAACACAAACTCTTTCAGTATTTATCTTCTTCTCTTCTCCTTCACTCCGTATCAAATCTACTTCTCTCTATTCCTCTCCCAAACCCTAATGAGCACTAAAAGAGCCTCAGACAGAATCAACATTGTCGGAGGTTCAAAATAGAGTACAGAGAAGAAGAGAAAGTAAGCAGTGGATGAAGTTCAAGAGATTAGTGGAGACTCAAGTTCTAGAACTCCTAGTGCAGAAGCAGTTGCAGAGCTTCCTCCACCCAAGAATAAATCCAAGAAGGATGCAACTCCCCCTCAGAAAAAAAGTAGAAGAAGAAAGAGAAGGCTGCTGCAGAGAAGAAACCAGAAACAGAGATCTCTAGCCCTAAGAATTTGAAGAAAAAGAAGAAGTCCACTGAAGCTGAAAAGGGAAAGGGAAGGTAACAGAGGAACAGCCAGAAGACAATGTGGAGAACGCCTTGCAGATATACTCAAAGAACACCGCTCCTGATGAATCTTGATTCATCTCAAACACTTCAAAAGGTTAGTGGTTGGATGGTTTTGCCTTTAGAAAGATTGCTTTTTGTAGCTTGATCAGTATGCCTATGTTGACCGGAATGAATCTGAATTGCATTACCATGATAAAGAAAAGCTCTATGTGGTTCATACTAAACCCTCCTGAGCTAGCCTACCCTAGACTTACCAAACTCTTCTATCAAAACATTAATCAACTTAAGAACTCTCCACACTTAGTTATCAAAACTGTAGTTGCTGGCGTTACTATGGAATTAGATCATGATGAGTTTGCAACTGTTCTAGGCTGTCCTAAGAGGTATGACACACAGAACCATCCTCCAAAAAATGAAGCTTTGAAGTTGGCCAAAGAAGAATTATTTCTACCCAATGTTCCTGCCTCATCCAAATAGTTAAGACACTATGTGTTAAATGTTGAAGCTAAAGTTTTATTCACTATCTTGATGAGATGAATCTTTCCAAGGGAACATTCTAAGGAGTTAGTCACTGAAAGGGTGCTATACATTATGTACTTGATATGCATGGATATGAAATTGATCTTCAGAACCCACACTCGTTTAATTAAGTTCTTTTCTCCTCGCAGCCTCAAATAACTACAAGACTACTTACTATGTTCTTCAACACGTCTCGATTAGTTCACTGTCGTGCAAATACCTCAACAACTAGTACACGATGGGTGATCAAGAAAAATATACTAAGAATAACGCACAAGAACAAGTAAGATAACTAGAAAATCAAATAGAATCAAGCATAAAACTTGAATCAAGTCAACAATTTGGAAAAGACTAATCAAAACCATAGTTCTCCATCAATTGCCTATCTTAGAGAGTTTAGCTAGACATGAAAACGTTTAACAAACTAAGAAGCTCCACAATCATACAAGAGGGGAAGAGATGTAATCAAACGAATAAATCATCAAGTGTTTTAATGATCTTCTGCTTCAATCATGCTCTCTAGTTGCTCCTGCTCCAAAGTGTCGTGAATGAATCAAATCTCATGCCCTAGGTCGATGCTTTTAACAAAACCATGTTCCTCATTTTTTTTGTACTTTGAGAAATAACACTTTAATCCCCCTTTATCATGCGTTAGATCTAATTCTTGGTCTTGTGATCACCTTTTGTGGTCGTAGGATTACGTTTGATTCTCCATCTGGTCTTGCTCTTGATATTGTGAATACAATTTGTGATCCCCTACTTCCAGTGAGTTTGTTTTTTCATTCCTCTTGAAAATTTTGGCCAAGTATTTTTCTCCTCGTAGCTTCTCCTCTTCTTCTTCCATTCTCTCATGGGTTCCTTGAGTTTCTTTCGTTCCGTAGTTCGCTTCCGCTTCAAAATCCGCACTCGAAGCTTCCTATTCCTGAAATCCACAACACGAACAAAGTACCGGAAGATCAAATGCAATAAATAATGCATAAAACATGCGGAGAACGGCCATATTACAAAATGAGGTCCTAATACTCAAGTATGATCAAAATGTACAAGAATTTGTCAATTTCTCACGTAAATGCATCAAATTACACGCAAAACCATGTTGAATCCTATACGAATATAACTCCTAATGTGGAGTTATCTCACTACCTTCATTTTTCCGAGTTCGGCTGGTTAGGTTTCCAAATAATCAATTTTCTCATTTTAGTAATATGTTTTCGCTAATTAGGACGTCAATATAAACCCGATTTGGTTGAATCTTTTTGGAGTGTTTCTTTTAATTAGAAAATTAATTTCGTATTGTTGTTAAGATTTTTCTATTTTCGGAGAAATTGAGTTTTTAGCTATTTAAGTACGACCTTTTGAGAGATTTCAACAGTTGATTAATTTTTGAGTTTTTTTCCCGCAACCATGGATTTTTTTAAAATCGTAGGGAGGTTCTCTCATGATTTTCATTCCTTTTTCATTTCTTCTTGTTTCTTCCATAAAATGCTTGATTCCTTCGGGCGTTACTTCGTATTAGAGGTCAGAGCTCCATGGGAAGAAGATCGTCATTACAATGGTGCGTACACGTCCTGGAGGTCGCAGGAAGGTTTCACCTAAGGAAGCCCCCCTAGGGGAACGTAACATCCAAGACGTTATAATGATAAAAGATCTTCAATGGCAACAACATGATATTTAGAGGTAGATTGCGGTGTTAGGCAAGCGCCTAGCGGTGCGGGATTTGCAGCGACAAGTTGCGAAGCTAACCTGACGCTTGGCACCGCAACATTGCACGAATCTCAAGGTATTTGATCATCACTCCCAACACGCATTTGAGATCTGCTACAATGCCAAATCCCGTGGACGGAACAAGCATTATGGAGAAGCGAGTTTGAAGAATGATATGCCTGATTATTCGGGTATGTTACAGTCCATCAATCATTTTAATGTTCTTAGAAAAGAAAATGGACTAACTGTTGAGGATGTTGAACATGCATCCAAGGATGGGATATTTCATTATGGTATCTCATCGTCATATGAATGTTAGGTGGATTGGAGAGTCCCTCACGTTTATCATGATTATGGAGAAAAGAAGACGAAAAATATTTAAGTATAGAGGATTGCAAGCAGATGTCACATCATCCAATTCCATACGAGGTATTTTCTGATTCTCATTAAAAAGTTATTATGAAAGATGGATTAAAGGAGTCGTTGGTGTTTCCATTCAAGTTGCAATGTACTATTGTGGACCATTCTTGGTGGATACTTTCATTCATGTTCCTAAATTGAACTCGAGGACGAGTTCTTTTGAAGAGGGTGTGATTGATGTTGGAAAGATTTTGCAAAAAAAATTGTCAGTTTCAGAATGACTATTTCAGTCAAAATGAAGAATCAGGGGTAGAATCAAAGGCTTATGGATTCTGTGGAAGCATACATTATTTTGAGTAGAGATGAATTTTTAAAAAGAATTCGTGACTTTGTCATGAGAACTCCCTTGAATGGCCAATTCCGATGTTAAGCGGTCCAAATCATCGTTTTTTTTTTTTCTTTTTTTTTTTTTTTTTTTTTTTCATTTTTAGTGATATTTCTTTTGCCAATTAGGATGTCAATTTTAAGCCGTTTTGGGTGTATATTTTTACTGAGTGTTTATTTTATTTATAATTTCAATTTTGGATTCTTTTTGAGATTTTTTTCTTTTTAGAAAAATTGAGTTTTCAGCTATTTAAGTCTGCCTTGTGGACTGATTTCAACAATTGATTAATTATTGTGTTTTTTTATAAAAAAATATGGAGTTTTCTATGAACTCTAAAGAGGTTCTTTCATGATTTCCCTTCTTTTTTCGTTGCTTCTTGCTCCTCCAAAAAATGCATGATAAAGTCCAGTGTCAGCTCCCTGTCAGCACTTCGATCTATCATTGATGAACCTAGTTCTCTCGCCTTATATCTTCTATCACCATCACGTCTTCACAACTATGTTCTCGTTGAGGGGAAGGGGTGTCTTTAGCAATTTTCTGCCCACAACCATGAGGCATCGTCGATGATGATCTTCTTCTCACGTCAAACTGAGCTCTGCGACCAACCTGATGCAGGATTGAATCAATGCGTGTGATCAACGAGCAGTAGCAACAATAGAAAGGAAAAAATGCAAGGGGAAATCCCCTGTAGGATTCGAAAATTTAAATAATCAAATGCTCCTTAAACATGTCTACAAGCCCGGAAATTATAGTTGAACATGACTTTTTTCTAAAAGAGTAAAATCACAAAATTGACCCAAAAGCATAGCCCTACTTGAAAAGAGGTCTTAATGAGCTGATGATTTATTATCGAAAATAGTAAAAATTATCTAAACAACGGAACTTATGGATGAAGACATACTTAGATGGACTGGTTCCTCGTGCGTCTCATCGAGAGCTTTCCAGATTGCGGTCGCAATCATCATTCTGACACTTGTAGCTAAAGTTGTGGCCGGAACAGCACGACGACTCCCAATGCTACAATTTCTTTTGTCCCTTTTGCATATATTCCATCTCAGGGTAGAAAAGTGAAAAATTAGTTGCGTCTGATATCTCGACTTTGTCTAGATCATCCGCTCCTGCATCAAAAGGGTGTTCAGAGTCTGTTTGGAAATTCTTTTACTTTCTAGAATGCTGCTTTTCGAATTCAAAAGTCGTTATGTTTTGGTAAATTCGTACATTTCTTCTTTATAAAAAGCAGTCGCTTCTCCACAACAACTTTGGAGAAGCTAAAAACCTCGTTTACAGTGTTATATTTACACTTGAAAGCTTACTGTTTTGCGTGATTTTAGGTTAATTTAGATTAGAATTATGCTATGATCTTGAGGATGTTTGCGAAAGTTGAGCTTTGTGTAATTAATAGATAGTCTGGGCATTTATATGCATGTTTTGATGTTATTTGTCAAATATAATCTCTTGGTATGTTTGTTAATGTTGTCTAGGCACAAACGGATGCTAATCGGTTGATAGGAGGCATGGAACGAACTTCGGATACAACAGGATCTCAAGTGGAGTAAAGATAAGCTAATTTGGAGAAGCTAGAATGACCAGTCTGCACTTATTGGATGATACCTGGAGTTCAAAAATGAATTTGGGAGTGAGACCGGTGCCAATGGAAAGTAGAATCAAAGATCTTTCCAACAGTAGGTCACTGAGCTTAAAGGAGATCGGAAGAAGAAGATATGTCCTAGAGAAGTCAGATTCCATATTGCATTTCGCAGGAATGAACAGTTCCCCCGTTTTATTTCGCACGAAATCATTTTGTACGAAATGCAACATTTCCAACGAAATGGTCTACAGCCAAAGCCTGAATTTTGGGGTTAAAATGCAAATATTGAAGACTTATGACGGGATTTGACTCAAGTTCTGAATGATAAGTCTTCTCACAGTATCCCCTTCTTCTTTGAAATTCAAACTGAAGCTTATAACAAGCTGCAGTAACTGAATGAGAAATTTGAGGAAGTGCTTTCCTAAAAATCCTCTCCCAATCATGCTTCTTTCAATAGCTATGAACGGATAGCCATTAGAGTTTGTTGTGAGGGGTTTGAACGACGAACAAACCTGCAAAAAACTTGATTTCAAGGTCAAACAAAATCCAGAAAATATATCAACATAGAACTGACTGTTTGGCACAGCAATTTCTGCAATAAACTAGGCAAATAAATTTGATAACTAGATAAATACCAGATCAACAATATGTAAAATATAAAGATAAAATTATTAATAAGACTTATATCAATTCATTAACCAATCACATTACCAAATGTAGCCACCTTCAAGAAAGAATCGGTTATGATAAAAAGACTGTCCGCAACTCAAGGCAAATCTCAAGGCCTTAAAGTTCCGTGACATTCTTCACAGTATTGAGCTTAAAGTTTTCCAATTCTTGATTCAATCAAGATATGAAAACTGTGAGTGTCAGTAACACATAGATATAGTCCAAGAATATTTTTAAGACACATTAAATCAACAACTGATCCAATGCAAAGCCTGCATACACAAGATTGTCAAAGCATACTTAATCAATTCAAAAGCAAATATAAACATTCAAGGGCTTGGAGCCTTGAACATAAGTTACCACTGGCTTTCATCATCTTCATATAAACATCCACAGTTCATACTTCTCATGAAGGCAGAGAAATTGAATTATCAATCTCCCCCTTGATGAAAGACAAAAAAAAAATTTCTTATGTACTCAGCACCCTGCAACTTAATAACACAATTAAACTGCAAGTCTGCAAGTATATGAAATCACAAACCACACAAACTTTCATAGATCACAGAATAGTCCTGCAAAAAGAAAAATACAACGAACTTATTACACATATATCCTTCTCCCCCTTTTTGAATTTCATCAATAAGATTTTAAGGAATGTAGGATCATACTCTGAGTTTTTGAACAAATCAAATTTGTTTACTGAACTTCAAGGCTTTGAAGGAAAAAGAAGAAAAGAACTAGATAGAAAAAAGAGACAGAAGGTTTCAAGGCTTTGGTTTCATTCAACATCATCCTTCTAGGCAGTCTTCTTTCCTTCTGAATCCTTACTTTTTCCTTTGCCTTTGTCATCACCAGCTTTCTCTTGCTCATCTTCAGCTGTTTCATCTCCATCTGAGTCTTCTTGCTCTTCATCTTGATCTTATGCATTGATTGTTTCAACTTCGGCAACAATTGAACTTAAGGTTTTGATCACACTATTAAATAAATTTTTTAACCCTTCTAATACAATCTGTCCTTGCTTCAGTTTATTCTTCACAAAGATCCTTTTATTATTCGCTGAAGACTTTTTCTCATGACTCTTTCTTCCTAATCTCATGCTAGATTCTAACTCTCCTTCCTGAACTTCTTTATCTGATGTCTGAACCTTTTGTTTGTCTTCCACAACTTTCTTCTTCTTTTCTTCCACTTTCTTCTTCTTTGATTCAGATTGACCCTCTTGATCATCCTTTTGTTGCTCTGCTTCTGGTACTTCTTCCCTCTGCTCTTGACTATGTTGAACCTCTTCCGATTCTTCCCTTGAAGCCTCCACATCCTTTCCTATTTTGACCTTCTTGGCTTTAGGATATGCCTCTTGCATGCTCTGTGTCCCCTCTAAACTAGAATCAGATATGGTGACCTCAATCTTCCTGCTGCCTCTCTTCTTCTTCCTCATTGTTGAAGGCTATGTCTTCTATTGAAGTCTAGCAGATTTGTGATCCATTTAGGTTTAGGGTTTTGAGAAGAAGGAGAGAATTGAGAAGAAAAGCCCTAAAGTTCAGCTTATAAGTTAAATAAAAATAGCTTACAGATGACTATTTTTTATCTTCATACAAAAATTGAACCTAATAAGATATTTTAAGATATTTTGTGGTATTTGAGTAAATATCTGAGTAAATCAAATATTCTACAATTATGTAATAAGATAATGCATAATATTTGGTGATCCAATTATTGAACAAAATCTGCACTAATTTATCAAAGCCTTTGAAGAATAATCTCAAGGCCTTGAAGAATGCTGCAGTTACTCAGAAACTTCAAAGCTTTGAGGCATACTTCCAAGGCTTGGAAAGTATGATATCAAGGCTTTGAGATTTCAACAAATAAGCACACAAAAGATCCAATACTCCCCCTAAACCAATGCATCTTTGTTTAAAATTCCCAATTCAAGCCTTAGAGATGCAAACCTTTCATCTGACAATGCTTTAGTGAAAATATCAGTTATTTGCAAAGCAGTTGAAATAAAAGAAAGAGACACATCACCTTTCTCAGCATGATCTCTTAAAAAATGATGTCTCACATTTATGTTCTTAGTCCTTAAATGTTGTACTGGATTCTTAGAGATTTTAATACCACTTGTATTGCCACAGTTGATTGGCACATTCCAGGACTCATATCCAAGATCTCTTTTTTTTGAGAAAT
This sequence comes from Linanthus parryae, assembly GCA_023055425.1. NCBI lineage: Eukaryota > Viridiplantae > Streptophyta > Magnoliopsida > Ericales > Polemoniaceae > Linanthus > Linanthus parryae. The sequence continues at coordinate 84,872,165 of JALGPY010000008.1, read as the reverse complement.
CCATAATACTTGTGAGCAACAAGCACCAGCTGCATTCTATTCAGCTTCTGCAATTGATAAGGCTACAAAATTTTGTTTCTTTGAGTGCCAGCTGATCAATGAAGAACCAAAAAAATTGGCAACAACCTGAAGTACTCTTTTTATCCACTTTGTAACCTGCAAATTCTTAATCTAAATAACCACTCAACATGAAGTTAGTTCTTCCTGGATACCAAAGCCTCAAGTCTTTGGTTCGATTAAAATATCTAAAAATCCTTTTAACAGCAATCAAATGACTTTCCTTAAGATCTTCTTGAAACCATGCACATATGCATACACTAAACATAATATAAGGTCTATTAGCAGTTAAATACAGAAGAGATCTAATCATAACTCTGTATTCTTTCTGATTTACACTCTTACCATTTCAATCCTTATCTACGGATAATGGTTAACTCATGGGAGTCTTAATTACCTTGGACTGAGACATATTATACTCTTTCAACAAGTTCTTGGTATATTTCCCTTGATGCACAAAAATCCCTTTCTTCATTTGATGCACATGAAGTCCAAGAAAGAAATTCAATTCTCCCATTAAGCTAATTTCAAATTCCCTTCACATTAGACTAGAAAACTCTTTTGAAAGAGCATCATTAGTAGCACCAAATAGTATATCATCAACATAAATCTGTACTACTAAAAGATCCTTTTCTCGATTCTTAATAAAAAAAGAGTTTCGTCTACAAGACCTCTCTTAAAACCATGGTCAAGTAAAAAATTTGAGAGTCTGTCATACCTAGCCCTTGGAGCTTGCTTAAGGCCATAGAGAGCATTGTCTAATTTGTAAAAATAATGAGGGAAACTTTCATCTTCAAAACCAGGTGGTTGAGCAACATATACTTCTTCTAGTAAATAATCATTTAGAAAAGCACATTTAACATCCATTTGATAAAGCTTTATGTGTTTATGAGATGCAAATGCAAGAAGTATTCTGATAGCTTCTAGCCTGACAACAGGACAAAATGTTTCATCATAGTCAATACCTTCTTCTTGATTGTATCCTTGTGCCACAAGTCTTGCTTTATTTCTCACAACCTTTCCATTTTCATCAAGTTTGTTGTTGAACACCCATCTGATTCCAATCACTGATTGAGTCTTTGGTCTAGGAACCAAGTTCCATACCTTGTTCCTCTCAAAATTATTTAGCTCATTCTGCATTGCAATGATCTAATCTGCATCCTCTAGTGATTCTTTTTCATTTTTAGGCTCAATAAGTGATACAACATCACTAAAAGCACATAAATTCCTTAGCTGGCCTCTTGTATGAGTTCAAGTAGTTGGATCTAATATGATATTGTCTGCAGAATGATCTGATAGATATTTCAACTTCTTCCTTGGTGTCCAGGTATATGGTCCTTCAAGGCTTTGAGATCTTGACACAATGGATGGAGCATCATGTGTTCTGTCAATCTTAGTCTCAAGGCTTTGAGATTTTGGCTCAGCAGGGGTTTCAAGGCCTTGAGAATCTTCTGACTGATCCTGCAATTTACTTTTACTTCTTTTCTCTTTCTCATAATCATCATCTGCCTCATACTTATTAAAGTCGAGATCTGCAAAAATCTCACTCAGAGAATCATCAGTAGTTTCATCAAATATCACATGAATACTCTCTTCTACAATCTTAGTTCTCTTATTCAAAACTCTATAAGCCTTGCTAGTTTGAGAATAACCAAGAAATACACCTTCATCACTCCTGACATCAAACATGCCAAGATTATATTTACCAATTATGCACATAGCAAGTACAACCAAAATGTTTCAAAGAAGAGACACTAGGCTTCCTGCCTTTAAAAAATCATATGGAGTTTTCTTTAAAATAGGCCTAATCAAGCATCTATTGAGCACATAATTGGAAGTGTTAACAGCTTCTGCCCACAAATATTTTGACAAATTACTTTCAAGTAGCATGGTTCTAGACATATCTTCAAGTGTCATATTTTTCCTCTCGACCACTCCATTCTGCCGAGGAGTTCTAGGTGCAGAGAAATTGTGTGAAATGCCATGCTTTGCACAAAATAAATCAAAATCAAGATGATCAAATTCCGTACTATGATCACTTCTTATAGATGCAACAGTTAAGTTTTTCAAAGTTTTAAGCTCTTTACAAAGCTTTGAGAATTCAAGTAAAGCCTTAGTTTTGTCTCTAATAAACATAACCCAAGTAAATCTACAATAATCATCTACCACAACAAGCATATACGTCTTACCTCTTGGAGTTTGAACTCTCATAGGACCACACAAGTCCATATGCATTAGTTCTAATGGTCTAGAAGTACTTACAAAGTTCTTTGGCTTGAAGGAACTTTTTGTCTTTTTACCTTGAGTGCATGACTTGTAAATCTCATCATCATTGAATTTCAGGGTTGCTAATCCTCTTACCAAGTCTTTTGAGATTAGTTTGTTCATGGAATGCATGCTTATATGCCCAAGCTTTCTATGCCAGAGTTTTGAATCTTCCTTCAAGGCCTTGAGACATATTAGCTTTTCACCTGCAACTTCGTTAGCACTCAAGGCATATACATTATATGATCTAGGAGCAGTGAGTATGCAGTTTCCAGATTTCTCATCTTGCACAACACATTTTTCCTTTTCAAAAATAACTTTATTACCTTTATCAGATAGCTGAGATATACTAGCAGATTATACCTTAAACCATTAACAAGATAAACATATGAAATAGAATCAGTAGAACCATTACCAATACTACCTATACCAATTATGTTGCATTTGGCTTTGTAACCAAGTGTAATTGCAACACCCCGTGATTTCAGGCCTAGCCCAAACCGCTAAGATGTCCCCCGCACGAGGAGTTTTACCTCATTGTGAACGGAGTAGATCGTCGGCCTCGTACCAAACCATAAAGAACAAAACTTCTAATTCAATTCAAAAATCAACTTTATTACAACAAGGAAATGACCAAACGTGGTCCTTAACGTTTAAACTTAAAAACAAAACCAAATAGTTTGAAAGTAAACAATAACATGAAACTCATGATTTATTCCGTGAGAGCTAAAGTGATTACTTCATCCAAGCTAGTGTTTCGTTCCCCCAGAGTCTGCAGCGGTGCTAACCTGCGGGTTTTACAATAGACAAAGCCGACCGCAGTTTTTCTAAAAGTCAGTTTAAACTGAGTAAGAAATACCTCAACACGTAAACAGATGATTGGGCACATAATTCAAGAATAAGTAAAGGAAAAGTAAAGAAAAAGATGATTAAAGCTTTAAATTGAGACCACAAAGGCAAACAAGAAGGTAAAGGGATAAACTTGGATTTGACATTCCAGCTTACTCTTTCTTATTAAAGTCCTCCTTCAAAACTCTTCTGGCGGCCACCTGGCCACGTGCCACGGGAGCAGCTAGCTCTACTGCCCCATGAGCCCCAGAAATTAAACATTGTACGAGCGAATGCAGAGTTCCCGCCTGCCTCGGAAATAAATAACTCAGGGTTACTTCGTGGGTCTAACAAACCCTACTTCAACCCGGCAGTTGTGAAAGCCCCTCTAAATATGGCCTTCCCGCCTCAATACTGACCTACAAGACCTTAAGTGTTGACACCCCCTAGAGGTTAGCAACTCCGCTAGAGTAGTACAAGTAGGAACCCCCAAGTCCTCATGGTAGTGTAGGACTATGGGTACCAAGGGTACGCCAGAGTTTGGCTCCCAAAATCTCTTGACCAGAACGTATGGTCCTTAACAATATAATCACCGAAGTGAACTAAAGAAGAGCTCGTACAAGTTATCTTTCACTTTACGTTACTTAGTGTCTTATGATTATTCCTTGAAAGATGATGATTCTCGATCCAAACCAGGTATTCAAAATCAATAAGGGAAGCAAGGATTACAGTGCTGATCAGTTCCAACAAAAACATAACTCATATCTTCAAGAGAGAGATTTCAGTTTCACACTTTGTGCCAAAGTAAACATGATTTTCAGAGTTTCAACAAATGGATAGTACGATAATCAAAACAGTAACAAATTTGGCACATAACACATCTTGGAAACTCATTTTGATGGTAGAAAAGTCGAGCATATAACTTACTTGGATTAAAGAAAGCTCCATACACACAAGCAAGCACGAAAACTAGTACTCGTCGTACGGGTTGTCAATGAACTGATCGTCTACGAACCCTACAATAGTTGAATAATCCTAACATTAATACACGACCAATCTCATACAACAAATGCAACTATGCCTATATGCAAATGCAATCTAAATTCCCCAAAAAGTTCCCAATTTAATTTTACCCTAATTAATTCAATATTATAAATAAATACTAAGTAATAAAATTAGGGTAAAATAAATAAGACTAAAGCAATTAAAAGTAAGATTTAACTAGTTAATTACATACTGAAAAAGCTATTTACAATAAGTTCTTTAGAAAAGAGAATAATATTCATAATTGATATTGGTAGTAAATAAAAGTTAACTTTACTTATTAAGAAAAGTATATATACTTATCCATATAAGGAAATATTGGAATAAAAACATAATAATGTAAAGCTATATAAATCTCAAGAAATACAACTTTTATTTATTGAAAGCTATTTATTTTATTAATAAAACTCTCCTTATAAAATTGTGCTATAAATATTATATTTTCATATTATAGAAACTAGTTAATTATAATTAAAATAAATAAACAAAACACTAATTAAAGATATAAGAATAATAATTAAAAGAAAATAGTTTCTAGTTTTAACTATGGCCTCCCCAAAAATTGCTGAAAGTTACAACAACCACCCCCAAGAATTTCACAGAATGCAAAGAGTACACCCAAAATTCAATTAAACCATTTCGACTGAATCATCTTCCCCCCAACACAATACAGTGACACAACTTCACGAAATTCACACCACACACACCTAGGAACTAACTCATGGGAATGGCTAACGGAAAACATGAAACATGAACTAATTGGGAACAAGAAGAGGGGGTTATTGTGTTTACTGATTGGAGAACGAAAGCGGCGAGGAATGAAGACGACGGGGGCGATTGGAGAGTCGCCGCTGCTACTGCTGCTACTGGCATGGTCGCCGGTGCTGCTACTGCCACAATATTGGTCGCCGGAAAAGAGAGACCCACGGGGGCGATGATGCGCAAACTAACGTGCTATCGCAAGTGTACGAATCTTGTAGTACCGGGTGCAATTAGACTCGGATTATCGTTCCCACGAGGACTGTTTCGGGTTTACTTACGTTGTCAAATTCGTTTTTCCAAGAGTAGTAACCAGGAGGAGTAGGTTGTGATTATAGTGACTAAACTAAAAACAGAATTTAAAAACGTAAACGTAAATATTTTTGTGACGTTTTCTGAAATAAGCTGATTTTGTTGTAACGATAATAGATGAAGACTAGGCTCCAGGATCCCCTAGGGTTTCTACAGATTTCAGTTTTACGTTTGATTATGAAAACACTCAGCAGTTTCGGTATCTGTGCAACGTACCAGTTGTGCAGTGACTTTTCAGATTCCACACGTAATCCCGGTCCTGCAGACTTTCGGATTCTTGTTAAGCTGCCTAAGTCTGCAGTCTCGGTCTAATCCTGTTAGGGTTTCTAACCTGTCCGAATGGCCCGGGTCAAATTCTCTAACAGTTGGTCTCACGTTTTTCGATGCTAGCCCTATCTCCCTTTCTCTGGTCGGTCTATCAGGGTAAGGTACTAAATCCCGGTTTTTCTTCCTAACCCTAACTTGACGTTTTCACCTACAAGTTCGGGTCTATAGCAATCCTGGGTGATCAATCCTATCATGCATATACGATAATAATCAAACCAGAATAACAGATACAACTTGCTGAATTGAGACAATCATCATGAATCCATAAACGTAGTAATCATAAAATCTGAGTACGAAACCCTAGGTTCACCGAGAACCTAGGTGAAAAGTTTAGCTACGACTAGACATAGTACAAAACGCAGTTTCTGAATATAAAGATAGAGAATGAAATCAAACTAAGTCTTCGAATCTCGAATCGCGCTTTCGTGCTCTCCGTGAATGCTCTGACTTGTCCTTCGGTTATGCTGTGAATTGTGCTGTGTCTCCGTGATCTCTTCAAAACGAGTCTGGACGAGTCTTTAAATAGTGCTGTTTCCTGAAAACGCTTGTGCTCGAAATTACGGAATCTGCCATCGGTCCACCGTCTTTGACCAAAAGTCAAAACTGGCTGCGTATATACGCAGGGGTTGCGTATATACGCAACCAGGGTCCAACCAACATCCCCCACCACCCTCACTGCCTGCGTATATACGCAGGGGCTGCGTATATACGCAGGCCGTGGGGGTAGGTGGGGCCCACTTGGTCCTCTGGTGGGCCAGGTCTGGTCCCCTGGGTGCCACTCCTCTGCCTGACGCTCCCGGTTTGCCTCTTCGGTGTACTTCTCCTTTTCCGTGTTTCCGTCGTGTCCCGGTCTTGTGCACGTTTCCCGAGACGGTCCCGGCTTGGTCCCGGCACGCTTCCCGATGCACCTCCGAACCTGTTCCTGAAAAGGCAACACGAACGAAAACCCGCGATCATATCCAAATATAGCAAGAAATAAGAAGAAATCCAGCAAGTACAAATAAACGTCTCGTTCTAGATTCCCGAGGCATTCTAAGGCATTTTCCGGCAAAAACCGCTAATTCCGACACAAATACTCGTGAAATCAGGCTAAAAGATAACCCCTAATTGGGCTTTATCAAATACCCCCGCACTAAACATTGTTCGTCCCCTGCCAACTCTAGCCTGCATTTCTGTCCTCGTGACTGACTCTGTACTTACCCTACCGTTGCATACGCTTTCGACCCGAACCTTTCAACCGGACGACTCGATAGAAAAACTGACTCAGATAGAATATACACAGACTCAAACGACTCAAAACAGACTAGTGACAAAAATATTTTTGGCGAGATCGGGCAACCTCAAAAACATAAACAGTGTGTCCTCGTGATCTCGTCCTTTTCAGAATCTACTTCCCTGCAAGCGATCGGTAAGTCTGAACAGATTTATATGGTGGATTTAAGCACTGGACCGAAGTACTATTACTTTGGTTATCAAACTGAGCAAATCCCTAGCTAACTTACCATCCGAGCTGTTTCCGAAAGGATCTATGTCTAATCAGGTAGGATAAATATATGTATCAAGGTACGGCATAATCCTACATGTTATGACATTCTCACAATTTACCAGACTCACACCCCTCACCGAGATCCCGAAAAACTGCCCGAAACACCTAAGTTCCTGCTTTTCCCAATTCTCCTGTCCCCCGGTGTGTCTTCGCCGTGCTCGCGGCCACAAATGTGAAGCGGTGCAAAACGTCTCGAAAATTGTGCCACTCACTCAGCTTTTTATTTAAATAACAAAAACACAAAAAACACTAAAAACTGGATCATAATAATTTTCCTTTTCTTTTTCTTTTTTTTTCCTTCTTTTTTTTATTATTTTTTTTTTCTTTTTTTTTTCTTTATAACTATACACACGTACACGAATATGAACAATACGAAACTGACTAATGCTGAGTGAGTGAAAATAAATCTCTGTCGTGGGGTACGTAAAATGTCCTCATGTGAAGTACCCCCACACTAATCCTGAAGCGCTGATCCTGTAGTCAAGATAATACTGTGCAGTTCCACCGAACCTCCTCATCACCAAAGATGTAGAAAAACGGCACAACCACCAATTGACCCTACAACCCCCCGGAACCCCGTTTTGTGCGAAAGATACTCGCACGCGACTAACTCCTCCTGTGGTCACTATGTAATGAAGTGATCCACCTCCGCAAATTAATGCATTGTCGCCTCTCACTCACCCTGTCCTTCCCTCGAAAAACGTGTCAAAATCGAAACTGTCCAAAACTGATAACTCATGAAGCTCCCCTATCTACAGCCTGTCCCTACTCACTCCCTCCGTCATAACACATAGAATAGCCAACTATCGACTGATGAGGTCTCAAAGAAGGCTGCCTAGGCTAAAGTGGCTACGAAGAAAGAGGGTAAATGGCTTCGAACGGGTTGACTAATTGGACCTAGGGGTAAGAAACAGGACGTGAGGTCCCTTGATAGCCAGTCACTCCACCGAAAAATGCGATGACCGTGACGGCGCCCGTGGGCGGGTTGTCGACTACCTATGTGACGGTGGTGTAGCAACTAGTCGGATTTTTCGCTCAGTTGATAACTACTTGCGGATTCCAAAGGTCACTGGCTCTCACCTATCTACTATACCTCGGTGCAAGTTTTCTTCTCTTTCAAAGGATTCAAACTCAATTTCTTCACTGTTTTCGTTATCTCGATTGCCCTTTCTCAAAATTTTCTGATTTTAGACTTCTTTTTTTTTTTTTTTTTTTTTTTTTTTTTGAAAAATAATTTATACTCGCTGTTTGCGTATATACGCAGGTCTGCGTATATACCCAACCAGCAGCATAAAAAATTTTTAATTTTCATTTTTTTTTTAAATATATACAATGCATGGCCAGAATGATTATGGTGGGTTGACTCAAATAAAGAAAATATGCTGACTCAAAAATAAAATAACAAAAATAAAAATAAATATGAAAAAACGTGCAGACCGGGTTAATGCAGACACGACTACCACCCCCCCACTAAGAGGTGGCATGCCCTCATGGCACTCACTCGTCCGGAAAAAATGTCGGGTCTGACCCGGTCTCGGACGTATCGGAAATGCTACCCGGTGAGCTGCTCTCTGAATCAGTCCTAAATACGGGCTGGCGTGCCCGTGTACGGGGCCGGTAATCCGAGGACTGTGACTCGGATCCAGTCCAACTGCTAGGAGGCTGGGACCGCAAAGTCGTCCTGCCACTCGAATGCTGCTAAGTACGGGCCCCAGTCTGCTGGGTACGGGTCCCAGTCTGACGACCTGTAGGCTGCCGGGATCGTGTCCCAGGCTGCCGTCTCTCCTGCCTGGCAGGTGGCGGTGATGGCTGAGTCGGTGGAGGTGGCTGGGTCAGGGGTGGCGGAGCAGACGTGCACTCGCTAGAGTCCCCGTCATCCGACCATCCCTCGGTAAAGCTGCTGGAGTAGGTGGGTGGGAAATATAGCGGAAGTGGCGGGTCTCTGCCTGCGTGCCGAGCCGCATCCCGCTGCTCCGCTCGAATACTAGCTAGGGCAGCCTGGGTGTCCTTGGTGACCTTCCGCTGAGTCCGGCGGATATGCGTCAACGCTCTCCAAATCTTGCCCGCTCCCGCAAACACCTTCTCTCCTATGGACTTGCGTCCGCCCTGACAGCCCTCAAATCTCTCATCCACTCGGGGCAGTCTACGGGGCGGGGCCGGTCTAGCTCGTGGGGTCAGGTTGGCCCGTGGGGCCGGCTGCTCTCTCTGATGGGCAGGCTGAGGCTGGGCATTCCTCTCAGTCCCCTGCTTACTCGACTCGGGCCGCTCACTCTCTCTAGTAGTACGGCATCGCCGAAGTCCGGCCGATGCCTGGCGACTGACTGGTCGCTCCAGAGTCGACCTCCTCCTAGGGGCAGGGGCAGGGGCAGGTGCTGGGTCCTCCTCCATAAAATCGTCATCCTCATCGAGGTCAACGACTGGCGGAGGTGGGCCCGGGTGACGAGAAATAAGCTTCCTATAAGGCCGTGGCACAGGAGGCTGTAGGTCACCCTCTAAATCATCCATCGGAACCTCATAATCCCGCGCCAGTTTGGCAATGAGGTTGGCGTACCCCAATCCCTTATGGCTACCAGAGCAGTTCCGCTCCATCATATATACCCAAATCCGACGAGGAATGTCAACCTCTCGTCCCAGAACAAGGCAATAGACTAAGAGTACGTACTCGAAGTCAAGGTAGGTAAAGTGTTTAATACCTACGACCCTGTTAACTACCCACTCGGCCCACCACCGTGGCGGGCCGGCAATAAAACGAGAATGCAATTTCTTGCCTATCTCGCCTGGCCCCTCTCTCTCGAAATGGGCACCCGGGTGCCCCCCAGTCACAACCCGCAAAAGCTCAGCATCGTTAGGCGGGTAATCAGCGCACTCAGCATATGCGCACGAGATATGGCGCATCGGAATCTGATATGCTTGGCGGATGGTGTCCGCCGTGAGCAACATAAACGTACGCCGCATATAGACCCAACGGACATCCCCATTGGCTTCCCCCTCCCCCTTGTGCATGAGGTTCGCGTAGAACTCACACACCAAGTCAGTATCGGACAAGTCCGGGAACCCCGCTAGGGACGTCCCGAAAATGTCCGGTCGACTCGCATAAGCGGCCATCTCTGGCGGCATGTAAGTATGGTCGACCTCAAACTGGTAGTCTATGGGAATGCTATGCCCCATTTTGGTCCCGATCATAAAGTAATGTTGGGCATAATGATTGACGAACCTAAAGCTGTCAAACATCAAAGGGGTCAGCTCAGTCGCCTCATAGTCCGTAGGGATGTCATCTCGGTTAGGGTCTACAACGGGCACATGAAACTCCATAACAGACCAAAATCTCAAAAAACGTGCCGACTCGGGAAACAGAGCAAAAACGTGAAACGTGCACAAAAATTGTGTGTCTCAATAGATAGTCCTCCTAAGATCTACCAGAGGTCCACACGGCAAGTGCCGCTCCAAATGCAAAATTACCGAAAATAACGGGCCCGGCTACGGGCCGTGCCAAAACGGAAAATAAAGCGAGGGATGAGATTTTTGACCTTCCCTAAACAGGGGTGAAGACCGGAGATTCTGCCCGGAAAGTCGCCGGAAAACCGCCGGTGGTCGCCGGAAAAGTCAACTGCCCGGAATTGAATTCCGAGCCCACCAAATCGAAGCCCTCGATCTCCTCGTTCACGTTCCCTTGTACGGATTTTGCTAGTTCTTGCTCTAACACCTTCGAATCTGCACTTTTCCTCAAGAACACCTCACTTTTTGATGGAAATTGCCCGCTCGATTTTCGCTTGTTTCCGGATTTTGATGGATGAATCTTGCTCCTTGCGACGAGGGGATTCCAGAAATGTGCCCGGATTTGATTTGGAGGTCCGGGGCAAAATCTTTGTTCTTCAAGTGAGAGGAAATGGAGGTAGAGAGAGAAAGGGAGGTGCCAACAATGGCTACACGTCCCCCTCTCTTGGCTTATAACCCTAATTGGTCAAATGACCAAAATACCCCCGGGGTTTTGAAAAAATTTCGATTTTTTTTTTCTTTCCTGTTTACGTATATACGCAGTACTGCGTATATACCCAACCAGAAAACAACCAAAAAAAATAAAAAAAATTGAACTTTGCCCCCACGGGTTGCGTATATACGCAGCCCGAGGCAAAATTCTATTTTTTTTTTTTTTTCAAAATTTCTCCTCCCCCCTGCTTCCTGGTCTTGGCTGTTTTGGATGATTCTGTCTCTGCACACTTTCAAATTCAAAGTCAAAAACCCGCTCATCTCGCCTCTCTCGAAAATTCAGAACTGTTATAATAACGTAATAACTAACAAAACTAAATAAATAAACGATAAATTTTGGGTTGCCTCCCAAACAGCGCCTTGTGATTTACGGTCGACGGCCCGACCTTGTTACCTCTCACGGGTCATCAAAATAGACAGGGTCTATTTTGACGACTTCGGCAGTCTCGAAATACGGCTTGATCCGGTTCCCGTTCACCCTGAAACTGGAGTTGTCTTTTGGATTTTCCAGCTCGAATGCCCCCCAGGCAAAAATCTGCTTAATGATGAACGGTCCCGACCAACGAGACCTTAGCTTCCCCGGAAAGAACCGCATCCGGGTATTATAGAGAAGCACTTTGTCGCCTTCGTTAAACTGCTTTGGCGTGATACGGTTATCATGCCACTTCTTTGTCTTCTCTTTGTAAATTTTGGCGCTCTCGAAAGCCGTTCTGCGGAATTCCTCCAATTCCAGCAGTGCCATCTTCCTCTTATCCCCTGCTAGATTCTGATCCAAGTTTAGCAGTTTGATGGCCCAATACGCCTTGTGCTCCAGTTCCACCGGTAAGTGGCACGCTTTCCCAAAAACGAGCTGGTACGGTGACATACCCAGCGGTGTTTTGAAAGATGTCCTGTAGGCCCAAAGCGCATCGTCTAGTCTGACGGACCAATCCTTTCGGCCGAGATTCACTGTTTTCTCGAGTATGCTCTTGATCTCTCGATTCGACACCTCGGCTTGCCCGTTCGTCTGCGGATGGTAGGGTAACGAGACTTTATGAACTGACACGCCGTACTGTTTCAGAACTTTCGCAAAAACCCGATTGATAAAGTGAGAGCCCTCGTCGCTGATCATTGCCCTGGGAGTCCCGAAACGAGTGAAAACGTTGCGTTTCAGAAAACGCTCAACGGTAGCTGCATCGTTTTTCTGACACGCGATCGCTTCGATCCACTTTGTCACATAATCTACTGCCAGCAGAATGTAAAGATTCCCCATCGAAGACGGGAACAGACCCATGAAATCAATTCCCCAGACATCAAATGGCTCTACCTCCTGCCACACGGTCATCGGCATCTCGTCCCGGTGTGACGTGTTTCCTGTCCTCTGGCACCTATCGCATCCCTGCACATAGTCGTGACAGTCTTTGAAGATTGTCGGCCAGAAAAACCCGGACTGCAGTATTTTATGCGCTGTTCGCGTTCCCCCAAAATGACCCCCACACTGTGATGAGTGGCAGTGTCGGATCACGTTCCAGGCCTCGTGGGTCGGGATACACCTTCTCAGGATGTTGTCGGCCCCTTGTTTGAACAAGTACGGGTCGTCCCAAAAATACTGTCGACTTTCGGCAATGAACTTTTTCCGCTGCGACGGGGTGAGATCCTCGGGAAGCGTGCCAGTTACCAAATAGTTGGCTATGGCATAGTACCACGGTCTCTCGATTTTGACTGCCATGATGTGCTCGTCCGGGAAGTTTTCCTTGATCGGCACAGGGTCCACCTTCGCATTTTCAAGTCTGGATAGGTGATCCGCTACCACGTTCTCAACTCCCTTCTTGTCCCGGATTTCCACATCGAATTCCTGCATCAGTAGTACCCACCTCAACAGTCTCGGTTTTGCGTCCTTCTTGTCCAGCAGGTATTTCAGAGCACTATGGTCGGTAAAAATGATAACTTTTGACCCGACCAAATAGGGCCTGAATTTGTCCAATGCATACACCACAGCCAGCAGTTCCTTCTCTGTCGTGCCATAGTTGAGCTGGGCATCGTTGAGTACCCGGCTCGCATAATAAATGACGTGACATACCTTATCCTTTCGCTGGCCCAAAACTGCCCCGACTGCGTAGTCGCTGGCGTCACACATTAGCTCAAACGGGAGTGACCAATCTGGCGTGGTTATAACCGGGGCTGTGGTCAGCTTCTTTCAAGTGGTCAAAAGCTTGCCGACATGCTGCGTCGAAATCAAAGGGTACGTCTTTTCCGAGTAACGTGCAAAGTGGCTTTGTGATCTTGGAAAAGTCCTTGATGAATCTTCGGTAAAATCCTGCATGTCCCAGAAAACTTTTGATCGCCCTTACGTTCGTCGGATATGGAAGCTGCTTTATCACCTCGATCTTAGCCCTGTCCACCTCGAGTCCCTTGCTGGAAATTCTGTGACCCAGCACGATCCCCTCGGTGACCATAAAGTGACACTTTTCCCAATTGAGCACCAAATTCGCCTTCTTGCATCGGACCAGAACCTGGCCCAAATGGAACAGGCAGTCATCGAAACTGTCCCCGAAGAGTGAAAAGTCGTCCATGAAGACCTCCAGATTTTTCTCGATCATGTCGGAAAAAATCGCCATCATACATCTCTGGAACGTGGCAGGAGCATTACACAACCCGAACGGCATGCGTCGAAACGCGAACGTACCGTACGGGCAGGTAAACGTCGTCTTTTCCTGATCCTCCGGGGCTATGCAAATCTGGTTGTACCCGGAATACCCGTCCAGAAAACAGTAGTAGGCGTGATGGGCGAGCCGGTCCAGCATCTGGTCCATGAATGGCAGCGGGAAGTGGTCTTTCAGTGTTGCATCGTTTAGCTTCCGATAGTCCATGCAGATCCGCCAGCCCGTAACGGTGCGCTGCGCAATCTGCTCCTGATCGTTATTCTGCACCACCGTAATACCCCCCTTCTTGGGCACGCACTGGACCGGGCTGATCCACGTGCTGTCCGATATGGGGTAGATGATTCCCGCTTCCAGCCACTTCATGACCTCTTTTCGCACAATGTCCTTCATGTTCGGGTTCAGTCTCCGCTGGGGCTGAATCACCGGTTTCTTGCCTTCTTCAATTCGGATCTTGTGCATGCAGTAGGAGGGGCTGATCCCCTTGATATCTGCAATCGTCCAGGCGATTGCTTCCTTATGCTCTCGCAATACTTCCAGCAGTTTCTGCTCCTGTTCCTGAGATAAATGAGACGAAACAATTACGGGCAGAGTACTATTTTCACCAATATACGCATACCTGAGATGGCTCGGGAGCGGTTTCAGCTCCAGTGCGGGTGGTTCCTTGAGTGACGGGACCATAATCATCTTTTGCCCGCCGTCTTCGTCCCGGTGCAAAGTGGTCCAGTCTTCGGCTCTCATGGCGTGCTCGCTTCGAGTCTTCTCTTTTTCTTCCCCGTACATGCTGTCAATCTCTTCCCACAATTGGTCCATCTCCTCGTTTTCCCAGCCTTTGTCCACCACATCAATAGCAAAGATGTCCTCGTGGTCGTAGTAGTTTGGCAGTTGCAGATTTTTGAAAACGTTGAATTTCACTTTTTCCTCGTTAGTCTGCATGGTCAGCTCCCCGCTCTTACAGTTTATCATAGCTTCGCCTGTGGCCAAAAACGGCCTGCCAAGTATGAGCGGCACCTCCCCTGCCTCCATGTCCAGGATGACGAAATCTGCCGGAAAAATAAGCTCGCCGACCTTGACCAGAATATCCTCGATAACCCCGTAGGCCTGTTTTACGGACCTGTCTGCCATCTGCAGAATGATTCTGGTGGGTCGGGGTTCACCGACTTTCAAACTCTTGAAAATCGTCAATGGCATCAGGTTGATGCTGGCCCCTAGGTCACACAGAGCCTTTCCTGTGTAAGCGTTACCTAGGGTGACCGGTATGACGAAACTGCCAGGATCCTTTCTCTTTCTCGGTAGCCCATTCTTCACACAATTGCTCACTTCTGGCGTCAGGTTTATGGTATCGAAATCGCTCATTCGCCTCCTCCCATACAAGATGTCCTTGAGGAATTTGGCGTAAGTGGGCATCTTAGCCAAAGCCTCAGCAAAAGGTATGTTAATCTGCAGTTGCTTGAACATCTCGAGAAACCTGGCGTAGTCCTTGCTGTCATCCCTCTTTCGTGTTCGCAAGGGGTACGGGACCTCCTTGGAGACGGGTACAGTTTCTGCACCTGTCTCGTTCTGCACTGCATCCTGCTCAACCGAGCCCTTCGGCTGGGGGCGGTCGATTGTGCTGCCATCCTGGCCGGACAAGTTGCGTTCTACTTCTTTCGAATTTTCTGCACGCGCGTGGCTGGGATACGGTGGATCCTGCAGTGCCAATCCACTCCGAGTGGAGATAGCATTGATCTGAGCCCGTGGATTATTTACTGTGTTCGAGGGTAGGTTTCCTGGCTGTCTCTCCGTTAGCTGCTGTGCTAACTGCCCCACCTGTACTTCCAAAGCGCGCAGTGACGTTTTGGTTGTCTGCATATCTGCCGTCAAGGTGTCCATGTGCTTGAACCGAGATTCCATAGTCTGGAACATGGACTTGATCTCTTTCATCTGAGCGTCGTACTGCTGTGCTGACGGGACTGACTGAGCCTGCTGAGCCGGGGCAGCCTGCTGAGCTGGTGGCCTGTGCTGGAATCCCGGTGCATAAACTGCTGCGTTCGGGTTTCCGTACCGAAACCCGGGATGGTCTCTCGTACCCGGTCGGTACCGGCTCGGGTCCCACTGCTGCTGTACGTAGTTGGTATCTTCAGTCCTTAGATCCTCAATGGCTGTGTCCAGATCCGGTTCCTCAACTGCTGCAACAGTCTTCTTATCCGAGTAGACTTTCTTGACCAAGTCGTGAACGATCTTGGCCAGGTTGTCTATCCGGTCATCCTCTGCAGGTTCGGCTCTAGCCGCCATCCTGCGATCGTCAAACAGTCGGGTGTCCTGCTTGGCCAACTGCTTCATCAGGTCATACGCACCTTCTTTGTCCACGTGATACAAGAAGTTTCCTCCGGCCTCTCTGTCAATCCTGTCGGCGTTCTCCCTGTCTAGGGCATGGTAGAAAACCTGCAGGATTTTCGCATCTCCAAAACCGTGGTTCGGGCATCGTTTGACCAATCTCATGAGCCTGTCCCATGCGTCCACTACCGTCTCCCCCATCTTCTGTCTGAATGACAGTATCTCGCTCTGTAACTGTATGACTCGGGAGGCGGGATAGAACTTTGCTAGAAAATCCGTGACACACTCCTCCCATGTGGTGATGGATCGGGGTGGTCGGGATTCGAGCCAGTCCTTGGCTACTCCATAAAGACAGTATGGGAATAAGATCAACATGAGTGCCTCTGCTTCTACCCCCTTGTATTTGACCTTGTTGCAGTAATCTTCGAATTTCCCGATAAAATCGTTCGGGTCTTCGTCGGCCCTGCCATGAAACGGGCAGAGAGTTTGTACCGTCTGGATGGTGGATGGTTTGATGTCAAAGTGCTCGGCGGTGATCTCGGGCACCACAATAGCTCGCTCATGCCCCCCGGTGGGGACTTCGAAATTTTCCACCAACGCCTTCCCAGATCGGTTATATGTTCTCTGGTTGCTTCGGGCAGCAAGCCCCGCTGTGACAAGCTCCTCAATGTACCGCACCATCTGGGCTGGGGTACGTGTCTCTCGTTTCTGTCCACCGGCTTCGGTGTTCTCGGGTGGATCTCTCTGGTTGGTTGCCATCCTGCTTTCTCGGTTTCTGCGGTTCTGTTCGGTGTACAGTTTTTCCGGGTTGTCGAGTGGTGTCACCAAATCGCGAGGCAATATGGGCATCAACTAAACAGTCGCAGATTCAAAAACGCAGTGAGATAAAAAGAAAAATAACGAAACTGAAAATAAATAAAAACTCAGAAAACTAATTCTGACTACTAAATAGACCCTAAAAAGTCCCCGGCAACGGCGCCAAAAACTTGATGCGCAAACTAACGTGCTATCGCAAGTGTACGAATCTTGTAGTACCGGGTGCAATTAGACTCGGATTATCGTTCCCACGAGGACTGTTTCGGGTTTACTTACGTTGTCAGTTTCGTTTTTCCAAGAGTAGTAACCAGGAGGAGTAGGTTGTGATTATAGTGACTAAACTAAAAACAGAATTTAAAAACGTAAACGTAAATATTTTTGTGACGTTTTCTGAAATAAGCTGATTTTGTTGTAACGATAATAGATGAAGACTAGGCTCCAGGATCCCCTAGGGTTTCTACAGATTTCAGTTTTACGTTTGATTATGAAAACATTCAGCAGTTTCGGTATCTGTGCAACGTACCAGTTGTGCAGTGACTTTTCAGATTCCACACGTAATCCCGGTCCTACAGACTTTCGGATTCTTGTTAAGCTGCCTAAGTCTGCAGTCTCGGTCTAATCCTGTTAGGGTTTCTAACCTGTCCGAATGGCCCGGGTCAAATTCTCTAACAGTTGGTCTCACGTTTTTCGATGCTAGCCCTATCTCCCTTTCTCTGGTCGGTCTATCAGGGTAAGGTACTAAATCCCGGTATTTTTCCTAAACCTAACTTGACGTTTTCACCTACAAGTTCGGGTCTATAGCAATCCTGGGTGATCAATCCTATCATGCATATACGATAATAATCAAACCAGAATAACAGATACAACTTGCTGAATTAAGACAATCATCATGAATCCATAAACGTAGTAATCATAAAATCTGAGTACGAAACCCTAGGTTCACCGAGAACCTAGGTGAAAAGTTTAGCTACGACTAGACATAGTACAAAACGCAGTTTCTGAATATAAAGAGAGAGAATGAAATCAAACTAAGTCTTCGAATCTCGAATCGCGCTTTCGTGCTCTCCGTGAATGCTCTGACTTGTCCTTCGGTTGTGCTGTGAATTGTGCTGTGTCTCCTTGATCTCTTCAAAACGAGTCTGGACGAGTCTTTAAATAGTGCTGTTTCCTGAAAACGCTTGTGCTCGAAATTACGGAATCTGCCATCGGTCCACCGTCTTTGACCAAAAGTCAAAACTGGCTGCGTATATACGCAGGGGTTGCGTATATACGCAACCAGGGTCCAACCAACATCCCCCACCACCCTCACTGCCTGCGTATATACGCATGGCCTGCGTATATACGCAGGCCGTGGGGGTAGGTGGGGCCCACTTGGTCCTCTGGCGGGCCAGGTCTGGTCCCCTAGGTCCCACTCCTCTGCCTGACGCTCCCGGTTTGCCTCTTCGGTGTACTTCTGCTTTTCCGTGTTTCCGTCATGTCCCGGTCTTGTGCACGTTTCCCGAGACGGTCCCGGCTTGGTCCCGGCACGCTTCCCGATGCACCTCCGAACCTGTTCCTGAAAAGGCAACACGAACGAAAACCCGCGATCATATCCAAATATAGCAAGAAATAAGCAGAAATCCAGCAAGTACAAATAAACGTCTCGTTCTAGATTCCCGAGGCATTCTAAGGCATTTTCCGGCAAAAACCGCTAATTCCGACACAAATACTCGTGAAATCAGGCTAAAAGATAACCCCTAATTGGGCGTTATCAGGCGAGAGAGATGATGATGACGCTGCTGGGTTTCCCTTCAGAAATTCGGGTCGGGAATTCGGGTCGACACCAAACAGAGCTCGACGGAGGCTATGGTTGCTCTCGGTGGTTCGTCGGGAAGAAGAGGGGAAGGAGGCGAGCTGGTGGCTGCTGATCTCGTCGGAGATTGAGCAGGGGGCAGAGGCGGTGGTGTTGTTTGGCGGTGATTTATGAAAACAGGGGCTGGGTTTCTTGCTTCAGCAAAACAGAGTGTGGGTGAGAGATGGAGGGTGAAGAAGAGAGGGGGAATGAGGGTTGATATAAGGTTGCAGTGGTGGTGTTGAGGAGGTCGTGGGAGAAGATCGTGGTGAACGTGAAGGAGAAGGGGGGTTTTGTTTCACTGGGTTTTCCGATCTGGTCGATCGTTCAGAGAGAGAGAGAGAGAGAGACACCAGGTGGGTTTACACCCAATTTTAAGGAAAAGACACTTTAACCCCAACATATATGTTTAGGAAACTACAAAATAGCCCCCACAACTAAATAAGAGATAAAAACTAACTCCAACCTTAGGAATAATACACTAAATACCCTAATAGAAGAAATAGGGGTATTACATCACCTTCCCCTTAAGACAACGCTTCGTCCTCGAAGCGTAAAACAGTAACACCCCAGAGAAAACATTTTGCCCACATGCACGATGAAAGGATGAAACTAATGCACAGTAAGACACAAAGATCATACTAAAAGCGAACACATATAGGGTGTTTCATCACATTCCCCTTAAAAGAGAGTGACGTCCCCGTCACTCAAGTTACACTCGATATCAGGGTTCTCTAATCGCTAAACCAGGTATGATGGTAGTCTCACTTCAGGTTATACTTATAGGTTGGTCCAGGATTGGTGTCACGCATCAGTAGAAGTTCGGATCACATGGGATAAGGTCGGTTGAAAACTTATAAACCATAATTTGTAAACTTATTCTCTGAAACATGGTATCACACTCCACAGTTTGACTACTTGGGGTAGAGATTGGTACAGAAATTTTGGAAGGTGAAGGAAAATCTAACTTTTTAACAAATGATGATGACCCGAAAGAATAGGATGCTCCTGAATTGAATAGAATAAAAGTAGAAGTATTATGGATTAGGAAAGTACCCGACACCGCGTTAGCATTTGCTGCCTCTGTAGGATTCATCACAGTAATGAAACCCTTCGCCTGACCAGTTGTAGCTGTGGTCGCTGCAGTAGTGCCTGATGGCCGAGCTGTTGTTGCTGCTGGGGCATTCTGGAAGTTGCGATTTCCCTGGTTGTTCCCAACTTGTGGCTAGTTGTAGTTGTCATACCCCCGGTTGTATCCTCCCTGATTGTTACCATTGTTGTTGGATCGATATCCACCACCTTGGTTGTTGTTGGATCCGTATCCTCCGCCTTGGTTACCTCCGCGATAGTTGGTGCCTCCATTAAACCTTCCATTACCACCACCACCTTGATTGTTATTCGGTTTGTGGCACTCATACATCCTATGCCCCATGATTCCACAATTACGGCATTGTACTTTGTTACCCTGGCAATCTGTTCCCGGATGATTCCTTGGGCAAAAATTTCACTTGTGAGTGCGAGGAGTCGCTCCATTTCGATTTCCAAATCCACCAGAGTTTGACCCGTTCCCAGTTTGGTTGTTAGGGTTTTGCCTAAAGCGCTTATCCTCATAGCCAAATTGGTTCTTGTGCTGACCTCCTGCTGGTTGTGATTCTACCTTACGCTTCTTGTTGTTCGCATTGTTGAGTTCAGCATATCGAGCCATGTTGATCGCCTTTCCATATGCATCCTGAAGAGTGGCAAATTGTATTGCCCCCACAGACTTCAAGACACTGTAGTTCAAACCTTCAATGAAACGATCAATCTTTTCTTCCTCGGTTGGGGCTAAGGCTCCAGCAAACCTTAATAACTCCGAGAACTTCTCATAGTATTCCTCCACGGTGTCATTACCTTGTTTGAGTTCCAGGAACTCACGAAACTTCTTCTTTTTCACGTGAAACGGATAAAATCGCTCACGCAAAGCTTTCACCAAATCCTCCCATCCAAAGTTCTCTTGTGCTTGGAGCACAGCCTTGTTAGCGGTCCACCAATTGTCTGCCTCCCCCTTAAAGTAGTATGCCGCGCAAGGGACACACTGATTAGCTGGGCAGTTAATCGACTCAAAGATCTTATCGAAATCTCTAATCAGGTCTTCAAGCAGAGTTGGATCATCCTTGCCCCTGAATAAGTCAGGCTTCATGTAGGAAATCTTACGCGCTATATCATTTCCATGATTGTTATTATTCTCGGCAATCTGAGCTAAGTTCAAGGTCATTTGCTCCAGTCGGGCGAATCGTGCTTCCTGGTCCATGGTTGCTTGTTGATTTCTAGAACGGGTTCGTTTCCTGGTGTAATAGTGGTAAATCTGACTGCTCATTATCCTATTTCCAAATGACTACTACTTAATAATGGAACATACGCACACCAAAGAAGTATCAATCAGATAAGTCAAATAAGCATGGTATCAAAACATAAAACGACTCTCACGAGGATAGAATGGTAGTGGGAGGGTGGGAAAACGTAGAAAGATAGAGGACGTAAAGCTAATCTTTATTGGTGGATACTCCAAACCTGCGTCACCGATCACCTCCAACTCTTTCTCACCGAGAAGCTTCCACGAGGGAAGAAGGTCGTAGGGTCATCTAAGTCGAAATATCGCTACTCTCTTGTCGATAAAATAATATAACAAGCTTAAGGAAACTTTTTCAAGCATAGCATGATAACCACCAACATGAAGCTATAGCAAAGAAGAATCACATCTTACAAGTAGGTAAACAACTTTCACATGGACAAATGTCCCAATAAGCAACAAACAGCTTAATCGACGAGTAAGCACGTAAATTGTAAAAACACAAAAGTTACCCACTCCCCGCGGCTTGTTTACTTATTAACTTTCCAAATTTTTGTCTTTCCTAGTCCAGTTATTAAAATTTTGAAAAGATTTTCCATTTGTGATTAACTAGTTAATTAATCCTAGTTCTCTAGGTATGGTTACGAAGCCGGGCTCTGATACCACCTGCAACACCCCGCGATTTCAGGCCTAGCCCAAACCGCTAAGATGTCCCTTGCACGAGGAGATTTACCTCATTGTGAACGGAGTAGATCGTCGGCCTCGTACCAAACCATAACGAACAAAACTTCTAATTCAATTCAAAAATCAACTTTATTACAACAAGGAAATGACCAAACGTGGTCCTTAACGTTTAAACTTAAAAACAAAACCAAATAGTTTGAAAGGAAACAATAACATGAAACTAATGATTTATTCCGTGAGAGCTAAAGTGATTCCTTCATCCAAGCTAGTGTTTCGTTCCCCCAGAGTCTGCAGCGGTGCTAACCTGCGGGTTTTACAATAGACAAAGCCGACCGCAGTTTTTCTAAAAGTCAGTATAAACTGAGTAAGAAATACCTCAACACGTAAACAGATGATTGGGCACATAATTCAAGAATAAGTAAAGGAAAAGTAAAGAAAAAGATGATTAAAGCTTTAAATTGAGACCACAAAGGCAAACAAGAAGGTAAAGGGATAAACTTGGAATTGACATTCCAGCTTACTCTTTCTTATTAAAGTCCTCCTTCAAAACTCTTCTGGCGGCCACCTGGCCACGTGCCACGGGAGCAGCTAGCTCTACTGCCCCATGAGCCCCAGAAATTAAACATTGTACGAGCGAATGCAGAGTTCCCGCCTGCCTCGAAAATAAATAACTCAGGGTTACTTCGTGGGTCTAACAAACCCTACTTCAACCCGGCAGTTGTGAAAGCCCCTCTAAATATGGCCTTCCCGCCTCAATACTGACCTACAAGACCTTAAGTGTCGACACCCCCTAGAGGTTAGCAACTCCGCTAGAGTAGTACAAGTAGGAACCCCCAAGTCCTCATGGTAGTGTAAGACTATGGGTACCAAGGGTACGCCAGAGTTTGGCTCCCAAAATCTCTTGACTAGAACGTATGGTCCTTAACAATATAATCACCGAAGTGAACTAAAGAAGAGCTCGTACAAGTTATCTTTCACTTCACGTTACTTAGTGTCTTATGAGTATTCCTTGAAAGATGATGATTCTCGATCCAAACCAGGTATTCAAAATCAATAAGGGAAGCAAGGATTAAAGTGCTGATCAGTTACAACAAAAACATAACTCATATCTTCAAGAGAGAGATTTCAGTTTCACACTTTGTGCCAAAGTAAACATGATTTTTAGAGTTTCAACAAATGGATAGTGCGATAATCAAAACAGTAACAAATTTGGCGCATAACACATCTTGGAAACTCATTTTGATGGTAGAAAAGTCGAGCATATAACTTACTTGGATTAAAGAAAGCTCCACACACACAAGCAAGCACGAAAACTAGTACTCGTCGTACGGGTTGTCAATGAACTGATCGTCTACGAACCCTACAATAGTTGAATAATCCTAACATTAATACACGACCAATCTCATACAACAAATGCAACTATGCCTATATGCAAATGCAATCTAAATTCCCCAACAAGTTCCCAATTTAATTTTACCCTAATTAATTCAATATTATAAATAAATACTAAGTAATAAAATTAGGGTAAAATAAATAAGACTAAAGCAATTAAAAGTAAGATTTAACTAGTTAATTACATACTGAAAAAGCTATTTACAATAAGTTCTTTAGAAAAGAGAATAATATTCATAATTGATATTGGTAGTAAATAAAAGTTAACTTTACTTATTAAGAAAAGTATATATACTTATCTATATAAGGAAATATTGGAATAAAAACATAATAATGTAAATCTATATAAATCTCAAGAAATACACCTTTTATTTATTGAAAGCTATTTATTTTATTAATAAAACTCTCCTTATAAAATTGTGCTATAAATATTATATTTTCATATTATAGAAAGTAGTTAATTATAATTAAAATCAATAAACAAAACACTAATTAAAGATATAAGTGTTGGAATAGATGCCCTAGAGGCAATCTAGTTTAGTATGAATTTGTAATTGGCTAGAAATTCATTTATTATTTATTGGATATTTAATATAATGAAGTCCTTAGATTTACAATCATGTTGTTTATCTTAAATATCCCTAGTCGAGTATAATGATTAAATGGGACAATCATCTATAGACTAGTATGGGGTTGGATTGATATGGAGATATCATGATCCAACACATAGGTGTGCATTACGGAATGTTGCACTGGATTGACCCATTACCGAGAAGGCTACATACACGTTATGTTGAGTCACAAGTGCTTCTCGGGTACAATGGTATTGTCATCCTTAGACTTGAAGTCACTAGATATTCTAGTTGTGGATCATTGTGATCTTGGTAGCGTTAAACGCTACACCGTAACTGGGTAGTTATAAAGGCGTGTACTGGATACAATGAAAAGCAAGCTTAGGGATCGTAGTGGACGTAGAGAGGATTTGCCCCTCCCACATAACGGGAGCAAATATCCAAGGCCACTCGAGGATAGTGCTTATAGAATGTCTGGCCAGACTCAAATAAATCAATATATGAGATATTGATGTTATTTGCACGAATAAGGCTATTCCATGGATCGAGAAACTAGGGATTGGATATACGAGTGTGACTTGTATGTCTCGTGTCCAATCCGGATATGGAGGCAAAGGGATGAGACAATTACTTGTACAAGGTTGTCTAGATGACTATTCTATTAGTTGGCTAGAATGGATGTTTTGCTAGAAACCGCTCCATATTAGCAAAGAGTTGCTACCAACTAGATAGAACCTATGGGGTCACACGCTATATAGAGTTGTACTAGATTTGGGAATTAATTAATAGGATTAATTAATTAGAAGGATCACTTTGCAAACCCTTGCAAACTTAGTAGGGACTAATTTGCCAGGAAGGGACTAAATTGAATTCTAGTAGGACTAGAATAAGTCCTTTAGGTAGTTAACAAGGAGTTGTTGGACTATATAAAGGACCCTCCTCCTTCCTTCCCTACACAACTTATGCTCTAAAGAGAACATAACAAGAGTAGGAGAGAACAAAGGAGAGAGAGAGCAAGCAACAAGAGGGACGCCGCCCCCTTGCCGCCGCCCACTCGTCCCCGACGCCACAAAGGGGCGGAAACCCCCTTTTGTGCCTCGTTTTGCGTGATTCCTTCACCCTCCTTTCATTCCGGGCTAGCACCAAGGAGATTGGAGATCTAGGAACAACTCTAGGCGTGGATCAACTATAGAGAACGTGACACTATTCGCGTTTGAAGTCATCAAGGAGAACCCAAAGGTGTGTTTATGATTTCTTACCTTCACTATCGTTATGCATCTAGACTTGTGATCCTTGGAGGGTTTTGCATGGTTGTTTATTTGATTATGCTTCCGTTTGCGCGATCCATGAATCAAAACCCTACAGTGGTATCAGAGCCACAGGTCATAGAGCATAAACGTAGTTTATGTGTTACATTCTTGTTGTTTTACACCTTAATTTGTTGTTTATCGCGTAAAACAAGACAAATCAAGCATTGGATGCAATTTGTCAAAGAATTAATCATAACAAGACCCAATTATTGCATTGGATGCATGAATTGGTGAGTTTGAGAAATTTTAGGATCTTAGATCTAGGGTTTGGGCATCCTTGGGGAAGAAGGAGTTCTCCCACAACAAGGAAACAACCAAACTTGGGCTCCAAGCAAGGAGGTTGTTTTGGAAACAACCTCCACAAGGAGGTTCGGCCCCCTAGGGGACCGCCCCCTTGCTTGCCGCCCAAGCTTGGCGCCCTATGGGGCCGGGCGGCCCTAACCCGCGGGCCTAGCTTGCGGGTTTTGGGCCGGGCCGGCCCTAGGGCTTTATGGTTCACTTTATTTGGGCCCGGGCAATTGGATTGTTGGGCCCATGGACCGTTTTAACCCTAGAAATCCTAAAATCAATTAAAATTGACCAAGCGCGTTAAATTGGATTTTAACTGTTTATGTGCAAATCGCATGGTGATTGGATTGATTAAAATTGATGAAAGTTACAACAACCACTCCCCAAGAATTTCACAGAATGCAAAGAGTACACCCAAAATTCAATTAAACCATTTCGACTGAATCATCTTCCCCCCAACACAATACAGTGACACAACTTCACGAAATTCACACCACACACACCTAGGAACTAATTCATGGGAATGGCTAACGGAAAACATGAAACATGAACGAATTGGGAACAAGAAGAGGGGGTTATTGTGTTTACTGATTGGAGAACGAAAGCGGCGAGGAATGAAGACGACGACGGCGATTGGAGAGTCGCCGCTGCTACTGCTGCTACTGGCGGTGGTCGCCGGTGCTGCTACTGCCACAATTTTGGTCGCCGGAAAAGAGAGACCCACGGGGGCGAGAGAGATGATGATGACGCTGCTGGGTTTCCCTTCAGAAATTCGGGTCGGGAATTCGGGTCGACACCAAACAGAGCTCGACGGAGGCTATGGTTGCTCTCGGTGGTTCGTCGAGAAGAAGAGGGGAAGGAGGCGAGCTGGTGGCTGCTGATCTCGCCGGAGATTGAGCAGGGGGCAGAGGCGGTGGTGTTGTTTGGCGGTGATTTCTGAAAACAGGGGCTGGGTTTCTTCCTTCAGCAAAACAGAGTGTGGGTGAGAGATGGAGGGTGAAGAAGAGAGGGGGAATGAGAATTGATATAAGGTGGCAGTGGTGGTGTTGAGGAGGTAGTGGGAGAAGATCGTGGTGAACGTGAAGGAGAAGGGGGGTTTTGTTTCACTGGGTTTTGCGATCTGGTCGATCGTTCAGAGAGAGAGAGAGAGAGACACCAGGTGGGTTTACACCCAATTTTAAGGAAAAGACACTTTAACCCCCACATATATGTTTAGGAAACTACAAAATAGCCCCCACAACTAAATAAGAGATAAAAACTAACTCCAACCTTAGGAATAATACACTAAATACCCTAATAGAAGAAATAGGGGTATTACAGTAATTGCTCCTCCAGATTTCTCTTTAAGTTCAGTAAAAAAAGATTTCTTTCCACTCATATGTCTTGAACAACCACAATCCAAGATCCATTTATAATCCTTCAAGGCCTTGGTGACATCCCGCAACATGTAAATCAATGCCTCAACATTCCATTAAACCAAGTGTAGAATTTTGAGTCATATTCAGAATAAACCATGTTAGGAACCAAAATCTGTTTAACTTGTCCCTTGAGATGATAAGGATAAGTTTTCCTCAGGATATGAGGTTTTGATCTTCTGAAGGGACAAGTTCATCTTACATGACTAATTTTTCCACAATAATGACATTTTGGAGAATATCTGCTTCCAGATTTCACAAAAGTAGTTTGGCTTTTTTTGGAAAATTGGGATTATACACAATTTCACTTTTATGCATAGACTGGAGATTTCTTCCAAGCATGAGATTGAGCTTGTGTTCTGTGCCAGCAAAGGTTGATAAAATCTTTTTAGATTCATGAAGCTTCTCAGTCAATGAAGTTTTCTGTTTCTCGAAATCATCAATATCATCTGAATGATTCTTTTGATCAACATACTTATCAATTAAGAGAGAGTATTGATGAAAAACTTCCTTGGCTTGTGCCTTTAAAGCTTTGAACCTACTATCCAAGACTTTGAAGTCACTGTCAATTTTTAAGTTAGTAGCTTCAAGACATTTGTTCTGAAAAATCAAGTCTAAGTTCTCCTTTGCTTGTTCATGAACCCTCACTTTTACGGAATCAATCTCATTTCTATAACTTTTCTCATTCAAAAATATACTTTTGAGGATTTTAGGAAGTACATTTGAAGAACTAGCAAGTAATTTTTTTACCATCTCTTCAATATGCTTGTCTGATCTCTTTTCTTCTTCATGCTCAACCATCAAGTATAAGTTTGCTTGTTCTTCATCTGAATCTTTGTGATCCTTGCTGCTTGAGGATTTGGAATTTTCCTTGTTGTAGTCCTTGTTTCCAAAGTTCTTTTTCTTTTTTAATATTAAAGCCAAGGCTTTGGAGATCAAGGCTAAAGCCTCATCATCATCATCATCATCATCATCATCATCATCATCATCATCATCATCCTCATCAAGGATTTATGATTTGTCATTGTCTTTTGCCTTGAGTGACAGGTTCTTGATGTTGTCACTCATGTCACCATCTGCCTCCTTCATAGATATTTCATGAGTCAGCAACTTTCCTTGTAGATCATCTAGCTCAAGAAGACTCAGGTCTTGAGCTTCCTCAATAGTCGTTTTTTTGGCTCCCACTTAGCTTTTGGCAAACTTCTCAAAATCTTCCTGACTTTCTCTTCATTTGAGAAGGTCTTTCCCAAGGATTCCAGATTATTCACCACATCAGTGAATGTTTTGAACATCTCCTTGATAGATTCATCTGAGTTTATCTTGAATAACTAATATTGCCTCAGAAGAATGTTAATCTTGGTTTGCTTGACTTGAATGGTTCCTTCATAGGTTACAACCTGCTTGTCTCAAACCTCCTTAGCACTTTTACACTTTGAAACTCTTTTGAACTCATCTGCACTGAGAGCACAATATAACATGTTCATGGCTTTGTAATTTTTGGATACCTTTTCCAGTTCTGTAACTAAAAGTTCCTCTTCAGTTTTGATGGTTCTAATACCATCCTTTTTGGTGAAATACACATGAGGTCCATTAAGAGTGATGGACCACATTTCCATGTCTTGATCTATGATGAACATCTTCATCAATTCCTTTCAATGCATGAAATTGTCACCACAGAACAATGGCGGTCTGTTGGCTGCCCTTCCATGTGAGAATCCACCATCACCTAAATTACTCATTTTCACAAGATTGTTAGATCCTTAGAAGTGACCCAAGCTCTGATACAAAATTGAAAGTTTGTGATGTAAGTATAAAATACAGGATCAAATACTCTAGAGGGGGGGGGGTTGAATATAGTATGGAAACTTTTGCTAAAAATAGTCGTTTGAAAAATTGAGATAAGAAACTGAATGAATCTCAAGGCCTTGGAGGAGTTTTAATATAAGTCAGAAGCTTTCTAAGTTCAAGTGAACGCTTCAAGGCCAGAGCTGCAAATTACTTCAAGCCTTTGAACAACATGTTTTGAGCTAGATATTTTGCAGTGTAAAAGAACTATACTTTAAAGTAAATAACTAAAAACGTTTACAGAGTTCAGTCACCAGTTGGACCTAGTCTCTGTCTGAGGATTTGGAAAACACTTCTTATTAAACAACCAAATTTAGCCCTAGATCTCAAGCGTAAGTGAGTTGCCTTATACCTATACAGCTTGTGGTTCCCAACCTATCTAGTAACCACTACAATCTGTTGAAACAATAAGAACCTCTTGTTATTCACTTGAACAACTAAATTTCTAAGTTTTTGAGGTTGAAGAAATCAGAATGATAACACAAATTAAGTACAAGTTGTAACACCCCGTATTTTTCTAAGTATTATTGACGTATTTTTCGTAAAATTTAATCAGTAATTTTCGAAATAAATAGCTAGTGGGAGTTATTTGTATTTTTAGATAATATTGAATCGTTATGTTGGAAGGTATTATTTGTCTTTTATAAAACTTTTTGTATGTATACTCGTACTTGTACTATACGTATTTTTATACTCTCTACCTATACATATGTATACCGTATACATACTACGTATTTTATACTATATTTTATACTATAATACTTTATTATAATGATAATACTAATAATAACAAAAAAAGGTAGTTTGTTTCCTAATGGTTACTGCCAAATTTTGTTCCCCAACACACTCTTTTCTCTCTCTCTCTCTCTCTCTCTCTCTGATAAATCTTTATTAGAGTTATATTTCTTGCATACTTTATATCGTTTTGCGTGATTCCGGGGTTAAAATATGAGTTTTACACTATGAATGTTGAGAAAACGTAGAAAGTTGAGCTTTTAGCACTTTATTGTTAATCCGGGTGTTTCGATGCATATTTCGAGGTTATTTGTCAAATGTAATCTCTTGGTATGGTTGTTCATGTTATCTTGACAGGATCGGATGCTAAACGATGGCTAGGAGGCATGAAACGAACTTCGGAAGCAAAGCAAACTCAAGAAGAAGTAAGAGAAGCAAAGTTAGAAGAGCAAAAGTGACCAATCTCCACTATTTTGATTGTATCTCGAGTTCTACAATACATTTTGGACTGACACCAGTGGAAAATGAAAGTAGATTCAAAAAGCTTTCTAACGATAGGTCACGGAGCTAAAACGGAGCTCGGACGAGAAAGATATGGTCCATCAAAGAGGATGAAAATCTGAGAAAAAGAGGCTGTTAAATTGTACGAACAAGAAAGTTGTTCGCGTGAACAGAGAGTAAAAGTTTGTTCGGCACGAACAAAAAGTTGTTCGCACGAACAAGGAACAAAACGCTGGTCGCACGAACAGTCGTTTGTTCGCACGAACAGAGAGGGCCAGCGCGGATTTTTGGGGCTGTTTTGTTATTTTTTGAAAGTTTGAAGACTCCAGACCTAATATAACATACATGGACGACTTTGGGGGAGTATTGACGCATATTTGGAGCAGGAAACACAGGGAGGACAAGAAGGAAGAAGACGGGGACGAAGAGAACACAAAAGCCACCATTGGAGAGCTAGGTTTTTTATTTCTTCTTCTTCTTTCTCAATCTTTGTATGGAGAAACTATTGCACCGTGTTTGGTTGATTCTTCTTAGCTAAATACTTTGCTAGGCATCTCTACGAGAGCCTAGGGTTTACTTAGACGGTTAATTTCCGGATTTCTGAGTTTGTTTCATGAATTAGGATTTGATTCTTGAATTGAATGTTAGTTTCTTGAACTTGTTGATCTTAGTCTATTGACACGATTAGGATATGATTTGATATTCAATGAAACTAGGGTTTATTTTGTGAATCAATTTCTTGTTTAAAGCTAATATTCGTTCTTGTTACATGTTCTTGTTCTATGCTTAATCTTTAGTATGAATTGAGTAGCTACCCGGACGTACTAGCTAATTAGACGAGTGCACGACAGTGACTCAACCTAATTGTGTAGAGAATTTGAACACAATCCCAAATCACCGAGACCGAAAAGGAGAAGTGTTGGGATTGGCCTAGTGTGGGTAGATTCGGTAGGATTATTCCGCTATTTCGTGGAACGGTGGGCCGACAGGACCCGTTATCGTACCAGTAGATAACCTGCTAGAACGGACCGGTAGACAACATGAGACCGAGAGGAGATTGTATTTAACCGAGACGTAAAGTGACATGAGACCGACATGATATTGTCATAGTTTATTACCCGGCTAAACTAGAATAGGATTGACGTGTTACATAGCTGATCTGGAAATCGTCTACAACCCTAGGTGATCTAGAGATTGCCTAGTTTCTCCATATCTATTTCTTAAATATAAAAAAAATATAAGCTTAGTTGTTATTTTAATTCATAAATCAATCAAATCCTTCCTCTTGTACCGTACTCTAAATTAAGTTACTAATTAAATAGTCTCAAGTCTGTCCTCGTGGGATCGATAAATCGGGGTTGAAATACCGCCCCTATATTACTTGACCGTGCGCTTGCGTTTAAACGCGTAGGTAAATCGCGTCAACTTTTTGGCGCCGTTGCCGGGGACATCGGTATATTATTTGGTTAGGAGATAGTTTAGACTACTTTTATTTTAGTTTAGTTTTAATATTTATTATTCTATATCTCTATGCTTCACGGATGTCTTGTGAGTCTGTTTCTCAGGAACGCAGGGAGCAGGAGACAATATAAGCATGTGGAGCGAAGACTGTTATTCGGGTCCCCCCTACTGTTTCCACTGCAGGGGTAACCATGAAGATGAGGACGCATGCATAATTTGGTGCTATGTATGCGGCATTTGGCACGACCTAGAGACTCATGTCGAGTACATGCCCCCCAGCTTCATCAGCACCAAGAGGACTCATCAGCGAGTATGGCAGAACGACGGAGTATTATGGAGGACATCGAAGTGTGCACAAAGTTTTTGTCCATAGCTGCACAAGTGCCACAAGAGGATTCTGCCACAGGTAAGGAATACGTGAGGGAGATGATTGAGAGGATAAAGAAACGAATAGAAAAACTGTCAACAACAGGGGAATCAAGCATTCAAGAGCCACAAGAAGAGACCGTGCCATATGACAGTGAGCCAAAAACTGAACCTTCATCATCCCCACCACAAGTGGAAGAAGAGATACCTGAGACGAATGAAGACTCCAGTGTCCAGGAACCAGTGGTGGAATCTGCCATTTATGAGGACTCAGACTCTGATTCAGAATGGGGTGAACCTGTGTGCCCAAGATGGGAAGATCTGCCGTATTGCGAGTCAAGACCGCATGCGCCCTCACATCCTTGGAATGATTGGGAAGACACCGATATTGGAATCCTGTGGTGCGCCGACGATGAAGCTGATGATTCACTTGTGCCCATACCTGTTGAGGTAAAAGCCCCTACTCATACTTTCGAAGAATTCTCCGTATCTCATATTAATCATGTGTGTGATGAGTTGGAAAGACTTGTGTATGGAGATTATTATGGGGAAGAGCATCATGAGAATTTTCAATTCCTTGTCATATTGGCTACTTTATTGATGATCCATATGCCATAGCCAAGGAGTTGGAAATCAACAAGTGTGGGGGTGTGGATTAATTGCATGGGTCATTTTATGAGAATCTAAGCACCAAAGAGGTATTACGGGGATGACTTTATGGAGAGCGACGCATATGAGCCCAGTGGTACTTGGTGGAAGCTGATAAAGAAGATAAATTGCAAAATGAAAGGAGTCAGCTTCCACAACTCTCCACTGTCTTTGCAGCACATGGGTGCACTTGAAGTTCTAGAGAAGAGATGGTGCAAGAAGAAGAAGTGGAGAGATAAAGCAGCCTCCACAATCCTTTTTGGTTGAGGTAACCGGGTCGGGCTGTCGACCTCAAATTACAAGAGATGCTTGGGAGGCAACCCAATGTAGAGTAGGATGCAATTTATTTCTGTTTTTTTTTTCATTTAGTTCTCCATATATGATATTGAGGGGTGAGAGAGAGTTGCTTTAATACTTTCAATCAGTGTGCAGGGACACAGGTACAAAAGACGCTCCGAAATCCCCTTCTTGATGCGTGCAATAGAGAATGTTGAGTAGGCGCATCGGAATCCGGACGCGAGGTGAGAATTTTCCGGAAACTGTCAACGGTCCACAAGACCCCATCTTGTTGCAGTTTCGCGGAAATGGTGCCCATGTAGGTCCGGGCACCCAGGTACCTCTAACTCTCTCTCTTGTTCTACGTTTTGAGCCATAATTGTGTAGATCCACCGCCAACACATTTAAGCGGGGAAACCTCGTACTTGATCTCTAAATTCGTTGAGGACAACAAAACGCTTAAGTGTGGGGGAAGTTTGTGTATAATTTCACCAGCCATGTTTTGTCTTGCATAGCCTTGTTACATATAGTTGTGTCGTATTGTGTAGTACTGTGTTAATGTGGTTTGTGTAGAGTGTTTAATATAGTGTCGTATTGTGTTAGAATTGTTAGTATGCATTGTTGCACGTTTACTTTATTGAGTCCCCTACCCAAAACTTGTGGTTAATCGAGTTGGCCAAAAGCATATAGAGTCTAATAAAATTGAAAAAAAAAATAGGAAAGCAAAAATCCATAAAAATTTAAATTTTTTGAGAATAAGGGCAATTGATGAAGCTAGAAACCGAAGAGAGTTCAATGAAAGAGTCTCTGAGAATAGGAAGCACAGTAGTGGGGATGTATTTAATTCTTAGTATCTCGCGCACCTGTTTCACGAAAGGATGTTCCGGGTATTCAGGGAAAAGTGGATAGTAGACGAGGGCATACCTTTAGTTACTTTATTGTGCTAGGAGGATTTAGTCCTAAGGAGTTGAATAGTCTGTTTTCGAGTGGAAACTTGTGGCCTCTTGCAAATTTAGGGTGGACCTTCGTGTTGAGTCGGTTCCATGTGGTACGGTTGCCTCGGCCTAAGCAAAGTCGGGGGGCGTACACCACCATCCCTTAAGGCGGTTTCAAGAGCTAACCGAAAAAGGCCACACTTAGTTTCTCTAAATGCACGGTTGAAAAAAAATTAGAAGAGAATGAAAAAAAAAATCAAAATCTTCTCTTGGATTAGATACGGTGAACAACCTAATGTGCCTCCATTCACGTGGAGAATTTGGATTCAATCCAATTACAGCAACTAGGGACAATTAAAGTCAAGCCGTATTACACGGAGTTGTGTCTCCCGTCACTGGGACAACTTGCATTCAATGAAATAGCGGCTAAGAGGGTCTGAAAACCTCAAATGACATGGCGATGAAAGACTATCTTAGAATTTGAGATGCCTAGACCCTCTGAGCTAAAGGACGTGCCCAAGTCTTGGATTGTTTTTGGTGGATGTTTGAGGACCCCTTAGTGAACTTGTGCGTATGATCATCTTATCTCAATTTCTTGCTATTGGTTGTGAAATTTCGAGAAAGACTTGTGAGAACTTGATGATTTTGGTTAGTGATAGCGAGATTGCCCAATCTCTAAAGCAAAAGAAAAAAGAAAGGTTGTGTTGCTTAAATATTTGCATTGTGAAATAATCGAGTTGCATTGTATAGAGCATATACATTGCATTGGGTGTGTGTGTTGTGTGTGTCACATGGCTAGTGTAGTTGTATGCAATTCGGTGGATTAATACGTAGTGTGAGGATTGATTTTGCTTGGGAAGCGCAAAAGGGTATTCTGGGGGAATTTGATAACTCTTTATTGGAGTTATATTTCTTGCATACTTTAGATCGTTTTGCGTGATTCCGGGGTTAAAATATGAGTTTTACACTATGAATGTTGAGAAAACGTAGAAAGTTGAGCTTTTAGCACTTTATTGTTAATCCGGGCATTTCGATGCATATTTCGATGTTATTTGTCAAATGTAATCGCTAGGTATGGTTGTTCATATTATCTTGACAGGAACGGATGTTAAACGATGGCTAGGAGGCATGAAACGAACTTCGGAAGCCAAGCAAACTCAAGAGGAAGTAAGAGAAGCAAAGTAAGAAGAGCAAAAGTGACCAATCTCCACTATTTTGATTGTATCTCAAGTTCTACAATACATTTTGGAGTGAGGTTAGTGGAAAATGAAAGTAGACTCAAAGAGCTTTCCAACGATAGGTCACAGAGCTAAAACGGAGATCGGATGAGAAAGATATGGTCCGTCAAAGAGGATGCAAATCTGAGAAAAAGAGGTTGTTAAATTGTACGAACAAGAAAGTTCGCGTGAACAGAGAGTAAAAATTTATTCGGCACGAACAGAAAGTTGTTCGCAAGAACAAGGAACAAAACGCTGTTCGCACGAACAGTCGTTGTTCGCACGAACAGAGAGGGCCAGCGCCGATTTTTGGGGCTGTTTTGCTATTTTTTGAAAGTTTGAAGACTCCAGACCTAATCTAACATAGAGGGACGACTTTAGGAGAGTATTGACGCATATTTGGAGCAGGAAACAAAGGGAGGACGACAAGGAAGAAGACGGGGATGAAGAGAACACAAAAGCCACCATTGGAGAGCTAGGTTTTTGATTTCTTCTTCTTCTTTCTCAATATTTGTATGGAGAAACTATTGCACAGTGTTTGGTTGATTCTTCTTAGCTAAATACTTTGCTAGGCATCTCTACAAGAGCCTAGGGTTTATGTAGACGGTTATTTTCCGGATTTCAGACTTTGTTTCATGCATTTGGATTTGATTCTTCAATTGAATGTTAGTTTCTTGAACTTGTTGATCTTAGTCTATTGACACGATTAGGATATGATTTGATATTCAATGAAACTAGGGTTTATTTTGTGAATCAATTTCTTGCTTAAAGTTAATATTCGTTCTAGTTACATGTTCTTGTTCTATGCTTAATCTTTAGTATGAATGGAGTAGCTACCCAGACGTACTAGCTAATAAGATGAGTGCACGACAGTGACTCAACCTAATTGTGTAGAGAATTTTAACACAATCTCGAATCAACGAGACCGAAAAGGAGAAGTGTTAGGATTGGCCTAGTATGGGTAGATTCGGTAGGATTATTCCGCTGTTTCGAGAAACGGTGGGCCGACAGTACCCGTTATTGTACCAGTAGATAACCTGCTAGAACGGACCGGTAGACAACATGAGACCGAGAGGAGATCTTAGTTAACCGAGACGTAAAGTGACATGAGACCGACAGGATATTGTCATAGTTTATTACCCGACTGAACTAGAATAGGATTGACGTGTTACATAGCTGAACTGGAAATGGTCTACAGCCCTAGGTGATCTAGAGATTGCCTAGTTTCTCCATATCTATTTCTTAAATATAAAAAAAAAATATTAGCTTAGTTGTTATTTTAATTCATAAATCAATCAAATCCTTCCTCTTGTACCGTACTCTAAAATAAGTAACTAATTAAATACTCTCAAGTCTGTCCTCGTGGGATCGATAACTCAAGGTTGAAATACCACCCCTATATTACTTGACCGTGCGCTTGCGTTTAAACGCGTTAGTAAATCGCGTCACTCTCCCCATCACCCTCCCTCTCTCTCTCTCTCTCTCTCTCTCTCTCTCTCTCTCTCTCTCTCTCTCTCTCTCTTTGTTAGTGTTTTTCAACACACCCATTCTCTTCACCCTCTCTCCCCGTGACCCTCTCTCTCTTCTCTCCCCATTCTATTTAACTCCCTCCTCTCTTCTCCTTCGGCAACCACCCGACACCATCACCAACAGCACACCTTCCTCTCCATCTCTCTCCCTCCCTCTCTCTCTCTCTCTCTCTCTCTCTCTCTCTCTCTCCTTGCCAACAACAACAGCGACAGTAGTTGCAAGAAAGCAGCGCCGCCACCACCAACACCTCTGGAAAGAATCCCACTCCCGACGCCATCACCACCTCGACCCGTCCCATTTCTTAACAGTTTCTCGAGATTTTTGGACTGGGTATGATTAAAATCTTCCCCTAAGTTTTTTTCTGTAATAAAAATCGAGTTTTAGGACCTTAAATCCATGATTTGATCGGTTAGTATGAATGTTCATGCTTAGGGGGTTAAAGTGTTATTTTCATAAAGTATTTTGTGGGCGGGGGGGGGGGGGTATTGTATCTTTTCAGAAACTTAGGGGAAGGTAGATGTCTTTTAGAAACTTTTGTGGAGGTTGATGCAGTTTTCCATTTCGATTTCATTTATAAAATTAGTTTTTCTTTAATTGGTTTAGATTATTATTGAATAATTAATAACTATTATTTTCATAAATTGGTTGGGGGTGAATATTATAGAAACTGCAGTTTTGAGAATAAAAGGAGCTAGAAATATATATAGGTTGTATATTCGTTGAGGTTGTATTAAGTTAGAAACTCCAATTTGTAGGTGACGGTTTCGTAGGAGAGAACGACTTCTAGTACGTGCTTGGATTTTGGTAAGTTAATATGCCTAGCCTCGCGTGCCTTTCATTCTTTCGGGTATCGCGTGCGTTATTTGTGAACTACTACTATACATGTTTTATTTGAGTTTTCTACTTGTTTTGAAAAATTATTCTTTGGAAGTATTGCATGAAATTGGTATCCAAATCTAAATAACAATCCGAAAGACGAACATCTAATTTCTATTGTTAAATAATTTGAAATATATCTTTTAACTGTGATATCCCAAGACGGACCACGTCATTGGGTTGGAAGTAAGAAATTGAAATCGTTACCACAATTACCCAAGAGTAGCACACCGCTCACTTTTTGGTCAAATCAGGATATCTCTCTCAATAATACATCGATTATTATGTTAATTGCCACACCGGCTTTAGTTTGGAGCTCCGTACTCGATTCTACATCTTGAAAGAAAATTCGTAACTATGTAAAGTGGAAGTTGTTGTGCGTGGGTTTGTGCCATATCCCTGATACTATACATTTATGAAATATTGTGATTGGTTACTATTATGAGATTATGAGGCGTTGACCTACTTTTGATTAGTTATTGTTATGAGGCACTATGATGCGAACCTCCTGTGATTGAGTTATGGTTATGGTAGTGCTTTTGCACATTATGAGAAAGCGGTTGTGGATTGGATATGGTCACGCCCCGTATCAACTAGTTACTAAAATGAACTTCTGGACTCGATTAATATAGATGAGAACGTTATTATTTTGAGATTAAAGCGATATTATGAATTTCTATTAACAGTGATTTCCCTAGATGGACCACATCTTTGGGTTAAAATACGATATTTGAGATCATTACGAAGTCTGACACATCAACTCAACGAGAACGTTATTCCCACATATATTTGATATTTATTACTAGCGAATATGTTATTCCTGTCACATGCCTCATAAGCTGTTCACGTGCTATGGGTGTTAGCTTACTCAGCCGTTTGCTGATCATTTTCTGTAAAACTGCGTCAGCTTTTGCCATTTTAAAACCGCAGGTTGGCTATCGAGGTGGGGGAACGTTCACGACACAGCTGGATAGGAGGCTTGATGCTTAATACACTGATCACATAGTATTTTTATTTCACTGAAAATTGTATTCCGTGATTTTCAAATGCTATCACTGTTTGTATTGGAATTATAATAAATTGTGTTTTGAATTGTTATCGAAGGTTGTACTAGCTGTGAACCGACGATCCTTATCCGTTCCCAATGAGGCTCATCACCTCGGGCAGAGGCATTTCCCTTGTAATTAAGGGGGGGGTATTGCATTTGGTATCAGAGCCGAAAGTTCTAAGTTAGTACGACCCTTCGAACTTCGATTAAAATAAGATTTTCAAAAATTAAAATGGATATAGGACAACAAAAACCGGTAATAAAATTGAACAAGCCGGGGATTGCGGGATAGCTTAGGTCTTTATATGCCAGGTTTGCTGAAGTTGCTATTTACTATTATGTGATTACCTGTGTTGTTGTGATCATTGCTATTTAGTTTTGTTCGTCAAGACATGTAGACATTAGAACCTTTCCGAGACTTATCGACCATAGGTTTGAGGACGAAACTCTCTTTAAGGGGGGAAGGATGTAACACCCCGTATTTTTCTAAGTATTATTAACGTATTTTTCGTAAAGTTTAATCAGTAATTTTTGAAATACATAGCTAGTGGGGAGGTATTTGTATTTTTAGATAATATTGAATAGTTATGTTGGGGGTATTTTTGTCTTTTATAAAACTTTTGGTATGTATACTCGTACTTGTACTATACGTATTTTTATACTCTCTAACTATACGTATTTATACCGTATACATATTACGTATTTTATACTATAATACTTTATTATAATAATAATACTAATAATAATAACAAAAAAGGGTAGTTTGTTTCCCAATGGTTACTGCCAAATTTTGTTCCCCAACACACACTTTTCTCTCTCTCTCTCTCTCTCTCTCTCTCTCTCTCTCTCTCTCTCTCTCTCTCTTTGATTGTGTTTTTCAACACACCCATTCTCTTCTCCCTCTCTCCCGGTCACCCTCTCTCTCTCCTCTCCCCCTTCTATTTAACTCCCTCCTATCTTTTCCTTCGGCAACCACCCGACACCATCACCACACCTCCCTCTCCATCGCTCTCCCTCTATCTCTCTCTCTCATTGCCAACAGCAGCAGCGATAGTAGCTGCAAGAAAGCAGCGCAGCCACCACCAACACCTCCGGCAAGAAACCCACCCCCGACGCCATCACCACCTCGACCCGTCCCATTTCTTCACCGTTTCTCGCAATTTTTGGACTGGGTATGATTAAAATCCTCCCCTAAGTTGTTTTCTGTAATCAAAATCGAGCTTTAGGACCTTAAATCCATGATTTGATCGGTTAGTAGGAATGTTCATGCTTAGGGGGTTAAAGTGTAATTTTCAGAAAGTATTTTGGGAGGTTATTGTGTCTTTTCAGAAACTTAGGGGAAGGCAGATGTATTTTCATAAACTTTTGGGGAGGTAGATGCAGTTTTTAATTTTGATTTCATTTATAAAATTAGTTTTTCTTTAATTGGTTTAGATTATTATTTAATAATTAATAACTATTATTTTCATAAAATGGTTGGGGGTGAATATTATAGAAAAATGCATTTTTGAGAAAAATAAAAGGAGCTAGAAATATATATAGGTTGTATATTCGTTGAGGTTGTATTAAGTTAGAAGCTCCGATTTGTAGGTGACGATTTCGCAGGCGAGAACGACTTCTAGGACGTGCTTGGATTTTGGTAAGTTAATATGCCTAGCCTCGCTTGCCTTTCATTCTTTCGGGTATCGCGTGCGTTATT
Organism: Linanthus parryae; assembly: GCA_023055425.1. Lineage (NCBI taxonomy): Eukaryota > Viridiplantae > Streptophyta > Magnoliopsida > Ericales > Polemoniaceae > Linanthus > Linanthus parryae. The sequence continues at coordinate 84,832,311 of JALGPY010000008.1, read as the reverse complement.
TGTGAACTACTACTATACATGTTTTATTTGAGTTGTCTACTTGTTTTGAAAAACTCTTCTTTGGAACATGAAATTGGTATCCAAATCTAAATAACAATCTGAAAGACGAACATCTAAATTCTATTGTGAAATAATTTGAAATATATCTTTTAACTGTGATATCCAAAGATGGACCACGTCATTGGGTTGGAAGTACGAAATTGAACTCGTTACCACAATTACCCAAGAGTAGCACACCGCTCACTTTTTGGTCAAATCAGGATATGTCTCTCAATCATACATCGATTATTATGTTATTTGCCACACCGGCTTTAGTTTGGATCTCCTTACTCGATTCTACATCTTGAAATACAATTCGTAACTATGTAAAGTGGAAGTTGTTGTGCGTGAGTTTGTGCCATATCCCTGATACGATACATTTCTGATATATTGTGATTAGTTACTATTATGAGATTATGAGGCGTTGACCTCCTTTTGATTAGTTATGGTTATGAGGCGCTATGATGCGAACCTCCTGTGATTGAGTTATGGTTATGGTAGTGCTTTTGTACATTATGAGAAAGCGGTTGTGGATTGGATATGTTCACGCCCCGCATCAACTAGTTACTAAAATGAACTTCTGGACTCGATTCATATCGTTGAGAACGTTATTATCTTGAGATTAAAGTGACATTGTGAATTGCTATTAACAGTGATTTCTCGAGATGGACCACATCTTTGGGTTGGAATACGAAATTTGAGATCGTTACGGAGTCTGACAAATCAACTCAACGAGAACGTTATTCCCACAAATATCTGATATTTATTACTAGCGAATATGTTATTCTCGTCACATGCCTCATAATCTTTTTACGTGCTATGGATGTTAGCTTTCTCAGCCGTTTTCTGATCATTTTCTGTATAACTACGTCGGCTTTTGCCATTTTAAAACCGCAGGTTGGCTATCGAGATGGGGGAACGTTCACGACACAGCTGGATAGGAGGCTTGATGCTTAGAACATCAATCACATAGTATTTTTATTTCACTGAAAAGTGTATTCCTTGATTTTCAAATGCTATCACTGTTTGTATTGGAATTGTAATAAATTGTGTTTTGAATTGTTACCGATGGTTGTACTAGCTGTGAACCGACGATCCTTATTTGTTCCCAATGAGGCTCATCACCTCGGGCGGAGGTATTTCCCTTGTAATAAAGGGGGTGTTGCACAAGTATTGAAGAACACAGGAAAGAAATAAGCAATGAAGCTTGTATGTGTTCTTCAGATTTCAGGATGATTTGATCTCCTTGTTCAGCACTGATGAGAGCTTGATTGATTGAAGAGTTGATTGTATGATCTCCGAGACAGTAAACACTCTTCTTTATGAATGGTAAGACCTCTCACAGTCTCCCCTTCTTCTTTGAAATTCAAACTGAAGCTTATAACAAGCTGCAGTAACTGAATGAGAAATTTGAGGAATTGCTTCCCTAAATATTCTCTCCCAATCATGCTTCTTTCAACAACTATGAATGGATAGCCATTAGGGTTTTTTGTGAGGGGTTTGAACGACGAACAACCCTGCAACAAACTTGATTTCAAGGTAAAAAAAAATCCAGAAAATATATCAACATAGAACTGACTGTTTGGCACAGCAGTTTCTGCAATAAACTAAGCCAATAAATTTGCTAACTAGATAAATACCAAATCAAAAATATATAAATATAATGATAAAATTATGATTAAGACTTGTATCAAGTCATTAACCAATCACATTACCAAATGTAGCCACCTGCAAGAAAGAATCTATTTAGATAAAAAGACTGTCAGCAGCTCAAGGCGAATCTCAAGAACTTGGAGCTCTGTGACATTCTTCACACTATTGAGCTTAAAGCTTTCCAATTTTTTATTCAATCAAGCTGTGGAACCTGTGAGTGTTAGAAACACATAGATATAGTCCATGAATATTTGTAAGACACATTAAATCAAAAAGTGATCCAATGCTAAGCCTGCATACACAAGATTATTAAAGCATACTTAATCAATTAAAAAGAAAATATAAACATTCAAGGCCTTGATCCTTGAACATAAATTACCACTGTATTTCATCTTCATATAAACATCCACAGTTCATACTTCTCATCAAGGCAGAGAAATTGAATTATCATTATTTAATTAGGAGTTAGTTTAGAGTGTATTTTTTATTCTGTTTTATTTTGTATCTCTTTTCTTCACAGGTATCTTTGAGTTTGTTTTCTCATGAACACACAGAGCGGGAGATACGATTTCATCCACCCCAAGCCCCAACTCAGCTTAATGAAGAGTTCTCCATATCCCATGTCACTCAAGTTGTTTGATGAGCTAGAGAGATTGATATATGGGGATTATTATGGGGAAGAGTGTCAGATACTCAAGTGTGGGGTTGTGTATGAATTTAATGTTCTGAGTTATGAGCATCAAGCACATAATAGCTACTACTGGGATGACTTCATGGAGAGACATGCAACCGAGCTGATTCGTACGATGTGGAAGTTGATCCAAAAGGAAAAGTGAAAGATGAAATAGGTTAACTTCCTTAGCTTTCCACCATGATCAAAGATCATGTGTGATCATGCGAAAAGGGTAATTGAGAAAAGATGGTGGAAGAAGAAGAAGTGGAGAGTTAAAGCAGCCTCCACTATCCCTTTTGGTTGAGGTAACTAGGTCGGGTCGTCAACCTTAAATTACAAGCACTGGTTGGGGGACAACCCAACATTAGAGTACGATTTTGCTATTTTGTTTTGTTTTTTGTTTTGAGTTCTCCATATATGTTTTTGAGGGGTGAGAGAGAGTGGACTAATACTTACAATCAGTGTGTTTGGACACAGGTACAGAAGATGCTCCGGGTTTCCCTTCTTGATGCGTGTGATAGAGAATGTCGAGTAGACTCATCAGAATCCGGACGCGTACGAGACTTTGCCGGTAATCGTCGACGGTCCTATGGACTCCTTCTTGTTGTATTCGCGGAAGCTGTGCCCATGTAGGTCCGAGCACACCAGGTACCTCTTAATCTCTCTGTGCCTACGTTTGAGAGATCATTTTGTAGATTCACCGCCCATGCATCTAAGCGAGGAGACCTCTTACATTATCTCTAAGTTCGTTGAGGACAACGAAACTCTTAAGTGTGTGTGTGTGGGGGGGGGGGGTTATGTTTATTTTCTAGCCATGCCTGTCTTGCATAGCCAGTTACATATAGCTTGTGTCATATTGTGAGTCTTTGTGGTTACTGTAGAGTGTTAATATATTGTCGTACTGTGCTAGAATGTTTAATTTCTGCATTGTTTGCACTTTTATATTATTGAGTCACCCTACTCAATTTTTGTGGATAGTCGAGTTGGCCAATGCATATAGAGTTAGGAAAAATTTAAAAAAATTGGAAAAAATGAAAAAGTGAAAAATCAATAAAAATATTTTTTCTTTTTTAGAATAAGGACAATCGATGAAGCTAGAAACCAAAGAGAGTTTTGTGAAAGAGTATTTGAGAACAGGAAGCGTCGTAGTAGGGAAAACATTAATTCTTAGTATCTTGCGCACCTGTTTCACGAAAGGATGTCCCAGGTATTCAGGGAATGTGGAAAGTTAGACGAGGGAATACCTTGAGTTTCTATATTGTGCTAGAAGGATTTAGTCCTAAGGTATTTGAACAGTCTGTTTTCGATTCGAAACTTGTGGCCTCTTGAAATCTGGGGTGGACCTTTGCGTTGAGTGGGTTACATGTGGTACACGACTTTAGCCTAAGTGAATTTAGGGAGTGTACACTACCATCCCTTAAGGCGGTTTCAAGATTTAACCGAAAAGCCCACACCTAGTATCTGTAAATGCACGGTTAAAAGAACTAGAAGAGAATGAAAAAAAAATTAATCAAAATCTTCTCTTGGATTAGATACGGTGAACAACCTAATGTGCCTCCGTTCGTTCGTGGAATTTGGATTCAATCTAATTAGAACAACTAAGGAAAATTAAATTCAAGCCGTATTACACAGAGTTGTGTCTCCCGTCACTGGGACAATTTGCATTCAAATGAAATCGCGGCTAAGGGGGTCTAAAAACCTCAAATGACTTGGCGATGAAAGACTGTTTAGTACTTAGGATGCCTAGACCCTCTGAGCTAAAGGACGTGCCCAAAATTGGGATTGATTAGGGTAGATGTTTTGGGACCCCGTAGTGAACTTGTGCGTAAGATCAATCTATCTCAATTTCTTGCTATTGGTTGTGAAATTAAAAAAAAAAACTTGTGAGGACTTGACGACTTTTGTTAGTGATAGCGAGACTGCCCATCTCTTAACAAAAAGAAAAAAAGATGTGTTCTTTCAATTTGCATTGTATGATAATCAAGTGGCATTGTATGGAGCATGTAGTTGAATAGTCGTGTGTGTGACTCGTTTGTGTCACATGGCTAGTGAAATTGTATGCAAAGCGGTGGATTGAAAGATCATATTTTGAGGGGTATTGTTTTTGATTTTACTCGGGACGCACAAAAAGTTAGTGTGGGGGGTATTTGATAACTTAGTTTACGAGGATATATTTACACTTGACATCTTACTGTTTTGCGTGATTTCAGGGTAATTTAGATTAGAAGTATGCTATGATCTTGAGGATGTTTGTGGAAGTTGAGCTTTGTGTGCTTTATTGATAGTCTGGGAATTTCTATGCACGCTTTGATGTTATTTGTCATATATAATCTCTTCGTATGTTTGCTAATATTAGCTTGGCAGAAACGGATGCTAATCGGTTGATAGGAGGCATGGAACAAACTTCAGAAACAACGGGATCTCAAGTGGAGTACAGATAACCTAATTTGGAGAAGCTAGAATGACCGGTATGCACTGATTTGATGATATATGGAGTTCTACAATGAATTTGGGAGCGATATTGGTGCCAATGAAAAGTGGACTCAAAGAGTTCTCCAATGATAGATCACAAAGCTTAATCGGAGATCGGACGTAGAAGTTATGGCCTGGAGAAGTCAGAGTCCAGATTGAACTTCGCACGAATGAACAGTTCCCATGTTTTATTTTGCACGAAATCATTTCGTACGAAATGTAATCATTTCTGATGAAATGGTCTGAAGCCAAAGCCCGAATTTTGGGTTAAGCTGCAAATATTGAATACTTATGACGTGATTTGACTCAAGAACGACCTAGGGGACCGAAAATCATCGATTGACCGGCAAAGAGGCAAGAGACGAAGACTTGGAGCTGTGGAGATCGCTCGGGATCATCACCAAAATGAATATTTTCCCGTTTGATCTGTTTCTCTTATCTTTTCATCAATTGTATGGAGAAACCCTAGTTGTTTCGTTTCTTTATGCATAGCAAAATACGTTTTCTAGGTTTTATGGAGATTAACTTAGGGTTTATGCACTAGACTTGTTTCCGGATTTATTTATTTATTCATGTTTCGATTCATTCAATTATATTGTTCTTCTTTGTTTATGATACATCTTGATCACTAGGGCTATTGACATGCCTAGGGTGATGAGAACAACGTTGGGAAGATGAATCAATAGATTAGTTGAATCGTAAGCTTAAAGACTATCGTCTTATTAGTTGTATTTCTTGTTCTGAACTTAATATTTAGCATAAACGGAGTAGCTACCTGGTTAGGATAGCGTTCTAGGTTGGTGCTCGACAGATAATTGACCAGGAGACGAATGAGAGAAAAAAATTAGTCCCTAATCATTGAGACTTAGAGGAGAGATGATTATGACTAGTCATATTAAAAGACGATGGTGGACTGACAGGTCCCGTAGTCGACTGATGTGTACAACAACAAGAGACCGAGAGGAGATTTCCAGTTCTATTACCCGACACAACTAGTTAGATGATATCGTGTTTTAGTACATTATCCGGAACTGTCTAAAACCATAGGGGATTCATAGATCGCCTAGTTGTTCACCATTATCGTTTTAATTATAAAAATCCAAAAATATTAGTTTAGTCTTTATTTCATTTTTGTCACTTGTTTGAGGGTGACAGCTGTTTAACTAACAAAATTCTTCCTCCTGTTACTGTACTCCAAATTAATCACTTAGCTAGATAATCTCGTGACTGTCCTTGTAGGTTCGACAACCTGAGTTTTAATACTCATCTTTTATTACTTCGACCGTGCACTTGCGTATACACGTAAGAAAACGTGTCAGAAGAAATGGAGGGGTTCTTTTAGGAACCTGGTTTTTGAAAAATATATTATTTAACAATATTATCCATTAATAAATATCTATAAATTTTTATTATAATTGCACTATTTATTATATCATTCCTGATATCATCGCTTCGACATTAACGAAAAGTCTAAAGCACTAATTAATACACACAAAATGTTAAAACTGCTTTTCCATGACAGTTTATATATGGAGTATACAAAACACTTTTCGTAATAATTTCACCAGCAGCTTTCTCACAGTGATTCCTACACTGTAACTTTCTAAAATGCCACACCATTCCTAAACTGGCCCTTAGTGTCATTAGATTTGCGTGGGGCGAAATTTGGTTGCGTCCGTATTGTTAATAACTACAATTTTACATTTCATTGCTAATAATTCATTGGAAGAAGTTATCTTTAGTACATGAAAACTTTGTTATCAGTGTGAGTTTCTGTGCAAAGCGATGTAATACATGCCTAAATGAGAAAGAATATGATTTCAAGAGATTTTGAGCTTAAATGTACAGTCTGGGCGTTTCTTGCATGTTTTACCGGATGATTTGTTAAAATTTATCACATTTGATATTTGCGGTAGTGTTCGTGTTGTGATTTGCGGGAATAACGCATGCAGTGAACAATTAGAGAGATGAAATGAGCTTCGGAAGTAAAGAAACGCAAGAAGTAGAAAGAGTGCAGGTCCAGGTGCTCTTCGCACGAAGAGAGACCTTCTTCACACGAAGAGGGGAAGTAAGAAGAATCCTAGACATCTCTGGGTGGTCTTCGCACAAAGGAACACCTTGTTCGTACTAAGAATATGCCTTATAAATTTTTTGGAATCTCAAGAAAGTCTTCATGAAGTAGCTCGCATGCGCAAAATAGAAACACTCTTCGCACAAAGGCCTGAATTGTTCGTACGAAGGTCTTCGCACGAAGAGACTGCAGAAAGGCGGCCAATGATGTGGGAACTTATTTCAATTAATCCTAAACTCGTCCCATCTTTTAGGAAACGTATATAAGCAACCCTAGGTCAAATTTTCAGAGAGGAGACAAGGAAGAACACGTATGGAGAGCAGCTTGGGCTCGAATTTCGTTGTGAGAGCGAGGATTCTATTGTTTGATCTCTTTTCTGATACTTTTAGCTGGTTTTGTACATGATCATCGTAAACTTGTTATCGCTGATCATGTATAGCAGTAGCCAAATTTATTATCAGGATTTCTTAATGGTAGCTAGGGTTTAAAGCATTTTGGCGAATTATAGATTCGATTCATGTTGGATTGAACTTAATAGATGACGAATGTTTTTCTATGCTTAATTCATGTGTTTATTCTATCATGCTATTGTGAGACCTTGCAGTAGAATGATCTTAGGTGATATGTTAGTGAAAGCAACAAATTACCCAGATAGTTGAATTAAACATTTAGTCGTAGGTTAGAGAGATCAACAATTGACTGAGAACTTTGAGCATAATTGGAGATCGTAATGTGTGTCACCGAGTTGTTAATTAGAGACATCAATTCACGTTCATAGACATAGTTTTTACTCGAGAAAGCTGTAGAAACTCTTGCTCGTTTTGCATTCAATTCATCATCTGTGTTTCAAAACGTAAATCGCTAGCGGGGGATACGTAGTGATCCAAGAAAAAATCTTATACTTGTCCATTATCTTAATCTCAACTTCATAATTTCGCTTGTCATTTTAATTCTTAATTCAGTAAACAATCTCTACTATTTCCCCACATAAAATTGTAGTCCTAAGCAATTCACAAGTCCCTTAGGTTTGACAATCTGGACTTTTCCGTTTATTACTGCATTAACAGCCATACCCTTGTGGTCGAGACGTGTCAATTGCTCAAAAGAAAACGCGACGTAATGTTTTGTTAGTCTTTCGTGTATTCCTGCAGTTCCATGAAATAAAATATGCACTGACAATTTATGTGTTATTATTAGATAAAATCCCAAAGCAAAGACAGATTCGGTAGTTGAGATTTCGCCATTGATTGGGATTATTTTAACATCTGAAAATTTTGTCCCATTATAAATGTATTTACATGTGAAAAAAACGTTCAACCATATGAATCTTGTATAGAAAATGATGTGGTACGTCAACCTCATGGTCATATCAAATTGATCTCTGCACTTAAGAGTCAATACAATCCATTGGCTGACAAGATGTGTACAAAAATATGAAAATCAAATATTGTGAGGATGTGGAGAAAAGGCTCGACAAATAACCACCATTAACGGCAGCATCATCGGAAAAAAATAAATTCATTCAGGGCGCTATGTTTCACCATTTTCTTCACCGTTTAAGTTCACCTTATATATGTCAAGATATGATTGTTGGTAACTATTTATTTTAAGATAATCACACCACCAATTAAAAAACCCACATAAACGGTGACTTTGATGGGTGAAGAAAAAAGGGGGACGTGTAGCATTTCCCTTTAATATAACATATATTACTTTGTAAATTAGTTAATAATAAGACAAAATATTGTAATGTTAATTTTCATTAGCTAATATATGTATATATTCTTTGGCCCCTACCATGGTCTGCCGACAAATTTTATTTGGCTTTAAAATATATGGTGGTGTTTGGAAATAACATTTTCTTGGGGTTTTCTCTATGAAAAGATTAGGGTTAGGAATACGGAGGCCAAAATGTATTTTCGGTAGAAACTGGTTGCCGAGTGCAGTTGTATTGGGGCTTGGGTGTTTTAAATCCGACAACTGATCCTCAAAATTTTCAACTAGCGTAAAATTATTCTGTTATATAGACTTGACAAACATGCGTTGGTCAGCTGTGGTGGTCTGGTGGGTATGCTTGAGACACAAACTGTTATGGAAATTAAAATAAAAGAATGCCTCTTCATTAACGGGCACAGCCTCTGGTTATGCTAAAAACCATTGGAAATAATTTAGAATCCAAACACCCCAATTTTAATCCACGAAACTACATATCCGAAAAACTTCAAGAAAAAATATAAAACTAGATATCCGAACACGGCCTACGTCTATTTCTGGTGAAAGGCCGTCTATACACTAAACTTATTCAAACAAATGGTGGGGGAGAAAAGAGGCTTTGGCATCTACCACCACTTACTCTCAAGTCTCTCTCTCTCTTTTTTTTTTTTTTTTTTTTTTTTTTTTTTTTTTTTTTCATTTTGCTTTATGTACCCATAAACGGTTCGGTTTGAAGTGAAAATGACGCATCATCCATAGAAGAAAATTTTAAAGTAATTTCTAAAAGATAGTTTAAAGCTTATAAGCGATTATTTTCTTAGGCTCAACGTAGTGGCATGGATTTTGCTATACGAATAAAATAAACGGAAAAAATTGACAATCAAATTTATATTAAATGTTTTCTGGAAAAAAAACTATTAATTTCTGAATAATATGGTTTTTGAGGATAACGGAATAATATGTTTTAGTAGTAAAAGAAAATAAGATCCATGCTAACAACATTCCTTTTACTATTTTTTTCGACAACATTCGAAAAAAAAATAGGCTTTGTGGTTTTTCCAATTCAACTTGCTCATACAATTATAACAAAGCGCTCATATTTGTTATCAGGAAACAACATACATCATATGTGTGGCACACAATATTAGCTGATCTCTCTTAAGGTGTGAAGCCGATCCCGCCCACTCATATGGACTTCTTAATCCTGAGGTCTTTTTGCACAATAATTTCTTCTTCTCAAAATTAAGTACATTCTGAATTGTAGCATCAATTATTCAAATAGTGGCCAGAACAAAGGAGAAAATATAAAAGATTGAGCGACAAAAGCAAAAATGGTGATTGATAGTGAAATCCACGTGCAAAGTATCTATAAATACAGGCCAATCTCCGTGGACACCATCATAAGCATTTTTTGCTAATCACAACTCAATAAAATTAGTTTTCATGAATTGGAATTAGTTTGAAAGCAATGGCATCATCACATATTCTTTCCAAGTCATCACATAACTTTCTCATTACATGTTTACTAGCCTTGCTATGCTTCTTTGATCGAGCATGTTGCTTCAGACATAAGCACTTCAACTTGTCTACGTCAGCCAATCACTGGGGCAAAGCTGGTGCGACGTGGTATGGGAGCCCAAACGGGGCTGGAACAACCGGTAAGTAACCTAGGAGACCCTATCTAGCTAGAGAGTACCCTTTTTAGTGAATATCTATCAGCTTGTTATGTTTGCATGCAGGAGGAGCTTGTGGGTATGGAAATGCCGTATTGCAGGCTCCTTTCTCTTCGATGACTGCTGCTATTAGCCCCTCACTTTTCTTATCCGGCAAGGAATGCGGAGCTTGTTACCAGGTATGTAGGGGTTTCGCTGATTAGCGGTATGCAATAGAGTACCTTGTAAGTATTATCGTTTCAATGGGCGCATCTTGTGGAAAACTAGTACCGCTTTTCGCAGAGAGAGAACTGCAATTATGACTTAAGATAGCTCAATTAGAAGATGATAGTTTCACTGAATTGCAGGTACACAGTAAGAATTAAGCCTAATTGTCACCTCCTAATCAGTCCTTGTTGATTAATCATCGCTTAAAGGTTGTGAACAAACGGATATCATGATTTGGGAATGAAGTAGCAATTTCAACAAATTCAAGGCTATAATATGTTATATTATCTTCATTTTTTTTACATCATATTCGTCATTTTAGGTTAAATGTACTAAGCACCCATCATGTTCTGGGAAGCCAGTGAGAGTAGTGTCGATAGATCTCTGTCCAGGAGGTCCATGTTTGGCAGAGTCTGCACATTTCGATCTCAGTGGAACATCCATTAGTGCCATGGCAAAACCCGGACAAGGAAAAAAACTTCGCGACGCAGGAATACTGCAGATAAAGTTTGCACGGTATCTATTTTTCTTACCCCTACTAAAATAAATTAATACATGCTAAAGGATTATGCTACCAGAAACATTTTTTTTTTGCCTTATATTTTAGTGTACTAGTTTCTGTTTTTCTGAGTTCTTTTAATTTATAAATTGAAGGTAACTTAAATTAAAGACGACACATTTTATATTTTCTTGTCCAAACTAAAATTAATATTTCATGAAAATGACAAATTGAATAACGACCGACTAAGCCTACCAGCTGAAAAGGACTTCTGCAGCTGACTTATGCAGGCTGCTTCCCCGTTTCATAAAAGCCAAAGTCAAGTCTACCTAAATATTCAGCAAGGCTATGGAGACGTTGTTGATCTTAAAACCACTTATAGTCAAATTAAAGAAAGACCTCAACGATCATACTTAAATAAATTTCTCTGTCAAATCACCAAAAGGGACTCACAACTTGAAACCAAACACAAAAAATGATCCTTATATTTTCCATCTCCTTAAAAAGTTTAAGGTGAAAAAAAGTAGGTTAAGTTGGATTTTCCCCTACAGAAAATTGTTCTTTATATCAAATTATACTCACCATACACCATGAAAGGCACGCACACATATAGGCTACATTGATCTTAAAAACCACTTGTAATCATGTTACAAAGGATCTCTACGAAAATATTTTTTTTTAGATTACACTAGAATAATTGCTTCATTCAAATTACAAAAGAAATTCATAGCTTGAAACCAAATAGAAAAAAATGATCATTATATTTTCATTCTCTTTAAATATATTAAGGTGGATTTCCTCTCACCTTATGTAAAATGTACACGACTTACCATTTACCATTGTACCAGAGGTGCACACACTTGTAGATGAATTTTCTAACAGAGTTCTTTTCCTCTAGGGTTGCTTGTGATTATCCGGGGAAGAAAATTGCTTTTCATATTGACATGGGCTCAAACCCCAACTATCTAGCCTTTGTTGTTGAGTTTGAAGACGGGGACGGCGACCTGGCAAGAGTAGAAATCAAAGAAAAATCAAGACAGTGGCGAGTAATGCAACAATCTTGGGGTGCTGTTTGGAAACTTGACGCCGGTGGCAAACTAATACCTCCATTCTCTATTCGTTTGACATCGAGGTACTCCCGTCAAAGATTAGTAGCAAAGAATGTCATACCACGTGGATGGAAGCCTGGCTCAACTTATCGTTCCTTGGTTAACTACAGATAAAATGTTTAAGGTATAGAGACTTATGATACCTGAAGTAATGCACAAATAACTGTTGCAGAGTCAGGTAACTTCTTAGATGCATTAATGATCGTGTGGTATTGGCCTAGATTTCATTCTCAAGTTGCGACATTGAAGTGATTATAAGGATATACATACAGGTTATCTAGTGTGGTGGTAGTTTGAATTATGGGTAGCTAGTTTGTGTAATGTATTGATATCAAGTGTGCGGTGTTGCCACATTCCTTTTGGGCATGCTGAGCAAGGATACAAGCTTTAAAATGAAGCTTCTATCAATTTGAATAATATATGATATTTGGTTGAGATTATAAGCATATATATGTTTTTGGAATTCTTAATGACAAAATTCCGCACAGAGGAAAATAAAAAACGATCTCAACTACGAAGACACAATATAGGATAATGAGAAAATTAAATTTAGCATGCTTCGGCAAGTTGCGTACAGGCAAGGGGCGAGAGAGAATATATGATTAGTATGGCAAACCAAGATTCCGTCGACAAGCCTCTCAACTTTAACCTCACATAACTCACACACACAAACAGGCAACAAGCTCTCAGTTGAGCTCGTATGTCTCTCACGTTGAGCTATATTTCTCACATCTTGAATTGAACTGTGTCTAAAAGAATAGCTAACGACCCCTATTTATAGTATATAAGACAAGGTAGAAAAAACCTAACAAGCCCAAGTTATCACCTCCTCAGAGGAATAATCATACGCATCCGGCACAATGATTGGGCTTGCAAAATTCGAGACAAACCCAACAAACTCCAGCTTAGCTTTCATTATGCGAACGCACAACAAATTCCTCATACATATCCGTGTTGATGGAAACTCCACCGCATCTTCCATGCTCATCATGCATGGCCCATCACCGCACCTCGACCAAGATGCGTAGGGTCTCCTCCCTAGGGCGCCTCTTCGCACCCCAAACACGGGTGCGTCCCATAAGAAGTTATTAGCCTCTCAATATGCGATGAAAGATATTAGTGAGACGAACCACATTCTAGGGATAAAGATCTTGAGGGATCGTTCAAATAGACTTCTTGCATTGTCCCAAGAGGCTTACATGAAGAAGATACTTGAACGTTTCCATATGTTATACAAAAAATTGTATGATCTCTTGTAGCTCGTGGCGAGACTTTGATCCTACATATGTCTCCTAGTACACCACAAGAGATAGACCAAATGACGAGAGTATCATATGAAAGTGTTGCTGGGAGTATTACGAATGCTATGATGTCTACTAGTCCCGAATTTGCTATGCAGTTGGATTAGTTAGTAGAATCCCGATTTAGAAAACTGGTAATATGTCAAGAGGATTCTCAGATATCTCAAACGAATAATGGATCATGTGTTGTGCTATCGAGTTCGGAACTTCAACTTGTCGATTATAGTGATGCTGACTGGAGTGGGGACCTATACACACACCAATTCACCTCTGGATACGTAATCATGCTTGGTGGCATGGCCATCACATGGAATAGCAATACGCATACTTTCAACGCTCATCGACTATGGAGGCGGAGTACGTTAAATGTTCTAATGCGAAATATGAATGTGTTTGATTGAATACTTTTTTAGCCAAATTGGGAGTTGATAAAAATTGTTAGCTTATGTTGTAATAGTATGGAGGCTATAACATGTGGTAAGGACCCTAAGTACCATGGTCAAGCAAAACACATGGAGTTAATGTGTCATTTTATCAGCGATGTGGTAGCTACTAGAAGTTATCTTAGAGTATATCCATATGAGTTAGATGATAGTGGATCTGACTAAGCCCTGAAACAGAAAGTGTCATTCTATGATTTATGAATGTTTCTAACAATTTTCAATTACGGTTAGAAAATATCAAATCATGTAGATTGAAGTATATGTTATATTATAAATGACCATATCACTACTTCATTTATATCTCGTCAAAGCTAATTTTTTTTTGGCAGATAATTCAAGTGTATTGAAATTAAAGAAGCAAGCTCTCAGTTCAAGGGTATTCAGGTATCTTTCCTAGTGTTAAGCCTTATTCATAGGTGTAGTATCGCTCATGTAGAATTTGTCTAGTTGTTAAGTGATTATATTATCCTAAAAAATCAAACATGGAATGACTTAGCGCTGCCGATTAACCGTTGTACACTAACGGTGTACACAAGTGCACAGTTGAGTAATAAAGAGTGAGTATTTTACTACTCAGGTTGTCGACCTCACGGGAAAAAACTTGTAACAAGTATTTTGTTGGAATATGCGCTAGATGCATTCTATTTATCGTGACATTTATATGGACTTACTATTCATTGTGTTATCAACACGGAGATATGTTAACATGAATGAAGTCCCTAGAATATAAATGATGTATTCTTAAATATCCATGGTCGAGTACTATATTTAATTAGAAGACTGTATTGCATCAAGACTAGTATGTGGGTAGATCGATACGGGGATATTAAAGCTAACACATGAGTACGCATTAGGAGTAATGTCGTACTTAATTGACCCGCCATGAGAAGGCTACATGGGATTTATGTGAATGTTACAAGTGCTTCTCATAGTGACAATGGTGTTGTTATTATTCGACTTGAAGTCGCTACATTCTCTACATGTGATTTATTATGTTTTGATGTCATCAAACGTCACGCTATAACAGGGTGATTATAAAAGCGATAACTGGACATGCTATGAAACATGCTGAGAGGTGTGAGTGATGTAGATATGATTTGTCCCTCCTACATAACGGGAGTAAATGTCCACAACCACGCAATGAGTGAGACTTAGCAAATGCATATCCATGCTCGAATAAATCAATATGAGATATGATGTTATTTGTTTGTTTAAGTCTACTCACAGATCGAGAAACTATAGATTGGACATACAAGTGTGACGCTCCATGTCTTGTGTCTAATTTGGTTAGAAGAGACAAAGAGATTGTACATCACGGTAAAATTGGTCACAGAGGTTAATCAGATCACTGAAATTCCTATTGCTTGAGTCCCATTGATGTATTGATAGATGCCGCTCAATGTTTGTAATTATACTACTGCCAACGTATCACACACAAGAATAGATTTAACTGGAATTAGATGCTCATTAGTTGGACTAAAGAGCAATAATGAATATTGGACTAAAGTATAAATTGTGCTCATTAGTTGGACTAAAGAGAAATTATGGACTAGAATTAAAATCCAAAATGTTGGATTTAGGGGAAAGATGTATTTCTCTAGCTATAAATATGATTTATTTGCTACGAAATTCCGTCTCGATTCATTCTTACACCAACACATAAACTAGAGACAAAAAAGAAGAGAAAAAAGGATTTTTCACCCTTCTAGCGTTCGGCCACACATAGGAGCCGCCCCCTTGGAAGTCAACGACCATGGGATGGCTGCCTCCCTCTCCTGCTGCAACAATAAGGTTGGACCCGGTCAGCGTGCACATCTAGATTCGTTGATCCTTTATGACAATATCCTCGTTCTTCCTACGATTTCTAGAACCATTGGAGAGGAAGTACAGTTCAGATCTGTTCGTGTGGATACCGTAGGGACGCCGTTCTTTTGATCTGCGTTTGTGATCGTCACCGGTTAGTTTGACCTAGGTAACCTCTAATCATCAAAATATGCTCATTCACATGGGTAATTGGTGAGCTTTGAAAAATTAATTTTTGTATTTCCTCTGCGTTTCATTGCACAAAACCCAACATTAGTATCAGAGCCACTTGTGAAACCATAATCTGATTATGTGTTTTACTTTTTTACTGTTTTACGCGATTACGGTATAAACTGTAAAAACTGATGAATCTTACATGATATGATAAGATTATTATTTGTATGTGATGAAATCATAAAACTTGTATATGGTACAATACGTTGTATACTATATATATATATTGTATTGAAAACATTTATATGATATACGTAGAGTACTTAAAACGTATAGCTGTTATACGTAGAGTACTGAAAACGTATAATTGTTATACCTAGTGTATTGTAAAACGTATAACTGGTATAGTTTACAGTAAAATCGTATATATGATATACGTAATATACTGTTGTAGTTGTATATATCTTATATACATAGTAGACTGTAAAATCATAATTGTGATATATGTAGTGCACTGAAAAATCGTATATACGATATACGAAGTGTGACTGCTAGGGTTTGGGCTAAGAAGAAATAAACATTTGGTTTTCATAATAAAGAGGTTCAGCCACCATAACGGTGACAAAAAAATGTTTTTCTCTCTCCTAGGGCTCGGCCATGATGATGTCGCCCCCTCCCTTGGTGCGCCGATCCCCTTCTTGACCTGGTTATTGCAGTTGGTAATTACAAATTACACAATCAATTAAACAACGTATGTTTAAAATGAATTTTATTCGTCTTATGAGTTGTTTAACCGCATGGTGCTTGGACGTGGCCTAGATGTTTGATTGGTTTGTTGTGGTTTTACGGCGTGCGTGTCGTGTCTCTCTATTTATTCTAGATGTTTTCTCTTCTCATCTAAATACCCTCGTTTGTGAGGTTTGTACATAGAAATTTCAGCTAGATAGTAGAGATTGATAGTTAGAGGCGATTAATTCCATGGAAGCCACAAATGAGGACGCGCACATGCTAGGAAGGTTGGACTAGAAGAAGGAAGCACTTGGAGAAGAGGGTGGCGTTCTTATAGTTCTATAGATATTCTCATTGGCTTGAGAATATCTTAATGCTTAGGGGCCACATCCATGTCACGTTAATATTAATTTTATGTGTTGTGTTATGTTTATGTATGCGATGCATGTTTGAATTTTAAACAAGAAAATAATAAAAGTTGGATCTTTCAATCGGGATTGCCCAGCCTGTTTGATCAGATCAGTTGATGAGATCAACTAAAACAAGAAAATACCCTCAACGAAAACATTTCTTTTTTGCCCTCTCTTTCTTAGCACTCGTCATGATCAAGATTAATTGAGGTCGGGCTTGCCTAACAGGGCGACTAGATTCATCCTAATGTGGCGCGACGACACAACCAAGCAAGTAATTTGATGATCTCATGATCAAGATAAATTAAGATTTACTCCGGGTACCCGGCTACCCTGGTTCCCTTTTTTTTTCTCTCTCTCAGCAGTTTTAATTTTTTTTGTCATTTATTTTCTGGAAATGGAAGAAGATCAACCCTTCATTCGACCTGACCGGGCCATTGCCCCAAACAACATTATTGATATCCGGTTTCTTAGAGATGACAATTTCTGCGATTATGGTTTGTGAATAAAGAGGCTCACATGTTTTTCATGCAAAGCCGTAAAACTCATTTGATGTACCTATTAAGAGGACTTTTTCGAGAGACCCTGTTGCTATCTCTTCTGAGTTGATTGAGTACATTGGAAAGACGGTTCAGTTTGGTGATATGTTTACCGGGTTTAAAGGGTTTGTGGCAAGTTCGGTTATTACCAAGGAGATTTATAGTGATCTCCAACAGTGCATGAGTAGTGAGACCCAGTCGATTGAGTGGATTTACTATAGAAAGATGTGGGTTAGGATCACACCCAAGACTATTAGAGAAACCCTAGGGTTGGAGTTTGTGCTTGAGGAATGTCAGTTCCAGGCCCTGCGAGCGAAACCATCTACCGACCTTAGTTCCCAGATTTTGTAGACTCTCTGTGCCGAGATACCTAGGGCTGCCTGGTTTAGGCTTGAAAGGGGTCCCACTGCCATAAACTACCGGCGAACATTCTCATCTGAGAACCTAAGTGGTGGATTGAGTTGGTCCTTAACCAGATTGTGGGCATCAAGCACATGACTCTGTTGGACTACGAGGTAGCCCTTTTGGTATTTTTTCTCATGAGGCGGGAGCCCATCAATCTCCCGCAAATTATCTGTGACTATTTTAGGGATGGAATGGATGATGCCAGTAGAAAGGGTCTTGGTTTTCTGGGGTTGCTGACAAAAATGGCCATTGACACTCTTGTGGTCATAACCCAACGGACCTTAGGGGCATGAAAGTTCCCCAGGTTCGACGGTACAGGAAGATTGGATGTGCCTATGAGGAGGCAATGAGGGGTCCGCCAACTTTTGTTAATGTTCATGATTCAGGTGATGGTGATGGTATACCGCCACCCCCACAGGGTGGGGCTGGTTGGGGTGCTCCTCCACCACCTATGGGGGGCGGTTTTCCTTCTTTACCTACACCCCAGGGACTGCCCCGTTCGGCTAGTTTTTCGGAGCCGAGGCCGGTTGAGTGGGATTTTGGGCACTCCAGTAAAGTTCCCCGACGTAGTTCTTTTGGGGGTCTGGAGAGGACAGAGCATGAAGAATGGGTTAGGAAGAAAATTAAGCGCCAAGACAAAAAGATAAATTACCTGGTGAAAACTGTGACAAAGATGGCCATGGGTATGGGGAAGATGTTTAAGACCCAAAAGCATACATACCATGCCAGCACCGCTGCTGCTCGGGCTCATGAGGCAGCCCTTGGAGAGATTAGGTGTTAGATACGGGGTAAAGTTTTTAATTTCCCTGCGAGGTACTCCGGTGAAAACTGTCCTAGTTGGAAAATGGAGGACAGTCACCCATATGATAGCTTTAATGGACATGAGCCTACCCCGAGTCCAGAGCTGATTGAGTCTGTGGGAGACCCTAGCAGGCCCAGTACCTTGTACCAGTCCTGTCAACAGCCAGACCCAGCAGCAAGCAGTGCCCACCCTGGTGCCAGTCATGCTTGTATAGCAGCAGCGGCTCGTCTGGCAGAGCGGAAGAGGCAGAGGAGGTCATTTCCTCCTGAGCCGTCTCTCGAGCCAGAGCAGACTGACCAGTGCACCCACGCGGACACTGATTCAGATTATAGACTAGATAAGTAGTTTTCAAAGGGACGGGCCATCTCTAGTGTGGGGGTTGAGAATCGTGTCCTCTTGCATAGCCATGTCGACACGTTTTTTTTTTCAACTTAATTTTGCATTTTATTTTAATTTTTGAGTCTGCACGTTTTTTTTATTTTTAAGTCAACCCTCTAACAGTTATGACCTTCCATTTTAGGTAGAATATATATAAAAAATAAAATAAAAAAATCGAAAAATAAGTTTTTTTTTGTTTGAAAGGGAAATTAACATAATTAGAAACTGGATAGAATCCAGTGATAGTCACTGACAAGAGAAGAAAGACCACGCCAAGGTGTAGTAGATTGGGCTTCTGTACGGTCTAGTTAGAGCCAGTGCATCTCAGAATCCGCAAGTAGTTGTCTCCTGATCTATGAATCCGAATAGTTTCCACACCGGCGTAATCTAGGTAGTCAACAACATGCCTACAGGCTCCATAATGGTCATCACATCAGAGTGGAGTGGTTGGCTTATGACGGACCCACTGTCATGTTTCTTAACCCGAGGTCCAAGTAGTTAGCCCGTTTGAAGCCGTTTACCCCTTCTTCAGTACCACTGTAGCCTAGGTAAACTTCCTTATGACTTTCATCATTTGTTTAGTTAGATAGTTCTACGCGTTATGACTGAGAGAGTGAGTCAAGGAGGGTTTCAGATGGACGAGTGCTTCATTACAGATCATTTTTGGACAGCTTGAGGGTGAGACAGGGTGAGTTAGTGGTGACAGCATTAATTTGCAGGAGATGATTCACTGCATTACATAGTGACCACAAGAAGAGGAGTCGCGTGCGAGAAATAATCTTCCCGCACAAACAGGGTTCTGGGGTTTGTCGGGATTAATCGGTGGTTGTGCTCATTTCTACATCTAAGGTGATGAGGAGGTTCGGTAGGACTGCACATTTTGATATTTCTAGACTACAGGGATCTACACTTTATGATAACTGTGGGGGTCTTTCTTACATTTCGATAATTTTTACTCCACAAGTTGAATTATTTTTCCTACCACTCGGCTCAGTAGTTTACGTTTGTATTTATGTTGTTGTATTTTATGTTTATTAAAAAAGAGAAACAATTAAAAAAAAAAGAAAAAAAATGCTCTATTTTGTTTACAGTTTATACTTGTTTATTTAGAAACTTAGCTGAGTAGGTAGTCATTATTTGGAATTTAAAACACTTCATATTTGTGGCCGCGAGAAAGGCGAAAACACACCGGGAAATTGGGGAATTGAGTTGCAGGGACTTTGTTGTTCTGGTCAACTTTCAGGGACTCGGTGAGGGGTGTGAGTTGGGAACAGTGAGATTTTCATAACAAGTAGGATTGGGCTTACCCTGATGCATCTATAATCCTACTTGTTAGATTTAGATCCCATGATTGGAAATAGCTCGGAAGGTCGGAAAACTAGGGATTTGCTCAGGTTGCATACAAAAGTAATAATAAGGGGTGCCAGCGCTAATTTTCCATTCTTAAATCTGGCCATGATCACCGATCTCTTGTGGGTTAGTAATTTCTGGAGGAGGTGAGGACATGATGACATCCCGGTTTCAGTTTTTGAGATTGCCCGATCTCGGCCAAAAATATTTTTTTGTCAGATTTTAGTTTTGTATATTCTCTATATGAGTCAGTCGAATAGTTGAGTCTTCTGGTCTGTATTCTGAATCTGGTGAAAGCAGAGGAGTATGAAAATTATAGTATGCAAGGATTGAGTATGCAAAGAGTCTGCTTGGGATGAGCAGAGTTTACTGTGGAGGTATTGTGATAACCCCCAGATAGAGTTATCTAGGAAGGTCTTTTATAGTTCATTCTGACTCTGTTTTTTATTTTTTTTCCTGTTTTTAGCCAGTTTTGACCTTGGTACAGGATAGAGAACGCCGAGCCGAACAATTTGCTATTTGAGAAATTTCATGCATATTTTTATGTATTTGAATATGATCGCGGGTACTTGCTCTGTGTGCAGGAAACAGGTACCGGAAATGCATGAAAGAGGCTCGGGAATGGAGGCAGAGAACCAAGGTAAGGAAGCAGAAAAGTGCAGAAAAACCTTAGTTGCATTCAGACGCATTAACCCTGCGTTCAAACGCAGGAATCCAGGATTAGAAGCTGGAGAAGGAAAAATCTGGCTAAGGCACTGTAGAACTCTGCGTTCAAACGCCCGACCCTGCGTTAAAATGCAAGAGGTTAACAATGTAGAAAATTCAAACAGGCAGAACCGGAGACAAGGGGGACCTGCGTTCAAACGCAAGACACATGCGTTCGCATGCAGGCTGCGTTCAAACGCAGCCCCTTTGTGTTCAAAAGCAGGAAGAGAAGTTTAGCATAAGTCAACGGTCAAATTCAAAGGACAGCGTGTGCGTTCAAACACAGGGAAGGTGCGTACAGACGCAGCCTTCTGCATTTAGACGCAGCCAGCCTGTGTTCAGACGCAGGTCAGGATTTCCATAATCTTCTTGAGGCGGTCTCTGGCCCAGAAAAAGTATTCGATATCAGCAACCAAATCAGAGCAGAGCACAGAAGTTGGACCAAGGAGCAGTCCAAGTTTCCAGCAGAAAACTCCTTTGATCTACTTTCTCTTTATTTTATGAAATTTTGTTTTTCAATAATTGTATGCTAGCGAAACAATTTACCTAGGTTCTCGGTGAACCTAGGGTTTATGATTTCAGCGACTAGTTTATTTTGATTTTCAGACTCAAGACTAGTTAGTCGTAATCCAATAGAGGTTTGTGTGGATGAACGACCAGATCAACCTGGAGTGCTACAGAGTATAGACAAGATATGGTGCGCGAGAGTGGCCAGTGAGAGTTAGGAAGAGAAGATAGAATTTAGACCCCTCCCTTGACGTACCGAGAGGTGAAAAGAATAAGGGACTAGCCCTGGAGGCATAAGACCAACTATTACACCTTTAGGTGACGTACCGAGAGTTGAACCTTGTAACCCTAGCGCACATAGAACAAACCTTCATATTCAGGAGTACCGAGAGGACCCAAAAATTTGCGGGGGAGTGAAAGGTGCATGAGGCCGAGATGAGATTGCAACACTGGTATGCTGGCATAAACAAAATCGTTGTGTGTTTCTTAGATCAAGGTAAAGTAGAAAAGCTTAATAGTAACCCTAGGGGATCATGGAGCCTAGATCTTTAACCCATTAGTGTCAGACTTAGAAAATACTCTCAGAAAATTCACAACAAAAAATATTCGTTTTTCTGATTACTTCTATTTACTGTTGATTAGGTCGTTAGCTCAAATCTCAAAATATTCCTCTTTTTTACAACTTTCTTAGTAACTCTGATTGTCTACAACTCACTCCACTTGGAACACCAAACTACAATTGTGTGTCTGTGAGGAGAAATTGCACCTTGGTAGACATGTTTCGGTCCATGATGCGTCAACCAGAACTCCCACTTTCCTTTTTGGGACCATGCTCTACTTACAACAACTCTCACCGTTAAGCGTGTTCCATCAAAAATCGGCTATGAAAAACACCATATGAGATATGGACTAGGAATTGTCCTAGTATTTCATTCATGAAGATTTAGGCATGTGAAGTTTGTGTAACACGTTTAAAGTTAGATAAACTTGTGCCCAAGTCGGATAAATTTATCTTTGTGGGATATCGTAAGGAAGCAAAAGGATATTATTTCTACAATCCAATCGAGAAAAAAGTGTTTGTTGCTCGAACCGGTGTGTTTCTAGAAAGGAACCACTGAGAAGACCGTAGAATTAGAAGGAATTCAAGAAGCACAAAAGAACATTGATCCGTTGCAGGAACATGAGCAGGATCCACAAAGAGTTGTGGAGCAACAACCTGCTCAAGTTGTTGGTGTATGCCCTAGAGGTAATCTATTTTTAGTGTGAACGTTGTTTTGGCATACCTATTCATTTTATTAGATATGTAGATAGTAATATAATGAATTCCTTAGACTGCAATTGTTGTTATATTAAATTATCCCAAGTCAAGTATAATGGTTATTAGGGCGATCACTATGCATAGGGACTAGTATGTAATTAGATTGATAAGGAGATATAGAGTCTACACATTGCTATGTGTTAGGAGTAATAGCATACTGGATTGACCCACCACAAGAAGGATACATAGAAGATATGTGAATGTCATAAGTGATTCTCGTAGGGACAATGGTGTTGTGGTCCTTTGAATTGATGTCACTAGATACTCTAGTTGTGAATTATCAGGTTTTGATATCGTCAAATGTACACCGTAACTGGGTAACTATAAAGATGATAATCGGACATGATATGAAGCAAGTTGAGAGATGGTAGTGCTGGAGAGAGGATTTTTCCCTCCCACATAACGAGAGTTTGTATCTACGGCCACTCGATGAGTAGTACTTAAAAAATTTCTGGCTAGGCTCAAGTAAATCAATATAAGATATTGATGTTATATTTTCCGATAAGTCTATCCCCAAGATCGAGAAACTATGGATTGGATATACGAGTGTGACATTTGTGTCTCGTGTCTAATTCTGATATTGTAACAAAGGGACAATATAGCACGGTAACATTGGTCACAGAGGTTTTTCTGATCACTAACAATTCATATTGCTTGGGTAGCGTTAATGTGTTGCTAGACACCGCTCACTGTTCGTAATTGTTAATGCCAACGTAATAGGAAGCTGGAGGGTAACACACCAAAAGATTATACTGGATGTAGATGTTAATTTATTTGGACTAATTAAAACTTAAAAGAATCAGGGATCAAAGTGCAACAACGTGCATATTTAGTTGGACTAAGTAGCAAATTTGACTAATCCAAGTATGGATCGGATTAGTAGTGGGGCAGTATGTAATTAATAAAAAAATTATAATTATAATATACTAGCCATGCCCTTATTATTCATTAGATGAAATAATTAGAGGAAGGAAGAAAAGAGAAGGCTGGCCTCCTCATACCCGACGACACAGAGAGGGTCGAACCCTCTCTCCTCTATTGTTGCGCACTTTGCTTGATTGGATCAAGATTCGTGATTGCTCTTATCCTACATTGCTAGCACAAATAGTAGAGGAAGTTCTTGTTTTTTATCCTACGGTGTGGATACCAGCACAGGCGTGGGCACTACTTCTGGGCAGTGATTAGTCAGATTAAAAATGTAACATTTCTCCTTCATCGTGTTATGATACTTCGCCTGTGATCCGTGGAGAGTTTTGGACAGGATATTTTTATATTTCCGCTAGGTAACCTCCACCAAAACCCTAAAGTGTTATCAGAGCCATGGGTTGATAGCGCATATAATGATTTATGCGCTTATCAGTTTTATCAGTTTTGACCGTATCTATCAGTTCGGCCGTAAAAAGTAATAAAACTAGTATGTTCATTATGATACGCCATGAATATGATTCTTGTGGAGATCATTAAATTTGTATATGATGCAAAATAATGAGTTTTCGGGTATATAACCAATATACGTATAGGGTTGGGCACAATTGGGAAGTGATTTTTTTTGTCCCACAAAGGGTTCGCCAAGCACAAGGGAGTAGATTTTTTTTGATCCACCCCAAATGGTTGGCCAAGGTACCCATCCGTCCCCTTTGGAGCGCCGGCCTATGGATGACCGGTTTGACTGCTCGGCCCGAGCGGTTTAACCGGTGCGGCCAAGGTCTGACCGGTTAGCCGGTTTGTCCAGTTTGACTATTTTAACAGGTTTGACCATATGATCTAGTTATCCCAATTCAATTAAAATTGACCCAGCGCGATAAAATTAAATTTAACTGTTATATGTGTTTTATCGCATGGTAGGTGGATGTGGCCTTAGTTGTGTGGTTGTTTATTTTATGTTGTTTGGTTTTGGTTTTGATGTAATTAATTAGATTAATTTTTCGGCCTGCAATTCGTCTTCTTCCTCGCATTTGAGGTTCCTCTATTTAGTTTATAGATGTTAGCTAGAATTAGATAGATAGGTATAACTCGCAGCATGGAGAGAAGATTAAAGACCAAAAAGACCACAAGACAATGAAGACACACAAGGCAGGACAGATGGACTATAAAGACGGAAGCACGTGGAGATGAGCTTGTTGTTTTAGGACTTATATATATTCTTATTGTCTTGATAATATCTTAGTTGTAGGGTTCACACCCATATCACGTTTACTTATGGCTTTATCTTGTTTTATTTTGATCTATGGATGATGCATGCAAAACGATAACAAAATAATTATAAAACAGTTTAGATATTTAATTTGGGATTTCCCAATCCAAATAAGTAGATCAGTTTATATGATCATAAAATAAAATGACAAGAAAAACCCTCAACGATAATATTGCGTTTTTCGTTCTCTTGCTAAGCACTCGTCATGATCAAGATGTATTGAGCTCAGGCTTGCCAAAGTAGGGCGACTTGATTCATCATGATGTGACGCGACGGCACAAGCAAGTAATGTGCGACTGCTTAAGTAAGAGGTTAAACGCAACTAAATTATTTCAATAGGATTGAAAGCTTAGAGGCAAGGCAATTGGGAGTTGTCTATGAGCTAGATATAGAATAAGGAGTTATTCGCCCAATTGAACCAAGGGTTGCATTGGATGCAATTGGAATCTTTTCCTACCTAAGTAACCAAATTTTGGGTGACCTGCCAAATCAGGCTCAAGAGGAGATAAAATATGGATGTTGGCCCACTAGAAAATATATGAAATTTTTGGCATTAATAGTGAGGGTGTTTAGCACCTTCATGTTTGGCAACCTAGAATGATTTTCATGACTAGTAAATGCATTGTAGTAAGGATATGAAGGAACGTTAGGCTTCTCACCAAGTCCAAAATGTTCATGAGACACATTTTCAAGCAAGTAGATGAGAGGTACTTGATGACTTTCACAAGCCCTCTTGAATCTCACAAGCTTAACTAACCACAAGCACCTAGAGAGAATGTTAAGAAGAGAATTAAAAAAAAATACTACCAACTAACTAAGTAAACCAAATCAAATCTAATGCCTAGCCTCCCCGGCAACGGCGCCAAAAACTTATTCGACAAAAAATCCCAAGTATAGGATATCAACTCAAGTAATAATATCCGGTAAGTCCGGAGTCGAATCCACAAGGAGAGGAGGGTTGGACAATGACTTGATAAACTAGAATTGAGAGTAGAAAATGACTATCTAAGCGATAAAATAAATTTCTCAATGGCTTTAGAGCTTTCTAATCTATCAAATCCACCACAAGTGATGGAGCATGTTGTGTTTGAAACTAAGAAATAAAATAAACGACTACTACTACTACTACTACTACTACTACTACTACTACTACTACTACTACTACTACTACTACTACTACTACTACTACTACTACTACTACTACTACTACTATTACTACTAACACTACGATTCAAGAGAGTGGAGTTGGGTCAATTGATTTCGCTCGAAAACTTGCAAGTGAATTTCAACACCCAAAATCTGTATGAAGCTACGAAACATGGAATATAAAGAAAATGGAATCGTCTAGCTCATGAATTCAAGAGCGAAACCAAAATAATTTATGTAAAGCATCAAGGATATGTACTCCTCCAAGTGAGTCCACATACAAGATCAAGCCAGAATTCGGATTTTTATTTCGACACACGAATTCAATGAATTCGACATCCAAACTTGTGAAAACTTGAAGAACAATTGAAAACCTCACAACAAGTCATCTAACTTCATCAATCAACCCAAAAAATGAACTAGCTAAACATGATAGATTCTAGAGAGTATGAGAGAAATGATGTTTTCATTATCAGTACTTGAATAAGACACTTGTAATCACCAATTCAACCTCTCATACACTTGAAACTACAAATTACTAAGCAAAATCACTCCTAAACACAAAACTAAGCTACCAAAATGAAACAAAGATGGAGAACTAAGCTGCTGAACTATGGAGATGAACGAACTAATCTGCTACTGCTACTACTGCTGCTATAGCAAAAACACATCAGCAGAAACAGTGCTTTATCTTCCCAGAACAGAGCAGTAACAAATTCACCAAGAACAGCACCGAAACAGTGTAAAATAGCCCAAATTTTGGAAAAAAAACGATGCTCCTCTCTCCATCTCTTCATCTTTCTATGTTCTAGCTCAAGAACGACCCATGGTTTTGGCAAAATCAGAGAGAGGTAGAGGGAGGAGATAATGAAGAACCCGTAGCGGAAAAACTGGACCGAAGGAGTCTGTAGAGACCCTCTCTTCTTCTTCGACTTCGGATTTATAGAGGGTGGGGAAACGATTGTGTAGCCTCCAAGCTCATATCTCAACCCTTGAATTGAACTCAGAAGCTCTCCATCGTTGATTGAACCCTTGAATTTGGGGCTTTTCCGTCCATTCAATCTTACGTCAAATTGAAGGCATGTGTAGATATAGCGAGGTATGGGGTGCAATTTGGGACCATTTTGACGTGATTTGGTTGAGGTTTGGGCTTGGTTCGGGTTGTGAGGAGCTTGGCATCAAGCTTCAAAGGCTGACTATGTGTTCTTCCGCGTTGATGTGTCGGGGAGAGATTCAACAACAAGTGATGGTGAGTTGTTTTGGTTTATTTTTAAAATAGCCCCCTAGGTTTTTTGAGTGCTTTAAATGCCCCCCGTGCAGTTAGAAACTCTTTAGTACAGACCTTTATAACTTCATAAAAGCTCCACTTAAGTTCCCAATCCGTTAAGTTCTTTTCTTCTTGGCCTTGACCTTCACTTTTCTTCTCACTTGGACCCTCAAATCTTCAATACTCTTCTAATCAAGCGCAAGTACCTTCTTCATGTCTCTTAGCCCTCGGAATCTCTTTATTTCATCATTCTAAGCTCTCCCTAGCCAGTGTCTTGCATTTCGAAGCACGATTTTGCCTACAAAATGAGAGAAAAACAACCAAAACTACAAAGACAAGCATAAGTATAGAAATACGGATATAACGAATAAATTACACTTAAAATCAAGTTAAGAAGATTTCAATAATCCACTGGAATGTACAATTTACAATCCTTTACAGAGCTATTTTTAACTATCTAGTCATTGTTAAGTATAGTATAATTGTTTTGAATACGAAATATGTATATTTCTCGTTCTTTGTAGAATTCCAATGGAAAACAATCAACAAAGATCGCCACTATCTTTGCGTTCGGTCCTTGAGAAGGACAAACTTTCTGGAATGAATTTCGTAGACTGGTACAGAAACTCGAGAATTGTTCTCATGAAAGAAAACATGTTGTACATTCTAGAGCAGCCCATTCCTGAAGCACCACCTGCTGATGCTACTGCTGCAGTAAGGAAGGCACATAAGAATATTATCGATGATTCAACTGTTGTGACTTGCTTAATGATTTGCTCCATGAACCCTGAGCTTCAGAAGCAACATGAGAGCATTGAGGCGTATGATATGATCATACATTTGAGAAAGCTCTTCCAAGAGCAAGAAGGCATGAGCATTATGAAGTATCAAAAGCATTGTTCAAGTGTAGTCTGCCAGAGGGAAACCCAGTGGGACCTCATGTACTCCGTATGATCATGTACATTGAGAATCTCGACAGGTTGGGGTTTTCATTGAGCCAATATTTGGCTACAGATCTCATCTTGCAATCTTTGCCACACAGTTATAGTCAGTCATCATAAATTACAATATGAACGAGATCAACAAAACTCTTCCAGACGTGCTCGATATGTTAGGACCGCTGAACAGAGTACTATGAAAGGTAAAGTCAAGTCCATAATGATGGTCAGTAAGGGGAAGAGCAAGAAGGTTTCTCAGAACCCTAAAGGAAAGACCAGGGTAGTTTCAAAGCCCAAGGATATTTTTTTGAAGCCTACTGGTTGAATAGCTAAGGGCGCATGTCATTATTGTAGTCAGACTCGTCGATTGTTGCACACTTTGCTTGATTAGATCAAGCTTCCTAATTGATCTTCTTCTACACTACTAGCACAAACAGTAGAGGATGTTCTAGTTTGTTGATCCTACGGTGTGGATACGAGCAGAGGCGTGGACACTAATTCTGCGCAGTGATCAGTCAGATTAACAAGGTATCCTTTCTCCTTCATCATGTTATGATGCTTCACCTGCAATCCATGGAGAGTTTTGGGTAGGATTTTTTTATTTATTTCCGCGGTGTAACCTTTACCAAAACCCTACACAAGTAACACAAGAAACTCATAGATAAGGTAGGATGCATCTAGGACCGGAGAAAATTGGATTTCTCATAAAAGAACCCGATGATGTATTGCTCATGAATCAAGATGAGCCTACAACCTATGAGGAGGCTACAAATGGGCCAGACTAGAAATTTCTTTGAGCCATTAGATCTGAAATGGAATCCATGTATACCAACAAAGTATGGAATTTGGTGGAACTGACGTGGATTGTAATGTGATTACCTTTAAGGAAAGAATGGTGGCTAAATATTTCAGAAAATCCATAGTATAGATGAAGAAACTTGTTCCTCAGCTGCGAAGCTTAATTCCATTCGCATCTTGCTCGAATTGCTTCTTATCATGATTTGGCTGATGAATGTCAAAACAACATTTCCCTATGGAAACCTCCTTGAGGATGTGTACTTGACACAACCAGAGGTTTTTGTCAACCTAGAGCATGCCTAAAAGGTGTATAAGTTACAGCGATCAATCTACAGATTGAAGCAAGATTTTGGAGCTGGAATCTTCGATTTGATGATGCAATCAAAGAGTTTCGTTTCATTAAAAATGAAGCTTGTGTTTACACGAAGTTTAGTGGGAGCACAGTTACATTTCTGGTCTTCTATGTGGATGACATAGTACTCATTGAGAATGATGTTCCTACTCTGCAATCTGTTGAAGATTGGCAAGGGATTTGCTTCTCAAGGAAAGACTTAGGCGAAGCAACCTATAAAGATCTATAGGGATATATTAAGAAAATGTGTCTGGCCTAAGTCAAAATACATATATTGACAAGGGTGTGGAAAGGGTTCAACATGCATGAATCCATAAAGGAATTCCTACATGTGTCACATGGAGTTAGTCTTTCGAAGGCTAATTGTCATTCAGAAGGACTTAATGAATGACATTCAGAAGATGCGCCATGTTATGTTCTAGGCCTGACATGTCATATGCTTTTGAGCATGACATGTAGATACCAGTCAAATCCAGTTGGCAGTCACTGGATAACTATCTAGAATATCCTTCAATACTTGAGAAGAACTAAAAGATGAATTCTTGATTTATAAAGGGGAGGAAGACCTCACTCTAAAGGGTTACACTAATTCGAGCTTCCAAACTGATAAAGATGATTCTAGATCGCAATCAGGTTTTGTCTTTTTCCTTAATGGAGAAACTGTGAGCTGGAAAGGTTAATCAAGATTTTGTTGTCTATTCTATCACAGAGGCTGAGCGTGTTGCTGCATCAGATGCACATACTCAGGAGATTCTATCTCATCGAGATATCGTCGATAAAAGATGAAAGTGTTTAATGTAGGTAAAATACAGGATCAAGATACTCTAGAAGGGGGGGGGGGTTGAATAGAGTATGTAATCTTTTTCTAAAAATAGGATTTTGAAACTTAACAAAGAGATTAAATTGATTTCCAAACCTTTGGACAAATACATAAGTAGTTTGAGATAGTTTGGAATTGTCTGAAGCTTCAAAGCTTTGAAGCATGAAAACCTTCCACTTCCTTGAGTGCTAGGTTCTTGATGTTTTCACTCATATCACCTTGCACTTGCTTCATAGTGATATCATGAGTGAGAAGCTTGCCTTGCAGATCATCTAGCTCCAGAAGGCTCCAATACCGATCTTCCTCAATTGCATTGGTCTTTGGTTCCCACTTGGCTATTGGAAGGCTTCTTCGAATCTTTCTGACATTTTCTTCATATGAGAGTGCTTTTGCCAAGGACTCTAGGTTATTCACAATGTATGTGAACCTTTTGAACATGTCCTTGATGGATTCACCAGAATTCATCTTGAATAACTCATACTGCCTTAGAAGAATGTTGATTCTGGCTTGCTTGACCTGGCTGGTTCCTTCATATGTCACAACAAGTTTGTTCAAAATCTCCTTGGCACTTTTGCTGTTGGATATTCTGTTGAAATCATCTACACTAAAGAGACTAATATAATATGTTCATAGCCTTATAATTCTTTGATACCTTCTCCAATTTAGTAATTAATAGATCATCTTCAGTCTTGATAGTTCTCATCCCATCTGCAGTAGAATATAATATATGGGGACAATTTTGAGTGATTGACCATAGCTCCATGTCCTGATATATGATGAAAATTTTCATCAGTGCTTTCCAATGGACAAAGTTGTCACCAGAGAACAGTGGAGGTCTGTTGTATACCCTTCCCTATGCGAATCCTCCATCACCTATGTGTACGAGGGAATCCTGCAGAGAGAATTCAATATACACCAAGAGTAGGGGATAGAATAGACACAGGAAGTGTAAGGTTGTGTGCAGGGAGAGAGTAAGGCAATAGCACTGTATGAGAGAGAGACAGGATTTTTGGAAGAGCTTCCGCGTAGTTCAGGCGAGTTCCCCTTTGTATGGAAGGGTTAATGATCCTATATATAACGGAGAATGTGACCGTTGCAGTGCGTTTAATGCGCCCATTAATGGCGGCTTAATTATCTTAACCACAACGGCACGTTCGTCCGCGTATATAGGGACCGTTACAGCACGTTACCCGCGTATACCGGAACCGTTACGAGGTTGACCGGGTTTGACCGGGTTTTTGGAGCTCGTGCCATAAATCTCTCAAAAGCAGTTACTAGGGGTCGCGCGCGGGCTTGGTTGTTGCTCGCACGCGACAGGACTTACTCTAGCCTCCAAACCACTAAGTCCCTACAAGTCCCGTGAGGTTGTATGCGAGGGCCCTGTCTCGCAGCCCCCACGTGGATCAGCGCGGCTGGAGATCCAGTGTGTGTGGAGCACAACTAGGTGTGCTAGATGATCGCCACGTGGCTAAGATCTTCTTGTCCAGAAAGCACTATCTACATTAGCCCCCTTTCAGCGCGTGAAGACGCATAGCCGGATAGGCTTCCATGCGCAGTAACCAACGTACGTGTCGCCGCCACGCACCAATTCAAATACACGAAAATTCAGCCCCCGTGCGTGTCATTATGACCTAAAATCCCTAGAGTTGTGCCGTCTGGTCTTTTAGGGTTTTAGGCATGACGTCAGCTTGTCCCGTGATTGCGTGATTCGACGGACACGGTTGCGATTCGACTACTGAAAGGACGCAACCCTTCATTGTTTTTGGATAAATACTCGGTGCTCTCCATTGTTGCAAAGCATCACTTCTTTCTCTTAAAGTGAATGATACCCGGAAGCCTTCAAGAGTAGATTCAAATAATCAATCATCAATTCTTTCTTGTCAATCTTCTTCTTCAACTGTGCGCATCCAAGCAAGCTTTACCAAAACAAGGTTGGCCTTGTTCAATTCCATTTAATGTATCGATATATGCTTTGAACTGTATTGGATCTGCAAACCCATGACTATCTGAAACATGCCGTCCATTGGAAACTGTGAAGGAGACCTTGTTCTTTAAACTCAGAATTGATCTAATCCCCAGATTGTAAAGATTTTGAATGTGGGGCTTCTGAAATTCCCAGTAATGTAAACGATTTTGAACTTTCAAACCCCCAAAATCGACAATGAACTGTTCATCTTTTTTTGAAAAAGCATCGT
Organism: Linanthus parryae; assembly: GCA_023055425.1. Taxonomy (NCBI): domain Eukaryota; kingdom Viridiplantae; phylum Streptophyta; class Magnoliopsida; order Ericales; family Polemoniaceae; genus Linanthus; species Linanthus parryae. The sequence continues at coordinate 84,799,628 of JALGPY010000008.1, read as the reverse complement.
TGCTTCAAACTGAACTGAGATTCAAACAGATTCTTGAAATTCAAACTAAAGTATGTGTATTTATCCCCCCTTTTTTCTTGCTCTTAGGAATGGCAAAGACAAAAGGAACCAAACCCATTAAAGAGGTTGAAGAAATACCTGATCTTCCCCAGACCTTATGGCACAAAGCCCCCTATTTGGGCGGAAAAGAATTTTACCATGCTAGGGTTAAGGTGAAGAACCTGCCGACCCCTGTTTCTGCTGAAGAGCTGCAAACATTGACCCCTCCAGTTAACGCAACCATGCTCGAACTGATCAATTCCAAGGATGTGGTTCGATTGGGGGTTGAAAATGGGTTTTTCCCGCATACTGCGATTTCCACTCAAGCGTTTGTTCAAAAATTAGACTTCATGGATGAGTGGATTGACCATGTATTGACCCACCATGCCATAGCATTGAACAATGCTGGCATTTACTTCGCAGTCCGTGCTATGAAGGGTGCTTCCGTGAAGCTGGACCAGTCCATGCTTCTAAACCTTCTCTCGCGCTACTCGCCTGCGACTCACACTTTTCACTTTGCTGAGTTCGAGGCTGCTCCCACTCTTGAAGATGTACACATGCTGTATGATCTTTCTCCTGTTGGTGAGGTGGATCCTCTGAGTCCCTTGAGGACTGATCCGGAACTTGTTCTCTACAAGCAAATGGAGGAGTGCTTGTCAGAGGTTAAGAAAATTTCCACTCGGTGGACGTCTGCGAAGCCTCTTCCTGACTGGAAACTAGCTGATACATCTGCAAAGAACACTTGGGGCAAGTGGGTGCAGTACTTCTTCCGCGATTATGCAAGTAGTAGTATCACCAAGCAACTCCTGAGCCAGAACCCGAAGGCTAAAAATTATGTGAATGGAAAAGGCTATCATCTGACTTTGTGTGCCTTTCTTTGCGCTTGGTTATCGAGGTATTTAATTGATGGCATCCCCATGACGGGGTTTTCTACCATGTCCTTCCTCTTGCTGTGAAACTGACCCTTGGTCAAAGAGTCGCACTTGGGCCTCTAGTCTTGGGCACCCTGTACCATAGATTGGACCAACTGGTTGTAGCAACCAAGGACTCCCGCGGCCGCCTCGATGTGCTGACCTATGTCAATATTTCATTCCTGACTATGTGGGTCTTCGAGCGGTGGCCCACTTATGCTCCTGTTCCTTCTAAGCCCAGTAAGTGGTGTGTCCCTGTTGCGGAGGAGGAGCTTTCTAGTGGGAGAGCTGCCAGATGGTTTGGAACTCATTTTCCTAAGTGTACCTGGAGCCTGATATGCGACGATCGCAGCGAGTTTACAGCTAGGCCTTATGCCACGCGCGTTGAGAATGTGCCATGGTTCCCAAAATTGTATCCTTCCAAGGCTGTTGCTTTCTCGGAAGATTCTCTTTTCGAGGGCGAGAAGCGTTTCAACGAGCGCTGTCGCGAATTCTTCTGCTGGTTTCTAAGAGGTTCTCTTCCCGCTCTTGCGGTGTATGTTCGCGAGCTTACTCCTAGGTACGAGAGGATCACGGTAGATGTCGATCCTACTCGCGTTTCCCCCCAGTTTGGCTTTGATGCAGTAGCACCCTCAATCTGGCCGCAGTCTATCATAAGAGGCTGCTACAAACGACTACTGTCTGGCAAGTGCAAAACGATCTTAAGGAGCAACCTTCCCTTCGAGCAACCCCCAGGTAACCGCGCAGGTGGCTACTCCAGGAATTAGGTTGCCTATTGGAACACCCAGCAGGCAAGATTTGAGACACAGTCGACCCCTCGACCAAGCAGAGCTCCTGTGATCAAGAGAAATTCCTTCCCTTTCCGTCCTAACTGCAGCTTGGATGACTCCCAATATGGTTGCTACTCGTTGCTGGATCATGAGAATCACTTGTGCCCTTCCACTATCCTTGGAGAAAAGATGGCCGAAGTTAAGAAAGGTGATTCGCATGTCATCAAATACAGCGAAGATGTCGCCAAGGTAAACAATCTCCTTTGCACGCGTTGAGTTTCTATACTCTGATGTGTCGAATCTTATGCTCCATTTTCTGTTGTAGTGCGATGTGAGGAGGTTCGCATCTGGTGAGCGTTCTAAGTCGCTGATCACCGCCATTGTTGTTGCGAGAAGGCCGGGTGAACCAATTCGGCTAGCAATGAGAATGGCTCCCGCAATTGAGGCCCGAATTCGCGAGGTCATGGATGTATTTGCTGACTCGCTGATAGACGACACTCCAACCTTGTCTCCTCCCAGGAACGATCCGTCTCCTCCAGCAACTGCTGCTCCAAGGGCAAAGAGACCAAGGCAGAAGGGAATCACAATCTCTTCCCCTAAGAGTGCTCCAACTTCCCCTCCTGCGAGGTCCCTTACTTCCAGGGACAAAGGCAAAGGTCGCATGCCAAGTAAGGCGCGGAAAGACTTCGCAGTGGAGACCTTTTTTCCATTTGGTCAAGAGGAAGAGGAGGATGAGAGAAGGGCGGTGAGAGAAAGAGATGATGATGAAGAAGAAGAAGAAAGAGTCAAAGATGTCAGAGAAGGAGAGAGATGAAATACAAGAGGAAGAGTCAGGAGGTATCTCAAACGTACTTCTCTTCTCATTATCTTAACTCTCGCAATCTTTACTGAACAGTTTGTTCCTTTCCAGATGATGATGAAGAGACCATCAGCGGCCTTTCGGAAAAGAGGCAGAAGAGGGGTTCTCACTCTAGTGTTTCCAACGAAACCATAGACGAGGAAATCCTTGCTGAGTCTAGGAGAACAGCTGCGGAGGCTGCTGAAAGAAGAAGGAAGCGAGAAGAAGAGGAGATTGAACGCATAAAGCAATGGAGCCTGGAAGAGCAACATGTCGACGACTTGGTGCGTCAAACCGATGAGGAATATGCGGTTCCATAACATGCGGCTGCTCAAGTTGATGAGGAAGATGCGGCTCAAGAAGAAGATGTGGCTGCTCAAGTTCATGAGGAAGATGCGGCTCAAGAAGAAGATGCGGCTGCTCTGGAGCAGGCTCAGGCAGACTTTGAGGAGATCGCAGCGGCAATGAAGGTGAGATTTTTAATCTTGCGGTAACTTACCGAGACGTGATTTTCGGTGCATTAAATCATGGCTTATCGAAATCCGACATTCGCCGCTGGCTAGTAAGCAAGTGCGGTGAACCTTCGGGTAATTATTTGAACAGCGCTTGTGAACTAGGCTTAGTAACCCAATCATCATCATGACTGGTTTCTTCGCACCCCTGGTCACGCTCACCTTAAGGATATGCTTAATGAAGACACATTAATAGGGCATGGTATCGCGTCCTTAGCATATGACGAAGATGCTACAATCCCACCTATGCGTGGAGGTGCTCGCTCTTGGTTTATCAAAATAATAATAAAATATTGCTTAATACAGGTTACCTCACATTGTCCTGTCTTGTATCGCAGGTAATGTTGGTGAAGCCATGATGGAACAGATGAATCAACCCTCTCCATCTTATGTCCCTGAGCGAAGCTCTCATGTAGAGAAGCCTGTCGCAGCTGCTGAGTATGCATGAGAGCCCTTAGAGGATGTCATCGAAGTTTCCGATGATGCCGAGGCTGACACCGTGCTGATGGAGGAAGATACTAATGCTATTGCTGAGGAAATGGAATCAGATGCGGCTGAGGCTGAGATTGTTGAGAAGATCGTGGAAGATGTAGGATCCCATGTGAATGTTCAAATGGGTGCTCCTAAGTCTCATGAGCCTTTCGCACCTGAAGGCGTTCCTCAGGGAGTAGCAGCTTCTACTGTTGCCATTCCTTCACCAGGGATTGAGCCTCCAGAGATTCCTCATGCATGAAACTTTTGGAGTTCGCAGGTATGAGCTGCAATCGCACCTGGTGTGGCCTATACCCTTCCTGCCAACTATGAGGAGCTAGAGCTCGCAGCTGATAGGAGAGCAATGGAGCGAGGACAGTCTTCAGCTGCCCCAGTAATGCGCATCCCTTCCTTGCGCGAGATCCTTGAAGGAACTGGTATGTTACCATTATTGTCGTTCTCATCTTGCATTCTTCATTTACGAGCTTCATGTTCTAACTTGAAACATTGTTAGGTTTGAAGCAAGCTTATGTGGACTGGCTGGTTCAAATGCGTCTCTCCTATCCTTGATCATTTGCGAGGTCCTTGGAGATAGAGCCTTTCAATAGGAGGTTGTTCTTGACCGAGGCCATCTGGATCCAGGAGCAGCTGCCTGCGGCTACACCTGCGACTATCTCTCCTCAGAGTGCGCAGTTGCTGTTCAGAATGTGTCAAAACCTTCTAGCCAAAGTTCAAGGCAAGCTGGGCTTCGGGTATCTTGTGAACAGAGTCACCCAGATTCGCGCAGCTGTGAATTTGAGGCGCGACTTTCATAACCTCGCAGCTGAGGGGCAAAAGGTGGAGAAGCAAAGGCAGAAAGCTGAAGAGGCTGTGAAGCTCTTCCATGAGATGAGCGCCAACTACGAGGAGTTGAAGCGAGAAGTGGAGCAAGTGACAAATGTGTCACTCTTGTTTTCCCCTGATGACCCTCTGACCAAAGATTTATTTTGAGAAAAATAGCATGTATTTTGTTTGAACAAAATGTTGAAACATTATCGTATCGTAATTACGTACGATAATTATCGGATAGCATGTATCATGGCAAAACGGCAAAACGGATAGCATGTATTTGGTCAAAACGGCCATCCGTATCATGACCTTCCGTCATTAATTAGGATACGCTACCGAATCATCGTAGCCTTTAGTAGGGTATTTGAATGTTGCCTTTATCAAGGCGTAAGTGATTGACTCTTGCCCCTTTTCCAAGCATTGCTGACTCAGCTAGGCAACCGAAGGGTCTCCATTGGGTCTATATAAACCCTGCCTCTTGCTACTTGGGATCTTCATCCCAAAATGTGGCTTGCCATGAGTCCTTACGACTGCTGGCTTCAAAGCTTGTACTTTGTTGATTCATGGCAACTTCAAGTTGTGAAAACTGAGTTTGTGCTTTGTGTCATAGAAATAACTTTCAATATCTTCGTTACGAAGCTTAGTTATCTTCATATCCTTCATAAAGAATATGCACATAGTACCTCATGCTTGCTCGAAGAATTTTCTTCGTCTATTATGTTTGCAGGTCGTGTCTCCGGCCGCCTCCCGTTGAGGTGCACCGCCGTACTGACCTTCTTACCGATTCGTAACGAACAGGGAGTTTCTCCTCTAGCTTTCCCGGAGGAGAAATTCTTGCCTCCACGTTCTTGAACTCGGGGTGGCGAGCCATTGTGCTCGTCTCTGTGGACAAGGAGCCTCTTGCCCCAGGTGTTGCTGCTTGCCTGTTCTTCACCGCCGCATACGCCTGAACAGGTGGTTCATCGGGCACGTCTCTTGGGGTGAAGACGAGACAGAGGCCTTGTCATATCCTGAGATCTTGAAGATAGCGTCGCATAGCTCTTGTAGTGTTCGTAGAACATTCATTTTATAGCAAGACCCTACTTGCTACAAATCTTTGGTTGCAGACTATTGTATCGCATAGCCTTTGGTAGGACCAGTAGGACGATCATTTTACAGTTCGGATTTCCCTTCTGTGTAACTTTCCCCCGTAAGCTGCTATTTAGATGGATTGTAAGCCATGTTGGCCGTGTAATTAGCTCCGTTTGAGCTTTCGTTTGTAAGCTGCTATCTAGACAGATAAATTGTAATTCATTTTGACTCGTAATAAAGCGATTTGTATCATTTGCTGTTTTTGTCACAACAAATTGTAGTTTCGCATTCGTGTTGGCAAACTTCACCTTTTATAGTGTTGCATTCGCACTTTGCATTGTCGCTATGATTCGCACTTTGCCTTTTGTAGTGTTGCATTCGCACTTGGCAGATAAGCTTTGAGGATCACTCAAGATCAGTTTTAAATATGGCTGCTATCTCGGCAGATAGGCTTCGGATCAACTAAGATCGTTTTTGCTTAGTTTTGCTATCTCAGCAGATAGGCTAGGATCAATTAAGATCAGATTCAAGTATGGCTGCTATCTCGACGGATAGGCTTGAGATCAATTAAGATCATGTTCGCATAGTGCTGCTATCGCGGCAGATAGGCTTATGATCAATTAAGATCGCGTTTGCTTAGCGCTGCTATCTCAGCAGATAGGCTTAGGATCAATTAAGATCGTATTCAATTAATGCTGCTATCTCGGCAGATAGGTTTTTGCTATTAAGAAATGGAGAAATAGATAAAGCAATAAAGACAAATGGAATTATAAAGTTCTTCGCATTTGGGAGAAGTCTTTTATTATGAACACTCTCATGTGGGAGAGATGAGACTACAATTCCTTCATATGGGAGAGAAGACGCATGAGTCTACAGCAATACAAAGCATAAAGTAAGCATTGTAATGTAACGCATGTAATGAGAGGAGTTAAGGATAATACTTCTTAATCCAGCGCATGTTGACTGAGCTTGGGGTTGAGGCCGTTCCGTGTAGCCTTTGTATATTGCAGTAGCCACTGTCAAAGACTTTTTTGACTTCGAAGGGTCCTTCCCAGTTGGCTGAGAATTTTGGGTGAGCCGCCTCCCGCATGCAATGATCCGATGCGCGCAAGACCAGGTCCCCAACTGCGAAATCTCGACGTTGGACTGTCTTTTTGTACGCGCGGGCGATCCTTTCCTGGTATCGCTTGTTAGTCCGCTTAGCCTGCTCCCGCTTTTCTTCTAACAGGACCAAGTCGTGATCTCGTTGATTCTCGTATAGTGCGTGGAAGGCCAACGTTGCAGAGTTGATCTTTACCTCCGCAGGTACTACAGCTTCAGCTCCATAACATAAAATGGGGATACTCCTGTGGGAGTCCTCGGAGAAGTTCGATACGCCCACAAGGCTATGTTTAAAGAATCAGCCCATTTCTTTTGGTCGTCCGCAACCATCTTGCTCAAGATTCTCAACAACGTCTTGTTGGTTGCCTTCGCTTGTCCATTTCCTTTCGGATAATAGGGGGTAGAACATATCTGCCTTATGTTTTATTCCGCTAGCTATGCAGCTACCTGGCGATTGATGAAGGGGGTACCATTATCCGAAAGAATTGTGTTAGGAATTCCGAACCGGTATATGATGTTCTCTTTGGTCAATTGGACTACAGCAAGGGCATTTGCTGTTTTCAGTGGTATCGCTTCTACCCACTTAGTGAACAACTCGGTCGCAGTGAGAATAAACTGGTTCCCATGCGAGGCAGGTCGGATAGGTCCAACAAAATCTAGAGCCCAAGTATGGAACGGCCATGGTGTGCCCAGCGCATGTAGATCTACAGCTGGAGCATGTACTAGGTTGCCTTTGAATTGACACTCCTGGCATCTTCTTACTTTAGCGCGGCAATCTTCTTCCATTGTGGGCCAGAAGTAACCAACTGTGAGGAGCTGCGTGCACAACTTCGCACCTCCCTGATGTTCCACTTGGTGAGAGAGGTCCATCAACTCTTGTGCTTCTTTGCTGTCTAGGCATCGCAGTAAGTTACCCTCGTGGCCCCTTTCGCCAAAGTATGTCTTCTTGTACCACGTACCGGGTTGCCTTCCGTTTTAGTTTTTCGGCTTCTTTTCTTGACTCAGGCTTGATACCTTGTGTAAGAAAGTCGAAGAGCGGCTTCCTCCAATCCATGTCATCATCGACCAGAGCAATTTCTAAAGAGTCCTTGATCAGTGCACAACTCTCGCAGTTCCCTTGGATCAATGCAGCAGCCGTTGACATATCCGGCCAGTGAATCCAATCCCTTTGGGCCTTTCTGTAGATTGACACCTCACTTTCTCCGCAAGTATGCTGGTGAATCTTTTCTAACAGCGCTTGTCCCTCCTGATGCGAGACGCATCGCATGAGTATCCCTCCTGGGCCTCTGTAATAGAGAGCGTTGTCATTTATGCAGTACCCCTTGGTGGATGCCCAGTTTTCTTTGCTCGTTCCTTCTGCGATGGCGCGCAATATTGGCTTCCTCCAGTCTGCATCATCTTTGCATTCATCCTCACACGCGTCCTCTGTCAATGCTAGGGATGTTCGCACTTCAATCGAGATTCTCGCGGGACACTTATCCGCACTGACCTTGGATCCCAGTGTGGCCAAAGCATCAGCATGCCTATTATCTGCTCTGGGTTTGTGCTCGTACCTGACGTCCCATAATTGTTGCACCAGCTTCTGTACCAAAGTTCGGTAGGGCAATAGGTTTATTTCCTTTAAACTGTATTCGCCCGATGCTTGTTTGACGATTAGCTTAGAGTCCCCCATAACCGTCAAATTGCTTACTTCTAGTGCCCTTGCTGCATGAAGACCTGCGATGAGAGCTTCATACTTTGCTTCGTTGTTGGTGACTGCAAAGTCAAGCTTCGTGAACATCTGTATGACCTCTACATCTGGTTTGGTCAGGACTATTCCGATGCCTCCACCTTTCTTTGTCGACGTCCCGTCGAAATGGAGCGTCCAGTAAGGCAACTCAACTGCATAGATTTCAGGTCCCTTCAGTTCGTCCTCAATCACAGGCTCATGACTATTATCAGGGAACTGTGCTAGCGAATCCGCCACTGCCTGCGATTTGATTGCTCGGGGTCGGACGCATGTGATGTCGTACTGAGAGATGGTCATATACCACTTTTCTAATCTTCCACCAGGAGAAGTGTGAGTTAAGAGATACCGTATGGGGTCACTCTTTGTCACCACTATCACTTTGTGCGAAGCGAAATAGTGCTTCAACTTTTCTATTACAAAGAACAAAGCAAGGCAATGACGCTCGATGTCCGTGTACCTTGATTCTGCTGGTTGCACTATGCGGGAAATATAGTAAATTGGCCTTTCTTTCCCTTCATATTCCTGAGCCAAGAGTTCCCCTATAGACTTCTTTGTCGATGGAAGGTATAGCAAAAGTGGCGATCCGAGCTGTGGTGCGATCATAACCTTTGACGATGTCAGCAATTCCTTTAGCCTTCCGAATGCGGTTTCGTGCTCTGCGTTCCAATCGTACACAACATCCTTCTTGACAAGATCACTGAAGCAGAAGGTGATTTCTGCGATCGCAGGGATGAACCTTCGCAGGTAGGATAGCTTCCCCAGGAATGTCTTCAAAGCACTTTGGTTGTGCGGCGCTGTCATGCTGGTGATGGCTGATACTTCTGCGGGGTCAGGCTCGATGCCTTGGCGATGTATTACATATCCTAAGAATTTCGCCGAGGTTACTCCGAATGCGCATTTCATGGGGTTCATCTTTAGCTGGAAACTTCTACATCTCTCGAAGACTTTCCGCAGATCTTCCAAGTGGTCGCTTTCTTCCTTGGACTTGACAACCAAGTCATCAACATAGAATTCTACCTCTTTATGCATCATGTCGTGGAACAGGGCCATCATAGCTCACTGGTAAGTCGCACCTGCATTCTTGAGTCCGAAAGGCATAACCGTGTAATTGAAGACTCCCACTGGCATGATGAACACGGTTTTCCATGCATCTTCAGGGTCCATCTTGATCTGATTGTACCCACTGAAGCCGTCCATGAAGCTGAACATGCGATGACCCGCGATCGAATCGATGAGTTGATCAATGTTTGGGAGCGGAAAATCGTCTTTGGGACAGAAACGACTAAGGTCTCGGAAGTCCACACAAATGCGATGCTGCCCATTCTTCTTCACTACTGGCACAATGTTGGCCAACCATGTCGGATGGTGATTCGGCTCGATGAATTTGGCAGTTAATAGTTTGACGATTTCTTGCTTGATCTTCACATTGATCTCCGGCCTAAAGCTCCTTGTGCTCTGCTTTACCGGCTTAGACCCTGGGATTACATCTAACCTGTGCATAGTGATGCTCGTGTCCAGACCAGGCATCTCATCGTATTCCCATGCGAACACGTCTTTGTACTCAGTCAGAAGTTGTAGCAATCTTTCCTCCTCCTCACTTGCGAGGTCTGCACTCAGAAAGACTGGCCTTTTCTTTTCTTTTCATCGTTTGGGCTTAGGAATACCTCCTTCAGCATCTGCTTTTGCGGTTTGGGCTTGTCCTCCATGCATTCGGGCGCTTCTTATAGATTTTCCTCCAAAACGCCTGGTGTTGGTTTGTCTAATTCCATAAACTGCTCAATTTGATTGATTTCCTCAGGGATATCCCCATTCTCGCGTGGGGACACCCCTGCGCACCTTCATAGGCGGTAACATTTCTTCCCGTTGGCGTAGAAGCTTTCTATCTCCTTGCCTTCAGGATCATGTTTAGCTATCCTTTTCAGAGTGTAAACGTTCTTTCGCTAATAAGCAATTCGCAGTGTCTCTTCTCGCGCAGACGACTTTTCTTTGGACTCCTCCCTTGTCACCATCACTCCTGCGGGTGACTGATTTTTGATGTCCTGCCATTGAGGCAAAGGAGTAGGGTTGAACGGTCCCGGAGTTTGCTCATCTGTCATTTCAGTGAACCATACTGCCTCGGAGAGGTGCGCTTCATCAAGATTGAATGGGTTTACCGAAGCTGGTATCCCCACAACTCTATCGTACCAGATAGCTTTTGTGCACAAGAGAATCCGGCGGGGAGAACTCTGTGTACACCAAGAGTAGAGGATCGGAAATGGCACAGGAAGAGTTGGGTTGTGTGTAGGGAGAGAGTAAGGCAGTAGTAATGTCTGAGAGAGAGACAGTGGTTTGGCAGAGCTTCCGCGAATGTCTGGTGTGTCGCCCTTTGTATGGAAAGGTTAACGTCCTATATATAACGGAGAATGTGACCGTTGCAGTGTGGTTAATGCGCCCATCAATGGCGGCTTAATTAGCTTAACCACAACGTCACGTTCGTCCGCGTATATAGGGACCGTTACAGCACGTTATGCGCGAATACCGGAACCGTTATGGGGTTGACCGGGTTTGACCGGATTGACCGGGTTTATGGAGCTCGTGCCATAAATCTCTCAAAAGCAGTTACTAAAGGTCGCGCGCGGGCTTGGATCGCACGCGACAGGACTTACTCTAGCCTCCAAACCACTAAGTCCCTACAAGTCCCGTGCAGTGGTATGCGAGGGCCCTGCCTCGCAGCCCCCACATGGATCAGCGCAGCTGGTGATCCAGTGTGTGTGGAGCACAATATGGTGTGCTAGATGATTGCCATGTGGCCAAGATCTGTCAGCTCAGAAAGCCCTATCTACATTAGCCCCCTTTCTGCGCGTGAAGATTCATAGCCGGATAGACTTCCAGGCGCAGAAACCAACGTACACGCCGCCGCCACGCACCAATTCAAATATGAGTAAGTTCAGCCCCCGTGCGTGCCATTATAGCCTAAAACCCCTAGAGTCGTGCCGTCTGGCCTTTAGGGTTTTAGGCGTGACGTCAGCTTGTCCTGTGATTGCGCGATTCGACGGAGACGGTTGCGATTCCACTACTGAAAGGACGCAACCCTTCATTGTTTTAGCATAAATACTCTGTACTCTCCATTGTTGCAAAGCATCACTTCTTTCTTTTAAAGTGAATGATACCCGGAAGTCTTCAAGAGCAGATTCAGATAATCAATCACCAGTTCAAGATTGCAAATCGTCTTCTTCAATTGTCTGCATCCAAGCAAGCTTTACGGAAACAAGGTTGGCCTTGTTCAATTTTGATTTAATATGCTAATATATGCTTTGAACTGCGTTGGATCTGCAAACCCGTGACATATTATCCGGTGAAAACTTATGAAGAAGCTCACAGTCTTTGAATCCAATTTCGATTTAATCCCCCGATGATAAGGACCTTGAATGTAGGGTTTTTGAAATCCCTGATAATGCAAACGATTCCAATCTCTAATTTCGGAAATTGGTACCAGACTGTTCATCTTTCTTCCAATAGATCCTGAATCTCGAAATTCAAACTTAAGTAGTGTGCATATTTCTCCCCTCTTTTTTCTTTCTTTTCCGCAGGAATGGCAAAGACAAAAGGAACTAGACCCACTAAGGAGGACGAAGAAATACCTGATCTTCTGCGGGCTCTATGGCGAAAAGCCCCCTATCTGAGTGGCAAAGACTTCTACCATGCTAGGGTTAAGGAAAATAAACTGCCAATCCCTATCCCTGGTGAAGGATTGCAAACATTAACCCCTCCAGTTAACTCGGTCCTGCTCGAATTGATTGGCTCCGAAGACGTGGTTCGATTGGGAGTCGAAAATGGGTATTTCCCGTATACTGCGTTTTCCACCCAAGCTTTTGTTCAGAAATTGGACTTCATGGATGAGTGGATTGACCACTTATTGACTCATCACGCCATGACTCTAAACGATGCTGGCGTATACTTCGCAGTTCGTGCTATGAAGGATGCTGCCGTGAAGCTGGACCAGTCCATGCTTCTAAACCTTCTTTCTCGCTACTCGCCTGCGACTCACACATTTCATTTTGCTGAGTTCGAGGCTGCTCCCACGCTCGAGGATTTGCACATGCTGTATTATCTGTCTCCCGTGGGCGAGGTGGATCCTTTCAGTCCCTTGAGAACGGATGCGGAGATTGCTTTGTACAAGCAAATGGAGGAATGCTTGTCAGAGGTAAAGAAAATTTCCACCCGGTGGACCACTACAGAAGTCCTTCCTGACTGGCAGTTGGTTAACACATCTGCGAAAAACACTTGGAACAAGTGGGTGCAATACTTTTTCCGTGATCATGCGAACAACAGCATAACCAAGAAGCTTCTGAGTCAAAACCCGAAGGCTAAGAACTATGTGAATGGCAATGTTTATCACTTGAACCTATGCGCCTTCCTCTGCACCTAGTTGTCGAGGTACTTAATCGATGGCCACCCGCATGATGGGGTCTTCTATCACGTTCTGCCTCTTTCTGTGAAATTGGCTCTCGGTCAAAAAGTCGCACTTGGACCCTTGGTCTTGGGCACGCTGTACTACAGGCTGGATCAGCTGGTCGTGGCAATGAAGGAATCACGTGGCCGCCTCGACATACTGACTTACATTAACATTGCCTTCTTGAAAATGTGGGTCTTCGAGCGATGGCCTTCCTATGCCCCAGTTGCTTCTAAGCCCAACAAGTGGTGTCCCCCAGGTGCGGAGGAGGAACGTAATAGCGGCAGAGCTGCGAGGTGGTTCGGAACTAACTACCCCAAGTGCGTCTGGAGCGTGATATGCGAAAATCGGGAAGAGTTCATAGCCAGGCCCTATGCCATGCGCATTGAGAACGTGCGATGGTTTCCAAAACTGTATCCTTCTAAGGGTGTTGCCTTCTCAGAAGAGCACCTTTTTGAAGGTGGAGAGCATTTACACGAGCGCTATCGCGAATTCTTTTGCTGGTTCCTGAGAGGCTCCCTTCCTGCTCTCGCAGAGCATGTTCGCGAGCTCGCGCCGAGGTACGAGAGGATTATCGTGGATGTTGATCCCACTCGCGTTTCTCCCCAATTTGGCTTCGATGCAGTGGCACCTTCAATCTGGCCGCAGTCTATCATCAGAGGCTGCTATAAGCGTTTATTGTCTAAGGAGTGTAAAACAATCGTGATGAGAAATCTTCTCTTCGAGCAACCTGCGGGTAACCGTGAAGGCGGCTGTTCCAGAAACTGGCTCGCTTACTGGAACGCCCAGCAGACAAGGTTTGAGACGCAGTCGATCCCTCAGCCAAGCAGAGCTCCTGTGATCAAAAGGAATTCTTTCCCTTTTCGTCCCAATTGTAGCCTGGACGAGTCTGAATATGGTTGCTATTCGTTGCTGGATCGCGAGAACCACCTGTGCCCCTTCATCATTCTGGATGAAAAGACCGCCGCAGTTAAGAGAGGTGATTCGCATGTCATCAGATATAGCGAAACTTTTGCCAAGGTAAGCAATTTTCCTTGCACGTGCCAAATTTCTTTATTCCAATATATTGAATACTTCATGCTTCACTTTCTACTGCAGTGCCATGTGAGAAGGTTTGCATCTGGTGAACGTTCCAAATCGCTGGTCACCACCATTGTTACTGCAAGACGGCAAGGACAACCAGTTCGAATGGCATCAAAGATGGATCCCGCTGTTGAAACCAAAATCCGCGAGATCATGAATGCTTTTGCTGATTCGCTGATAGACAACCCTCCACCCTTTTCTCCTCCCAGGAATGATCCATCTCCTCCAGCGACTGCTGCTCCGAGTGCGAAAAGGCCCAGACAAAGAGGAATCACAATTTCTTCCCCTAGGAGCGCTCCAACTTCCCCTCCTGCGAGGTCCCTTTCTTCCAGGGATAAAGGTAAAGGTCGTATGACCAGTAAAGCGCGGAAGGAGCTCGCAGTGGAGACCTTTGTTCCGTTCGGCCAGGAGGAAGAAGAAGAGAGGCGGGAGCCAAGAGAAGGAGATGAAGAAGAAGAAAGAATTGAAGATGTCAGAGACGGAGAGGGAGATGCGCTACATGAGGAAGAATCAGGAGGTATCTCAATCCGTACTTCTCTTCTCATTATCTTAACTCTTTTGCAATCTGGTTTGAAAAAATTGTTTCTTCGCAGATGATGATGATGAGACCATTAGTGGCCTTTTGGCCAAGAAGCAGAAGAGGGGTGCTCATTCTGGTGTTTCTGATGAAACCATAAGCGAGGACATTCTTTCCGATTCCAGGAGGACAGCTGCGGAAGCTGCTGAAAGGAGAAGAAAGCGAAAAGAAGAGGAACTCGAACGCGTGAAGCAAAGGAGCCTAGAAGAGAAACACGTCGACGACCTAGTGCGTCCAACTGATGAGGAAGATATGCTTCCAGAAGGGATGGCTCCTCGAGTGGAAGAGGAGGATGTGGCTCTAGAAGAAGATGCGGCAGCTCTAGAGTAAGCCCAAGCAGATTTTGAAGAAATCGCAGGTGGCAATGAAGGTGAGATTTTTAATCTCGCAGTAACTTATCGAGATGTTATTGTCGGTGCACTAAGGCATGGTGTGTCACAAGCTGACATTCTCCGTTGGCTAGTAGGCAAGTGCGGTGAACCCTCAGGTAAACATTCGAGCGATATTTGTGAACTAGGCTTTAGCAACCCAAACCTAATCATGACTGGTTTCTTCGCGCCCCAGGTCACGCTCACCTTAAAGACATTCTTAATGAAGACACATTAATAGGGCAAGGTTACACGTCCTTAGCATATGACGAGGATGCTGCAATCCCACCTTCGCGTGGAGGTGCTCGCTCTTAGCTTACGAAAGATAATAAAATAACATACGATACAAGTTACCTCACACCATCGTATTTTGTATCGCAGGCAATGCTGATGAAACTGTGTTGGAGCAAAGGAGTCAACCTTCTGCGTCCTATGTCCCGGTGCCGAGTTCTCATATCGAGAAGCTCGTCGCAGCTGCTGAATATGCGGAAGAGCCCCTTAAGGACGTCATCGGACTTTCTGATGATGCCGAAGCTGACACTGTGTTGATGGAGGAAGATGCCCATGCTGGTTCCGAGGAAATAGGAACGAACGATGCTAATGCTATCGCACCTGAAGGTATTCCTCATCAAGCTGCAACTTCTGCTGCCACCATGCCTCCAGCAATGACTGAGCCTGCGGCACCTCTTCCTGCGTGGAACTTTTGGGGTTCGCAGGTCGGTGCTCCAATCGCACCTGGTGTGGTTTACACTCTTCCCTCCAATTATGAGGAGTTAGAGCTCGCAGCTGATAGAAGGGCAATAGAGCGAGGACAGTCTTCAACTACCCCGGCAGTGCGCATTCCTTCTCTGCGCGAGATCCTTGAAGGAACTGGTATGTCGTGTTTTGCTATTCGCATCTTGCATTCTTCATTTGTGAACTCGATAGTATAACTTGGCTTTGACATTGCTTTAGGGTTGAAGCAAGCCGACGTGGACTGGCTAGTTCGGATGCGCCTCTCCTACCCCCAATCATTTGTGAGGTCTCTGGAGATAGGGCCCTTCGACAGGAGGCTATTTCTCACTGAAGCTATCTGGATTTTGGAGCAGCTGTCCGCGGCCACACCTGCGACCATTTCTCCTCAGAGCGCGTAATTGCTTTTTGTCATGTGCCAAAATCTTCTTGCCAAAGTTCAAGGCAAGCTGGGCTTCGGGTTTCTTATCAAAAGAGTTACCCTAATTCGCGCGGCCGTGACTTTGAAACGCGGCCACCAAAAGCTCGCAGCTGAGAAGCAGAAGGTAGAGGAGCAAAAGCAAAAGGTTAAAGAGGCTGTGAAGCTCTTTCATGAGATGAACGCCAAATGCGAGCAATTGAAGCAAGAAGTGGAGCAAGTGGAAAATCTGAGCCGTCAGTTTACTCCTCATGACTCCTTGATCAAGGGTTTATTTTGAAAAGTAGCAGATAAGTAGCTGAAACATTATTGTAATGATGCTAGGGTTTCTCCCCTTTTTTTTAAAAAAGAATTGAAATGCCCGTTTTGCCCTTTTCGGGATTTGCTCGAATATCTCTGTGCATAGCAATTTATGAAGTCAGCAATTGATATTCTGCCTTGATTTTCGCGCTAATTGCTCATTAGATAAGCACACTTTCCTTGGGAAGTCCATCTGAATCATTACCATCCGTCATTAATTAGGATACGCAACCGAATCGTCGTAGCCTTTAGTAGGGTAATTGATTGTTACCTCTTTTCAAGGCGTAAGTGATTGATCCTTACCCTCTTTTCAAATTCTGCTGACTCATCTTGGCAACTGATAGCTTTCACAAGGTCTATATAAATCCTGCCTTTTGCTATTTGGGTTCTTCATCCCAAAATGTGGTTTTCTGTGAGTCCTCATGACTGCTGGCTTCAACGCTTGTTTTTCGTTGATTCTTGGTAGTTTCAAGTTGTGAAACCTGAGTTTGTGCTTTGTGCTATAGAAATAGTTTCCAAGATCTGCTTCATAAGGCTTATTGATCTTTGTAACTATCATAAAGAAGATGCAAATAATACCTCATGTTTGCTCGAAGAATTTTCTTCGTCTATTATGCTTGCAGGTCGTGTTTCCGGCCGCCTCCTAGCGAGGTGCAGCGCCGTACTGACCTTGCTACCGACTCGTAATGAATGGCGGAATTCTCCTCCAGCATGCCCGGAGGTTGATCATTCGCCACCACGTTCGTGAGCTCAGGGTGGCGAGTCGTTGAGCTCGTCTCTGTGGACAAGGAGCCCATTGCCCGAGGAATGACTACTCCCCTGTTCTTCACAGCCGCATACGCCAGAACAGGTGGTTCCTCAGGAACGCCTCTTAGACGTAAGACGAAAGAATGGCCTTGTCAGATCCTGGGATCTTGAACGTAGCGTCGCAGAGCTTTTGTGACGTTTGTAGGACGTTCATTTTATAGCAAGACCCTACTTGCTACAGATCTTTGGTCGCAGATCTTTGTATCGCATAGCTTCTGCTAGGACCGTTAGGTCCATCCTTTTTCAGTTAGGATTTCCCCGATGTGTAACTTCTTGCTTGTAAGTTATCTTTTAGATGCATTGTAAGCCATGTTGGCTGCGTAATTAGCTTGATTTAAGCTTTTCCGCTTGTAAGCTGTTATCTAGACAGATGAATTGTAAAGTCATTTTGACTCATAATGATAAATCACTTTGTATGATTTGCTATTTTGTTACAACAAATTACAATTTCGAACGCGTATCGGCAAATTTCGCCTTTTGTAGTGTTGTATTCGCACTTTGCATTTGTGCTATGATTGGCTATCTGTCGAATAAATTCGCAGATATGCTTTCAGATCACTCGAGATCGCATTTGCGCAGCTTTGCTATCTTGGCAAATAGGTTTGTGATTTGCTTCAGATTCAAGTGCAGGCGCTATCTTAACAGATAGGCTTTTGTAGATCACTTAAGATCATTTTTGCATAATGTTTGCTATCATGGCAGATAGACTCAAGAATCATTTTAAGATTGCATTTGCATAGTGCTGCTATCTTTACAGATAGGCTTTGAGAGATCACTTAAGATCGTTTTCGCATGGGCTGCTATCGTAGCAGATAGGCTTAAAAGATCATTTAAGATCGTATTCTCATGGGCTGCTATCGTGACAGATAGGCTTAAAAGATCACTTAAGATCGTATTCGCATGGGCTGCTATCGTGGCAGATAGGCTTAGAAGATCAATTAAGATCGCATTTGCATAGGCTGCTATCGTGACAGATAGGCTTAAAAGATCAGTTGAGATCGCATTTGCATAGGCTGCTATCGTGACAGATAGGCTTAAAAGATCAGTTGAGATCGCATTTGCATGGGCTGCTATCACGGCGGATAGGCTTTTGTTAACAGTAATAATGAACTAAATGAAGCAATAAAGACAGCTAGAAGCATAAAGTTCTTCTCATTTCGGAGAAGTCTTTTATTATTAAACTCTCATATGGGAGAGATGAGATTACAATTCTCTCATATGGGAGAGAAGATGTGCGAATCATAGCCATACAAAGCATAAAGCAACGTTGTAAGATAACGCATATAATGAGAGAAGTTAAGGATAATACTTCTTAATCCAGCGCATGTTGACTGAGCTTGGGGTTGAGGTTGTTCCGTGTAACCTCCGTATGCTACAGTAGCCACTATCAAAGACTTCTGTGACTTCAAAGGGTCCTTCCCAATTGGCTGCGAATTTTGGGTGAGCCGCCTCTCGCATGCAATGGTCAGATGCGCGCAAGACCAGATCTCCAACTGCGAAATCACGACGTTGAACTGTTTTATTGTACGCACGAGCGATCCTTTCTTGGTATCGTTTGTTGGCCCTTTTAGCTTGCTCCCGCTTTTCTTCTAGCAGGACTAAGTCATGGTCGCGTTGATTGTCGTACAATGCATGGAAAGCCAATCTTGCAGAGTTAACCTTCACTTCCACAGGTACCACAGCCTAAGCTCCATAGAATAAAAGGAATGGTGAGACCCCTGTGGGTGTCCTTGGAGAAGTCCGGTAAGCCCACAGGGCTATGCTCAAAGAATCAGCCCACTTCTTGTGGTCATCTGCGACCATCTTGCTCAAAATTCTCAACAGTGTCTTGTTGGTTGCTTCTGCTTGCCCATTCCCTTTCGGGTAGTACGGGGTGGAGCATATCTGCCTGATGTTGTAATCTGCTAGCTTCGCAGCCACCTGGCGATTAGTAAAAGGAGTGCCATTATCCGAAAGGATGGTGTTAGGAATTCCGAACCTGCATATGATGCTTTCTTGGATGAAATGGACCACAGCTAGCGAATTTGCCGTCTTCAGCGGTATCGCTTCTACCCACTTGGTGAACAACTCAGTCGCGGTGAGAATGAAGTGATTCCCGTGCGAGGTTGGTCGAATGGGACCAATAAAATCCAGAGTCCATGTGTGAAACGGCCATGGTGTTCCCAATGCATGTAGATCTACAGCAGGAGCGTGCACTAGATTACCTTTAAATTGACACTCCTGGCAGCGTCGTACTTTGGTGCGGCAATCAGCCTCCATAGTGGGCCAGAAATATCCAATTGAGAGGAGTTGTGTGCATAATTTCGCACCTCCCTAATGTTCCACCTGGTGAGAAAGGTCCATAACTTCTTGTGCTTCCCTGCTGTCTAGACATCGCAGCAAGTTACCTTCATGGCCCCTTCACCAAAGCAGATTTTCATGCTCCACATATCGGGCTGCTTTCCTCCTTAGTTTCTCAGCTTCTTTTCTTGAATCAGGTACAGTACCCTGGGTGAGAAAATCAAAGAGTGGTTTCCTCCAATCCGCATCATCGTCGGTAAGAGCAATGAGTAAAGAGTCTTTGATCAGTGCACAACTCTCGCACTTTCCTTGTATCAGCGCTGCGGCCGTTGACATGTCCGGCAAATGGATGGCATATCTCTGAGCTTTCCGATAGATTGACACCTCACTTTCCCCGCAAGCATGTTGGTGAATCTTTTCTAACAGCAGCTGTCCTTCTTGCTCGGAGACGCATCGCATAAGTATTCCGCCAGGGCCCTTGTAATAGAAGGCGTTGTCATGTATGCAATACCCCTTTGTGGATGCCCAGTTCTCGCTGCTCGTGCCTTCTGCGATGGCCCATAAGATTGACTTTCTCCAATCCGCATCGTCCATGCGTTCGTCATCGCACGCGTCTTCTGTCAACGCCGAGGATGTTCGCACTTCAATCGAGATTCTTGCAGGACATTTGTCCGTGCTGACCTTGGATCCTAAGGTAGCTAAAGCGTCAGCATGCTTGTTGTCCGCTCGAGGCTTGTGCTCGAACCTAACGTCGCAAGAATTGTTGCACCAGTTTTTGTACCAAGGTCCGGTAGGACAGTAGATTTATCTCCTTCAAACCATACTCGCCCGAGGCTTGTTTGACGATTAGCTTGGAGTCCCCCATAACCGTCAGATTGCTTACTTCCAAGGCTTTTGCCGCGCGAAGCCCCGGAATGAGGGCTTCATATTCTGCTTCGTTGTTGGTGACTGCGAAGTCAAGATTTGCGGACATCTGTATGACTTCCCCATCTGGTTTGGTCAAGACTATCCCAATGCCTCCACCTTTCTTTGTTGACGAGCCGTCGAAATGGAGCGTCCAATAGGGCAACTCAACTGCATAGATTTCAGGGCCCTCCAATTCTTCTTCAATCACAGGCTCATGACTGTTATCGGGGAACTGTGCCAGCAAATCCCCTACCGCCTGCGACTTGATCGCCCGCGGTTGCACGCATGTGATGTCATATTGGGAGATGGTCATATACCATTTTGCCAATCTTCCCCCAGGAGCGGTGTGAGTCAGAAGATATCGTATGGGATCACTCTTTGTGACCACCACCACTTTGTGCGAAGCGAATTAGTGTCTCAGCTTCTCTATTACGAAGAAAAAATCAAGGCAATGACGCTCAATGTCCGTGTACCTTGATTTTGCGGCTTGAACAATGCGAGAGATGTAGTAGATGGGCCTTTCTTGGCCCTCATACTCCTGAGCCAGAAGAGCTCCTATAGACTTCCTTGTTGACGTCAGATACAGCAAAAGCGGTGACCCTAGCTGAGGTGCGATCATTACTTTTGAAGATGTCATCAGCTCCGTTAGTTTCCCGAACGCAGCTTCGTGCTCCGGAGTCCAGTTGTATACGGCATCTTTCTTGAGAAGATCACTGAAACAGAAAGTAATTTCGGCAATCGCTGGGATGAATCTTCGCAGATATGATAGCTTTCCCAAGAACGTTTTCAAGGCACTCTGAGTATGTGGCGGAGTCATGCCGGTGATTGCTGATACTTTCGCAGGGTCAGGCTCGATTCCTTGGCGATGCACCACGCATCCCAAGAACTTTCCTGATGTCACCCCGAATGCGCACTTCATGGGGTTCATCTTCAATTGAAAGCGTCTGCATCTGTTGAACACTTTCCGTAAATCTGCCAGATGGTCTGCCTCCTCCTTGGATTTAACAACCAGGTCATCCACGTAGAATTCCACTTCCTTGTGCATCATGTCATGGAACAGGGCCATCATGGCCCGCTGGTAAGTTGCACCTGCGTTTTTGAGACCAAAAAGCATCACCGTATAGTTGAATACTCCCACTGGGGTGATGAATGCGGTTTTCCGTGCATCTTCAGGGTCCATCTTGATCTGATTGTACCCACTGAAGCCGTCCATGAAACTGAACATGCGATGACCCGCTGTCGAATCAATAAGTAAATCAATGTTGGGGAGCGGAAAATCGTCCTTGGGGCAAAAACGATTGAGATCCCGGAAATCCACGCAAATGCGAAGCTGTCCATTCTTCTTTACCACTAGCACAATGTTGGCCAGCCATGTGGGATGGTGATTCGGCTCTATGAATTTGGCATCCAGGAGTTTGAAAATCTCCTGCTTAATCTTCACGTTGATATCCGGCCTAAAGCTTCTTGTGCTCTGCGTTACCGGCTTGGATCCCAGAATCACGTCCAACCGATGCATGGTGATGCTCGTGTCCAGGCCGGGCATCTCATCATATTCCCATGCGAACACGTCCTTGTACTCGGTCAAGAGCTGTAGCAATCTTTCCTCCTCTTCGCTTGTGAGGTCCGCACTTAGAAAGACCGGCCTCTTCTTTTCTCCGTTCGGGCTTAGGAATACCTCCTTCAGCTCTTGATTTTGCGGTCTGGGTTTGTCTTCCATGCATTCGCGTGCTTCTTTGAGTTTCTCTTCTAGAGTGCTTAGCATTGGTATTTCTGTCTCCGCAACCTGCTCGATTTGGTTGATTTGCTCAGGGATATGCCCATGCCCGTGTGGGGACATCCCCGCGCACCTTCATATGCGATAGCATTTCTTCCCGTTGGCGTAGAAACTCTCTATTTCCTTGCCTTCAGGGTCATACTTTGCTATTCTTTTCAGAGTGTACACGTTCTTTCGCTGGTAGGCAATCCGCGGCGCTTCTTCCCGCGTGGGCGGCATTTCCTTGGCATCCTCTCTTGTCACCATCACTCCCGCAGGTGACTGATCTTTGATATCTTCCCATAGGGGTAAAGGTGTGGGGTTGAATGGTCCCGGTGTTTGCTCATCTGCCATCTCGGTGAACCACACCGCCTCACTGAGATGCGCTTCATCCATGTTAAATGGATTCATCGAAGCTGGTATCTCGACTATTCTGTCATTCCAAATAGCTTTCATCACTTGGTGAGCTGTTGAAGGAACAGCATCAAAGCGATGAATCCAGGCTCGACCTATGATCATGTGATACGTAGTGTTCGCATCTATGACATAGAATTTCGCTGAGCACTTGATTTTGCCAATCTGGATACCCAGGCAGATCCATCCTATCGTCATTCTGGAGTCGCTTCCGAATCCCATCAACGGGGATGGACGCTTGACAATCTTGTACTCTGGGTTCCTGCTAGCTTCAATGTGTGGAGCGAAACAACGTTAACTGCTGCTCCTCCGTCAACGAACGCTCTTTTGAACTCGACGCCATTGATGATAGCCGTCACATACAGAGGCCTCTGGTGGCTCGCATCTGTCCTCTTGTCGCTGGTGGAAAAGGTTATGATCTTTTCTGTAGAGCGAGACACCCTAATGACTTTCCCATTGGAGACTACGAGATCCTCCTCGTAATCTTCTGCTATCCTTAAGATCGCTTTTGTCATCTCCGTCCGGCATTTTTCAGAGAAGTTCATCTCGTCGAAGAACCTGCTGAAGCCGTGCTACCCCTTCATCCGGTCGGCACGCTCGTCCTCCGTGTCTATGTTGTAGTCTTCATCATCATGGACTTCGGCAATGATGGGTAGACCATCCTCTAAGACCTCTTCCAGATCCACAATCGAGATCATAGCGACTTTTTGCCTTTCGTTTCTTGCTCCGCATGGGCAGGAAATGGATTGTTGCGCACATCCTGCCTTTGGTCGCTGACAATAAGTTCGCCATTCTTCATCTTTTGGCTAAACACAATTCTGAGCTTCTTGCAGTCCGCCGTGGGATGCATGACCTTGCCGTGGTATTCGCACCACTTCGGGTCCCTCACCATCTCCTTTGAGGGTTCCCTCTTGAGCGGCGGTAGGACACCGTCCTTGCGCCATTGCCTGCAGAGGTCGCTTGCTTCTTCCACCGAACATGGCAGAGGTGGTGCATCAAAGTTCACAATCTTCGGCTGCTTTTCGGGTGAGATCGTATTTACTTCAGCTCCGCGTCCCCTCTTGTAGCTGAAGCTCCCGATTTTAAAAGTGGTACCGCCCGAGGATCGCTCACGAGCGTTTCTCTTTTTCTGCCTCTCCACTATAGGCTCAATGTTCTTCGTGCATTCGATTAGTTTTGAAAACTTAGTCGTTTGCAGGTTAATAAGCATACCTTTGTACTCATCTCGCATGCACTGCAGGCATATCTCTACGAGTCTACTTTCAAGTATCACATCTTTGCATTCCAAGGACTTGGCCCCGAACTTCTTGATGAAGGTTATTCCGTCCTCCTCGCGCTTCTGATACATCCGCGAGAGATGAATCATCGTCACCTTTTCCTCCATTTGGAAGAATTTGGTGTAGAAATTTTGGACCTTGTCGTCCCAAGTCTTCACGGACCCGGCTTCCAGCGTCCTGTACCACTTGTAAGCTACGTTTCCCAAGGATTTCGGGAACTCGCGCATCAACAATTTGGGATCGGCTCCATACGGCCCCATCAAATCAATGAAACGCATGACATGTTCATGAGCGTTCCCATTGACGTCTTCGAACTTGTCCCATTTAGGAGCCTTGTACCCAACATGGTTAGGCATGAGATAGATCTCTCGTGGGATAGGCGGATCGTTGTCTAGCTTCGGGATGATTGTATCCGCGAATGATTGGTGTGCCAGAATGGTGTCTATGCGCCGTTGCAGAGACGTCATACACTCTGGAGTGTTTCCCTCGGTAGCAGGAGGAGGGGTTGCTGCAGGCGGAGGCGACACATATGCCGCAGGAGGGTTAGGGACATATTGTGCATTCACATTACCCCAGATTGCCGTTGGAGGAGGCAAGGGATACTGCGAGGCCGGATTAAGTACCAAAGCCGGAGGCTGAGGAGTATGAGCGGTGAGGGGCAACATTTGAGCTGTTGACCCTTGAATTGAGGGTAGCTGCGTAGTCGCCTGTGGAGTTTGTAGATTAGGGTTGGGTGGTGTGGTTGACACTCCCAGTCCTTGAGTGGTAGAGGCTCCTCCTCCCTGAGAGACGGCGGTGGCTGGTGCAGGGTTCGGAGCAAGAGTCCCCACGACAGCCATGATCCGTTCTAGCTGTGCTGACTGAGCTTTGAGAGCCTTCCCCTGACTCTGGATGGTGGCATCCAAGGCTTCTAGCGTCGGAGCTTCACCGGTAGTCGTAGGAGTATGGCGAAGCTCCTCTCCCGAGGCGGCTTCGGTGGAAGGCGATCTGTTACTGACATCATCCTTCTGAGACATGGTTGCTTGTAATGGTAACTTCACGTCGGGTTCACAATAATGTGCACAAGAGAATCCGGCGGGGAGAACTCTGTGTACACCAAGAGTAGAGGATCGGAAATGGCACAGGAAGAGTTGGGTTGTGTGTAGGGAGAGAGTAAGGCAGTAGTTATGTTTGAGTGAGAGAAAGTGGTTTGGCAGAGCTTCCGCATATGTCTGGTGTGTCCCCCTTTGTATGGAAAGGTTAACGTCCTATATATAACGGAGAATGTGACAGTTGCAGTGTGGTTAATGCGCCCATCAATGGCGGCTTAATTAGCTTAACCACAACGGCACGTTCGTCCGCGTATATAGGGACCGTTACAGCACGTTATGCGCGAATACCGGAACCGTTATGGGGTTGACCGGGTTTGACCGGATTGACCGGGTTTATGGAGCTCGTGCCATAAATCTCTCAAAAGCAGTTACTAAAGGTCGCGCGCGGGCTTGGCTCGCACGCGACAAAACTTACTCTAGCCTCCAAACCACTAAGTCCCTACAATTCCCGTGCAGTGGTATGCGAGGGCCCTGTCTCGCAGCCCCCACATGGATCAACGCGGCTGGTGATCCAGTTTGTGTGGAGCACAATATGGTGTGCTAGATGATTGCCACGTGGCCAGGATCTGTCACCTCAGAAAGCCCTATCTACAGTTTTCATCACCTGGTGAGCCGTCGAGGGGATTGCATCGAAGCGATGAATCCAGGCCCGATCGATGATCATATGATACGTAGTGTTCGCATCTATGACATAGAATTTGGCTGAACACTTGATCTTGCCAATCTGGACACCCAGACGGATCCATCCTATCGTCATCCTAGAATCACTTCCAAACCCCATCAGCGGGGATGGACGTCTAACAATCTTCTGTTCCGGGATTCCTGCCAGCTTCAAAGTGTGGAGTGGGACCACGTTAACTGTTGCTCCGCCGTCGACAAATGCTCGTTTGAACTCGACACCATTGATTACTGCCGTCACATACAAAGGCTTGTGGTGGTTCGCATATGTCTTTTTGTCACTTGCGGAGAAGGTTATGACCTTCTCCGTGGAGCGAGATGCTCTGACAACCTTCCCATTGGAAACCACGATATCCTCCTCGTAGTCTTCCGCTATCCTTAGGATCGCCTTTGTCATCTCTTTCCAGCATTTCTCCGAAAAGTTCATTTCGTCGAAGAACCCGCTGAACCCGTGCGATCCTTTCATTTGATCGGCACGCTCGTCTTCCGTATCTATGTTGTAATCCTCCTCATTGTATATTTCAGCAACGATGGGTAGACCATCTTCTGCAATCTCTTAGAGGTCCATTATCGTGATCATGGCAACCTCTTTGCCCTTCGACTCTTGCTCCGCATGGGCAGGAAGTGGATTGTTTCGCACATTCTGCCTCTGATCGCTGACGATCAATTCGCCATCCTTCATCTTTCGACTCACCATGTTTCTGAGCTTCTTGCAGTCAGCTGTGGGATTCATGATCTTTCCGTGGAATTCGCACCACTTTGGGTCCCTCATCATCTCCCTGGAGGGTATCTTTTCGAGCGGCGGCAAGATACCATCTTTACGCCATTGTCTGCACAAGTCACTCGCTTCCTCTACCGAACATGGTAAAGTTGGCGCATCAAAGTTTGAGACCTTTGGCTGCTTCTAGGGCGAGACCGTATTCACTTCGGCCTCACGTCCCCTCTTGTAGCTGAACCTCCCAATTTTAAAGGTGGTCCCGCTCGGGGATCGCTCAGGGGCGTGCTTCTTTTTCTGCCTTTCCACTATAGGTTCTATGTTCTTTGTGCATTCAATCAGCTTTGAAAATGTGGGAGTTTGTAGGTTGATAAGCATACCTTTGTACTCGTCTCGCATGCCCTGCAAACATATTTCCATGAGTCTGCCCTCAAGCACTTCATCTCTGCATTCCAAGGACTTAGCTCTGAACTTCTTGATGAATGTCACTCCATCCTCCTCGCGCTTCTGGTACATGCGAGGGAGATGAATCATCGTCACCTTTTCTTCCACCTGGAAGAATTTAGTGTAAAACTTTTGGACCATGTCGTCCCAGGTCTTCACAGATCCGGCCTCCTACGTCCTGTACCACTTGTAGGCCACGTTCCCCAGGGATTTCGGGAACTCGCGCATCAGCAACTTGGGATCAGCCCCGTATGGCCCCATCACATCGATGAAGCACGTGACATGCTCGTGGGCGTTTCTGTTGAAGTCTTCGAACTTGTCCCACTTAGGAGCCTTGTACCAGGCAGGGTTAGGCATGAGGTAGATCTCACGTGGGATAGGGGGATCATTGTCTACCTTCGGGATTATAGTGTCTGCAAACGGTTGATTAGCCAAGATGGTTTCTATGCGCTGGTGTAGCGACGTCATACACTCCGGTGCACTTCCCCCAGCAGAAGGAGGAGGAGTTGCTGCAGGTGGAGGCGACACATATGCCGCGGAAGGGCTAGGAACATACTGTGAATTCGCATTGCCCCATGCCGCCGGCGGATGAGGCAAAGGTATTGTGAAGACAGATTAGATGACAGGGTTGGCGTTTGAGGAGTGTGAGTGGGAAAGGGCAATATTTGGGCTGTTTGCCCCTGAACTGAGGGTAACTGCACCGTTGTTGGTGGAGTTTGAAGGTTAGGGTTAGGTGGTGCGGTTGATACTCCCAACCCCAGAGTGGTGGAAGCTCCTCCTCCCTGAGAGACGGCAGTGGCTGATGAGGGGTTTGGGGCGAGAGTCCCAAGGATGGCCATTATCCGCTCCAGCTGCGCAGACTGAGCTTTGAGAGCCTTTGCCTGATTCTGGATGGTAGCGTCTAGGGCCTCTAGCGTCGGAGCCTCCCCGGCAGCCGTAGGAGTGCGGCGGGTCTCCTCTGCTGAGGTGTTCTCTGTGGAGGGCGATCTGTTACTGACATCATCTTCATGAGACATGGTTGCTTGCAGTGGTAAATTCACGTCGGGTTCACCAAATGTGTACGAGGGAATCCTGCAGAGAGAATTCAATATACACCAAGAGTAGGGGATAGAAAAGACACATGAAGTGTAAGGTTGTGTGTAGGGAGAGAGTAAGGCAATAGCACTGTACGAGAGAGAGACACGATTTTTGGCAGAGCTTCCGCGTAGTTCAGGTGAGTTCCCCCTTGTGAAGGGTTAACGATCCTATATATAACGGAGAATGTGACCGTTGTAGTGTGGTTAATGCGCCCATTAATGGCGGCTTAATTAGCTTAACCACAACGGCACGTTCGTCCGCGTATATAGGGACCGTTACAGCACGTTACCCGCGTATACCGGAACCGTTACGAGGTTAAACGGGTTTGACCGGGTTTATGGAGCTCGTGCCATAAATCTCTCAAAAGCAGTTATTAGGGGTCGCGCGCGGGCTTGGTTGTCGCTCGCACGCGACAGGACTTACTCTAGCCTCCAAACCACTAAGTCCCTACAAGTCCCGTGAGGTGGTATGCGAGGGCCCTGTCTCGCAGCCCCCACGTGGATCAGCGCGGCTGGTGATCCAGTGTGCGTGGAGCACAGCTAGGTGTGCTAGATGATCGCCACGTGGCTAAGATCTGCCGGTCGAGAAAGCACTATCTACAACCTACATTACTCATTGTCCCAAGATTGTTAGATCTTTTACAGTGACCAAGATTTGATACCAATTGAAAGTATGTAATGCTGGTAAAATACATGATCAAGATACTCTAGAAGGGGTGTTAAATAGAATGTGCAATCTTAATGGGATTTTGAAACATAACACAGAGGTTAAATAGATTTTTTAAGCTTTGGACAAATACAAAAGTAGTTTGAAACAGTTTAGAATTGTCTGAAGCTTCAAAGCTTTGAAGCAGGAAAACCTCCAAAGCTTTGGAGAAGCTCTGCGTTGAACATTATTGAATGGAGAATGAAAAGCAACAATGTAAAGCAATAAACACAGTGATTTTTTTATGAAGTTCAGGCCCAAAAGGACCTACTCTCCGCCTGAGGGATACTATCCCTATATGATTTAAACACCTTCTTATTAATCATTGAGTTAGCCCTAGATCTCAAGCCTAAGCAAACTCCCTTACACCTATACAAGTTTTGGTTCCAAGACTATATAGTTTCAGCAATCTATTGAAAAAATAAGAACCACTTGTTGTTCACTTGAACAACCAATTTCTAAAGTTAATAAGGTTTATGAGTTCTAATGAATACACAGATTAAGCACAAGTATGAAGAACACATAAAACTGAATAAGCTTGAAGCTTGAAGTGTTCTTCATAAAATCTGGAATCATTGCGATGAATGATATTCTTCAATGTTGAGCTCTTAATTGTTGGTTGAACTCCTGTGCATTTGCACTCTTCTTTTTCTCTGTAAACCACCACACTCTTGCATGAAATTCAAACCCAGTTCA
The DNA here is from genome assembly GCA_023055425.1 of Linanthus parryae. Classification (NCBI taxonomy): domain Eukaryota; kingdom Viridiplantae; phylum Streptophyta; class Magnoliopsida; order Ericales; family Polemoniaceae; genus Linanthus; species Linanthus parryae. The sequence continues at coordinate 84,770,605 of JALGPY010000008.1, read as the reverse complement.
TAAAAATATGGCAGCAACAAACTTGAGAGATTTTAGGAACGAACTTCGTGCGAATACTCTAGAACCTAACAACTTCTTTCAACAGCTATATTCAAATGACGACTTTGTTTTGATCATCCCGATTTTATCAAAGTTATCCCTGCAAAAACTTGAACACAAGTTAAGACACGATCCAGATTATATAGCCTGAATATAATGACCTGTTTGACTGACCATTTCAAACCAAATAGCATAGCTATTTTTATGAGTGTAAACACATCCAAATAATAAACAATATTGAGAATTTAAATTAGAAAAATTCAATAAACAATCACACAGTTTGTTATGTTAACCTGCAACACATATTGGTTAGCAAGTATAACACAGAGAGGATTCTAGGATATCCTCCAAAGCTGTGGAGCTTTGGCCACCTTCAAAGCTTTGGCCATGATCCCGTGATCCTCAAAACCAATCAATCTGTATACTTTTATAGCAAAGTAAACTCAATATATAAGTTCCAGAATATTTGTAAGAGACAGTATAAAGTCTATAAACAAGCTTTCAATCCAATGTAAGTCCTACAACACCGAAATCTGTTAGCCACAATATAGCAAGATTATCAGCATTATAAACTTCAAAGCTTTGGAACTTTGAACATGTCTCTCAAACTATACCTGTCTTTCATCATCTTCAAAGTATAACTCCCTCTGAGTTTATACACCATATAATTTTGAAGGATTGAATTATCAATCTCCCCCTTGATGAAAGACAAAATAAATGTTCTTCCTGTCTTATCTGTCCTGCAACTTAATAGAATTTAGAATTCAACAGATAGACATATATATGCAATAAATTTGAATACATAAACACTTAGCACATAGTAAAACAAGATACTGAACTAGATTAAACTAAAGTACTAGTATCCAAAGTATTACATCCCAAATAAAACCACATAAACCTAAAACCACATAACATAAACCACATATTCTCTCCCCCTTTTTGACTTTCATCAAAAGAGTTCGTGAAATATTGGATCTTGTTCAGAGTGTTTTAAGAAATTAAAAACTTAAACAAAATTTGAAACAACTCCAAGGCTTTTGAGGTAGAACAAAGAAAGAAATATATAGAAGTAGGGGTTCAAAGCTTTTAAATACTCTCTTCTGCTTTAGCATCCTTCTTGGCTTTATATTTTCCTCCCATGACCTTGTTCTTCATCTTGTCCTTATCCTTGGTTGTATCAACTTCTTCTTGTTCCTCCCTGATGATTCCTCATCACCTGAAGTCTCTTCATCAGCTTCTTGCTCTTCACCTGCTTCATCACCTTTTGATTCAAACAGATCCTTTGAATTGACAACTTCTGAAACTTTATTCTTCTTTTTCACCTTAGTTTCTTCTCCAATGACCATATATGAATAAATACAATATTCATGCTCACTCTCTGTAGATGGAACCTTCTCCAGTTTCATCCCTTTAATGATCATTTTCACCTTTCCTTCTATTGAAGACATCACGGACTTGTACTTCCCAACTTCCTTGGATAAGTCAATCTGACCCTGCCTTAGATCCTCAATTCCATCTTCCAGAAAGTCTATCTTGTCTATGATCTGAGAAAAATCTAGATTGGTTGAAGATGTGGGTGTGGTTGCAGCTTTGGGTTTGATATAACTCTTCTCCTTAAGATCATCAGGAGATAATTCAGAAAAAACACCTAACTCCCCTTACCAGTTTGCACTACTCCAATCCTTTGCAGAGAATTCTCAACAACTAACCAAAAACCACTGGTAATCTTTTCCTCCTCATCCACAGGAACTTCAAAATGCTCAAAGAACAGAGGGAACATGTTTGCATAGGGTAAAGAGTGGTTTATGGTCTTAGTACCACGATAAACAATGTGTTCCATAACCACACTAGGTAGATAAACTTCAAAGCTTTGACATATCATATACATCAAGATCAGAACCCTATCAGCAACCAGCTCCTTAGAATGCTCTCTTGGGACTACACATCTCATGATAATGGAAAATAAAATTTGAGCCTCACAATTCAACACAAAGTGTATTAATTGTTTTGGTCCATATGGTGTACCCTGTAGAAATTAATTGTATAAGAATTTCAGCCTCACAATTCCTTCCTGTCAGGATGTTCATCAACCTTATATTTCCTTGGAATCACAACAACTTTGGCAAAAACCTTATGATCAAGTCTCATGTCCAACCCAGCTACCCTAGAAGTTAAAACATAACTATCACCCTCCTATTGCTCAAGATTCAGATAAAATAGTCTAGTTAGCATAGGATATGACACAAAACTAGGTTTAAATATCTTCTAAACAGATGAATTTATAAGGTTCCTAATGCAGTTAACATCAAATTAATCCAATAAATCCCCAGTAATCATACTGCAATATGCTATCCTAGAGGAAGAATAGCCATCCATCCAAATACTCTTAACATTAGAATTTATGAACCAAAATCCAGGAAATAATTTCTTATCATTCCTAGAAACTCTGTTGCCCTTAGTCTTCAGAGCACTGTGCTTGACCATAGTCTTCTTCTCTGGTGTCTGATCACCCTTCTTATCTACTTATGGCTTCTTCTTCTTTTCCCATTCTTTCTTTTTGCTTTCTCTCGGATCCTTCTTTCTTTCTCCCTCGTCCTTCTTGATTTCTCTATGTTCCTTCCAAGAACTAGATCCTATTTCCTGCAAATCATTCTCCTTTTTTATCTTCTTTGCAGGAGGAGAAGTCTCTTGAATTCTTGTAGCTCTGATTATGAGTCCGAAATTTTGATATCTGCCTTTCTGCTTGTTCATATCTCCTTTCCCGTTGTTGATCCTTGACTCAGCTACTGAATCCTTTGTGATTTTCTCTCCATTAGGCTTTAGGGTTTGAAGAGGTATTGTAATCCTTCGGTTTTTAAATACATGATTTAGTACTTCTTATAGAATATTTCTCATCGAGCATGGCATTAGGTTGAATTTGGTAGTTGCACCCTATAATGGAGATTCATAGATGGGGGTCGTTTAGAATGTGGTTTCAACTTCGAGGACGAAGTTTTCTTCAAGGGGGGAAGGATGAAATGTCCTGTTATTTAGAAACGGGTATTTTAATTAATATTAGGTGGTAATATGTTAAATCGGGTATTTTGTAATAATATAGGTGTTAATATAACATTTTTATAAGTTTTGGTATTAGTAATTATTTAGAAAGATAATTTTAATGTTATAAACTATTAGCGGGTTTTATGTAGTTTTCCTAACTTAAAGTGTGTATTTTAATTTAACTTGGGGGTAATAGTTGTATAATGAATAAACCAGTGGCGGTGAAAGTGTCTTAAACCCTACAACAAGTCATCTTCTTCCTCATCTTCTTCCATGGATGGGAGACTCCATCTCCTACCCGAACACCACCATCACCACTCCAAATCTTCATCAAACTTGTTGATTTTCGTCCCAATACACTCCTATTTCAGTAGAGATCCAATCTTGTTCTCCAAGAAAAGCAATTTTGCCCAAAACATAGTGCAATTCGGAATCGGAAAATTCGAAGTGGGTCTCCTGTTTCTGGTTGAATTTACTAAGGCTTGTTTGGTTGGGAGAAACTACTATTAGAATTAAAATTATTTTTGGGGTAAAATAATATGCTTCTTTACCCTAAATAATAAAAATGATAGTTTATCTAATCTTAAAATTTATATTTATAAAACTATATCTATGTTTTACAAATAATAAATGTTAGATTTATAAAGCGTATTTTATTATAAAATAGGTTGTTCACGTTAGCAAGTTTGGGGAAATAATAAGGAGTTGCATTGCATATAGGACTTTGTTTGTGTTTGTTCTAGCAATGTATTAATTAGGAAATATAAATTGTAGGCAACGAGTTCTCCGACGAATGATACGTCGAGTACTACTCCTAGTTTGCCGTAACTGCTTTTTTTGAGGTAAGTAATCATTAAAGGCCTAGTGCCCATATCTTCTTTCGTGTCTAAACTGCTTTTGTGATTTATTGTCTCAAAATTTGAATATCTACTTGAACTGTTTATTTGAGAAAGTTTAATAATTTTATAAAGGTGATTCTATCACAACTATCACATGATTAATAAGCCGTAATAACATAAAGTGAAAGAGTTGTACCGGAGAACACTTTCTATTTTGGGATTGGTTGTTGTTGAATACTGTCACTCAGCCAAGTTTTATTTGGTTGCTCGGCCGCCAAAAGCCCCTGTTTGCTCCTCGTACTTACTCCTATGACCACACGAAGTCTTAGGGGGGTGTCGACACTTATCGTCTTGTGAATGTGGTATTGGTTCGCTCCTAGTTGTGTGACTTGGTTTCTCCCTGTGTCTACATGGTAATATATGTTTTCTGAATGATGGACCTTTATGATTAAGAGTTGAAAGTCCCGATTGGAAAAATGAGGAAGAGTTTGGGAATGTTTCCCCACGTGAAATGCAAAAATAAAAAACTCTTATTTTATACTTATACTCTTACTAGAATTCGTTACTCTTCAAGCTTATGTGTCTTTTTTAAACTGCTTCATAATCTGTTTACATGTCTGGGTGTTCCTTACTCAATATTTTTCGCTGACTTTGGAAACTGTGGTGTTTCTTCTTATTTATGCACCACAGGTTTATGTTGAAGCTTGAAGTAATGGCAGCGCGACTCGACATACATAGGAAAATTTTAGTAGATCACATTTATTTACTTTAGAACTTCAGTTAGACTTAGAGAATCTCTAGATTGGAATAATGCCCATGTTTGTGGCGAGACAAGTTTCAAAGTTTTAATTATTTAAGGATTTGGTTTGGATTTTCTGTTATACAATCTCCTTGTATCCGGGTTTAATCTCGGCTACAGAGTGACATCCCTGGGCTTCCGGCTTGGTCGTTTTGGCGGTGTTACAGGTATAGAGATATTGGAGAGAGAGAGAGAGATACGGAGATAGTGATTGAAAGAGATAGAAGAGAATGCCTAGAGTGTTTACGTTAAACGAGTTTAAACTTGAACCATAAAGGACTCTTTTGAAATTTATCTAAAATCATACCAAAAAATATATTTTAGGACATTATGGAAAACCTATGAACAACTAAAATATTCAACAAATATATATTAAGACAACGCCAAAAATTATTTGATCCAATTATTGAACAACATAAGATGAATTATTTCCAAAGCATTGATAAACAGCAAAACCACCATAAATTTTCAAAACTTTGAAGAATACTTCCAAGGCTTGGAAAGTATTGTTTCAAGGCTTTGAGAATTTCACACATATAACACATATAATCTAATACTCTCCCTAAACAATTGCATCATTCTTTAGCATGCCCAGTTCAAGCCTTATAGCTGCAAACCTCTCATCTGGCAATGGTTTAGTGAAAATATCAGCAATCTCCATAGTTGTAGGTACAAAAGATAAAGACACATCACGTTTCTCCACATGATCTATTATGAAATGGTGTCTTACATCAATGTGTTTATTTCTGGAGTGCTGGACAAGATTCTTTGTGATTGAATGGCACTTGTCTTGTCACATTTGATAGGCACTTCTCTGAATTCATAGCCACGGTCTCTCATTTGTGGAGCAATACACAGCACTTGTGAGCAACAAGCTTCAGCTATGTATTCAGCTTCCGAGTTGACAATGCTACTGAGTTTTGCTTCTTTGAATAGCTGCTAATCAGTGATGAGCCATGGAAATAGCAACACCCTGATATGCTTTTCTTGTCAACTTTGTATCATGCAAAGTCTTCATCTGAATAACCACTCGAAGAAAAATTAGACCTTTTTGGATACCAAAGCCCCAATTCTTTTGTACCATTCAGATATCTAAAAATTATTTTGACAACAACTAAGTGACATTCCTTAGGATCTGCTTGAAATCTTTCACACATACAGAGACTAAACATGATATCTGGTCTACTAGCAGGTAAGTAAAATAGTGAACCAATCATACATCTGTATTCCTTTTGATTCACACTCTTACCATTTGTATCCTTATCTAAGGATAATGAAGAACTCTTGGGAGTCTTAGCTACCATGGACTGAGACATGTTATACTTATTCAACAAGTCCTTGTTATATCTCCCTTGATCAACGAAAATTCCTTTCTTCATTTGATGTACATGAAGTCCAAGAATGAAATTTAACTCTCTCATCAAGCTAATCTCAAATTCCCCGCACATTAGACTAGAAAGTTCTTTTGGCAGAGCATCATTAGTAGCACCAAAAAATATATCATCAACATAAATTTGTACTGCTAGGATGTCTTTTTCATGAGTCTTAATAAAAACAGTTTTGTCTACTAGGCCTCTCTAAAAATTATTTTAAGGTAAAAACTTTCAAAGTCCGTCATACCAATCCCTTGGAGCTTGTTTGAGGCCATAGATTGCTTTGTCAAGTTTGCAAAAATGAGCAGGGAAATTGCCATCTTCAAAACAAGGAGGTTGAGCAACATATACTTCTTCTTGTAAATAGCCATTTAAGAAAGAACATTTGACATCCATTTGATAAAGCTTTATGTGTTTTTGAGATGGAAATGCAAGAAGTATTTTAATAGCTTCTAATCTCGCAACAAGAGTAAATGTCTCCTCATTATCAATACCTACTTCTTGATTATATCCCTCTTCCAAAAGTCTGGCTTGGTTCCTGACAATCTTACCATTCTCATCAAGCTTGTTTCTGAACACCCACGTGGTTCCAATTACTAACTGAGTCTTTGGCCTAGGAACAAAGTTCCCTACCTTGTTCCTCTCAATTTCATTCAGCTCCTTCTGCATTGCAATGATCCAATCTTCTTCTTGTAATGCCTCCGTTTCAGTCTTAGGTTCTACAAGTGATACAAAGGAATTGAAGGAACACAAGTTCTTCAACTGTCCTCTCGTTTGTGTGCCAGTGGTTGGATCTGAAATGGCATTGTCTACTAGATGAGCTAACATATATATGAGCTTCCTTCTTGGTGTCCAGGGTTCTGGTTCTCCAATAATCTTTTCAAGACCTTGAGAGCTTGATGTAGTGGCTGAATCACTTTGTGATCTATGAAGTCCAGTCTCAAGGCTTTGAGGATTTTGTTCAGAAGATTGTTCAAAGCTTTGATATTCTCTTGGCTATTCATGCAAATTAGTTTTGCTGTTATTCTCTTTCTAAATATCATCACCTAATTCATACTTCTTTAGATTAAGATCTGCAAAACCTTCAAGAAAGGAACCATCATTGCTTTCATCAAAATCACATGAATGCTCTCTTCAAAAAACATTGGTTCTTTTATTGAAAAATCTATATGCCTTGCTAGATTGAGAATAATCAAGAAATACACCTTCATCACTTCTCGCATCAAACTTACCAAGGTTATATTTGCCATTATTATGCACATAACAAATACAACCAAAAGATTTAAAATAAGAAACAATTGGCTTTTTGCCCTTGAAAAGTTCATATGGAGTTTTCTTTAAACTATGCCTAATCAAACATCTATTAAGCACATAATTGGCAGTGTTAACAGCTTCTGCCCAAAGATATTTTGGAAAATTATTTTCAATGAGCATGGTTCTAGACATATCTTCAAGTGTCTTATTCTTCCTCTCAACTACTCCATTCTGATGAGGAGTTCTAGGTGCATAAAAGTAGTGTGAGATGCCATGCTGGGGAAAAAGTAAATCGAAGTCAAGTTGATCAAATTATCTTCCATGATCACTCCAAACACATGCAATATGTACATTTTTTGAAGTTTGAAGCTGTTTGCAAAGTTTTGAAAATTCATATTTTTCACTAATAAACATAACTCAAATAAATCTAGAATAATCATCTACTACGACAAGCATATACCACTTACCTTTGGGTGTTTGAACTCTCATATGACCACATAAGTCCATATGCAGCATCTCTAAGGGTCTAGTAGTACTTACAAAGCTCTTTGTCTTGAATGAGCTCCATGTTTGTTTACCTTGGGTACATGACTTGCATATCTCATCATATTTTGACTTCATAGCTGGTAATTCTCTTACCAAGTCTTTTGAGATAAGAGTGTTCATTGTGTGCATGCTTATATTCCCAAGTTTTCTATGCCAAAGGTTTTAGTCGTCCTTCAAAGCTTTGAGAAACTTCAGACTTTCTCCTGCAACTTTGTTAGTACTCATAACATAAACATTGTATGAATTTGGAGCAGTAAGTATGCAATTGTCAAATTTTTCATCTTGCACCACACATTTCTCCTTCTCAAAAATGAATTTATTACCCTTATCACATAATTGAGAGATACTAAGCAAGCTATACTACAAACCATCTACAAGATAAACATCATAAATAGAACTAGAAATTCATTAACAATACTACATATGCCAATAATGTTGCATTTTGACTTGTCACCAAGAGTGATTTTTCCTCCAGATTGCTCTTTATGTTCCATGAATTGAGATTTCTTTCCACTCGTATGCTTGAAGCAACCACTATCCAAAATACAGTTTTGATCCTTAGCCTTGCTGACAGCCTGCAAAATTCAATCAATGCCTCAACAGGCTATTAGACCAAGTGTAGAACTTGGACTCATATTCAGAAAAAACCAAATCAGGTGGTCTGACTCCTTTTGGAACCCAAATCTGCTTCACTTGCCTCTTAAGCTGATAAGGATAGGTACTCCTCATTATGTGAGGTTCAATCCTTCTAAAGGGGCAAGTTAGCTTAACATGACCAAGCTATGCACAGTAAAAGCATTTTGGAGAATCTCTGTTTCCTGATTTAACAAAGCTGGTTGGTTTTAGTTTCAAAAATTTGGATTATAACCAATTCCACTTTTGGGTACAGAATGCAGACTTCCTCCTAGCATGCGATTAAGGATATGTTCTGAGCCTGCAAATCTTGACAAAACTTCTCTTGATTCTTGAAGTTTCTTAGTCAAAGAAGTATTTAGTTGTGATAAATCATCTTAATGATGTTTTAGATGAAAAAAACACATCAGTTAAAAGAGTATTTTGATTCACAACTTCCTTGAATTGTGCCTTCAAAGCTTTGAACCCACTGTCCAAGGCTTTGAAATCAGTGTCAATTTTGACATAGATACTTCAAGAGTCTTATTAAGAAAAACCAAATCTAAATTTTCATTTGTCTGCTCATGAAATTTTACCATCAAATATTTAATCTTATTTCCGTAGCTTTCCTCATTTAAAACGTGCTTTTGAGGATTTCAGGTAAAACATCAGAAGGACTAGCAAGTAAATTTTTTACCATTTTCTTAATGTGTTTGTCCGGGCTGTTTCCTTCTTCATGCTCAGCCATAAAATAGAAATTGTCTTGTTCCTCAACTGAATCTGAATCACTTGACAAATCAGAATCACTCCATGAGGCGACCATAGCTTTCCTCCTTCTGTTGTTATTTTCCTTCTTAGGGAAATACCTGCTCTTCTTCATTTGTGGACAACCCTTTTCCAGGTGATCTACATCTCCACATTCAAAACAATTCATTACTTTCGACATATGTGAATGTGAAGAAGACTTAACTCTATGAACCTTGCTCCTTGAGGATCTGAACTTGTCTTTGCTGTTGTCCTTGTTTCCAAAGTTTTTCTTCATTTTATGGATTCTGGTCAAAGCTTTGGAGATTAAGGCTAAAGCTTCCTCCTCGTCATCATCTTCCTGTTCGAGGCTTTGGGATTTCTCGTTGCCTTTTGCCTTGAGTGCCAGGTTCATGATGTTGTCACTCATAGCACCTTCCACTTACTTCATAGAGATCTCATGAGTGAGCAGCTTGCCTTGCAGATCATCTAGCTTTAGAAGGCCAAAATCCTGAGAGTCATAAATTGCAGTGGTATTTGGTTCTCACTTGGCTTTTGGAAGGCTTCTTAGAATCTTTCTGACATTTTCTTCATTTCAGAATGCTTTCCCCAAGGACTCTAGGTTATTCACAATGTTTGTGAAACTTTTGAAAATTTCCTTGATGGATTCATCAGAATTCATCTTGAATAACACATACTGCCTTTGAAGAATGTTGATTTTGGTCTGCTTGACATGGCTGGTTCCTGCATATGTCACAACCAGTTTGTCTAAAATCTCCTTGGCACTTTTGCAGTTGGATATTCTGTTGAAATCATCTACACTAACAGAAAAATATAATAAGTTCATAGCATTCAAATTATTTTATACCTTCTCCATTTAAGTAATTGAAAGATCATCTTCAACCTTTATAGTTCTGATCCCATTTGCAATAGAATAATATATAGGGACCATTTTGAGTGATTGGCCATAGCTCCATCTCCTGATCTATGATGAATATTTTCATCATTGCTTTCCAATGGAAAAAATTTCAACCACAGAATAGTGGAGGTCTGTTGGATGCCCTTCCCTGTGAGAATCCTCCATCAACTACATTACTCATATTCACAAGATTGTTAAATCTTTTACGGTGACCCAAGCTTATATACCAATTCAAAATGTGTAATGCAGGTAAAAACAGGATCAAGATACTCTAGAAGCAGGGGTTGAATAGAGTATGCAATGTTTTGCTAAAAATTGGAGTTTTAAACTTAACAGAGAGATTAAATAGATTTCCAGAGCTTCAGATTTCCAGAGCTTCAGACGAATACAGAAGTACTCTGAAACATTTTGTAATTGTATGAAGCTTCAAAGCTTTGAATTATGAAAACCTCCAAAGCTTTGGAGAAGCTCTTTGTTGAACAGTTTTGAATGGAGAACGAAAAGAAACAATGTAAAGATATAAACACAGTGATTTTTTTGAAGTTCAGCCACAAAAGGACCTACTCTCCGCCTGAAGGATACTATCCCTCCAGGTTTTAAACACCTTCTTATTAATCACAAAGTTAGCCCTAGATCTCAAGCCTAAGTGAACTCCCTTACACTTATACAGCTTGTGGTTCCAAACATATCTATTTTCAGATACAATCTAATGAAACAATAAGAACCTCTTGTTTTTCACTTGAACAACCAAATTCTAAAGTCAATGAGGTTTAGGAATTCTAATGAATACACAGATTAAGCACAAGTACGAAGAACAAAGAAAACAGAATAATCTTGAAGCTTGAAGTTATCTTCAGAAAACATGGAATGATTGAGATGAATGATCTTCTTCAATGTCGAGCTCTCAATTTGTTTGAATTGTTGAAGAGTTTTTTTTTGATCTCATGTGTATTTTCTCTCTGCTTTTTCTTTGTAAAATCACCACACTCTTGCTTAAAATTCAAACCTAGTTTATAACAAACTGACAACAACAAACTTGAGAGATTTTAGTACTTCCTGCAAATACTAAACAACCTATCAGCTTATTTCTATAGCTATATTCAAAGGGCTGTTTTGATTTGATCATCGAGATTTGATCCAAGTCTAGCCCTGAAAAACCTTGAAAACAAGTTAAGACACAATCTTGATTATATAGCCTGAATATAATGACCTGTTTCACAAACAATTTTAAAACAATAAGCAAAGCTATTTTTCTGAGTGTAAACATATCGAAATAATAAAAATATTGAGAACTTAACTTAGAACGAGTCAATAAAAAATCACACTGCTTTGATATGTTAACCTGCAACACAAATTGGTTATCAAGTATAACACAAAACATGATTCGAGGACATCCTCCAAAGCTTTGTAGCATTGGCCACCTTCAAAGCTTTGGCCATGATCTTGTGATCCTTAAAACCAATCAATATGTATACTTGCCTAGCAAAGTAAACTCAATATATAAACTCAAGAATATTTGTACGGGAAAGTATAAAGTCTATAAACAAGCTTTGAATCCAATGTAAGGCCTCCAACAAAGAAATCTGTTAGCCAGAATATAGCAAGATTATCAGCATTGTAAACTTCAAAGCTTCGGATCTTTGAACATGTCTCTCACACTAAACCTTTCTTTCTACATATTCAAAGTATAAATCCCCTTGAGTTTATACACCCCATGATTCAGAAGGATAGAATTATCAAATGAGATGAGAATATATGCAAAGTACCGACAGATGACCCGCTTACCAAACCCCTTGCTCAGCGAAAGCATGAGGGCCACACTAGATCGATAGGCATACGAGATGCACCAGATTAACTCTAGTGTGAGTGGGAGACTGTTGGAATATGCCCTAGAGGCAACCTATTTATCTTTCCATTTATATGGACTTACTATTCATTGTGTTATCGATATGGAAATATGTTAACATGAATGAAGTCCTTAGAATATAAATGTTGAATTCTTAAATATCCCTAGTTGAGCACTACAGTTAATTCGGACGATTGTACTACATCGAGACTAGTATGTGGGTAGATTGATATGGGGATATCAAGTCTACTACATGGGTACACATTAGGAGTAATGGTTTATTGGATTGACCCACTATGAGAAGGCTACATGGGACTTATGTGAATGTCACAAGCGCTTCTCATTGTGAAAATGGTGTTATGATCCTTCGACTTGAAGTCACTACATTCATTAGATGTGAATTATCATGTTTTAATGTCCTCAAACGTCACTCTATTACAGGGTGATTATAAAAGCGATAATTGGAAATGCTATGAAATATGCTGAGAGGTGTGAGTGATGTAGATAGGATTTTTCCCTCCTACATAACCGGAGTAAATATCCAGGGCCACTCGATGAGTGAGACTTAGGGAAATGCATGGCATGCTTGAATAAATCAGTATGAGATATTGATATTATTTGTTTGTTAAGTCTACTCACAAATTGAGAAATTACCGATTGGATATACAAGTGTGACACTCCATGTCTTGTGTCCAAACTTCATAGAAGAGACAAAGGGATTATACAGCACGGTAACATTGGTAACACAATTTAGTTAGATCAAAAACATTCTTATTACTTGGGTAGCATTGGTGTATTGCTCGATCCCGCTCAATGTTTCTAATTATATTACAACTAACGTAATTAGGAACCTATAGGGGTCACGCACAAGAGTAAATCCAACTGGAACTAGATGCTCATTAGTTGGACTAAAGAGCAATAATGACTATTGGACTAATATAAAAATGTACACATTAGTTGGACTAAAGAGCAAGTGTGGACTAGAATGCAAACTAAATCAAACTGTTGGATTAATGGGAAAAGATTATTTCTCTAGCTATAAATAGGAATTAAAGGCTAGACAAAAGTTGTCTTAATTCATTCCTACACCCACACATACACTAGAGAGAAAAGATGAAGAGAAAAAAGGGTTTTTTTCACCCTCTAGGGTTCGGCCACATATAGGAGCCACGCTCATGGAAGCCCACGGCCATAGGATGGTCGCCTCCTTGTCCTGCTGTAACTATTGGGTTGGACCCGGTAAGCGTGCGCGTCTGGATTCGTTAATTTTGTATGACAAGATATTCCTTCTTCTTACAATTTCTAGCACCATTGGCGAAGAATTTGAGTTCAGATCTATTCGTGTGGATAACGTAGAGACACCGTTTAGTTTTTAACTCCGTTTGTGATCGTCACCACTCAGTTTGACTAAGGTAAACTCTAATTATCAGATTATGCTCATTCACATGGGACCGCGGTGGGTTTAGGAAAATTAAATTTTGTATTTCCGCTGTGTTTGATTGGACAAGACCCAACATATTTACTTAACAATTTAATCAAGCCTACTATGTAAACGGGAGAATGAAGTTTGAATAATCAGGTTTCCAACCCCTAAACAAGTGGCTATGAAAAATTATAGAAAATAGTGAAATAGTGAATTAAGAAAGAGCCTTAATTAGTTTATGGAGAAAAGGTGGCAATCTTAGTGATCACCTGGGGATGAAAATGATTTCCTGACAATGTAATTAACACGTTAATTAAATTCTAACTAAACTGGGTTATAGCACTGACCGTCTCATGTCGGTCGTAGGTCGTTCCACGTAACAGCTCACCTAGGGTCCTGTCGGTCCACCTGCGCCTACGGATCTGTTCTTGCAGGTTATCTACAGATACAATCACGGTTCATGTTGGTCTACCATTTCACGTAATAATCTATTGATCCTACTGAAACTACCCTCACTGGCCAATCCTTAAACATATCCTTTCCGTCTCAGTGATGAAGGATTGATGTTCATGCCTCATCCTAACTAGTTTGATTCACTTTCGTGCATTTGAAGCCAAGTACCAGATCCGGTTAATTACTCCATTCACATTAAGATTTAACACATCACATGAACAATTGAATGACAAATACATCAATTTTAAGCATGAATCAACATTATGAACAAATCCTAGTTTATGAAACGTAGATCATCTCCTCAACGTGTCAATTGTCTAGGGTTACTCACGATAATCAAATATCTAATAATTATTTAAAAAGAAGATATCAATAAAGCATGGAACTAGATTAACCCGGAAAATATTGTTTACATCAAACTTTATGATCTCATAGTGAGATGCCTAACCCAAAGTGTTTAGCTACAAATAACTAAATAAGAAAAGAGTAGAAGAAATCAAAACACGATTTCTTATCTCTCCATATACTTGATAACGAAAAGAGTAGAAGAAATCAAAACACGATTTCTTCAATGGTGAAGCTTCGATCTTGCTCTTCTTCGTTCTCTTCTTCTTCCAAATATATGCATGAATGTCGTAGCCTCCAACGTACGAAGTCTCTCTCAAAAAGACTTCTAAAAGTATTTTATATGCTGGCAAGTTTTTAAAAAAACGAGCCCATTTAAAACTTTGATTGGCGCTGAAGACCCCTAATCGCCCGATTGGAATAGTGCAACTGTAGGACTGGTTGAAGCTTCTAAAAACTTGGAATTCCGATTAAGTGTTCCAATCGTGTGATCGGCTGTCTCACTTGTACGATTTGTTGTGCATCTCCATGTCATGTTCTTCATTCTTCCTTTCTCTCTCTCTCTCTCGTCTTCACTTACAGGAATTATTTTGAGTCTTCAATTGTTCCAAAGATCATATTTTCCCCTCCACATGACGATTCAAGCGTCGTTTCCTGTCAAAACAACATAAAACTAAACTGTGCAATCAAATGTGAAAAATAAATCATAAAGTAATAAAACACCCAGGTTATCAATTATGCACTATAAACTCAACTATTTCAATTTTAGAGCGTTTATTGCGTATAATTCATAGTATTTACCCATAAATCACGAAAAGCGATAGTAAAATGTGTAAGAAATATAGATCTCATACAGATTTATCAAAACCCCCACACTACCTTTTTGCGCGTTCCGAGCAAAATCAAAACATCCTCACACTATGATTCTCAATCCACAGAATTTCATAAAACTTTACTAGCCATGTGACACAAACGACTGACACACACAACTATGCAACTACAGGAACTGTACAATGCAACTCAATTATTAACAATATAAAATTTAGAAAATACATTTTCTTTTTCTATATCCATTAGAGATTGAGTTATCTCACTATCACTAACCGAATCATAAAGTTCTCACACGTCTCTTTCAAAATTTCACAACCAATAGAAAAAAGTGAGATACAATGATCATACGCACAAGCTCACCAAGTGGTCCCTAAATATCCACCATAAAACATCCAAGATTCATGCACATTCTTTAGCTCAGAGGTTTTAGGTATCCTAAAGTAGTATTTCATCGCCAAGTCATATGAGGTTTTCAGACCCTCTTAGCCGTTATTGCATTAAATTCAAATTGACCCAGTGATGGGAAACAAAACTCCATGTAATACGACTTTACTTTAATTTTCCTTAGACGCTCTGATTGGATTGAATCCACATCCCTCGCGTGAACGTAGGGACATTATGTTGTTCACCGTATCTTATCCAAGAAAATATTTCAATTATTTTGTTTTTCATTCTCTTCTTTTATATTTCAACTGTGCATTTAGAGAAACTTAGTGTGGGCTTTTTCAGTTAGCTCTTGAAACCGCCGTAAGGAATGGTGGTGTACACTCCCTAACTTCACTTAGGTTAGGGCACCATACCACATAGAACCAACTCAACATGAATGTCCACCCCATATTTCAAGAGGCCACAAGTTTTAATTCAAAAACAGGCTATTCAACTACCCTAGGATCCAATCCTCCTAGCGCACTAGAGGAACTAAAGGTATGCCCATTATCAACTTTCCACATTTCCCTGAATACCCGGAACATCCTTTCCTAAAACACGTGCACAAGATACTATGAATTAAATTTTTCCCTACCACGACGCTACCTATTCTCTGAAACTCTTTCGCATAACTCTCTTCGGTTTCTAGCTTCATCAATTGCCCTTATTCTCAAAAAACGTTATTTTTATTTATAATTTTTCTTCTTCTCTAATTTTTTTCGTACTTCCCTAGACTCTATATGCTTTGGCCAACTCTACTAACCACACAAATTCGGTAGGCGTACTTAATAAAGTAAAAATGCTAACAATGGAAACTTTTAGACCTTAAACAATACGACAATATACTAAAAACACTTTACACTAATCACATATACTCACAAAACTACAAAAGATACATGTAACAAGGCAATGCAAGACACAACTTGATTAGCAAAACTATACGCAACCCCCTCCCACACTAAAGCGTTTCGTCGTCCTCAACGAACTTAAAGATAAAGTAGGAGGTCTCCTCACTTAAATGTATAGGCGGTGGATCTACACAATTAACGCTCGAAACGTAGGCACATCGAGAATGTTAGAGGTACTTGGGTTCCCGGATCTACATGGGCACCGGTACCAAGAAACGGCAACAAGAAGGGTCACATGGACCGTTGACAATTTCTAGAGAAGTCTCCTCTCGCGCCAAGATTCTGATGTGTGTCTAAGATATAAACTGCAGCCCGCTCCATGTGTGGCACTCAACTCATGATGGGAGTACTCCACGACCTCGAGTAATTCTCTTCATATGTTCCATAAACTCTGTAGCGAATTTTCGTCACATTTCCGTGTACTCTCTACCACGCATCTCAAGAAGGGGAACCTGACGCGTCTTCTGCACCTCTGTCCCTGCACACTGATTGGAAGAACTAGTCCACTGTGTTTCACCCCTCACAGTCGGATATTGAGAACTCAGAACAAGAACTAAAAAAATATACACTCCCTAAACACATTACTACATTGGTTTGTCTCTTAACCATCTCTTGTAATTTAAGGTCGACGACCCAACCATGTTACCTCATCCACCTAGAACGGTGTCTAGGCACGACGTTCCTCTTCCTCCAGCTTCTTCTGCTACATCCTCAAAACCACTTTGCGCACATTGTTCTCAGGATATGGTGGATCCTCACAAGTCAACTCTGAACTTCCGTCTACTAGCACGTCTGAAATCTTCCCCTGAGACTCTTGTGTCATAGGATTGAAAACCCAGAAGGTCTCCCATGCATCGTTGATCCTCATGACCAACTACCCATTATCAACATCAATCGGTGTCCGACTGGTATCCGAAGAAGGCCTACCCAGAATTATTTGAACGTCTTTTGCAAGAATATCTAATATAGTAAAACCGGATGAAATGATAGAACTGCTAACCTTCACCAGTAAATCTTCCCCCACACCATGACTTATCTGCAAATTGCTGATTGATCCAGGTGGACCGAGCCTCCACACCTGGATTCGGGAATACCGAGAGCGGCATCAAATTAACATGTTCCCCCAAATCACACAAGGCATGTCCAGTGTATGCTCCACCTACTGCAGCCTTTATCACAAAGTTACATGGATCCTTTTGTTTATGAGGTAACCCACTCAATAGACATGAGCTAACCTGCTAAGTCAAGTCCACAGTTTGAAAGTCATCAAATGCTTTCTTCAGCAACACTGCATCCTTCATGAACTTATCATATATTGGAATAATCTTGACTGCCTCAATCAATGGTATATTTATGTGCAGTTTCGAGAATATAGAAGAAAATTTCATATACTCATCCATAGTTTTCAAAATCTTACGATTCACGATTCATATCCTGCGATTCGACTCGATCCACCCATGAAACAATGCGAATCCCTTACTGAATCTTTAATAGACAAAAAATTATTTGAATCCCGATTCAAGAGTCCGAATCTTACGATTCAATTGCGATTCAGACCGATTCTACGATTCACCTTCGGTTCATCTGAAGGTCTAATTGAGTTGTAGCATCAGTCTAAGAAATAATACTTCCTACATTACTTCGTACATTTATGTCTGTTTTACAACATGTATTTGTTTTACATTACTAGTGTATTTTTCTGAAATCCAAGGCTAACAATTTTCTATTATTTTCAATCTCCTGGCATCTTGTATCCTTGCTCCACATGCCTATCTATGTCCAGATTATTCTTCATATTTTAGATGTGTGAAACTCCTAACCACTAGTTATGGATGCGAGTTTCCAATAATTTGAGCTTTCTTTTTGTAAAAATATGAATACTTTGTTAAATAATGTAATAGCTTTATGATATATTCTATTATATCTACATAAAAATATTGCAAGCTAAATCTTTACGATTCACGATTCTATTCAATTTACGATTCAGTGAAGGTGAATTTCGATTCACTATCTGAATCCCGATTTGAAAACTATGTACTCATCATAATCATCTTTCTTCTTTCTGCTATGCAACGGAAAAGGAAGATCCTTGGAAGAACAAATTGTTTAGTCGTGCCCTTTGATCAGGGGACTATGACGGGGGTATTTTCATAATCAAAGACCTCATGCTCCCTTACTTTTGAAGCGGTGGCTCTGTCATGGCTCGGGTTATCAGTTTCAGGTGTTAAAGATCCATGTGTCCTAGCAGATAACTGAGCTAAAATCTTTCCAACATGCACTTGTAAGTTCCAAAGTAAGGTCCTTGTCACATGCAGCCGTCAATGTCTCCACCCGAGACATGAACATGTTCATGTTATGGCGCATCTGTGTCATCATCTCCGAGATTATATATCTCAGCATTAGGCGCAGAAGCAGCTGGTGGCGCCTTTGAAACTTGTGTAGGTGTCCTTTCTTGAAATCGAGGTGCATATGTTGCCCAAGACTGATCCCATAACTGAAGCTTGGATGATCTCTGTGCTCGATTTGTAGTCCCCCTAGTTCTAGTTTTGGTGCTGTCCCCACGAAGCTTACGTCTTCAATTTAAATTTGGTTCAAGGCTTCATCAAAATTCTGCTCCTCCACACTTGCAACTGTCTTCTTGTCTTGATACATGGGCTTTGCCAAATTAGTGACAGTTTTGGTGATCCCATTACACTCATCTTATTTGGCTCAGGCAACTTCGCCAACCTTGTGGAATAGTAGAACAGCGAGTCCTCTTTGGCATGTTGCTTCATCTGTGGGTAGGCTCCATCTCGTCAACTGTGTACAAGAAATTTCCCCCAACTTTGCTGTTGACTAGCTCCTGATGACGATGCTCGAGCCCATGGTTAAAGACCTGTGAAATCTTATAGTGTCGAAATTTATCGTTGGGAAACTTCCTAATCATGCGCATAAAATGGTCCCATGGATCTACTACAGTTTCATCACCATGCTCCCCAAAGCCTAGGATCTCGTCCTGTAGACCAATGAAAAGCTAAGCTGGATAGAACTTGTTCATGAACTCATCGACGCACTGATCCCATGAAGTAATTGATTCAGGCTCTCTAGAATCTAGCCACCTCTCTAATGCACCCATCAAACAATAAGGGAAAAGGATGAGCTTCAACGCCTCAGAAGTCACATTCTTATACTTGATGTTTTTAATGTAGGCGTTGAACTTCCCAATAAAATAATTAGGGTCATCATCCAGGTTCTCATGGAAATGAAACTGATTTTACATGGTAGAGATGGCTCTAGGCTTGAGGTCGAAGTGCTCGACCTGAATATCTGGCACTACAGTTGCTAGATTGTCTCCATGTTTGGACGATTGAAAATTCTCATCTAGTTCCTAGCCTGACCTATTGTACGACTTCTGGTTGGTGCGAGCATTCCTTTTCTCAGTCAGTTCAGACAAGAGCTGATTAACCTGCGCGTTGGTCAACTTCTCACCAATCGTGTCCTTTTCGTCATTCCTCCTAGATATTCTAAACAACTTATTTGGGTTTTTTGGTAGGGCCACAAGTTCCCTTCAGATCATGTGCATGCACTAGTACCTCAAAAAGTAAAAAATCATAAAACAAATTAGAAATTAAAGTAGCAAATCAAACAGAAAAAATAAAATCAAACTAAACTAATTCTTAACTAAAACTTGTTAACCGTTGTTTCCACGGCAACGGACCCAAAAACTTCACCGTTGTGTACTTACGGTGTACCCAAGTACACGGTCACGTAATAAAGAGTGAGTATTTTAGGGAAATACAGAGTCGGAAAATATTGTTAGCAAAATGTAGGAGCTAAGTATTTTTTGTATTTGTTGGGGATAATACATTGAATATCGTGTTGGTGGTAATGTATAACGTCCCCTCATAAGCCGATATCTGATAGTACACTGAACTATTGCACACAATGGTGTAATGAACAATCTTGTGGACAGTGTGATTATATTTCTATGTACTTTTTGTGTGAGTTCGATATGTTAGTTGACAACATTAAATGAATCATTTGGAACCGTGTAATTAAATTCTTTACATTACTACTTGTAAAGAATTGGTAAAACACGATACAATGTATGTTCCTCCAGCAGCATTTCCACCTAATTACTTATCCTAGGAATCGCATGTGATGATTACTTCAACAATGTAACAGAAATATCAACTACGTAAATGTAGCAAATATATTAGGTAATGATAGTTGTTAGTCAGCAATTGTATAAAATGTTCACTTGTAGATTACTTTTACAAGAATTACAAGCCATTATTTCAATTGTCGAGAGCATTATAATTATGGCTACGTTATAAACTTCGTGCCTTTCTTTGATCTTTGTTCAATGTTGAAATGTCATATTTCGAATAGCAAAATTTACACTTGGATTTTGATAAAAATTATTTGAAGATATGTGTAACTACTAATGTACATGTAAAATTTGTCATTTAAATGTTAAAAAATCATCAGCTAATGATTGTTGTCATATGTCAACTAATTGTGTTGCATCATATTAGTGCAACAATACCATTCAGTAATTATGTTCAGGTTAGGCTGATAATCCAGGCTTCGATTTCCCACCTTAGCCATCACGATGCTCGTTGTATTGTCTATCAAATTTTCTATCGAATTCTCCAACTGCTTTTTCCAATCCTGCGTATAGCTCTATTTGCTACCAATACTCAAATTAAGATCCTCATGGATATCTGGGTGTTAGAAATCAGAAAGCTTCTATATGTTGTTCATCTTCATCTTTCCTCCAACACCCAGTCCTACTCATAAGTTTTTACTTTTTGGGTATTCCCATACTAAATTCATGCTATTTATTTTTATATCTATGCATATTCATTGTTATATCACTCTGTATACGTACAATAATATATTTATTCATTTTGCGTGAAATCTTCACAATATCGCAGGCTGATAAATTATAGCTTCCTATATGCGACCTCATAATATGCCCTAATATCATTGAAATTACTTGTATTGTGTATCATTTTCACTTCCACTGGGAGCTGAGCTCTAAGGTGTGCTTGAAACAGTGTGGCATTGGGCTGTTGCTTCTACTTGGTTGTTTACTACTGTTTGTCGGATAATTGCTTCGATGATACTGTCCTTTGCCCAGTTATATCTCTTATGAAGTGTATTACCCAGAAATAAGGAAACATTTATAGATTTTAGTATTGCATTATAAAGTTGAAAACTCCATCCTTCTGAATTATGTTGCAGCTCACGTGGAAGAAAACAATAGCTAGAAATGTAAAACTGATGTTTTAGATAAAGAAGTAGGAAAACACGGTGAAGGCTAGAAGTTTAACACTATCATTTCGTGAGGATCGTAAGATAGCAGGATTATATAATCATGTGGCCGATGAACTAATCGTAAAAATTTGTCAGATGATACAAATAGTAAATGTTGTTCAAGTAGGTATTTATGAATGTTGACAGTGTAGGAATTATCGTAGAGTGTTTATTCGAGAAGTTTGAAAGTTTTACATGAAGCTAAAAATGAGGACAATCCATAACCTGATCATCATTGCTCAACTTCCAATAAGTCCACTACGTCCATTAATCTGTTCTTACCGACAGTTTCAAAACCGCAACAAGTAAAAACTACCCATTATCTCTATTTCTCAAACTGTTGTATCCCAATTCCTTCAAAATAGGATGCATATAACTGCTCACTAACCCTACCTATTCGAAAACCATAAATTACTCAGGTTGGTAAGTATAAATTCCACAACGGTTTTCCAATAATCAAGACGCCCCAAAGTTAGATCTCATTTTATCCCACTTTCAAATTCAATTCCTATCACAGATGGCTCTCCAAAACCTTTCATCCAGTGACTTTCACAACAAAGAGATCATTCCAGGGATAAGCCCCCCAGGATGGCCATTAATCAAAAGAATTAAACAGTCAGTCACTTCGAAATTGTGGTGTACCGCTATACCTCGTATGCAGGAAAAATTTAATGTGCCCCAGGAGAATATTTACATACGATCTTGCACAATAAAGGCTTGTTGGCAAAAGGTGGAAACTGGAATGGCATTCTGGAAATGAAGGAAATTGAGAAAACATTTGAAAATGATCTAAATGCAAGCAAGACAACGGTCGTTGCGGAGACATGCTACCATAACTACCTAATAAAATTCCTTCTATGGAATAGTCGAAGTGCTGGTACTTCAATTTTTAGGAAAAGTTCAATGATTTGATTGCTGTCAATGCGCCAAATGTGATCGCTATTACTGAAACAACATTATATGGCGAAGAGGCTCGAAATACATGTGCATCTCTTGGATTTGATAGGTGTTTTGTTGCCGATCCTAATATTTATATTGGTGGATTGTGGATTTTGTGGGATAGCAACGAAGTTAACTGCCAGAACGTCCCCATTTTCCAACAGGAAATATATGTTTCAATTGAGGTAAGTTACTTTGGTCCTCTTCCTACATTACATGTTCGTGTTGTGGTTGTCACATGTGTGCGCCAATTTGTTGTTTAAGTCAGTAATATCTTTATGTTTGTTATGACGCAGGCACGTGAAATCTAGCGTTGTTGGATTGTTAAGATTGTGGAGTGACTGAGTCTGAAGAATCTTGTGAATTAGTCCTATTTGAATTCGCAGTATTAGGTTTTAGTTATTTGCGTATTACTATATGTTTAAGATGAAAAACTTATGGGTGTATTTTTATTATGTTTGTTCCTTGCATTATTTTACATTTCCTTATTATTCCGTATATTAGAATGGAAATACAAGTTTCCTAGATGGATTTGATTGCTTTATTCAATAGGGGTTTCGTATATAACATGTGGTATCGGAGGCGATACACACTCGATATGGAACATGTGACAATATTAAGCACAATCTGTTGCTCCATTCTTTTTGCTGCTACGTTAACCTTTGCAGCTACAATATAACTGGGAAAAGAAAGGAAAAAAAGACACTTGAAAAATATGCGATATGAGGTAGGGACCACATGTGCTGGCCATTACTATTTCAGCTGGAACAAATACATAAACTGAATATGAAGAGAAATACCATTGTTTCCATGGTAAGGAGCAAGGTAAAATAGGTGAGAAGGTCGATAGAACGCCCATTTGGACGGCGATATCAGCTTTTATGAAAAACAATGTAACTGATGTCGGCCCTTATAATGGCAATACAAATTACTGCCTAAACTTTTCGGCGTGCTTGCTTTAATGAGTACACAAACTACTAATAGTTAGAATAGGGGTAAGACATAAACACATACTGTAGTCGTCATATAATTTAATCTGTACCTAAATTTCTAACAAGTTACATGAATGAACCCAGTGCATGAGGGAAATGATCTAATTGCACAGAATTTCACATCAGATGGAAGTATACATGCATCTAACGCACAATACGATTGTTGAAGAAAAGCAAGTGATTACCTGGTTCGATCCAACTCAACCGATGGTGTTTGTCTCTCGGAGAAATCCTATTCTTTTATCACACGGAAGAGTGTGGAAGAGTTGGGAGGATTCCCTGAGAAGATCGGCTGTGACTAGGGCGACATGAGCTAAGGGTAATGCAGTTGACAAGACAAAATGACAGGAGGAAAAAAGCTTTTGGATGAAGCTATGTAAACCCTTGCATTGACGGTAGTGATGATGAAAAAATATAAATTGGCATTGGTGTAATAATTTTATTATAAATTGAGTTTTTTTTTTCAAAAAAAAAAATCCAACAATACATGTCTGATCTATTTTTGAGAATGAATAGATGTAAAATTGAATGTGTTATTTATGAGATGGTATACCAAACCTCTTTCTTCTACGCACTTCTCTTTTCATGTTTTTTCCTCCCTTTTTACTATCCATTATATTAATGAAGGGAGCAGACAATTAAACTGTAAACATGAATATGTTATGAAAAATGCTTACATAATTGGAATGTTCACATTTTGCTAATATGTTTTTCAAGCTATAGTTATATGCATTTAGTTGTTCTTCGTACGTTGTTCTTGTTCTTATTCTCAATCGATTTCGCCATTTACCTCGTCGACCTTTTACTTTTCTTCTCCCTTCTGTTCTGCCATACATGACCAGATAAGGTCGGGTAAAAAATACAAGAACAATGCATAGTTACGTACAGCTATGTTATGACCAAAATGTTGACAAACCACATCAAGGAGGATGAAAAGTTGACATTAAAGAAATTAACTGAAATTTTAACAGAATAAGTGAACACAACAGTGACGAAGTCAACTGGAAAAAATGGGGAAAAAAACACACAGAGAAGGAGTGGAGGAAAAAGTATTTGACAGAGGCATGTTTTTTAAAACTACTAATATACTACAAAACGGTGGAATAGTTGCATATATGTGGGCATTATACTACAGAAAAACATGCAACTATGGTTGCACCTAAACCCATACTATTTACACAGCAAAAAATATGCAACCTCGCCACCTAGACATTCTACTTCACACTATAGTGCTAACATATGCACCTCTACAACATTGCATGTTTGGAACACGGAAGTGTTGCAGTGTTGTTGTCCCCAGCCTTCTTGTTAATTGAGGTTGCTGCTGTCGCAGAGCGATGCTGGCGATCAATGTCATAACATGGTGAAGCCTACAAAGAAATTCAGCTTAGATAGCAATCTCCTGCCGTTTCTGTGTAACCATTTCATCCATGATTGCAAGTCTCATATCACCTCTTTCAATATGTGTGCGTATGTATGCTCTCATGGCGCAGTTAGTTTTTCCACTTCGTAAGATCTTCATGCAGATTTTTTTAGCATCAGCTTTCCCCTGAGTCGTGAATGCAGCTGAGTTGCAGGTGGATGAATGCATGCTGGGTAACACAGATGGCAAGAACTCCCAATTCATAGTCACCTTTTTCCATTGTAGGTGGATTCTTCTTCAGTTTGTTGAACGATTCTTCATCTGAATCACTGCTTATGACAATTTGAGTTTTGCTGCTAGTCCCAGTAATGATTTTCCCCTGATGCATGGCCATTATCTTATGCAGGTAGCTGCAATTCAACAATATTAATCATGTAAATACGAATATGATGTGCATAGCTTAAAGTTAGAATAGTTACGACATCTCAGCAGCTGTTTTCAGTATTTATACATGCAACCACCATTATTTATGTAGTCACAGCAATTTTTTGCAGAAATTTGACATGAACATAGAAATAATGGTTGCTCGATTCACAAAGGCAAAAAGATATTTATAACCCACTGTCATATAAAAGACAAAGGAGTAAGACAATGGAACTTATGAGATGTAAAGATACAAAGCATACTCTTAGATGGACGGAAATAATTGATTCAATGATAACAGAACACACACACGAAAATATCCCACCTATACTTGGAAGAGCAATTAAGCATTACAACTATATATGCATGTACATTATCTACTGAATTTGTAGATCTATGACTATCAATAAATTTATTAAGCATCAAATTTTGAGTTAGTATTCTATTGACCCATCAAGCACATGAAGGGACTGTAGATCTGGGAAAACAGAGGTCGATGAAGATAAGACATGCATACAGCTGAACAAGTGTGGATGATACATGAAATAGACAAATGAATACCTTACCAAACGTGATGATCTCTACTGTCTGTGGTTCTCCCTCTAGTTGTTGGTATCCCGCTACCTGCACACCTAAGCTTCTTGCCTGCTTTTGTATCATTTTAGAGTGAAAGTGAGACAAATTTATAAGCATGCAAGAAAGATCCAGAGTGTTCTTCATTGTGTAGAATGTGGGTATAATCTATAGAAGATCTAGTTGATAGACACTGATGGGATGAGAAATCAATCTCTTGTCCAAATGGAATATGCTAGGAAAACAAGTATGGTGCTGATTTATTGGTTAATGAGTTTTGTGACATTTCACTAATCAGTATGTATTTTTAGCCTTAGTAGAATAATAAATTTTTATGTTGCCTAATCAATCTATTGTGATACTTTTTTTCCAGTTTTACCTTTGAGAACCTACCGTCGTACTTCTATAAGAATAAATCTCTACTGATTTTTGTGAATGCAATTTTCACGCTATAACTTACATTGACTTGTTTCACACGATATTTAACTGCCCGGTAATTTCTAATCTACTTTAATCTCCTGTTATGGGTAGAATTTCATTCACAGAAGCGTTAG
Source organism: Linanthus parryae (assembly GCA_023055425.1). Lineage (NCBI taxonomy): Eukaryota > Viridiplantae > Streptophyta > Magnoliopsida > Ericales > Polemoniaceae > Linanthus > Linanthus parryae. The sequence continues at coordinate 84,744,064 of JALGPY010000008.1, read as the reverse complement.
ATTCCATTAGCACAATCAAAATTTACCCACCTTTTTCTCAGCAGGATTGTCAAGTATGCTGAGGGTGAATTCATATGAGCAAAAAACATAAGCAGTTTTAATTTAGTCGTAGTTGTTATCGTACCAACATTGATGTTATAAACAGTAAACTATGATGTTACAAGTGGAAAATGTTTTTTTTTCTTTTTTTTCTTTTTCTTTCTCCTTTTTTTCCCGGTACACAAATAAAAATTTTGATAAATAAGCATAACATTCCATTGGAATGGTAAAGGGTATACATGTACACATATTATAAGGAAAAATTTCCCATATCATGTTCAATTAATAGATGTTACCTTTCCCGGTCATTTTTGTTGTCTGTATATCTGCTATGCTGGGGTGAATGTCTAACTAAGTTAATTTCATCCGAAGGTGTGACACCAACTATGAAAGAATTAAGGCATTCAAAAGACCTGAAGTATTGTTTTGAAAGAAACCATCCATCAATGCAAAGGCAGAGTTTAAAATGCGAAAAATTTCCGACTTGCCTAGAGTTTCGGTAAAATACCAAGACCATTTCAGTTTTCCTTTCATCAAATTCAAATTTTAACTGTTGGATTACGTGAAGAGGTATTTCAATCATGTTATGGCAATCACAATCGAGGAATGCAGCTATACCTGTACATATAGCAATTGGTAGGATTTTTACGACAACTAACATAGCCAACTGATGCACGAAGGCCATACAAAATCCAGCTATCTGAATTTATATTACTAACAAATATGACTGAGAGCAGATATTATTCTTTAACTCCATAATTTTAACTAACCAATATAATCAGGAAAACTTTGGAAATGGGCTAATTTTCTTAATTGCTTCCAACGAAACCGCATAATTACCTGTGGCTACGCCCATCTTGCAAAGAAAACAACAATTCGGCGGAGCTTGCTTGAAAAATCAACATGGAACCACTCTTCAAATCCAGATATTTAGGGTTCATGAACTGATCCTTACATACGGACGTTGATGCGGCCCCAACAGCACTCCCAAATTGCTAGTTATCACTATCAGCACTGCATGCACCAGATTTCATCAGTAAATCACCCCTTTCACTATCAGCAAGAGACACGTGAAATTTGAACAAGGGATAGGGTCATTTTTGCCAAGCTACACATGCTAAATTCTACTAAATAGCATAGAGACACAGTCAGCTTTAAAGTATCATCAGTTCTTCGAAAGCTATCAAACACAAACCAACTCGAACGATCCACAATGTAGGTAATGACAAATAGTTGACAGGAAAGTACACTGAGATTACGCAACCATAATTTAGCGGACTGTGTGCGTGTCTTGCATACGAAATATTAATTTACTATTCTCTATGCCAATTAATAATGCAGTAAATAATAAAAATCATAGTTAAAACTTAGAGCATCTATCCCACAACATACAGTTAAATGCAAATCTCTTCAAGTAATGGCTACAGCAAAAGAAAGACTGCGTCAGCTTGCGAAACACAACATTCAACAGCAGTAACCAACATTCAACCTCAGTTTTACGCACACACATACATACATCTTCACATATGCTTTATACATAGTTAAGAGTCTTAAAGATGTGGAAGTACGCTCCATCCATTTACACAGCAACTCTAGTTACACATCTCTCGTATAAGAATTTAGTATATGCATTCATATACTGAATGGATCCCCAAGAATCAAGTTGTATTTTGTGGATACCCATAGTCTTTCCTCCACTTCATACCACTTTATATATATCACTTTATTAGGTGCGTATCTTTGAGTACATACACGCGCACGGATACACACACATACATATACATGTTGATATACAAACACACACACACACACATATATATACACGTATATATATAACCACAAAAGATCTTCTGTATTCATCTATCACAGCATGGCAGGATGCACCCAGACTACTTCAACATCACGAACACTCCATTTGTTTCCCCATAGGGTGCTTTTCGTAGTTGGAGAAACAAGGTGAACATAGAACCTCTTCGTCTTACTCTCCTCACCGAGATTCGTCAGCATTTCCTTGTGTTGCTATTTGAATTTGTAAGTACTTTATGTTATCGGACAACAACCGAACACCATATAATAGATAAATGTTAAGAGATGAATAGCAATGTGCATATTTGTAAAATACCTCAGCTGTCATGCTGGACAAGTCGACTGCATTACTTCTGAGAGAACTCTCTACAAATGGACCAAACATGGTTACTTCAAGGGAGTCGCTTTCATCAAACAGCTTTGCCTCTAGGCGGCCCCTGCAGAAATGTAGTTAAATATTATCAAAAATACACACTTTTATATGTGTTTGTAAGTTGAAATGAGGTAGGTAGTTACCAGGGTACTCCTACGCAGTTATTCTTGAAGCAGCGACCGAAGGTAAAAGTGTCCCCGATGGGGTGAGAGATAGCTCTGCTACAGCTGCTGCAAGCAGCGTACCAGGGCTTTTGCGTGTCCGAAATGGCAGTTAGAGATGCCTTCACCAAGTAGCTGCCCTTCTGTGTTGGGGGTGGGGTGGGGGATGTTATCATTTCAATCTTCGTATTTCGTTAAGAATAACAATGCAAAATAAAGGACATTCGTTGTTTCCAGACGAAATGACTAACTTCACATTGCAATATATAAGAAAGAAATCCTATATAACGTATGGAGGAAACAGACAAACAACAAAGTGCGCTAATCAGTTGGCTGAATTAGTTGTCCCATGAATCCTACCCACTGCTATATGCACAAGTATAGCTACATTCCTCGATTGCAATTTCCATAACATGATTTGAATAACCCTTCCTGTAATCCAACAGTTAAATTTCAAGTTTCTGCAACGCAAACTGAAAAGGTATTGGTACTTTATCAGAAATGTAGGCAAGTCAGAAAATTTTGACAGCTTAAACTCCGCCTTTGTATTTACGGATGGTTTGTTGCACAGCAATACCTCAGGTCTCTTCAATGCCTTGATTCTGTCATAGTTGGTGTCACGCCTTCGGATGAGAGTAACAAAGTTAGACATTGTCCCCACAACTAAAAAATGATCAGGAAAGATAATATTTTAAAATTGACCCATGATGCTGGAAACTTATACCAGTGAGCTATTGCCGGCACAAGGTCGATCGTCACATCGTACAGAAACTGGGTCGAGCTTGTCGTTCGTATAGAGGAATCTGGAAAACATGAATTTCCAAGTAATACAAAACTAAATGCCAACAATCTGAAGTGATACCATTAGCTAAGCCACCAAGTTTTAGAGTCAACCTATATATTTGGAAGTTGAGACGTTCGTAAGCACTTTGACAGGAACTTTCCAGCTACGGTGGCCAATTTGTCCCCTTCATCTGTCGCAGCATCGTCCCAGGAAGAGACACATATGGGTGACATGCTGCACAAGTTAGATGACACCCAAAATGGATTAAATAACGACCCGCACATGTGGAGCGGTAGCTGTAGTCCCTGCGACTACAAGTGAAAAACAAAATGCACTTACGACTCATCAATGATGAATATATCACGTACACGGGCTCGTCCACTTCCGTCCTTCGAGAATGACGTACATGGGCACCTCATTCTTGAAGGACGTTGCTTGGATTTTTGTGCCCTGGCAAGTAATAGAACGCAACCACGCAGTTTAACGTAATTAATGTAATAACACGACTATTTCAGTAAGACAAAGCAAAAAGTAATACAAGCATATTACCTGGTCATCGGACAAAACAAACCGCTGAAACTTAGTCGTACCAGTTCTTGATATAAGTATGTAGAACTTTTGAGACTATCTCATCTAAACTAAAGATGCAGTCTTTCCAAGAGTCATCAGACAGTGAAGTGTACAATCTGTCCCACAGAGAACGCAGTTTGCAGACTGGCAAATAGACCAACATAGTGGCAAATAGTCGGCGCAGTGCATACGGCATCTGGAAAGTAGCAGCTTCCACAAGGCAATCTTCGATCGCCGTATCCGACTCAAGCAAGCCACAAGCTTGAGCAGCCTCTCGATATGAACCAAAAAAGTAGTTGTTGACAGTCTGCAGATCCTCATATGACTGTGGACCTCGTACATGTGTTAACAACCTACGCGAGAAGAACTTTTCCCCTTGAACAGGAGTCACGGATACTATACGCCCTATTGTTCCACCTCGTTGTCTTTCATTCCACTGTTTCACCACCTTATCCCACGTATAATGTTCAGGAAATTCTGTGTACATCCACCACGTGCATTCTCATCACGTATGTTCGTCGCAAAGAACTATGTCACTATAGTCCTCTTTAAATCTTCATACGCTGCAACATCATCGAGTTTTTTTCCGTTCATTAATGAGACGGGTTGCATGTTCGGAAGATGAATTTGCAACGCCATCACATGTGGAGACATTTCATTCATCAAGAACCCAAACAGTCGCCAAGCAGCCTCCGAAGGAGAGATCCACCTAGTTGACTGAAAAACTGCAATTTCATCAACCGGATAATCCTTGGAAGACACCACCTGCAAGGCAACCCTGTCATGTTCCTTGTATATGTACTTGTACAGGCACTTGACAGCTTTAATGGTGGAACATATTTCGACGTTTAGATGACATTCATATTTTGCCAACATGTATGGGTTGTACGGCACAACCCACCTATTGTCGAGGTCATGACCTCTTACCTTAGCAGTAACTCCATTGTTTTTCCGTTGGTAAATAGGGAATGCATTGTCCCCACCTTCGTCATCTCGCAGAAATCTCGCAGATTTTATTCTTGCAACCAACACTGGAGCGCATACACGGGTTTTTGGGATTCATCCATCCACAAGGACCATGCATCATGTGTTTTAACACGACACTATGCAGATGAGGATTTCTCGTCGGATTAGGAATCTCTGCATTGATAAACCTATCAAACTGATCTGGTCTTACCAGTTTAGAAAATTTCTTTAAAATCAGCAAGAAATGCACATGCGGGAGCCCACGCTTCTGGTATTGGACAACGTAGGTGTACGCTACCACAGGGCCCAATACTCCCCTGTATATAAGATTATGTTTCAGCTCAACAGTCTTCGCACGAAATATTTGAGCAACCAAATCAGGACGATTTCGAGCATGCTTAGTACGTCGAAGTTCTCTATGTATTTCAACCCAGTTTGGATTACAAGTCATTGTTATGAAATCATCGAGTTTCCCATACCGTCGGACCAACGACATAGCATCTTGATAACGGCGTGCCATATCGCGTGGACAGCCAATGAATGAAGTTAGCAAAATAACTTCATGAACAACTTTACTGGCATTTGTCTCACCCGCAACTATGCTGTCAATGACGCCCTGATAAAGTTCAGCTCGAATAATATACTGATGATGACTCACGTAATCAAGTCTACTTACCTCAAGCTTGATATACATGTCCATAATATATTGTGGGAACAACCGACCATATCGTAACAGATTGGCTGTCCCCGCCTCGCCGATGTACTAATATGTCATGTGAACATTTACTCGAATTGCCTTCGTCCTCCAGCCATATCCCTGCTACTTGATTAGAAGAAGGAAGATTGTGCGTGCGCTGATCGAGCCCTGGATCACACCTATCCAGGATATCGCAGTCGGAGTGGATGGCACACTCACGAATGGAACTAAAGCAATTATTGTAAGGATTATCATCAAGGATACTTGTAAGCGAGCCAATAAACTGTGAATCAAGATTGTCGAAAGTCGCAACGTGACGCTGAAGCTGATATTGAGGATCATAGAAATAAAGCTGAAGGTAACGCGGAGGGGAAGACCCAGGGTTGAGATCACTAATGTAATGATACAATGAAGGTAATGCTCGCGATTATTTTTTAGGCCCAAGGACGTGTAGGAAAACAAATTATTGTACGCCCGAATTGCAATTCTGAAATGCTGAGACTTCACATCGTCCGACAACGACAACTGCGCAAGAGGACTGGGTATCTGATGGGGTGCAAGAACAATACACCCTTCATTGCAGCAGAAATCCTTCGACTCGAACGCAAATAGCTTAGCATGACAATGGGGACATTTTTCTGGGGCCGGCAACAAGCCTGCCTCCTGGGGGTGGGGGGGCGGCCACGATCCCAGTTCCTCCTCCCAGAACTGGCTGTAAGAATGACAGAAAGAAATCAGATTCACAGCCCATCGAGATCATTATAGGTAATGAACAGAAAAGGTAAACATGACATGTATGCATGTTGAAGGATACATGCATTAAGCGCGTTTTGATATGGACGGAGCATCCTGTAAATTCGAGGGCCCTGCAACAGTGGGAGCGAACAATTGCAGCGGAACTGTCAATTGACCGATATAAGAAATAGACCCGCTGCTTCGAAAGCCCAAGCGAGCCGACGACACAGCCGGGGGATTCGAAACGGTAGGACATTTGGACAGATCTAAGGGGGTTTTTCCTTCGACGGTAGTAACATTGGAAGTGACACTTCCCATAGCTCCCACGGATGGAAGAGATCGACCTTGCGGAACGATATTGCCGGAGACTGCGTGATACCGTGGCAGTAGATGACCGCTCTATGGAATAGGAGGCGAGAAAGGAGGCAGCAGCACAACATATGGAGACGGCGCTGGAAATGTGTGCGGAGAAGCATGACGCTGCATGCCCAAAGCAACCCCGCGCCGAGGAAACGTAACATCGGCATTACAACCTGGACCCGACGTAGATGGAGGACAAGCAATTTCATAGTGCGTTGCAGGCCTTGGCATTTCCAAACCAGGCACCACTTGGGCAGGGAAGCATACGATAGGCGGTCGAAAAGGCGGCAGCATTACGATAGAAAACATCGTAGGCGATGGTGTGAAGGTACGCGTGTGGTTATACCTATCTAAAGAAGTTCCTGATTGCGAAGAAAAACTTGCGATGGAGGCAATGATGGTACTGTAAAATGAGAAGAAGGCACAGGAAATAAAGAAAGATTTGTACTGGCATAGGATCACGAGAACTCACCCGACCAGATACATCAGTGGCAACAGCAGCTAGCTCACCCGCAGAACCGGTACGCACGCCGCGGGTACCAGCACGAGCAACATAACCATCACCTTTTTGCCGATTTGGAGGCCTGTTAGATGGCATCGCTGCAAAGAAGCCCACAATACAGAGCAAATTAGGAGGTGTACACACAACTCATTTCAAGGGGAAGCAGAACGGAAAAAAACATCGAAAGCAGTAAATGCCAGAAGAAGCCCCCCAATACTGCATGATAACCCTGGAACACAAAAATCTCTAGCAAGTTTAAAGCATCAACAAACACATACCCAAAACAAAAAAAAATACAGAGAGGAAAACCTTGCAAACAGAATAGATGATGTTCACACGTAGCAAAGTAAAGTCAGACGCACCATGTGCCAGGGCTCGTTATCAAATCTGAGAAGTCAGAGAAACATACCGAACAGTAAGGAAGCGACAATGCATACCCTTTAATTGCCACCACATAGACACTACCAACTCACTCTATCGCATCCAATTCCACTACTCTCAATCGCAACTCTCATATGGCGCAGACATAGTTGGACTGGAAGTTAACGGCAGCCCAATTCATTGTCGCAAAGAGGAGGTGGTTAATATAATGCATAACATTTGATATCTCAGTCGATGAGGCCTCACCCACAGTGACAGTTTGGACCCGAAAACGTATCAAGAGAGCAAAGATCTAGTAATAAGAAGCGGAAAACTTCCCCTCAACCACGACCCTTCCCACAATCTAACGAAAAGTAACGTAGATAGAACACCAGGGGGCTGTTGCAGAAACGAAAAAATCTAATATCTTTCAGAATACCTCGTACCAATGTTACGTGCACTTCTGTCAGCTGTCAACAGAATGATGCCTTCACATATTACCTATTGTTTATTGGCGTTCAAATAAATTAATCCAAGGGATGCTGACCGCTAAGCCTGCATATTCAACCACAACACCAGCAAGACCAACACCTTTTTATTTTTGTCCTAGTCTTTTCCACCAATTAAAGATACGGAATTCATGACCTTACTGAATTGATTCATTGATTATCCTGACTAGCAAATTAAAGGCTTTCTTAGTTCTTCCAAGTTGCCTCAATATCAAACCCTTAACAATGAGGCCGACACACATAACCCACACGACTGCACGCCACAACCTAACAACTACACCAGTCCCCAAACAATTTGCATTGCTACACTTCCATAGTACAAGCGAAGCCGCATGGTTCATGATTGCAACAACAACTGCTTATTCAATATATATGTATCTACACCCACGTGCATTACATTAATGGTTGTGGCAATATTCACTAACCATGCGACCGCGTCATGGGGACATGACATAATACCCAGAAACCCGGTACATGAGAGTAGTCATACCCAATAATTTCCCCCAAATATTAAAAATGCGACAGAATGTTTTTTTTTATTCCCTCAATGAGTTTGTCGGGACAATCATGTACGTCACCACCACTTTAGCAGTACAGAATGAAGAAACATACATTACGTAATAACAAAATATAAAACAACACTCCACAGATGCATGCAGCACACATTGCCTAACATCGAAATCTTTAAAAACAGCCCAGAGACGTAGGCAATGCATGAATAAGTTAAATTCGGCCCAGCACACGGAAGTAGATGGATCGAAAGAATGACTAAGAAAAGTAAGAACGACGCATTTAATATAGGTGCTGTCCATGTAACTGGACGAAAGCACATATCAGGAAACGTACGCAAATCCACAGCAACCAAAAGGAGACAATAACCTGCAGCGGCACAAGCACAAATAGTTATTCCTAACGGACTCGACACCCCGGAAAATAACCATAAAAATAAATGAGGCAATGCGTTGTGATAGATGCGAAACAGGGGACACACAAGTGAAGAAGCAAACATCTATGATACTATATGTACGAGCATACCGTGAACCTGTAAATCGCGATGAAACTGCGCGGACAAACGAGCAGGAACAAGATGCCTGAGGCTCAGGAACACACGAGTTAACCCTGAACGTAGGGCAGTTATCAGTTGCAACCATCATTTGGAAATATCAGCCGCAGATCGAGATAACAACAATCACCGAAACAGTACAAACTAAGATAGTGACGACATTGTCAATCAATTTACCTACTCCTATATATCAAAGGTTAACCAAGCCGACCCATTATTAGATCCCATGAACAGGAGAAAACCCACCACATAACAACATTAGGACACATATAAGAACATGATTCATAAATTTCCCTGTAATAAGACAACCCAATATACAATAAAAACAAAACTAGCACAACAATCGCAATCAACCTGTAAACAAGCAGGTGAAAATTCGAGAAAATGATACATTACAAAGATTTTAAAGGACAATGAAAATGAGCAGGCAACTCACAAATAACATCACGAAACACAGCAACAGCAAATAGAGACGGTAAACCTGCAACGAACCCAACAGAAACGCGATAAACTTCTGTACACCCAAAAGCTATTTAATAATTGCTGCAGAAATTGAAGAAAACATTACCCACATGTGAAGAAAACATTAATCACGTGATAGCACATTCCCCGCTCTATGTTTCATCGCCATACCACAGTTCCCCTTTCAATATACCGATAGCAATAGGAGACACAGAAATACAATTGGGAACCCAAACTATGACATGCAGCATAAATAGAACCAAATATATATATATATATGGAAGCTCAACCCATGCACCGGTAAAAGAACCATCGTAAAATGAACACACTAACAACAAAATAACCTGATTCATTTGTGGAGAAAAAAGGAACACACAAATACCCCAAAAAACATTTCAACACAATTCCATTAGCATGCGAGATGAAGATGTGGAAGATCAATTTGCGACATGTCTCTTATCCCATGCAACCACATCCACTGGATAACAAAATCAAACTGTTGAGGAAGTGAGAACATGTAAATATCCCAACAAACATTTGAACACAAACTTCAATGTGCAGTTGAGATGAAATTCTAAAGGAAATCAGAACATGCAAAGATCCCAACAAACATTTCAACCCAATTCCTTTTCATCTAATACCTCTTATCCCAAACAACCACATAGACTGACCAAAAACGAAACAACCATCCCACAACCAAACCCTGCAAGAGTTGCACCGAAATCCCACTTCCAAAACACTGAGATAAATGGAAATAGAACCAAATCCCAGAAACACCTATAAAATCTAGTTTAATGAGCATGCAAAACCAGCAACTATAGCAATGCACTATGAGACAACATGAATAGAATCACATTCCAAGGAAGCACAAATGACGTCGTAACCTTAATTCCAGCAATCAGAAAGATGAGCCTGAAACCGAAAGCCAACTCAAACGATTGGAGACCTAAACGAGATAACAAAAACAACATCAACAAAGCCAAAGCAAAATTTACAGTGAGAAATTGAGAGTCGCCGGCAAGAGGACCACGTCTGAGATCCAATTTGAAGAAGAATGAGAGAGATGAGGAAAGACCAACATCCCTCCCATAACTCACATCACCACCAAGTGCAGCTACAGGAAACCCCACCGCCAAACGCCGCCACTTACCAGCCGAAGAAGAGAATTGTAGCGAGAGAAAGAGAGAGACAGTGATAAAACGACAGAGAGGAAACGGAGGAATAAAGAGAGAAAAAGTAGAGACAACATCTTCAGAAGGAGGTCCGACACACATGCGATGAACATCAGCAATTTCAACCAAAATACACACAATATTTACAATAATACCAACCCAAAATACCACAGCCTCCACAGCTAAAGCTGAGGGAAAATATATCAAGGCATCCACATCATCCCCCTCCTGAAGGTCCAAAAGCCTACATGTCCAACAAACATTGGACCATTTCACAAACAACACTACATGGCCAGCAGCAATTGGTCCATCTCAAACACCCTGTCCACATGCCGGCACCCTATTGGCCGTCCAAAAATGGGCTTAGGTCCTTTTATATAAGGTAGATAGATGAAACAGAATATTTTGATAATATCTTCTCTACAAAATTTGGCCTTCACTATAACTCTTCCTCAATGGATTCGCTCATAATTAAATATTTCTTCTATTTTTTTTCAAAAATTATATTTTGAATTTTTTTTCTGAAAATATGTTATGAAGATTTGATTTATATTTATTAAGAATCTTTTCATAATAATTATAGAAGATTGATTGGAAGCTTAATTTCTATTCTAAGTAAATCAAAATTGATTTTCTATAAATATTATTACTTTTTTTTATTAATTACTTCATTTAGAATTGGAAATTAAGAATGAATCTTTCTTTATGAAACTTAGATTCTCTTTAAAGGTAAAAAATTTATTATTAATTGATGATTCTATAAATAGGACTTTAAATTAATTCTATAAGTCTAGATTCTTTATTTATTTTATCTAGAAAACTCTCTTGCGTGGAAATCACGTAATCTCTTATACAATATAGAGTGAGTGCTGAGTGAAAATTAAGCCGAAATTAAGGTGAAGTAGGTTAGCCACCCTATACATGTGAGAAAAAGAGAGTATTGTTTATGGTTTCGGCCCCTAGCAGCAGCAACAACTGGACGACGGTTCAGCTCCCTGACTGACGTTTCAGCTTCCTGTCTCCTCTAGCGGCGCTTTACCTTCCCCCAGCTTCGGTTCTTCATATGATGTTATTGTATTCTCTTCTAGTATCAATCCAGTTATTGTTAATTGAGTTTCTTGATCTATCTTCTTCTATGGATCTTGAGCAAGTCTTCTGTCTGTTCACCTGAGTCCAGAATTAAGTTATTGTGTATAAATCAGACCAAGTTCTTTAATTTACTTCTTAGTCTGATTTTTGCGTCGGATCTTTGTTTCGATTGTCTCTACTGTATAAAAGTCTTGGAATCAGACTAAACCAAGTTCTTTAATTTACTTCTTAGTCTGATTTTTGCGTCGGATCTTTGTTTCGATTGTCTCTACTGTATGAAAGTCGCAAAGAATCTGAACACTAGGATGTCTGTCTAAAAGTTATCTTAAAGCCTACGTTGTTTCGTGATTTGTTATCCTGAACCATTATATATTGATACTGTAATAGTTGAAGTTATTTCCCCTTTATTTTGACATGTAGAGTAACCATATTAATCTCTTGTTTCTGTTAGGTCTAGGATTCGTCCAGCGTCGTTTAGCGTATCCTCCTACAGGTGCATATCTTATTTTTCTCATAGAGTTGATTATTATAAACTAATTAGAGATTGAATTGTTCACTTGACGTACTACCGGAGGAAAGGTCCTAGGTACCCGCCTTTAAGAAGTGTACGGTGTATTAAGGTCACTAGCTTGAGGAGTTAGTGTGTTACTAACGACTAGATTCAAGAAAGGATTAGATTTCCAATGAGTGGGTTGCTACACATGATATTGCATGAACTGGGGAGATAGAGGTATAGTGATAATAGTTTATCAGGTCTGATAGCTCGTGATATATCTTGTGAAGGGTTTTGATGAAGGTTACGCAGCGGAAATACAAAAAAATATGCTCAAAACCCTCCATGAATCGCAGGTGAAGCATCATAACATGATAAAGGAAGAACGGTTACCTTGTTGGTCTGACTAAACACTGCGCATAAATAGTTTCCACGCCTCTGCTTGTTTCCACTATAGGATGAGAAATGTAATCTTCCACTAGTGTTTGTGCTAGCACAGCAGGGAAGGAAGCAACCAACAGCTTGATCCAATCAAGCAGCACGCGCAACAATGGAGGAGGGAGATTCAGCCATCTTCAAGCCGTCAGCCAAGGGGAGGGACGGATCTCTCTCTCTCTTTTCCTTATCTTGCTCTAATTATTTTTTATAATGAATAATTTGGGTTGGACTTCTCTTTTATAATTAATAACTCTTTATAAATTACAAATCTCTCCCACTACTAATCTGATCCATACTTGGATTAATTAGTAGTTTAGTCATTTGATATTTAGTCCAACCAAATATGCACATTGTTGCACTTTGATCCATGATTCTTTTAACTGTTAATTAGTCCAACTAATTAACATCTACATCCACTCTAATCCTTTGGTGTGTTACTCTGCAAGTTCCTCGTAACTTGGCAATAACAACTACAAACATTGAGTGGTGTCTAGCAACACATCAATGCTACCCAAGTAATAGGAATAGTTAGTGATCTGACAAACCTCTATGACCAATCTTACCGTTCTGTATTGTCCCTTTTTCAAAATATCTGGATTGGATACGAGACATAGATTTCACACTCGTATATCCAATACAAGATTTCTAAATCGTGGGAATCGACTTATTTGAATAGATAACAACAATATAATATATTGATTTACCTGATCATGGCCAGGAATTTCGAAGTACACCCATTTAGTGGTCGCGGATACATACTGCTGTTATGTCGCCGGGAAATATACTCTCTACATCACTCCTATCTCTCTGCTTGCCTTATGTCATGTCCGACTATCGTCTTTACAGTTACCCAGTTACGCTGTAAGGTTTGAAGATATCAAAACATGATAGTTCAAAGTTAGAGTACCTATTGACTTAAAGTCAAAGGACCACAACACCATTGTCACTACGAGAAACACTTGTGACATTCAAATAACTCCCATGTAACCATCTCGTGGTGGGTCGATCCTGTATGGCGTTACTCCTAATGCATACCCATGTGCTACACTTGATATCTCCATATTGATCTATGCACATACTAGTGTTCGTGCATAGTGATCGTCCCACTAACCAATATACTTGACTAGGGATAATTTAAGGTAAACAACAATTGGAATCGACATACTTCATTATATTAGTATCTCCATATATAATAAAGTGAATAATCTAGCCAAAACAATGTCGACAATGAAATTGGCTGCCTCTAGGGAAATTTTAAGTGGGCAAAGATCCATATTTCACTTTCTCTTGAGCCTGCTTTGGCAGGTCACCCAAAATTTGGTTAGTAGGTAGGAACAGATTCCAATTGCATCCAATGCAACTTTTGGTTCAATTGGGCTAGTAAATCCTTATTACTTATCTCAAAGATAACTCGCAATTTCCTTGCCTCTAAGCTTTCAATCCTATTGAAATAGCTTAGTTGCATTTGACCTCTTACTTCAACAGTCGCACATTACTTGCTTGTGTCGTCGCGCCACAACATGATGAATCATGTTGCCCTACTTTGGCAAGCCCCAACTCAATACTGCTTGACCTTAACGAGTTCTAAGCAAGAGAAGGAAAAATGAAATATTTCATTGAGGGATTTTTCTTGTCATTTTGCTTGCTGATCATATCAACGGGTCTACTCATATGAATTGGGAATGTCCAAAGGAAAGATCAAAACAGTTTTATAATTATCTTGTTATCGTTATGCATGCATCAACCATACTTCAAAATAAAACAAGATTAAGTAAGAAATAAACGTTGTGCTGATGTGACCCCTAAAAGAAATATATTCCCAAGCCAATGAGAATATCTATAAGCCCTAAAAGAGCAAGCTCATCTCCATGTGCTTCTATCTTTAGTCCATGCGTCCTAGCTTGTGGGTCTTCATCGTGTTGTGGTTTCTTTGGTCTTTGATCTTCTCTCCATTTTGCTAGCTATTTACCATCTATCTAATTCGAGCTAATATCTACTAACTAAAAAGATAAACTTCATCAATACGACACGCAGGCCGTAAAATTAATTACATTAATTACATAAAAACCAAAACACAGAAAATACACAACCACATAACTAAGGTCACATCCACCCGCCATGTGATAAAACACATAAAGCAGTTAAAAATCAATTTTATCGTGATGCGTAAATTTTAATTGAATGTGAAACTAGGTCAAGATGGTAAAACCAGTCAAAACGGTCGGACAAGTCAAACCGGTCAAACCAGTCAGACTAGCCGAACCGGTCATGACCGGTCAGACCTGGACGAAAGCACATAGGGGCGGGTCGGTCACCTTAGCCGAAACCCCTAGGGGTCTAAAAATCATATTTTTCAGCCCTTTATGTGCTGGCCGAACATATGGGGATACAAAAACCCCTTTTGCTTCCTGAATTTTTCCCTAACCCTAGTTTTTCACAAAACTATGTGTATATCAATTATATAAGTCAAAACTTATTATCTGTGCACCATATAAAAATTTAATGAATCTCCACGGGAATCATATTCAGTTCTTATCATAATGCGCATATCAGTTTTATTACTGTTAACGGTTGATCTGAGAGACAGTCAAAATTGATAGAATAGATAACACATAAATCACATTATGCACTATCGGCATGTGGCTCTGATACCACTGTAGGGTTGTAATGCAGATTTCGCAGCGGAAATACAAAAAAATTATGCTCAAAACCCTCAATGAATTGCAAGTGAAGCATCATAACATGATAAAGGAAGAATGGTTACCTTGTTGATCTGACTAATCACTACGCAAAATTAGTGTCCACGCCTCTGCTAGTATCCACACCGTAGGATGAGAAAATGTATCTTCCTCTACTGTTTGTTCTAGAAGTGTAGGGAAGGAAGCAATCAGAAGCTTGATCCAATCAAGCAACGCGCACAACAATGGAGGAGGGAGATTCGGCCCTCTTGATGCCGTCAGCCAAGGGGAGGAGAAGATCTCTCTCTTTTCCTTATCTTCATCTAAATATTTCATCTTAGGAATAATTAGGGTTGGACTTTTCTTTTGTAATTAATAACTCTTTATTAATTACAAAACAACCCCACTACTAATCCGATCCATACTTGGATTAATTAGTAGCTTAGTCCAACTTCCTATTTAGTCTAACTAAATATGCATATTATTTCACTTTGATCCCTGATTCTTTTAAATGTTAATTAATCCAACTAATAAACATCTACATCCAGTCTAATCCTTTGGTGTGTGACCCTGCACGATCTTATTATGTTGGCAGTAACAATTACAGACATTGAGCGGTGTCTAGCCACACATCAATGCTACACAAGTAATAGGAATACGCAGTGATCTCCCAAATCACTGTGACCAATATCACCTTGATGTATCGTCCCTATGTCATAAAATCCGGATTGGACACGTGACACATTTGTCACACTCGTATATGCAATCCTTAGTTTATCTAAACAGATAAAAAAATATCATATAATGATTTACCAGAGTCTAGCCAATCATTTACACGTTATTACCCATCGAGTGGCCGCGGATACATACACCCTTTTTGAGGGAGGGACAACTCCCCTCTTCATCACTACCATCTCTCAGCTTGCTTCATGTCATGTCCGACTATTGTCTTTTTAGTTACCCGGTTAAGGTGTAACGTTTGACGATACCAAAACATGATAAGTCACAACAAGAGTATATAGTGACTTCAAGTCAAAGGACTTCAAAACCATTGTCACTACGAGAAGCACTGTGATATTAGCAAAACTCCCATGTAGCCTTTTCGTGGTGGGTCAATCAAGTATGTCATTACTCATAATGCATACCCATGTGTTAGACTTGATATCTCCATATCAATCTACCCACATACTAGTCTTCATGCATAGTGATCGTTCTACTAACCAATATACTTCACTAGAGATAATTTAAGATAAATATCATTTTAAATCTAAGAACTTCATTATATTAATATATACATATATAATAAAATGAATATTAAAGTCGATACAATGGTCACACTAAAATAGATTTTCTCTAGGGCATCTACACCAACATCTTGTATCTGACGTTTTTGGCAATGTAGTTATCGAGCCCCAGGTTGGTGCTAGCAGGTAGAGTTTTACTCCAAACTGATCTTATCACGATGAGAACACAGTAAAGGTTTCCCGTAGTAAAAATTTTATGTGTCGTGTCTTTACTTTTCCAATAATTGTTATACTGTTAGAATATTTATACGTTTCAGTCATATTGGTACACCTTTTTTATCTTTATGCATTTTGTGTAATTAGAATAGATATTATCTTTAGATCTGTCTAATATTTGATCTATTCAATCGTCGTACAAGAATCGTTACAATTGGATCTACGATTGTAGTCTTCCACTATATCGTGCAGTGTCGCGAACAGGTGGTGTATAGATGCAGACACACTCATATTGGTGTGTATTATTGTATACGCTTGTTCTCTTCCATCCTTTTTCAATTGGTATTAGTGCATGCTTATCATAGTTTATATTATTTATTTAATTGAAATAAAGTTAATATCCAAGATGCAGCCTCTCTTTAAAAAATAAATTCGCCAGATCAATGGATCCTCCTTTGTGACTCCAATGCTGATACTACCTGGAGCATGAGGATTCAGATGCTAGTCACTCGGGATAGACAGATTTCTGGAAGAAAAAGGATAGCATTATGTCGAGTGTTTATATTGTGATATCCCCCCCCCCAAAAAAAACTTTTTTAGAATGCCTTGTTGATCAAGAAACTCTAGGCTTGATTCTTCTTGGTCTAACTAGCGTTTTTGAAGCTGATTGAAAGAGTGTCACTTGTGTATGACGCTTGGAGGATTCTCATTGAAGAGTACTCCCCATACATCAATAGAAGATGTGTGACTAAGATCTTCGAAGACCTCAAGATTCAACAAGAGTTTTTCGCATAAGAAATAGTAAGTATGTTTTCAACCTCTTGTTTTCTTGTTGATTCCACAGGTGATAAATTATATTGCTATTCTGATGATGAATGTGTCTTCTTTATGGGAATTGATTTGTCTTGAAATCTCCCAAAGGCTGATTTTGTCACCCCATCAATCAAGTTTAATGTTCAAAAACAACTTCAAGGGAAAATAGCTTGTCTTGAAAATGATATGGAAGAGCCCAGCACTCGAAGCAAAGTCATTGACGATGCCAAAAGTTCAATGCTTGCTAGGGTTTATAATATTGAAGTTCACAAGAGGTATAAAATAAGAAGCTTAGTCAATCCAGTTCTCAGAGCAGTAGCTTCCCAGATATTCCCAAAGTTGCTGAAGAAACATTGCTAAAACTCAATGATGTGTCTACTCCAGGCGTGTGCGAGTCAGGGTCTAAACAACATGATTGTCCAGATGTGAAGAACCATTGTCACAAACATGAGTATGAAAAGCATGAGTCTATGTCTCAATTCCTTGATGGTTCAGTGGATAAGAACCCTTGTCATGCTCACAATATTGAGAAGTGTGAGTGAGGGTATAAATCCACTGATAACTCAGTTGTTAAGAGTCCTAGTCACATTGGTAGTTAACGAACCATCACTGATATGGAAATGAACTCCAAGTCCAAGAATTTCAGGAACAAGAGGAATAAGGGTAAGTTCAGTAATAGTTCTAATTCAAGTATGTTTATTCATGTTGTTCCCTATGAAGATTTATTTTATGGATCCAAAGAGATGATGCATAGGAATAATCACTTTGTGTGTACCACCTTACCTCACATGGACTTATACAAAAACATAGATTTCAATGAAGATTTCACTAATGCCACATTAGTGACGAAATCGAAATCGAACTTCTCAACTCGAATTATTGACTAACATAAAGATCATAAGTTGGTTCCATCTAAGTAATCATATTTTAGATACAAGACGTAGGAAACTAAATCGTTTAGAAGTAAAAGTATTGGTTTTAAGTTAACAGGCAAAGATTTGAAAATATTTATCAGTCACACCAACAGCAAGACTGGCAAATCCTCTCAAATTCGTCCCACGTCATTCGAATCAAGTTTCTCGTATAACAGCGATACACGAGGAGTACAGAACAAGTACAATCATCTGTCCTCTATAGATCTCTCCTATAACTCTAGGAGAAAACGTTACTTGATACATGTGTCGTTTAAGAGGACATATTTCTAGACAGACTGACTCGAAAATAAAATATTGAAGTAGAAATCATAAGAGATACATGTGTCGCGTAAGAGGACATATTGCTATAGGATATCCTGGTCACAAATTCCTATGGGAAAGTTATGGAATATCTAGATCTCCTGTCTACTACAAGGATAGTAACTGGACGAGGTAAGGAGTCGGGAAAGGATCCAGCGGAACACATTCCACCAATCAACCTTCACATAAGTAGATGTGAAGTTTCTTCCACGCTGCAGCGTTATGTGTATGAGATGATTATCTTGTAGTAGCATACATGCAATAGAATGTGTTTCTTTTGTGTTAGTCGTGGCACGAGAAAGGGGAAGTTATTTATGTTTTTGTTTGACTTCATAACTGTTAGTCTTATGTGTCTTACAAAAATCATGAGCATCACATGATTACTTTACTAGCTTTACAAGTTCACTACGTTATTAGTTTAACTACATGCCCATGTGTTAATTAGAACTGTTGCCTATATCATTTTACTGCTCTGGGTGTGATGTTACAATTCGAGACTTACCAAAAAGACATATGGGGAATGACTCGAACCTATATGTTCCCTCATACACACGTGTGTCTCTTGATCTTACTCACTGTATGCATCACATAACTCAGATAATTTAATTTCCCATTATGTGTCTCTTATGAGTCTTTGTGTTTCAAACTAGATGATAACTTGTGGAGTACAGTATGCGTTATTTTCTTCTTCCATAAGCTATGACGTAGTACTTTCTAGACACTTGTCTTCTCCCATATCTTTTATTGTGGCATGCCTTTATGTTTTTTGGTAAAACTAACAGTTATGTAGGTAAGCATAAAAGTGAAATCTTAGCACTTTTCACACCCTCGCATTATATTAAGGTATTCTACAAGACATGAGGAAGAAAACTACACACATTTTCATCTTCCTCCAAGATGATAGAATATCATGGAACAAGGAGTCTCTTCTACTCTCTAAAGTGAAGACTACATTAAACTACATCTCATTTGTTGACTAGACTAAATGTCTTTGTAGGATAATACTAGAGAGAAAGATCCCAGTGTAATCTTGTCCTATAATAAGATGTGTCACGAATTTGTTGAGACATTCTTCCCCCTGAGCCACCCAAATTCTCGTGACACATAGTGAAAACTAGAATCCCACTAGTTGGAGTTCCCAAAACGTTCAGGTTTAGAGAACTCATGGAAGCTGTTTCATTAACACACTCGTTGGGAAGGCGAAAATCCAACATAAGTGTCAAGTAGTGTTTTATTGTGCTCATCATGGTATGTCCTAGAAAATGTGTAACTCTAAGCTGAGCTCATGTACGTCTCTTCACTTATCTAAGTAACATACTTCTCTCATTAATCTCGTCATGTAAAATCTCACATGCTTCATAAGGAAATAGCTAATGTGTCCTAATTTGCTCTGCTATAGTCTAATCCATGTGTAGAATGTTTTACAATAGTTAGTTTCACATATCTGCTTCGGTTTATGACTTTGTACAAGAGTGCGGGCGTTCTCTGCACATGTTCATGTTGGGTATTTTCTCAAGTGAGTTTATCTCAGTGAGAGTAGAAGAAAACTAAAAAAATTACTTGTTTTGTTCAATTGTGTAGGTTTATGGTTTTGATATCAACAACCTACACAACTGCTTTGATTATGCTCTGAGTTTGGAGTATTGTCTAGGCTATTGCTTGAGGTTGGTTTGGTTTTTCTTTTTATGCGACTTTAGAGTCTAGAAGTTGGCTACTTCTGTTGATTTGAGCTCGGATTTTAATTGTATTATATGGATATTAGGTACCTCTGTGTGCCATGTCTTTGAAGCGTATGGACCACATAACTTCTTGACGTCTAGTTCAATGAGTTGAGATTCATTGCTTATAGGTAATCGAAACCTCCTGGTGGTATATACCACATAACATCTACCTTCAAGGCTTAAAAGATGTTATGTGGACCGAATTAGTTTCTTATAGGTTTTTCCACGATCCACAAGCTTCATGGACCACATAATGCCTAGACACAAATTTGCTGGAATGATAACTCTAAGACCATCTGTAAATACAAGAAACCCTAGGTGTATTTTACTTATAACCTTCATAGAAAATTTTCTTCTCAGTGAATGTGTCCTATGTTTAACTTGTTCACCAAGAGACCTAGTAAACCTGAATTTCAACTTTAGGTTTGAAACCAACTAAATGCAAGAAACCAGTGGTTGTAGAACCATCTATGTGTTCCAGGATCTCTCATGTCAATTTAGGATAACCCTAAAGACATCGGTTACACAGACTTGTCATCCTTTACCAATACAAACCTATCATCAGAGAGCTAGCGTTTTGCAAACTGTAGGTTCAAGCTGCTTCCTTTTCCCGTTATCCTTATCTGTTTTTGGTTTCCGTTATTTATCCAAAAAGGAGATTTTTTGCATGTGCATAGGGTGGGTAAAGATGTTTTTTTATGAATGAGAAGTGTGAAACTGAAAGGAAAAAAATAATATCTCTCGTTGACTTACCGAGCTTGTGAATACCACTGACTTCTTCATAAGCCTTTATGGTGCACATGTAGATTGATATCTGCCCATACATTTTGAAATTTGAAAAATAATAGGAAACTTTGAAACATAAATTTAAACTCATTGTTTTCTCAAATAATTAATTATTTTTCTTCTTGCTTTGCCCTTAAGGAATTTCCATGGTTAGAATATTCCTTTCCGCCAACTATTACTTTCGCCCCAGCATGTGCGGAGTCATGCCAAGGTCGAAGTACTATCCTAGAATTTTTAAACTTCTGTTAAGACCATAAATGTCTCATAAGCGTATATCACTTCCTTTATTGTGCTAGTTGGAAGGAGTTCCTCAATGTCCATATATTATTATTTTTTGGAAACTTTTGGACTCATATTTAGATCTGGGGTAGGCTTTCGTGTTGAGATTGCTTTAATGCGTAACATTTTCATGGCCTAAGCTAAGCCATGGGTCGTGTCTCACTATCCCTTACGGTGGTTGTATGTGAAAATGTTAAAAGCCCACCCTCTCAGTCTTGCTAAAATAAGTCATGTCTTCTTTCGTGAGGATAAATTGCATTCAATGTAATCAAGGTTGAGAAAATTGAAATTAGAATCGAAAATGTTCTAATATATATAGGGTCTCAAATTCCCTGCGTTTAGAAAATTATGAAATGCCCTTCAAATTAATCTCAAATTTTCTTCATGAAAGGACAATGAAATGGAACTTGGTTCAACTTTTCCTAGCTTCCAGTAGAACCCCTGACGTGGAGAACATGCCCTTAAGATCCTTACGATAAAAATCTTTATTTTAAGTATTTAAGGGTAAAAATGTTATAATGTGGAAGTCTTAGTTTGTGTTTGCATAGAATCAACTTCTACCAATTAGAATTATGTATATGTGTTTATTATGGGCATGAACGTTCTTTCTGGTCAAATTTATTTTCTACATTCTCTCTACAACATTATTTTTGAGAGATAAAGAGAATTAAGTATTCTTTTGGTAATCCATAATTTGTCACAATGAAACAATGTCCTTTCAATGAATATTTCTTGTTCATGAAGGAGGTGAATGAAAGAAAAATATTTTTCAACAAGTGATTTTAAATCTAAGAATTATTTTTCTTTCTTCCCTAGCCTGTGGTACAAATGCAGGGAGCATATTTTTATAGAATATTGTAAAAAATTAGCCACTTTTTCACAATTATTTTAGCTTTTTCTCAATTAAATTTTTATTTTTATCTTTTTAATTTGTGAGTTTCGTCAGTCTTTGTGTGTAAGCTCTTAATTTTGACTTTTGTGTGGGGAATGTTAAATATCTTTGCATAATTTCATTCTCTTAAGACTCATACCCTTACCAATACCCTAGATTTGACCTAGATTTAGTGTCCTACTTGGAGTTACGCTATGTTTTAGGAATCTAGTATATTTGGAATATTTTTGTACCTAGAATGTGAGTCTTGGTAGGATTGAGACTCCTATAATTCCTTAGGAAACTATATAAACACCAAATGAGTCTAGGAGTTGACCTAAATCAAAAATTTTGGACTCACCCAAATACCTCCCCTTTAACACATCGGGCCCCCAAGCATAATTCTTGTTCTTCCCTCAGTAACAAGCAGCCCCTAGGCTTCTTTTGACTTCTTCAAAGTACTTTTTTATATCGTTCTCTTCTTGGCATCTTATGTCTTCTTCCCATCGCCGCTATTCTCATTGCATTCAGTTTTGAACTTGGACGTATGTCTTATGTTCAAAAATTTAAAGGTTTTGGATGTGATCTTCCTAATGGAAGAAAAAATGCAGTATAAGTTAAATAACCTTGTAAGATGCTTGTCCATCAGAAGACATGGTTCCATGAGAGCTAGGAATCGATTCCTTGTTACTATGCATCGTGTGATCTTTGTGGACTAGAGCTGATTTTTTTTTTTTTACTAAAGGATTTTAAGGTCAAACCTCCTATGTTGGAATAGATGCCCTAGAGGCAATCTTCTTTAATATGAACATTACTTTTTCTTTAATAATCATTGTATTTTTTATGGAGATATTTAATATAATGAAGTCCTTAGATTACAAATGTGTTGTTTATCTTAAATATCCCTAGTTGATTATATTGATTAACAAGACGATCAACTATAAACTAGTATGTGGGAGATTGATATGGAGATATCAAGTCTAGCACATGGGTATGCATTAGGGGTAATGGCATACTGGATTGCCCCACAACAAGAAGGCTAAATACAAGTTATGTAAGGTCACAAGTGCTTCTCGTAGTGTCAATGGTATTGTAATCCTTAGACTTGAGGTCACTAGATACTCTAGCTGTGAAATATTATGCTTTGTTATTATCAATCGTTGCGCCTTAACCGGGTAACTATAAGGAAGTCATCGGGCATGATAGGAAGCAAGCTTAGGGATGGTAGTGATGTAGATGGAATTTTTCCCTCCCACATAACGTGAGAAAATATACGCGGCCACTCGAGGGGTAGTGCTTATAGAAAGTCTCGCCAGAATCAGATAAATCAATGTAGGATATTGAAGTTATCTGCATGGATAAGACTATTCCAAGGATCGTGAAACCAATGGATTAGATATACAAGTGGGACTTGTAGATCTGGTGTCCAATCGGATATGGAGACAAAGGGATAATACAATACGGTAACATTGGTCACAAGGTTTGTCGGATTACTGACTATTTCTAATAGTTGGGTGGCACAGATGTGTTGCTAGACACCGCTCTATGTTAGTAATTGTTACTACCAACTACATAGAAACATATGGGGTCACACGCCCTATGGATTAAAGTGGACTTGGGAATTAATTAATATGATTAATGAAATAGAAGGATCAATACGCAACCAAAATAAAACTTAGTTGGACTAATTTGCAAGGTGGACTAATCCATGCAAGCACATGATTAGTATTGGGACAATTATGTAGTTAACAAGGAGTTGTTAGACTATATAAAGACACTCCTAGCTTATTTTCTCATAAGTGTCATAAATGTTATCACACAAGAGAGAGAGAGAGAACAAAACAAGGAGAGAGACAAGAAAAGGAAGCCGAACCCCCGGTCCGCCCCTCTCTCTTGTTGTCGGCCTCAAGGAGGCGCGCCTGCGAGCTGACCCTACTAGGAGCCGTGTGACCCTAGTACATCCAAAATCAACTAAAATTGACCAAGATCGTTAAAAAAGTGTATTTTAACTGTATTATGTGCTTTTGCTAGGTAATTGGATATGGCCTTAGATGTGGTGTTGTGAATGTTTATTTTAGGGGATTGGTTTTATTGTAATAATTAATTAACTAGGTTTTACGGCCTGCGAGCTGGTTTTCTCCTCAACTTGTGAGGTCTCTCTACTTAGTATAGATTCTAGCTAGTATTAGATAGAGTACATGATAATCAAGACTTGGAGAAGAAGCCTAATGAATTGAAGAAACCACAAGATGACGGCATTCTACAAGCTAAGGCGCATGGAATAAAATATGAAGGCACATGGAGATGAGCTTGTTATTTTTTAGGGATTATATATATTCTCATTGGCTTGGGAATATCTTAGTTTTAGGAGGCCATATATGTATCACGTTTATTTATTATTTGTGGTTGTTTAAATTATTGTCTTGTTATTTATTGTTGGTTTAGGATGATGCATGCAAATTGGTAACGGGAAAATACAACCCGGAAATTTTATTTTGGAATTGCCCAACTAAAATAAGTAGATCAGTTGATATGGATCGACAAAATAATTAAAAATTAAATAGAAAAATCCCTCAAATTTAAATATTGTGTTTTTGCATTCTCGTTACTTAACACTCGTCATAATCATGATTTATCAAGTTCGGGCTTGCCAAAGCAAGGAGACTTGATTCATCATGATGTGGCGCGACGACACAAGCTAGTAATGTGCGATTGTTGAAGTAAGAGGTTGGACGCAGCTAGGCTACTTAAATTGGATTGAATGCCCGGAGGGAAACGATTGGGATTATCTATGGGATAAATAAATAAGGAGTTACTTTCCCAATTGAACCAAGAGTTGCATGGGATGCAATTGGAATTGTTCCTACCTAAATAACTAATTTTTTGGTGACTTGCCAAAGCAAGCTCAAAAATAAGTTAAATATGGATCTTGGCTCACTAGAAAATATAATGATAATTTCCGCATTAATATTGAGGGTTATTATTCCGATAAAAATAGTGGGAGCTATGTCTAATAATCTAGCCGTTATTAAATGTAGTTCTTTATTCAAAAAATACTATAACTTGTATATTTCTCATTTTGTAGAATTCCAATGGCAAAAAGTTCATCGAATTCATCACAATCCATATGATCAGTCCTTGAGAAGGACAAGCTTTCTGGAAAAAACTTTCTGGACTGGTACACGAACTTGAGAATCGTTCTAAATCAAGAGAAGAAACTGTACATTCTAGAACAGCAAGTTCCTCAGGGTCTAGAAAATAATACTCCTGCAGCCTTAAAGGCATATCAGAAGATCGTTGACGATGCTAATGATGTGGCCTGCCTTATGCTTTGCACCATGAGCTTTGAGCTTCAGAAGAAACTTGAGAACGTGGTTGCGTTTGATATGATCATACATCTGAGACAGTTCTTTCAAGAGCAGGAAAGGGTTGAGCGGCATGAAGTTTCCAATGTATTGTTCAAATGTCATCTGTCAGAGGTGTAATATCAGGTTGTGAAAGGATTGGAATATCTCAGCTATTTCAAGGCCTTGAATCAGCTTTCCAAGCCTTGAATCACTTTCAGAGGCTTGAAAATAGTTAGCTATTTTCAAGGCCTTGAAACTGGATTCAAAGCCTTGAAACTACTTAACCTGTTTGAACACTCTCAGGGGGATTTTTCTGCAAACTCTCTGAGTTTATTCCCTTTCTATCTTTCATATGTTTGATTCAATTTTATTAGATGATCAAAGACAAATTATTCTAACATGTTTTCATCATAGAATATCATCTGTTTGACCTTGATATTGCAGGAAATTTTGTTTCCAGTATTTGCAGGATTGTTTCCTGAACTGAATTTGTGTTGTTTTAGAAATAGTTGGATACTTTGATCCTGTGATCAATAAAGACTTATGAAAGCTTCTCAGATTACTTATAGATAAGATCACAAGAATATCTCTTAAGCTTGTGATCAACTATCCGTTGGAGAAAGCTATTAAAGAAAGTCAAAGTTGTTGCCTACAAAATAGGAAGTTGCCGAAAATCTGAGAAGATTTACAAAGCTTCAAACAGTATAAATGGAGCTCACTTTGAAGCAACAAAAGAAGAGGCTCAACGGGAAAAAGAAAGAGACAAGTTTCTGGATTAACAAAGCATCAAAGAAGAACATCAAACTCTCAAACCTTTCCACAGAAGTTCACTGCATTATTCACTGCAGTTTTCTATTCTAAGTGTACTTCTGTTTTGAGCTGTATAGGTAGATCATTTCTGTATTATCTATACATCTATTCTCAAGGATTTTTCAAGGTGAACAATAGAGAATTCTTAGTTAATCAGTTAGCTAGAGCAGGTACTAGACAGGTTAGGGAAAACCACAAGCTGTAACAGAGTAAGGGAACTCTCTGGGCTTTAGTTCTAGGGCTTAGCTTTTGATTAATAAGAATTGAGTTGAAAATCCTTCAAGGATCTAAGCCCTGAGATAGAGACGTAGGTCCAAGTGGGCTGAACTCTATAAATCACTTGTCAATTGCATTTAGAGTTCATTATTTTTCATAAGCTTTTGCAACACACAAAACTCTCTGTTTTTCAAGGGTTTGAATTTGTTTTCAAGGACATAAAAAATGAATACGTGCTTTATACTGTTTGCATCTTCTCGAAGGGCTTGAACTAGTTTTCAAGGCCTTGAACTTCATTTTTTTCACAAGTTTTTCATCTTCCTAGCAGGTTTTGAAAAAAGTTGGCATACTCTATTCATCCCTCCCCCCTTCTAGAGTATCTTAGCTGCATTAATGTTTGCATACTCACACTTTCAATTGATATGAGAGCTTGTATCAGTGTATATATTTAACCATCTTGTGATCATGAGTACTGCAGGTGATGGTGGTTTCTCACAGGGAGGAGATGCTAACAGAACCCCTCTATTTTGTGGAGAAAATTTTTCTCACTGGAAAGCCCTTATGAAAATGTTCATCACTGATCAAGATCTAGAGCTTTGGACCATTATCCAAAATGGACCTCATACTTTCTACACCGAGAAAGCTGGGATTAAAACTACCAAAACAGAAGAATCACTCTCCTCTTCTGAATTAGAGCAATATTCTAAGAACTATAAAGCTATTAACATTTGGTATTGTGCTTTGAGTACAGATGAATTCAACAAGATCTCTGGATGCACAATTGCTAAAGAAATCCTTGATAAGCTTGTGGTTACCTTTGAGGGAACCAGGCAAGTCAAGCAAACCAAGATCAACATCTATCTCAGGCAATATGAGCTGTTTAAGATGATGCAGATGAGTCCATCAGAGAAATGTTCAAGAGGTTCATTGATATTGTCAACAACCTTGATTCACTGGGAAAACATTTTTCCAATGAAGAAAAGGTGAGGAAGATTCTCAGTAGTATTCCAAAGGAAAAGTGGGAACCAAAGACCACAGCTATTGAAGAAGCTCAGAATCTCTCAACTCTACAACTTGATGATTACAAGGGAAGCTCCTGATACATGAGATATCTATGAATGAAGTTGATGGAGAGCTCCCAGATAGTGTCAAGAAATTAGCTCTCAAATCAAAAGAGAATGAGAGAACACAAAGCCTTGAAACTGAGGATGGTGATGATGAAGATCCAATTGCCTCAATTTCCAAACCCTTAACAAGGATTCTCAAAATAAAGAAAAACTTTGGAAACAAATACTTCAACAGAGAAAGGCATAGAACATGCAGCAGCAAGGATTACAAAAGTCAGTCTTCTTCACAAAATAAATCAAAAAGTTATGAACTGCTTTGAATGTGGTGATGCAGGACACTTGATAAGAGATTGTCCACACAAGAAAATAAATAGCTTTCAAAAGAAAGATCATGACAGAAGAAAAAAAGCCATGATAGCTTCATGGAGTGATTGAGATAGCTCTAGTGAATCTGAATCTGAGGAAGAACATGCCATCCTATGCTTCATAGCCAAGCATGATGAAAGTTCTGAGAAGAACATTGAGGTAATGGTAAATTGTTTGATTTCAAAACCAAAAGAAGCTCCTTCAGAATATCTCAGAACAATGCTTTTCTATGAGGAAAATTATCTGAAAGAGATCAGAATTCTGAAAGAAAAAGTTCATGAGCAAGAAAAAGAAAACTTACAACTTGTTTGCCTAAATCAGAATCTTGAAATATCTCATAAGCAAACTGATAGTGATTTCAAGGCCCTGAAAACAAGTTTCAAAGCCTTGAAAACACAAGTCAAGGAAGTAGTCACTGAAAACTCCTCAATGAATGACAGCCTTGTTAATCTAAGAAATCAGATTGATGAATTAGACAGACAAAAGACTACTCTTACTGAGAAACTTCAAGAATCTGAATTCGTCAAAGTCAAGCTTGCTGGATTAGAACACAAGTTGAACTTGATTCTTGGAGGAAGTTCACAGTCTGTTCACAAAGCTGATATTGGATTCAATCAAAACTTTCCAAGGAGGAACAGTACCAGATTTGTGAAAGCTGGAAACAAAACTTCTCCAACCTGTCATTACTGCTTCAAAACTGTTCATGTTAAGATGACTTGTCCTTTTAGAAGAAGAGATCCTCACATAATGAGGAACACCTTTCCTTTTCAACTCAAAGGACAAGTTAAGCAGATTTGGGTTCCTAGAGGTTAGGCCACCTAACACGGTTGATCTTGAATATGAATCCAAATTCCACACTTGGTCTAACAGCAGGGTAAGACAGTGATTGGTGTTTGCAGGTTGTCACCAATATCAATGAACAGAAGTGGTTTATGGACAATGGTTGCTAAAGACATATGAGTGGAAAGAGATCTCTATTCTCAGAATTAAAGGAGCAATCAGAAGGATCAATTACACTTGGTGACAAAGGAAATTGCAATATTCTTGGTATTGGAAAAGTTGGTACAAATTCTCAAAACTTTATTTCTGATGTGTATCTAGTTGAAGGTTTGAAATTTAGCTTACTTACTGTATCTCAGCTTTGTGATAATGGAAACAAAGTTATCTTTGATAGAGAGAAGTGTGTGGTGAAAAATGAGAAATCAGAAGATTGCATTCTCACAGTCTCTAGATCAACAGTGTTTATACTTTTCAGACTAACAAAGTTGCAGGCGAATGTTTAAAGTGTCTCAAGGCCTTGAAAGAGGATTCAAAGCTTTGGCACACGAATCTTGGTCATATTAGTTTGCATACTTTGAAAAAGTTGATTTCCAAAGACTTTGTAAGAGGATTGCCATCCATCAAGTTCAAAGAAGATGAAATGTGCAAAGCCTGTGCTCAAGGAAAGCAGACTAGAAGTTCCTTCAAGCCAAAGAAGTTTGTAAGTACAAATAGACCTATTGAACTGCTTCATATGGATCTCTGTGGTCCTATGACGACTCCTACTCCAAAAGGTAAAAGGTAATGCTAGTTGTTGTTGATGATTTTTCTAAGTATACTTGGGTTATTTTTCTCAAAGAAAAATCTGAAGCACTCTCTGAATTATCGAAGCATTGCAGAGAACTTCAAAACATGAAAAACCTACCTGTAGCTTCAATTAGAAGTGATCATGGTAGAGAATTTGATCAGTTAGAATTTGATTTATTCTGTGATAAGCATGGTATTACTCACAACTTTTCTGCTCCAAGAACTCCTCAACATAATGGTTTTGTAGAAAGAAAGAACATGACTCTTGAAGATATGTCAAGAACAATGCTTCTTGAGAACAAGCTGGCAAAACATTATTGGGCAGAAGCTGTGAATACAACAAACTATATTTTGAACAGGTGCTTGATCAGACCTACTCTGAAGAAGACCCCCTATGAACTATTCAAATGGAGGAAGCCAAACATTTCATACTTCAGACCCTTTGGATGTACTTGTTTTATCCACAATAATGGAAAAGACAATCTTGGTAAGTTTCATTCAAGAAGTGATGAAGGTATATTTCTGGGTTACTCTCTGAATAGCAATGCTTATAGAGTTTACAATAAAAGAACCAAACTGGTTTAAGAGAGCATTCATGTTATTTTTGATGAAAGTTATGGTGGTTCTTTGAGTGAAAGTTTTGCAGACTTGAATTTTAACAAGCATGAATCAGAGGAAGAGACAAAGAATCCACTAGGATTCAAGAAAGGCTCAGAAAAAATTGAACACATTTTAAAGACCTTGAAAATGGTGCTCAAGGCCTTGAAAATAAGCCTCAAAGCCTTGAAAAAGATGATCAGAAGAATTCAAGTGACACAGGCACTACTTCAAGACCAGAGAATATCTATGGAGAACCTGAACCATTGTCTCCAAGAAAGAGATTCAAATATCTCTCATCTCATCCATTTGATAATATCATCTCAGATCCAACCACTGGTACACAAACTATATCACAGTTGAAGAACTTATGTGCTTTTAATGCTTTTATCTCTCTTGTAGAACCTAAAACCGTGAAGGAAGCTTTACAAGAAGCAGACTCGATCATTGCTATGCAAAGTGAACTCAATGAGTTTGAAAGAAATAATGTTTTGAACCTGGTTCCTCCACCTACAAACAAGTCTGTCATTGCTACCAGATGGGTATTTTGAAATAAGTTGGATGAAAGTTGCAATGTGATCAGAAACAAAGCAAGGTTAGTTGCTCAAGGTTACAATCAAGAAGAAGGTATTTATTATGAGGAAACTTTTGCTTCAATTGCCAGGTTAGAAGCAATTAGAATTTTTCTTGCATTTTCATCTCACAAGAACATGAAACTATTTCAAATGGATGTAAAGTGTCCTTTCTTGAATGGCTATTTACAAGAAGAAGTTTATGTTGCACAACCACCTGGTTTTGAAAATGACAAGTTTCCATATCATGTTTACAAACTTGACAAAGCTCTTATGGTTTGAAACAAGCTCCAAGAGCTTGGTATGAAGAACTGTCCAAGTTTTTGCTTGAAAATGATTTCAAAAGAGGTTTTGTAGACAAGAATCTTTTCATAAAGACTCATGAGAAAGATTTACTTGTAGTTCAGATATATGTTGATGATATATTGTTTGGAGCTACTAATTAGCAATTGTGCAGAGAATTCTCAAGTCTTATGAGCAGGGAATTTGAAATGAGCATGATGAGAGAGTTGAACTTCTTCCTAGGACTTCAAATTCATCAATTCAAGAAGGGCATATTTCTACATCAAAGCAAGTACACAAGAGACTTACTAAACAAATATAGCATTAGATCAATGCAAGGAAGCCAAGAATCCTATGAGCTCTACACTATCCTTAGACAAGGATGAAACTGGTAAGAGTGTCAATGTGAAAGATTATGGAGGCATGATTTGATAATTACTCTATTGTTCTTGAATTTGTTGCTACTAACATGCAAATTGCAGATATCTTCACTAAGCCATTAGCAGATGAAAGGTTCTCAGCATAAGATTATAATTGGGAATGCTAAATAAAGATGCATTGGTTTAGGGGGAGCATTAGGTAAGAAAGGTAAGATTTGTGTGTTTTCAAAGGTTTGAACTGAGTTTCAAAGCCTTGAAAATCAGTTCAAAGCTTTGGCTTTTATTTGTTGTAGTGTTACAGTCTTTCAAGACCTTGAAAACCTTTTCAAAGCCTTGAAAATAAGTCTCCTACACTAATAGCCAAAAAAATTTGATCATTCTGTGTTGGGTGATATCTCTGTAGAAATTTACCTAATACAACCCCTACCTTTTTCAAAAAATTGTTTTAGCCAAAAATAGTATTAGAATATTTTATTTTCCAACGCCAGAAAAGATTTGAAATCCCTCTAATCATTGCAAATCTTTTGAGATCAGAGAGATGCTAGTTTCCTTTTGAAACTCAACTTTTTCAGTATTTATCTTCTTCTCTTCTCCTTCTTTCCGTATCATTCCATCTCTCTCTATTCTTCTCCCAAACCCTAATGAGCACAAGGAGAGCCTCAGAAAGAATCAAGATGGCTGGAGTATCGAAACCTGTAACATCCCCAAATTGCACAAGCCGGAGGCCCGGGGATGTCACTCCGTATCCGAGGTTAAACCCGAATACAAGGAGATTTTATAACATGGTTCTCAAGCAAAACATCCATAAAATAATTAAAACTAGTCGTTATTACAATCCAATGGTTCTAGCCTCCAACCGGACATAGAGCAAACTAAAGTATTTAAAATACTAAAGAGTTCAAATTTAAAAATGAAAATACTAATGATCCAAAAGATGCAACACATCCCCTTCTACGCAAGATAACCATCCTCTAAACCTGCGGTGCAGAATCAGAAAGAAACACCACGGTACAAAATCAGCATGAAATACTGGTAAGAAAACACCCAAACATGTAAAATGATGATATGATAATTACAAAGCAAAGTCTCATTTATAAGTAGGAGTTTTTCTCAAACACAACGGAAACAAAGTTTTGACTCTTGTTATAAAACAAGTGAGTTCCCAATTCCATAATATTTCAAAACCAATTCCATAATCATTAGGAAATCCAAAATCACATATTAGTTTTTTTTCCATTAACAAAAACCAAAATCCATCATTAATAGTTTTGTTGTGACGGGGAAACCAACCATCTCGCAAGCATCCAAGACCTTAAGTGTCGACACTCCCCAAAGACTCTAGCGGCCAGAGGAGTGAGTACAGGGAGCTATCCAAGGACTTGTAACCGGATTAAATAAAAATAAATTGAACAGAAGACTGAAGTCAACACGCCCAATGCCAATAGTAACCAATTAAAAAGGTCCCCGCACAACTCTTCCACTTTACGTATTGATTCATTATTACTTTCATGGTGATAATTTCATGAAACATTTGACAAGTAAAAATCACATATTGCATGTCACATCACATAAACACGTTTTGAGACGTAAAGAAATAGAAAAATTCATTTGACACGAAAGAGTTAGGCACACTAGGCCTGGCATGTTTACTTACCTCAAATCAAATCAACTACAGCAAATCAGCCGACGTACTCGATGTACTCGTCGTCGATGAGCTCGTCACCTACACATAACAATACCCTAATCAACATTATATTCTAGCAATAAAATTTCTATACTACCTACATGCATATGACACTCGACGGTTTATGTTTCTAACACCAACCCAACATCCCACTTAATTCATACTTCAAAACCAAACCCAAAATCTTGCCCCAAAATCCTATAACCTAATGTGTACATAACCTAACATATCTTCACCAATTTTATTACTCCAACTTCCCAAACAGATCATGGCTCAAAACAGTCTCATTATATTCAAAACACTCTGAATCATAAGTTTAGCCTCAAACGGATCCGAATTCCGATTCCTGGATAAAAGGTTATGCTAGTTTTAGGTTTCCAATTTCACTCATAGTACCCATACGGGAATTATCAATTTACATACAACTATTCTCTAAAGCATCTAGTTAATCCTGTATTCAAACAAAACCTAATGCAACATGAATACACAAATCAAATCAGGTTACTACCCCCATACTATGATCATCAAATCATCCAATCGTTTAATAGAAAGTCCCTTCCAAGACTAGGGTTTTTCCCATAAACTAAGAACATGATTAAACCCAAAACTTGATTATTAATCATACGAATTTATGAATGATGAAACTAAGAATATAAATCTGAAAATTAAAGATTACATGCTACGTATATGAATCGTAAGCAAGAGATCAAGATAACAAAAGAAATCAAGAGAAAACAAGGCCAAACCCGCTGCCCATGGAGGGTCGGACGGAGAGAGAGAGAATCGGACGAAGATATAAAAAGAGAAAGAAAGAGAGAGATATATTACCTACATGGGGAGAGAGGGAGAGGCGGCGGCGGCGGCGACGTGGCTGCTGCTGCTGCCGTCGGGGAAGAGAGAGAGAGACCGAGAGAGTGAGAGAGAGTGAGGGAGACGTGAGAAGAGATAGAGAGATAGGGAGATTGTGAGAGTTTGGAATAAATCAAACTCATATAGAAAGAAACCCAATTGAATTGGAAACTTAAAGTAGGAAGAATATTGGGTCAAAATAATACCAAACATGTGGGTAATAGACACTTTCCCCCCTAGTTTAGTCAAAAAGACAACTACCTCCCCCAAACTCCATTAAAACACACTAAAACTTTTAGATTAATGTCACAAACATACCCAAAACTCTAGTAACCATTATAATTAACTCTCGACAATTAAATTAACTCCCCAACACTTATAATAATATTACAAAATACCCGTAGTCACAAAACGGGGTATTTCATCCTTCCCTCCTTAAAGAGAGCTTTGTCCTCGAAGCTTAAACCAAATCCTCAACCGCAATAAGATATCAATTTTCACTCAAAGGTACAACTACTAAATTCAAACCTAAGGTCATGAATGATATTCAATATATTATAAGTAGTACTGTATTAAAAACCAAAGGATTACATCCTCTCCCCCTTAGAGGAGTGACGTCCTCGGAACTCGAAGTGCCTCGTCAAAAAAGTGAGTGTACTTCTTCCTCATATCCTCTTCCGCTTCCCAAGTTGCCTCTTGAGTGAGGTGATTTGTCCATTACACCTTTACAATCTTGACACTCTTGTTGCGGGTGTCCCTTGTCTTGGTGTCTAGAATTTTAACAGGATGTCCCTCATAACTCAAAGACGGATCCAGTTCTACAAGTTTGAGATCCAACGCATGAGATGGGTCAAGCACGTACTTCTTCAGCTGAGATACGTGGAATACATTGTGAACACGACCCAAATTCGATGGTAAATCTAATCGATAAGCCACTTCTCCAATCTTCTCTATAACATCATATGGTCCAATGAATTTCAGGCTCAACTTCCCTTTCTGATTGAACCTCATAACTACCTTAGTAGGCGAAAATTTAAGAAATACCTTTTCTCCAATTTGAAATTCCAATGGTCTCCTTTTCTGATCAGCGTATGACTTATGTCTATCCTGAGCTGCCTTCATTCGCTGCTGGATAAGTCCCACCTGGTCTGTCATCTCTTCGATTAGATGTGGACCAATTACTATTGTCTCTCTTATATCGCTCCAACACAGTGGTGTTCGACATTTTCTCCCGTACAAAGCTTCGTGAGGTGCCATCCCAATGCTGGCATGGTAACTGTTGTTGTAGGAGAATTCTATCAAAGGTAAACTATCAACCCATGAACCTTGAAAGTCCATAACACAAGACCTTAGAATATATTCCAATGTCTGAATCGTTCTTTCGGTTTGTCCATCAGTACCAGGGTGTAATGCCGTGCTGAATTTCAATTGTGTTCCCAATGCCTCCTTAAGCGCTTTCCAGAAGTGAGAATGAAAGTTAGGATCCCTTTCGGAAACTATAGAGCTTTGAAATTCATGGTACCTGAAAATGTTCTTCATATACGCATCGGCTCTCTGTTCCATATTCCATGTATCCTTCATCGGAATGAACCTTGTTGTCTTGGTCCATCTGTCAACTAAGACCCAAATATGATTCAGTTCGTTCTTCGATGTCGGCAAAGCAGTTAGAAAATCCATCGAAATCGAATCCCACTTCCAAACTGGGACATCTTATGGTTGAACTAAGCCTCCCATTCTCTTATGTTCAAACTTCACCTTTTGACAAGTCAGACATTTTGCCACAAATTCTGCTACCTCCCTTTTCATGTTGGGCCACCAAAATGTCTTCTTCAGATCTTATAGAGTTTGTGAGCCCCTGGATGCACATAGTAGGGTGTGTTGTGCGCTTCACGCATCAAATTTTCCTTGATTTCCGTACACTTGTGTGGTACACACCATCTTCCCTTATAGTGAATACTTCCATCTTCATGGATCTTAAAATCCTTTGCTTCACCTTCTGAAATCTTCATCTTTATCCTTTCCAGCTTCACATCTCCAGGCTGGTTACTTCTTATTTCTTCTAAGACATCAGGAACAACTCTCATATTCCCAAGGATATTCTTTACTCCACCTTGTTCACCGATTCAATCTCGAGGTTTCGGAACTCATGGCATAGTCTGTCAGGAAAAACTAGCATGGCATCCAAAGGATGGCTCGATTTTTGACTTAACGCATCAGCTACTACGTTTGCGTTCCCCTCATGGTATTGGATACGCAAGTAATATTCCTTTATGATCCTTAACCAACGTCTTTGCTTGTTGTTTAGCTCTTTCTGCGTGAGGATGTACTTGAGACTGTTGTGGTCAGTATACAATCTACACACTGATCCATATAGGTGATGTCTCCATATCTTTAGTGCGAAAACTATTGCTGCAAGCTCTAAATCATGCGTAGCATAGTTCTCTTCATGAGTTTTCAGCTGGCTCGAATCATAGGCAATAACCCTTCTTTCTTGCATAAACACGCATCCTAAAACCTTCTTCGATGTGTCGCTATAAACGTCAAACTCGCCAGAATCGTTGGGTAAAGCTAACACAGGTGTTGTAGTCAACTTTTCCTTCAATGTCTGGAATGCTTCTTCATAATCTTCGCTCAACTGATACTTTACCGTCTTCTTGGTTAGCGTAGTCAGCGCTCTAGCGATCGTCAAGAAATCTTTTACAAAACGCATGTAATATCCTGCTAATCCCAAAAAAATTCTTATTTCTGACACGTTCTCTGGAGTATACCAATCCTTAACTGCTGAAATCTTTCATGGATCCACGGATATTCCTTCCTTGGAGATTATTTGACCTAGAAGTGGAACATGTTTCAGCCAAAACTCACACTTCGAGAGCTTAGCATACAACTTATCATGTCTCAAAAGTTTCTAACACTTCTATGAGATGTTCTTCGTGCTCTTCCTCGCTCTTTGAGGGAACGAGGATGTCATCAATGAATACGACCACAAATCGATCGAGAAACGTCCTCATAAAACGATTCATTAGATCCATAAATACTACAGGAGCATTAGTTAGACCAAATGGAATAACAGTAAACTCATAATGTCCATACCTCGTTCTAAAGGCCGTCTTCGGGTGGTCCTTCTCGGCTACCCAAAGCTGGTGATACCCTGATCTCAAGTCCATCTTTGAGAAGACACTCGCCCCTTGTAACTGATCGAACAAGTCGTCAATTCGGGGTAAAGGGTATTTCTTCTTAATCGTTGCGTTGTTCAACTCTCTATAGTCAATGCACAATCTCAAGCTTCCATCTTTCTTCTTCACAAACAATACTGGAGCTCCCCAAGGGGAAACACTTGACCTTATGTAACCCTTTTGAAGTAGCTCTTGCAACTGATCTTTAGTTCTTTCAATTCCACTGGTGCCATTCTGTACGACGCCTTTGAGATTGGAGCTGTTCCAGGTGCTAAGTCCATAGTGAACTCAATCTTCCTTCTAGGTGGCATTCCTGGAATTTCATCCGGGAATACATCGGGAAAGTCTTTGACTATCTATATCTCTTCTAGCACATTCTCCTTCTAAGACACATCTTGGACATAACACAAATAAGCACTATTCCCTTGATTCACTTGGTTGACTATGGTCAAAGCTGACACTAGTCTCATACATGGTTCTTTCATGATGCCACGGTAAGAAACATTTTCTCCCTTTGGACCTTTAAGCCTGATCTTCTGTTCGTGACAGTCTATAACTGCTCGATATTTACCCAGCCAATCCATTCCCAAGATAACATCTACCCCCCCCAGATCAAATTTTATCAGATTCGCCGGTAAGGTACTAGCCAAAATCTTAACTTCTACCCATTCAAAAATGGTGTCACACACTGTTACATGACCGGTTGGGGTAGCTACATGGATGGATATTGTAGACGGCTTATTGAGACTCAAATTTTCCACAAATGATGACGAAATAAATTAATATGATGCTCCAGAATCAAATAGAGTAAATGCTAGTTGATCATGGACAAGACATGTACCAGGGACTACTCCATTTGCTGTTTCAGCTTCAGTCCTGCTCATGACAGCGATCCGTGCAACATTCCCGTTCTGTGTTGCGGTTCTTGCTGTACCAGTCCCATTGTTGTTGTTGGCATTAGCCGGAGTGTTGTTGTTCCTATTCCCGTTCTGAACTCCATTGTTCCTTACATTACCCTGGTTGTTCGCCTGCTGCTTGCCATAATTGTTGCCTCCATTATTCTGGTTGTTGTGGTTCCCACAGTTCCTGTTTCTGCCCTTATTGTTGTATAATTTCCTCCCTGGTTCCCTTGCTAGTTCCCAGTTGGTCGCAATCGGCACTCAAAAGCATGATGACCTTTCTTGCCGCAGTTGTGGCAGTTGACAAGGTTTCCTTGGCAGTCCTTTCCTGGATGATTCTATTGACACTTTTTGCAGATGTAATGGCGAGGTTGATCATCTCCATTGTTTTTCTTGTTACCACGGTACTGACCCAGGTTACTTCCTCCATGGTTGGGCTTCAACCTCTTGTCCTGACTACCTTGGTAGTACCTACTTTGATTGTTGCCAAAACCCCCAGCGCTCTCAATCTTGCACTTTACTCGCTTCTCGTCTTGCACCTCTTGAATGCGCCAAACGGCCGCAGCTCTATCATATGCCTCTTGAGGAGTATAGTACGTTCTGCACATCAAGTCTTTCTGCAGATGAAGTTTGAGACCAGACATGAACTTCCTAACCTTAGTCGCTTCATCAGGCATCAGTTGACCTGCTAATCAGAATAGTTCCATGAACTTCTTAAAGTACTAGGTCACAAAACCATTTCCTTATGTCAGATTCACAAAGTCTATGTACTTTTGATCCTGGACATGGTCTGGATAGAAGCGAGTGTGTAGTGCAGTCTGATGAGCTTCCCAATTGAAATTGGGTTGAGCCAAAATGTTCTGACGTGTGCTCCTCCACCATATATTAGCTTCATTCTTCAGGTAGAATGACGTGCAAACAACCTTGCGGTTCTCGGGGCACTCAACTAGCTCTACGATCTTATCCATCTCATCGATCCAGTTTCCGAGCTCAACAGGATCCTCATTGTCTGTAAAGTTCCTTGGCTTCATGTCGACCACTTTCTTTGCCAAGTTAGCTGCATTCTGCTCTCCCCTGGTTCATGTTCTGAGCCATTTGAGCAAAGAATTGATCCATGTTGTTGTTGTTGTTGTTGTTGTTGTTGTTGTTGTTGTTGTTGTTGTTTGGTGCTGCCATTGGTACTTGACGATTTCTCTTGGTGTAGTATTGATGTGGTCTATCAGACATAATCCCTACACTATAGCCTATTGTATTATTCGTAGAATATCATGAAGCACAAGTAAACACGAATACATGGCATGTAACACGCAATTAGGAAAGTAATGTCACACATTAATCATCATTTAAATCAATAACACATACATCTACACATAGGCTGATCACGTCTCAACTTTTCATCCTCATTCAAAAATTGGAAAAAGAATCAATCGGACAAGAAAAAATTATGAATTTTGGTGTGCACAAACCTCTCTGAGTCTACTTTCATAATAAAGAAGAATAAACTCAAAATAAATTGTAAAACTCTAAATACACATAAAATACTACAGCTACACGTGTGTAATAGCTTCCATAAAAATTTGAGAACAAAAAAAGGTCTGGAGGATAGGTTAACACTAAAGAAGCTACAGCTAGTCACTTTGCAATTCTGCTACTACACAACCAACTTTGAAAATTCGTAACTAATTCTCCAGAACTCATATAGAGCTGAAATTTTTATGGGAGATACCTGGATATGTATAATATCTGGGAAAATTTTCGGAAAAAAAAAACTAACTCCAACATTGAATACATCTGCTACAACAAAAACCCACTGCTGCACAGAATCAAACTACACCAAAATCAAAGTTTTCGCGTTCTAACTTCATGAACGCTTTCTATGCACTTGATTAATGCTAAAAATATACAAGGCAATCTTAATTCATCAAATCATACTTCAAATCAATAAACATAATTTATGAAACTTCCAAGTTGGGTTCTCAAAACATGAGCATTATCCATCATCCTAAAATCAGAACGCTACGAATTTAACCCTAGCCCAAAAGTGGCTATTCAAAAATCATTCAAGAAACTTCGAGTCTTGCTTGGCATCATAGCCTTATTCAAACCAATAAATAAAATTCAAAATGCATCAAGTATAAGAATCTAAAGAAGTTCTAACAAGCTTAATCCTCATCTCCATCGCTTTCACCCAACTCCTCATCTTCATCGGCATCATACTCTAGCTCTTCACCACCACTTGGGCTTCTTCACTCCCATCGTATTCCATGGGGTCTTCCTCAACTTCATCGTATTCCATGGGGTCTTCTTCAACTTCCTCATTGTCACTAGAGTCTATAACGATCACCTCATCATCATCACTAGAGTCTATAACTATCACCTCTTCATCATCACTAGATTCTATGTTGATCACCTCCTTGGATTCAATATGATTTACTTCAATAACCGTGTAGCCTTGCCACTTCGCGTGAACCTCCATCAACAACTTGCATATGAAATTGGCGCTCGCCCTCCATTCACCTTGGTAGAGATAATTCTTAGAGTTCATTCGGTTGAAATTGTCCATAAGATCGCTATATTTGCTATTATATCTCCAAACATAGGTCCCATAGGAAGTGCTTTCACCATAGAATACGCCTGAAAAGCTGGGTAATGGTACCAAGAAACTCCAATGCAACGAACTTTTGTTCACAATACTGAACGACGCGATCACGAAACGTCGTGAGATTCTCACCCTCAACCCAAGGTGTCACAATCGGGTGCTTCTCAACCGGCAACACACGTTTCCTAGCGGTTGTTTTGGTCACGGCCATCTACAAAAGAAAACAACTCCATAAGTCTCTTACTCCACAAATATATAGCGTAAACAAAATGACTACTCTTCGTAAACTAATAAATATTCCCAAGACTCCAAATTGATAATCAAAAGACTTTTGAAACAATTCCCCAACAACATGCCTTAAAAAGCAGGCTTCCAACCTCTGATTTAAGCGTTTGGGTGATACCAACCTGATAACACCCCCAACCTTCGATCACCCAAACAGTATACTTCCAACCCGAACTCCAATGAAACGCCTCAAAACCCAATCTCTTAGTATCTTTGATAGGCCAAGGCTCTTAGTTAGGAGTGGGTGGGTGGTTGTACTTGATTTTTTCCTATTTTCTAAACACGTACACATACAATAGTCCTATCCATACTACCCAAATCCCAACGGCTTGTCAAATTTTAATTACTTTTCATATATTCATTTTATTTACCCTAAGAAGTTTCGATTTCTTTTTTGGAATGCCGGCTCTGATACCACCTGTAACACCCCAAAATTGCCCAAGCTGGAGGCCCAGGGATGTCACACCGTACCCGAGAAAAAACCCGAATACAAGGAGATTTTATAACATGGTTCTCAAGCAAAACATCCATAAAATAATCAAAACTAGTCGTTATTACAATCCAATGGTTCTAGCCTCAAAACGGGCATAAAGCAAACTAAAGTATTTAAAATACTAAAGAGTTCAAATTTAAAAATGAAAATACTAATGATCCAAATGATGCAACGTGTCCCCTTCTACGCCAGATAACCATCCTCTAAACTTGTGGTGCGGAATCAAAAAGAAACACCACAGTACAAAATCAGCCTGAAATACTGGTAAAAAAACACCCAAACATGTAAAATGATGATATGATAGTTACGAAGAAAAGTCTCAGTTATAAGTAGGAGTTTTTCTCAAACACAACGGAAACAAAATTTTGACTCTTGTAATAAAACAAGTGACTTCCCAATTCCATAATATTTCCAAACCAATTCCATAATCATGAGGAAATCTAAAATCACATACTAGTTCTTTTTCCATTAACAAAAACCAAAATCCATCATTCATAGTTTTGTTGTGACGGGGAAACCAACCATCTCGCAAGCATCAAAGAACCTTAAGTGTTGACACCCCCCAAAGACTCTAGCGGCCAGAGGAGTGAGTACAGTGAGCTATCTGGGGACTTGCAACTGGAATAAATAAAAATAAATTGAACGGATGACCGAAGTCAACACGCCCAATGCCAATAGTAACCAATAATAAATGTCCCCGCACAACTCTTCCACTTAATGTATTAATTCATTATTATTATCATGGTGATATTTTTACAAAACATTTAACAAGTAAAAATCACATATTGCATGTCACATCACATAAACACATTTTGATACGTAAAGAAATATAAGAATTCATTTGGCACGAAGGAGTTAGGTACACTAGGCTGGCATGTTTACTTACCTCAAAGCAAATCAACTACCGCAAATCAGTCGACGAACTCGATGTACTTGTCGTCGATGAACTCGTCACCTACACGTAACAATACCCTAATTAAACATAATACTCTAGCAATATAATTTCTATACTACATACATGCATATGACACTAGACAGTTTATGTTTCTAACACCAACCCAACATCCCACTTAATTCATTCTTCAAAACCAAACCCAAAATCTTGCCCCAAAATCCTATAACCTATATGTACATAACCTAACATATCTTCACCAATTTCATTACTCCAATTTCCCAAACAAATCATGGCTCAAAAATGTATCATTAGATTCAAAATACTCTGAATAATAAGTTTAGCCTCAAACGGTTCCGAATTTCGATTCCTGGATCAAAAGTTATGCTAGTTTTAGGTTTCCAATTTCACTCATAGTACCCATACAGGATTTCAATTTTCATACAACTATTCTCCAAAGCATCTAGTTAATCCCGTATTCAAACAAAACCTAATGCAACATGAATACCCACGTCAAATCAGGTCACTACCCACATACTATGATCATCAAATCAGCCAAATCGTTTAATCAAACGTCCCTTCCACGACTAGGGTTTTTTCCAAAAACTAAGAACATGATTAAACCCAAAACTTGATTATTAATACTACGATTCATGTGATGAAACTAACAATATAAATATGAAATTAATTATTACATGCTACGTATATGAATTATAAGAAAGAGATCAAGAGAAAAAAAGAAATCAAGGGAAAACAAGGCCAAACCCGCCGACCATGGAGGGTCGGACGGAGAGAGAGAGAGAGAATCGGACGAAGAGAGAAAAAGAGAAAGGAAGAGAGAGAGAGAGAGAGAGAGAGAGAGAGAGAGAGAGATATTACCTGCACGGGGAGAGAGAGAGGCGGCGGAGGCGGCGTGGCTGCTGCTGCTGCCGTCGGGGAAGAGAGAGAGGGAGACCGAGAGAGTGAGAGAGAGGGACTGGTGTGAGAGTGAGGGAGACGTGAGAGAGAGATAGATAGATAGGGAGATTGTGAGAGTTTGGAATAAATCAAACTCATATAGAAAGAACCCCAATTGAATTGGAAACTTTACGAAAGAATATTAGGTCGAAATAATACCAAAATGTGGGTAAAAGACACTTTCCCCCTCCCCCTATTTTAGTTAAAAAGACAACTACCTCCCCCAAAATCCATTAAAAGACACTAAAACTTTTAGATTAAAGTCACAAAGATCCCCCAAACTCTAGTAACCATTATAATTAACTCTCGACAATTAAATTAACTCCCCAACACTTATAATAATATCACAAAATACCCGTAGTCACAAAAAGGGGTATTTCAAAACCTGTCTCACATAAGAAAAGAAAAGCAGCAGTGGAAGAAGTTCAAGAAGTCAGTGGGGACTCTAGCTCCAGAACTCCTAGTACAGAGACAGTTCCAGATCTTCCTTCACCAAAGAAGAAGGTCAAGAAGGTTACAACCTCCTCCTCAGAAAAAAGAAAAAGAAGCAGAAAGTTGTTACAGAAAAGCAACCAGAAACAGAGCCTACTAATTCAAAGAAGCGGAAGAAGAAAGCAACACAGGCAGAAAAGGGGAAAGGAAAGGTGACAGAAGCACAAGCAGAAGGTCAATTGGATAAGGCACTGCAGATCTATTCGCAAACCTCAACAAAGAACTCAGCCCCAGATGAGACTTGGTTTGTCTCAAA
The DNA here is from genome assembly GCA_023055425.1 of Linanthus parryae. Classification (NCBI taxonomy): domain Eukaryota; kingdom Viridiplantae; phylum Streptophyta; class Magnoliopsida; order Ericales; family Polemoniaceae; genus Linanthus; species Linanthus parryae. The sequence goes on along the minus strand of JALGPY010000008.1, from coordinate 84,699,857 downwards.
CATCTCTAAAGGTCAGTGGTTAGATGGTTTTGCTTCAAGATCTATTGGTTTCTGTAGTATGATCAATAATCATGTGATGGAACACATGAAACTTAAGTGCATCTATATGTTGAAGAAGAGTTCTTTGTGGTGTATGCTGAATCCTAGAGAATTAGCGTACCCTAGACTCACCAGACTTTTCTACCTGAATTTGACCCCAAGTTAAGAGATTTGCACATTAGGTGATCAAATTAAAAGTTGCTGGGATAGTTATTGAATTGGATCACTCTGAGTTTTCCAATGTGCTAGGGTGTCCAAAGAGATATGACACTAGCAACCATCCACCAAAGTCAGAGACCCTGAAGCTAGCCCAAGATGAGTTCTTTCTTCCAAACATCTCCACCTCAGCCAAACAGTTAACACATTATGTGTTGAATGTTGAAGCCAAAGTCCTTCATACCATCCTAATTAGGTGTATTTTTCCCATAGAGCACTCTAGAGAATTGGTGACTGAGAGAATGCTGCACATTATGTATCTGGTTATGCATGTCTATGAGATTGATCTTCCCAAACTAGTGATTGAGCATATGCTCTTTAGCCATACCAGTAAAAGGATACACCCTCTGCCTTATGCAAACTTTCTCACTTTATTCTTTGAACACTTGAGATTCCAACTAGTGGAGAGGAATCAGTAAAATCTGGATTCGGAGTACTTAATGAGAGAGACTTTGAGAAAATTAGAGTGGTAAAAACCAAAGAAAAATTTTGGAAACTTTACTCAGACTTGACTGTAGAAGAACTAGGTGCAAAGAAGTTTCCTAAGCCCAAGACCTTGACTCCCACATCAAGTCAGACTTCTCAGCCAACAGACAATTAAACACTTGATGGTTTGGATTTGGACATGGAGGATATCAAAGCAATTGTTTATGGACTGGAAAGTGAAATTGGGCAAGTCATGTACATGGAGGAAAGCATCTTCAGAAGCATGACTTTTCTTGATGTTCCTGAGGATGTTGAAGGTACAAAGAAAGGAGACTCTGACAAGGATTTGCCTAGTGAGCATTCTGACCAGGAAGATGTTACTCCAGTTTTAGATAAGGGAAAGCATGTAGCAGAACAGGCCTCACACGAAGAAGACAGCCCTGACTCAGATGATCTGTTGATTACGTTAAAGAAGAAAAAGTAATCTCCAAAGGCTGCTACTAAGGACAAGACTGAAGAGGTAAATGTGGCTGGTGAGAATGAAGAGGAAAAGGAAGTACAGGACAAGACTGATGCAAAAGATAGTGAGAAAGAGGAAGGAGAACAAGTTGCAGATGAAGATTAGACCCCTTAATCTTACCTACTCTTTCTTCACCATTCTCTCTTCTTCAAAGTTTTTTTTTTAGTTTAAGTTTTCAAAATTTTCTGAAAATTGATCCAACATCTTCTATCTTTTTGAGGAAAGTCAAAAAGGGGGTGAAAATTCTAGGATTTACTAGTTTTTATTTCTAGGTTTATTTGCTGAACTGTTTAAGTTTCTGTTGGTATTATGAATAAGTTAGATCTTTTGGAATTACTATGCTATTATAAATTGTGAACTAATCGGTTTATTTTGCACAGACTAAGGATCAAACAAAATTTGGTTTTGTCTTTCATCAAGGGGGAGATTGTAAGATTAGGTTGTGCAAGGCTTGGAATAGCTCAGCTATTTCAAGGCCTTGAATCAGCTTTCAAATCCTTGAATCAGTTTCAGAGGCTTGACAATAGTTTAGCTATTTTCAAGGCCTTGAAGCTGGATTTAAAGCCTTGAAACTGCTTAACCTGAGTGAACACTCTCAGGGGGAGTTTTCTGCAAAATCTCTGAGTTGATTCCCTTCCTATCTTTCATATGTTTGATTCACTGTTATTAGATGATGAAAGATAAATTATTCTAACATGTTTTCATCATAGAATATCATATGTTTGACCTTGATATTGCAGGAAATTTTGTTTCCAATATTTGCACGATTGTTTCCTAAACTAAATTTGTACAGTTTTGGAAATAGTTGGATACTTTGATCCTGTGATCAATCAAGACTTACGACAGCTTCTCAGATTACTTATAGACAAGATCACAGCAATATCTGTGAAGATTGTAATCAACTATCCGTTGGAGAAAGCTGTTAAATAAAGTTAAAGTTGTTGCCTACAAAATAGGAAGTTGTTGCTGAAAACCTGGGAAGATTTGCAGAGCTTGAAACAGTATAAATGGAGCTCACTTTGAAGCAACAAAAGACGAGACTCAACGGGAAAAAGCAAGAGACAACTTTCAGGATTGACAGAGCATCAAATAAGAACATCAAACTCTCAATCCTTTCCACAGAAGTTCACTGCATTTTTCACTGCAGTTTTCTAATCTAAGTGTAATTTTGTTTTTAAGATGTATTGGTAGATTATTTATGTATTATTTCTACATCTTTTCTCAAGGATTGTTCAAGGTGAACAATAGAGAATTATTAGTTAATTAGTTAGCTAGAGCAGGTACTAGACTGTTGGGTTTTGAAGTAGGTAACGCATCGGTATAACAAAAATTTAATTCCTACTTCAATGCCCACCACGGATCGTCAGGAGGAGACATCATAAAATGATAAGAGACATAGTATTGTGTACCTTTTGATTTGTGATATCACACGAAGAATGATTTCCTCGTCTCTACGGTTGATATCTCCATATCAATCTACCCACATACTAGTCTATATTTGATCGTCCTATTAATCAATAAAGTTGACTAGGGATATTTAAGATAAACAACACATTTTATCTAAGGACTTCATTATATTAAATATCACAATATGTAATAAATGAATATTCTAGCCAAAACAATGTTCATACTAAATCTATGATTGCCTCTAGGGCATCTATTCCAACAGTCTCCCACTTGCACTAGAGACAATCTGGCGCATCTCGTATGACTATAGATCTGGCGTGCCCTTCATGCTTTCGCTGCGCAAGAGGTTTCGTGAGCGGATCTGAAACATTGTCATCCGTCGGAATCTTGCACATCTTCAGATCTCCTCGATCGATCATATCACGAATAAGGTGGAATCTACTAAGTACATGCTTTGATTTATGGTGTCATCTTGGTTCCTTGGCCTCTGCGATTGCCCCTAAGTTGTCACAGTACAACTCTATGGGATCCACGATGCTAGGTACCACACCGAGCTCAGCGATAAACTTATTTATCCAAACTGTCTCTTTTGCTGCTTCCGCAGCAGCAATGTACTCAGCTTCTGTTGTAGAATCAGCAACTGTCCCTTGCTTGGAACTCTTCCAGCTCACAGTTCCTCCATTCAGGCAAAACACGTATCCAGATTGCGATCTGTAGTCATCTTTGTCGGTTTGGAAGCTTGCATCAGTGTAACCCTTTACACTTAGCTCTTCCTTACCTCCAAATATCAAGAACACATCCTTAGATCTTCTCAAGTACTTTAGGATGTTCTTAACAGCAATCCAGTGACTCTCACCCGGATTGGACTGGTATCTGCTCACCATACTCAACGCGTATGATACGTCTGCTCTAGTACATAACATGGCGTACATGATGGATCCTATGGCCAAAGCATAGGGTATCCTACTCATGTGGTCCTTCTCAATCTCATTGGAGGGACAGTCATTCTTAGAAAGAGTGACTCCATGTGACATGGGCAAGAATCCCTTCTTGGAATTTTGCATTTTGAACCTCTTCAACACCTTGTCTATTTATGTTCTTTGACTTAGGCCGAGCAACCTTCTAGATCTATCCTCATATATCTTTATACCAAGTATATAGACCGCATCTCCCAAGTCCTTCATCGCAAAGCACCTTCCCAGCCAATCTTTAACAGATTGAAAAGTAGGAATGTCATTGCCAATGATTAGTATGTCATCCACATACAAGACCAGAAATACTACAGAGCTCCCACTAACCTTCTTGAAAGCACAAGGCTCATCTTCGTTCTTAATGAAGCCAAACTCTTTGACTGCGTCATCAAAACGTCGATTCCAACTCCTAGAAGCTTTCTTTAATCCATAAATGGATCTTTGCAGCTTACAGACTTTATTTGCATTCTCTGGATCCTCAAAACCCTCCAGTTGTGTCATGTACACATCCTCGAGGAGGTTCCCATAAAGGAACGCTGTTTTGACATCCATTTGCCAAATCTCATAGTCGTAGTATGCTGCAACAGCAAGTAGGATTCGAATGGATTTAGTCATGGCGACTTGGGAAAAGGTTTCATCATAGTCAATACCATGAACCTGTGTATACCCTTTGGCTACCAATCACCACTTATAGGCAACTACTTTAACATCCATGTCGGTCTTCTTCTTGAAGACCCACTTGCACCCTATGGGACGAGCCCCTTCGGGTGGTTCCACCAAAGTCCATACTTTGTTGGTTTACATGGAATCCTTTTCGGATCTCATGGCTTCAAGCCACTTCTTAGATTTTGGGCCTTTCATGGCCTCTCCGTAGGTTGCAGGCTCATCATCTATGAGTGGTACGTCATCGGGCTCAGTCATGAGAAGTCCATACCTCTCTCGCTCATGACGCACTCTTCCTGATCTACAGAGTTCTTGTGTTACCTGAACGGGTTCTTCCACAATTACTTGCGGTTCCTGTTCATGTTCCATCATCGGTTCAGTGATTTGTGGTTCTTGAATCTCTTCAAGTTCTCCAGCCCTCCCACTTGCTTCTTTAGAGAAAAACTCTCTTTCTAGAAACACGCCGGTCCGAGAAACAAACACTTTGTTCTCGATGGGATTGTAGAAATAATATCCTTTAGTTTCCTTAGGATATCCCACAAATTTACACTTATCCGCTTTGACCCGAGCTTGTCTGTTTGTAAACGTTTTACATAGACATCGCAGCCCTAAATCCTCATAAACGACACGATGGGACGCTTACCAGTCCATATCTCATATGGTTTCTTCATGACTGACTTTCATGGAACGCGGTTAATGGCAAAAGCTGCCGTCATTAGAGCATGTCTCCAAAAAGATATCGGAAGATCTGTTTGAGACATCATATATCGCACCATATCTAATAGAGTGCGATTCCTCCTCTTGGACACGCCATTCCATTGTGGCGTTCCGGGTGGAGTGAGATGGGATACTATCCCACACTCTCTAAGATACTCATCAAACTTTTGGCTTAAGTATTCTCCTCCACGATCCGATCGTAGAGCCTTAATACTTTTTCCAAGGTGCTTTTCTACTTCATTCTTGAATTCCTTGATCAATTCAAAGGATTCGGATTTGGCCTTCATAAGGTATACAAATTCATATCTACTGAAATCATCAGTGAATGTGATGAAGTAGGTATAACCACCTCTGGCGGGCGTGGGAATGGTCCACATACATCGGTATGTATGAGTACCAATAACTCACTAGTCCTTTCACCTTTCTTATTGAAAGGGGACTTTTTCATTTTTCCTAATAAACAATATTCACATCTCTCATATGATTCCAAATCAAATGAGTCTAGAAGTCCATCCTTATGGAGTCTAGATATGCGTTTCTCATTTATATGGCCTAAACGACAGTGCCATAGATATGTAGGATTAAAATCATTAGTTTTAATCCTTTTAGTATTTATGTTATAGATTGGACTATTTAGATCAAGGATATACAATCCATTAGACAAATGCGCACTACAATAGTGCATACTATCACAATAAATGGAGCAACACTTGTCCTTTATTGAAATAGAAAAACCCTTCTCGTCCAAACAAGAAATGGAAATAATATTTCTGCTCCTAGAAGGCACATAATAGAAATTGTATAATTCTAAAATAAGTCCAGAAGGCAAAGATAGCTCATAAACGCCTACAGCTAATGCAGCAACTCTTGCTCCATTCCCGACGCGCAGGTCTATCTCTCCATTACTCAATCTTCTACTTCTTTTCAAATCCTGCACATTACGACAAATGTGATAACCTCATCTGGTATCCAATACCCAAGATGAAGAAATAGAAAGATTGACTTCTATAACATAAATACCTGGTGGTGGTGGAAGCACTATTCAAGGCTTCTTATCCTCGAGATATGTAGGGCAATTCCTCCTCAAGTGACCCGGCTGGCTGCAGTAGTGACACTCACCCTTAGCCACGCCTCCACTAGGCTTTAGGGCTTCTTTGGACTTCAAAACTTTCTTGCGCTTTCCTTTTGAAGTAAAGGCAACTGACTTACCCTTCTTCTTATGCACCATCATTATGTCCTTGACCTTGCCTTTGTTGACGCTCAGTTCCGCTGTCTTTAGAATGTTCAATAAGTCAGGCAGAGTCTTACTGATCTCGTTCATATTATAGTTCATGTTGAACTTATTATAAATGTCAGGCAACGATTGCAAGACAATATCAGTAGCCAAATCTTGGCCCAATGGGAACTCCAGTCTCTCAAGGTTCTCTATGTACCCGATCATTCGAAGCACATGAGGCCCTACTGGATTCCCTTCTGCAAGACTACTCTTGAACAATTCTTTAGACACCTCATAGCGCTCATGCCTAGCCTGTTCCTAAAACAATTGTTTCAAGTGTATGATCATATCATAGGCTTCCATATTCTCATGCTGCTTCTGAATCTCAGGAGTCACGGTACAAAGCATGAGGCATGTCACGTCATTAGAATCATCAATATGTTTCTGACGTGCCCTCACTTCCGCTAGAAGAGACTCGTCTTGTGGTGGTGCAGGAATTTGAGTGTCCAAGACGTACAGCTTCTTTTCTTGCTTAAGGAAAATCCTTAAGTTTCTGTACCAATCAAGGAAATTTGTTCCATACAGTTTAACCTTCTCAAGGACGGATCGTAGGGATGAAGTCGATGCGATGTTGTTTGCCATTTGGAATTCTAAAAAACGAGAAATGTGCAATTTTAGTATTTTGAACAACTTAACTATATTTAATAATGGCTAGATCATCAAATGTAGCTCCCACTATTTTTCTCGGATTAATAGCCCTCACCATTAATGAGAAAAATATCATCATATTTTCTAGTGGGTCCAAGATCCCTTTTTCACTTCTTCTTGAGCTTGCTTTGGCAAGTCACCCAAGAATAGGTTATTTAGGTAGGAACCATTCCAATTGCATCCCATGCAACTCTTGGTCCAATTAGGTGAATAACTCTTTTATTCGTTATCCCATGGATAACACGTAATTGTCATGCCTCTAATCTCATCAATCCCATTGATTCTTGCCTAGTTGCGTCCAAACTCTTGCTTCAACATACACACATTACTAGATTGTGTCGTCCTCAACACACCATGGTAAATTAAAATCGCCTTGCTTTGGCAAGCCCGAATTTTAATAAACCCTGATCATGAAGGGTGTTTTGGCAAGAGAAGGCAAAACGCAATATTTAATTGAGGGATTTTTATTTTAATTTGTTTGGTTGATCTTATCAACATGATCTACTTATTTGGATTGGGCTATCCACAATAAAAGACCAACCTTGTTTATTATTATCTTGTTATTGTTTTCGCTAGTATCACCATACACACAAAATTAAATAACAAGGCATGAATAATAAACATCAACAAACATAAAAAAAAAAAAAAAAAAAAAAAAAAACGTGGCATGGATATGGCCCCTAGACTAATGATATTGTCAAGCCAATGATAATATCCAATTGCCCTAAAGTGCCGAGCTCATCTCCATGTGCTTTACCATAGCTGCGCGCCTAGGGATGTCTTCTTTGTCTCTTGGCTCCTTTGGTTCTCCAGTCTTCTTCTCCATGCTCTTGACTATCATCTAAATATTTCTAATTCTAGCCTAACATCTAGAATAAATAAATAACAAAAGCCTCACATTTCGAGGAGAAAAAGACGACTCGCTGGCCGTAAAACCTAATTAATTATTACATCAATTTGATCAGCTCGCAGGCCGTAAACCAAACCACAAAGAAGTAAACATCCACAATCCTAGGCCATATCCATCCACCATGCAATAAAGCACATAATACAGTTAAAACCAATTTTTAACACGCTTGTTCAATTTTTAATGAAATTTGGTAATTAGGGTTACAACGATCCAAGGGGTTCAAGCCAACAAGGGGCTCGAACCCCCAGGACCGTCGCCGCCACAAGGCCCGACCCAAGGCCGGCCGCCCCATTGGACCGCGGCCTTTGCTTGGCGCGCAAGGGAGGGGGCGGACTTCTAGGGTTTCGGCCCTAGTATTCCTTCCCTCTTCCTTGTTGCCCAAGCAAGGTTGTTTCCTTATGGATTTAATTCCATAATTGAAAACACCTTTTCAATCATGTGCCCATGAACCCTAATTTTTAAGAACCCAATTTTACACATCTTATGTGATTAAACTCACCAATTCTAACATCCAATGTTAAATTGGATCTTGTTCTATTGAATCAAATTAAATTTTGCATCTACAATGCCAATTATTTTCAGTTTTCGCGTAATAAACAATAAAACGGTGTATAAACTAAAATCGTAACACATACATCATGTTATGCTCTACGACCTGTTACTCTGATACCAATGTTGGGTTTTGAAGTAGGTAACGCAGCGGAATAACAAAAATTTAATTCCTACTTCAATGCCCACCACGGATCGTCAGGAGGAGACATCATAACATGATAAGAGACATAGTATTGTGTACCTTTTGATTTGTGAGATCACGCGAAGAATGATGTCCTCGTCTCTACTGTTGAACCACGTTTAGAGGTGAGATCTAGATTCTTCCTTCAAACAAGTGATAGCTTGAACCCGGAGGAAGAGGGAAGAAGATCAAAGCATCCAAGGCAAGAGGAGGATTCGGCCTCCTCTTGGAGCCGACGGGAAGGGGGTGGACGGGCTAGGGTTTCGGTCCCAGCTTTGTCTTGCTCTCTCTTTTGCTCTCTCCCACTCTCTTTGTTATGTCTAATAACAATTAAGTCGGAAGGAAGCTAGAGCCTCCTTTATATACTCTAACAACTTCTTGTTGTTTCCATAAAAGAGTTTCCTAATTCTAGATGAACTAGAACTATTCCCTTCCTTGCAAATTAGTCCTACTAAGTTTGCAAGGTGTTGCACAATGATCCTTCTATTAATTCATCAATATTAATTAATCCCAAATCTAGCTCTACTCTATTTGATGTGTGACCCCATAGGTTTCTATATAGTTGGTAGTAACTCTTACTAACATGGAGCAGTGTCTAGCAACACATCCATGCCACCCAACCAATAGAAATAGTCAGTGATCCCGACAAACCTGTTGTGCCCAATATCTCATATTGCACTATCCCTTTGTCTCCATATCCGGATTGGACACGAGACATACATAGTCACACTCGTATATCCAATCCATAGTTCCTCGATCCTGGGAATATGCTTATGCTTGCAGATAACATCAATAACTCCTTATTGATTTATCTGAGTCTGGCCAGACATTCAATAAGCCTCATCCCTCGAGTGGTCATGGATATTTACCCCCATTATGTGGGAGGGACAAATCCTATCTACATCACTACGATCTCTAAGCTTGCTTCCTATCACGCCCGATAGCCGTCTTTATGATTACCCAGTTACGGTGTAACGTTTGATGACATCAAAGCGCAATATTCCACAACTAGAGTATCTAGTGACTTCAAGTCTAAGGACTGCAAATATATTAGCACTACGAAAAGCGATTGTGACTTGACATAATCTAATGTATCCTTTTCGTTGTGGTTCAATCCAGTATGCCATTACTCCTAATGCATATCCATGTGTTAGACTTGATATCTCCATATCAATATACCCACATACTAGTCTATATTTGATCGTCCTATTAATCATTATAGTGGACTAGGGATATCTAAGATAAACAACACATTTTATCTAAGGACTTCATTATATTAAATATCACAATATGTATTAAATGAATATTCTAGCAAAAACAATGTTCATACTAAATATACGATTGCCTTTAGGGCATCTATTCCAACAGTCATGATATAACTCACAAAAACCTGATTCTCACACTCCCTCACCAAAATCTAAGGAACCCCACCGAATCTCTCTACTTCAGCCCTCATTCCCTCAATATTGGTGAAACGCCGTTCTCGTGGACACGAATGTGAAAGAGTGATCAAGATCCATAGCTGATCTCCCCGGTCTTCAAGAAATTCAGTTTCAGCTCCTTATTCCCTTTCTCTTTCAATTTCTGTTTTTCTTTTCTTTCTATTTTTCGTTTCATTTCCTCGACCAATTAACACATGGAGCCAATACTAGCATAGTAATATCCGAGGAGATCCCATATCAAAGAAGATAATGTGGGGGTGGGATGTGTCAAATCAGTGATATAATCAAATATGTGTAGACACCCCACACTCAATGTAAAGCATATAAAAAACCCGGTAGTCAATGTGTAACGTGCTTTTCCAACCAATACTCCTCATCACCTAAGATATAGAGAATATAAATGAAGCATAAGCACGACCTCCTATAAGCTCAACCAACCCCCACCCCATGACGTGCGGAAAGAATATAACCCACTACGGTACTCCACCTGTGATCGTGGTGTAAGGACACGACTCACCGCCACACCAAAGTGTGCTACCGTCTCTAACTCACCCTCACATCCCCTCAAAAGACGACATGTAAGAGAACCACTCAAGATGTATCAATCAGCTCACCCTCATCGAACCTCCCTAACTCGACTCCCTCTATCATGATCCATATTAAAGGACCATTCCAACAAGTGATGAAAGTGACAAATGAACGGTTTCCTAGGCTAGAGGCTGTGAATAAAAGGGGTAAACGAATCAATAGGGATAACTAGTGGACCTAGGAGATGGAGACGGGACGTGAGGCCTCCATAAATATCACTCGCACAGCTAATCTGTTGCCACTACGAGGAGGGTTGACGACTACCTAAGTGAAAATGGTGTAGCGCTAGTAGGATAACCAGTCTGAGAGGCAGCTACTCGCATTTCTAATGTGAATTAGCCCTCTAAGTCTTCCTACTCCAGATTCTCGCGTCTACCTCACCTCAAATTTTCATAGTCCAAAGGAATTTCTATCATTGAGCCCTCTCCACGCTCACTCTCTTCGATTGCCTTTTCTCAAAAGTTTTCAATATTTTTATGATTTTTTTTTATTTTTGTTTTTTTTTTCATATTTCTAACTCTATATGCTTTTGGCCCACTCCATTAAAACCAAGTTAAGGATAGGGGACTCAATAAAGTAAAAGTGCTAATAAAATGCATAAACTACACAATCCTACCATAAACAAACACAATATGAACACATAACTATATGTAACAAGGCGATGCAAACAAAGACATGGCTAGTGAAAGTAGATACAAACCCCCCCACACTTAAGCGTTTCGTTGTCCTCAACGAATTTAGAGATAATGAAGGAGGAATCATCGCTTAAATGTGAAGGGGGTGGTATTTCAACATTTGTTTCTCGAAATGTAGATACAAGAGAGAGAGTTAGAAGTACGTGGGTGCCCGGACCTACATGGGCACCGTTGCCGCGAAATTGCAACAAGAAGGGGTCTTGTGGACCGTAGACAATTTCCGGAGAAGTCTCTACGCGCCCGGATTCCGATGCACCTACTCAACTTTCTCTATCGCACGCATCAAGAAGGGAATCCGGAGTGTCTTTTGTACATGTGTCCCTGCACACTGATTGAAAGTATTAAAGAAACTCTCTCTCACCCCTCAAAATCATATGGAGAACTAAAAGAAAGAACATAAATAAATAGCATCCTACTCTACATTGGGTTGCCTCCCAATCAGCGCTTGTAATTTAAGGTCGACAGCCCGACCCGGTTACCTCAACCGAAAAAGGATGGTGGAGGATGCTTTATCCCTCCACTTCTTCTTCTTCCACCATATTTTCTCCGAAACCTCACGTGCACCCCTGTGTTGTGCAGATGGTAGAGAATTGTGGAAGCTGACTCTTTTCATCTTGCAATTTATCTTCTTGATCAACATCCACAAAGTAACATTGGGCTCACATGCATCCTTTTCCATAAATTCATCCTAGTAGTACCTCCTTGGTGCTATATGATCTTCAAATGACCCATGCAATTCATCCACACCCCCACACTTGTTTGTTTTAAACTCCTTGACTATGGCGTTTGGATCATCAATATAATAGCCAATATGACACGAAATTGAAAATTTCTCATGATGCTCTTCCCCATAAGAATCTCCATACACAAGTCTTCCAACTCATCATAGACTTGATTAACATGAGATATGGAGAATTCTTCAAAAATTATGAGTAGGGGCTTTTACCTCAACCGATATGGGAACAAGTGCTTCATCAGCTTCATCATAAGCACACCATAGGCTTCCATGTCGAATTCTTCCCATTCATTCCAAAGAAGTAAGGGCTCTTGCTGTTTTGGCTGGCAATACGGAAGGTCCTCCCATCTTGGGCACACAGGTCCACCGCAGTCTGAATCAGAGTCTGTGTCCTCATAAATGGCAGAGTTCACCAATGGTTCCTGGACACTACAGTCTTTGCTCGGCTCAAATGTCTCTTCTTCCACTTATGGCGGAAATGGTGAAGGTTCAATTTTTGGCTCACTGTCATATGGTAAGGTATCTTCTTGCGGCTCTTGAATACTTGATTCACCTGTTGTTGATAGTTTCTTAAGTCGTTCCTTTATCCTCTCCATCATCTCCCTCACGTATTCCATACCTATGGCTGAATCCTCTTGTGGCACTTGTGCAGCTATGGACAAAAACATTGTGCACACTTGGATGTCCTCCATAATACTGCGTCGTTCTGCCATACTCGCTGATGAGTCTTCCTGGTGCTGATGAAGCTGGGGTGCATGTACTCGACATGAGTCTCTACGGTCGTGCCAAATGCCGCATATGTAGCACCAAGTTTTGCATGCGTCCTCTTCTTCATGGTCACCCGCTGCAGTGGAAACAGTAGGGGGGACCCGAATAACAATCTTCACCCCACATGCTTATATTGTCTCTTGCCTCCTGCGTTCCTGAAAAACAGACTCACAAGACACCCGTGAAGCACAGAGATATAGAATTACAAAAAAAAACATTAGAAGTAAAACTAAAATAAAGGTACTCAAAACTAACTCCTAACTAAATAATCTACCACTGTCCCCGGCAACGGCGCCAAAAACTTGACTCGATTTACTAACGCGTATGCGCAAGTGCACGGTCAAGTAATATAGGGATGGTATTTCAACCCCGAGTTATCGATCCCACGAGAACAGGCTTGAGATTATTTAATTAGTTATTTAATTAAAGTACGGTGCAGGGGGGAAGATTTGATTGATTTTAGAATTAAAAAAACAACTAAACTAATATTTTTTATTTTAGAAACAAATATATGGAGAAACTAGGCAATCTCTAGATCACCTAGGGCTGTAGACAATTTCCTGTTCAGCTATGTAACACGTTAATCCTATTCTAGTTCAGCCGGGTAATAAACTATGACAATATCATGTCAGTCTCATGTCACTTTACGTCTTGGTTAACTACAATCTCCTCTCGGTCTCATGTTGTCTACCGGTCCGTTCTAGCAGGTCATCTACTGGTACGATAACGGGTCCTGTCGCCCACCGTTTCACGTAACAGCTAAATAATCCTACCGAATCTACCCACACTAGGCCAATCCTAACACTTCTTCATTTCAGTCTCGGTGATTCGGGATTGTGTTCAAATTCTCTACACAATTAGTTTGAGTCACTGTCGTGCACTCATCTAATTAGCTAGTACGTCCGGGTAGCTACTCCATTCATACTAAAGATTAAGCATAGAACAAGAACGTGTAACTAGAACGAATATTAACTTTAAGCAATGAATTGATTCACAAAATAAACCCTACTTTCGTTGAATATCAAATCATATCCTAATAATGTCAATAGACTAAGATCAACAACAAGTTCAAGAAACTAACATTCAATTGAAGAATCAATCCAAACGCATGAAATAAAGTCTGAAATTCAGAAAATAACCGTCTACATAAACCCTAGGCTCTCATAGAGACGCCTAGCAAAACTTCTAGCTAATAAAGATCAACCAAACAAAGTGAAATAGTTTCTCCATACAAGATTTGGAAGAAGAAGAAGATGATGAAACCTAGAGCTTCAATGGAGGAGGAGTCCTCCTCTTTGCGTGCATCCGTCCCTTGCTTCTTCCCCCGTTGGTAGAGTTCTTCTTGAATGAATCTCCTCCTTCATTAATTGTAGTTGTAGGGTATTAATTATTTACAATTAGGTTTAGGAAATAATCAACCCCCAAAACTACGTATTTTAGATCAAGTAGGAGACAACCCGTGCCACTCTTTTTTTTTCCTTCGCCCGTGTATTTTTTACTTCAGCAGATCGCACGATCTCCTTAAAGCTGATCGTTCGATCTGTTTCTCCTTTTGCCTCAGATTGTACGATATATTTCTAAGGACCAAGTCTGGTCGCACGATCTGCACTATCAAGTCATGCGACTAGATTAACTGATCACACGATCATCCACTAAGATCGTGATAACAGTGAGTTTGCTTAATTTTCTTCTTCGAATTTTTTCTAAGTCTTGCTCCAGATCACACGACCTCAGTTTTGTTGATCGTGTGATCTGCTGAACTTGTCTTCTTTCTTCTGCGCCTACTTCCTCTCTTGTCCTTTCTTTACCAATCCCGAGCTTTGTCTCAATTCCTGAAGTTCGTTTCTCCACTTCGTTCAGTCTCCGAGTTACGTTTCCTGTCAAAACAACACGAAACACACCCGTGCGATCAAACGTGACAAAATAGCATAAAATAACGCGAGAAACGCCGGATTACAAATTAATTTCTCAAACCTACACTTACTAAATTTCCTCAAGTTCATAGTGTATTTCTAATATAATCTACCCGAAATTCACACAGAACGGTACACTAACGTAGAAGAATAATAAATCTAATACAGATTTATCAGTCCACTCAAGAGCTATGTGCCCCGACTACTGGAAATTGTAGAACACAACCTTAGTCAGATTTCTTAGCTTTCAAACCCGCTTGCTTCTCTTGCGCTTTTCAGTTTTGGCCTTTGGGCATGCAACAACTTTTTTCTTTGTTGTCTTTATCTTGCTTGTTCCTCTTAGATCTAGGCCTATTTTCTGGTGGTGGTGGAATATCTACCAATATGGATTGACTAGCGGACCTGGCGGCGTCTAGCCGCTTGGCTACTTGAAGGAAGTAACACTTGGTATCATCAAACGTCTTCACACCTTCATTGTTTGTCATGTTCTTTTTTATGGTATCCGTTGAGTGCGGCAAAGATCGCAATACACCCTTTACATTCGATTCATCGGAAAGATCATGACCAGCAGCTTCAAGCTCCCTTATCTAAAAGTCATTTCCCTCAAATGTTGTGCCATCGAGTGCTCAAGTTTTTTTGTGATAAGAGTCGCACTTCATGGTCAATACGTTGAATTTCGCGGAAGTGGATCCATACTTCTCTTTGATGGAATCCTACATCTCCTTATCAGTTTCGACGCCATCGAAATGCCCCATGAGGTCATCCTGGATGAGGCATATCAGGTTATAGAACGCTTTATGTCCGCAACCAACCACTTTTGGTAGGTCTCGTACTCGCGCTTCACTGCTGATGTGGGACCTGCATCAGGCTCCACGTCTCGTTATTGTCTAGCATCAGGCTCCTCAACTTCGTCTATTACGGTGTTAATATGGTCTAACAAGTAGTAAATTTCATGGCGACTCCACGTCTCGTTATTGTCACCATTCAACTTGACCGCTTTAGCAGACTCATAAATAATACTCGATTTAGACATGACTCAAAAATATGAGAAATCATATATTAATACTAGCATTATTTGAAGCCCTCTTCAAGGAACATGAACACACCAATTGAAATTTAATGGCGTTGTGCAAGAAATCCACCACAACCCATGCTAGGCTGGAAATCAAATATAATAGCTTACCTTCCTCCCTTGGCTTTCAATTAGGTTTCTATGGAAGCTAGTTTGTTTTAGTTTCTTCAACATGCATATAAACAATATATCACAGTTTATCCAAACACACGCATGCAAGGAAAAATTAAACACACACAAGCATAATTAAACATGCATGGATGTGGCCCTAAAATTTTCTATTCTCATCTATAGGAAACAAGGCTTCAAAACAGCCCGTTGGCGTCCTCCTTTGTTAAGAACATCTTATGGAATTCTTCGATTCTGCCTTGACTCCCTGCACCTAGCTTTGTGCATTTCGATTTGGCCTCCCACTTTTCCACCAATCTTCAATATCTACAACTATCTTATATCTAGTAAGAAGACCTCATATTGAGGGGCGTAAATGAGAAGATAAGACAATAGAATGTGTATAGAGGCACGACACACAATCCATATTATAAAAGACTTTATAATAAATAAACCGAAATTATTTCTAAGCCACATCCATGCACCAAAATATTCATCCAAGCAAAAACAATTATTTAAAAGCATATAACACATACTAGAATTTTCACGAAATTTTCAGAAATAACTAGAAATTTCTAGGAATTTCTAAACAATTATCCAATTAACTAAAATAATCGGATAATTATTCATACTGTTGGAATAGATGCCCTAGAGGCAATCTAGTTTATTATGAATTTTTTTTGGCTAGAACATTCATTGTATTATTTATTGGATATTTAATATAATGAAGTCCTTAGATTTACAATTGTGTTGTTTATCTTAAATATCCCTAGTCCAATATAATAATTAATAGGAAAATCATCTATAGACTAGTATGGGGTTGGATTGATATGGAGATATCATGATCCAACACATGGGTGTGCATTAAGGGTAATGGCGCACTGGATTGACCCATCTTCGAGAAGGCTACATACATGTTATGTGAAGTCACAAGCTCTTCTCGTGGTGACAACGGTATTGTCATCCTTAGACTTGAAGTCACTAGTTTGTCTAGTTGTGGATTATTGTGATTTTGGTAGCGTCAAACGCTACACCGTCATTGGGTAGCTATAAAGGCGTGTACCAGATACAATAAGAAGCAAGCTTAGAAATCGTAGTAGACATAGATAGAATTTGTCCCTCCTACATAACAGGTGCAAATATCCGAGGCCACTCGAGGGATAGTGCTTATGGAATGTGTGGCCAAACTCAAATAAATCAATATAGGATATTGATGTTATTTGCACGAATAATGCTATTCCCAGGATCGAGAAACTATGGATTGGATGTAAGAGTGTGACTTGTATGTCTCGTGTCCGATCCAAAAATAGAGACAAAGGGATGTGACAATTACTTGCACATGGTTTGTCGGATGACTATTCTATTAGTTGGCTAGAATGGATGTCCTTCTAGAGACCGCTCCAAATTAGTGTTGGAATAGATGCCCTAGAGGCAATCTAGTTTAGTATGAATTATTTTTGGCTAGAAATTCATTTATTATTTATTGGATATTTAATATAATGAAGTCCTTAGATTTACAATTGTGTTGTTTATCTTAAATATCCCTAGTCAAGTATAATGATTAATGGGACAATCATCTATAGACTACTATGGGGTTGGATTGATATGGAGATATCACGATCCAACACATAGGTGTGCATTAGGGAATGTTACACTGGATTGACTCATCGCCGAGAAGGCTACATACACGTTATGTTGAGTCACAAGCGCTTCTCGCGGTACAATGGTATTGTCATCCTTAGACTTGAAGTCACTAGATATCCTAGTTGTGGATTATTGTGATCTTGGTAGCGTTAAACGCTACACCGTAACTGGGTAGTTATAAAGGCGTGTACTGGATACAATAAGAAGCAAGCTTAGAGATCGTAGTGGACGTAGATAGAATTTGTCCCTCACACATAACGGGAGCAAATATCCTAGGCCACTCGAGGGATAGTGCTTATAGAATGTCTGGCCAGACTCAAATAAATCAATATGGGATATTGATGTTATTTTCACGAATAAGGCTATTCCCATGGATCGAGAAACTATGGATTGGATATACGAGTATGACTTGTATGTCTCGTTTCCAATTCGGATATAGAGACAAAGGGATGAGACAATTTCTTGTACAAGGTTGTCAAGATGACTATTCCATTAGTTGGCTAGAATGGATGTTTGGCTAGAGACCGCTCCATATTAGCAAATAGTTGCTACCAACTAGATAGAACCTATGGGGTCACACGCTATATAGAGTTGAACTAGATTTGGGAATTAATTAATTGGATTAATTAATTAGAAGGATCACTTTGCAAAACCTTGCAAACTTAGTAGGAACTAATTTGCAAGGAAGGGACTAAATTGAATTCTAGTAGGACTAGAATAAACCCTTTAGGTAGTTAACAAGGAGTTGTTGGACTATATAAAGGACCTTCCTTCCTTCCTTCGCATATAACTTATGCTCATAATTGAACATAACAAGAGTGGGAGAGAACAAAAGGAGAGAGAGCAAGCAACAAGGGAGCCGACCGCCCCCTTGCCGCCGCCCCGTCCCCGTCGGCCAAAAGGAGGCCGAGAGCCCCCTTTTGGGTCTCGTTTTGCGTGATTCTTCTTCCTCTTCCGGGCTAGCACCAAGGACTTGGGAGATCTAGGATCAACTCTAGGCGTGGATCAACCATAGAGAACGTGACACAATTCGCGTTTGAAGTCATCAAAGGAGAACCCTAAGGTGTGTTTATGATTTCTAACCCTTACCATCGTTATGTCTCTTGACTTGTGATCCTTGGAGGGTTTTGCATGGTTTTATAATTGTTTATGCTTCCGTTGCGCATCCATGAATCAAAACCCTACGGTGGTATTAGAGCCACAGGTCGTAGAGCATAAACATGGTTTATGTGTTACGTTTTTAGTTGTTTTACACCTTAATTTGATTATTTATCGCGTAAAACAAGACAAATCAAGCATGGGATGCAATTTGTCAATAATTAATCATAACAAGATCCATTTTTTGCATTGGATGCATGAATTGGTGAGTTTGAGAAATTTTAGGATCTTAGATCTAGGGTTTGGGAATCCTTGGGGAAGATGGAGTTCTCCCAAAACAAGGAAACAACCAAACTTGGGCACCAAGCAAGGGAGTTAATTTGGAAACAACTCCCATAAGGTGGTTCGGCCCCCCTAGGGACCGCCCCCCTTGCTTGCCGCCCTAGGGGCCGGGCGGCCCTAACCCGCGGCCTAGGCTTGTGGGTTTTGGGCCGGGCCGGCCCTAGGGCCTTGTGGTTCATCTTGTTGGTCCCGGGCAATTTGATTGTTGGGCCCATGGACCGTTTTAACCCTATAAATCCTAAAATCAATTAAAATTGACCAAGCGCGTTAAAATTGGATTTTAACTGTTTATGTGCAAATCACATGGTGATTGGATATGGCCTTAGGATGTGGTTTGATGTGGATGTTTAATTTTGTGGTTTGGTTTTACGGCCTGCGAGCTGATCAATTAATTGTAATAATTAATTAGGGTTTGTATGGCCTGCGTGCCAATTTTTTCTCAACTTGTGAGATTTATTTTATTTAGTATAGAAGTTAGCTAGTGCTAGATAAAGTAGATTGTTAGCCAAGATTGAAGAAAAGAAGCCCAAAGCCAAAGAAGCAACAAAAGATGGAGCATGGAGCATGGAGCATTCTACATGACTATGAAGGATGGACCAAAAGATCAAGACGCATGGAGATGTGTTTGCTTTAGGGTTCATAGATAATTCCATTGGCTTGGAATTATCTTAGTCTAGAAAAGGCCATATCCACATCACGTTTAATTTTTGTTTTGTGGTTGTTTATTTTATTGTCTTATTATTGTGTGGTTGGTGTATGGATGATGCATGCAATTAGGATAATAAGATAATTAGACAACCCGGATCTATTATTTGGAGTTGTGCCCAAACTCAAATAGATAGATTAGTTGATATTGATCAACAAAACAATTAAAAATTGAATTGTTTACCAAACAATTAAAAATTCTTGCCTTCTCGTTATTTAAACACTCATTATCATCATTATTTACCAAGCTCGTGCGTGCCAAAGCATGGCGACTTGGTTCATCATGATGGAATGTGATGGCACGTAACAATGTGCAAATGTTTAGATAAGAGGTTGAACACAACTAGGCTATTAATTTGATTAAGAAACCTAGAGGCAATCAATTGGGATTATCCATATGGATAGATAAATAAGGAGTTATTTGCCCAATTGAACCAAGAATTGCATATGGGATGCAATTGGAATTGTTCCTACCTAAAGTAGTCAAATTATGGGTGACTTGCTAAAGCAGGCTCATAAGGAGATGAAAGATGGATCTTGGCCCACTAGAAAATATAAGGATATTTTCCGCATTAATATCTTGAGGGTTATTAATCCTTAGAAAAATAGTGGGAGCTATATTTGATAAACTAGCCATTATTGAATATAGTCAAAAATTCACAAATACTAAAACTTGCGTATTTTCCTTTTTGTAGAATTCCAAATGGCAAAAAACTCATCGAGTTCACAACATTCCCTACGATCTGTCCTTGAGAAGGACAAGCTCTCTCGAACCAACTTTCTTGATTGGTACAGAAACTTGAGAATTGTTCTCAAGCAAGAGAAGAAACTGTACGCAATAGAGGAGCATGTTCCAGAAGGTCCAGAGAACCAAACAGCTGCTGCCCTAAAGGCGTATCAAAAGCGTGTTGATGACGCTAATGATGCGGCCTGCCTTATGCTTTGTACCATGACTTCTGAGCTTCAGAAGCAACACGAAAACATGAATGCTGTCGATATGATCGAACATCTAAAGCAGCTCTTCCAAGAGCAGGCGAAGGTAGAGAGGTATGAGGTCTCAAAGGTGCTGTTCAAGTGTCATCTGGCAGAAGGGAACCCGGTGGGACCCCATGTACTCCGAATGATGGGGTACTTGGAGAATCTCGCCCGACTGGGGTTCCCGGTCGGCCAAGAGTTGGCAACCGATCTCGTGTTGCAATTGTTGCCCGAGAGTTATGGAAAGTTCATTATGAACTATAACATGAACGAGATCGTTAAACCACTGCCAGATTTACTCAATATGTTGAGGACGGCTGAACAGAGCATCAACAAGGGTAAGAGCACGGCCATAATGATGGTACAGAAAGGAAAGGGCAAAAAGTTTGCCTCTTCCTCCAAGGGCAAAGGCAAGTCAGTTGCCAAGTCCAAGGATCCTGCCCTTAAGCCTATTGGTGGCATTGCCAAGGGCGTGACTAAAGGTGAGTGTCACTACTGCAGTCAGCCTGGACACTGGAGGAGGAACTGCCCAAAATATCTGGAGGACAAGAGGCTTGGAGGTGATTCCACCACCGCCATGTATTTTTGTTGTAGATGTCAATTTAACTATCTCTACATCGTGGGTATTGGATACTGGATGTGGATCTCATATTTGTCGAAATATGCAGGATTATAAGATTGGCTAAAGGGGAGGTAGATCTGCGCGTTGGGAATGGAGCAAAGGTTGCTGCGTTGGCCATAGGCGTGTGCGAGGTATCTCTGCCTTCAGGATTAGTTTTAGAATTAAATAATTGCTATTTTGTGCCTGCTATGAGCAGAAACATTATTTCTATTTCTTCTTTGGACAAGGATGGTTTTATTATTTCAATAAAGAACAATTGTTGTTCCTTTTATTTAAATAATATTCACTATTTTAGTGCGCAATTATTTAATGGACTTTATGTCCTTGATCTAAGCAATCCTTTCTACAACATTAATACCAAGCGGATTAAAATAAATGATTTAAATCCTGCTTATTTATGGCACTGTCGTTTAGGCCACATAAATCAGAAACGTGTCTCTAGACTCCATAAGGATGGATTACAAGACTCATTTGATTTTGAATCATATGAGACATGTGAAGCTTGTTTATTGGGAAAAATGACAAAGTCCCCTTTCAATAAGAAAGGTGAGAGGACTAGTGAGCAATTGGCGCTCATACATACCGATGTGTGTGGGCCATTTGCCACGCCTGCCAGAGGTGGTTATGTCTACTTCATTACATTTACTGATGATTACAGTAGATATGGATTTGTGTACCTTATGAGGGCAAAATCCGAGTCCTTTGAAGTGTTCAAAGAATTCAAGAATGAAGTAGAAAAGCAACTTGGCGAAAGTATCAAGGCTCTACGATCGGATCGTGGAGGAGAATACTTGAGCCAAGAGTTTGACGACTATCTTAGAGAGTGTGGGATTGTGTCCCAACTCACTCCACCCGGAACGCCACAATGGAATGGCGTGTCCGAGAGGAGGAATCGAACCCTATTGGATATGGTTCGATCTATGATGTGTCAAACCGATCTTCCATTATCATTTTGGGGCTACGCTCTATTAAGTGCAGCTTTCACCATTAACCGTGTTCCATCTAAATCAGTCATGAAGACACCATATGAGATGTGGAATGGGAAGCGTCCCACACTGTCGTTCACGAGGATTTGGGGCTGCGATGTCTATGTAAAACATTTAAAATCAGACAAGCTGGGGCCTAAATCGGATAAGTGTAAATTTGTGGGGTACCCTAAGGAAACTAAGGGATACTACTTCTACAATCCAACCGAGAACAAAGTGTTTGTTGCTCGGACCGGCGTGTTTCTAGAAAGAGAATTTGTCTCTAAAGAAGCAAGTGGGAGGAATGTAGAACTTGAAGAGGTTCAAGAACCCCAAATCACTGAACCGATTATGGAACATGAACAGGAACCACAAGTTGTTGTGGAACAACCTGTCCAGGTAACACAAGAGCTTCGTAGATCTAGTAGAGTGCTTCAGGAACCCGAGAGGTATGGACTTCTCGTAACCAATTCCGGTGACACGATGCTCATAGATGATGAGCCTACTACCTATGAGGAGGCCATGAGTGGCCGAGACTCTCAAAATTGGTTGGAAGCCATGAGATCCGAGATGGAATCCATGTACACCAACAAAGTATGGACTTTGGTGGAACCCACCGATGGGGCGCGGCCCATAGGGTGCAAGTGGGTCTTCAAGAAGAAGATCGACATGGATGGTAATGTGATTACCTATAAGGGCCGATTGGTGGCTAAAGGATTCAGACAGATTCATGGTATTGACTATGATGAAACCTTTTCACCAGTCGCAATGACCAAATCCATTCGAATCCTACTTGCGATTGCAGCATACCACGACTATGAGATTTGGCAGATGGATGTCAAAACAACATTCCTTTATGGGAATCTCCTCGAGGACGTGTATATGATACAGCCGGAGGGTTTTGAGGATCCAAAGCAAGCCAACAAAGTCTGTAAGCTGCAACGATCCATTTATGGATTGAAGCAAGCTTCTAGGAGATGAAGTGGTCAAAGAGTTTGGCTTCATCAGAAACGAAGATGAGTCTTGTGTCTACAAGAAGGTTAGTGGGAGCTCTGTAGCTTTTCTTGTCTTGTATGTGGATGACATACTACTCATTGGAAACGACATTCCCATGCTGCAATCTGTTAAAGATTGGCTCGGAAAGTGTTTCTCAATGAAGGACTTAGGGGAAGCAGCCTATAAACTCGGTATAAAGATCTATAGAGATATATCTAAGAGGTTGCTAGGCCTATGTCAAAGTACATATATTGACAAGGTGTTGAAACGTTTCAACATGCAAGATTCCAAGAAGAGATTCTTGCCCATGTCACATGGAATCACTCTTTCGAAGAGTGGTTGTCCCTCCAATGAGATTGAGAAGGAACGCATGAGTAGAATCCCCTATGCCTCGGCCATAGGATCTATCATGTACGCCATGCTATGTACTAGACCAGATGTGTCATATGCCTTGAGTATGACAAGCAGATACCAATCCAATCCGGGTGAGAGTCACTGGATTGCAGTCAAGAACATCCTAAAGTACTTGAGAAGAACTAAGGATGCTTTCTTTATATTTGGCGGTGAGGAAGAGTTGCGTGTAAGGGGTTACACTGATGCAAGCTTCCAAACCGACAGAGATGACTTTAGATCACAATCGGGATATGTGTTTTGCCTGAATGGAGCAGCGGTGAGCTGGAAGAGTTACAAGCAAGAGACTGTAGCTGATTCTACAACAGAGACTGAGTACATTGCTGCTAATCGTGCAGCAAAGGAAGCTGTTTGGATCAGAAAGTTTGTTTCTGAACTTGGTGTGGTCCCTAGCATTGCGGATCCAGTCGAGTTGTTCTGTGACAACACTGGGGAGATCGCGCAATCAAAGAAACCCAGGTCACACCAGAAGTCCAGGCACGTGCTCAGGAAGTTTCATCTGATTCGAGATATTATCGATAGAGGAGACGTTCGGATATGCAAGATTCCTACAGATGATAATCTGTCAGACCCGCTTACAAAGCCTCTCACGCAGTGGAAGCATGAAGGGCACACTAGGAGTATGGGCATACGAGATGCCCAGATTGGCTCTAGTTCAAGTGGGAGATTGTTGGAATAGATGCCCTAGAGGCAATCTAGTTTAGTATGAATTATTTGTGGCTAGAAATTCATTTATTATTTATTGGATATTTAATATAATGAAGTCCTTAGATTTACAATTGTGTTGTTTATCTTAAATATCTCTAGTCAAGTATAATGATTAATGGGACAATCATCTATAGACTAGTATGGGGTTGGATTGATATGGAGATATCACAATCCAACACATAGGTGTGCATTAGGGAATGTTACACTGGAATGACCCATCTCCGAGAAGGCTACATACACGTTATGTTGAGTCACAAGCGCTTCTCGCGGTACAATGGTATTGTCATCCTTAGACTTGAAGTCACTAGATATTCTAGTTGTGGATTATTGTGATCTTGGTAGCGTTAAACGCTACACCGTAACTGGGTAGTTATAAAGGCGTGTACTGGATACAATAAGAAGCAAGCTTAGAGATCGTAGTGGACGTAGATAGAATTTGTCCCTCACACATAACGGGAGCAAATATCCTAGGCCACTCGAGGGATAGTGCTTATAGAATGTCTGGCCAGACTCAAATAAATCAATATGGGATATTGATGTTATTAGCACGAATAAGGCTATTCCCATGGATCGAGAAACTATGGATTGGATATACGAGTGTGACTTGTATGTCTCGTTTCCAATCCGGATATAGAGACAAAGGGATGAGACAATTACTTGTACAAAGGTTGTCGAGATGACTATTCTATTAGTTGGCTAGAATGGATGTTTTGCTAGAGACCGCTCCATATTAGCAAATAGTTGCTACCAACTAGATAGAACCTATGGGGTCACACGCTATATAGAGTTGAACTAGATTTGGGAATTAATTAATTGGATTAATTAATTAGAATGATCACTTTGCAAAACCTTGCAAACTTAGTAGGGACTAATTTGCAAGGAAGGGACTAAATTGAATTCTAGTAGGACTAGAATAAGTCCTTTAGGTAGTTAACAAGGAGTTGTTGGACTATATAAAGGACCTTCCTTCCTTCCTTTGCATATAACTTATGCTCATAATTGAACATAACAAGAGTGGGAGAGAACAAAAGGAGAGAGAGCAAGCAACAAGGGAGCCGACCGCCCCCTTGCCGCCGCCCCGTCCCCGTCGGCCAAAAAGAGGCCGAGAGCCCCCTTTTGGGTCTCGTTTTGCGTGATTCTTCTTCCTCTTCCTCTTCCGGGCTAGCACCAAGGACTTGGGAGATCTAGGATCAACTCTAGGCGTGGTTCAACCATAGAGAACGTGACACAATTCGCGTTTGAAGTCATCAAAGGAGAACCGTAAGGTGTGTTTATGATTTCTAAACCTTACCATCGTTATGTCTCTTGACTTGTGATCCTTGGAGGGTTTTGCATGGTTTTATGATTGTTTATGCTTCCGTTGCGCATCCATGAATCAAAACCCTACAATTAGCAAATTGTTGCTACCAACTAGATAGAACCTATGGGGTCAAACGCTAGATAGAGTTGAACTAGATTTGGGAATTAATTAATATGATTAATTAAATAGAAGGATCACATTGCAACACCTTGCAAACTTAGTAGGACTAATATGCAAGGAAGGGACTAATCCGAATTCATGTTGGATTAGGATGGGCCTTTAGGTAGTTGACAAGGAATTGTTGGACTATATAAAGGATTCTCCTAGCTTACTTCCCACACTAATTCTCATAACATAAGTATGTGGGAGAGAACAAAGGAGAGAGCAAGCCAAGCTAGAGAGGCCGACCGCCCCCCTTGCCAACCGCCCCTACCCGTCTGCCACAAGGAAGCTGTGGGCTTCCCTTGTTGCTCCGTGTTGTGTGATTTCTTCTTCCTCTTCCTCCGGTTCAAGCTAGCACAAAGGAGAAGGAAGATATAGATCTAAACTCTAGGCATGGATCAACCGTAGAGACGTGACACAATTCATGTCACAAGTCATCACAGGAAAAACCCTAAGGTGTGTTACATGATTCTTCCTTTACCATCGTTATGATTCTCTTCCTGTGATCCTTGGAGGGTACTGAATGGATAATTTAACTTTCCGCTGGGTATCCATGATCAAAACCCTACAGTGGTATCCGAGCAACAGGTCGTAGAACATATACGTGGTTTATGTAGGGTTTTGATCATGGATACATAGCGGAAAAGATAAATTTATCCATTCAATACCCTCCAAGGATCACAGGAATAGCATCATAACGATGGTAAAGGAAGAATCATGTTACACACCTTAGGGTTTTTCCTCTGATGACTTGTAACGTGAATTGTGTCACGTCTCTACGGTTGATCTACGCCTAGAGTTGAGATCTAGATCTTCCTTCTCCTTTGTGCTAGCTTAGACCAGAGGAAGAGGAAGAAGAAATCACACAACACGAGGCAAGAATGAGGATTTGGCCTCCTTTGTTAGCCGACGGGTAGGGGGCAGCGCAAGGGGTCGGTTCAGGCCTCTTGTTACTTGCTCTCTCTCTCCTTTGTTCTCTCCCACTCAAGTTATGAACAATAGTGTCATAAGTGTGGGAAGGAAGGAAGGAGGATCTTTTATATAGTCCAACAAATCTTTGTCAACTACCTAAAGGCCCTCTTCTAGTCCTACTAGAATTCGGTTTAGTCCCTTCCTTACAAATTATTCCTACTAAGTTTGCAACGTGTTGCAAAGTGATCCTTCTAATTAATTAATCATATTAATTAATTCCAAAATCTAGTTCAACTCTATACGTGTGACCCCATAGGTTCTATCTAGTTGGTAGCAACAATTTACTAATATGGAGCGGTCTCTAGCAAGACATCCATTCTAGCCAACTAATAGAGTAGTCATCCGACAAACGTTATGCAAGTAATTGTCACACCTCTTTGTCTCCATATCAGGATTGGACACGAGACATACAAGTCACACTCGTATATCCAATCCATAGTTTCTCGATCCTGGGAATTGTCTTATTCGTGCAAATAATATCAATATCCTATATTCATTTATTTGAGTCTGGCCAGACATTCCATAAGCACTATCCCTCGAGTGACCTCGGATATTTGCTCCCGTTATGTGGGAGGGAAAAATTCTATCTACGTCCACTACGACTTCTAATCTTGCTTCTTATTGGATCCGGTACACGCCTTTATAGCTACCCAGTTACGCTGTAGCGTTTGACGCTACCAAAATCACAATAATCCACAACTAGATAATCTAGTGACTTCAAGTCTAAGGATGACAATACCGTTGTCACCACGAGAAGCGCTTGTGACTTTACATAACATGTATGTAGCCTTCTCGGAGCTGGGTGAATCCAGTGCGCCATTACCCTTAATGCACACCAATGTGTTGGATCATAATATCTCCATATCAATCCAACCCCATACTAGTCTATAGATGATTGTCCTATTAATCATTATATTATACTATGGATATTTAAGATAAACAACGCAATTGTAAATCTAAGGACTTCATTATATTAAATATCCAATAAATAATACAATGAATGTTCTAGCCAAAATTAATTCATACACAACTAGATTGTCTCTAGGGCATCTATTCCAACAATCTCCCACTTGCACTAGAGCCAATCTGATGCATCCCGTATGCCAATGCTCCTAGTGTGCCCTTCATGCTTCCACTGGACAAGCGGCTTTGTAAGTGGATATGACTGATTCTCATCTGTAGGAATCTGGCATATCCGAACGTCTCCTATATCGATAATATCTCGAATTAGATGAAACTTCCTGATCACGTGCTTGGTTTTGTGGTGTGATCGTGGCTCCTTTGATTGAGCGATCGCCCCAGTGTTGTCAGAGTAAAACTCTACTGGATTTGCAATGCTAGGAACCACACCAAGTTCAGAAACAAATTTTCTGATCCAAACAGCTTCCTTTGCGGCACCATTTGCAGCAATGTACTCAGCCTCTGTTGTAGAATCAGCCACTGTCTCTTGCTTGGAACTCTTCCAGCTCACCGCATCTCTATTCAGGCAAAACACATATCCCGATTGTGATATAAAATCATCTATGTCGGTTTTGAAGCTTGCATCCATGTAACCCCTTACATGCAACTCTTCCTCTCCGCCAAATATCAAGAAAGCATCCTTAGTTCTTCTCAATTACTTTAGGATGTTCTTGACTGCAATCCAGTGACTCTCAACCGGATTGCATTGGTATCTGCTTGTCATACTCAAGGCATATGACACATATGGTCTAGTACATAACATGGCGTACATGATCTTATGGCCGAGGCATAGGGAATTCTACTCATGCGTTCCATCTCAATCTCATTGGAAGGACAATCACTATTCGAAAGAGTAATTCCATGTGACATGGGCAAGAATCCCTTCTTGGAATCTTGCAAGTTGAACCGTTTCAACACCTTGTCAATATATGTCTCTATAGATCTTTAGATATATCCCTTTTTAGATATATCTCTATAGATCTTTATACCAAGTATATTGGTTGTTTCCCCTAAGTATTTAATTGAGAAACACTTTCCTAGCCAATCTTTAACAGATTGCAGCATGGGAATGTCGTTTCCAGTGAGTAGTATGTCATCTACATACAAGAACAGAAAAGCTACAGCGCTCGCACTAACTTTCTTGTAGACACAAGATTCATCTTCGTTTCTGATGAAGCCAAACTCTTTGAATACAAAACGTCGATTCCAACTCCTAGAAGCTTGCTTTAATCCATAAATGGATCGTTGCAGCATACAGACTTAATTGGCTTGCTTAGGATCTTCAAAACCCACCGGCTGTATCATTTACACGTCCTCGAGGAGATTCCCATTGAGGAATTATGTTTTAACATCCATCTGCTAAATCTCATAGTCGTAGTATGCTGCAATGGCAAGTTGGATTCGTATGGATTTGTTCATAGCGACTGGTGAAAAGGTTTCATCATAGTCAATACCATGAATCTGTCTGAATCCTTTAGCCACCAATCGGCCCTTGTAGGTAATCACATTACCATCCATGTCGATATTCTTCTTGAAGACCCACTTGCACCCTATGGGCCGCGCCCCTTCGTGTGGTTCCACCAAAGTCCATACTTTGTTGGTATACATGGATTCCATCTCGGATCTCATGGCTTCAAGCCACTTATGAGAGTCTAGCCCTTTCATGGCCTCTTCATAGGTAGTAGGCTCATCATCTATGAGAATCGTGTCACCTGAATCAGTCACGAGAAGTCCATACCTCTCGGGATCCCGGCGCACTCTACTGAATCTACGAAGTTCTTGTGTTACTTGAACAGGTTGCTCCACAACTTTTTGTGGTTCCAGTTCATGTTCCATAGTAGGATTAGTGTTTTGTGGTTCTTTAATTTCTTCAAGTTCTACAGTCCTCCCACTTGCTTCTTTAGAGACAAACTCTCTTTCTAGAAACACGCCGGACCGAGCAACAAACACTTTGTTCTCGGTTGGATTGTAGAAGTAGTAACCCTTAGTTTCCTTAGGGTACCCCACAAACTTACACTTATCTGACTTTGGCCCTAGTTTGTCTGATTGTAAACGTTTTACATAGACATCGCAGCCCCAAATCTTCATGAACGACAGTGTGGGACGCCTCCCACTCCACATCTGATGTGGTGTCTTCATGACTGATTTAGATGGAACACGGTTAATGGTGAAAGCTGCACTTAATAGAGCATAGCCCCAAAATGATAATGGAAGATCTGTTTGACACATCATAGATCGAACCATATCCAATAGTGTTCGATTCTTCCTCTCGGATACGCCATCCCATTGTGGCGTTCCGGGTGGAGTGAGTTGGGACACGATCCCACACTCTCTAAGATAGTCGTCAAACTCTTGGCTCAAGTACTCTCCTCCTTGATACGGTCATAGAGCCTTGAAAATTTTGCCAAGTTGCTTCTCTACTTCACTCATGAATTCTTTGAACCTTTCAAAGGATTCGGATTTGGACTTCATAAGGTACACAAATCCATATCTACTTAAAATCATCAGTAAACGTGATGAAGTAGACGTAACCACCCATGGCAGGCGTCGCAAATGGCCCACACACATCGGTATGTATGAGCGCCAAATGCTCACTTCACCTTTCTTACTGAAAGGGGACTTTGTCATTTTTTCCAATAAACAAGCCCCACATGTCTCATATGATTCAAAATCAAATGAGTCTAGAAATCCATCCTTATGGAGTCTAGATACACGTTTCTCGTTTGTGTCCGAAACGACAGTGCCATAAGTAAGCAGGATTTAATCATTTATTTTAATCCTCTTAGTATTAATGTTGTAGATAGGATTGCTTAGATGAAGCACATATAGTCCATAAAATAATTGCGCACTACAATAGTGAATATTATTAAAATAAAAGGAACAACAATTGTTCTTTATTTAAATAATAAAACATTCCTTGTCCAAACTAGAAATAAAAATAATGTTTCTGCTCATAGCAGGCACAAATAGCAATTATTTAATTCTAAAACTAATCCTGAAGGCAGAGACAACTCGTATATGCCTACGGTCAATGCAACAACTTTTGCTCCATTCCCAACGAGCAGGTCTATCTCCCCTTTAGCCAATCTTCTACTTCTCTTTAGAAATAATGTTTCTGCTCATAGAAGGCACAAAATAGCAATTATTTAATTCTAAAACTAATCGTGAAGGTAGGCTCACACATGCCTAAGGCCAATGTAGCAACCTTTGCTCCATTCCCAACGCGCAGGTCTATCTCCCCTTTAGCCAATCTTACTTCTCTTTAGATCCTGAACAATTCGACAAATGTGATCCACATCCAGTATCAAATACCCATGATGTAGAGATAGTGAAATTGACAACTACAACAAAAATACCTGGTTGTGGTGGAATCACTATTCCTAGCCTCTTGTCCTCCAGATATTTTGGGAGGTTCCTCCTCCAGTGTCCAGGCAGACTATAGTAGTTTCACGATCTCGTTCATGTTATAGTTCAGGATGAACTGTCCATAACTCTCAGGCAACTATTGCAGCACGAGATCGGTGGCCAACTCTTGGCCGACCGGAAACCCCAGCCGCGCGAGATTCTCCAAGTACCCGATCATACGGAGTACATGAGGTCCCAGAGGGTTTCCTTCAGCCAGATGACATTTGAACAATTCCTTAGAAACCTCATACCTCTCAACCCTTTCCTGTTCTTGGAAGAGCTGCTTCAAGTGTTCGACCATATCGACAGCATTCATGTTCTCATGTTGCTTCTAAAGCTCAGAGGTTATGGTGCATAGCATAAGGTAGGCCGCATCATTAGCGTCATCAACACGCTTTTGATACGAATTTAGGGCTGCAGGGGTATTGTTCTCTGGAACCGCTGGAACTTGCTCCTCTATTGCGTACAATTTCTTCTCTTGCTTGAGAACGATTCTCAAGTTTCAGTACCAATCAAGGAAGTTGGTTCCAGAGAGCTTGTCCTTCTCAAGGGCAGATGGTAGGGAATGTTGTCAACTCGATGAGTTGTTTGCTATTTGAAATTCTAAAAAAGGAAAATACGCAAGTTTTAGAATTTGTGAATTTTTGACTATATTCAATAATGGCTAGTTTATCAATTATATCTCCCACTATTTTTATACGGATTAATAACTCTCAAGATATTAATGCGAAAAATATCCATATGTTTTCTAGTGGGCCAAGATCCATGTTTCATCTCCTTTTGAGCTTGCTTTGGCAAGTCACCCAAAATTTGACTACTTTAGGTAGAAACAACTTCAATTGCATCCCATACAACTCTTGGTTCAATTGGGAAAATAATTCCTTATTTATCCATCCGTATGGATAATCCCAATTGATTGCCTCTAGGTTTTAATCATATTAATAGCCCAGTTGTGTCCAACCTCTTATTTAAACAATTCCACATTAGTTTCTTGTGCCATCGCATTTCATCATTATGAACCAAGTCGCATTGCTTTGGCATGCACGAGCTTGATAAATCATGATGATAATGAGTGTTTAAATAACGAGAAGGCAAAACACAATATTTGAATTTTGAGGGATTTAAAATTCAATTTTAATTGTTTTGTTGATCATTGATCCATATCAACTTGATCTTTCTATTTGAGTTTGGGCACAACTCCAAAAAATAGATCGGGGTTGTCTAATTATCTTATTATCCTAATTGCATGCATCATCCATACACCAACCATAAAATAATAAGACAATAAAATAAACAGCCACAAAATAAATAAAACATGATATGGATATGGCCTTTTCTACACTAAGATATTTCAAAGCCAATGAAATTATCTATGAACCCTAAAATCAAACACATCTCCATGCGTCTTCATCTTTTGGTCCATCCTTGATAGTCATGTGGAATGCTCCATGCTCCATCTTTTTTGGCTTCCTTTGTCTTCGGGCTTCTTTTCTTCAATCTTGGCTAACAATCTGTTATATCTAGCACTAGCTAACAACTATACTAAATAAAATAAATCTCACAAGTTGAGAAAAAAATGGCTCGCGTGCCATAAAACCCTAATTAATTATTACATTAAATTGATCAGCTCGCAGGTCGTAAACCAAACCACATAATTAAACAATCACATCAAACCACATCCTAAGAACATATTTAACCACCATGCGATCTGCACATAAACAGTTCAAATCCAATTTTAACGCGCTTGGTCAATTTTTAATTGAGTTTAGGATTTCTAGGGTTAAAATGGTCCAAGGGGCCAACCATGCCATGGCCGAACCTCATTGGGCCGTCCCGGGCCGAGCCTAGGCCGGTTGGCCCAACCCAATGGGTCGGTCAACCGCCTAGGCCTTCGGCCTAGGTGGCTTGGGCGGCAAGGAAGGAGGAGGGGCGATCCTAGGGGACCGAACCTCCTTTATTTTTTCCAAAAGAACTCCTTCCTTCTTCCCCAAGTCCAAAAGTTTCCAAATTTGTGCTCAAACCCTAGATCTAAGATCTTAAAATTTCTCAAACTCACTAATTCATGCATCCAATGCAAAAACTAGGTCTTGTTTTGTGTGATTATTGACGAATTGCATTATATGCTTGATTTGTCAGTTTTACGCGATAGACAATAAATTTAAAGTGTAAAACTTATCAAAACGTAACATATAAACCACGTCTATGTTCTAAGACATGTGGCTCTGATACCACTGTAGGGTTTTGATCATGTATACGCAGCGGAAAAGGTAATTTATCCATTCAATACCCTCCAAGGATCATAGGAAGAGAATCATAACGATGGTAAAGGAAGAATCAAGTTACACACCTTAGGGTTTTCCCTGTGATGACTTGTAACGTGAATTGTGTCACGTCTCTACGGTTGATCCACGCCTAGAGTTGAGATCTAGATCTTCCTTATCCTTTGTGCTAGCTTGGACCGGAGGAACATGAAGAAGAAATCACACTACAAAAGGCAACAAGGAGGATTCGCCCTCCTTTGTTAGCAATTGTATGGGATGCAATTGGAATTGTTTCTACCTAAAGTAGTCAAATTTTGGGTGACTTGCCAAATCAAGCTCAAAAGGAGATGAAACATGGATCTTGGCCCACTAGAAAATATAAGGATATTTTCCGAATTAATATCTTGGGTTATGAATCCGTATAAAAATAGTGGGATCTATATTTAATAAACTAGCATTTATTAAATATATTCAAGAGTTCACAAATACTAAAATTTGCGTATTTTCCTTTAGTAAAATTTCAAATGGCAAACAACTCATCGAGTTGACAACATTCCCTACGATTTTTCCTTGAGAAGGATAAGCTCGTTGGAACCAACTTCTTGATTGGTACAGAAAATTGAGAATCGTTCTCAAGCAAGAGAAGAAACTGTATGCATTAGAGGAGCAAGTTCCAGCAGGTCCAGAAAACAATACTCGTGCAGCCCTAAAGGCGCATCAGAAGCCTGTTGATGATGCTAATGATGTGGCATACCTCATGCTATGCACCATGACCTCTGAGCTTCAGAAGCAACACTAGAACATGAATGCATTCGATATGATCGAAACTTGAAGCAGCTCTTCTAAGAGAAGGAAAGGGTTGAGAGGTATGAAGTTTCTAAGTCATTGTTCAAAAGTCATCTGGCTGAAGGAAACCCTGTGGGACCTCACGTACTCCGTATGATCGGGTACTTGGAGAACCTCGCACGACTAGGGTTCCTGGTCGGCCAAGATTTGGCCACCGATCTCATGCTGCAATCGTTGCCTGAGAGTTAAGGACAATTCATCATGAACTATAACATGAACGAGATCGTGAAACCACTGCCAGATGTACTCAATATGTTGAGGACAGCTGAACAAAGCATCAACAAGGGTAAAGGCAAGGCCATTATGATGGTGCAGAAAGGAAAGGGCAAAAGGTTTGCCACATCCTCCAAGGGCAAAGGCAAGTCAGTTTCCAATTCCAAGGAACCTGTCCTTAAGCATGTTGGTGGCATTGCCAAAGGTGTGACTAAAGGTGAGTGTCACTACTGCAGTCAGGCTGGACACTGGAGGAGGAACTGCCCAAAATATCTGGAGGACAAGAGGTTGGAATAGTGATTGCACCACATTTGTCGAAATATCTGGAGGAGGATACTGGATGTGGATATCACATTTTTCGAAATGTGTAGGATCTAAAGAGAAGTAGAAGATTGGTTAAAGGGGAGATAGACCTGCTCGATGGGAATGGAGCAAAAGTTGTTGCATTGACCGTAGGCATATACGAGTTGTCTCTGCCTTCACGATTAGTTTTAGAATTAAATAATTGCTATTTGTGCCTGCTATGAGCAGAAACATTATTTCTATTTCTTGTTTAGACAAGGATGGTTTTATTATTTCAATAAAGAACAATTATTGTTCCATTTATTTTAATAATATTCACTATTTTAGTGCGCAATTAGTTAATGGACTTTATATCCTTGATCTAAGAAATTATGTATACAACATTAATACTAAGAGGATTAAAATAAATGTATTAAATCCTGCTTACTTATGGCACTGATGTTTAGGCCACATAATCGAGAAACGTGTATCTAGACTCCATCAGGATGGATTTCTAGACTCATTTGATTTTGAATCATATGAGACACGTGAGGCTTGTTTATTGGGAAAAATGACAAATTCCCCTTTCAATAAGAAAGGTGAGAGGACTAGTGAGAAATTGGCACTCGTTCATACTGAGTATGTGGGCCATTTTCCACACCTGCCAGGGGTGGTTACGTCTACTTCATTACATTTACTGATGATTTCAGTAGATATGGATTTGTATACCTTATGAAGGGAAAATCCAAATCCTTTGAAAGGTTCAAAGAATTCAAGAGTGAAGTAGAGAAGCAACTTGGAAGAAGTATCAAGGCTCTACGATCGGATCGTCGAGGAGAGTACTTGAGCCAAGAGTTCGACGACTATCTTAGAGAGTGCGGGATCGTGTCCGAACTCACTCCACCCAGAACGCCACAATGGAATGACGTGTCCGAGAGGAGGAATTGAACACTATTGGATATGGTTCAATGTATGATGTGTCAAACCGATCTTCCATTGTCATTTTTGGGCTATGCTCTATTAAGTGCAGCTTTCGCCAGTAACCGTGTTCCATCTAAATCAGTCATGAAGACACCACATGAGATGTTGAGTGGGAGGCGTCCCACACTGTCACTCATGAAGATTTGGGGCTGCGATGTCTATGTAAAACGTTTACAATCAGACATATTAGGGCCAAAGTAGGATAAGTGTAAGTTTGTGGGGTACCCTAAGGGAACTAAGGTTTACTACTTATACAATCCAACTGAGAGCAAAGTGTTTGTTGCTCATGTCCGGCGTGTTTCTAGAAAGAGAGTTTGTCTCTAAAGAAGCAAGTGGGAGGACTGTAGAAATTGAAGAAATTCGAGAACCACAAAACACTGAACCAACTATGGAACATGAACAGGATTCACACGAAGTTGTGGGGCAGCCTGTTCAAGTAACACAAGAGCTTCGTAGATCTAGTAGAGTGTGCCAGGATCCAGAGAGGTATGGACTTCTCGTGACTGATTCGGGTGACATAATGCTTATAGATGATGAGCCTACTACCTATAAAGAGGCCATGAAAGGGCCAGACTCTCAGAAGTGGCTTGAAGCTATGAGATCCGAGATGGAATCCATGTATACCAACAAAGTATGGACTTTGGTGGAACCACCCGAAGGGGCGCGGCCCATACGGTGCAAGTGGGTCTTCAAGAAGAAGATCGACATGGACGATAATGTGATTACCTATAAGGGCCGATTGGTGGCTAAAGGATTTTGACAAATTCATGGTATTGACTATGATGAAACATTTTCACCATTCGCTATGACCAAATCCTTCCGAATCCTACTTGCCATTGCAGCATACTGCGACTATGAGATTTGGCAGATGGATGTCCAAACAACATTCCTCTATGGGAATCTCCTCGAGGACGTATATATGATACAGCCGGAGGGTTTGAAGATCCAAATCAAGCCAATAAGGCCTGTAAGTTGCAACGATCCATTTATAGATTAAAGCAAGCTTCTAGGAGTTGGAATCGACGTTTCGATGAAGTAGTCAAAGAGTTTGGCTTCATCAGAAACGAAGATGAGTCTTGCGGCTACAAGAAGGTTAGTGGGAGCTCTGTAGCTTTTCTGGTCTTGTATGTGGATGACGTACTACTCATTGGAAACGACGTTCCCATACTGGAATCTGTTAAAGATTGGCTATGAAAGTGTTTCTCAATGAAGGACTTAGGGGAAGCAGCCTATATACTTGGTATAAAGATCTATATAGATAGATCTAGAAGACTGCTAGGCCTAAGTCAAAGTACATTTATTGACAAGGTGTTGAAACGGTTCAACATGAAAAATTCCAAGAAGGGATTCTTGCCCATGTCACATGGAATTACTCTTTTGAAGAGTAATTGTCCTTCCAATGAGATTGAGAAGGAACGCATGAGTAGAATTCCCTATGCCTCGTCCATAGGATCTATCATGTACGCCATGTTATGTACTAGACCAGATGTGTCATATTCCTTGAGTATGACAAGCAGGTACCAATACAATCCAGGTGAGAGTCACAGGATTGCAGTCAAGAACATCCTTAAAATTTTGAGAAGAACTAAGGATGCTTTCTTGATATTTGGCGGAGAGGAAGGGTTGCGTGTAAGGGGTTACACATATGCAAGCTTCCAAACCGACATAAATGATTTCAGATCACAATCGTGATATGTGTTTTTCCTGAATGGAGCCGCGGTGAGCTGAAGAGTTCCAAGCAAGAGACGGTGGCTTATTCTACAAAAGAGGCTGAGTACATTGCTGCAAATGGCGAAGCAAAGGAAGCTGTTTGGATCAGGAAATTTTTTTCTTAACTTGGTGTGGTTCCTAGCATTGCGGATCCATTAGAGTTGTACTGTGACAACACTGGGGCGATCGCGCAATCAAATGAGCCCCGGTCACACCAGAAATCCAAACACGTGCTCAGGAAGTTTCATCTTATTCGAGATATTATCGATAGAGGAGACGTTCAGATATGCAAGATTCCTACATATGAGAATCTGTCAGATCCACTTACAAAGCCGCTTGTTCAGTGGAAGCATGAAGGGCACACTAGGAGCATTGGCATACGGGATGAATCAGATTGGCTCTAGTGCAAGTGGGAGACTGTTGGAATAGATGCCCTAGAGGCAATCTAGTTTAGTATGAACTTGTTTTGGCTTGAACATTCATTGTATTATTTATTGGATATTTAATATAATGAAGTCCTTAGATTTACAATTGTGTTGTTTATCTTAAATATCCCTAGTCCAATATAATGATTAATAGGATAATCATCTATGGACTAGTATGGGGTTGGATTGATATGGAGATATCATGATCCAACAAATGGGTGTGCATTAAGGATAATGGCGCACTGGATTGACCCATATCCGAGTAGTCTACATACATGTTATGTGAAGTCACAAGCGCTTCTCGTGGCTACAACGATATTGTCATCCTTAGACATGAAGTCACTAGATTGTCTAGTTGTGGAATATTGTGATTTTGGTAGTGTAGATAGTGCTTTCTGAGCTGACAGATCTTGGCCACGTGGCAATCATCCAGCACACCATATTGTGCTCCACACACACTAGATCACCAGCCGAGCTGATCCATGTGGGGGCTGCGAGACAGAGCCCTCGCATACCACCGCACGGGACCTGTAGGGACTTAGTGGTTTGGAGGCTAGAGTAAGCCCTGTCGCGTGCGAGCCAAGCCCGCACGCGACCTTTAGTAACTGTTTTGAGAGATCTATGGCACGAGCTTCCTAAACCCGGTCAATCCGGTCAGACCCGGTCAACCTCGTAACGGTTCCGGTATTCGCGCACCACGTGCTATAACGGTTCCTATATACTCGGACGAACGTGCCGTTATGGTTAAGCTAATTAAGCCGCCATTAATGGGCGCATTAACCACACTACAACGGTCATGTTCTCCAGTATATATAGATCGTTAACCTTTCCATACAAAGGAGGACACACTTGCCATACGCGGAAGCTCTGCCAAACCTCTGTCTCTCTCTCTGACATTGCTACTGACTTACTCTCTCCCTACGCACAACCCCTCTCTTCCTGTGCGATCCTTGATCCACTACATACGGTGTACACGGAGGTCTCCCCGCCGGAATCTCTTGTGCACATTTTTGGTGAACCCAACGTGAACTTACCAACAAAAGCAACCATGTCTCAGGATGATGATGTCAGCAACCGATCGCCCTCCACCGAAACTCCCTCGGGAGACGAGACTCGCCGTACTCCAACGACTCCCGGCGAGACACCGACGTTAGAGTCTTTGGACGCCACTGTCCAAAGTCAGGCGAAAGCTCTCAAGGCTCAATCTGCGCAATTAGAACAAATCTTGGCCGTTCTGGGCACCCTTGCGCCAAACCCTTCATCAGCCGCCGCTATCCCTCAGGGAGGAGGAACCCCTACCGCTCCAGGATTGGGAGTGTCAACCGCACCTCCCAACCCTCATCTGCAGACTCCACCGTCGGATACGCGGCTGCCTTCGGTTCAGGGATCAACGGCACAGATGCTGCCTCCTGCTGCCCATGCTCCTCAGCCTTCGGCTTTGGCGTCCAACCCAACTCTACAGTACCCTTTGCCTCCCCCAACGATGATCTGGGGAAATGCGGGTAGTCAGTATGCTCCCAATCCTCCGACGGCGTATGTGTCGCCCCCGCCGGCCGCAACCCCTCCATCAGCTACCGAGAGGAGCATTCCAGAATGCATGACGTCTTTGCAGAAGCGCGTGACACTATTCTGGCTCATCAGTCATTCGCGGATACCATTATCCCGAAGTTAGACAATGATCCACCCATTCCACGGGAGATCTATCTCATGCCTAACCCGGCGGGGTACAAGGCTCCTAAATGGGATAAGTTCGAAGATGTAAACGGGAACGCTCATGAGCATGTCATGCGTTTCATTGATTTCATGGGTCCGCACGGAGTAGATCCCAAACTGCTGATGCGAGAGTTCCCAAAATCTCTAGGGAACGTAGCATACAAATGGTACCGAACATTGGAAACCGGATCCGTGAAGACTTGGGACGACATGGTCCAGAAGTTTTATACCAAGTTCTTCCAGATGGAAGAAAAGGTGACGATGATCCATCTCTCGCGGATGTATCAGAAGCGCGAGGAAGACGGAATCACTTTCATCAAGAAATTCAGAGCGAAATCCTTGGAGTGCAAGGATCCAATGCCCGAAAGCCGGCTCGTAGAGATATGCCTGCAGTGAAAGCGAGATGAATACAAAGGTATGCTAATAAATTTGCAAACACCTACGTTTTCAAAGCTAATCGAATGCACGAAGAATATCGAGCCTATAGTCGAGAGACAGAAAAAGAAGAGCGCTCCGGAGCGACCTTCGAGCGGCACTACTTACAAGATCGGCAGATTTAGTTATAAGAGGGGACGTGAAGCTGAGGTCAATACAGTTTCACCCCAGAAGCAAGCGAAGGTTGCAAACTTTGATGTGCCACCTCTGCCATGCTCAGTAGAGGAAGCAAGCGATCTGTGCAGACAGTGGCGCAAGGACGGCGTCCTGCCACCGCTCGAGAAGGCACCCTCCAAAGAGATGGTGAGGGACCCTAAGTGGTGCGAGTACCACGGCAAGGTCATGCACCCCACAACGGAATGTAAAAGCTCAGGTTCGCATTCGACCAAAAGATGAAGAACGGCGAGCTAATCGTCAGCGACCACAGGAAGGACGTACGCAACAACCCGCTCCCTGCCCATACAGAGCCAGGATCGAAAGGCAAAGAGGTCGCCATGATCTCGATAGTGGACTTGGAAGAAGTCGCAGAGGATGGTCTACCCATCATTGCCGAGGTCCATGAAGACGAAGACTATAGCATGGACACGGAGAATGAACGTGCCGACCGCATGAAAGGGTCGCATGGCTTCAGCAGATTCTTCAACGAGATGAACTTCTCTGAAAAGTGCCGAACAGATATGACGAAAGCAATCTTAAGGATAGCGGAGGACTACGAGGAGGACCTCGTGGTCTCCAACGGGAAAGTCATCAGCGCGTCTCGTTCTACAGAAAAGATTATGACCTTTTCTGCCAGCGACAAGAAGACGGATGCGAGCCACCAGAGGCCCCTATATGTGACCGCCATCATCAACGGCGTCGAATTCAAACGATCATTCGTCGACGGAGGAGCAGCGGTCAACGTCGTTCCGCTCCACACACTAAGGCTAGCAGGGATCCCCGAGCACAAGGTAGTCAGGCGTCCATCTCCGCTGGTGGGATTCGGAAGCGACTCTAGAATGACGATCGGATGGATCCGCCTGGGCGTTCAGATTGGCAAAATCAAGTGCTCAGCAAAGTTCTATGTCATAGACGCGAACACCACATACCACATGATTATAGGTCGAGCCTGGATTCATCGCTTTGACGCAGTCCTTTCAACGGCTCACCAGGTTATGAAAGCTATCTGGAACGACAGAATAGTCGAGATACCGGCTTCGACGAACCCGTTCAACTTGGACGAAGCACATCTGAGCGAGGCGGTGTGGTTCACCGAGATGGCGGATGAGCAAACACCCGGACCATTCAACCCTAGTCCTTTGCCTCTCTGGGAGGACATCAAGGACCAGTCGCCCGCAGGCGTGATGGTGACAAGGGAAGATGCCAAGGAAAAGCCGCCTACACGCGAAGAGGCGCCACGCATCGCATATCATCGAAAGAATGTGAATACCCTGAAGAGAATCGCAAAGCACGACCCCGAAGGCAAGGAGATAGAGAGCTTCTACGCCAATGGGAAGAAATGCTATCGCATATGAAGGTGCGCGGGGATGTCCTCACACGGGCATGGGGATATCCCTGGGCAAATCAATCAAATCGAGCAAATTGCGCTGACGGAAGAGCCAACACAGAGCGCTCCAGACGGGAAACTCAAAGAGGCACCTGAATGCATGGAAGACAGGCCAAGACCACAAAAAAAAGAGCTAAAGGAAGTATTCCTCAGCCCGAACGAGGAAAAGAAAAGGCCAGTCTTTTTAAGTGCGGACCTCACAAGCGAGGAGGAACAAGGACTGCTGCAGCTCCTAACTGAATACAAGGACGTGTTCGCATGGAAGTATGATGAGATGCCAGGTCTGGATACAAGCATCACCATGCATCGTTTAGACATCGTCCCAGGGTCTAAACCAGTAAAGCAGAGTACAAGGAGCTTCAGGCCAGAGCTCAACGTGAAAATCAAACAGGAGATTGTCAAACTCCTGGATGCCAAATTCATAGAACCGTATCATCATCCCACTTGGCTGGCC
This sequence comes from Linanthus parryae, assembly GCA_023055425.1. Classification (NCBI taxonomy): domain Eukaryota; kingdom Viridiplantae; phylum Streptophyta; class Magnoliopsida; order Ericales; family Polemoniaceae; genus Linanthus; species Linanthus parryae. The sequence goes on along the minus strand of JALGPY010000008.1, from coordinate 84,657,881 downwards.
AACACCGTGCCAGTAGTAAAGAAGAACGGACAGCTCCGCATCTGCGTGGACTTCCGAGATCTCAATCGCTTCTGCCCCAAGGACGATTTCCCATTGCCCAACATCGATTTGCTTATCGATTCAACAGCGGGCCACCGCATGTTCAGTTTCATGGACGGCTTCAGCGGGTACAATCAAATCAAGATGGATCCCGAGGACGCGCGGAAAACTGCATTCATCACTCCGGTGGGGGTGTTCAATTACACAGTGATGCCGTTCGGTCTCAAAAATGCGGGTGCAACCTATCAGCGAGCCATGATGGCTCTGTTTCACGACATGATGCATAAAGAAGTGGAATTTTATGTGGATGACCTGGTCGTCAAATCCAAGCACGAAGCAGACCACCTTGCAGATCTACGGAAGGTGTTCAACAGATGTCGAAGCTTTCAGCTGAAAATGAACCCCATGAAGTGCGCATTTGGGGTAACCTCAGGGAAATTCTTGGGATGCGTGGTTCATCGCCAAGGGATCGAGCCTGACCCTGCGAAAGTGTCAGCCATCACCAGCATGACGCCACCCCATAAACAAAGTACCTTGAAAACATTCTTGAGAAAACTGTCATACCTACGGAGATTCATCCCAGCAATTGCAGAAATCACCTGCTGTTTCAGTGCTCTTCTCAAGAAGGACGCCGCGTACAACTGGGCCTCGGAGCACAAGGCCGCATTCGAAAAGCTGAAGGATTTACTGACGTCCTCAAAAATAATGATCGCACCTCAACTGGGATCACCGCTTCTGCTATACTTGACATCAACGAGGAGATCTATAGGAGCGCTCTTGGCTCAGGAGTATGAAGGTCAAGAGAGGCCTATCTACTATATCTCTCGCATCGTGCAGCCTGCTGAATCTAGGTACACAGACATTGAACGTCATTGTCTTGCCTTATTCTTTGTGATAGAAAAGTTGAAACACTATTTTGCATCACACAAAGTAGTAGTGGTTACCAAGAGCGATCCCATACGGTATCTGCTAACCCACACTACTCCCGGAGGGAGACTGGCGAAATGGTACATGACCATTTCTCAATATGATATCACATGCGTGAGACCGCGAGCGATCAAGTCGCAGGCGGTAGCGGATCTGTTGGCACAGTTTCCCGACAACAGCCACGAACCCGTGATCGAAGAAGAGCTCGAAGGCCCTGAAATCTACGCAATCGACGTGCCCTATTGGACCCTCCACTTCGACGGTTCGTCAACCAGGAAAGGCGGAGGCATTGGGATAGTCTTGACAAAGCCGGATGGGGAAGTCATACAGATGTCCGCAAAGCTCAACTTCGCAATCACAAACAACGAAGCGGAATATGAGGCCCTCATCGCAGGGCTCCCTGCGGCGAAAGCCTTGGAAGTAAGCAACTTAACGGTCATGGGGGACTCCAAGCTGATCGTTAAGCAAGCCTCGGGCGAGTATGGTTTGAAGGAGATCAACCTCCTGTCTTATCGCACACTAGTACAAAAGCTGATGCAGCAATTTTGCGATGTGAAGTACGAGCACAAGCCCCGAGCAGACAACAGGCACGCAGACGCTTTAGCAACCTTGGGATCTAAGGTCAGCACTGACAAATGTCCTGCAAAAATCTCTATTGAAGTGCGAACATCGTCGGCATTGACAGAAGATGCGTGCGACGACGAACATATGGACGACGCAGACTGGAGGAAGGCAATCCTACAGGCTATCGCGGAAGGCACAAGCAGTGAAAGCTGGGCACTCACAAGAGGCTACTGCATACATGACAACACCCTTTACTACAAGGGTCCTGGCGGAATACTCATGCGATGCGTCTCCGAACGAGAGGAACAACGATTGTTAGAAAAGATTCACCAGCATGCTTGCGGAGAAAGCGAGGTGTCAATCTACCGGAAGGCTCAGAGATATGGCATTCATTGGCCGGATATGTCAACAGTCGCGGCCCTGACACAAGGGAAGTGCGAGAGTTGCGCACTAATCAAAGATTCTCTACTTATCGCCCTAACTGATGATGACACAGATTGGAGGAAGCCGCTCTTCGATTATCTCACTCAGGGCACCTTGCCCGAATCGAGAAAAGAAGCCGAGAAATTGAAAAGAAAGGCAGCTCGATACATAGTTCAAGAAAACCTGCTTTGGCGAAGAGGTCACGAAGGCAACTTGCTGCGGTGTCTAGACGGCAGATAAGCACAAGAAGTCATGGACCTTTCCCATCAGATAGAGCATCAAGGAGGTGCGAAATTATGCAGACAGCTCCTCTCGATCGGGTACTTCTGGCCCACAATGGAAGTTGATTGCCGCACCAAAGTACGACGCTGCCAGGAGTGCCAATTCAAAGGGAACCTAGTGCACGCTCCCGCCGTGGATCTACATGCATTGGGGACGCCATGGCCATTCCACACATGGGCTCTGGATTTCATTGGTCCCATACGGCCAACGTCGCACGGGAATCACTTTATTCTCACTGCAACCGAGCTATTCACCAAGTGGGTGGAGGCAATACCACTGAAAACGGCAAATGCGCTAGATGTGGTCAACTTCATTCAGGAAAACATCGTATGCAGGTTCGGAATTCCAAATACCATTCTTTCAGATAATGGTACTCCCTTTGTCAATCGCCAGGTAGCTGCGAAATTAGCGGAGTACAATATCAGGCAGATATGCTCTACCCCTTATTACCCGAAGGGTAACGGACAAGCTGAAGCGACCAACAAAACACTGTTAAGGATTTTGAGCAAGATGGTCGCGGATGACCACAAGAAGTGGGCTAACTCTCTAAGCATAGCTCTATGGGCTTATCGAACTTCTCCGCGAACACCCACGGGGGCCTCACCGTTCCTACTATGCTATGGAGCCGAGGCCGTGGTACCTGCGGAAGTTAGAGTCAATTCGGCAAGGCTGGCCTTCCATGCACTCTATGAAAATCAATGCGATCATGACTTAGTCTTGCTGGAGGAAAAGCGAGAACAAGCCAAAAGGATCAACAAGCGGTACCAGGAAAGAATTGCTCGCGCCTACAATAAAACGGTCCAGCGAAGAGATTTCGCAGTCGGAGACTTGGTCTTGCGCGCATCTGACCACTGTATGCGAGAAGCAACTCACCCGAAGTTTGCAGCCAATTGGGAAGGACCCTTCGAAGTCACAGAAGTCTTCGATAGTGGCTACTGCGGCATACGAAGGTTGCACGGCACAACCTCAACTTCGAGTTCAGTCAACATGCGCTGGATTAAGAAGTACTATCCCTGACTTCTCTCATTTCATGCGTTTTATTATAACGTTGCTTAATGTCTCATGTGGCTACGATTTACGCAATCTCCTCTCCCATATGAGAGGATTGTAATCCCATCTCTCCCATATGAGAGCATTATAATATGAAAATTCTCCCAAATGAGAAACTTCATATTTCTGCGTGTCGATTTTACTTTATTTCAGTTTGTTATAACTGTTAACAGCGAGTTACTCGCCACAATAGCAATCCACAAACGCGATCTTAACTGATCATTTAAGCCTATCTCTCACGATAGCAGCCTATGCAAACGCGATCTTAACTGATCATTTAAGCCTATCTCTCACGATAGCAGCCTATGCAAACGCGATCTTAACTGATCATTTAAGCCTATCTCTCACGATAGCAGCCTATGCAAATGCGATCTTAACTGATTATTTAAGCCTATCTCTCACGATAGCAGCCTATGCAAATGCGATCTTAACTGATCATTTAAGCCTATCTCTCACGATAGCAGCCTATGCGAATGCGATCTTGATTGATCATCTAAGCCTATCTCTCACGATAGCAGCCTATGCAAATGCGATCTTGATTGATCATCTAAGCCTATCTCTCACGATAGCAGCCTATGCAAATGCGATCTTAATTGATCATCTAAGCCTATCTGCTACGATAGCAACACACACGAATGCGATCTTAATCGATCTCTAAAAGCCTATCTGTTACGATAGCAACTCATGCGCAAAATGATCCTACTTGATCTTCTAAAGCCTATCTGTTACGATAGCAGCTTATGCGAGAAATGATCTCAATTGATTTTTCTAATAAAGCCTATCTGCCATGATAGCAATTCGCACCTCTTAACGATCTCAAATGATCTACTAAAGACGATCTGCTACGATAGCAATATTGTGAAAATGATCTTAAATGATCCACAACGGCCAACCATTAGCCCGTCTGCCGGGATGGCACAGCTGCGAGGATATGATCTAGAACGATCTAGCGAAGCATCCGCGAATTAATATATCGCAAATGCGAAACCATTACATAGCATTATGCAAGGCGAAATATGCCGAAACGCATGCGAAATTGTATTTTGTTGTAAAGAGACAGCAGATGATACAAAAGCTATTTGATATTATGAGTCGAAAAGACTTACAATTTATCTGTCTAGATAGCAGCTTACAAGCGAAAAAGCTCGAATCTAACTACACAACCTACATGGCTTACAATACATTCGAAAAGCAGCTGACAAGCCAGCAGAAACACACTACGGGAATCCTGACTGCAAAGGATGAACCCACCGGTTCCAACACCGGCTATACAATACGTTCACAAATCTGCGGGTGAACATCTGTCGCAGCTGGGATCTTGCTCCAAAGAGCCACATGAAGCCATACGTTCAAGATCCCAGTATTTGACAAGACCCTTGTCAGATTTGCACCCCATAACATTTGCCCAAGGAACCACCGGTTCCAGCGATCAACATGCAAGCAGAAGCTCCAAAGGGCAAGGGCTCCTTGTAGACGGGGATGAACACAGCGGTCCGCAACCCTGAGTTCACGAACGAAGAGGCAAGAAATCCTCCTCCAGGGATGCTGGAGGAGAATTCCGCCGTTCATTACGAGACGGTAGCACGGTCACTTCGGCGCTGCACCTCGCCACGAGGCGGCCGGAAACCTGACCTGCACACATAATACACGAAGAAATTTCTTCGAACACACATGAGATATTATTTCCATCTTCTTTATGATGGTTATAAAGAGCAATATTCCTCACAAAGTGGATCTTGGAAACTATTTCTATAGCACAAAGCGCAAACTCAGGATTCAAAACTTGAAGTTGCCATGAATCAACGAAAAACAAGCGTTGAAGCCAGCAGTCGTAAGGACTCACGGCAAAGCACATTTTTGGGATGAAGAACCCAAATAGCAAAGACAGGGTTTATATAGACCCTGTGGAGACTCTTCAGTTGCCAAGGATGAGTCAGCAGAATTCGAAAAGAGGGTAAGTTCAATCACTTACGCCTTGAAAAGCGGTAACAATCAATTACCCTACTAAAGGCTACGACGATTCAGTTGCGTATCCTAATAAATGACGGATGGTCATGATTCGGATAGACTTTCCAACAAAAGCGTGCTTATCTGCCGAGAAATTAGCGCGAAAATCAAGCAAAGTATCAATTGCTGATGTCATAATTGGATATGCACAAAGATATCCTGTCAAATCCCGGAAAGGGGCAAAACGGGCAAATTCATTGTTTGTTGTTAAAAAAAAAGGGGGGGAGAAACCCTAGCAACATTACATTAATGTTTCAAAACATTACATTAATATTTCAGCTATTTCCTTGCTATTTTTCAAAAACTCGAAAAGTCAAAGCAAATTCTTGATCAAGGAGTCTTGGGGCTCGAACTGCTGGCTCAGCTTCTCTACCTGTTCCACTTCTTGCTTCAGTAGCTCGCACCTGGCATTCATCTCATGATACAGCTTCAGAGCTTCATCAACCTTTTGCTTCTGCTGCTCCACCTTCTGCTTCTCAGCTGCGAGATTCTGGTGGCCGAGTTTCAAAGTTACGGCTGCGCGAATCAGCGTGACTCGGTCCTTGAGAAATTTGAAACCCAGTCTGCCCTGGACTTTGGTCAGGAGATTTTGGCACATGCCACATAGCAGTTCAGCACTTTGGACAGAAATGGTCGCAGGAGTAGCCGCAGACAGCTGCTCCAATATCCAAATGGCTTTAGTAAGGAACATCCTCCTGTCAAAAGGCCCGATCTCCAGAGATCTCACAAACGATCGGGGGTAGGTGAGGCGCATTCGAACCACCCAGTCTACATCGGTTTGCTTCAAACCTAAAGTGATTTCAAAAAAAATAAGTTATGATGTCAAAACTCGCGAACGAATAATGCGATGTGCGAAGAGTAAAACTCTACTTACCAGTTCCTTCCAGAATCTCATGAAGAGAAGGAATGCGGGCTGCCGGGTTGTTCGAAGACTGCCCTCGCTCCATACCTCTCCTATCAGCAGCGAGCTCCAACCTCTCATAGTCGGGAGGAAGAGTGTAGGCCGCACCAGCTGCGACTGCATTCCCAACCTGCGAGCCCGAAAAGCTCCACGCAGGAATAGGTGCCACCGGTTCAGTCATCGCCGGAGGCGGAGTGACAGCCGGAGTCGCCTGCTGAAGGACGTTCTCAGATGCGAAAGCATTAGCAGCACTTGTCCTTACCTCCTCAGCACCAGCATGGACATCTTCATCCATCAGCACAGTATCAGCTTCAGCATCGTCGGAAAGTTCGATGATGTCCTCGAGAGGCTTACCTGCGTGTTCAGCAGCTGCGACGGGCTTCTCGGTATGGGAGCTCGGAATCGGAACATAGGACGCAGAAGGCTGACTTCTCTGCTCCAGCTCAGGTTCCTCAGCATGACCTGCGATATTAAATGCGATGATATGAGGTAACTTGTGTTAAAAGTTATTTCGCTATCTTTACTAAAGCTAAGAGTAAGAACCTCCACGCGAAGGTGGGATTGAGGTATCTTCATCATACACTAAGGACGTGGAACCATGTCCTACTAGTTTCTCCTCACTAAGCAAGTCCTTAAAAGGGGCGTGACCTGGGATGCGAAGAAACCAGTCATGATCCTGTTTCAAGTTGCTCAGGTCTAGCACATGCATATCGCTCAAATATTTACCTGAAGGCTCTCCGCACTTGTCTACTAGCCAACGACGGATGTCAGTCTTTGACAGACCATTCTTTAACGCACCCACAATAACATCCCTATAAGTTACTGCGAGATTGAAGATCTCACCTTTATCGCCGCCTGCGATTTCCTCAAAGTCCGCTTGGACTTGCTCCAGTGCTGCTGCATCCTCTTCCGGAACCGCATCTTCCTCCTCTGCCTGGGGAAACACTTCTTCGGGAAGCTCATCTTCCTCGTTAACTGGACGCACTAAGTCGTCAACATGTTGCTCTTCGAGGCTCCGCTGTCTCACGCGCTCGAGCTCCTCTTCTTCTCGCTGTCTCCTTCTTTTAGCAGCTTCCGCGGCTGTCTTCCTGGACTCAGCAAGAATGTCCTCGCTTATGGGGTCGTCGGGAATGCCAGAATGGGCATCTCTCTTTTGTCTCTTGGCCAATAGGCCACCAATGGTCTCATCATCATCATCATCTGCGAAGAGATGATCGGTTTAAGAAAAGAAGTGCAACAAGTTACGACAATGGGAAAGGAAATGCGACGGAGGTACCTCCTGACTCTTCCTCATGCATCACAACTGTTGTTTCTTCTTCTTCATCACTTTCTCGGGGCTCCTGCCTCTCTTCCTCTTCCTCTTGGTTGAATGGAACGAAAGACTCAACTGCGAGCTCTTTCCGCACTTTGCTTGGCATGCGACCTTTGCCTTTGTCCTTGATAGAAAGGGACCTCACTGGAGGAGAAGCTGGAGCACTTCTAGGGGAAGAAATCGTAATTCCCTTTTGCCTAGGTCTCTTCACTCTCGGCGCTGCAGTCGCTGGAGGGGACGGATCACCTCTAGGAGGAGATGGAGTCGGGGCATTGTCTATCAGCGAGTCAGCAAAAGCATTCATGACTGCGCGAATTTTGGTTTCGACCTCAGGGGCCATCCTCCATGCTAGCCGGAACGACTGCCCTTGCCTTCTGGTGGCAACAATGGTGTTAACCAACGATTTGGAACGGTCACCAGATGCGAATCTCCGCACATGACACTACAGCAAACAGCACATAACAAAGGTGTCAGCATAAGAAAATCAAGAAGCTCGACGCACATGAAAAACTTGCTTACCTCAGCGAATGCCTTGCTGTATCTGACGACATGCGTGTCGTCCTTCTTAACTGCGACAACCTGCTCCTTCAGAATGACATCAGGACACAAATGGTTCTCACGGTCCCACAGTGAGTAGCAACCATACTCAGACTCGCTCAGACTGCAATTGGGGCGAAACGGAAAAGAGTTTCTTTTGATCAAGGGAGCTCTACCGGGCTGCGCGGCCGACTCCGTCTCAATCCTCGTTTGCTGGGCAACCCAGTATGCGAGCCAGTTTTGGGAACAACCACCCTCGCGGGTTCCCGCAGGCTGCTCAAAGGGAAGATTGTTCATAAAGACCGTCTTGCACTCCTTTGTTAGCAAGCGCTTATAGCACCCCCTGATAATGGACTGGGGCCAGATTGATGGGGCCACCGCATCAAAACCAAACTGAGGAGAAACTCGAGTGGGGTCAACGTCCACGGCAAGCTTTTCATACCTCGGCGCAAGCTCACGAATATGTTCTGCGAGGGCAGGAAGGGAACCTCGCAGACACCAGCAAAAGAACTCGCGGTAGCGCTCATGGAAATGCGGTCTCCCTTCAAAGAGAAGCTCTTCTGAGAAGACAATACCTTTAGAGGGGTACAACTTTGGAAACCATCGCACGTTCTCAATACGCGTGGCGTAGGGTCTGGCAGTAAACTCCTTCCGTTTGTCGCATATCAAACTCCAAACACACTTGGTGTTGCCCGCTCCGAACCATCTCGCAGCCCTTCCACTGTTGCGCGCTTCCGTCTCGCCTGGGGGACACCACTTGTCAAGTTTGAGAGCAGTTGGAGCATAAGACAGCCATCGCTCGAAAACCCACATTGTCAAAAAGGAAATATTGACAAAAGTCAGTACATCGAGGCGGCCACGCGACTCTTTCATGGCTAGAACCAGCTCATCAAGCCTATAGTACAATGTGCCTAAGACCAGGGGTCCGAGTGCGACTCTCTGACCAAGGGCGAGCCTCACAGCAAGTGGCAAAACATGGTAGAAGACCCCATCATGGGGGTGACCATCAATCAGATACCTCGACAGCCAAGCACAGAGAAAAGCACAAATGGTCAGATGATAGCCTTTACCCTCTACATAATTCTCGGCCTCTGGGTTCTCACTCAGGAGCTTCTTCGTAATGCTGCTGTTCGCATAGTCTCGGAAGAAGTACTGCAACCACTTGTTCCAGGTATTCTTCGCAGACGTATCAACCAACTGCCAGTTCGGAAGAGGCTTTGTAGTGGTCCATCGAATGGAGATTTTCTTTACCTCTGCTAGGCATTCCTCCATCTGTGTGTACAAAGCAATCTCCGCAGATGTCCTCAAAGGACTCAAAGGGTCCACTTCACCCATGGGGGAAAGCTCGTACAGCATTTGCATGTCCTCGAGCGTGGGGGAAGCCTCGAACTCAGTAAAATGGAACGTATGAGTCGCAGGCGAGTAACGGGACAGAAGGTCTAGAAGCATGGACTGATCCAGCTTCACGGCAGCACCCTTCATAGCACGGATAGCAAAGTATACGCCGGCTTCATCAAGAGTCGCGGCGTGATGGTCCAACACGTGGTCAATCCACTCATCCATATAGTCCAATTTCTGGATGAACGCTTGGGTAGAAATCGCAGTGTATGGGAAGTGCCCGTTCTCGATTCCCAATCGGACCACATCCTCGGAACCGATCAACTCGAGCAAGGCTGAGTTAACTGGGCGAGTCAGTGTCAGCAATCGCTCAGCCGGGACAGGATCAGGCATCCTCTTCGCCTTCACCCTCGCATGATAGAAATCTTTCCCACCTAAAAAGGGGGCTTTTCGCCACAAGGCCTGTGGAAGGTCGGGTATCTCTTCATCTTCTTTGATAGGTCTGGTTCCTTTTGTCTTGGCCATTCCTGCGGAAGAGCAAGAAAAAAAGGGGGGAGAAATACCACACTTCAGTTTGAATTTCGAAATTCAAGATCTATGCAAAGGAAGACGAACAATTTCTGGTATCAACTTCAGAAATCAGGGAGTTGCAAGATCTCATATTGTTGAAGGATTAAAGCAAAAGAGGGTTCAAAGATCAAAGCCTCTTCACAAATCTCATGGGTTTACAGATTCAATGCAGTTCAAGGCAAACACTGGTATCTTAAATCAAAATTAAACGAGGCCAACCTTGTTTTCTTGAAGCTTGCTTGGATATGCACAATTGAAGAACACGATTTGCAGTTCTGAACTGGTGATTGATGATCTGAATCTGCTCTCGAAGATCTCCGGGTACCATTCACTTTATGAGAAAGAAGTGATGCTTTGCAATAATGGGGGTACAAGGTATTTATCCAAAAGAATGAAGGGTTGCGTCCTTTCAGTAGTCGAATCGCAACCGTCACTGTCGTATCGCGCAATCACAGGACAAGCTGACGTCACGCCTAAAACCCTAAAGGCCAGACGGCACGACTCTAGGGGTTTTAGGTCATAATGGCACGCACGGGGGCTGAACTTACCCGTATTTGAATTGGTGCGTGGCGGCGACGCGCATGTTGGTTTCCGCGAATGAAAGCCTATACAGCTATGAGTCTTCACGCGCAGAAAGGGGGCTAATGTAGATAGTGCTTTCTGAGCTGACAGATCTTGGCCACGTGGCAATCATCCAGCACACCATATTGTGCTCCACACACACTGGATCACCAGCCGAGCTGATCCATGTGGGGGCTGCGAGACAGAGCCCTCGCATACCACCGCACGGGACCTGTAGGGACTTAGTGGTTTGGAGGCTAGAGTAAGCCCTGTCGCGTGCGAGCCAAGCCCGCACGCGACCTTTAGTAACTGTTTTGAGAGATCTATGGCACGAGCTTCCTAAACCCGGTCAATCCGGTCAGACCCGGTCAACCTCGTAACGGTTCCGGTATTCGCGCACCACGTGCTATAACGGTTCCTATATACTCGGACGAACGTGCCGTTATGGTTAAGCTAATTAAGCCGCCATTAATGGGCGCATTAACCACACTACAACGGTCATGTTCTCCAGTATATATAGATCGTTAACCTTTCCATACAAAGGAGGACACACTTGCCATACGCGGAAGCTCTGCCAAACCTCTGTCTCTCTCTCTGACATTGCTACTGACTTACTCTCTCCCTACGCACAACCCCTCTCTTCCTGTGCGATCCTTGATCAACTACATACGGTGTACACGGAGGTCTCCCCGCCGGAATCTCTTGTGCACAGGTAGCATCAAACGCTACACCGTAACTGGGTAGCTATAAAGGCGTGTCAATAAGAAGCAAGCTTAAAAATCGTAGTAGACATAGATAGAATTTGTCCCTCGTACAAAACAGGAGCAAATATCTGAGGCCACTCGAGGGATAGTGCTTATGGAATGTGTGGCCAGACTCAAATAAATCAATATAGGATATTGATGTTATTTAGACGAATAAGGCTATTCCCAGGATCGAGAAACTATGGATTGGATATACGAGTGTGACTTGTATGTCTCATGTCCAATCCGAATATAGAGACAAAGGGATGTGTCCAATCCGGATATCGAGAAACTATGGATTGTCTGGTGACTATTCTATTAGTTGGCCGGAATGGATGTCTTGCTAGAGACCACTACATATTATTGAATTTTTGCTACCAACTAGATAGAACCTATGGGGTCACACGCTAGATAGAGTTGAACTAGATTGGGAATTAATTAATATGATTAATTAATTAGAAGGATCACTTTGCAACACCTTGAAAACTTAGTCGGACTAATATGCAAGGATGGGACTAATCCGAATTCATGTTGGGTTAGGAAGGGCCTTTTGGTAGTTGACAAGGAGTTGTTGGACTATATAAAGGATGCTCCTAGCTTCCTTCCCACACTAATTCTCATAACATAAGTGAGTGGGAGAAAACAAAGGAGAGAGCAAGCCAAGCTAGAGAGGCCGACCGCCCCTACCCGTTGGCCACAAGGAAGCCGTGGGCTTTCTTCTTCCTCTTCCTCTGGTCCAAGCTAGCACAAAGGAGAAGGAAGATCTAGATCTCAACTCTAGGCGCGGATCAATCGTAGAGATGTGACACAATTCATGTTACAAGTCATCACAGGAAAAATCTTAAGGTGTGTAACATGATTCTTCCTTTACCATCGTTATGATTCTCTTCCTGTGATCCTTGGAGGGTATTGAATGAATAATTTATCTTTCCGATGCGTATCCATGATCAAAACCCTACACATACCACCAAGGGTTTCACCACTCATTGTATATCGAAGGGAAACATTTCAGTAGTCTCCAAAAAAGGGCTTAAAAAGACGTTGTTAAGGGTTCCCACTTGCCTCGGGAAGTGTGCCCAAACGTAATTCATTGATCTCCAAATAAAATTAATATTCTTCTTTTCCAAAAATTAAAAAAAAAAATATCCTGAAAATTAGAATTTTTATTATGAGCATGTTGGAGATACAGGGAACGAAAACGATGGCCGGAGGCGGCCGCATGCCACGACAAGCTCGCTACGTCGGCGCTGCGTCACCTTCAACTGGACCAACAAGTGGCTGCCACGTGAGCTGACGTCACGCGTCGTCTTCCTGGTGTCTTTTCTTGGCGATTTCTACACTGTTGTGATCGTCAGATTTTTCTCTTCCCAGCCATGTAATTAGATCTTGATTTTAAAAACTTTGGAAAATTTGTGTTTTAAACACAGATCAATTCTAGATTGCACGATCTGACCAGAAACTTTAACCGTCCATATCTCATAAAATCTTTATCCAAATAACTATTATAATATGTTTATTGAATCTTCTCGACGAGATCTACGCAACGGTGTGTAATTTGCAGTATAGAAAATAACGACACAAAAAACAAGGTAAGCAGGCAGATTTGGGTCAGTCTACGGTTTGACCTACGAAACTCAAACAATGGCTCTGATACCAATGAAGGAGTAAATTTGGGTGTAAACCCTAATAATAACTAATGTAGAAGCTAGGGTTTGTACCTTGGTTCAAGCTTTCATGATATGTTGGACCGGATCTTCAATCTTCAACCGCGTTTGATAATCACGTCGTCATTCCCAACAGTGGTGATCACCTCTGGGGCGAACAAGCAATTCCACAGCCACCCGCCTTTGGATGCTTGCTTGAGAGAGAAAATTATCCTCTAGCCTCTAACTTTGATGAGAGAATAATATGAGTAGTGTGTCTGAAACTGTGTAGGAAAGTCTTGCTTATATAGGTAAAACTAGCTTTGACCTTGTGCGATGCACGGAAAAAGTTATATCTGCCAAAACAACTTTAATCAAGTCATGAAAAATAAAACTGCTGATTTCATAATCTTCATTCATTTTTGTGAAATGTCTCAAAATTATTTTATCTTTATGCAAAAAGTCCAACAAATATTCTTGGATAAAAATAGACGAAATTAAAAACATTTTGTTCCTTGCCTTAAAAAAGTTATGTTCCTTGATATTTAAGAAAATATCAAACATGTTTTGACTGTGTATGCTTACTCAACTATTATGTTCCTTACCTAGACGAAATACTGCTATGTTCTCCTTTCTTGTTTTAAAATTTTATGCAAGTATAGAAATAAATAATGAAACATTCTACATTTCCTTTTGAAAGAGGAACATTCTGCTTTTAACATTGCTACAAAGTAAATACAAAATCAATCATTCATATTTTGTAGATAAATATGTGGAATGATTAATAACCAAATTTTTAATTGGATTGATTTATTTGGGAGAAATATATGAGATATGTTGAAAAATTGCTGATTGGACTATAGAAATACGTATTTCCATTTAACAGGGAAGTATTATTGCATTTCCATTTTATTTTTTATGTGGGATTGCTAATTTAAGTATACTATTAAATATCAAAAATTCCAAGAAAATCACATTTAATCTCTTTTAAATTTCTTTATATTTCTCGTAGCTATTTTTTTTAAAGAACTAATACTTTATAAATCAACCGGGGATAGGACACGAACCATTTACATCATGATTTATAACCCCGGTGGGGAAGTGTCCTACCCAAACTTTAGGATGTAATAAGCTCCTACCAGCCGCTGCCACATTGTGTGCCAATTGATTATTCTTCCTTGGGCTCCAAGCTACCTTGAACTCACAGAAATGGGAAAGAAGTTTTTGACAATCATGGAGTACCAAGCCGAAATCTAATCGGTCCAAATTCTCGTCGAGGACCTGAAGGTCCTTTGCAAATTCTTTTTAAATCAGATTCTACCCATACCTTTTGGATGTCAAACCTTCTAGCGAGTTGAAGGCTTCCCTAACGACAATGATTTCAGTGTAGCTTAGCGTTGAAGCGAGAGGGAGAGGCCCAACCATTGCAGCGGTCATATACCCTGTCTCATCACGGAGAGTAGTTCAGAAAGATCCACCCCATTCTTTATTCCTCCAAGCTTCGTCCGCATTTGAGTTTTACATACCCGTGGGGCGGTGGAGTCCAGCTTGGAGGTTCTGAATCTGTGACTGATCTGAAACCGTGCGATCCCCTGCCAGTGCTTGATCCAACTTCGGAAGTATGTGTTGCGAAAATCTCGTTTATCTCCTGGATTAACAACTCTTCTCGCTTTACCATTCCTTCAAAGACCTTTTGCGGCTCTGCCCATATAGCAATTGCCCCATATAACAATTGCAAATGCCCACTGATTCTCTCGAGGTAGGTGCACCATCGACTCGTCAATCCATTCATCGAACGACCCTCTTCTCCAGGGGTTTTATAGGGGGTTTAATCTGAGTTAACCGGGTGAGGTTAAAGTTTAAATGTGGTTAGCTAGTGATTAAAAATAGAATTAGATCACGGGGTTAACGACGAAACCGTCTACCTTATATAGATTGGTAATATGAATTGAGACGTCTCAATAACAATATAGAGATTAATAGAAGCTGTTTTTAAGGCACTATTCATTTCATATATTCATTATACAGTTATGAGACATACAGTTTTAAAACATAGAATAAAGTGCATTTATTATTATATGTATTCTGCATTAAATTTAAATATTTTCCGAGTTTGAAAAGTCTAGTTCGGTGGTAGTTATTTCCTTTTGCGATTCACATAAATGGGAGTTTCAAGATTTATTAATTTCTAATTATAGTAAACACTTAATTATTATATATATTGATTAATTAATTGAAAATTCCACGTGTCAATTCCTCAGACAAAGCTGAAGAAGACATTCTCAAATAGTATATATAGATTCTAACATACTTGCACCATACCCCTTGGGGTTTGTGCTAATTGCAGACGGAACACCCCCACCCCCCGTTTTCTAACACATATATCGTTCGTCGTCGTGGAGTTTGCACCTGAGATCTTCCAAGAGAGCAAATCCTTGAGTACTGGGTATTTGATTATCTCTAATGTAGCCACACCTAACATTAAGGTCAAAGATAAACCATGTGACTAACCATTTCTTACTTTAGAATCACATTTTGACTTTCTAACGCCAGTAAAGGAAAAGCTACAACATATTTTGGTATATACCAGAAATAACTAATCTTTCAATCTATTTATGCAACCATTGAACCTTATTATTTGTTCTCCAAAATCTCCTTTGTTTTTATCAGCCTTCAAATTAAGTAGCTAATTCCAAATATACTTGGCTCTAGCACATTCGAGAATGGCTGCTTCGAACCATTTTCTACCATCGATTCGAACCATCTCGGTTTTACTAGCGATGTTTAGCTTTGTGTTCCATATATGCTTGTGCCTTGAACCAGATAAATTGAACGCATCGATGGTGAATGCGGGTGGTTGGTCCGCTGCAGGAGCAACGTGGTACGGCAGTCCTACTGGTGCAGGAAGCGATGGTGAGTAGTCCATTGACAAAATGTTAGCCCTGTTATTTTACGATAATATGCATATACATATTTGTATACGTATACATCATCAATTTGTTATTTTCGTGTGCTACGTTTATTTACACTGCGTGCATTATTATCACAGGGGGAGCTTGTGGATATGGAGATGCAGTGTCGAAGGCTCCATTCTCTTCGTTCATCACAGCTATAAACCCCACTCTCTTCAACAATGGTCAAGGGTGTGGAGCTTGTTATCAGGTAAAACGATAACAATGGCCAAGGATGAGAAGCCATTTTGAAAGTATAGTCTTCATCTATGAAACTTACTGCAATTAAAGATCGAGTAGCCAATCAATTATTACAATAAACAAGGAAAAGTGCATCTTTGGAGGTAAAGAGGACCAAATTAGATTAGATAAATAATGTAGAATCGGAGACTTGGCTATTCATTTTCTTTATTGGTAACTTCCAATCAAATAAATTTTATTTGGAACGTGATAACTGTATGAATATTTACATTTTTGCTAGGTACTACTACGTTCCTTGTCTTTCTCCCCCTTTAAACTTTTACCACTATTTACTGGGTCACTTTGACCCCGTGATTTGGATAGCAAAACGAAGTACTTTTTTGACAATTCTTTCATGGTGTTGTAGGTTAAGAGTTACTCTACAATACCATAGAAAAATGGACACGGATTTCCTATAGACCGGATTGTAGGAGCTCCTATAGACTCTTGACATGGTAAGTTCTTATTGGTCCATGTGAAAATATTTATTTAAAAAAATTCGCTGACTTGGAATCCTATTATTGGCAATAGAATTATTTAAGGAAATCTACACATCAGTATTGCAATCAATCACTATAATCTCTAGTACGTATCTTGTAATTAATTTTAATGTAATCAATGAAAATTTTATTTCTTTAGATAACTATATTTTTCTGAAAATAATATTTGTATAATTGATTACCAATTAGTTTTTGCAAAAAAATAAAAATAAAAAAATAACCTCACGTTTTTTTGTCAAATGTAGTTCACTGAAAGTGTCCAGCTCGGTATTCAAAAAATATTGTTTTACTGTATTATATTATTTGATATAACTATATAATATTATATTATATTAGAATATTTGTTTTTTTTATAAAATCAATATTAAATCAACTCACAGTGCTCACTGTGATCTTGTTATTTTATTTTTATTTTTTGAGGTAACACAGTGCTCTTATTAGACATAGAGTGAGTTGATTTTCTGATTTTTAGTTTTTCCAGAAATTAATTGATAATATATTGTATTATTCTCGAAAATTGTATTTATCTTCCCTAAAAAAAAAAAAAACTGTAGTTATCTAAAAAAATAAGATTTTCATTGATTAACATGAAAATTAACTAAGATATATCTACTGATTTGTAGATTTCCTTAAATGATATAATTGACAGTCTATTACCAATAATATGATTCCAAGTTAGCAATTTTTTTAAAATAAATATTGTCACATGGACCAATAAGAACTTGTCATGTCAAGAGTATATAGGAACTCCTACAATCCGATCTATAGGAAATCCGTGTCCTAGAAAAATTATCTAAAAATTACATCGTTTTGCCATCCAAATTGCCGGATTAAAGTGATCCAACTACGAGTGAAAAAGTCAATAGAGGGGGGGGGGGGGGGGGGGAGAAAACAGAGTGATATTACTCAAAAGAAATCCTGAAATATAATGTACTGAAACAGAAATAGTAATTTTGAGAAGAAAACAGACATAATTTACATATAATTCCTTTTATAATAGTTTACTTGAGTTTCTTTCTTAAAATAAAAAAAAGTTTTCTTGAGATTTTAGATTTACTGCACACCAAAAATATGTCCAATATTACCCGGGAACTCATGCAGGGGGACTTCCAACAATCTACCACTTGAGCTACCGCCCTATATGATAATGCAGCGTTACTCAAATTAACTATAGAGCTTTAAACTCTCAGTAATCCTGCATTGGAAAATTCTAATTGGACATACTTTAGACACGGTTTATATCCATTTATAATTTTTATGTTATCAACTTCAGTTAAGTGTTCACAATTTCTTTGGTTCGTTAAATTTTACAACATTAAGAAATTATGTACACAATTGTGTCTTAAATTATGTCTGTGTGGCACAACTCATCTGCATTTGATCGGCACCAAATTCTCCTTTCGTAGATTCTGAAAAGTTCAACTGTAGTAGAAATAGAACGGCTTATGAATATATACTTTGCTGATTTCTTTTAAATAGTGACTGGCATGTGGTGACATGTTAAATTCTTATAGCATGGTTTCATAAACCAATTGAAGTGATGATCCAAGTTCACACCGTGGTTCAGTTTGTTGTCATCCATGGCCAATTGCCGACGAATATGTTCAAAAGGCTAAATTTTGGTGATACCAAATTCTAATATGATGATACCTTTTGTGTGCATAATAGGTCATGTGTAGCTCAAACCCATTGTGTTCACATAAGCCCATTAGGGTAGTCGTGACAGATCTTTGTCCTGGAGGTCCATGCTTGGCTGAGGCTGCTCATTTTGATCTCAGTGGAACAGCATTCGGAGCCCTTGCCAATACCGGTCAAGAAGACAACCTACGTAGTGTTGGCGTACTGGCAGTTGCATACAGACGGTAAGCTTATATCTCGCTCAATATTGTCGTAGCGTTTTTACAATCTTTCGTTTTTTTTCTTTCAGACAAGAGTTTGTTGAACTTAACACTGTTCATCCATTTAGAAAACTTAACCAAACTCTAGGGAAAAGGAAATTTGAGAATGATATTAACCCAATGTTTATGGTATTTGATTGCTTGTGACGACTTTTTCAAAACACTACATTCCTGCAGCTATGGTGGTAGCTCAAGTGGTAGAGCGTTGGAAGCCCTTGTTAGTTTCAAACGCGGTTGACGACAAAACAATTTCTCAAAAAAAAAACTACATTCCTTACACCTCACTAGTAATTTATTATTTTCGTCAGTAACATTAAATCGTATTATTAGTCTTGATTTTCTCAAAAAAATCTTAGTCTTGATGTCGCAAGTTCACTTTTCTGAATTTGAATTTAACTTTGCTCGGAAGCATTGATTAGGGAAACTCAAAAATATTTAGACTATATAATTTGAAGAACTGAAATGTGTTGTGAATCGTGCTACCTGCTATTAAATATGAGAATAAAATTATATCAATGCTCTTCTTAAAATTCACTGGAATTTATAGAAATGAATTCTTTGTGCAGAATCAATCAAACAAATGACTTTAGATATTTCACTAGAATTTATAGAAATGTTTTTTTTGTCCAGAATCAATCAAACAAATTACTTCAAATATTTCATCAGAATTTATAGATATTAACTTTTGTGCAGAATCAGTCAAACAATTGACTTTTGGTTTAAAAAAGAAAATCTCATTATTGCTGGCCCATAAGAAAATGATGCAATGAATAAAAGAAAATCAATTGTGAAACCAATAATTTTTAAAAGGTATCTAAGACATTTTTGAGGGGTAGCTAAGACAACTTCTACAACCCTGAAATTGTGGAATCAATTATATAGAATTGGCTGATTCATATGAAATTTCCTTTATTACCTTTTTTAGGTAAAACCGTGGTTTACGAACAAACTGCACGACCTACTATTCGCATAACAATTTTGTTAAATGGACGGGGGCTTCATAAAATATATAAAAGAATATTGAGACAGTTACAGTCAAGATTTTAAATTAAGAAAATTAAAGGTATAGATCACACAACTAAAATGGCACCAATAGGTGTTTACATTGAATTATTTCTTCAAATTCTAGTAGTTTCTGCAAATGTTCATTTCCCATTTTAGTATCCCAATATCTCGCAGAGTACAGAATGAATGTTCTTCACTAGGTCTGGTCCAATGGCCTCCTATGGGCTATGATAACCCGCATGCAAGTAGCCTAACCCATAATTTGTTTTTCTAACACAGCATTCCATGCCGCTACAATGGGAAATCCATAGTGTTCCGCGTTGATCCGGGCTCTAACCAATACTATTTTGCCGTAGCAATTGAGTTTGAGGAAGGTGATGGTGATCTTGCAAGTGTCGACTTAAAAGAAGGATCGAAAGATACATGGCAACCTATGCAACATTCTTGGGGTGCTATTTGGTTGCTAAGCACTGGTGCACCGTTACAAGCTCCATTTTCTATCCGGCTGACAGCAGGTTCCTCCGGCCAAATATTAGTAGCTAACAATGTTATCCCGGATGGGTGGTATCCTGGTGCTACTTATTCATCCTCTGTCAACTATTGAGCCTGATCGTAAAATTAGCTAAACTCTTGTTACATAAAAAGTATGAGAATTTTATAAAGTTAATGATTATTACAAACAATAAGTTTTCAAACTTGAAAGAAAAAAAAAGAATAATGTGATGAACGAACATTGAACTCCTAAGTTGGATGTGCTTATAACAAATAAGAACACATCAGATGTTTTATCGGTTTTTGTAGCACACGATCGATTATCCCTTAAGTTGGTAACATAATTCACTATCCAGTAGCAATCTGACAGACTGACACCCACATTGCAATAAAGGATTGCAATAAGCTCGTTTCGAAATTCGGGTGGCGCGAGCTACAATATCGTCAAACTGAGTGTGTGCAATGTGTAATTAGGCCTGCAGATTTTGGACCAAACAAAACATGTTCTGGTTTGGGCACCAAAACAACAAAAGCTTCCATCAGAAAGCTACAATGAGATCAGAACAAACCCGTCTTGATGGCACTGAAAACAAAGAGGATCAACTGGTCATCAGAAAAAATGAAGTCACTAGAGGAGCAATTCTGGAATTTCATAGGGAGGATATTGTGCGCTTCACCTCACAGTAGAAACTATCACAAAGGAAGTTAGGGAGAAAACTGATGAAGTGTAGAGCTGGAAAACTCAACCCAGACTAGACAACCAGCCCATTTCCTTATAATTTAAACGCGTTCGGATTGGCTTGATTATTATTCGGGTTGAGATGTGTGAGTGAATTTGAACCGTATAATTTTTTTGATTAATCTTTTTTTTTTTTGTTTTTTTTTTTTTTTTATAAAATTTGGTTTTCATTCAGGCAAAACAGATGCATTACAAAACTCCTTTCTAGCTAACTCAACTACCTCATGACTAATCTCTTCAGGACAAAACTTCCTATTAACTTGTAAGCTAAGATTATTATAAGCTAGAAGGTGTGAAACACCATTAGATTCCCTAAAACAAAAAGAGACTTTACTACCAGCATCCTTAAGCAATTGAGCCACAGCTTGCTGTTCTTGAGCATCCAAACAGCTGAGTTAGGGTGCAGAATCCCCTCCACAACATTCTTGGCATCAGAATGAACCATAAAGTCTTTAAGGCCTTCACTACTGCACCAACTGACAGCAAGCTCCACAGTTAAGAACTCCATTTCCTTAATGTCTTTGTTGATGTTAAAAGCCACCTCAGCCATTATAATTTCACCCTTCCAGTTCCTAGCAACCCAAGCAGCAGCAGCTAAAGAATATTTGACACTCCCATCACAATTGATCAGGATCTTGTTGACAGATGGGGGGCAACAACTGGACTTCATTCTGGGATTGGAGGCATTTCCAGGTATAGTACTTTGGTGTTCCTCAAAAAGCTCATTAATCTCATAAATCAGGGAGAGGATTCTAGGAGAGGTATTTATTAGAAAATGGGGAGTTGTTTGTAGTTTCTGGAAGTAGTTTCATAATAGTCTGGGGTGGTTATTTGTCTTTTCTGTTTCTTTTGTTGCCTTATGGTAATACCTATACTTCTCTATCCTACTCAGCATTGTGAGTGTCACTTCTGCTGAAGTGGCACAAGCTGATTGGTTATTTGGGATATGAGAAGTTAGGGTTTATCTTCTGCACTTTCCCCTTTCTGAATTGTTGTTGAATTCATTTTGAGTAAAATGGTTTTCCCTCCATCTGTGTTTCCTCTCTTTGATCGCTGGTTATGGATCATATAGAGCTTCTCTGATATGGTATCAGAGCCTCGGTCGTGAGGCGTCTGTTTTGCGGCGATTCTGTGTTCATCTTTGGATCGGTGTTTTAGACCGATTTCTTCTTCTTCTCCGATGGCGATTACTGATGATGTTCCGGTGTCGCCAAACGGTTCAGGTTCTTCTCAAGCTGCGCTTGATAGTTCTTCGCCGTATTTTCTCACTAACTCAGATCATCCAGGTATCACTCTTGTCTCACAGCCACTTACTGGTGAGAATTTTAATACCTGGTTTCGGTCAATGAGCTTAGCTCTGGAAGCTAAGAATAAGCTTGATTTTGTTAATGGTGCTTTGCCTATTCCGTTGGTTAATAGTTCGTTCTCTGCGCTTTGGCGTCGGTGTGATAGTATGGTTATTTCATGGATTCTGAATTCTGTTTCAAAAGAAATTGCTGCATCAGTTGTTAATAGAGCCATTTCATCAGAGATTTGACAGGATCTAATTGAACGTTTCTCTCAGAAGAATAGACCTAGAGTTTATCAGTTACGCAAAGGTATTGCTAATTTGAAACAAGAAGCAATGTCTGTCACATCATACTTTACAAAGTTTAGATCTCTTTGGGATGAACTTAGTCATCATAAATCTATGGCAATGTGCTCTTGTGGTGGATGTAATGAATGTACTTGCCAAGTTTTGTCTCATCTTCTCCTAGAACAGCAAGAAGAGGTCATTATCCAATTTCTTATGGGATTGAATGATTGTCATACTGCACTTAGAGAGCAGATTCTTTTGACTGAGCCTCTTCCCTCAATGAACAAGGTATTTGCTCAAGTTTTACAACAAGAAAAGCAAAGAGAGATTAGTGCTGCAGTTTCAGTTTCTCCTATGGCTATGTATTATCAAAATGATGCACATGGACAACATAATGCTTATGCAGCCAATTATGTTCATGGACAACAAAGGTATGGAGGGAAGCCAAAGCCAGTTTGTTATCATTGTGGAGGAACTGGTCATATAAAAGAGAAGTGTTGGAAGATAGTTGGATATCCTCCAGGTTTCAAAGGGAAAGGTTCACAGTTTCAGAAACCTTCTCCACAAGCACATAATGTCACTGTAAATAGTGAGAGTTCTTTTCCAATTCACAATATGTCTTCTCAATTATCTCAGTCTCAGTGTGAACAAGTTTTGCAATATATACATCAACAAAAGGGTGGTGGAACAAGCTCTTCTTCAGATACTCACTCTCTTATGGATTCTGGACTTCATTCTACAGCCAATGTGACACAAATGAATAGTCCTTTGCAGCAATATGCAGCAGATAAGTTTGTTCATTCTCAGCACTCTTTTATGGCTGGTGTTATAAATTCTTATTCTTTGCAGTCAAGTGTCACCACTAATATGAATCTGCCAAAGTCTTGGATCATTGATAGTGGTGCCACAGATCATATGTGTGGTGATCTTTCATATTTTACTTCCTATAAACCAGTGACCAATACTTTTGTGCATCTACCAAATTGTGAGAAGATTGTTGTGGCTCATATTGGGACAGTTTCCTTAAATGATGGCTTGCTCATTGACAATGTTCTTCACATACCAAGTTTTCATTTTAACTTGTTATCCATGTCTCAGTTGTCTCAATCACATGATTGTCAGTTCATTTGTGAGTCACAAGGCTGTTCTATTGTACACAAGAGTACTGGTCAGTTATTGGGGTATGGACACAAAAAGGGAGGTTTGTATTTGTTGTTTGCTCAAGATGATGTTGCCACTGAGTCTCTGCAATGTAGTGCAGCTGCTGTTTCATCTTCAATTTTTTGGCATAATAGACTTGGGCACACATCAAATAGCAAGCTCAAATTGGTGTTGAAGCAAGTTTCTCCTTCATTGACTTTGACAGATAGTCCATGTCTTGTTTGTCCTCAAGCCAAACAGAGGAAGCTCTCCTTTCCTCATTTGAATCATGTTTCAAAGGAGTTATTTGATCTCATACATATAGATACATGGGGACCATACAAGACACCTACTTATGGTGGTGTAGATAGTGCTTTCTGAGCTGACAGATCTTGGCCATGTGGCAACCATCCAGCACACCATATTGTGCTCCACACACACTGGATCACCAGCCGAGCTGATCCATGTGGGGGCTGCGAGACAGAGCCCTCGCATACCACCGCACGGGACTTGTAGGGACTTAGTGGTTTAGAGGCTAGAGTAAGCCCTGTCGCGTGCGAGCCAAGCCCGCACGCGACCTTTAGTAACTGTTTTGAGAGATCTATGGCACGAGCTCCATAAACCCGGTCAATTCGGTCAAACCCGGTCAACCTCGTAACGGTTCCGGTATTCGCGCACCACGTACTGTAACGGTCCCTATATATGAGGACGAACGTGCCGTTATGGTTAAGCTAATTAAGCCGCCATCAATGGGTGCATTAACCACACTACAACGGTCACGTTCCCTGCTATATATAAGACGTTAACCTTTCCATACAAAGGGGGGACACACTTGCCATACGCGGAAGCTCTGCCAAACCTCTGTCTCTCTCTCAGACATTACTACTGCCTTACTCTCTCCCTACACACAACCCCGCTCTTCCTGTGCAATCCTTGATCCTCCACATACGGTGCACACGGAGGTCTCCCCGCCGGAATCTCCTGTGCACATTTGGTGAACCCGACGTGAATCGAACCAGCAAAAGCAACCATGTCTCAGGAGGATGATATCAGCAACAGATCGCCTTCCACCGAAACCGCCTCGGGAGAGGAAACCCGCCGTACTCCTACCACTCCCGGCGGGACACCGACGCTAGAGTCTTTGGACGCCACTGTCCAAAGTCAGGCGAAAGCTCTCAAGGCTCAATCTGCGCAATTGGAACGGATCTTGGCCGTTCTGGGCACCCTTGCGCCAAATCCGTCGTCAGCCACCGCTGTCCCTCAAGGAGGAGTAGCCCCTACCGCTCCGGGACTAGGAGTGTCAACCACACCTCCCAACCCTAATCTGCAGACTCCACCGGCGACTATGCAGCTGCCTTCAATTCAGGCGTCAACAGCTCAGATGTTGCCTCTCGCTGCTCACACTCCTCAGCCCTCGGCTTTGGCGTCTAACCCAACTCTGCAGTACCCTTTGCCTCCTCCAACGGCGATCTGGGGGAATGCGAGTAGTCAGTATGCTCCCAATCCTTCGACGGCGTATGTGTCGCCCTCGCCTGCGCCAACCCCTCCGTCAACTACCGAGGGGAGCATTCCAGAATGCATGACGTCTCTGCAGAAGCGCATGGACACTATTCTGGCTCATCAGTCGTTCGCGGATACCATTATCCCGAAGTTAGACAATGATACACCTATTCCACGAGAGATCTATCTCATGCCTAACCCGGCGGGGTACAAAGCTCCTAAATGGGACAAGTTCGAGGATGTTAACGGAAACGCTCATGAGCATGTCATGCGTTTCATCGATGTCATGGGACCATACGGAGCTGATCCCAAACTGCTGATGCGAGAGTTCCCGAAATCTCTAGGGAACGTAGCGTACAAATGGTACCGAACATTGGAAGCCGGATCCGTGAAGACTTGGGACGACATGGTCCAGATGTTATATACCAAGTTCTTCCAGATGGAAGAAAAGGTGACGATGATCCATCTCTCGCGGATGTATCAGAAGCGCGAGGAGGACGGGATTACTTTCATCAAGAAATTCAGGGCGAAGTCCTTGGAATGCAAAGATCCAATGCTCGAAAGCCGGCTCGTAGAAATATGCCTGCAGTGCATGCGAGATGAATACAAAGGTATGCTCATCAATTTGCAAACACCTACGTTTTCAAAGCTAATCGAATGCATGAAGAACATCGAGCCTATAGTCGAGAGGCAGAAGAAGAAGAACGCTCCGGAGCGATCTTCGAGCAGCGCCACCTACAAGATCGGGAGATTCAGTTACAAGAGGGGACGCGAAGCTGAGGTTAATACGGTTTCACCCCAGAAGCAAGCGAAGGTTGTAAACTTCGACGCACCACCCCTACCATGCTCGGTAGAGGAGGCAAGCGACCTCTGCAGGCAGTGGCGTAAGGACGGTGTCCTACCGCCGCTCGAGAAGATACCCTCCAAGGAGATGGTCAGGGACCCTAAGTGGTGCGAGTACCACGGCAAGGTCATGCACCCCACGGCTGAATGTAAAAAGCTCAGGTTCGCATTCGACCAGAAGATGAAGAACGGCGAGCTGATCGTCAGCGATCACAGAAAGGATGTGCGCAACAACCCACTTCCTGCTCATGCAGAGCAGGGCTCGAAAGGCAAAGAGGTCGCCATGATCTCGATCGTTGACTTGGAAGAAGTCGCAGAGGATGGTCTACCCATCGTTGCCGAGGTCCATGAAGACGAAGACTACAGCATGGACACGGAGGATGAACGTGCCGACCGGATGAAAGGGTCGCACGGCTTCAGCAGATACTTCGAAGAGATGAATTTCTCGGAGAAATGCCGGACAGATATGACGAAAGCGATCTTGAGAATAGCGGAAGACTACGAGGAGGATCTTGTAGTATCCAACGGGAAAGTCATCAGAGCGTCTCGCTCTACGGAAAAGATTATGACCTTTTCTGCCAGCGACAAGAAGACAGATGCGAGCCACCAGAGGCCTCTGTACGTGACAGCCATCATCAACGGCGTCGAGTTCAAACGAGCATTCGTCGATGGCGGAGCAGCGGTCAACGTCGTTTCGCTCCACACACTGAAGCTAGCAGGGATCCCCGAGCACAAAATTGTCAGGCGTCCATCTCCGCTGATGGGATTCGGAAGCGACTCTAGAATGACGATCGGATGGATCCGCCTGGGCGTTCAGATCGGCAGAATCAAGTGCCCAGCAAAGTTCTATGTCATAGACGCGAACACCACGTACCACATGATCATAGGTCGAGCCTGGATTCATCGTTTCGACGCAGTTCCTTCAACGGCTCACCAGGTTATGAAAGCTATCTGGAACGACAGAATAGCCGAGATACCGGCTTTGACGAACCCATTCAACCTGGACGAAGCACATCTCAGCGAGGCGGTGTGGTTCACCGAGATGGCGGACGAGCAAACACCGGGACCATTCAACCCTACGCCTTTGCCTCTCTGGGAGGACATCAAGGACAAGTCACCTGCAGGAGTAGGCGCCGCGTATCGCATACCATCGAAAGAATGTGTATACTCTGAAGAGAATCGCAAAGCATGACACCGAAGGCAAGGAGATAGAAAGCTTCTACGCCAATGGGAAGAAATGCTATCGCATATGAAGGTGCGCGGGGATGTCCTCACACGGGCATGGGGATATCCCTGGGCAAATCAATCAAATTGAGCAAATCGCGCTGACGGAAAAGCCAACACAGGGCGCTCCAAAAGAGAAACTCAAAGAAGCACCTGAATGCATGGAAGACAGGCCCAGACCACAAAAGCAAGAGCTAAAGGAAGTGTTCCTCAGCCCGAACGAGGAAAAGAAAAGGCCAGTCTTTTTAAGTGCGGACCTCACAAGCGAAGAAGAGCAAGGACTGCTACAACTCCTAACTGAATACAAGGATGTGTTCGCATGGGAGTATGATGAGATGCCGGGACTGGATACAAGCATCACTATGCACCGCCTAGACATCATTTCAGGGTCTAAGCCAGTAAAGCAGAGCACAAGGAGCTTCAGGCCGGAGCTTAACGTGAAAATCAAGCAGGAGATTGTCAAACTCCTGGATGCCAAATTCATAGAGCCGAATCGTCATCCCACATGGCTGGCCAACATCGTGCCAGTGGCGAAAAAGAACGGACAGCTCCGCATCTGCGTGGACTTCCGAGATCTCAATCGCTTCTGCCCCAAGGACGATTTCCCACTGCCCAACATCGATTTGCTTATCGATTCAACAGCGGGCCATCGCATGTTCAGTTTCATGGACGGATTCAGCGGGTACAACCAGATCAAGATGGACCCCGAAGATGCTCGGAAAACTGCGTTCATCACTCCAATGGGGGTGTTCAACTACACAGTGATGCCGTTTGGTCTCAAAAACGCGGGTGCAACCTATCAGCGGGCCATGATGGCTCTGTTCCACGACATGATGCATAAAGAAGTGGAATTCTATGTGGACGACCTGGTTGTTAAATCCAAGCACGAAGCAGACCACCTCGCGGATCTGCGAAAGGTGTTCAATAGATGCAGATGCTTTCAGCTAAAGATGAATCCCATGAAATGCGCATTCGGGGTAACATCAGGGAATTTCTTGGGATGCGTAGTTCATCGCCAAGGAATCGAGCCTGACCCTGCGAAAGTGTCAGCTATCACTGGCATGACGCCACCTCATAACCAGAGTATCTTGAAAACATTCTTGGGAAAGCTATCATATCTGCGAAGATTCATCCCAGCGATTGCAGAAATCACCTGCTGTTTTAGTGCTCTCCTCAAGAAGGACGCCGCGTACAACTGGGCTCCGGAGCACGAAGCCGCATTCGAAAAGCTGAAGGATTTGCTGACGTCCTCAAAAATAATGATCGCACCTCAACTGGGATCACCGCTTCTGCTATATCTGACATCAACAAGGAGATCTATAGGAGCGCTCTTGGCTCAGGAGTATGAAGGCCAAGAGAGGCCTATCTACTACATCTCTCGCATCGTGCAGCCTGCTGAATCAAGGTGCACAGACATCGAACGTCATTGCCTTGCCTTGTTCTTCGTGATAGAGAAGTTGAAACACTATTTTGCATCACACAAAGTAGTAGTGGTCACCAAGAGCGACCCCATACGATATTTGTTAACTCACACTACTCCTGGCGGGAGACTGGCGAAATGGTACATGACCATCTCTCAATATGATATCACATGCGTGCGACCGCGAGCGATCAAGTCGCAGGCGGTAGCGGATCTGTTGGCACAGTTCCCCGACAACAGCCACGAGCCCGTGATCGAGGAAGAGCTCGAAGGACCTGAGATCTATGCAATCGACGTGCCCTATTGGACGCTCCACTTCGACGGCTCGTCAACAAGGAAAGGTGGAGGCATTGGGATAGTCCTGACCAAACCAGATGGGGAGGTCATACAGATGTCCGCAAAGCTCAACTTCGCAGTCACAAACAATGAAGCGGAATATGAGGCTCTCATCGCAGGGCTTCGTGCGGCGAAAGCTTTAGAAGTAAGCAACCTAACGGTCATGGGAGACTCCAAGTTGATCGTTAAGCAAGCCTCGGGCGAGTATGGTTTGAAGGAGATCAACCTCCTGTCTTACCGCACCCTAGTACAAAAGCTGGTGCAGCAATTCTGCGATGTGAGGTACGAGCACAAGCCCCGAGCAGACAACAGGCATGCGGACGCTCTCGCAACCTTGGGATCTAAGGTCAGCACAAACAAATGTCCCGCAAAGATCTCCATTGAAGTGCGAACATCGTCGGCATTGACAGAAGATGCGTGCTACGACGAGCACATGGATGACACGGATTGGAGAAAAACAATCCTACAAGCTATTGCGGAAGGCACAAGCAGCGAAAGCTGGGCACTCACCAAAGGGTACTGCATACATATTAACACCCTTTATTACAAGGGTCCCGGCGGAATACTCATGCGATGCGTCTTCGAGCAAGAGGGACAACTATTGTTAGAAAAGATTCACCAACATGCTTGCGGAGAAAGTGAGGTGTCAATCTACCGGAAGGCTCAGAGATATGGCATTCATTGGCCAGACATGCCAACAGTCGCGTCCCTGATACAAGGGAAGTGCGAGAGTTGCGCACTAATCAAAGATTCTCTACTCATCGCTCTAACTGATGATGACACGGATTGGAGGAAGCCACTCTTTGATTTTCTCACCCAAGGCACCGTGCCCGAATCGAGAAAAGAAGCCGAGAAATTGAAAAGGAAGGCATCTCAATATGTAGTACAGGAAAACCTGCTTTGGCGGAGAGGTCACGAGGGCAACTTGCTGCGATGTCTAGACGGCAAAGAAGCACAAGAAGTCATGGACCTTTCTCATCAGGTGGAACACCAAGGAGGTGCGAAATTGTGCAGGCAGCTCCTCTCAATTGGATATTTCTGGCCCACGATGGAGGTCGATTGTCGCACTAAAGTACGACGTGGCCAGGAGTGCCAATTCAAAGGAAACCTAGTGCACACTCCCGCCGTGGATCTACATGCATTAGGGACGCCATGGCCATTTCATACATGGGCTCTAGACTTCATCGGTCCCATCCGACCAACGTCACACGGGAATCATTTTATCCTCACTGCAACTGAGCTATTCACCAAATGGGTGGAGGCAACACCACTCAAGACGGAAAATGCGCTAGCTGTGGTCAACTTCATTCAAGGAAACATTATATGCAGGTTCGGAATCCCAAACACCATTCTTTCAGATAACGGTACTCCCTTTTGTTAATCGCCAGGTAGCTGCGAAGTTAGCGGAGTACAACATCAGGCAAATATGTTCTACTCCCTACTACCCGAAGGGGAACGGACAAGCCGAAGCAACCAACAAAACGCTGTTGAGGATTTTAAGCAAGATGGTCGCAGATGACCACAAGAAGTTTGCTGACTCTCTAAGTATAGCTCTGTGGGCCTACCGAACCTCTCCAAGGACACCCACGGGGGCCTCGCCGTTCCTACTATGCTATGGGGCCGAAGCCGTGGTACCTGCGGAGGTTAGAGTCAATTCGGCAAGATTGGCTTTCCACGCACTCTATGAAAATCAACGTGATCATGACTTAGTCTTGCTGGAGGAAAAGCGAGAACAAGCCAAGAGGACCAACAAGCGGTATCAAGAAAGAATCGCTCGCGCTTACAATAAGACGGTCCAGCGAAGAGATTTCGCTGTTGGAGACCTGGACTTGCGCGCATCTGACCACTTCATGCGAGAAGCGACTCACCCGAAGTTCGCAGCCAATTGGGAAGGACCCTTCGAAGTCACAGAAGTCTTTCACAGTGGCTACTGCAGCATACGAAGGTTGCACGGCACAACCTCAACCCCGAGTTCAGTCAACATGCGCTGAATTAAGAAGTACTATCCCTGACTTCTCTCATTTCATGCATTTTATAATGACGTCTAATGTCTTGTATGGCTACGATTTACACAAGCTCCTCTCCCATATGAGAAGATTGTAATCTCATCTCTCCCATATGAGAACGTTATAATAAAAGAATTCTCCCAAATGAGAAACTTCATATTTCTGGATGTCAATTTTGCTTTATTTCGGTTTGCTATAACTGTTAACAATGAGTTATCCGCTGCGATAGCAGCCTATGCAAATGCGATCTTAATTGATCATCTAAGCCTATCTGTTACGATAGCAGCCTATCCAAATGCGATCTGAATTGATCATCTAAGCCTATCTGTTACGATAGCAGCCTATGCGAATGCGATCTCAATTGATCATCTAAGCCTATCTGTTACGATAGCAGCCTATGCAAATGCGATCTTAATTGATCATCTAAGCCTATCTGTTACGATAGCAGCCTATGCAAATGCGATCTTAATTGATCATCTAAGCCTATCTGTTACGATAGCAGCCTATGCGAATGCGATCTCAATTGATCATCTAAGCCTCTATGTTACGATAGCAGCCTATGCAAATGCGATCTTAATTGAGCATCTAAGCCTATCTGTTACGATAGCAGCCTATGCAAATGCGATCTTAATTGAGCATCTAAGCCTATCTGTTACGATAGCAGCCTATGCGAATGCGATCTGAATTGATCATCTAAGCCTATCTGTTACGATAGCAGCCTATGCAAATGCGATCTTAATTGATCATCTAAGCCTATCTGTTACGATAGCAGCCTATGCAAATGCGATCTTAATTGATCATCTAAGCCTATCTGTTACGATAGCAGCCTATGCGAATGCGATCTTAATTGGTCATCTAAGCCTATCTGTTACGATAGCAGCCTATGCAAATGCGATCTTAATTGATCATCTAAGCCTATCTGTTACGATAGCAGCCTATGCGAATGCGATCTTAATTGATCATCCAAAGCCTATCTGTTACGATAGCAACTCATGTGAAAAACGATCTTAATTGATCTACTAAAGCCTATCTGCTGTGATAGCAATATTGTGCAAAATGATCCTAAGTGATCTACAAAGGTCTATCTGATATGATAGCACTTGGATCTGAAAGCAGATCACAAGCCCATCCGTCAAGGTGGCACAGCTGCGGAAATACGATCTCGAACGATCTAGTGAATCATCTGCGCATTCATATGACAGATAATGAATGCGACACATGTATGTAGCATTATGCCAAGCGAAATATGCCGAAACACATGCGATGTTGTATTTTGTTGTAACAAAACAACAGATAATACAAAAAGCTATTTATCATTATGAGTCGAAAAGACTTGCAATTTATCTGTCTAGATAGCAGCTTACAAGCGAAAAAGCTCAAATCTGACTACACAGCCAACATAGCTTACAATACATTCGAAAAGTAGCTTACAAGCGAGAAGTAACACATCGAGGGAATCCTAACTAAGAAAGGATGAACCCACCGGTCCTAACACCGGCGATGCAGTACGCAGATCTACGGCCAAAGATCTATAGCAAAAGGGATGCTGCGGTGAAGAGATCAACTCGTCATTCGCTATGTCCCTGGCGGCGAGATCTGGGCAACGGTACATCCACGACCCCAAGAGGTGACAAAGGCCTCTGTCTGATCAAGATAGGCACCGGAGGAACCTCCTGTTCTGGCGCGTGCCGCCGTGCAAAACAGGGGAAGCAGTCATTCCTCTGGTGATGGGTTCCTTGTCATGATTGACAAGGGCATTGACGAGCCTCCTGAGTTCAAGAACGAAGAGGCAAGAGACCCTCCTCCAGGGATGCTGGAGGAGAATTCCGCCGTTCATTACGAGACGGTAGCACGGTCACTTCGGCGCTGCACCTCACCGGGAGGCGGCCGGAAACATGACCTGCAAACATAATACACGAAGAAAATTCTTCGAACACACGTGAGATATCATTCCCATCTTCTTTATGATGGTTATAAAGAGCAATATTCCTCATAAAGTGGATCTTGGAAACTATTTCTATAGCACAAAGCGCAAACTCAGGATTCACAACTTGAAGTTGCCATGAATCAACGAAAAACAAGCGTTGAAGCCAGCAGTCTAAGGACTCACGGCAAAACACATGTTGGGATGAAGAACCCAAATGGCAAAGACGGGGTTTATATAGACCCTGTGGAGACTCTTCAGTTGCCAAGGATGAGTCAGCAGAATTCAAAAAGAGGGTAAGTTCAATCACTTACGCCTTGAAAAGCGGTAACAATCAATTACCCTACTAAAGGCTACGACGATTCAATTGCGTATCCTAATAAATGACGGATGGTCATGATTCGGATGGACTTCCTAACGAAAGCGTGCTTATCTGCCGAGAAATTAGCGCGAAAATCAAGCAGAATATCAATTGCTGATGCCATAATTGGATATGCACAGAGATATCCTATCAAATCCCGGAAAGGGCAAAACAGGCAAATTCATTCTTGTTGTTAAAAAAAAGGGGGAGAAACCCTAGCAACATTACACTAATGTTTCAAACATTACAGCTATTTCCTTGCTATTTTTCAAAATTCGAAAAGTCAAAGCAAATTCTTGATCAAGGAGTCTTGAAGCTCGAACTGATGGCTCAGCTTCTCTACCTGTTCCACTTCTTGCTTCAGTTGCTCGCACCTGGAATTCATCTCATGATAGAGCTTCAGAGCTTCGTCAACCTTTTGCTTTTGCTGCTCCACCTTCTGCTTCTCAGCTGCGAGATTCTGGTGGCCGAGTTTCAAAGTTACAGCTGCGCGAATCAACGTGACTCTGTTCATAAGAAATTTGAAACCCAGTCTGCCCTGGACTTTGGTAAGAAGATTTTGGCACATGCCGCATAGCAATTCAGCACTCTGGACAGAAATGGTCGCAGGCGTAGCCGCAGACAGCTGCTCCAAAATCCAAATGGCTTCAGTAAGAAACAGCCTCCTGTCGAAGGGCCTATCTCCAGAGATCTCACAAACGATTGGGGGTAGGTGAGGCGCATTCAAACCACCCAGTCTACATCGGTTTGCTTCAAACCTAAAGTGATGTCAAAGCTAAGTCATGATGTCAAACTCGCAAGTGAATAATGCGAGGTGCGAACAGTAAAGCTCTACTTACCAGTTCCTTCCAGAATCTCATGAAGAGAAGGGATGCGCGCTGCCGGGGTGGTCGAAGACTGTCCTCGCTCCATAGCTCTCCTGTCAGCTGCGAGCTCCAACCTCTCATAGTCAGGAGGAAGAGTGTAGGCCGCACCAGCTGCGACTGCATTCCCAACCTGCGAGCCCCAAAATCTCCACGCAGGAATAGGTGCCACTGGCTCAGTCATCGCCGGAGGCTAAGTGACAGCCGAAGTCGCTTGGCGAGGGACGCTCTCAGATGCAAAAGCATTAGCAGCACTTGTCCTTACTTCCTCAGCGCCAGTATGGACATCTTCATCCATTAGCACAGCATCAGCTTCAGCATCATCGAAATGTTCGATGATGTCCTCGAGAGGCTCACTTGCATGTTCAGCAGCTGCGACGGGCTTCTCGGTATGGGAGCTCGGAATCGGAACATAGGACGCAGAAGGCTGACTCCTCTGCTCCAGCACAGGTTCCTCAGCATAGCCTGCAATATTAAATGCGATAATATGAGGTAACTTGTGCTATAAGTGATTTCGCTATCTCTACTAAAGCTAAGAGTAAGCACCTCCACGCGAAGGTGGGATTGAGGTATCTTCATCATACACTAAGGACGTGGAACCATGTCCTATTAGTGTCTCCTCACTAAGCAAGTCTTTAAAAGGAGCGTGACCTGGGATGCGAAGAAGCCAGTCATGATCCTGTTTCAAGTTGCTCAGGTCTAGCACATGCATATCGCTCAAATATTTACCTGAAGGTTCTCCGCACTTGTCTACTAGCCAACGGCGAATGTCAGTCTTTGACACACCATGCTTTAACGCACCCACAATAACATCTCTATAAGTTACTGCGAGATTGAAGATCTCACCTTTATCGCCGCCTGCGATTTCTTCAAAGTCCGCTTGGACTTGCTCCAGGGCTGCTGCATCCTCTTCCGGAACCGCATCCTCCTCCTCCGCCTGGGGAACCACTTCTTCGGGAAGCTCATCTTCCTCGCTAGCTGGACGCACTAAGTCGTCAACATGTTGCTCTTCGAGGCTCCGCTGTCTCACACGCTCGAGCTCCTCCTCTTCCCGCTGTCTCCTTCTTTCAGCAGCGCGGCTGTCTTCCTGGACTCAGCAAGAACGTCCTCGCTTATGGGATCGTCTGGAATGCCAGAATGGGTATCTCTCTTTTGTCTCTTGGCCAAAAGGCCACCGATGATCTCATCATCATCATCATCTGCGAAGATATGATTGGAAAGAATTATAAAAAATTACGATGATGGGAAGAGAAATGCGACGGAAGTACCTCCTGATTCTTCCTCATGCACCAAAACTGTTGTTTCTTCTTCTTCATCACTTTCTCGGGGCTCCTGCCTCTCTCCTTCTTCCTCTTGGTTGAATGGAACGAAAGTCTCAACTGCGAGCTCTTTTCGCACTTTGCTAGGCATGCGACCTTTGCCTTTGTCCTTGACAGAAAGGGACCTCACCGGAGGAGAAGTTGGAGCACTTCTGGGGGAAGAAATCGTAATTCCCTTCTGCCTGGGTCTCTTCAATTTCGGCGCCGCAGTCGCTGGAGGGGACGGATCATTTTCGGGAGGAGACGAGGCCGGAGCATTGTCTAGCAGCGAGTCAGCAAAAGCATTCATGACTGCGCGAATCTTGGTTTCGACCTCAGGGTCCATCCTCCATGCTAGCCGAAACGACTGCTTTTGTCTTCTGGTGGCAACAAGGGTGTTAACCAATGACTTGGAGCGATCACCAGATGCGAATCTCCGCACATGACACTACAGCAAACAGTACAGAATGAAGGCATCAGCATAAGAAAATCAAAATCTTAACGCACGCAAAGAAATTGCTTACCTCAGCAAATGCCTTGCTGTATCTGACGACATGCGTGTCGCCCTTCTTAACTGCGGCGACCTTCTCCTTCAGAATGATGTCAGGACACAAATGGTTCTCACGATCCAACAGTGAGTAGCAACCATATTCAGACTCGCTCAGGCTGCAATTGGGGCGAAACGGAAAAGAATTTCTCTTGATCAAGGGAGCTCTACTTGGCTGCGCGGCCGACTGCGTCTCAATCCTCGTTTGCTGGGCAATCCAGTATGCGAGCCAGTTCTGGGAATAGCCACCCTCGCGGGTCCCTGCAGGCTGCTCAAAAGGAAGGTTATTCATGAAGACTGTCTTGCACTCCTTTGTTAGCAAGCGCCTATAGCACCCTCTGATAATGGACTGGGGCCAGATTGATGGAGCCACCGCGTCAAAACCGAACTGGGGAGAAACTCGAGTGGGGTCAACGTCCACGGTAATCTTTTCATACCTTGGCGCGAGCTCACGAATATGCTCTGCGAGGGCAGGAAGGGAACCTCGCAGACACCAGCAAAAGAACTCGCGATAGCGCTCATGGAAATGGGATCCCTCTTCGAAGAGCAGCTCTTCTGAGAAGACAACACCCTTAGAGGGATACATCCTTGGAAACCATCGCACGTTCTCAATACATGTGGCATAGGGCCAGGCAGTAAACTCTTTCCGTTTGTCGCATATCAAACTCCAAACGCACTTGGTGTTGCTCGCTCCAAACCACCTCGCAGCCCTGCCGCTGTTACGCTCTTCCGTCTCACCTGGGGGACACCACTTGTCGAGTTTGAGAGCAGTTGGAGCATAGGATGGCCATTGCTCGAAATCCCACATTGTCAAAAAGGAGATATTGACAAAAGTCAGTACATCGAGGCGGCCACGCGACTCTTTCATGGCCAGAACCAGTTGATCAAGCCTATAGTACAGCGTGCCCAAGACCAAGGGTCCGAGTGCGACTCTCTGGCCAAGGGCGAGCCTCACAGCAAGTGGCAAAACATGGTAGAAGACCCCATCATGTGGGTGACCATCAATCAGGTACCTCGACAACCAAGCACAGAGAAAAGCACAAAGGGTCAAGTGATAGCCTTTACCCTCTACATAATTCTCGGCCTCTGGGTTCTCACTCAGAAGCTTCTTAGTGATGCTGCTGTTCGCATAGTCTCGAAAGAAGTACTGCAACCATTTGTTCCAAGTGTTCTTCGCAGACGTATCAACCAACTGCCAGTTTGGAAGGGCCTTGGTAGTGGTCCACCGAGTGGAGATTTTCTTTACCTCTGCTAGGCATTCCTCCATCTGTGTGTATAAAGCAATCTCCGCAGATGTCCTCAAAGGACTCAAAGGGTCCACTTCACCCATGGGGGAAAGATCGTACAGCATTTGCACGTCCTCTAGTGTGGGGGCAGCCTCGAACTCAGCAAAATGGAACGTGTGAGTCGCAGGCGAGTAACGGGACAGAAGGTCTAGAAGCATGGACTGATCCAGCTTCACGGCAGCACCCTTCATAGCACGAACGGCGAAGTATACGCCGGCATCATCAAGAGTCGCAGCATGATTGGTCAACACGTGGTCAATCCACTCATCCATATAGTCCAATTTCTGGACGAACGCCTGGGTAGAAATCGCAGTGTAGGGGAAGTGCCCGTTCTCGATTCCCAATCGAACCACATTCTCGGAACCAATCAACTCGAGCAAGGCTGAGTTAACTGGGCGAGTCAGTGTCAGCAATCCCTCAACCGGGACAGGATCAGGCATCCTCTTCGCCTTAACCCTCGCATGGTAGAAATCTTTGCCACCTAAATAGGGGACTTTTCGCCACAAGGCCTGCGGAAGGTCGGGTATCTCTTCATCTTCCTTGACAGGTCTGGTTCCTTTTGTCTTGGCCATTCCTGCGGAAGAGCAAGAAAAAAAGGGGGAGAAATACCACACTTCAGTTTGAATTTTGAAATTCAAGATCTATGCAAAGAAAGACGGACAGTTTCTGGTATCAATTTCAGAAATCAGGGATTTGCATTATCAGTGATTTCAAGATCTCACATCTGAAGTTTACATCTGAAGTTCTTATTATTAAAGGATTAAAGCAAAAGCGGGTTCAAAGATCAAGGCTTCTTTGCAAGTTTCAACAGATTATATGTTCTGGGCTTACAGATTCAACGCATTTCAAGGCAAACACTGATATCTTAAATCAAAATTGAACAAGGCCAACCTTATTTTCTTGAAGCCTGCTTGGATATGCACAGTTGAAGAACACGATTTCCAGTTCTAAACTGGTGATTGATTATCTGAATCTGCTCTCGAAGATCTCCGGTTACCATTCACTTTAAGAGAAAGAAGTGATGCTTTGCAACAATGGAGGATACAAAGTATTTATCCAAAACAATGAAGGGTTGCGTCCTTTCAGTAGTCGAATCGCAACCGTCACCGTCGAATCGCGCAATCAGAGGACAAGCTGACGCACGCCTAAAACCCTAAAGGCCAGACGGCACGACTCTAGGGGTTTTAGGTCATAATGGCACGCACAGGGGCTGAACTTACCCGTATTTGAATTGGTGCGTGGCGGCGACGCGTATGTTGGTTTCCGCGCATGGAAGTCTATACAGCTATGAGTCTTCACGCGCAGAAAGGGGGCTAATGTAGATAGTGCTTTCTGAGCTGACAGATCTTGGCCACGTGGCAACCATCCAGCACACCATATTGTGCTCCACACACACTGGATCACCAGCCGAGCTGATCCATGTGGGGGCTGCGAGACAGAGCCCTCGCATACCACCGCACGGGATTTGTAGGGACTTAGTGGTTTGGAGGCTAGAGTAAGCCCTGTCGCGTGCGAGCCAAGCCCGCACGCGACCTTTAGTAACTGTTTTGAGAGATCTATGGCACGAGCTCCATAAACCCGGTCAATCCGGTCAAACCCGGTCAACCTCGTAACGGTTCCGTTATTCGCGCACCACGTGCTGTAACGGTCCCTATATATGAGGACGAACGTGCCGTTATGGTTAAGCTAATTAAGCCGCCATCAATGGGCGCATTAACCACACTACAACGGTCACGTTCCCTGCTATATATAGGACGTTAACCTTTCCATACAAAGGGGGGACACACCCACCATACGCGGAAGCTCTGCCAAACCTCTGTCTCTCTCTCAGACATTACTACTGCCTTACTCTCTCCCTACACACAGCCCCGCTCTTCCTGTGCAATCCTTGATCCTCTACATACGGTGCACACGGAGGTCTCCCCGCCGGAATCTCCTGTGCACAGGTGGACATCAATTTTTTCTTACAATTGTTGAGGACCATTCTAGAACTACATGAGTCTTTCTTATGGTGCATAAGTCAGAGGCCACTACTATTATACCTCAGTTTTATGAAATGGTGATTACTCAATTTCAGAAAAAGATAAAGAAGATTAGGAGTGATCAAGCTCCTGAATTGAAAATGGGAGAATTTTTTGCTAGCAAGGGAATTGTCCATCAAATGAGTTGTGTTGAGACTCCTGCGCAAAACTCAATAGTTGAAAGGAAACATCAACATTTGTTGAATGTGGCCAGGTCTCTTAAATTCCAATCTAATGTGCCTTTGAGGTTTTGGGGAGATTGTGTGTTAACAGCATCTTATATCATTAATAGATTACCTGCAAAGATTCTTGGGTACAAGTCTCCATATGAGGTGTTATTTCAAACTTCCCCAGATTTTGACTCTTTCAGGGTATTTGGGTGCTTATGTTTTGTTGTCACATTACAACAAGGAAGGACCAAATTTGATAAGAGAGCAGAAAGGTGTATTTTCCTTGGGTATGTTTATGGTATGAAGGGTTATAAAGTTTATAATCTAGAGACACAAAAGGTTACAGTTTCAAGGAATGTTATTTTTCATGAAACTGTTTTTCCTTATGGTACAGAATTGGCATCTGCAAAGACTCCTTTTCATGATTTCTCTTTTCCTGTCTCTTCTCTGGATCATGGTGAAGTGTTTTTTGGTGAAGAAGTGTTGTCTGTTCCATCATCCACTCTTGTTTCCGACAATAATGATCTTGGTTTTAATTCTGGAGATGTTACTTCCGTTGAAGCAGTTACAGAGCATGATTCACCAGTTATTTCTGCAAGGCCAACAAGAAGTGTGAAACTGCCTAGACATTTGCAGGATTATGTGGTGAGTATTCCCAAATTGACTTCTTTGGCTATTTTCAGTCCAAAATATGTTCATTTCTTAGCTACTGTCACTAGTGTCAAAGAGCCATCCACATATTATGAAGCTTCTAAGATTCTTTGTGGGTTGATGCTATAGAAAGAGAGCTCAAAGCTCTAGAAGATAATCATACTTGGGATATTACTTTTTTACCCCCAGGGCATGATTCTGTTGGGTGTAGATGGGTTTATAAAGTAAAACACAAAGCTGATGGCACAGTGGAGAGGTACAAAGCTAGGCTTGTAGCTAAAGGCTACACTCAAACTCAAGGTCTAGATTACACAGAGACCTTCTCTCCAGTTGCTAAGTTGCCCACTCTTAAGTGCATTTTGGCTTTGGCAGCTGTTTATGGATGGTACTTAATACAATTAGATGTAAATAATGCATTCTTACATGGGGATTTGGTTGAAGAAGTTTATATGGACATTCCTCAGGGGTATAGGTGTGCAACCATCCCTTCTCATGATTCAGGTACTATGGTGTGTAGACTCAAGAAATCTTTGTATAAATTGAAGCAAGCTTCAAGACAATGGTATAGCAAGTTCTCTCATACCCTTACTCAAATGGGTTTCACTCAAAGTAAGTCAGATTACACACTATTTACTCTTCAAACTGCATCTATGTTTACAGCACTTTTAGTGTATGTAGATGACATTGTGTTGACTGGAAATGATGAACATTTTCTTCATAAGTTCAAAAATGAGTTGAATGATAAGTTTCAATTGAAGGATCTTGGCTCTTTGCAATATTTTCTGGGTTTTGAGATTTCAAGAAGTGACACTGGGATATGTCTCTGTCAAAGGAAATTTGATGTTGATATCTTGCATGAAAGTGGGTATAGTGATTGTAAATCTGCATCTGTACCAATGGAGGTTAATTTGAAATTGAAGAAGTTCTCAAATGATTATCTCAGTGATGCAGCAGCACTTAGTTACAGAAGCATTGTTGGGAAGTTACTCTATATTTGCAGTTCAAGACCAGATTTGTGTTTTGCTATACACAAATTAAGTCAATATAGGTCAAAGCCTTCAGCTGAGCATCTCAAAGCTTTACATCATGTTTTAAGATATCTGAAAGGTTCTATGGGTCAAGGTTTATTCTTCCCTGCTGCTAATGAAGTTGTCTTAAAGGCTTATTCAGATGCTAACTGGGCTGGGTGTGTGGACACAAGAAGGTCAACAACAGGTTATTTGGTTTATATTGAGATTGTTTGGTTTCTTGGAAATCAAAGAAGCAAGCAGTTTTTTCTAGGAGCTCTGCAGAGGCAGAATATAGAGGTCTTGCAGCCACCACTTGTGAGCTGGCTGATCTGCTTACAAAGCCCTTATCTTCTCCAGTTTCAAGTTTCTGAAGTCCAAGTTGGGAGTGTTGGATATGTACACTCCCACTTGAGGGGGCATATTAGAAAATGGGGAGCTGTTTGTAGTTTCTGGAAGTAGTTTCATAATAGTCTGGGGTGGTTATTTGTCTTTTCTGTTTCTTTTGTTGCCTTATGGTAATACCTATACTTCTCTATCCTACTCAGCATTGTGAGTGTCACTTCTGCTGAAGTGGCACAAGCTGATTGGTTATTTGGGATATGAGAAGTCAGGGTTTATCTTCTGCACTTTCCCCTTTCTAAATTGTTGTTGAATTTATTTTGAGTAAAATGGTTTTCCCTCCATCTGTGTTTCCTCTCTTTGATCTCTGGTTATGGCTCATATAGAGCTTCTCTGATAGTATTTTCAAAGACCTTAGCATTCCGAGCCTTCCATATTCTTTCCATAATAATAGCCACTAAAATAGGGGATATAGGTTGAGGAGTGAGGGCATTCTCACCATAGAGTGTATCCAACCATTGAATCATATTCAAGTCTGCTAGCATATAGGTTCTTATCCCACACAGTGTAAACCAAATGCTTCTTGTCATTGTGCAGTAGAAGAATAGATGGACATCAGTTTCCCTTTCAACTCCACATATTACACATTTATCAGAAATAGCATGCATGGTACCTGGAGTGTAAAAGAGAGTTGCAGGGGAGTATCTTTGACACCACTCTCCATAGAAATACTTGTAATATGGGATGTAAATTTTGCTTCCAAATGAGTTTCATCCAAGGGTTGTTCTGTTGGGAATTGTGAACCTCATATTGAGCTTTGTAAGCAGCTTTTGTACTCACATCCCCATTTTTCTCTTTACACCATATCCAAAAATCTTCAGAAGGGACAACAGGGATAGCTAAAGAGGAAATGGCCTCCACTTCTTCATTTGAGAACCAATTAGAAAGGCATTCCCTATCCCAGCTTCTGTTTTCTTTGATCAACTCATTCACAAATTTAGGAGCCCTCCTTAAATCATCAGGAGGCTTTGGTTTGACATTTTCAAGGTTAGGCACCCATGGATCCTGCCAAATGTCTATCTTCTTGCAATCTCCAATCAATTTAAGTGTAAAAGGGGTGAGAATAGATCTAACTTTTAACATACCCTTAAATAGGTAAGAATGAGTGGTGGTGCTAGGGTCAAGAATATGAAAAGGAATCCTGGAACAATATTTTTGGAGAACTAAAGAGACCCAAAGAGAGTTTTTGTTACTCCACAGCATCCAAGCTAGTTTTGCAAGTAGAGCTACATTGTGGTGCTGCATTCTTCTTAGACCCAGACCAACATCCTCTTTATCTTGACAAATCACATCCTATCTTTTCCAATGCGTTTTCTTAATGTCTTTTGAATCCACCGACCAAAAATCAGCATTAATAGGTACAAGCTTAGAAATAAGAGACTGTGGGAAGGAGAAAACAGACATAGGGTATGAGGGGATTGTATTAGCAACTGTCTTGACCATCACAGTTCTGCCACCCCAAGAGAGAAATTTGGACTCTATCTTTGCAAAGGTGGGAGAGAAGGCATTCATTCTAGATCTATTGATGAACATAGGAATCCCAAGATAGACAGCCTTTTTAGAACCTTTTTGGAGCTTTAGATGATCTCTTATAGAACTTTTGATACTTCTAGATGTATATCACTGAAGTACAAGGAGGATGTTTCAGCACTGACCTTTTAACCAGACCATTTACAAAATAACTCCAGACTCCAATTGATGTACTGGGCTTCCTTGAAACTAGCTCTGGAGAGAAGGACAATGTCATCTCAAAACATTAGATGATCCACATGTGTAGCTTTTCTAGAAAGTTTGAACCCATTAATCCACCCTTGAGAAGAAGCAAATCCCAAGATCCTAGAAAGAACTTCATTGCAAAGCACAAAAAGGGAGGGAGACATGGGATCTCCTTGCCTAATACCTCTTTGGGGGCTTGAAATAATCCACAGGCTCTCCATTAATGAGTACTGATATCATAACAGTTTGAAGGCATTCCATGATCCAACTCACAAATATAGGAGGGAAGTTACACCATTCCAAAACCTTCTTGATAAAAGGCCATTCAATTCTATCATATGTCTTCTCCATATCAAGCTTTATAGCCATTAGACCCCTTTGCCTCTCTTCTTTCCCATAGTGTGAATACACTCATGTAGGATTATGACTTTATCATGAATAACTCTGTCAGGCACAAAGGTACTTGAGTTGGACAGATTAACTTTTCAAGAAGCCTGTTAGCTAGGATTTTAGCAATCACTTTGTAAAACACATTGCACAATCCAATAGGTCTGAAATGACTTACTTTACATGCACCTGCCATTTTAGGAATAAGATCAATGAAAGTGGCATTGACATTCCTGGGCATATTATTGTTGTTGAAAAAACTTTGCACAAGGGAGAAAAAGTCCTTGCCCACTGATCCCCAGTAATGTTTATAGAACAGTACGGGAAAACCATCAGGTCCAGGGTTCTTAGTAATGCCATCATAAAAAGTGTTTCTTTAATTTCCTCAAAAGCAGGGATAGTGGTCATAGAGTTCTGATCATCTTGGGATAGGCCCATAGGGAATAAATAAGCACCCCAGTCATCTATAGTTTGGTTGGAGGAAGAGAAGATCTTTGAAGTACCTGCAG
Organism: Linanthus parryae; assembly: GCA_023055425.1. NCBI lineage: Eukaryota > Viridiplantae > Streptophyta > Magnoliopsida > Ericales > Polemoniaceae > Linanthus > Linanthus parryae. The sequence continues at coordinate 84,613,972 of JALGPY010000008.1, read as the reverse complement.
AATTCTTCTCCAATCTCGTTCTTGTCAGTACACCAATCCCCACTGTGAGTTTGGATTCTGTCAATGCAGTTTCTCTTGCTCCTAGTGATTGCAAAGAGATGAAAAAAATGAGTGTTGGAATCACCATCTTTAAGCCAGCTTACTCTATACTTCTGCCTCCAAATCGTTTCTTTTCTTTGAAGGAGTTCTCTGAGTTGTCTCTTTAAGAACATCTCCTTAGAATATGAGCCATTGTCTTCTTCTTGGATAGTTTCAGCTAGTTTTTCTTTTACCTCCTTGATTCTCGATTCAATGTGTCCAAAAACCTCCCTATTCCACTTCTTCAAAGCTTTCTTGGTACTTTTCTGCTTTAGATGCCGTATTCTTTCTTCACTTTTGTTGAACACACTCCAAGACTGGTGAACCACTTCTTTGCTTGATCTGTCCCTAGTCTAGGAAGCCAAAAATCTAAAGGGTCTATTAGGTCTTTGGGAATTGGGATTAAGACCAACTACAAGCGCAAGATGATCTGAATTTCCAACAATATTGTTCCAAATTTTGACTTTTGGGAATGAACTCAGCCAGCTAGGTGAGGAGAAGGCTCTATCTAAGCGTTGTTTAATCAATCTTCCCTTATCCCAACCATTACTCCATGTGTATTTAGGACCCACAAACCCTAAATTAATAAGACCTTCATCAAATATCAATTTGGCTAGCCCTCTCAAGGAAGAACTATGAACCCCAACACCTCCAAACGTGTCTTGTTGTTCCACAACTTCATTCATATCTCCTATAATCATAAATGGCATGCCACAGGAAAGGTTGATTCTTTTAAAATTAGACCATATCTTCCATCTCTTTTTTCCGGAACAGGGAGCATAGTTGCGATGAAGCAGCCCAGTGACGGGATGCGAGTCATCATGAACCAGAACAGAAATAAGTCTACTATCCGAATTTGTCAGTATCATTACTAGCAAAAGCAAGACCCCCACTCTTGCCAACAGCTTCAACATATGTACAATGGGGAAAACCTAGATACTCAACGTAGAAGAGAATTTTTGTTACTGTACCTTAGTTCTGACAAGAAGATCCAGTCTAAACCATCTTGACTTATTAGAGACTTGAGTTGACGAATTGCCGAGGACTGTCCCGACCCTCGACAATTCCACACGAGGCATCTCATGACGATGTTGGGGGCCTGATTAGGCTCGCCTCCTCAGTCATTTCGGGACCTATTTCATAATCTGTGTTCTCCCCAGAAGTAGTACCCCTTGCACCTCTTATTGTGGATCTCCTGAAAACACCATCGGAGCCTCTCCTGAAGAACTCTCGAGCCGGTAGGACGCGCCTAGTGATTATCTTTTCGCCAGAATCAATGTCGAAATCAACATCAATGGTTTCCTCAAACTATTCACTCAGAGCAAATCGAACCCCTCCTTTAGTTTCAAGCATTCGTCTCTTCCGTTGAACTTCATCTGAGAACTGAATCAGGGAGAATTCCCTCTTGAGATTAATCTTGTGAGTGAGCGTATCCATAAGTTGGTATTGACAATCAAATTTCGGGAATCTTTCACAAAATTATCATACGAGAAAGGAATGGGGGAATTTGGGTCGTCCCTGTAAGTGGAATCGGGTCCGGTATTTGATTCCGTATTTGGGTCCTAGTCTTCCCCTTCTGATCCATCAATAATAGTTGGAGGACCCATCCTTTGATTCCACGGGTGGGCTGCCAATTCTCCAATATTTGGGCCAGTATTGATTGGGCTGGAGAGCTTCTGGGTCTGGTCTAGAGAGTGAACTATCCATTGGCCCATTGCCTCAAGTGGGTTATTTATAGGAATTGAAATGGACTCGTTAAGGCTGAACATGGGATAACCGACTCTTTCTTCATCCATCCTTTCATTGTTAGGACAAAAAAAATAGGGAAGAATTGCATCATTTTTCGTAGAAGTGTCGATGATGCCCTCCCCTTCTAGATCCTTCTCATGAATGGCCAGGACCACTTTTTCTAGTTGTATTCTCGCCAACGGTTTTCATCATAGTACAATTCTCCTCGGGATTCTCTTTCGTATTAGTATTGACCATGTGGCACGACCTGGTGAATCGCGACACAATGGAACCATGTGTACTCTCGTTTTGTCCCTTAGCGTCGTCTCTGATTGTTGTTATTTCCGTTGCCGACGACTCGTCGGAGCAATTACTAGCACTCAAAGCTTCCCTGGCTGGACTAACACCGTGGGTCTTTTCTCCAGTTGCAACCTCCGAATAGTCCTTTTAGGGAAGAAGCGTGACAGTCCGCTGCTCTCATATGTGGGCCAAAACCGATTTGTAATTCTTTTATCTGGGTAAGAAATTTGCATTCAACCTGTTCATGGCCAATTCGACCACATCTGAAGCAAAAATCTATTATTTTTTCATATCTGAATGGAATCCAGATAGCAGCTCCACTTTGGAGATTTAGGTAGAAGCCTTGTTCTAGTGGATTAGAAATATCAAGTTGAACCCTGATACGCAGAAAGGGAGCCTCAATTCGACCAGAATCAACTGGTGAACGATTTCCATAAGCTCCACCAAGTATTTTACTATTATCTCTGCATTTTCCATGTTCATCTTTTCTTGAGGAATACCCTTAACTTGGACCAAGAATGGAGAGAACTTGAAATCAAATTTGGTTGGATCGATACCTAGTTCAAATTCTCTAAGCACATGAGGGAGTTCATAGCCGTCCACGGAGAGCCTTCCCAGACCCTTTTACAGTCTTCTTCATCCTCAAACAGGAACGCAAAGACATTGTCTTCCCTTGGGAGGATCGTGAAACCCTTTTTTAGCCTCCAGATTTTGTTGAATAGATTAGTTAGACCAATCACCCGGACATCTCTTTCCGCCTAAATCTTCCCAAACATGCATTTAGATGCAAGATCTGCAACCTCCTCTGATTTCTCTGTTAACACCAAAGTGTTACTTTGCTGTTTCTTAGGAGGGGTATGGGTCACCGGAATTTTAGCCACCAGAGTAGTGGACTCTGGTGAAAGAGCCTTCAGATCTTATTCCATACCTGGTGGATTAGTCATCAAGGAACCCGAAAACCAGTAGCGAGCTTCAAGAATGGGGATGAGAGGAGAAAAAACAGAGAGAAAAACTAATCACCGGAGCTAACGCCGGGAAAGAAAGGACTAAACCTAAAAAGAGGAAAAAGCGCCGTTAGAAGACAAAGACGTCAGAGAAGCAAAAGCCTCTTTAACTTTCTCTCTCTCTCCGGGAATATTTTTACTTAAGCACTATATTCTATCTCTCCCTCGAACTTGAACAGTATAGTTATTAGAGTTACGAGAGTTTAGAAATCAGCCCCTCCACACCTGATTGTCTTCAACACTTGCACTAAAGGTAAACAAAGAAAGGAGAAGATAGGCAAAGAAAGATGGGAAGATCGAGCATCAACGGCGCCTTCCACCCTGAAATCATCTACGACGGAGCCGCCAACCACCACTGGCGATGAAGAAAGGATAACCGATAGCCAGTTTCATTAATCTTTATTGACTCTCTCCCTCTCGTCCGATTGAAAAGAAAAATAAAAGTTCTCTTACTTTTGATTGAACACAAAAGTAAAAGTTGAGTTATTTTTTATTTCAAACAGCTACTAGTATGTCTCAATTGTAGGTATTTTATCTCTGCCCCTCTTAGATATTGTTTCTCTTGTTGGGGAATCCGGGCTCAAAAACACGACAATCACCAAGTCATAGCGGAAGCAAATAACCCAAAGATTTCAACTTTAACCACAATAACGAGCAACTAAACGGAGAGCAACACAATGCAATTGAAGACGATAAACTAAAAACGAGACAAAACCAATTTTTAACGTGGAAAACCTAAAAAACAGGAAAAACCACAGAGTCGCCTCTCCGACTCAAATACTTCCACTATATCAAGGATCAATAATCATACATCTCTAGCAAGCTAGAGGCTCAACCAAGAAAGAAACGTCTATTCTTTGCTTACAATATCATCTAGACAATAATCTAGGGTGAAAAAGAGAAGAGCCCCTTAAAGGAGCCTAATCGGAAATCCAACCGTTGAATATCAAGAGGACATCACCAGGAGCTTTCTATCCAAATTGGAGATCAATTAGACAAAATCTCACTGTCGGATCGCTGTCGGGACCTCGCTGCCTGGTGGGTTTTCTGAAGAAGCCGCTACTTCTTTTTTTTTTCCTCTGTCCGTTGCAAAAACCTTCTTCTCACTACTGAGTTTTCACACCAGCCCACTCATAAACCAATGTGAGATTAAGTCTCCACCACACATTCACATCTGTGTGAACCAAAGCCAAAGCACACACAACCCGTGATACCTCCCACATCTCAAATCCAGTGATACCTCGCATCGATGTGCTTGGATCTCGAGTGAAAACTCGAGTTCTTTTTGAGATCGATCGCACTCTGAATGTCACAGTGTAGAGTATACTTCTCTTGCTTTAACCCCAGCTGCTGTAACAGCTTTTTTATCCAAAGTAACTCCTTGAAACCCTCAGTAGCTGCAATAAACTCAGCCTCAGTAGGAGACAATGCAACGCATTTCTGCAAACTAGACTACCAAGACACTGCTCCCCTGCATAAGTGTTCAGATACCCATATGTAGACTTCCTCGAATCAATATCCCTAGCCATGTCAGCATCCGTGAAACTAACAAGACTAGGATCACCATTTTCCAAAGCAAGTACACAACAGAGAAGTACCCCTAAGATATATGAATATACACTTAACCGCAGACCAATGCTCTCTACCTGGATTGGAGAGAAACCGGCTGACAACGCCAACAGCATGAGCTACGTCCGGTCTTGTACACACCATGGCGTACATCAAACTACCCACTGCTGAAGCATACGTGAAGGGGTGTACAGTAGGTAGAAATAGAGGATCAATACACTAGAAGTGGGTTGTTGAATATAGTATACAGACTTTTGCTTAACTTTGCAAGAGTAGTGGTTTCAAAATATTTGTAAAGAGATTCAAGGCCTTGAAATGAGTTTCAATCCCTTGGAATAAAACAGTTAGAGTAAATAGAAGAATAATTCTATTTCAAGGCCTTGAAATGAGTTTCAAACCCTTGAAATGAAACTCTTTTGAATGCTGCAAAAGTTATATGTTTGTAACAGAAAAGTAAATGCAAGAGACACAAGATATATAGAGTTCAGTCCACTTGGATCTACGTCTCTACCTCAGTGATCTTCTCCCTGTAGGATTTTCAACTCAATTATTATTAATCAACAGCTAAGCCCTAGATCTAAAGAACAGAGAGATGCCTTACTCTGTTACAACTTGTGGTTCTCACTAACCTATCTAGTACCTGCTCTAGCTATCTGATTAACTAAGAATTCTCGATTTGTTGACCTTGAAAAATCCTTGATAATGAGAACTAGAAGTATAAACAATAAGATATACAAATGATGTTCTGAAAAAGAGAACACTGAAAATGAAACTGCTATAAGAGTGCAGTGTTCTGCTGAGAATTGGATTGAGAATTTGATCTGCTTCTTTGTTGCTTGGCAATCCTTTAATGTGTTTGAGTGTCTTTGTTTTTTTCCGTTGTGGTCTCTCTAAAATGCTTCAAACTGAGCTCCTTATATACAGCTCATTTGATCTGCAAATCTTCAATATCTTCAACAAACACTCTCCTATTTTGTAGGCAACAACTTTGACTTCTCTAACAGTCTTCTCCGACGGATAGTTGCTCAGTATCTTCAGGGATGCTGATTTGATCTTTTTCATAATCATGTTGAGAAGCTGTTACAATCATTAGATTGAATGCGGAATCAAATCAACCCCAAATTTCCTTTCATGCAAAAACTCAAATTAGGAAATCAATCGTGCAGAATAGGAAATAAACTTTCCCTGCAAAACTAAGTCAAATAGATGGATCAGATAGTGTTAAACATGTCAAAATACTTTGTCTTTCATCATAAAGTAATAATAGATCAACCACAGGGGTTTAGGAGTTCAAACAGAATCAGAAAGTCCCCCAAAGTTCATGCATATAAGTCCCAGTCAGTTTCAAGGCTTTGAAAGTTATTTCAAGTCCTTGAAATAGACTAGCTATTTCAAGTCTTTGAAACATTGAAACTGCTTTGAACTTACAATCTCCACCTTGATGAAAGACAGAACCAAGGTCTTCCAATCTGTTTGGTACTATACTTTTGCAACAAATACTCATTAGCACATTGCAGAATAAATCATAAAAAATCAACACATAATGTCCAAAATATCCAACTTAATAAACTTAAAAAGCTAATAGCCGCAAAGTGTGCAGATAATCCTAACTGACCAAAACCAGGTCATCTAAACACCAAAAATAAAAAATAAAACAACCTAATGTTCTCCCCCTTTTTGACTTTCATCAAAAAAAGAATGAGAATATGTTGGATCGGTGTTTGAAAAAAGATAAAAATTAAAAGTTTTGAAAGATAATAATTTCATGGATTTGGAAAGGAGTTCAAGGCCTTGAAAAAGAAAAAGAAAGAGTGGGCAAGAATTTAAGGGGTAGGGTCTTCATCTCCTTTCTTCTCTACATCCTCTTCTTGACTTTCTTCCTTATCATCCTGTTCTTCATCTTGTTGAGCCACATAATCATCTATTTCACCTTCTCCCTCAAACAACTCAGCAGCTGTCACAATTTCTAGTAAAGTGGGCTTCTTTGGTTTCTTCTTCCTGAGATCTATGAGCAGTGCACCTGAATCTGGACTGTCTTCCTCTTGATCTTCGTCCACTTGCTCAAATTCTACCTGTTTTCCCTAACATTTTACTTGAGCAGCCCTATCCGGAGTTGAATGTTCACTGGGTGGATCCTTTGCTGATTCAGCCTTCTTGGTACTCTTCTCAGCTTGAGACACTTCCTCAGCCACATCAAACACTGTCATACTCCTGAACATGTTTTCAACCATATACTTCACCTTTCTGAGATCATTTTCAAACCCATGCTGATTCTCCTTTACTTCATCAATGTCCATCTGAAGTTCTTTCAACAACTGGAGGGTCAAGATGTTGTCTTGAGACTGAGAGGTTTGGCTAGAAGTGGGAGTCAAGGATTTGGGTTTGAGAAACTTCTTTGAACCTAAATTTTCCTCTATCAATTCTGAGTAGAGCTTCCAAACTTTAGCACTAGTTTTCACCACACTAATCTTCTCAAAAGCCTTCTCATTGAGCATACCAAAACCAGTAGTCAATGATTCTTCCCTATCTGTTGGAATTTCGAAGTGTTGGAAGAATAAGGTGAGAAAGTTGGCATATGGCAAAGGGTGTTTTCTCTGGTTGGTTTGGCTATAAAGCATGTGTTCCATCACAAACTTTGGAAGATCAATTTCATAACCATGCGTAACCAAGTACATATAGTACGACACCCTATCAGTTACCAGTTCCTTTGAGTGTTCCCTAGGTACCACACATCTCATCAAAATAGTAAAAAAAAAAAGCTTTGGCTTCAACAGTTAGCACAGAGTGTGTTAACTTCTTAGATGAGGCAAGGGTATTTGGTATAAAGAACTCTTCTTTTTCTAGTTTTAGGGATTCACTCTTAGGAGGGTAGTTACTGGTGCCATACCTCTTAGGACAACCTAGAACATGTGCAAAATCAGCATATTCTAGTTCCATGTCAATGCTAGCAACCTTAGTATGAAACATCAGACTTTCAGACTTCTTGAGTTGTTTCATATTTAGGTAAAAGAACCTGGTGAGTCTAGGGTAAGCTTACTCTGGAGGATTTAGAATAAACCAAAGAGAGCTTTTCCTCAACATTTTGATGCATTCCAGAATCATACCATGTAACATAGGCATACTAATCAGACTAAAAAAAAACCAACTATTCTAGAAGTAAATCCATCAAGCCACTGACCTCTAGCAACATTAGTAATAAACCAAGTACTATCAAGGGCTGATTTCTGACCAGTGGATGTCTTCTTTTCAGAATAGATCTGCAGTGCCTTTTATATGATCTCATCTCCTTCATCTTCTGGTTCATCCTCTGTAACCTTTTCATTTCCTTTTCCCTTGTCTGCTTTGTCAGCCTTCTTCTTTGACTTCTTTTGGCTACCAATCTGTATATCCTTCTGTTTCTATGGTGCAGTCTCCACTGCCTTCTTCTTCTTCTTGCTATACACTTGAGTCTCATCTTTCTTGGCCTTCTTCTTGGGAGGCGGAGGAGCTATGTCTTCTGCAGTAGGGTTTTTTGAACTGGAGTCCCCACTGATGGTCTGAACCTCTTCCACATTGGTCTTTCTTTTTTTTCTCTGTTGTAGCCTTTGAATCACCAGCCATCTTGATTATTTATGATACTCTTCTGGTTCTCATTAGGGTTTGCAGAAGAAGAGAGAGGTAGGATAGATACGAAGGAGAGAAAGAAAGAATGAGATAATAGAAGAGAGTTTCAGTTTGAAAAGGAAACTAAATATTTTATCTGATCTTTCAAGATCTGATAAATCAAAAAGATTCGAAGTTGTGTGTGCCGTTGGAAACAAACGATATAATACTATTTTGGCTGAAAAGGGGTTTTCAAAATTGAGGGGCAACATTGAGCAATTTTCTACAAAGATAACACCCAATATCGAAAGATCCAAAATTATTGACTAATTAACATGCAGTCTTACTTTCAAGGCTTTGGAAAGGGTTTCAAGGCCTTGAAAGTTGTATCATGTAAAGAACACATACTCAAAGGTTTGAAAGGATTTTCAAGGCTTTGAAACACATAATACTTACCTGATTCTCCCCTAAACCAAAGCTTCCTTATTTAGCATGCCTAATTTCAATCTTAAGGCTGAGAACCTTTCACCGGGCAATGATTTAGTGAAGATATCTGCCAATTGCAAGTTTGTAGAAACAAATTCAAGAACAATACTACCTTTCTCTGCATGATCTCTGATGAAGTGATGTCTAACAGCAATGTGCTTGTTCTTGAATGCTTACTGGATTCTTTGTAATTGATATTTCACTTGTGTTGTCACACTTGATAGGTATATCTCTGAAAACAAATCGAAGATCTCTCATTTGTTATGCTATTTATAAAACTTAAGAACAGCAAGCTCCAGCTGCTATGTATTCAGCTTCAACTGTTGATAGTGCAACTAAGTTTTGCTTCTTTGAACGCCAGCAGATTAAAGACAATCCGAGAAATTGACAGCACCCTGATGTACTCTTTTTGTCAGCTTTATATCCTGCAAAATCAGTATCTGAATATCCACACAAGGAGAAGTTAGAATGTTTAGGATACCAACGCCCCAAGTCTTTGGTACCATTGAGATATCTAAAAATTCTTTTAACTATAATCAAGTGTGATTCTTTAGGATCAGCTTGAAATCTAGCACACATGGACACACTGAACACGATATCTGGTCTACTAGCTGTGAGGTAGAGTAGTGATCCAATCATACCTCTATACTCTTCACATTCACAATCTTACCAGATTCATCCTTGTCTAAAGACAATGTAGAACTCATGGGGGTCTTAATCTCTTTGGACTGAGACATATTGTACTTGCTTAGCAAGTCCTTTGTATACTTGCTTTGATGTAGGAATATGCCCTTCTTCATATGATGAATTTGAAGTCCAAGGAAGAAGTTCAATTCTGCCATTAAGCTCATTTCAAATTCCCTGTTCATAAGACTTGAGAATTCCTTGCACAGAAGATCATTAGTAGCTCCAAACAGAATATCATCAATATAAATTTGAACTACAAGCATATCTTTCTCATGACTCTTTATTTAAAGGGTCTTGTCTACCAATCCTCTTTTGAAATCATTTTCAAGTAGAAACTTTGACAATCTTTCATACCAAGATCTTGGAGCTTGTTTTAAACCATAAAGAGCTTTGTCAAATTTGTAAACATGATCTGGAAATTTGTCATTTTCAAAACCTGGACGTTGAGAAACATAAACTTCTTCTTGCAGATAGCCATTTAGAAAAGCACACTTCACATCCATTTGAAATAGTTTCATGTTTTTGTGAGATGCAAATGCAAGTAGAATTATAATTTCTTCTAACCTAGAAGTAGGAGCAAAATTTTCTTCATAGTCAATACCTTCTTCTTGATTGTAGCCTTGAGCTACCAATCTAGCTTTGTTCCTGATTACCTTTCCATTCTCATCTAACTTGTTTCTGAATACCCATCTGGTGCCAATGACAGACTGATTTCTTAGTGGAGTAACTAGATTCTAGAATTTGTTCCTTTCAAACTCATTGAGTTCACTTTGCATAGCTATAGTCCAGTCTACTTCTTGTAATGCTTCCTTCACAGTTTTAGGCTCTACCAGAGAAATGAAAGCATTAAAAGAACAAAGATTTTTCAACTGTGATCTGGTTTGTGTACCAGTGGTTGGATTAGAAATAATGTTATCTGTAGGATGAGATGAGAGATATTTGAATCTCTTTCTTGGTATCCACGGTTCTGGCTCTCCAGTTTGCTTCTCAAATCTCTGAGAACTTGAAGGAGTAGCGTGTTCTCCTGTTTTCTCTGGAGATTCTGCTTCAAGGCTTTGAACCTTTGTTTCAAGGCCTTGAAAATGCCTGTCTTGTTCCTGTGACGTTTCCTTGGATCCTTTTGAGGATTCTTCTTCAGTATCTGAATCATGCTTGTTCAGAATGAGATATTCAAAACAATCACTCAAAGAACCATCATAGCTTTCATAAAAAATAACATGAATGCTTTCTTAAACAAGCTTGGTTCTCTTGTTATAAACTCTATAGGCTTTGCTTGTCTGTGAATAGTCAAGAAAAATACATTCATCACTTCTTGCATCAAACTTACCAATATTGTCCTTACCATTATTGTGAACAAAACAAGTACAGCCAAAAGCTTTGAAGTAAGAAATGTTTGGATTTCTTCCTTTGAACAACTCATAGGGGGTCTTCTTCATAATAGGTCTGATCTAGCACCTGTTAAGAATATAGTTTGCTGTGTTCACAGCTTCTGCCCAATAATACTCTGGCAACTTGTTTTCCAGAAGCATTGTTCTTGACATATCTTTAAGAGTAATGTTCTTTATTTCAGCCACTCCGCTCTGTTGAGGAGTTCTAGGATCAGAAAAGTTGTGAGAGATTCCATGCTTAGAACAGAATAGATCAAACTCAAGTTGATCAAACTCTCTACCATGATCACTTCTGATTGAAGCAATAGGTAGGTTTTCAATGTTTGAATTTCTCTACAAAGCTTTGAGAATTCAAAGATAGCTTCAGATTTTTCTTTAAGAAACATTACCCAAGTACATATAGAGAAATCATCAACAATACCAAGCATTTACTTCTTACCCTTTGGAGTTGGAGTTCTCATAGGACCACAGAGATCCATATGAAATAGTTCAATGGGTGTAGTAGTACTTACAGAGTTATTTGGCTTGAATGAGCTTGTAGTTTGCTTGTCTTGTGCACATGCCTTGCATACTTCTTCATATTTGAACTTGATAGAGGGTTATCCTCTTAATAAGTTCCTGGAAACTAACTTGTTCAAGGTATGCAAGCTAATATGTCCCCACTTTCTGTGGCAAAGCTTTGAATCCTCTTTCAAGGCCGTGAGATACTTCAAGTTTTCACTTGCAACTTTGTTAGTTTGAAAAGTATAAACATTGTTTGATCTAGAGGCTGTGAGGATGCAATTGCAAGATTTCTCATTCTGCACCACAAATTTCTCTTTATCAAAGATAACCTTGTTGCCATTTTCACAAAGTTGAGATAAAATAAGTAGATTAAATTTCAAGCCATCAACTAGATATACATCAGAAATAGAGTTTTCAGAATTTGTACCAACTTTAGAAATACCAAGAATGTTGCATTTGCCTTTATCACCAAGTGTAATTGATTCTTCAAATTGATCTTTCAGTTCTGAGAATAGAGATCTCTTTCTACTCATGTGTCTTGAGCAACCACTGTCCATAAACCACTTTTTCTCTTTGATCTTGGTGACACCCTGCAAACACAATTTACTGCCTTACCCGGATGTTAGACCAAGTGCTGAATTTAGATTTATATTCAGGGTCAACCATGTTGGGTGGTCTAGCCCCTTTAGGAACCCAAATATGTCTAACTTGTCCTTTGAGTTGGAAGGGAAAAGTGTTCCTCATAATGTGAAGGTCTCTTCTTCTAAAAGGACAAGTCATATTAACATGACCAATCTTATTGCAGTAATGGCACTTAGAAGATGTTTCGCTTCCAGCTTTCACAAATCTGGTATTGTTTATCTTTGGAAAAGTTGTATTTTATCCATTACCAGTTTTGTGAACAGACTTCAAGCTACCTCCAAGAATCAAGTTCAAGTTGTTTTTTGAGCCTGCAAGTTTTTCTTTGACTAACTTAGATTCTTGAAGTTTCTCAGTCAGAGTAGTCTTTTGTTTGTCCAATTCATCAACTTGATGTCTTATACTAACAATGTTGTCACTCAAGAGAGAGTTCTCAGAGACTACTCCCTTGACTTGTGTTTTCAAGGTTTTGAAACAGGTTTCAAGGCCTTGAATTTCAAGAGTCTGATTTAGACAAACAAGATGTAAATTTTCTTTTACTTTCTCATGATATTTTTCTTTTAAACTCTAATTTCTTTCAGATAGTCCTCTTCATTTAAAAGCATTGTTCTAAGATAATCGGAGAGAGCTTCTGCAGGTTTTGAAATCAAGCAGTTTACCGTTACCTCAATTATCTTTTCTGAAATTTCATCATGCTAGGCCATAAAGAATAGGTTAGCATGTTCTTATTCAGACTCAGAGTCACCTGATGTATCTGAATCACTCCATGAAGCTATCATAGATTTCTTTCTTCTATCATGATCTTTCTTCTGAAATTTCTTGCTTTTCTTGTGTGGACAGTCTCTGATCAAGTGTCGTGCATCACCACACTCAAAGAAATTCATGACTTGGCAAACCTTGAATGTGTTTGAGTGTCTCTGTTTTTTCCCGTTGTGTTCTATGTGAAATGCTTTAAACTGATCTCCTTATATACAACTCATTGCTTCTGCAAATCTTCAAGATCTTTAGCCACAAACTCTCCTATTTTGTAGGCAAAAACTTAGACTTCTCTAACAGTCTTCTCCAACGGATATTTGCTCAGTATCTTCAGGGATACTGATTTTATCTTGTTCATAATCATGTTGAGAAACTGTTACAATCATTAGATTGAATGAAGAATCAAATCAACCTAGAATTTCCTTCCCTACAAAACTCATATTAGGAAATAAATCCTGCAGAATAGGAAATAAACTTTCCCCGCAAAACTAAGTCAAATAGATGGAATAGATAGTGTTAAATATGTCAAAATACTTTGTCTTTCATCATCAAGTAATAATAGATCAAGGACAGGGGTTTAGGAGTTCAAACAGAATCAGAAACTCCCCCTAAGTTCATGCATATAAGTCTCAGTCAGTCTCAAGGCTTTGAAAGCTATTTCAAGGCCTTGAAATAGACTAGCTAGTTCAAGTCTTTGAAACATTGAAACTGCTTTGAACTTACAATACGGAACCGACATCCTATCTTCCTTTTCTTCCTCTGTCCTAAGACTTTTCTTTGAACTCAACTTGAAATGTTCAGCAAGAGGTGTACTAACTGGCTTCGCCTGGTCCATATTGAACCTCATAAGGACATTCTTAATGTGGGACTCCTGAGATAACTAAAGCCTCTTGACTTTCCGGTCTCGCAAAATTCTCATACTCAGAATTTGCTCAGCGGACCCCAAATCCTTCATAGCAAAGGATTTTCCTAACTCCTTCTTCAACTTGGAAATCTTGCTGGCATCACGAACAACGATCAACATGTCATCGACATACAGAAGAAGAATGATTGAATCACCGTCAGAGAAATTCTTTACAAACACTCAATGATCTGAAGTTGCCTTCTTGTATCCATGCTCCCCCATGAGTGAGTCAAACTTCCTGTACCACTGCCTTGGTGCCTACTTCAAGGCATACAGGATCTTCTTTAGATTGCACACCAGATTCTCCTTTCCCTCAAATCTGAACCCCTCTGGCAGTTCCATGTAGATCTCCTCCTCCAAATCACCATGGAGGAACGCAGTCTTGACATAAAGCTGCTCAATCTCCCAGTCTCTCCTGGGAGCTATACCCAGAACAACCCGGATAGACGACATCTTCACCACTGGTGATAGTATCTCCTTTTAGTCTACTCCTTTCCTATGTCTGAACCCTTTGACATCCAATATTGCTTTATACCTTGGTTCTGAGTTCTCAGACTTCAACCTGTAGACCCATCTGTTCTTGAGTTCTCTCTTACCTTTAGGCAACTCTACCAACTCATAGGTATTGTTCTCATGTAAGGACTGCATCTCAGATTCCATGGCTTCCTACCATTTCTCTTTCTGTCAACTGTCATGGCTTCATCATAGCTCTCTGGCTCCCCCTCATCCGTGAGTGTCACATACTAAGACGGAGAATACTTTCGATAGGGCTACCAATCTCTGCTAGATCTACTCAACTCTGTAGCAACTGGAGCTTGTGGCTCTGGAGGTAACACCTCATCCTGTGCATCTGTCTGATCATCAACTGGAGGTGGATCAACATCACCTACATCACCCTTATCACCTTGCACTATCTCATCACCATGCTCTACTGGAGTAGGAACTGGACTCATGTCCACCAAATCATTACCATCAGCTTGAGGCTTATCACATCTATCAATGTCCTCAATAGTCTGATCTTCGAGAAATACCACATCTCGGCTCCTGACAATCTTCTTGGTAACTGGATTTCATAACCATTACCCAAACTCTTCAGGGCCATAACCCAGAAAGATACACTGCTTGAATTTGTCGTCAAGATTTGATCTTTCATCTCTCGGGACATGTAAAAATTCCCGATACCTGAACACTCTCAAGTTATCGTAAGACACATCTCTACTTGTCCAAACTCCATCAGGTATATTTGTCTCCAAAGGATTTGAAGGAGAGAGATTAATCAAATCCATAGTTGTTCTCATCGCCTCACCCCAAAAGGTTCTAGGCAGCTTTGCCTGTGACAACATACATTTGATCTTCTCAATCATGGTCTTGTTCATCCTTTCTGCTACACCATTATGCTGTGGGGTCTTTGGAGGTGTCCTATGATGCTTAATCCCATGGTTCCTGCAATACTAGTGGAAGGAACCCTTGTATTCACCGCCATTGTCAGTCCTGATGCACTTCAATGGCTTTGCGGTTTCCCTCTCAACACTAGCATGAAACTCTTTAAACACATCATCTACTTGGTCCTTACTACGAAGAGTGTATGCCCACACTTTCCTTGAATGATCATCAATGAAAGTGACAAAGTATCTCGCACCACCAAGTGTTCTTGTCTTCATGGGACCACAAACATCAGAACGTACCAGTTCTAGAACATTAGACTTTCTAGAACCATAAGAATGCTGAAAACTCAACCTATGTTGCTTTCTGAGTACAATGCTTCAAAGGATTTACCGTTTATACCATGAAGCTGCTCTCGCTTGCTTAGGACATCCATTCATTTCTTACTCATGTGACACAGCCTCTTTTGCCACAACTCTGTAGAGGAGTCATCAACTGCATTTACCACTGGACAGGTAAGCTTCCCCTGCATCACATACAGTAAGAATTCTTTCATTCCTCTAGCAACAACCAACGAGCCCTGAGTAAGACTCCATTTCCCATCATCAAAATGATTTCTATACCCATCTTCATCAAGCTTCCCTACAGAAATCAAATTCAGCCGAATATCTGGAACATGTCTGACATCCCAGAGAACAAGCTTGCTTCCAGTGTTAGTCTCCAAGAATACATCACCCATGCCAATGATCTTTGACACACCGTCATTCCCCATCATGACCACAACATAGTAACCTAGTCGGTAAGATGAGAAGAACTCCCTCCTAGAGGTAACATGAATGGAAGCCCTGCTGTTACTAACCCAGTTGCTGCTCTGACAAGCTATACTGACAACATTCTCCTCACAGACAATGAGAGTATCTTCCTTAGTTGTTATTGCAATTGTCTTCTCATTCTTGTTGTATGACCCATTATGTACCTTGTTCTTCAGCTTCCTGCACTCTTTCTTCATATGCCCCATACCTCAACAATGGTAGCATTTCACTCTTTTCTTCCAATCACTCGACAGGCCTCTTGAGTGGTTCCTGTTTTTCTTAGGACCCCTTGATAACTCTCTGTTAGGATTTATTATGGTACTTTCTTATCACTTGAATTAGGCTTATTTAACACGATGTATATGATATATGTGCACAAATATGTGAAATTGATGATTTAAAAGCCTGAGAGTGAAAAGTGTAGTTTCTAGCTTATTCTCGCACGTTTTCTCCCATATTTGTGAAGATAATTGCTCGGGTTGTTTAGTGTTGTCTAACTCAGGTAAGATAGGTGAAATGGAGCTTATGAGAGGCTTGGATATGCTTGGAATGGAGGTAGATGAAGAGGAGAAAAGAAGATGCAAAAAGGAAGCAAAGTTGGAAAAGTCACTCGGGACCAGCCTTCACTATTTTCGATGCTTAGAAAAATCTACAATGACTTTCAGGAGCAAGGCCTGCGCCATTGGAAAGTAGACATCCATAAATTTCCAACCATATATGGTAGACCCAAATACGATTCCGGATGAGGGAGATATGGCCTGCGCAAGATTAGCTTACAATTATGTCTGGGAATCACAAACCGGAGGGGTTGATATGCAATTTCGGCCAAGTTACATTAAAACTCGCCCCAGCTAGTAAAAGAACGTTATAGAAGACCTAGAGAAAGGCCATAGACGCACGTGACACCATTGGAGAGAAGCTTGGAGCTTGGGGATTGCACGGACTCGTCTACTCGTCGGCGATTTTACCGTTTGATCACTTTTTCTCCTTCTCTTTAACTATCTATGGAGAAACTCATGTATCTTCTCTCTATTATGAGTAACTAGATTCTTTTCTAGGCTCTATGTGGAGCCTAGGGTTATGTTAGATTCATCTTTTCCGGATTCTTATGATTGATTCATGTTTTGGATTCATGATTATGACGATTCTTCACATCTTTTGGTGTATTATTGAACTTTATTGACACACCCTTCGGATGAGATGAATGACCATTATAGAATGATTTTGATGTATGATTGTGTTATCTTGCTTAATTTTTAATATAGTTTTGTTATTGTTCATGTTTGATGCTTAATCCTTAGCAACAATGGAGTAGCTACCCGAAATTGCTAGTAATTAGGTGGGGTGCTCGAGAGAGACCTAACTTAGTGTGATAGAGAACATGATCACAATCCTTAATAAATGAGACTGAGAGGTGATTTGAATAGGATTGGCCAATTGGGAGACGACAGTGGAGACGTAGGACTACGTGAGATTGAAAGAAGATCGTAGTGACTAGTTGCCCGGCATAACTACATTAGGATTAGCGTGTTTCAATATGATATTCGGAAATGTCTAACAGCCCTAGGCGATCTCCATATTTAATTAAATCATGTTTAATTATAAAATCCAAAAACATAGTTATGTCAATACAACCACTTTTTTGGGGGTGGCAAACTCTTAAACCAACAAACATTCCTCCCGGTTACTTTAACTCTAAATTAAGATTTTAACTAAATAATCTTATGATTGTCCTAGTGGGATCGATAACTCGGTGTTGAAATACCACCCTATATTACTTGAATCGTGCACTTGCGGTAACACGTAAGAAAGCGTGTCACCCCTGCCATGGCTTCTCTCTCTATCCTCTTTCTTTGCAATCACCAATGCCTCAGCCTCCGAGTTCACCAATGCACTTGCGGTAACACTTAAGAAAGCGTGTCAAGTTTTTAGCGCCGTTGCCGGGGACAACGGTAGATTGTTTAGTTAAAAAATAGTGTAGAGATTTTTTTGTTACTATATGTTTACCTCGCGGGTGTGCTAGTGTTGTTTCCTCAGGTAGCGATGGCAGAAGGCCAAGGGCTAATTAGCCTCACGATGGAGCAGCTACAAGCTATGGTGTCTGCAGCCGTAGAGAAAGCACTAGCGAAAACATATAGACCGCAGCCGACCTCAATGCCATACAACCGTTCTAGAAAAGCAATAATTCAGGCATTTGAGGCGAATCTTAAAGGAAGGGAGCCACCTTGTGGTGCCACCATTCCAGGCTGAAAATTTCTACCTCAAGTCGGCCACAATTCATTTTGTTCAGGATCAGTGCACCTTCGCTGGTACATATGAGGAAGACCCAAATGGATTCATTGGAAGATTTCAGAACTAATGTGGACTAATTCGCTATAGTGGGGTCACATCTGAAGCGCTTAAACCTATGCTCTTCCCTCATTGCCTCAAGGGAGTTGCTATAGATTGGCTAGACTCTATTCCATCTTGTTCGATCAAAACTTGGGAAGAGTGTGCCTCTCAGTTTATGGTTAAATTTTTTCTAATCTCACGTTTAATTCAGCTGCAGAACGAGATTTGGAATTTTAGGCAAGAGAATAATAAATCACTTGTAAAAGCATGGGAGCGCCTAAATTGTTTTCTATGTAAATTCCCCAAACATGGCACTGACAAAACCCATATCATCCAGGTCTTCTATGATGCACTTGGAAATCCTGAAAAAGACAAAATCGACAGAGAAGCTGGGGGCAATTTATTGTTCAAATGCGACTCGGAGGGTGCATATGAGCTGATGAGACGTGTGGTTGAGCAAGAGGAGAGCTTGGATTATGATTCCCAGAAGCAAGAAATGATGAAGCAAAATGAAATTGATTATGGCACAGTTCATATGAATGCGGTGGAAGCAGTGCATGAAGCAGTTGTTTCAGAGTTGCAGCAGCAACAAGAAGAATTAGCTTCAGAGTTGGCTGAGATGAGAGGATTGATGAAAGTGATGGGTTAACACGTGATGACCATGATTTCCGAGAGCACGACTTCTGCAGTTGCACTTCGAGAAGCTCTAGCAGAAGTTAAGGATCTTAAGAAGCAAATCGAACACAGAGCACTGGAACACAATATTATTGCATCTGAGGAACATGTTCAAGCCATCACCACTCGCAGTGGTACAGCACTCAGAGACCCTCCATACCCTACTCATGCCACAGCGGTTGAATCCAAGGCAAAGGAGCATGAAGTCTTCGATTATGAGAAGACTCCTGTCTTGGTCCCCTAATCAAAGGGCATGACTCATGAGGAGGAACTCCCCGAGGTACTACTTTCATCTCCTTCAAATCTTCCATACCCATTGCGTAGTAGGAAGAAGAAGGATGATTCTAAGGAATAAAGGCGGTTTCTGAACGTCTTTTCTAAATTGCATATAAATATTCTGTTGATTGAGGCACTTCAAAAGATGCTTAAGTATGAGCAGTTTATTAAAGATGCAGTCCTTGGAAAGAAAGCGGTGGATGAATTTCAGAGAGTGAATTTAAATGAACATGTTAGTTCATGTGTGTTTCATGGGCTACCTAGGAAGAAGAAAGATCCAGGCACTATTGTCATTGAAGCTACATTGGGTGATGCCTACACTGGGAGAGCTCTCTGTGATCTGGGAGCGAGTGTGAATTTGATGCCATTGTCGCTATTCAAAAAGCTAAGTGTGGGGGAGCCTCCAAAAACATGGATCACTCTCCAATTTGCAGAAAAATCATCCTAGAGAGCCTGTGGGATGATACATGATGTACTTGTGAGGGTTGGAAGCCTGATTATACCAGCTGATTTTGTCATATTGGACATGCCAGCTGGTGATGTGCTTATAATTCTAGGGAGACCGTTCTTAGCGACTGGGCGCACCCTCAATGATGTAGAGAATGGAGAGCTGATTATGAGGGTACATGAGGACATGGAGAGTTTTCAGGTCTTTAAACCGACACCTCAGTACTCGTGGGAGCATAAGAAAGGGGTTCCATTTGTTATACAAGTGAAGCGACAACTCCCTGATTTATCTCAAGGGGATCTACCTGACTATTGGGAAAGGAACAAGCCATCAGCTGTGCAAGCACATGAAGCAGTGCTTCAAATTCAGCATAGGAAAGCTAATATGGAAGCGGCACAATGTGCCAGACCACCCTCGTGAGGTGGAAGAGGTAACGGGGTCGGGCCGTCGACCTTAATTTACAAGCGCTGTATGGGAGGCAACCCAATTTAGGTAGTTGTATTTGTTTTTCGTATTCTATTTTTGATATTCCTACTTGATTGAGAGATGTGAGAGAGAGCGGTTTAATATTTTACATGAGTGTGCAGGACACAAATACCGAAGACCCTTTGGATTCCCCTTCTTGATGCACATGCACTACATTGCATGCAAAACGAGGAACAACGAGAAATTTGACAATAGGAGCTTGAAAGAGATGATACTCGAGGTCGAGGAGTGGCTATGAATTAATTGAGTATATTGGCAGCTAGTTGTGGCCCTTTTTGCACGCATCGGAATCCGAAGAGGCATGAAAGAAAACACAAGTTTAAAGGGGCTCGATTCTCTCGCTAGAGAACAATTTTGGAGATGAGATGAAAAATTCCGCCGAATTTAGGAACTTTCAGTCAAGATTGTATTTAACATTCAATGACGAGTCCGTGAGTGCGAGAATCGAACGAAACGGACACCGGATGAAGAAAATAGAGCAACAACAAAAATCGGCAAGTCCCAGGGCATTTTGGGCCGAAATGAAATCATTTCGGGCCGAAATACCCTTAATTTCGGGCCGAATGAAAAGGGGGATCTGTTTTGAGAATTCTAAATCATTTCGGGCCGAAATGGTTATGATTTCTGGCCGAAATACACTGTATTTCGGGCCGAAATACACTGTATTTCGGGCCGAAATCAAAAGCATTTTGGGCAAAAATGCTTTGGAAGCCTCATTAATTGGGGGAATTTTGGTTATTCCGGGACTACTATTTAAAGACAAAAACCAGATTTCTCACACTCCCAACCCCCAATTTCGGATCAAAACACTCTTATTCATCTTCTTCCTCTAAAACTCTCAAGAACACTCACACACACAAAACCCTAAACTTCTCCAAATCCAAAACTTTTTGGTGGTTTTTGCTCCTTGCAAGCTCGCCATCAACATTAAATCGCGGAGTTTTGAGAGATAGTGCACGGTTTGAGTGTGGGGGAAAACAAAGAGGAAGAGCTCCAAGAACACAAATTTTCCGATTCGCATACTTGGAGTTGGATTCACCCTTAGCTAAAGAATGCACTTGCAACGGGAACACCGAGTAGCACAACAAGGTAGTCTTGCTTCGACTTGCTCGAGTTTTCGAAAAATTGGTCGACCAACCGGTCCATTCTCGACCAATTTTTTCGAAATCTGACCCGTAAGAACGGTACTCCGGGACCGTGGGTACAATTTCTCTCTCTCTCTCGCTTTAAAATTCTTGTCTAGTCACTCTAGGCGAAGTGCCCTAAAACACTTGATTTTATTTTTCACTTTACTTCATACACTTTGAGATCATGTTCTTTGGATGTACACTCTAAGTTAATTTAGGACAATGATGATCTCAAGTAAGTGTGTGTGTGGGGGGGGGGGGGGGGGGGGTGGGGTTACATATATCTTTGCTTGACCAAACTTGCATAGCCTTGTTACATGTAGATTAGTGAGTCAGTTTGCACATAGGAGTCATAGTTAGGATTGCATGTGCACGTTTAATTATTGCATTTTATATATTGTTTTCACTTTTAATTATTGAGTCCACCTACCCATATGTGTTTTTATTCGAGTTGGCCCAAGCATATAGTGTTAAAAAAACTCAGAGAACAAAAATTGAAAAAAAAAAACAAGAAAAACCCTAAAAACTGAATTTTTTGAGCAAGGACAACTGAAGAGAGTGAATGTGGAGAGGGCTCAATGATAGAAATTTCCGAGGTAGTATGAAAATATGAGGTGAGGTAGACGAGAGAATCTGGAGTAAAAAGGCTATAGGGCCAATGCACTCGATAATTGTGAGTAGCTGTCTCTCAGACTAGTTATCCTAATAGCGCTACACCACCGTCACTTAGGTAGTCGTTAACCCTCCTCGTAGTGGCAACGGAACAGCTGTGCGAGTGATTTATATGGGGACCTCACGTCCCGTCTCCATCACTTAGGTCCACTAGTTACCCCAATTTGATCCATATACCCCTTTTATTCACAACCTCTAGCCTAGGAAACCATTCCTTGTGACTTTCATCACTAGTTAGAATAATCCCTTCCTATGCGTCATGATAGAGGGAGTCAAGTTAGGGAGGTTCGTTGAGGGTGAGATGATATTATACATCTTGAGTGGATACTCTTACATGTCATCTTTTGAGGGGATGTGAGGGTGAGTTAGAGACGGCAGCACACTTCGGTATGGCGGTGAGTTGTGGCCTTACTCCACGATCACATGTGGAGTGCCATAGTGCGTGACATTATTTCCGCACGATATGGGGTGGGTTGATTGATCTTATAGGAGGACGTGCTTGTGCTTCATTTATATTTTCTACATCTTAGGTGATGAGGAGGATTGGTTGGAAAAGCTTATATACATTGACTACCGGGTTTACGAGATATGGTTTACTTCTAGTGTGGGGGTGTCAACATATATTTTATTACATCATGGGTTTGACATATTCCACCCCCATGTTATCTACTTTGATATTTGATGTCCTCGGACATTATTATTGTATTATTGGCTCCATGTGCTTATTTGTATGGAAATTGAAGTTGAAAAAAAAAAGAGAAAAACAAGAAAGTTGAAAGTGAATTGGAATAGGGAGCAGGAAATGAAACTTCATGAAGACCGAGGAGATGAGCTATGAATCATTGATCACTTCTTCACATTTGTGGCCGCGAGAACGACGTTGCACCTAGATTGTGGGAATGAGGGCCGGAGTAGTAGATTCGGTGGGGTTCCTTGGATTTTGGTGAGGGAGTGTGAGAATCGGGTTTGGTGATTTAAATCATGAGTCTATGACTACGCTTCTAAATATCTTGTCTTACCCGTCCTAAGCCGTCAACAATTTAATTCTTAGATAAATAGCTTGGATGGTAAGTGCTAGGGATATGTTTGATGAGTGTGCGGAAGCAACTTATTTTGTGTTCGTGCCCGTTCTTTCTGACGAAACTTGCCGCAAGTTCTACCGATCACCAAAGTAATATAATCTTCTAGGGGATGTGAGAGCCCTATGACATGCCGGTTTATTTTCCATGATTGCCCAATCTCTAACTAAAAAGAAAAAAATATGTTATTTACTCTCTTGCATTGTACATAATCGAGTTGCATTGTTTATAGTCATGTAGATTGCATAGTCCGGTGTTTGAGTTGTTGTGTCTAAGGCAAAGTAAAGATATATGTGAATCTTGGAAACAAGTGTTGCTCGGGACGAGCAAAAAGGTAAGTGTGGGGTATTTGATAACTCTCTGCTAGGAGTTATTATGATACTTTCTTATCACTTTGGTTAGGCTTATTTCACATAATTTATATGATATATGTGCACAAATATGTGAAATTGATGATTTATAAGCCTAAGAGTGAAAAGTGTAGTTTCTAGCTTATTCTCGCATGTTTTCTCTCATATTTGTGAAGATAATTGCTCGGGTTGTTTAGTATTGTGTAACTCAGGTAAAATAGGTGCAATGGAGATTATGAGAGGCTTGGATATGATTGGAATGGAGGTAGATGAAGAGGAGAAAAGAATATGCAAAAAGGAAGCAAAGTTGGAAAAGTCACTCAGGATCATCCTTCCCTATTTTCGATTCTCAGAAAAATATACAATGATTTTTGGATCAAGTCTTGCGCCATTAGAAAGTATACATCCATAGATTTCCAACGATATATGGTAGGCCCAAATCCGAGTTTGGATGAGGGAGATATGCCCTGCGCAAGATCAGCCTACAAGTCTGTCCGGGAATTACAAACTGGGCGGGCTGAAATGTAATTTCGGCCAAGTTACGTTAAAAATCACCCCAACTGGTAAAAGGACGTGATAGAAGACCTAGAAAGAGGCCATAGACGCACGGGAAACCATTTGAGAGCATCTTGGAGCTTGGGGATTGCACGGATTCGTCTACTCTTCGGCGATTTCACCGTTTGATCACTTTTTCTCCTCCCCTTTAACTATCTATGGAGAAACTCATGTATCTTCTATCTATTATGAGTAGCTAGATTCTTTGATAGGCCCTATTGAGAGCCTAGGGTTATGTTAGATTTATCTTTTCCGGATTCTTATGATTGATTCATGTTTTGAATTCATGATTTTGACGATTGGTGTATTATTGAACTAGGGCTATTGACACACCCATCGGATGATATGAATGACCATTAGATAATGATTTTGATGTATTATTATGTTATCTTGCTTAATGTTTAATCTAGTTTTGTTATTGTTCATGTTTGATGCTTAATCCTAAGCAACAATGGAGTGCTACCTGGAATTTCTAGTAATTAGGTGGGGTGCTCGAGAGAGACCTAACTTAGTGTGATTGAGAACTTGTTCACAATCCTTAATCAATGAGACTGAGAGGTGATTTGAATAGGATCGGCCATTTGGTAGGCGATAGTGGACCGACAGGACCTGTAGTGGACCGTGGCGTAGGACTACGTGAGATTGAAAGAAGATCGTTGTGACTAGTTGCCCGGCATAACAACATTAGGATTAGTGTGTTTCAATATGCTATCTGGAAATTTCTAACAGCCCTTGGTGATCCATAGACCGCCTAGTCCCTCTCCATATTTAATTAAACTGTGTTTAATTATATCATCCAAAAAGATAGTTATTTCAATACAGTCACTTGTTTGGGGGTGGCAAAATCTTAAACCAACAAACATTCCTCCCGGTTACTTTAACTCTAAATTAACCTTTTAACTAAATAATCTCGTGATTGTCCTCGTGGGATCGATAACTCGGGGTTGAAATACCACCCTATATTACTTGAATCGTGCACTTGCGGTAACACGTAAGAAAGCGTGTCACCCCTGCTATGACTTCTCTCTCTATCCTCTTTCTTTGCGGTCACCAATGCCTCAGCCTCCGAGTTCATGCCTGAATCGGACCGTATAGCTTCTTCATTAAACAAGCTATCATTGACCATATCATTAGTAAACTTTCCATTTGGAGCTGAATTGCTGAGAGCCACTGTCAAAGTTTCTCAGCTCTCTGGCAAGCTAATGAGGAGAAACAATGCCTGAATCTCATCATCAAACACAATCCGCATCGCCGTCAGCTGATTCATGAGATCCTGAAACATGCTCATATGCTCAGACACACTCAAACCATCCCTGTACCTCAAATTCAGAAGCCGCTTCATGAGGTCCATCTTGTTCTGAGTTGTCTGTCTCTCATACAAAGACTCAGGCTTTTTCCACAATAAAACCTCTCTTGTCTCTTTGGCGACTTTGTGAAAAACGCTTTGGTAAATCCATTGTTTGATAGTGGCCACAGTCTTCCTATGCAATGTGTCCCATGCCTTGTCAGTCATAGTGGCCGCCTTCGAAGAAACACCTTCAACAGGATCATACAAATCCTTGCAAAACAACAAGTCCTCCATCCTCGTTTTCCAAATCGAATAATTTGTCGAGGTAAACTTGGTCATCGTACCACCAAGACTATGCTCATCCATTTTAGTCAACACAACCAACCCTAGCCAACAACAATTAACCAGGCTCTGATACCACTTGTTGGGGAATCCGGGCTCAAAAACACGACAATCACCAAGTCGTAGCGGAAGCAAATAACCCAAGGATTTCAACTTTCCCACAATAACGAGCAACTAAACGGAGAGCAACACAATGCAATTGAAGACGATAAACTAAAAACGAGACAAAACCATTTTTTTTACGTAAAAACCCAAAAATGGGAAAGACCACGGAGTCGTCTCGGAACCTCTCTCTTTCTCATATATGATAGTATTTCTTAGATTTGACTGACTACATCAATGATTTGTGTAACACCCCATCCTGTAGTACCGGAAAAAAACACCTAAGTTCCCCGCTCTCTCCGGAGATGTACTCTAAGCAAGGGAATGCTCAGCAAAGAGTTAAATCCTAACAGTTCTGTTACAAGACGGAATTAAGAAACTGACATTTAAATAGAACTTACTATCACCGTCCTCGTATATTGATGTGACATCTTCTAAATGATTGACTACTTCCCCAATTCCTGCGCGTGTTCACCTGTGAAGTTATAGAAGGCAAGGACGTCAGCATCACATTACAACAAGCAGACAAAGTGTATCACAAAAGTATATATAAAACTCGTATTCTTGAAATCAATTAACCCGTACTAGCGGATGCACTTTCCCCATAACTTTCCTTAAAGAAAAGATCACAGAGATGATTATCCCACTCACACAAGTGTTAGATATCATACAGTTAATATTAATTGAAGATTAGTTTCTACTTTCGACAGAAAAGCCAATCCAAATTCATTTTGTTACACAATTATCCACATATCCACCAAGACAAACTAGACCTTTAGTGTGTGCACCCCCTGCTGGATCGTCAGTCCTAAGAGTAGTACCAGCTGCCTACACTAGGGCAAGCTACATCCCGACTGAAAGCCCATAGACCGGTTCCCCTATGTGTTTGTGGTCACAACTCAGACGTCTGAGGACATTAATAACCAATCAAGTATTCAAAGTCCATCATAACCAATCACCAGTCAAGTATCTCATTTCCTACATGAGTTATTGCATAATCACATGCTCCCAAGTCCGACATGAATCATTTTCTTAATGCCATATTCCATCCATACGAGCATACATATAGTCAAGCATCTCTAAAAGAAAATTTGAGCATACATTTGCTTACACGGTAGCCTGCCTAGCAATCCTCATCAGCGATGCTGATTCTCTACCCCGGCAATCTCTACACATATAAATGTATTTATATGTCATTACATATCCTCATTAGTGAGGTAAAATGCATATGCAAGTGTCATACTGACTGATTAACCCCGAATTACCAACTAGCCCCTGAAGTCTCATTCTTATCAGTACAGTCCCTGACAGTCCCTGAACCCCTCAATCATGCCTAGTTTATGAAATCTCGTGAGTTCTCGCGTCATTACCTACTTACGATGGAACCTTAAATTTTAATTATTCACACTCAAATCTGCAAAGTTTTTATTAATTTGAACTTTAGTCCCTATTTCAATATGATTAATAAGATTAAGGTCCCAATTGACACAATTGGATTCGAGGTATTATGAAACTGTCATATATACATAAGGCCATATCCGGCATCATGATCTAAGTGTCTGACTAAAGAATTGGTGAAATTACTTTTTTACCCCTCCTAAATAGATCAATTGAACTAGGGTTTCTAGAAATTCAAAGTTGGTAAAACTTGACCCTTAGACCTGAAATGTGATTCCGAACAACTGCCTATAAAGGCATACTGGTCAATTAGGTCATCTGATAAGTCAAATTAGAAAGTCAAAGATAATTGCGAAACTAGCTCACATGGTCAGGTTTGAGTCGGTTTGGTCAATTGAGGAAGAGATTTGAGAATTTGTAAATATGGTTTTTTAGATTGAAGAACTAGGTTTTCTAGACATATTTGGTCTCTCCAAGTTTCAACATATACAAAGAATTAATTACGGTCAAAGTTGGATGAAAATCGTTGACCAATACTTCTAATATTTTCAAGGGATTTCACAATTTCAAGTTACTTAGAGCTTGATTTCTGAGCAATCTGTTAGAAAAGTGGAAAATTCTTCTCTAGGAGTGATTTAAAGTAATATCAACCAGATTCTCACATGAGAAGACAAAATATGATTTGATAAAGTACTGAAGAAGTTATGATAATTAAAATATGGATGTTTCCTTTTTCATTTTATATTCAAGATGATATGCAATCAACATTAGGCTCAATTTCGGGAAAATCCTTTTACAACTCGAAGAAAAATTATTAAACTTGACTTGTAGTATTAACAACCACCTTTACATATAAAGAAACAAAACAAAGTTTTATGCAGTATTGGAAGAGTTATGACCATTTGAAAATAGCTATTTCATTCTCAAGTTCAACACTTGAAAATATTTTGGGAAGCTCAAAATACATGATTGGCGCAGCAACTTCAAAATTGATTTTGGTTTGTCAAAATATGTTATTTGAAATTCCATTCTCATGAAGGATGTAGTATCAAATTTATAGTGTACAAAAAGTCAAAGATCTCACGATTTCATCAAGAAATGAAGGAAGTTTGACTGAATGAATATGGTTGTTCCATCACAACTTTCTGATACTTGAACAACAAGTTCTTAGGTATCTACCACCAAGTTTCAGATTAGTTACAAATAGATTGTGAAATAGGTTTGAGACATACAAGGATGGGAGTTGAAAAGATCAAGTACCCTTGAGCATAGAGGAGAAAACGGTTCTCAATTTTATCAATTTATCAACAAGTTATGAGGAGCACAACTTGCCTAGAAACCCCGTTCATGAACTGGACAGACTATAGCATGTTTTTATAGAAACTTCAAATGGATTTCTACAAGGTGGAAGACCGAATTGGGGAGAAATTATTTTAAAAAAGTTGAAGCTCAACACTCTAGGATCACAGAGCAGCAAGCGCCACATGATTTGAGTAAGCAAGTAGGGAGTTAAGTCCGAGTTTATAGGGTATAGAACTTGCCGAAAAGGATGGAAAGGCCAATAATCAATACCCAACAAACAGGTGAAGGATATTATGCTAGATTGGTTGTCCTAACATCCCAAGGATCATATTCACATGAATTGTAGTGAGAAAAAGGAGGAACATAGGATTTACCCAAAATTCCAGCATACATGGCTTTACCGGCGGCATGATAGCCCAGAAACCGGTGACTTGCGATGACTCCAGTGAATTAGGGGCCAAGCCTTGGGTCCCCCACTTGGCCACTACCCCGGGATCATGAAAATGGAAATTAATTGAACTGAATATGAACAGGGAGGGAGAATTCGACCGATGATGTGTTTAGGGTTCTTTCCTACCTTTCTGATTATCTATCCTAATACTCCTTTGAGCCCAGAATTGTTATGGGGCTTTTTCTTGCCTCGTCAAGGAGAACTCCCCACTAAAACAGTTTTTGGAATGAAGGGGAAACGGTGGTGATTGCAGTTGTCAGCGTGGTGGTGATGATGTTTGTCATGGTGGCTTCTTCCACCGCGGAGAAGTAGAGGCAAAAATTTGAGTGGGTGTTTTTTTAATACATGAGGATGCTACCGATGTTTTAGAACATAGTTGATAAGTTGGTGACACCTCAACATGAATTGAAGTTCCACTTGGGGATAGTTGCATTTAGGAGGACGTTTGGGTATATTATAGCATTTAACTTTTATCAAAAGTTACAACCTCGCCCTCCTTGATGTCATAGCAATTTATCTTCTCATTCCCGATTCATGATATTCCAATCTGCCCAAAGAACAGTAGGCACTCAAGTGTGAAAATTACACAATTTTCTGTTGGAGTAGATGCCCTAGAGGAAATCTTATTTAGTATGAACATTATTTTGGCTAGAATAATCATTGTATTATTTATGGAGATATTTAATATAATGAAGTCCTTAGATTACAAATGTGTTGTTTATCTTAAATATCCCTATTCAATTATATTAATTAATAGGACGATCAAGTATAGACTAGTATGTGGGTAGATTGATATGGAGATATCAAGTCTAGAATATGGGTATGCATTAGGGGTAATGGCATACTGGATTGACCCATCAACGAGAAGGCTACATACAAGTTACGTAAAGTCACAGGCGCTTCTCGTTGTGACAATGGTATCATTGTCCATAGACTTGATGTCACTAGATACTCTAATTGTGAAATATCATACTTTGATGTTATCAAACGTTGCGCCTTGACCGGGTAACTATAAAGGTAGTTATCAGGCATGATAGGAAGCAAGCTTAGAGATAGCAGTGATGTAGAGAGGATTTGTCCCTCCCACATAACGGGAGCAAATATCCGCGGCCACTCGAGGGGTAGTGCTTAAAGAATGTCGTCCAGACTCAGATAAATCAATAATGGATATTGATGTTATCTACATGGATAAGACTATTCCCAGGATCGAGAAACTATGGATTGGATACAAGAGTGTGACTTTTATGTCTCGTGTTCAATCCGGATATGGTGACAAAGGGATAATACAATACGGTAACATTGGTCACAAGGTTTGTCGGATTGGTGACTATTTCTATTAGTTGGGTGGCATTGATGTGTTGCCAGACACCGCTCTATGTTAGTAATTGTTACTACCAACTAAGTAGAAACATACGGGGTCACACGCCTTATTGATTTTACTAGAATTGGGAATTAATTAGTGGGAATAATTAAATAGAAGGATCAATACGCAACTACGTGCAAACTTAGTAGAAATAATTTGCAAGGTGGACGAATTCGTATATGGACATAATAAGTAGTGGGGAAAAAACATAGTTAACAAGGAGTTGTTAAACTATAAAAGCAAACTATATTATATTATTTCATTAATGTTCCATCATTGAGTGAAATTACAAGCAAGGAGGAAGAAGAAGATCACGCAAACAGAGAAAAGATGGGCGGCGCGCCTCCTTGAGGCCGACGGCGCACAGGGAGGGGGCGGACGGGTGAGGCTTTCGGACTTTCCTTGTCTTGCTCTCTCTCCTTGCCTGTTTGTACTTAGTTCCTTGAACGCTGAGCTTACTAATTCTATATTTGAGTAATTTCTTGCATAATTTCATTTATTTGTATATGATCGCGGGTACTTGCTGTATTGTGTAGAAAAAAAGTACCAGAGATGCACGAAAGAGGCTCGGGAATGGAGGAAGTGTGCCAAGGAGACAAAGCAGAAAAATGCAGATGAATCTTGTTGCGTTTAGACGCAGCAATCCTACATTCAGAAGCATGATCACAGAAGAAGAGAAACTGACTACAAGATTAAAGAAAGGTAAGTTCAAACGCAGCCAACCTGTTTAGACACAGGAAGTCCACTAATGTAGAAAAAAAATTCAATTCATGCAAGGAGTCAACCAGAAGACCAGGAGGAGTTGTGTTATACCAAGCCCCTCTGCGTTCAAAAGCAGGGAAGATAAAATCAAGGGAGGTTAAAGGTCAAAGCCAACGTTCAAACAGCGTGTGCGTTCAGACGCAGAAGAGGTGCGTTCATATGCAGCTCTGCGTTCATACGCAGCCATCTTGCGTTCAGAAGCAGGATAGGACTTCCAGAATCTTCTTGAGGCGGTCTAGACAGGGGCAAAACTGGAATTTCAGCCATCCGTGTTGGAAATTGTGGCAATATAAATAATAGAAGTCCCAGTCCCATCAAGGCACCGAATCATCAAAGTCAAAGCTGGATTTTTGGAACAGAGTAGGAGCACGAAGCATTGTATGTTTCAGCATAAACTCGTTTGATCTATCTTCTCTTTATTTTATGAAATTCTGTTTTTCAATAATGTACGCTAGCTAAAATTTTTACCTAGGTTCTCGGTGAACCTAGGGTTTATGAATTCAGTGACATAGTTTGTTTTGATTATCAGTTTCATGACTGGTTTAGTCTTAATATAGTAGCGGTTTGTTTATTATTCAGTATTTGATTTTTATTTTTATGCATGAACGTCCTGATCACCCAGGAGTGCTACAGACATAATCTGGTGCGCAAGAGTGGCTAGTGTGAGTTAGGAAGAGAAGAAATGATTTAGTTCCTGCCTTGATGGACCGAGAGGTGAAGAGAATCAAGTACTGACCAGAAGCATAAGATCAACTACTAAACGTTTAGGGGGAGACCGAGAGGAGAACCTGTAGCCCTAGAAGACTTAGAACAAACCTGCAGATCTAGGTGGATCAAGAGGATCCGAAAATATTCAGGAGCGTGATAGGTGCACGAGACCGAGAGGAGATTGTACCACTGGTATGCCGACATAAAAAAACCACTGTGTGATTCTGAAGTCAAGATAAAATTGTATGGTGGATAGTAACCCTAGGAGATCCAGGAGCCTAGATTTTTAATCCATCAGTTTCAGAATTAGAAAATAGTCTAAGAAAATTATACCAAAAAATTGTTGCTTTTATTACTAATCCTATTTACTGCAATTTATCTTAGTAATCACAATCCCAAACCACTCCTCCTTTTTACAGCTTTGCTATTAATTCTGATCACTACAAGTAAAATCTACTTTGTTCTCATGGGTTCGATATCCGAGTTGCAAATACGTTACTCTATACTACTTGATAGTATACTTGAGAAAAAAGTACGCCTAGATTTATGTGCAGCAACAGTGGGATCTGAGTCGGTACAGACTAGGAACGGGGGACCATCCCGGTTTCTGGTAAAGGAACGCATATGCAGCAATTTACGCACCAGGATTTCAGCACAAGCCGCAGGCACAACAAGCTGCACCAGCACAACAAGTCCAGGCAGAATCGTCTGCACAGTAGTTTGACAGCTACATGAGTAAATTCAATGCCCAGTTTGCAAACATATAGTCCAGGTTCGCATAGTTGGATGCAATAGCAGCCACTAATCACCAGGTAACACCCAACATGACCGCAACAAAAACAGCACTGCGCACTTTGGTTGTGCAAGTTGGTCAGTGGGCACAACAGCAAGCAGAAAGAACACCAGGGAACGTACCATCAAATACAGTGAACAATCCACGTCCTCAGATCATTGCCATCACCACTCGGAGTGGAATAGCACTACATGATCTGCCGTATCCCATTCATGCACATGCAGAAAAGTCGAAGAATGTCGAACACGAAGTTATGACAGGGAATAAAAACCAACCGCCAGCCCCCAGCCAAAAGGCCTAGTCGGACAGGATGTAGTGCAGACTGAAAAGGATGAACCAAAAATAGTGTCAATATCTAAAGAGGTACTGTATCCTTTGAAGAGACGTAAGAGAGATGATAGCATAGACTATGCCAGATTTATCGAAGTATTCAAACAGCTGCAGATCAACATACTATTTGCTGAGGCGTTAGCTAAGATGACAACTTATGCTAAATTCCTCAAATACATTTTGTATGGAAGGAGGTGGATGAGTGATTTCAAAACAGTGAATCTGACGGCAGAAGGGAGCAGCTGTGTGAAAAATGGGCTACCACTGAAGAAGAAGAAGGACCCTGGCAGTTTTGTGATCCCAGTAACCCTGGGCACTTCTTACACAGGAAAGGCCATGTGTGACCTAGGAGCTAGCATCAATCTGATGCCACTAACAATCTTCAATAGTTTAGGGTTCGGTGACCCTAGGACCACCAGAGTTATGCTTCAGATGGCTGAAAGATACATAAAACCAGCATATGGAGTCATTGAAGATATTCTGGTGAAAGTTGGAGAGTTGATTTTTACAGCAGATTTTGTAATTCTGGATATGGAGGCAGGAAAGGTTCCGCTCATTCTGAGCAGACCATTCCTGGCCACTGGAAAGGCCATCATAAAATGCAAAAGTGGAGAGCTGTCCATGCAAATCAATGAAGACAAGGTGAAGTTGAATGTTTTCAAATCCCTCCAGCTCCCAGACTACTACGACCATGAAAATTGCTTTGCTGTGGAAGTAATTGAAGAGGACCTGAAAAACGAAGAGATGGATGAACATTGTGCAGATGATGACAATTTGTACGAAAAAGATGAGGAGGATCCCCAGGAAGAGCAGGCCATGAAAACTGATGATTGGACCACTTCACACAGGGATGAAGAAGACGGCCAGAAAATAGCCCTCGTCCCGTCACTCAAGGAGCCACATGTTCTGGAGCTGAGACCACTCCCGGGCCACCTCAGGTAAGCTTACATTTGTGAAAATAGTACTCTGCCGGTAATTGTGTTTTCACTTCTATCTCAGGAATAGGAGAAAAAGCTGTTGAATGTGCTGAAAGAACATAAGGAGGCAATCGGGATGGACGATTGTAGACCTCAAGGGGATCAGCCCCTACTACTGCAAGCACAAGATCATAATTGAAGAAGGGAAGATGCCAGTGATTCAGCCCTAGAAAAGACTTAATCCAAACATGAAGGGCGTTGTACGCAAGGAGGTCATGAAGTGGCTAGAAGTAGGAATAATCTACCTTATCTCAGACAGCACATGGGTTAGTCCAGTCCAGTGTGTGCCTAAGAAAGGGGGTATGACAGTGGATTAGAATGCTGATCAGGAACAGATCGCCCAGTGCACTGTTATAGGCTGGCGGATCTGTATGGATTACCGGAGGTAAAACGATGCAACACTGAAGGACCACTTCCCACTGCCATTCATGGACCAGATGCTTGATAAGTTGGCCCATCATGCCTACTATTGCTTTCTTGATGGATACTCCCGGTACAACCAGATCTACATACCCCTGTAAGACCAGGAAAAGACGACGTTTACTTTCCCATACGGTACGTTTTCCGTTGGACGAATGTCGTTTGGACTGTGTAAAGCTCCAGCAACATTCCAGCGATGCATGATGTCCATATTTTCAGACATGACTGAGAAAACTCTGGAAGCGTTTCATGGACGATTTTTCACTATTTGGGGACAGTTTTGAGGACTGTCTGCATCACCTGGCCCAAGTCCTGATGCGGTGCAGGAATACCAATCTGGTGCTGAATTGGGAAAAGTGCCACTTCATGGTCACTAAGGGTATTGTACTGGAACACATGATTTTTAGCAAGGGCTTAGAAGTAGACTGGGAAAAGATTGAGGTGATAAAGCAAATTCTGTATCCAACCATGGTTAGGGCAATCAAGAGTTTTCTAGGCCGTGCAGGATTTTATAGAAGATTGGTCAAAGATTTTTCCAGGATTACAAAACCATTGTGAAATCTACTGGGAAAAGATGTACCATTCATATTTGATGAATCATTCAAACAAGCCTTTAACTTACTCAAGGATCGACTGACCACTGCTCCGATATTCACCACTCCAGATCGGTCACTCTTGTTCAAGCAGATGTGCGGCGCAAGTGATTGCGCAGTCGGAACAGTACTGGAACAGAGAAAAGATAAGGTATGTCATGTAATCTACTATGCTAGCAGAGTTTTGAATGAAGCACATATCATTGATGGTACTACCGAGAAAGAACTGCTAGTGGTAGTGTTTGCCCTAGAAAAATTCAGACCATATCTGGTGGGGTCGAAAGTTAAAGATGACAGCGCTTTGAAGTATCTGCTGGATAAGAAAGATACAAAAATAAGGCCGTTGCGTTGGATTTTGCGGATGCAGGAATTGATGTCGAAATTAGGGATAAGAAAGGAGTTGAGAATGTGCTTGCTGATCATCTGTCTCACATGGAAAACTCAACTGTAGAATATGTCCCAATTCAAGAAAACTTTCCTAACGAACACATCATGAAGGTCAAAACCAACAGACAACCCTGGTACTAAGCCATTTCCAATTATCAATTCAAATGATCTCTTCCTGAAGGTATCACTCCCTTGCAGAAAAAGAAGTTAATCTGAGAATGCAGACAGTATTTCTGGGACGACCCGTTCCTATTCAAAAAGGGGTCTGACAACATCTTACGACGTTGTATACCATGTCACGAGATCCTGCAAGTAATTCGGCACTGTAACTCAGCTCAGTGGGGGGGGTCATTTCAGCGGACCCAGGACAACCCATAAAAGTGCTGTAGTCGAGATTATCTGGCCAACAAGTCTTTAAAGACTACCAAGATTATGCATAGAGTTGTGACTGCTGCCAGCACACAGGAAACATTTCCCAACGGAACGCGATGCCAGTGACACTTTGCCAGGAAGTCAAAGATTTTGATGTTTGGGGTATTGATTTCATGGGACCATTCCCATATTCCATGGGCAATCTGTACGTCCTTATGGAAGTTGATTATGTGTCAAAATGGGTGGAGGCTATGGCATGTCAGAAGAATGATGCAGCAACAGTGGAGCGGTTTCTCAGGCGCAATATTTTTACCAGATTTGGAACACCAAGTGCCATGGTCAGTGATGAGGGCTCTAAATTTTTCAATAAAGTGTTTGCCAAAATCTTAAATCAATACGGGTGTCTATCCATAAAGTATCACTTCCTTACCACCCTTAGGAAAATGGGCAAGCAGAGGTGTCAAATCAGGAAATAAAGAGCATATTGGAAAAAACTGGGAATCCATGACGCAAAGATTGTTCCTTGAAATTGGATGATGCACTTTGGGCATACAGGACATCTTACAAAACCCTGATGGGAATGTCCCTATACCAGTTGGTGTTTGGAAACGCATGTCACTTACCAGTAGAATTAGAGCACAGAGCTTATTGGGCAATCTTGGAGCTGAATATGGATCACAGTTTATCAGGACATAAGAGAAAGATGGCACTGCTCGAATTAGAGGAATTCGGAAAAACAGCTTAATGAGAGTGAAAAAATCTATAAGGAAAAAACGAAGAAATGGCATGACAACCACATTCAGCCAAAGAAGTTAGCTTGGGAGTAGTGAAGCTGTGGTCTGGAGCATTTATTGTGAAGGACGTTACATCCAGGGAAACTACGCTCGCTATGGTCTGGAGCATTTATTGTGACGGACGTTACATCCTAGGGAGTAGTGAAGTTGGAGAACCCAAGTAATGAGGTAACTGGGTCGGGCTGTCGACCGTAAATTACAAGCGCTGGTTGGGAGGCAACCCAACATAGGACTAGTTTTTATATATATTTATTTATTGTTTATTTAAATAAAAATTCATAAAAAGATAGAAGTGAGAAGAGGGGTTCTAATGGTGAATTCTAGTGTTTCCGAGACACGGGGACATTTTTGCTGAAGTTGGACCCTGCGTTCAAACGCATGAGGTCTCTGTTCATAGGTAGACTGGCGTCTGTACGCAGAACGGCTGTGTTCAAATGCAGGTAGACACGTCAGCAATAATATTTCAGAGAAGAGAATAGTCAGAGCCAAGAGTCCTGCGTTCAAACGCAGAAGACCTGCATTCATACGGATACTGGCGTCTAAACGCAGAATGGTTGCGTTCAAACGCATGAACTCCAGCGCCGAACAAGATAAATTTTTGAACCCATCAGACTTGTGTTCAAACACAGGAGGTCTGCGTTCATACGCAGATCAGGTCGGAACAAATCTCAGATGATCAAACCTGCGTTCAAACGTAGAGAGGCTGCGTTCAAACGCAGCATACTTAGCAAGAAAATTTTGAGAAAGAAGTCTGCGTTCAAACGTAGGATGGTGAGTTCAAACACAGAAAAGATTGTTCCAGAAAATTCTAGCAAGAAAGTTTGCGTTCAAAAGAAAAAGCTGCGTTCAAACGCAGTTAGGAGAAAATAACCGATAAAATGAAGTGTTGCGTTCAAACACAGTTCATCACGAGCTCAGAAATTCCTTGAAGATCATAAAATTTTCTAGAACTATGAATGAATGCGTTCGAACGCAGAGGCTGCGTTCAGACGCAGAATGAGTGGGATTAGAAAATTTTGAATTTTTTTGAAAAATATTTAATTTCAGAGGCTGTTCTGCAATTTTGGAAAGTTTGTCTATATATACTGTACGGCTGAAAGTTACTCATTTTCACTTCAGTTAAAGCATTTTCAACTCCCTCTCTCTCTAGAAAACCCTCTCTCCCCTCCTCAGCCGCCTGAAGTTTTCAGCCGCCCACCCAACTCCAGCGACCAACGTAGGACCGCCTGATTGTCCAGAACAGTGTGGTGGTGCCCAAACCAGAAAAAGACGGCAGTTCCAGATCTGCTTTCAGAGACGATTTTCAGATGCGTACCCGTAAGATTACTGCGAGTACCCAGGTTTATTTTCTCTCTCTCTTCGTAGATTCAGTTTTTTTTCTGGCTTTACTTTTTGTGCAGTGGAAGTTGACGAACCCTACATGAGACCTGGCCGGGCAGTAGCGGTGAACAATATTATTGATGTTAGGTTTGTAAGGGATGATAATTAATGGGACTATAGGTTCGTTACCCACATGTTCTTCCTAGAAAATCGTAAAACCAAGTATGATGTGCATCTTGGGAGAACCTTTCCCTGGGACTCTGCATCCATGCGACAAGAGTTATATGACTATACGGAACTGGGGCAGTTCGGGGATTTGTTTACTGGGTTTACATTTCAGGCAAGTCCAGTGATTACTATGAGATTTACAGTAATCTCCAGGAATGTATGAACAGTGAGGCCCAGTCAATTGACTGGATCTACTGTCGGAAGCTCTAGGTTAGAATCACACATGAGACCATACGAGAGAGCCTAGGGTTGGAGTTGGTACTAGATGACTACCAGTTTCAAGAGCTTAAACTCACCATTCTAAGGACCTCAGTGCACAGATCCTCCAGACCTTGTGTGCGGGCGTCCCTGGGGATGCGTGGTACTGGCCCGAGTGGAGTCGCGCTCATCTGAAACTCTCTACGACCTACCTGATTCGTGAGGCAAAGTGGTGGACCGAGTGGGTCCTTAACCGGATTGTGGGCATTTAGAACATGACTCGGTTGGACTATGAGATCGCGCTGTTGGTCTTTTGTCTCATGAGACGGGAGCCCATTGGCCTCCCTGAGATTATTTGTGCCTAATTTAGGTAAAGGATGGATGATGCGAGTAGGAAGGGTTTGGGGCTGATGGGGATGTTGACTAAGATGGCTATGGACAATCACGTAGTGATTCCTCCCGTTTTGAGAGAAACAAAACCAGTTCAGGTACGGAGATACATGAGGATTCAATGTGCCAATGAGGAGGCACTAATGGGTCTTTCAGAATTTGTTAATGTTGATGATGATGATAATGATGATGGTATGCCACTACCACCCCTGCAGGGTGGGCTGACTGGGGTGCTCTACCACTACCGATGGTTGGTGGATTGCTTGCCTTACCAGCACCTTAAGGACTGCCTCGGTCGGCTAGTTCCATTGAACCAAGGCCGGCTGAGTGGGACCATGGGCAGTCGAGTAGAGGTCCCAGGTGCAGTTCTTTTGGGCGCCTGGAGAGGACCGAGCATGAGGAGTGGGCCCGGAAGAAAATCAAGTCCCAAGACAGAAAAATGAACTATCTTGTGAAGATGGTTAAGAAAATGGCTAGTTGTCTAGGGAAACTTTTGAAGACCTAGAAGCATATCTACCATGCCAGCCCACTGCGAGACCTCAGGACGCAACACTTAATGAAATACAAAGAAAAATGTGGGGCAAGGCATTTACCTTCCCGGCCATGTACTCCAGCAACAACTTTCCCAGTTGGACGATGGAGGACAACCGGCCATATGATAGCTTATCTGGCCATGACCCTACTCCCAGCTCAGAGCATGTTGAGTCTGTCGGTGACCATGGTAGACCCGATACCCGTTAGCCGCCTCGTCAGCAGGCAGACCCAGAGGCCAGTAGTGCCCACCGTGATGCCAGTCACGCTGGTACAGCAACAGCATCTCGTCAGGCTGTGCAGAAAAGGCAGAGGAGGTCACCTACTCCTGAGATGTCTCTTGAGCCAGAGCCGACTGACCAGACCAACCCAGAGGATAAAGATTCAGAGTATAGACCAGGACAGTAACATCACGAGGACGTGCAACCTCTAGTGTGGGGGTGGGGTTCGTTTCTTCTTGCATAGCCAGTTCTGCATATTTTTGTCAATTTTCATTTTCATTTTCATTTTATTTTTTTAGAGTCAGCACGTTGTTTTTAATTTTGAGTATATATATATACATATATATTACACACACACACACACACACACACACACACTAGTGCATACCCGTGCCCTCAGGGCACCACCCTTCACCATTCGGTACAAGCGAAACATACTAAGGGAACGACAATCACAAGTAAACGTCAACACTTGAAACATACTTGAGAATCTCAATTGAAATATGAGAAGAGTTCCGACATAAAAAGTCATATTTAGTAAATTGTGGTAGTGTAACAAACGACTATTTTGAGTCACTACAGAGAATGAAGTTGTATCATAAACTACAGTAGGACATTGGTATTACAAACCAAACTGGATTTCGCATACCCAATAAAAAGTCTGGACAACTTAGATTAATACCAACAATATGATTACCAACCAAACAAATGAAACCAAAAGTTACTGATAATCCATGAGTGTCCTCAAACTTGCCTTGTGCATTGGCTGGATATCCATGCAGCAAAAAAGTCTTCTTCCGGGTTGTCCACTTGATGGCATAGGTTTAAAGACAATTCTGGAATAGCAGAAGCAAAAAAAAAAAGTCATTACTCCAGCAGCAAGAAGAAAGTCTTCTTCAGGTTGTCCACTTGGTGGGCTTTTATAGTAGAATGTTGATGCTGGTTCAGAATGAACTCTCTGGCGTAAACACAATTATTCCAATTTAAATCCCTAAGAAGAATACATGATTCATTAACTAACTTCATACTTCATCATATACATCACTATAACTAACTTTTACAGTGTTCAAATTGAAAACATTCTTTATTTGACTGTGCCCAATATGTTCACTACAGACATCCCTCACCGATGCACTAAAATGGCCAAAAAAAATACTTAGCTGGAAATCATCTATCAGTTTACAATTTCATGACCCAGCTGGTAAATCATAATTAGGCCTTTGATATATATCAGTGTTTACCTTACTGATGGAGTCCAGCCGATAGATCCCTAGGAATCTGAAAGTAAAGAAATTAGCCCCTTAAATCCCTGTATACCCTCAAATCTATATTAGTGCAACTTCTCACTCGTCCAGTGTGTCGATTCAGCTTAGTACTGATGTCATACACACTTTCTCATCAACATCATTGCAATCAACCCTTATAATAATAGCAAAACATGGCTTTGAGAAGCATTACATGCACTACATCCTCTATGGTAATAGAAGTATTGGATAGCATAGAAGTGGCATGCACCAAATCATAAATACTCCTTCAAGGTTCTCTCTTATTGAACACTGAAATTCATAAATCAAAGTTTTCTCGTGGAAGATCCTGGCATTACAGAGAAGAAAAAATACTGAATCAATTCCTGGTTCTCTCTTATTGAACACCGAAATTCATAAATTCTCCTTCAAGGTCAAGATTTTCAATGGTCCTCTCACTCTTCATGAAGCTTTGAAAACTATTAGTAAAATATTTTAATTTGGAGATATGATACACTTAACCATTTTTTACACGGAAAAGTGTCTATGAGACACAACAATAGGTTATTTTGAACATTCGATGGTTTCTAGTACGAATGGATTACTGTTTTGAATTCCCAAATGAATATGCTGAGATGGATGCAAATAAGATCATAGAAACATAGAGAGGATTAAGGATACCTCGCTATGCAACCGAGTGTTTGGTTGATCGTAGGTAGTTGATCGGCCGAGGCAGCATCACATGCCTGATAGGATACGTTAACCTGAAATATGGATAAAACCATTCAGTTTGGAAGAAGACAAAGTACTTATGTGAAGTTCAGCAAAAGCCAATGATAGTAACTTCAAACTAAGTACTCTGTAATAACTCAAAATTAGGCTTGATGCTCTAATCCATATATGGGATCTAAGTTCAAAGGCACCTACCCCAATATCAGTACAACCATGGAACACCAAAACCTGCATCAATCGGCTATAACATTTGCGAAATATCGAACTTACTAAAAGAGTCGAACTTATAAGCTGCATAAATGACTAAGTACTAACCTGCTTGAGATTGATGTGTCACAGAAACGTTCTTCGGATGATTGTAGCGAAGAAGCACAATCAAATTATGTCTCTCTTGCAAACCCTGCATCACAATCAATCCCGAAATCAGTAAAGCACAATCAAAATAGTTTGGGATCTTACAAAAAGGACCAAACCATATACATCTTGCTCATGAGAAATCCCCTAATTTCGCTGCCCACCAGGACAACCAGATAAGCAACCAGTAAGTCTCTGAGGCAAAAGAAAAACATATAGTAGATGTTTTTGACACATTTTGAGGTAAGTTATCCATCAAGTCCTCATTATTTATATAGATATATATATATATATATGTATATATAAATAAAAAACTTGAGAAAGGGGAATTTAATTAACAAGAAATTGGAGAGAGTTAAGTGATAAAGTCTCCAACAGAAAGGAAAATCTGCACCGAGGTGAGTTAGATTTGGTTAGAGCCAGCGCACTCCAGAATTCTCCAGTAGTTGTACCCTGAGCTATGAATCCGACTAGTTGCCACACCGCCGTCATTTAGGTAATCTCCAACCTGCCCACGGGCGCCATCACGGTCACTGCATCTTTCAGTGGAGTCTTTGGCTCAAAACGGACCTCACGTCCTGTTTCTCAACCTTAGGTCCAAATAGTCAGCTCATTTGCAGCCGTTTACCCCTTCATTCACAGCCACTGTAGCCTAGGAAGCCTTCTTTGTGACTCTCATCACTTAATTAGTTGGCTAGTTCTACGTGTTGTGACAGAGGGAGTGAGTTAGGGAGGGTTTCACATGGACGAGTGCTTCATGACATATTAGTTTTGGACATTAGAGGGTGCGATCGGGTGAGTTAGAGGCGACAACATTAGTTTGCACAAGGTGACTCACTACATTACACAATGATCACATGAGGAGTAGTCGCGTGAGAGGTATCTTTTCGTACAGATTATGGTCTGGGGGTTGTTGGGATTAACTGTTGGTCATGCCTATTTCTACATCTTTGGTGATGAGGAGGTTTGGTAGGACTGCATGATATATCTAAACTACAGGGATTAGCGCGTGAAAATTACTGTGGGGGTACCGCTGACATTGATATTTTTGGCACCCCATGACATGGATTATTACATCACTCAGCTCGGGTAATTATGTTTTTGTTTTAGTTTATTTAGTGTTCTGATTATATGTTGTTAGTAAAAATGAAAAAAGAAAATGATGATGATGATGATGATGATGTTCTTTGTTTATAGTTAAGTTCTAGTTTGCTATTTTTAGTCAATAAAGTAGAACTGAGCTGGGTAGGTGACACTGTTGGGACTACACACTGCTTCACATTTGTGGTCGCGAGAACAGCGAATCAGCACCAGGACTTTGGGAAATTACGACACAGGGACTTAATTGTTCTGGACAGTTTTTCATGGACTTGGTGATGAATGTGAGCTGGTAATAGTGGGACGTCATAACAAGTAGGATTAGCCTTACCGGATACATATAAAATCCTACCTGCTTAGACTTAAGACCCCTTTATCGGAAAATAGCTCGGATAGGAGGAAAGCTAGGGATTTGCTCAGGTTATATACGAAAGTAACAGTAGGGGGTGCCAGTGCTTATTTTCTATTTTAAATCCAGTTTCTCACCGATCGCTTGTAGACCGGTACTTTATGGAGGATGAGTGAGAACTTGATGATATCTAGTTTCAGTTCTGGAGATTAAACCAATCTCACCAAAAATCTTTGTTTTGTCACAATTTTAGTTTATGTACATTCTTTTTCTGAGTCTGTTAATAGTTGAGTCGTCTGGTCTGTTTTATGAATCTGGTGGAAGTAGGGAAGTATGCAAAAAACAGTATGCAAATATGAGTATGCAAGGGTCTACTCGGGACAAGCAGAATTTACTGTGGGGGTATTTTGATAACACCCAGATAGAGTTATTCTGGGAGGGTTCTTACCATTGGTTTGGACCCTGTTGAGTTTGATTTTGACTGTTTGTATTCAGCTTTTGCCTTGGTACAGGAGAGAGAATGTTGATCTCACTAATCTATATTTGAGTAATTTCGTGTATAATTTTGCTTATTTGGATATGATTGCGGGTACTTGCTATGTTGTGGAGAAAATAGGTACCAGAGATGCACGAAAGAGGCTCGGGAATGGAGGCAGAGTGCCAAGGAGACAAAGAAGAAAAATGCAGAGGAATCTTGCTGCGTTCAGGCGCAGCAATCCTGCAATTAGACACAGGATCCGAGAAGAAGAGAAACTCACTACAAGACTAAAGAATGTTGCGTTCAAACGTAGCCATCCTGCGTCCAGACGTACGAAGTCCACTACTGCAGAAAAAATTCAAGTCATGCGAGAAGTCAACCAGAAGACCAGGAGGACCTGCGATTATAGGCAGCCCCTTTGCGTTCAAATGCAGGGAAAAAAAAGTCAAGAGTGGTCAAAAGTTAAAGTCAACGTTCAAACAGCGCGTGGGTTCAGACGCAGAAGAGGTTTGTTCATATGCAGCTCTTTGTTCTTACGCAGCCAGACTGCTTTCAGACACATGATAGGACTTCTAGAATCTTCTTGAGACGGTCTAGACAGGGGCAGAATAGGAATTTCAGGCATCAATTTTGGAAACTATGGCAGCTTAAGTAGGAGACGTCACAGGCACATCACGACATTGAATCATCAAAGTCAGAGTTGGAGTTTTGGAGCATAGCAGGAGCACGGAGCAGTCTACGTTTCAGCATAAACTCGTATGATCTATCTTCTCTCTATTTTAGGAAATTAGGTTTTTCAATAATGTACGCTAGCTAAACTTCTTACCTAGGTTCTCGGTGAACCTAGGGTTTATGAATTCAGCGACATAGTTTGTTTTGATTATCACATTCATGACTGCTTTAGTCTTAA
The DNA here is from genome assembly GCA_023055425.1 of Linanthus parryae. Classification (NCBI taxonomy): domain Eukaryota; kingdom Viridiplantae; phylum Streptophyta; class Magnoliopsida; order Ericales; family Polemoniaceae; genus Linanthus; species Linanthus parryae. Next base: position 84,569,718 of record JALGPY010000008.1, on the reverse strand, counting down.
TACAGTAGAGGTTTTTTTATTATTTTGTCTTCGGTTTTTATTTTTATGCATCAACGTCCTGATATCCTAGGAGTGCTACAGACATGATCTGATGCGCTAGAGTGGCCAGTGAGAGTTAGGAAGAGAAGAGAGGATTTAGTTCCCTGCCTTGATGGACCGAGAGGTGAAGAGAATTAGGGACTAGCCTGATAAGCATTATATCAGCTGCTAGACGTTTAGGGGGAGACCGAGAGGAGAACCTGTAGCCCTAGCAGACTTAGAACAAACCTGCAATCTAGGTGGACCGAGAGGACCCGAAAATCTGTAGGGGAGTGATAGGAGCATGAGACCGATAGGAGATTGTACCACTGGTATGCTGGCATAAAAAAAACCAAAGTGCATAGACTTAGTAAATAATCTAAGAAATTTATACAAAAAAATAGTTGCTTTTATTACTGTTTCTAATTACTACAATTTAACTTAGTAATCACAATCCCAAACCACTCCTCCTTTTTACAGCTTTGCTATTAATTCTGATCACTACAAGTAAAATCTACCTTGTTCTCATGGGTTTGATATCCGAGTTGCAAATACGTCACTCTACACTACTTGATTGTATACTTTCAAAAAAAAAAAAGTACACCTAGATTTACGTGTCAAATGTTTAGTCCAGTGATCCTTGGAGGGTCTTGAACGAGATCAATTATTGTATATTCCGCTGCGTAATCAGTACAAAAACTCTACAGTGGTATCAGAGCCACGGGTCGTAGTGCATAACGTGGTTTATGGGTTATTTTTAAGTCTGTTATTACACCATAATTAGGATTTATCGCGTAAATTGAATTTAACATAATGATGCGATTTGGATATGATTCAATAGGGAATGAGCTAATTCGAATCGTCGTATAAAATTAGCAAATTTCGGGCACATATGATGTTTTAATTTGGGTTTTCAAAACTAGGGTTTGGGCCCAAATTTGAAAAGGGGGTTCTTCTCAATTCGCAAACAAGCAAACAAGGAAGGAAGACGAAGGAAACAAGCTAGGGCCAAAACCCTAGCTGTTCGCCCCCTTCCTTGCGCGGCAAGCAAGGCCACGGCCATAAGGCCGATTCGGCCTAGGCGCGCGGTTTGACCGTGCGGCCTAGGGTCAGCCGGTTCGGTGGCTTGCAGCGGTTCTTTGAGGGTTCAGCCAAAGGGTTTGGTGGGCCTCTTGGACCGTTTTGACCCTAGTTACCCAATTATCAATTAAAATTGATCAAGCGGGTTAAAATTGGATTTTAACTGTATTATGTGCTTTTCGCGTGGTGATTGGATATAGCCTTAGATGTGGATGTTGGGAATGTTTAATTTTGTGGTTTGGTTTTATTGTAATAATTATTTAACTAGGTTTTACAGCCTGCGTGTCGTCTTCTCCTCAACTTGTGAGGTCTCTCTATTTAGTATAGATGCTAGCTAGGATTAGATAGAGTAAATGATAGTCTAGACTTGGAGAAAAAGCCTAAAGAATTAAAGAACCACAAGATGACGACATTCCACACGCTAAGGCGCATGGATTAAAAGATGGAGGCACATGGATATGAGCTTGCTGTTTTTAGGGCTTATAGATATTCTCATTGGCTTGGTAATATCTTTGTCTAGGAGGCCATATTGATATCACGTTTATTTATTTTGTGGATGTTTATTTATTGTCTTGTTATTTATTTTTTGTGTATGGATGATGCATGCAAATTGGTTACAAGATAAGACAACCCGTATCTTTTATTTTGGGATTTCCCAACCCAAATAAGTAGATCAGTTGATATGATCAACAAAATAATTAAAAATTAAATGGAAAATCCCGCAAATTTAAATAGTGCATTTTGCTTTCTCGTTACTTAACACTTGTCACAATCATGATTTATCAAGTTCGGGCTTGCCAAACCAAGTCGACTTGATTCATCATGATGTGACGCGATAGCACAAGCTAGTAATGTGTGATTGTTGAAGTAAGAGGTTGGACGCAACTAGACTACTTCAATAGGATAGAAAGCCTAGAGGCAAACAATTGGGACTATCTACGGGATAGATAAATAAGGAGTTATTTGATTGAACCAAGAGTTGCATGGGATGCAACTGGAATTGTTCCTACCTAAATGACTAATTTTTGGGTGACTTGCCAAAGCAAGCTAAAAAATAAGTGAGATATGCATCTTGTCCCACTAGAAAATATAATGATCTTTTCCGTAATAATATGGAGGGTTATTAATCCGAGAAAAATAGTGGGAGCTATGTTTAAAAATCTAGCCATTATTATATGTAGTTATTTGTTCACAAAATATTAAAACTTGTATATTTCTCTTTTTGTAGAATTCCAATGGCAAACAATTCATCGAATTCATCACAATTCCTACGATCAGTCCTTGAAAAGGACCAGCTTTCTAGAACAAACTTTCTGGAGTGGTACAAAAACTTGAGAATCGTTCTCAAGCAAGAGAAGAAACTATACAATCTAGAGGAGCAAGTTACTGAGGGTCCAGAAAAAAAATACTCATGCAGCCTTAAAGGCATATCAAAAGATCGTTGACAATGCTAATGATGTGGCCTATAATATGATTTGCAACATGAGCACTGAGCTTCAGAAGCAACATGAGAGCATGGTTGCATTTGATACGATCATACACTTGAAGCAGCTCTTCCAAGAGAAGGTGAGGCATGAGCGGTGTGAAGTTTCCAAGGCATTGTTCAAATGTCATCTGTAAGAGGGAAACCCAGTGGGGTCTCACGTACTGTGTATGATCGGGTACTTGGAGAATCTCACACGCCTGGGGTTTTCGATGGATCAAGAGTTGGCCACTAATCTCATCTTGCAATCGTTGCCTGATAGTTATGGACAGTTCATTATGAACTATAACATGAATGAAATCGACAATCCTTTGCCAGATTTAATCAATATGTTGAGGAAAACTGAGCAAAGCATTAAAAAAAGGGCAAGGCCATAATGATGGTGAACAAAGGTAAGAGCAAACGAGTTGCTTCTACCTCCAAAGGGAAAGGCAAGGCAGCAGAAAAACCTAAGGAAGTTGCCCTTAAACCTGCTGGTGGCAGTCCCAAGGACGTGACTAAGGGTGAATGTCAATACTGCAGTCAGCCTAAACACTAGAAGAGGAACTGCCCAAAGTATCTGGAGGGTAAAAGGCTTGGAATAGTGATTCAACCACCACAAGGTATTTTTGTTATAGATTTCATTTTAACTATCTTTTCATCTTGGGTATTGGACACTGGATGTTGATCTCACATTTGTCAACATGTGCAGGATCTAAAGAGAAGTATAAGATTGGCTAAACGGGTTATAGACATGCGCGTTGGGAATGGAGCAAAGGTTGCTGCATTGGTCGTGGGCGTGTACGAGCTATCTTTTTCTTTAGTATTAGTTTTAGAATTAGACAATTGCTATTTTGTTACTGCTATGAGCATAAACATTATTTCTATTTCTTGTTTGGACGAGAAAGATTTTACTATTTCAATGAAGGACAAGTGTTGCTCCATTTATTTTGATAGTATGCATTATTGTAGTGCTCAACTATCTAATGGATTGTATATCCTTGATCTAAGTAATCATGACTATAACATAAATAGTAAAAGGATTAACCAATGGTATAAATCCTACTTATATATGGCACTGGCGTTTAGGCCACATAAATGAGAAACACATCTCTACATTCCATAAGGATGGATTTCTAGACTCATTTCATTATGAATCATATGATACATGTGAGTCTTGTTTATTAGGAAAAATAAAGAAGTCCCCTTTCAAGAAAAAAGGATAAAGGGCTAGTGAGCAACTGGCTCTCGTGCATACTGATGTATGTGGGCCATTTGCCACGCTTGCCATAGGTGGTTATCTTTATTTAATTACATTTACCAATGATTTCAGTAGATATGGTTTTATGTACCTTATGAAGGCCAAATTTGAATCCTTTGAAAAGTTAAAAAAATTCAAGAATGAAGTAGCGAAGCAACTTGGCAAAAGTATTCAGGCTCTACGATCGAATCGTGAGGAGAATACTTGATCCAAGAGTTTGATGACTATCTTAGAGAGTGTGGGATTTTGTCCCAACTCACTCCACCCAGAACACCATAGTGGAATGTCGTGTCCGAGAGGAGGAATCGAACACTGTTGGACATTGTTCAATCTATGATGTGTCAAATCGATCTTCCATTATCATTTTGGGGCACGCTCTATTATGTAAAGCTTTCACCCTTAACCGTGTTCCATCCAAATCAGTCATGAAGACTACATATGAGATGTAGAGTGTGAGGCGTCCCACAGCGTCTTTCATGAGAATTTGGGGCTGCGATGTCTATGTAAAGTGTTTACAAATAGACAAGCTCGAGCCCAAGTCGCATAAGTGTAATTTTGTGGGATACCCTAAGGAAATGGAGGGATATTAATCCACTCGAGAACGAAGTTTTTGTTGCTCAGACTGATGTGTTTCTAGAAAGAGAGTTTGTCTCTAAAGAAGCCAGTGGGAGGACAGTAGAATTTGAAGAAGTTCCATAACCACAAACCACTAATCCTACTATGGAACATGAACAGGAACCACAAGATGTTGTGGAGCAACCTATTCAGGAAACACAAGAGCTTCGTAGGCTGATTAGAGTGCGCCAGGAACCAGTGAGGTACGTACTTCTCTTTACTGAGCCTGGTGACACGTTGCTCAAAGATAATGAGCCTACTACCTATGGAGAGGTCATGGTAGTCCTGGACTCTCAAACGTGTCTTAAGACCATGAGATCCGAAATGGAATCCATGTATACCAACAAAGTGCGGACTTTGGTGGAACCACCCTAGGGGCTCGACCCATTGGGTGCAAGTGGGTCTTCAAGAAGAAGACCGACATGGATGGAAATGTGATTTCGTATAACGGTAGATTGGTGGCAAATGATTCAGACAGGTTCATGGTGTTGACTATAATGAAACATTTTCCCCAGTCTTGATGGCCAAATCCATTCGAATCTTACTTGCTATTGCAGCTTATCACGATTATGAGATTTGGCAGATGGATGTCAAAACAGCGTTTCTGTATGGAAACGTCCTTGAGGATGTGTACATGACACAACCAGAGGGTTTGAGGATCCAGAGCATGCCCGTAAAGTGTGTAAGTTGCAGCGATCCATTTATGGGTTGAAGCAAGCTTCTAAGAGTTGGAATCTACGTTTTGATGACGCGGTCAAAGTGCTTGGCTTCATCAAGAATGAAGATGAACCTTGTTTTTACAAGAAGGTTAGTGAGAGTTCTGTTCTGTTTACTGGTCTTGTATGTCGATGGCATACTACTCAATGGAAACGACATTCCTACCTTGCAATCTGTTAAAGATTTTCTAGGAAAATGTTTCTCAATGAAGGACTTAGGGGATGCAGCTTATATACATGGTATCAAGATCTATATGGATAGATGGAGGAAGCTGATGGGCCTAAGTCAAATTACATATATAGACAGGTGTTGAAATGGTTCAACATGCAAGACTCCAAGCGGGGATTCTTTCCCATGTCGCATTGGATCACCCTTTCGAAGGATGATTGTCCTTCTAATGAGATTGAAAAGAACCGCATGAGTAGGATTTCCTATGCGTCGGCCATAGGATCCATCATGTATGCCATGTTTTGTACTAGACCAGATGTGTCATACGCGTTGAGAACATCCTTAAGTACATGAGAAGAACTAAGGATGCGTTCTTGATATATGGAGGTGAGGAAGAGATGCGTGTAATGGGTTACACAGACGCAACCTTCCAAATCGAAAGAGATGATTTCCGATCACATTCGGGATTCGTGTTTTTCCTGAATGGAGGAGCTGTGAGCTGAAAAAGTTCCACGAAAGAGACGGTTGCTTATTCTACAACTGAGGCTGAGTACATTGCTGCATCGGGTGCAGCAAAGGAGGCTGTTTGGATTAGGAAGTTCATCACTGAGCTTGTTGTGGTTCCTAGTATTGTGGATCCAATAGAGTTGTATTGTGACAACACAGGGGAGATCGCACAATCCAAGGAACACAGGTCACACCAGAAATCGAAACACGTACTCAGAAAGTTTCATCTTATTCGAGAGATCGTCGAATGAGGAAATGTGAAGATATGCAAGATTCCTACAGATGAGAATCCGTCAGATCCACTTACAAATACGCTTGTTCAGCGCAACCATGAAGGGCACACTAGATCTATAGGCACACGAGATTGGCTCTAGTACAAGTGGGAGACTATTGGAATCGATGCCCTAGAGGCAATCTTATTTAGTATGAACATTATTTTTGCTAGAATAATCATTGTATTATTTATGGAGATATTAATATAATTAAGTCCTTAGATTACAAATTTGTTGTTTATCTTGCATATCCCTAGTCAATTATATTGATTAATTGGACGAACAACTATAGACTAGTAAGTGGGTAGATTGATATGGAGATATAAAGTCTAGCACATGGGTATGCATTAGGGTTAATGGCATACTAGATTGACCCATCAACGAGAAGGCTACATACAAGTAATGTAAATTGACGGCGCTTCTCGTTGTGATAATGGTATTATGGTCTTTAGACTTGAAGTCACTAGATACTCCAGTCGTGAAATATCATGCTTTGATATTATCAAACGTGGCGCCTTAACCGGGTATCTATAAAGGTGGTTATCGGGATGATAGGAAGCAAGCTTAGAGATGGTAGTGATGTAGATAGGATTTTTTCCTCCCACATGAAGGGAGCAAATACTCGCGGCCACTCGAGGGGTAGTGCTTATAGAATGTCTGGCCAGATTCAGATAAATAAATATGGGATATTGATGTTATCTGCATGTATAAGACTATTCCCAGGATCGAGAAACTATGGATTGGATATACGAGTGTTACTTGTATGTCTCGTGTTCAATCCGAATATGGTGACAAAGGGATAATACAACACGGTAACATTGATCACAAGGTTTGTCGGATTACTGACTACTTCTATTAGTTGGGTGGCATTGATGTGTTGTTAGAAACCGCTCCATGTTAGTAATTGTTACTACCAACTAAGTAGAAACCTATGGGGTCACACGCACTATGGATTAAACAAGACTTGAGAATTAATTAGCGGGGCTAATTAAATAGAAGGGTCAATATGCAACCACGAGCAAAGTAAGTAGGACTAATTTGCAAGGCGGACTAATCTGTGTGTGGGGATTATTATTATTGGGGAAGATACGTAGTTAACAAGGAGTTGTTAAACTATAAAAGAAAACTCTAGCTTATTATTTCATTAATGTTCCATCATTGAGTGAAATAACAAGCAAGGAGAGAGGGAAAGACAAGGAAAGGCCGAAGCCTCACCCGTCCGCCCCCTCCCCGTGCACCATCGGCCACCAGGAGGTGTGTCGCCCGTCTTTGCTCAGTTTGCGTGATCTTATTCTTCCTCTGAAAGACAGTAATGTAGGTAGTAAAAAAGGATCAATACTCTAGAAGGGGGGGTTGAATAGAGTATGGAAACTTCTTGCAACTTATGCTACAAGAATGGTTTCAAGGAATTTTTTACAAATTTGTAAGTATTTCAAGGCCTTGAATGAGTTTCAAGTCCTTGGAAATAAAACAGATAACAAAGAAAAAGACGAGAGTTTTCAAGGCCTTGAAAATGCATTTCAAACCCTTGAAGTGAAACCTATTTTGTGCAGTAGATTAGCCATGAATAGGACAGAAAAATAAAAGCAAGAGACACAAAGATTTATAGAGTTCAGTCCACTTGGACCTACGTATCTACCTCGGGGATTTGATACCTGCAGGATTTTCAACTCAATTCGTATTAATCAAAAGCTAAGCCCTAGATCTCAAGCACAGAGAGTTCCCTTACTATGTTACAGCTTGTGGTTCTCACTAACCTATCTAGTACCAGCTCTAGCTAACTAATTCAACAATATTTCTCTATGGTTCACTTGAACAATTCACGAGAACAAAATGTAACAAGTATTATCTGAATGATATACAAGTATACATCAGAAAGAAGAACACTGAGAACTTATGAAGCAGTTGAATGTACAGTGATATTCTTAGGGATGGATTGAATGAAATGAATCTCATTTTGTGTTTCTTGTCAATACTGAGAATGTTCTAAGTCTCGGTATTCGTGTCTCCGTTGAAAATATTCATTCATTCACTCTTATGCAGCTTGTTTGAATAGCAGATCTTAGAGATCTTCTCATAACAAACTTTCCTAAAAAATAGCTGCAAATCTTTGACTTGTCTAACAATTCTTCCAACGGCTAGTTGCTCAAAATCTTCAAGGATATTGACTTTATCTTGTAACTGAGTATGTTAGGAAGGTCCAGACATGTTTGCATAAGCACAAAATCAATCAAACAATCCAGTTTCCTTTTCTGCAAGAACATAGTTTAGGCAAGTGACCCTGCAAAATAGGTAATAGCTTTTCCCTGCAAAAACTTGTTCAGACAGATGGATTAATAGAAGTTTAGAGCAAAAAAATTATTTTTCTTTCATCATCAAAGAACATATAATCAAGTATAGGGGACTGGGAATCAGATCAGGAACATAAGCTCCCCCTAAGTTTATACTGTGTGTTTTCAAACATTTGAAAACAGTTTCAAGGTCTTGAAACAGACAAGCTGTTTCAAGCCTTTGAAACTAGCTGAACTTACAATCTCCCCTTGATGAAAGACAAAACCACAATCTTTTTAAGGACTGATTCTCTGAATAAAAATATTCATTAGAGCATAGCAGAGTAATCGTGAAATATAAACTATAACACAAAGTATCCTAATAATCCAACTTATTAAGCAGCGGAATCCAGCAAATCAAATCGTACTGATCTTAACCAGATCCACCTAAAAGTACCAAATAAAATAACAAATAAACCTACAAATAAACCTAAAATTTCTCCCCCTTTTTGAATTTCATCAAAAAAGAATGAGAAAATGTTGGATCAGTGTTTGGAAAAAAAATTAAAGCAAAAAGATTTAAGAGCTGAATTTTTCAAGACTTTGAAAAGGAGTTCAAGGCGTTGAAAAAAGATAGAACGAAGAGGCAAGAATTAGGAGGTTGGGTCTCCATCTCCCTTTGGTTCTGTATCTTCTTCTCCACTGTCTTCTACATCATCTTCATCATCTTTCTGTTCTTCTTCTTGAGCAGCTTTATTACCAGTATCACCAACCACCTCATCATCAAAAAGATCTGCCTCAGTCACTATCTTTGAAATGGGTTGCTTTTGTTTCTTATTTAAGATCTTTAATCAGCATCCCTGAGTTTAGACTTTCAGCATCATCTTGTTTCGGTTCTTCATCACCTTGTTCTTGAGCTACTTGCTTCCCTTTGTCCATCACCCCTACAGCCTCATCCTTGGTTGTATGGTCACTGAACAAATCCTTGGTTGAACCAGATTTCTTGGATCCCTCTGCAGCCAGAGAGATCTCTTCCTCCACATGAAGCACATTGATGCTTTTAAAGATTCTTTCAACCATATACCTGACTTTCTTGAACTCGGTTCCGAACTCATGCTGATTTCCTTCTCTAGAACATCAAGTATTTTGAATACCATAGAAAGGTCTTGAGATTGAGGGGGTAGATTTAAAGTAGAGGTGAAGGACTTGCGTTTAGGAACCTTCTTGGATTACAACTCTTCCCCAGACAGTTCAGAGTACAGCTTCCAGTTACCTTCACTAGTTTTCATAATCCCAATTCTATCAAATGCTTTCTCATCAAGCATACCAAAACCAGTGGTAACATTGTCTTCTCTGTCATTTGGGATCTCAAGGTGTTGAAAGAAGGCAAAAATTAGGTTGGCATAAGGCAAGGGGTGCTTCGTTTATTTGGTCAAGGAGTAAAGCATGTGTTCCATCAAAATTGAAGGAAGATCAATCTCATACCCATGCATGATCAAATACATCCAGTACAGCACCCTGTCAGTAAACAATACTTTGGCTTCAAAAGTTAGCACAGAGTGTGTTAACTGCTTGGAGGACGTAGGTACATTTGGTAGAAAGAATTATTCCCTAGCCAATTTCAGGGCTTCACTCTTGTTTGGATAGTTTTCTTTGTTATACCTCTTAGGACAACCAAAATTATTGGCAAATTTTGATTGATCTAACTCCTTGTCAACACCATCCACTTTGGTTTGAATCACTAGGTTTACAGTTCTAATTTACTTCATGTTCAAGTAGAAGAACCTAGTGAGTCAGGGATATGCAACTTTAGGAGGGTTTAGAATTTTCCAAATAGCACTTTTCTTCAACCTCTTAATGCATTCCAGATTCACAATTTTCAGCATATTAACACTAACCATGCTACAAATAGCTACTGGTCTGGAAGCAAAACCATCTAACCATTGTCCTCTAGAAACATTAGAAACAAAACCATCATGCCAGATTTCTTACCAGCCGACAGTTGCTTATTTGAGTAGATCTGCAGTTCTTTTCCACTGCTTTTCTCTGTTTCTTCCTCAATGGCTTTTCCTTTTATTTTGTCTTCTTTTTTTGGCTTCTTCTTCTCCACGTTCTTAGGACTAGAAACATGTTCTTCTTGTTGTTTTTCTGGAGCAGACTTATCTGTCTTCTTCTTCTTGCTAGATGTTGGAGTTTGATCCTTCTTGATCTTCTTCTTTGGAGGAGAAGGAGTCTTTTCTACACTTGGGGTTCTAGAACTTGAATCATCACTGAGTTTTTGAACCTCTTCCTCTACAGTCTTCATCTTCTTCTGAGAAAATTTCTTGGACCCTCCAGCAATCTTGATTCTATCAGACGTTCTTCTGGTTCTCATTACGGTTTGAGGATATAGAAGAGAGAGGCAGGAGTGCTACGTGAGAGAGAGAGAGAAGAGGAGATAAAAACTGAAGAGTTTGAGTTTGAAAAGGAAATAGAATATTTTCAAATATTTTAAGATGTGCATAATCAGTTAAATTCAAATTTGTGTGTGTGTGTGACGTCGGAAAGGAAATAAAAAAATGCTATTTTTTAAAAGAAAATAATTTTAAAAGTAAAGAAAATATTGAGCAATTATCTACAAAGATAACACCCAACATTGAAGGATCCAGCTTATTGACTAAATAGCATACATAATTATTTCATAGCTTTGCGAAGGGTTTCAAGGCCTTGAAAAGCTATACAACTGAAGCAATTACAATCAAAGTTTGAAAATATTTTCAAGGCTTTGAAAATCAGTTCAAAACTTTAAACCACATAATACTTACCTGTAATTTACCTGATACTCCCCCTAAACCAATGCTTCTTTATTCACCATACCCAGTTCTAATCTAAGGGCTGAGAATCTATCCTCTGGAAGTGGTTTAGTGAAGATATCTGCCAATTGCATGTTAGTAGAAACAAATTCAAGAACTACATCACCTTTTTCAACATGATCTCTGATGAAGTGATGTCTAACATCTATGTGTTTGGTCCTTGAGTGCTGAACTGGATTCTTTGAGATTGATATTGCACTGGTGTTGTCACATTTGATAGGTATATTTATGAAATCCACTACAAGATCTCTCATTTGTTGATCTATCCATAATAATTGTGAGGAGCAAGCTCCAGGTACTATGTATTCATCTTCTGTTGTTGATAGAGCTACATAACTTTGTTTCTTTGAATGCCAGCTGATCATTGATGTTCCAAGAAATTGGAAACACCATGATGTGCTTTTTCTATCCACATTGTAGCCTTGGAGTGAGACATATTGTACTTGTTTAATAAGTTCTCGGCGTATTTCTTCTTATGCACAAATATTCCTTTCTTCATTTGATGTATCTGAAGTCCAAGAAAGAAGTTGAGCTCTCCCGTCAAACTCATTTCAAACACCCTGCTCATAAGACTTGAGAAATCCTTGCTAAGAGAGTCATTAGTAGCTCCAAATAGAATATCATCAACATATACTTGAACTACAAAAACATATTTCTCATGAGTCTTTATGAAAAGGGTTTTGTCTACTAATCCTAGTTTGAAAATAATTTTCAAGTAGAAACTTTGACAGTCTTTCATAACACGCCAATTGAGCTTGTTTCAAACCATAAAGAGCTTCTTGCTTGTTTACCTTGAGCACAGGCTTTGCATACTTCTTCATCCTTGAACTTGATAAGGGGTAGACCTCTTACTAGGTATTTAGAAATTAACTTGTTTAGATTATGCAAACTAATGTGTCCAAGCTTTCTGTGCCAAAACTTTGAATCCTCTTTCAAGGCCTAGAGACACTTCAGACTTTCTCCTGCAACTTTGTTAGTATGAAATGTATAAACAATGTTTGACCTTGAGGCAGTGAGGATGCAAACTCCAGATTTCTCATTTTGCACCACACATTTCTTTTTTACAATGATACCTTTGTTACCATTGTCACATAAATAAGATACAGTAAGCAGGTTGAACTTCAGCCAACAACTAAATAAACATCAGAAATAGAAATTTCAGAATATGTACCAACTTTACCAATACCTAGTATGTTGCATTTTCCTTTATCACCAAGTGTGATTTTTCCTTCATATTATTCTTTCAATTCTGAGAATAAAGATCTCTTGCCACTCATATGTCTGGAGCAACCACTATCCATAAACCATTTTTGTTCTTTCTCTTGGTGATAGCTTGCAAACACCATTCACTGCCTTACCCAAATGTTAAACCAAGTGTGGAATTTATATTCCTATTCATGGTCAACCATGTTAGGTGGTCTAACCCCTGTAGGAACCCAAATCTATCTAACTTGTCCTTTAAGTTGAAGTGGAAAAGTGTTCCTCATTATGTGAGGGTCTCTTCTTATAAAAGGAAAAGTCATTTTAACATGACCAATTTTGTTGCAGTTATGGCTTTTAGGTTAAGTTCTCCTTCCAGCCTTCACAAATCTGGTACTGTTTTTTCTGGGAAAATTTGGATTGTAACCAATACCGGCTCTGTGAATAGACTTTAAACTTCCTCCAAGAATCAGATTTAGATTGTGTTCTGAGCCAGCAATTTTGGTAATAAATTTCTTAGATTCTTGATGTTTCTCAGCTAGAGTAGTCCTTTTTTCCTCCAATTCCATCAAACCGATGTCTTAGAGCAACAATTTGTCCCTCAATATAGAGTTCTCAGAGACTACTATACACACAAATTTATGCAATTGGAAACAAATGCAAACAAAATCGGTGTCAAATAAAAAAATTATTGATGTAAATATAGAGGATTAAAATCTCTGTCATGTATTTTCTAAATAGAAATTATAATCCTCTGATTCTTCTCCTTGAACGTCAAACGAGGACTTCACATATTGATCTCGGATCAAACGGGTAGGCGTCTTTGATTTCGACGAAGAACGCGTTGAAGCTGTTGAAGAACTTGGACTTCAAACGAGGGCCTTAGCAGCTTGATCTCGGATCGAATGAGTTGTAGATTTTCGAAGGGCTCTAAGAACATGTATGGAGATCTTGAAAGGTCTCAAAGAACGCGGGAAGGATCTTCGAAGGTCTCGAAGATCGTTGATGAAGATCTTCGAAATTCGCAAAGAACATGGGAAGGATCTTCGAAGGTCGCGAATATCGTTGATGAAGATCTTAGAAGTTCGAAAAGAACGTGGGTAGGATCTTCGAAGGTCTCGAAGATCGTTGATGAAGATCTTCAAAGTTCGCGAAGAGTGTGGGTAGGATCTTCCAAGGTCTCGAAGATCGTTGATGAAGATCTTCAAAAGTTGCGAAGAACGCGACTAGGTTCTTCGAAGGTCTCGGAGATCGTTGGTGCTCTTGTGGATGGATGAACTCTTGAGGGCTTTAGCAGCTTGATCTTCAGAGCTCTCTTCGTGCAAGATGTAGTTGTGTGTGATTTATGCCTAGGGATGAACCCTTTATATAGGCATCCCTAGGGATGAACCCTTTATATAGTGCCTTGTGTCTATTGCGGCCAATTAAATAGTCCTTGCTTGTAAATAAACCTTTGTGTCTCATTTACAACTTAGTCCACCATTAATTATTTCTTAAGTGTAGAAATTTGGCAGCGAGTGAATTCAATCCTACCATTTAATTAGGCGATATTAGACACATGGTACTATTTAATTGGCCGCAAATTTTGCGTGTCTACCAATGCCCTCTCAAGAATTGTTCGCACCGATCCTTGAGCTTGTTTGTGTGGACGAGTCTTGAACTTTATAAATCCTTAATGACTTGAATCTTGAAATTTTTAGATCGTCGATGATTTATCATATTTAAGATCCAAAGTTTTTAAGGATTTGGAGAGAAAAAAATGGCATGTGACCCATCATGTTGGCTTCTGGCGAGAGCACATGTGTGTGTTATGTGGCAGTGACCAACTTTCCTTTTTTTGGACGATTTTTTAGAGCCCATTCAGGAAGGACCAGACCATTATTAGTAGTATAGAACCAACAATTTTGGGAAGTATTTTTGCTAAATCTCTGAAGAGGTTTCGTTTAACCTTGACTAATGAAAGCCATGTGAATGGGAATCATATTCTTTGAGCTGTTTCAATAGAATCCTTCCTTATAAAGCCACTAATACATGGAAAAGAAAATTTTTATTCATTGAAGGATCTGTACTTTTGGAAATATTTCCAACAAATAGGAGATTTATTTCTTTCTCTTTGATTTGGACTGAATCTTTCATAATATTCCTAGCTGCGTGATGGGTGCCTATAAAAGAGATGGTGTGCTCTTATTTTGAAGTCACCAGAATATCATTTGTATGCGTACTTAGCATGCTCGGTCCTTTCTTTTCATCTTTCTTGTGTGTTCTCTATTTTCTAGAACTAACATCTTTTCTTATGTCGTTTCTTTTAATTGCATAGGATGCTGATGATATTGTAGATGCTCTTTTCAACAGTTGCTGCTGGTTCTGCCATTGCTGCCAATTTCCTCTATTGTTGTGCCAATATAGTCAATGTTCTCACTGAACGAGAGGCATGGTCTTTCCTTCAACTGCGACCTTAGTTTATCGCACTGCCCTTGTCTTTCTTGCTGCAACTGTTCTTTTGTGGTAGTTGGGCTCTCGCTATTTGGTCCGACTAGTCCTTCTCGTAGTATTCAATGACTCACACTAGTCCTTCCCAGTTTCAGCTTAACGTTGTGTGTAGAGTTTGCCGAGTTGCGGCCTCCTAGCTGCGGAGATTTACGCGAAGCATCACCGCCATACTTGGGGGCCGTAGGTCAATCAGCACCACCATAACACTTGGGCGTCGACGAAGCCTTTAACCCTTTTTCTTTGGGATGTTACATTATAAACTTGTACAGCTATTCCATAAGTATTTGCACCTTAGAATAGCTCATGAATTCATTCATTATCTTCGTAATATGTCATGGTGACATCGGTATATGTCCAGCAATTGTCAAGAAAGCAACACAACTTTTGGTTTTTGTGACTTGAATATTTTTGGCAATAGTTTTTGGTCCAAGTCAATCAAACAAATAAGGAATGGAATAATTCGGTCAAAGTTCCTACTTTGTTTTTGGGCGGTGGTGTCTTGGCACTATATTCTTTTTGGGATGGTTTCCTATTGTTCCTAAATAGGGTAGGCAGTAAGTCACCGCCACAACATGCCTCACATGCATATAAATGCAGTGATGGTTTGTTATGCAGTAGATATACAACACACGGGCAAAGAGATTAGCTAGCATAATTTGTGAGCTTTTTTTGAGATTTTTCATGTTTGTAATCGGGTTCGGGTTTGTTTCTCTCAATAAAATCGGGTTCGGGTTGTGGAGTAGCTAGTATTCAAACTAGCGATCCACGTTAAATTTTTGTCTCTCGTTCTTTATATTTTGTTATCGTTCTTGCTTGAGACCCGGATTCATCCGCTGCGTCATAACAAACTGGTATCAGAGCTCGGTCCAGGTTAGGGTTTCAAACAAGAAACGATGTCGGGTAATATGAAGATCGAGAAGTTCAGTGGGAGAAACAGTTTCAGTTTGTGGAAAATCAAGATGAAGGCGTTGCTGAAACGCGGCGATCTTTGGCTGCCTCTGGCGTCCAACAAAGGCAACGTGGACACAACCACATCGGTGTATCTGAAGATGGAGGCGAAGGCGCACGCAACGATCATGTTGTGTCTGACAGACGACGTGTTCACCGGTGTCGCAGATCAGGAGAAGGCGGCTTCTTTGTGGGTCAAGTTGGAGGAGCTCTACATGAAGAAATCTGTGGAAAACAAGTTGATGCTCAAGCAGCGGCTGTTTGGGCTGCGAATGTCTGAGGGTACCCAAATTAGTGATCAATTAGATGTTATGAACACTATTCTTCTTGAATTGCGTAATTGTGAGGAGAAAATAAGTGATGAGGATGCGGCCTTAATTCTGTTGGTGTCGCTGCCTCCATCGTATGAGGGTTTCGTGAAATCTTTCATTGGTGGGAAATATACGATAACCCTAGAACAGGTAAGATCTGCTCTTCACACTAGGAGTCTGAGGCACAAGGCTTCAGACAATTCAGGTGACCATTATGCGGCTTGATTAATGGTCAAAGCAGGAAAAGGTAAGGGATACAAGAGGTTTGCAGGATCCAGCTTACCACACCTACTGCAAGGAGAAAGGTCACTGGAAAAGGGAGTGTCCCAAGAAGAACCAAACGGATCTTGTTCTAGGTGGAGGGACCTCCTCCGAGGACGACCTTCTTCTCTGAGCCCCTTGGGGGCGATTCTGGGCTCCTGGCATGGAGCATCTGGCGCGTGAGATCTGTGGAACGAGAATCGGGTTCAGGTTCTAGGTGCAAAAAGATTTCTGGCGCACACCAGGTTTTCCGGGCGCATCTGAGGCATACGGGGCGCATCTGGCATGACAATTTGTAGCACTCGTCGTCGGGGCATCTGGTCTGGATGACATTTGGGTACTTGTCATGGTGCACTGGTTATGGCACTGTATGGAGCGCATCGGGAATACATTCGGTCCTGCTTTCTCAGTGAATGTATTCGAGTTTGGTTCTAGGTGGAGGCGTGCTCATTTCAGATTCAGGGAGACGCATCTGTTCCAGGTTTGAGAGAAGCATCAGTTCTGATTCAGGGTTGCTGAGATGATTCAAGTGAAGGTGGAGATTTGTTGGTTTTTGTGACTTGATTATTTTTGGCAATAGTTTTTGGTCCAAGTCAATCAAACAAATAAGAGATGGAATAATTCGGTCAAATTTCCTACTTTGTTTTTGGGCGGTGGTGTCTTGGCTCTATATTCTTTTTTGGATTGTTTCCTATTGTTCCTAAATAGAGTAGGCAGTAAGTCACCGCCACAACATGCTTCACATGCATATAAATGCAGTGATGGTTTGTTATGCAGTAGATACACAACACACGGGCAGAGAGATTAACTAGAATAATTTGTGAGCTTTTTTTTAGAGTGTTCGTGTTTGTAATCGGGTTCGGTTTTGTTTCTCTCAATAAAATCGGGTTCGGGTTGTGGATTAGCTAGTATTCAAACTAGCGATCCACGTTAAATTTTTGTCTCTCGCTCTTTATATTTTGTTATCGTTCTTACTTGAGACCCTGATTCATCCGCTGCGTCATAACAACAACTAGTGAAGAGGAATCTCTTCGACACTAGGAGTACTTTCTTGTTTTTTTATTAGTTGGTGGGCTTCCGTCCTTGTCCGTCTTTGAAGGAGACCGAGCCTCCGTTTTCGACACCGTTCTCATTGTCCTAAAAATGGTTTAATCAACCTAGTAATGACCTCCCTTCAAGCGGTGCACCCGTGTCAATTCAAGCGATGGAACCCCCATGAAGTTCGTCCAAGAAAAGGAACCATCGCATCCTCAATGCAACCCAGCCATGATGTGTTTGTGATTTTAGTGTCATCGGTCATTTTTTGTAATCGGATTTACTTACGACCAATGTAGACATTGGCATATACATTGTACACGTTAGGATGTGTGGAGTACAAGCGTACACACGACTATGCTAATGTCTTGGACAACAAACTCGCCGACGACTGCGAGGGTTCAGTGGCGCAGCCCCCGAAGGGGGCCCGGGGGCAGCGCCCCTGGCGCCGATCATTCTGGAAAAATTAGATTTCGGACGTTTAGTTCTTCAAAAAAACGCCTCCGGTTTTTATTTTGGTTGGAAAACGGACTGAAATCTGGCGGTTTAACCGCCTTTACCTTCTCCATTAATTTCTCTTTTGGTCGAATTCAGAAGCACAGGGAAATCCATATTTGTTCTTGAATCTCTGTTTTATTCGATTATTGATTTCGTGTGTAAACCACTGAAATACTCTAATCAGGAAGTGATCCCACAACTCAGAGATTATCCAAGTTCTATTAATTCATATACACACCCAACTTCCCTACAAAGATTATAGTAATTTGAATCATGATGAACGGAAACACTGTTTAGGACATGACGAGCAAGTTCATGAAACTGGAGAAGTTCGAGGGGTAGGATTTCCGAAGGTGGAAGAAGAAGATGCACTTTCTTTTGACGACGCTGAAGGCCGTTTACGTTCTCACCACCCCGATGCCTGAATTCGTGAAGGAGGAAACCCTGGAACAGGAAGAGATCGAAGTGGGAGAATGATGACTACATCTGTCGCGGACACATTCTTATCGGTATGTCAGATTCCTTGTTTGATATATATGAGAATGTTGAGATTTCAAAAGAACTGTGGGATTCTCTTGAATCAAAGTACATGGATGAAGATGCTTCGAGCAAGAAGTTTCTGGTCAGTAATTATAACAACTACATAATGGTTGATTCAAGGCCTGTGATGGAGCAATACCATGAATTGCTTAGAATCCTAGGGCAGTTTAATCAACACAACATGAAAGTGGATGAATCAATTTCTGTTTCTAGTGTGATTGATAAACTGCCTCCATCTTGGAAGGATGTCAAGCATAAGTTGAAGCACAAGGAGGAAGAACTTTCCTTGGTGCAATTGGGCAGTCACTTTCAGATTGAACAGTCCTTGAGGGATTAAGAAAGTTACAAACCCAAAGACAAACTTACTGCTTATCCAGGTTCCGTGAATATGATGGAGGAAGGGGTTCCTCGAAGGGAAAGAACAAATCTGGGAAAAGGAAATTTAAACAATAAGACAAGAATCCTAACAAGAAGCCAAAGACTGCTTGTTGGAAGTGTGGGAAACCAGGACTATTCAAGAAGGATTGTCGTGTAGGCAGAAGTAAGAAAGGTGAAGACACAAGTGGCAAGGGACAAGGGCCGATAGGCCAAGATCAGCAACGAGGTATGTTCATTGAACAACCCGAAAATTCAATTAAGAATTATGTATCCCTAAATTCTGATGCATTTTGTGCGAAAGATGATGATATATCATGGTGGGTTGATTCGGGTGCTACAAGACACGTATGTAAGGATCAAATATGGTTTAAAACCATGCGAACCGTTGAAGATAGTTCCACAATAATAATGTGGAGGAATTTTGCAATCGAGCCAATTCAAGGAGTTGGAAGTGTTAACCTAGCAATTACTTCTGGAAAATGTTTAAGTTAGAACAATGTATTGTTTGTACCCGGGATTCGAAAGAATCTCTTTACCTGGAATATTATTAAATAAGCTAGGATATAAGCAGGTTACTGAGTCGTATAAGTTTGTATTGTCAAAATATGGTTCTTTTGTTGGCTTTGGTTATTTATGTAATGATATGCTTCGCTTAAATATCGTTGTTTCTTTTGGCAACAATTCTGTGTGCGTTGCTAGTACTAGTCTTTATAAATCAACACTTTGGCATGCACGTTTAGGACATGTACACTTTAAAAGGTTACAAGATATGTCCAAAATGAGTCTAATTCCTTCAATTAATATTAATACCGAAAGGTGTAAAACTTGTATGCTGACAAAGATAACTAGACAACCTTTTAAGGATGTTAAAAGGGACTCTAAGGTGCTTGAACTAATCCATAGTGATCTATGTGATTTTCATGCAACACCGTCTTTAGGAAACAAAAAGTATGTTATTACATTTATAGACGATGCTACTCGGTTTTGCTATGTGTACTTGTCACATTCTAAAGATGATGCTTTAGATAAAATCAAGACATACAAAACTGAAGTTGAGTTGCAAAATAATGGTTTAATAAAGATTCTATGCACGGATAGAGGAGGCAAATATTATGATCCTAAGTATTTCCAAGAGGTTTGTATTATTCACCAAACCACTGCTCCTTATACACCTCAACAAAATGGTTTATCTGAGAGGAAGAAATGAACTATAAAGGAAATGGTTAATTCCATGCTTTCCTACTCAAGTTTGAGTGTTGGATTCTGGGAGAAGCTTTGTTAACAGCTTGCTATTTTCTTAATAGGGTTCCTAACAAAAGAAAAAAAAAACTACCCCATATGAACTCTGGTATGGTAAACCTCCAAACTTGCATTATTTGAGAGTTTGGGGTTGTAGAGCTATTGTTAGGCTCCATGAACCCAAGAGAAAGAATCTTGGCGAGAGAGGTATAGATTGCATCTTTATTGGATATGTCATGCATTCCAAGGCTTATAGATTCTATGTGATTGAACATAGTGACTCAGTATCCATTAATACTGTAATAGAGTCAAAAGATGCAATCTATGATGTAGAAAGGTTTTCTTCTATACCTAGACCAAAGGACTTGATTCCGAATTTGATCAATGCTCAAAATGAAGGAACAAGTGATGCCATCACTTTACCTGAAGTAAGAAGAGTAAAAGATCTAGAGTAGCCAAGGACTATGGTTCTGACTTTCAGATATATTTAGTTGCAGGATCTAGGATGAGATTCATACTCAGTATGCTTATTGTTTTAGCATAGAGGAGGATCCTAGAACTTTTAGTGAGGCTATGGCATCTCGTGATGTTGCATTATAGAAATAATAAATAGATGATGAGATGGATTCGATCATGCAAAATGGGACTTGGGAATTATCTGATTTGCCTCCTGGGTTGAAACCACTTGATGCTAAGTGGATCTTCAAAAAGAAGATAAAAGCAGACGGTACCATAGACAAGTTTAAGGCCAGATTCGTTGTACGTGGATTTAAACAAAAATAGGGTATCGACTACTTTGATACATATGGTGCTGTTGCTAGGATATCCACGATTAGATTATTAATAGCTCTTGCAGCTATACATAATCTTGTTATTCAGTAAATGGATGTAAAAACCGCATTCTTGAATGGTTATTTGGATGAGGAGATATATATGAAACAACCCGAAGGATTTGTTATGCCAGGAAATGAGCATAAGGTGTGTAAGCTTGTTAAATCACTTTACGGCTTAAAGCAAGCTCCTAACAATGGCATCAAAAGTTTGATGATATTGTGTTGTCTAGTTGTTATCATTTGAACCAAGCAGACAAGTTTGTATATAGCAAATTTGATGACTCTGGTAAAGGAATTATAATTTGTTTATATGTGGATGACATGTTGATCTTTGGTACCAGCCAATATCAAGTGGATCAAGCGAATGAATTCTTGTCATCTAAATTTTCAATGAAGGATTTGAGGAAGGCTTAAGTAATCCTAGGTATTAGTATTAAACGTGAGAACAAGGCCATTAATATTTCACAATCTCATTACATTGAGAAGGTGTTACAGAAATTTAACTGTGAAAATTGTTCTCCAGTTAGTACTCCGATGGAACCAAATGTGAAGCTGTTGCCTAACCAAGGCAAGGTTGTATCTCAACTGGAATACTCTAGGGCTATTGGCTGTCTAATGTATGCCATGATTAGTACACGACCATATATAGCATTTTCTCTTAGAAAGGTAAGCAGGTATACTAGCAATCCAAGCACACATCATTGGCAGGCAATGAGGAGAGTATTTAATTACTTAAGAAAAACCATGAATTATGGTTTGACATATAGTGGAAGCCTTTCTGTTCTAGAAGGATATTCTTATGCAAGTTGGATAAACAATATGGAATATCATTCCACAACTAGTGGATGGGTTTTTCTACTTGGAGGAGGGGGATCTCATGGGCTTCAAAGAAGCAAACTTGCATTACTAAATCAACAATGGAATCTGATTTTGTGGCATTGGCTGTAGTCGGTAATGAGGCTGAATGGCTAAGGAATTTAGTGTATGAGATTCCATTGTGGGCCAAACTGATTTCACCAATATCTATCAGGTGTGATAGTGCTACTACTCTGGCTAAGGCATATATTCGAGTGTATAATGGCATGTCTAGACACTTGGGTGTCAAACATAGCATCATTCGAAAATATATCATGAATGGTGTGGTATAAGTTGAGTTTGTTCGTACACAACAAAATCTTGTTGATCATCTAACCAAAGGGTTAGCAAGGGACTTAGTGCACAAGCCGGACGTGGGGATGGGATTAAAGTCCATCTAAAAGATCTCTTATGATAAGATACTCAGTTCCCTTCTAATACAACGTTAGAAGCTGAATTCAATGTGGAACTCTTACATGAAGAAATTGGAACACAAAAATCATCCCAAGGTATGTGTTCAGACCTGCAAGTTAAGGAGGTTGAAGTTTAAACTTCTTAATTGTTCTTTTGAAAAATTATATGGCAGGTACAAGAGGAAAAGAACCACCTATATGAGTATGGAGTTTAGTCGCTTCAAGAAGTTGGGACTTGGCTTCTATATGCTCATTGAAGGATAGTGACACTCGGCTAGTAAAAAAAGGTGTCAAGTTAGAAAATGGAATATGTTGAACTTATGTTTATTTTACTTTCATGTATTCATCATGAGTAGAAAGGGTTCAATCAATAGGACACACATATACTCTAATATTTTGAATATGTAATTTACTAAGATGACAATTCAATCTTCGAGACATTTTCATTTATGCATAAGTTTGCTTTGTAATGGAAAGGATAAGTGAATCAAGGATTACACTAAAATGGGGGAAGATTATTGGTGATTTTAGTTTCATTTGTCATTTTGTGTAATCGGATTTACCTACGACCAAAGTAGACATTGACATATACATTGTACACGTTAGGAGGTGTGGAGTACACGCGTGCACACGACTATGCTAATGTATTGGACAATGAACTCCCTGACGACTGGGGGTGTTTGGGGGCGGCGCCCCCGGTCAGCGTGGAAAAATTGGATTTCTGACGTTTACTGCTTCACAAAACACGTCTCCGATTTTATTTTCGGTGGAAAAATGGACTGAAATCTGGCGGTTATAACCGCCAGATTAACTGCCTTTCCCTTCTCTATTAAGTTGGCTTTTGATCGAATTCAGAAACACAAGGAAATCCATATTCGTTCTTGAATCTCTATTTTATCCGATTATTAATTTCGTGTGTATACCACTGCAATACTCTAATCAGGAAATGATCCCACGACTCAGAGATTATCCAAGTTCTATTGGAAATAAAGCATTGTGATAAATTTTGACAAGCTGAATCGCCTCATTTTAACATGGAGGTTAGAAAGAATTATTCTTCATGCATTCGGGTTTTCTTAATGCTTTGCGGACCAAAATCAAGAGCAACTGAACCAAGAAACATTCTTTTACCTATCTAGTGAAGTGAGCCTATATAAATATGACCACGTAATTATTTCTTGGTTGAGAAAATATGTGTGAACAAGCCGGATAATTTATGAAGCAGGTGTTGTTCTGCGAATAAATTGCATATGTAGCAGGGTACTCCTTTTTTTTCTTGATCCAACAGCATGGTACTCCTTTTTCAACTATTTTTTTTTCAACCTAGAAATTCGAATGGGTGACCTCTTAAATGGTTTCCGACTTACCATGAGGGAGCATCGTGTTAAACTGTTAACACCCAACGTCTGCACCAATAGGACGTGCTGGAATAGATGCCCTAGAGGCAATCTAGTTTAGTATGAATTCATTTTGGCTAGAACATTCATTGTATTATTTATTGGATACTTAATATAATGAAGTCCTTAGATTTACAATTGTGTTGTTTATCTTAAATATTCCTAGTCCAGTATAATGATTAATAGGACAATCATCTATAGACTAGTATGGGGTTGGATTGATATGGAGATATCATGATCCAACACATGGGTGTGCATTAAGGGTAATGGCGCACTAGATTGACCCATCTCCGAGAAGGCTACATACATGTTATGTTAAGTCACAAGCACTTCTCGTGGTGACAGCGGTATTGTCATCCTTAGACTTGAAGTCACTAGATTGTCTAGTTGTGGATTATTGTGATTTTAGTAGCATCAAACGCTACACCGTAACTGGGTAGCTATAAATGCGTCTACCGCATACAATAAGAAGCAAGCTTAGAAATTGTAGTAGACGTAGATAGAATTTTTTCCTCCCACATAACGGGAGAAAATATCCGAGGCCACTCGAGGGATAGTGCTTATAGAATGTCTGGCCAGACTCAAATGAATCAATATGGGATATTGATGTTATTTGCAGGAATAAGGCTATTCCCAGGATCGAGAAACTATGGATTGGATATACGAGTGTGACTTGTATGTCTCGTGTCCAATCCGGATATGGAGACAAAGGGATGTGACAATTACTTGCACAAGGTTTGTCGGATGACTATTCTATTAGTTGGCTAGAATGGATGTCTTGCTAGAGACCGCTCCATATTAGCAAATTGTTGCTACCAACTAGATAGAACCTATGGGGTCACACGCTAGATAGAGTTGAACTAAATTTGGGAATTAATTAATATGATTAATTAATTAGAAGGATCACTTTGCAACACCTTGCACACTTAGTAGGACTAATTTGCAAGGAAGGGAGTACACCGAATTCTAGTAGGACTAGAATAATGCCTTTAGGTAGTTAACAAGGATTTGTTGGACTATATAAAGGATGCTCCTTCCTTCCTTCCCACACTTATGAATCTCTTATTCATTGAGTGGGAGAGAACAAAGGAGAGATAGCAAGCAACAAGAGGGACGAACCCGACCCCCTTGGGCTGCCCCTTCCCCGTCGGCCAACAAAGGAGGCCGAATTCTCCTTGTTTCCTCGTGTTGTGTGATTTCTTCTTCCTCTTCCTCTAGTCCAAGCTAGAAAAAAGGAGAAGAAGATCTAGATCTCAACTCTAGGTGTTGGTCAACCGTAGAGACGTGACACAATTCACGTTACAAGACATCACAGGAGAAACCGTAAGGTGTGTAACATGATTCTTCCTTTACCATTGTTATGCTTCTCTTCCTGTGATCCTTGGAGGGTAATGAATGGATAAATATCTTTTTCCCCTCCGTATCCATGATCAAAACCCCGCAGTGGTATCAGAGCCAGGTTATAGAACATAGACGTGGTTTATGTGTTACGTTTTGATAGTTTTACACTTTAAATTTATTGTTTATCGCGTAAAACAAGACAAATCAAGCATATTATGCAATTTGTCAATAATCAAACAAAATAAGACCTAGTTTTTGCATTGGATGCATGAATTAGTGAGTCTGGGAAATTTTAGGATCTTAGATCTAGGGTTTGGGCACCAATTTGGAAACTAGTTTCAAATTTCGAAACTTTTTGGACTTGGGGAACAAGGAAGGAGTTGTTTTGGAAACAACTTGGAGGTTCGGCCCCTAGGGACCGCCCCTCCTCCTTCCTTGCCGCACAAGCCACCTAGTCCGAAGGCCAAGGCGGTCGGCCGACCCTTGGGGTTGGGCCAACCGGCCTAGGCTCGGCCCGGGACGGCTCCAATAGGGTTCGGCCATTAGATGGTGGGCCCCTTGGACCGTTTTAACCCTAGAAATCCTAAAATCAATTAAAAATTGACCAAGTTGTGAAAATCGCATGGTGGTTGGATATGGCCTTAGGATGTGGTTTGGTGTGATTGTTTAATTTTGTGGTTTGGTTTACGGCCTATGAGCTGATCTATTTAATGTAATAATTAATTACGGTTTTATGGCCTGGGAGCCATTTTTTTCTCGACTTGTGAGATTTATTTTATTTAGTATAGTTGATTAGCTAGTGCTAGATAGAATAAATTGTTAGCCAAGATTGAAGAATAGATGCCCAAAGCGAAAAGGAGCCACAAAAGATGGAGCATGGATCATTCCACATGACTATGAAGGATGGACCAAAAGATGAAGACCCATGGAGATGTGTTTGCTTTTAGGGTTCATAGATAATTCCATTGGCTTGGAATTATCTTAGTCTAGAAAAGGCCATATCCACATCACGTGTTATTTTATTTTGTGGTTTTTTATTTTATTGTCTTATTATTTTGTGGTTGGTGTATGGATGATGCATGCAATTAGGATAATAAGATAATTAGACAACCCGGATCTATTATTTAGAGTTGTGCCCAAACTCAAATAGATAGATCAAGTTGATATGGATCAACAAAACAATTAAAATTAAATTTTAAAATCCATCAAAATCCAAATATTGTGATTTTGCCTTCTCGTTATTTAAACACTCATTATCATCATGATTTATCAAGTTCGTGCATGCCAAATCAAGTTGACTTGGTTCATAATGATGGAATGCGATGGCACAAACAAGTAATGTCCAATTGTTTAAATAAGAGGTTGGACACAACTAGGCTATTAATATGATTAAAACCTAGAGGCTATCGATTGGGATTATCCATAAGGATGGATAAAAGGAGTTATTTTCCCAATTGAACCAAGAGTTGTATAGGGATGCAATTGCAATTTTTCCTACCTGAAGTAGTCAAATTTTGGGTGACTTGTCAAAGCAAGCTCAAAGGAGATGAAAAATGGATCTTGGCCCACTAGAAATTATAAGGATATTTTCCGCATTAATATCTTGAGGGTTATTAATCCGGATAAATATAGTGGGAGCTATATTTGATAAACTAGCCATTATTGAATATAGTCAAAAATTCACAAATACCAAAACTTGCGTATTTTTCCTTTAGTAGAATTCCAAATGGCAAACAACTCATCGAGTTTAAAAAAATTCCTACGATCTGTCCTTGAGAAGGACAAGCTCTCTGGAACCAACTTCCTTGATTGGTACAGAAACTTGAGAATCGTTCTCAAGCAAGAGAAGAAATTGTACGCAATAGAGGAGCATGTTCCAGCAGGTCCAGAGAACAATACCCCTGCATTCCTAAAGGCGTATCAAAAGCGTGTTGATGACGCTAATGATGTGTCCTACCTTATTCTATGCACCATGACCTCTGAGCTTCAGAAGCAACATGAGAACATGAATGATGTCGATATGATCGAACACTTGAAGCAAATCTTCCAAGAACAGGCAAGGGTTGAGAGGTATGAGGTTTCTAAGGCATTGTTCAAGTGTCATCTGGCTGAAGGAAATCCTGTGGGACCTCACGTACTCCGCATGATCGGGTACTTGGAGAATCTCGCGTGGATAGGGTTTCCAGTCGGCCAAGAGTTGACCACCGATCTCGCGCTGCAATCGTTGCCTAAGAGTTACGGACAGTTCATCATGAGCTATAACATGAACGAGATCGTGAAACCACTGCCAGATTTGCTCAATATGTTGAGGACAGCTGAACAAAACATCAACAAGGTTAAGGGCAAGGCCATTATGATGGTGCAGAAAGGAAAGGGGAAAGGTTTACATCATCCTCCAAGGGCTAAGGCAAGTCAGTTGCCAAGTCCAAGGAACCTGCCCTTAAGCCAGTTGGTGGCATTGCCAAAGGTGTGACTAAAGGTGAGTGTCACTACTACAGTCAGCCTCACATTGGAGGAGGAACTGCCCAAAATATATGGAGGACAAGAGGCTTGGAATAGTGATTCCACCACCACCAGCTATTTTTGTTGTAGATGTCAATTTAACTATCTCTACATCATGGGTATTGGATACTTGATGTGGATCTCACATTTACCGAAATGTGCTGGATCTAAAGAGAAGTAGAAGATTGGCTAAAGGGGAGATAGACATGCGCGTTGGAAAAAAAGGAAAGGGTTATGCATTGTTCGTGGGTGTGTGCGAGTTGTCTCTGCCTTCAGGATTAGTTTTAGAGTTAAATAATTGCTATTTTGTGCCTGCTATGAGCAGTATCATTATTTCTATTTCTTGTTTGGACAAGGAAGGTTTTATTGTTTCAATAAAGAACAATTGTTGTTCCTTTTATTTTAATAATATTCACTATTGTAGTGCGAAATTATTTAATGGACTATATGTCCTTGATCTAAGAAATCTTGTCTACAACGTTAATACCAAAAGGATTAAAATAAATTATTTAAATCCTGCTTATGGCACTGTCGTTTAGGCCACATAAACGAGAAACGTGTATCTAGACTCCATAAGGATGGATTTCTAGACTCATTTGATTTTGAATCATATGAGACATGTGAGGCTTGTTTATTGGGAAAAATGACAAAGTCCCCTTTCAATAAGAAAGGGCAGAGGACTAGTGGGAAATTGGCGCTCATACATACTGATGTGTGTGGGCCATTTGCCACGCCTGCCAGGGGTGGTTACGTCTACTTCATCACATTTACTGATGATTTCAGTAGATATGGAATTGTATACCTTATGAAGGCCAAATCTGAATCATTTGAAAGGTTCAAAGAATTCAAGAGTGAAGTAGAGAAGCAACTTGTCAAAAGTATCAAGGCTCTACGATCGGATCGTGGAGGAGAATACTTGAGCCAAGAGTTTGACAACTATCTTAGAGAGTGTGGGATCGTGTCCCAACTCACTCCACCCGGAACGCCACAAAGGAATGGCGTGTCCGAGAGGAGGAATCGAACTCTGTTGGATATAGTTCGAACTATGATGTGTCAAACCGATCTTCCATTATCATTTTGGGGCTATGCTCTATTAAGTGAAGCTTTCAACATTAACCGTGTTCCATCTAAATCAGTCATGAAGACACCACATGAGATGTGGAGTGGGAGGCGTCCCACACTGTCGTTCATGAAGATTTGGGGTTGCGATGTCTATGTAAAGCGTTTACAATCAGACAAGCTAGGGCCAAAGTCGGATAAGTGTAAGTTTGTGGAGTACCCGAAGGAAACTAAGGGTTACTACTTCTACAATCCAACTGAGAACAAAGTGTTTGTTGCTCGGTCCGGCGTGTTTCTAGAAAGAGAGTTTGTCTCTAAAGAAGCAAGTGGGAGGACTGTAGAACTTGAAGAAATGCAAGAACCACAAATCACTGAGCCAACTATGGAACGTGAACAAGATCCATAAGAAGTTGTGGAAAAGCCTGTTCAGGTAACACAAGAGCTTCGTAGATCTAGTAGAGTGCGCCATGAACCCGAGAGGTATGGACTTCTCGTGACTGATTCCGGTGACACGATGCTCATATATGATGAGCCTACTATCTATGAAGAGGCCATGAAAGGGCCAGACTCTCAGAAGTGGCTTAAATCCATGAGATCCGAGATGGAATCCATGTATACCAACAAAGTATGGACTTTGGTGGAACCACCCGAAGGGGCGCGGCCCATAGGGTGCAAGTGGGTCTTCAAGAAGAAGATCGACATGGGTGGTAATGTGATTACCTATAAGGGCCGATTGGTGGCTAAAGGATTCAGACATATTCATGGTATTGCCTATGATGAAACCTTTTCACCAGTCGCTATGACCAAATCCATCCGAATCCTACTTGCAATTGCAGCATACTATGACTATGAGATTTGGCAGATGGATGTCAAAACAGCATTCCTCTATGGTAATCTCCTCGAGGACGTGTATATGATACAGCCGGAGGGTTTTGAAGATCCAAAGCAAGCCAATAAAGTATGTAAGTTGCAACGATCCATTTATGGATTGAAGCATGCTTATAGGAGTTGGAGTCGACGTTTTGATGAAGTAGTCAAAGAGTTTGGCTTCACCATAAACGAAGATGAGTCTTGTGTATACAAGAAGGTTACTGGGAGCTTTATAGCTTTTCTGGTCTTGTATGTAGATGACATGCTACTCATTGGAAACGACGTTCCCATGCTGCAATCTATTAAAGATTGGCTAGGAAAGTGTTTCTCAATGAAAGAATTAGGGGAAGCAGCCTATATACATGGTATAAATATCTATAGAGATAGATCTAAAATACTGCTAGGCATAAGTCAAAGTATATATATTGACAAGGTGTTGAAGCGGTTCAACATGCAAGATTCCAAGAATGGATTCTTGCCCATGTCACATGGAATCACTCTTTTGAAGAGTGGTTGTCCTTCTAATTAGATTGAGAAGGAACGCATGAGTAGAATTCCATATGCCTCGGCCATAGGATCTATCATGTACGCCATGTTATGTACTAGACCAGATGTGTCATATGCCTTAAGTATGACAAGCAGATACCAATCCAATCCGGGTGAGAGTCACTGGATTGCAGTCAAGAACATCCTAAAGTACTTGAGAAGAACTAAGGATGCTTTCTTGATATTTGGCGGTGAGGAAGAGTTACGTGTAAGGGGTTACACGGATGCAAGCTTCCAAACCGACAGACATGACTTTAGATCACAGTCGGGATATGTGTTTTGCCTGAATGGAGCAGCGGTGAGCTGGAAGAGTTCCAAGCAAGAGACGGTGGCTGGTTCTACAACAGAGGTTGAGTACATTGCTGCGAATGGCGCAGCAAAAGAAGCTGTTTGGATCAGAAAATTTGTTTCGGAACTTGGTGTGGTTCCTAGCATTGCGGATCCAGTAGAGTTGTACTGTGACAACAATGGGGCGATCGCGCAATCAAAGGAGCCCCGGTCACACCAGAAATCCAAGCACAGACTCAGGAAGTTTCATCTTATTCAGATATTATCGATAGAGGAGACGTTTGAATATGCAAGATTCCTACAGAAGAGAATCTGTCAGATCCACTTACAAAGCCGCTTGTTCAGTGGAAGCATGAAGGGCACACTAGGAGCATTGGCATACGAGATGCATCAGATTGGCTCTAGTGCAAGTGGGAGACTGTTGGAATAGATGTCCTAGAGGCAATCTAGTTTAGTATGAATTTATTTTGGCTAGAACATTCATTGTGTTATTTATTGGATATTTAATATAATGAAGTCCTTAGATTTACAATTATGTTGTTTATATTAAATATCCCTAGTCCAGTATAATGATTAATAGGAAAATTTTCTATAGACTACTATGGGGTTGGATTGATATGGAGATATCATGATCCAACACATGGGTGTGCATTAAGGGTAATGGCGCACTGGATTGACCCATCTCCGAGAAGGCTACATACATGTTATGTTTAGTCACAAGAGCTTCTCGTGGTGACAACGGTATTGTCATCCTCAGACTTGAAGTCACTAGTTTGTCTAGTTGTGGACTATTGTGATTTTGGTAGCGTCAAACGCTACACCGTAACTGGGTAGCTATAAAGGCGTGTACCGGATACAATAAGAAGCAAGCTTAGAAATTTTAGTAGACGTAGATATAATTTGTCCCTCCCACATAACGGGAGAAAATATGCGAGGCCACTCGAGGGATAGTGCTTATAGAATGTCTGGCCAGACTCGAATGAATCAATATGGGATATTGATGTTATTTGCTCGAATAAGGCTATTCCCAGGATCGAGAAAGTATGGATTGGATATACGAGTGTGACTTGTATGTCACCTGTCCAATCCGGATATGGAGACAAAGGGATGTGACAATTACTTGCACAACGTTTGTCGGATGACTACTCTATTAGTTGGCTAGAATGGATGTCTTTCTAGAGACCGCTCCATATTAGCAAATTGTTGCTACCAACTAGATAGAACCTATGGGGTCACACTCCAGATAGAGTTGAACTAGATTTGGGAATTAATTAATATGATTAATTAATTAGAAGGATCAATTTGCAACACCTTGCAAACTTAGTAGGACTAATTTGCAAGGAAGGGACTGAACCGAATTCTAGTATGACTAGAATAAGGCATTTAGGTATTTAACAAGGATTTGTTTGACTATATAAGCGATGCTCCTTCCTTCCCACACTTATGAATCTATTATTCATAACTTGAGTGAGAGAGAACAAAGGAGAGAGAGTAAGCAACAAGGGGGCCGAACCCGACCCCCTTGCGCTGCCCCCGTCCCCGTCAGCCAACAAAGGAGGCCGAATCCTCCTTGTTGCCTCGTGTTGTGTGATTTCTTCTTCCTCTTCCTCCGGTCCAAGCTATCACAAAGGAGAAGGAAGATGTAGATCTCAAATCTAGGCATGGATCAACCGTAGAGACGTGACACAATTCAAGTTACAAGTCATCACAGGAGACACCCTAAGGTGTGTAACTTGATTCTTCCTTTACCATCGTTATGCTTCTCTTCCTGTGATCCTTGGAGGGTATTGAATGGATAAATTATATTTTTCCGCTGCGTATCCATGATCAAAACCCCACACAACGCTTCTCGAAACCAAGTGAAATGCATAATGATTATTTTGTACCTTCTCAAACGACCGATCATGCTTCACGGATGACTCCAAAGTGTACATAATTCGACGAAGGAAACTAATATATCCAGGGATTAGGACTCGAATGGAAGGGGTTTCTTTTTATGGATATGACTGCACTCGAGGGGATACCCCAAGCTGCCTACGTACCCTTTAGATGATCAAGTCGAACGTAGTTCAATTTTGGTGCGTTCACGGTTTATACTCTTATGTGAAAGGATTAGTGAAGCGTTTTATGATCATACCATAGGAGTTGTAAAGAATTTTATGCTCACACTAAAGGAGCGGTTGTGCGGTTTATGCTCGTACCAGAGCTGCGAAGCAGTTTATGCTCGTGCTAAAGGAGTGGGGATGCAGTTTATGCTCGTGCCAGAGCTGTGGTGCAGTTTATGCTCATGCTTGAGTGTTGAAGCAGTTTATGCTCATGCCTTAGGAGCGGTAGACAATCTTCTCATGCGAAGATCGAGAAATTTTAGGCTCTTATCCAGGAGCTTTGAAGCAATTTATAGATGGTGGCATTTTAAGAATTTCCCATTGATGGGAGAAATTCTTAAGCCATTTTCTTCAATCCTGATGCAAAATGAAGGACCAACACTTACCTTGTCGCAAGCGATGTTCCTTAGCTTCTTTGTGACTCCAACGTCTTTGATAGTGGGTTGCTTGAACTTCATCTCTTTAGAAGTATTTCTCCCAATCTTTGCACATCTCTTCTTCTGGGACGGGTCGTTACTTCTAATTTCAGGGAAACCGGCCAATGTAGAAGTGTTATTTTTGTTTCTACGAAGCAAATTCTCTTGGCTCTTTGTTTGAGCACCCAAACATTCATGAACGGACTTCTGATAAAATTTCGAGCTAGTGGAATCCTTAAGCTTTCCAAGTCGATTGAATGTCGCTGTTCTCGAAGTTTTATTTCCAAGGCGATCAAATACGGATAATCTACTTTGGTAGCAACTCTCCCGCCTACTTCATAGTTTGTAGTGTTGCAAGCGACTCTTGTGAAATGTGTGACTCAGTCACCTCCAGGTCAGGTTCAAATGAGATGGTAGTCCTGTGTTGTCTCCGTTTCACCTTCTTCATCCAAAGAGATCTTTCTTTCCCAGCCGAGTTGCATAATCTTTTCCTTGAGCATGAAGCACTTTGCAGTAGGATGACCAGGATACGATGGTACTTGCAGTACTTGGGATCGTTTACCTTGTCGGTTTCTTCAGGTCGTTTTGACTCCAAAGGTTGAAGGATCTTTAGTTCCACCAGCATTTCGAGCATTGCATGAACTTCTTCGTCGGCAAATGGGTACACCTTTGATTGCAATTCTTGGATTTTAAGTCATGATGGCGTCTTTTCTGCATTAGATTTGACTTTCTCTATATTATTCTTCTTTTCCTTATCCGATAGCTTTATTGGGGTGGTGGTGACAACCATGGACTCTTGATTGGCAGCCTTAAGTGTGAACTTCCCGCCTCTATGATAATCTTTTTTATCTCCTCTTTTCCAAGCTTCAAAAGGTGGTGGTCCATGGCTTCCACTTGACGCAATACAAATTTCCTTTTCATGGGCGCTAGTTGCAAGTTTTATCGAAGAATGTTGTCCTTATTCCTTGAAGTATGTATCGGAGACCCCAATTCATGCCTTGGATGCACATCTCAATGGCTAAGCCTTCCGAGAGTCTATCCTTGCAATTAAGGCTGAGGTTCCTCCAATGATTTATGAAGTTAATTCCTTTCTCGCCTTTATTTTGGCGAGTGTTAGTCAACTCGACCATGCTGACGGTTTGCCTTGTGCTATAGAAACGGTTGAGAAAGTCCTGCTCCAACTGTCCCCAGCTATCAATGGACCTCGGCTCAAGCTAGACATACCACTCAAAGGCGTCATCTTTAAGGGTCCTCACAAACAGCTTCACGAGAATGTCTCCATCCGTTCCAGCGTTGTTAGATGTCTCGACGAAGTGGGCAACATGCTGCCTAGGGTTTCCTTTTCTAGAGAATTGCTATAACTTAGGTGTATTGTAACCATTTGGCATGTTAAACTTCGCGACTATTTCCGTGTAAGGCTTGATGTAGAAATTAGACAAAGTCAACGGTACTGCAGACCTTCCATTCATGGTGTGCATGATGATCTCTTCTAGTTGATCGAGCGGAATGGTGCCATTGGCTGACAATTGAAAACCTGGCTGCGCTTCTTGCCCACTACTCGTCGTTATAACTTCTGGTTCGACCTGGGAAGTGTGTTCATACACTTGACTTGCTTCTTCACGGGTGTCGAGTTTTTCTATCAGCTTTGCGATTTGAACGTCACGAATTTCCACAATCTTCTTTAAGTCTTTAAGGCCCTTGGTGAGGTTTGCTACTTGCTCTTCGAGAGGGACCGCGCTAGTGGTCATGACATACATGTTGATGTCATCATCGCGAATGCATGCTGGTAGTTTGAGATGGATCCCTTTAGCACCGGAATTGGAGTTACCTTCTCAAGATTCCTCCTTAGACTCACTGGCAGCAAAAGGATCTTGAGGGGTGGGCGCATGTGACTGCAACTTTTTCGAGGCGATGTCCACGTCATCGTTAACAATCCTTTCTAGAGCACCATCTTCATTGCCCCCGGAAGTTGACATGGTCTAAGACATACTACGAGTTACTGGACGAGTGACTTGGATACCGGAGTTTGTTTCTGAAGTTGAAGACTTGGCGTCTCAAGCCTTGAGTGATGAAAGTTCGTTATCCTTCGTAGGAGACATCACGAACACTTGTACTTGAGGAAAAGAGATGAGGGGCAGAGATGTCCCACTGGGCGGGCCAAAATTTATAAACACAAATTTATGAAATCGAAAACAATTGCGAGAAATTCAGCGTCAAATAAATATTTTTATTGATGTAAATATAGCGGATTACAATCTCTGTTACGTATTTTCTAAATAGAAATTACTATTCCCTGATTCTTCTCCTTGAACGTCGAATAAGGGCTTCACAGCTTGATCTCGGATCGTACGGGTAGGCGTCTTCGATTTTGATGAAGAACGCGTTGAACCTGTTGAATAACTCGGACTTCGAACGAGGGCCTTAGCAGCTTGATCTGGGATCGAATGAATTGGAGATCTTCGAAGGGCTCGAAGAACATGTATGGAGATATTCAAAGTTCTCGAAGAACGAGGGATGGATCTTCGAAGGTCTCGAATATCGTTGATAAGATCTTCAAACTTCGCAAAGAACGTGGGTAAGATATTCAAAGGTCTCAAAGATCGTTGATGAAGATATTCGAAGTTCGCGAAGAACGTTGGTAGGATCTTCGAAGGTCACGAAGATCGTTGATGAAAATTTTCAAAGTTCGCGAAGAATGTGGGTAGGATCTTCTAAGGTCTCGAATATCATTGATGAAGATCTTCAAAGTTTTCGGATATGATCTTCGAAGGTCTCAAATATCATTGATGATCTTGTGGATGGATGAACTCTTCAGGGCTTTAGAATCTTGATCTTCAGAGGTCTCTTCGTGCATGATGTATTTGTATGTGATTTATTCCTAGGGATGACCCCTTTATATAGGCATGGGCAAACTTGTTGGCCAAGGTATAAAATAAATAATATTTAATATTTATTTATTTTCTGCATCAATTTGACAAGTGGGGCAATGTGATTGGCCGAACTTGCTAGGCTTGATAGCTGTATCATTTTGACAAGTGGCACTATTTCATTGGCTTAACTTGTCGAGCTGTAGCCTTGCCATGTACTGACGTGGCGTCGCCATATGCAGTCCCTTCTTGTAAATAAAATTTTGTCTCATTTATACTTTAGTCCACCATTAATTATTGCTTAAGGGTATCAATTTGGCAGCGAGTGCAATTCGATCCCACCATTTAATTAGGCAATAATAGACACATGACACTACTTAATTGGCCGCAAATTTTGCGTGTCTACAACTTCTTCCTTAACTTGAGTTTTCAAGGCTTTGAAACTAGTTTCCAAGGCCTTGAAATCTCTGTCAGACTTCTTCTGAGAAATTTCAAGATTCTCATATGACAAACAAATTGAAAGTTTTCTTTTGCTTGCTCATGAACCGTTTCTTTCAAAGTCCTGATTTCTTACTGATAGTCCTCTTTATTTAAAAGCATTGTTATAAGGTAGTCAGAGAGGACATCTGTTGGTTTTGAAATCAAACAGTTCACCATTACCTCAATGTTCTTTTCCAAACTTTCATCATGATTGGCCATAAGGCAGAGGTTGGCATGTTCTTCTTTAGATTCAGAATCACTTGAGGAATCTGAGTCACTCCAAGATGCTATCATAGCCCTCTTTCTCCTGTCATGGTCTTTCTTCTGAAAGTGTTTGTTTTTCTTGTGTGGACAGTCTCTAATCAAATGTCTTACATCACAAAACTAAAATCAATTCATTACTTTAGACTTATTACCATGGGAAGAAGATTTACCTTTGTAGCTTATTAATCAAAAGCTAAGCCCTAGATCTCAAGCACAGAGAGTTCCATTTCTCTGTTACAGCTTGTGCTAATCACTAACCTATCTATTAAGTGCTCCAGCTAACTGATTCAACGGGAATTCTCTATTTTTCACTTGAACAATTCATGAGAACAAAACATAACAAGTATTATCTTAATGATATACAAATATAGATAAGAAAGAAGAACACTGAGAACCGATGAAGCAGTTGAATGTGCAGTGATCTTCTAGGGGATGGCTTGAGTTAAATGAATCTCCTTCTATGTTGCTTGTCAATCTTGAGAAGGTTCTCAGTCTCTGTATTTGTCTCTGTTGAAAATCTTCAGTCATTCCCTCTTATGTAGCTTGTTTGAATAGCAGATCTTCAAGATCTTCTCATAACAAACTTTCCTCAAAAATAGCTGCAAATCTTTGACTTTTCTAACAGCTCTTCCAACGGGTAGTTTCTCAATATTTTCAAGGACATTTATTTGATCTTGTATATGAGTATGTTAGTAAGGTCCAAACATGTTTGCATAAGCACAGAATCAATCAAACAATCCAGTTTTCTTTTCTGCAAGAACATAGTTTAGGCAAGTGACCCTGAAAAATAGGTAATAGCTTTTCCCTGCAAAAAAGTGTTCAAACAGATGGATTAATGGCATTTTAGAGCAACAAAAAAAAATTTCATTCATCATAAAAGAACACATAATCAAGCATAGGGGACTCGGATCAGATCAGGAACATAAGTTTCCCCTAAGTTCATACTGTGTGTTTTCAAACCTTTGAAAACAGTTTCAAGGCCTTGAAACAGACAAGCTGCAAGTTGTTTCAAGTCTTTGAAACTAGCTCAACTTACATCCTCCTTCCATCAATTGCTAGCACATAGGATTGGAAGGATTCTAGACTTGATCCTAGGCATGGACTTCCATAGAGAAGTGGACACAATTTCACGTGAAGTCATCAATTCAACAGACTAAGGTGCACATGATTTTCTTCACTCACCTCGTTATGATGTCTAGTCCTGTGATCCTTGGAGGGTCTTGAACGGAATAAATTATTGTATATTCCGCAGCGTAATCTGTATCAAAACCCGACATTATCCACATTTTCTGAAAACAATATACTTACCCCTACAACTTTCGAAGTATTAAATTTACACCCCCGTTCATCATAGAGTCATTATCCACTCTAAATTTAGCCTGAGAAACCAAATAAATTTATTTACACTTATGACCCCCCCCCCAATTTTTGAGCTATTTCACCTTGACCCCTAGAAATTTTCAGGGGTGTTACATTTATCCCCCTTAAATTTTCAAGGTTGTTAAATAATACCCCCCTTTAATGAAAATCCCATGCCATTATGTAGTCCTGATGTTCTCCTCATTAATTTGTATTGAACTCGTGTCAATCCTTTCCCTTTATTTGATGTGCTTAATGCAATAGATCGTGATCATGATCCACTACCCATAATCAGTTAACTTAAGGTCCTTCCTTCTTCACCTACCCTTTACTCCTCTCAATTCTTCTAACTAATTTGACAGATTCCCCCATTTGGCTGAGTTTCAGCATCTACACCTACCCCAATCCGCACTTTTTACCACCCAAAATTTAGGATACCATATATAAACATTGTAGATAATCCCTCCAAGCTTTTAAGATTCACGATCCATATTCTTCATAACCTATACTAGTTGTTCGTGCCTGATACCAGACTCCAATTAATACCTTTACTCACTTATTTATTCTTGCTACTCAGTTACTGATCCCTTCCGAACTCCCTTTTAACAACTCCTTAGTACTGTCACCAATCTAATTCCATATCATCTTTCCTAACCTTCTGGATACTTGACACTATCCAGACATACCCCATTACTGTCAGGAGTTAAACTGCCTTGACTTAATCTACCCTATTTCCATGCTTTACTGCCTCCTACTTATATTTTCCTTAGGTCTCTCTTAACCCACACATGTCAGCCCGTAAATCTTCCAATCCTATATCATCAATTCACTATCCCCATATCATGTGTATAACCTATGTAGTCCTTTATTTTAGGGATCCATTCCTATACATGAAACAAATTCACTTATAAAAATCATTCGCATTCTCTTATAACCTGGTAAACAAGCTCTATTATGATATCCTGGCGTCCAACATTTAAAATCATACCTGATCCTTTACTCCCTATATCCTTTTCACAAATTGGTTTCAGTACGCATCCACAACTTATTACTCTAGAGTCCCAACATATCAAACATCCTTATTGACAACACTATTCAGCACAAGCCTCTTCTCCTCACACGATCCTTCACTAGTTATGTTCTTATGCCAAAAGTATACCAGAGAAAATCCTTACCCTTTCGATTAGTTCATAAAACCTTTCTATACTTCTTTCCATACCCCCCCCCCCCAAAATACACCTATCCTTATCTATTAATATTAATACATTATACGGTCGCGTCCTAAAGTTCTACATGTAACTCTATTTCATTTACTAGCGTATCCTAACCATTACTCATTCGGTTCTCTAACCTATATCATAACCAACCCTAGGATTCCGAAAAAGGTCATCCAACTACAAGGTTGTATCTCCATGTAACAATTTCAATTGCTCTCCAACTATGAAGTTTAATGTTGGTTTTATTTCAGCATATCCTCTTTCATGCAATATGCCAGCTCTGTGGCTGACAAAACAGATTTTCACAAATAACATTATTGCTATACTAGATTTACTTATACCATAAATGGTTCATACCATCCAATTTATCAGGTTTTTCAGGACATTCCAGTAGCATATCATCCATATAATGTTTTCTCCTCCATTATTCTTCTTTCTCGTGAACATGCATTTTTTCTGTCTTGCAACGCTATGAAACCACTTGTGAATCTCAGCCCAAGATTCCAACTACATAGGCCTATCGGGCCCACGTATGCAGATATAGTACTAAATTCCATGTTCCACTACTAAAGGAGATTTGTCGAGTATGATTATCCATTGTGACATCTCATATTGAGTTCCAAGGGCGTCACTCCTCTAAGGGGAAAGGAATTCACTTTTCATTTAGAACTACTATGTGTTCAAAACCTCAATACCATTATGCGGACCTAGCATTTTCATAATGGTGTGCATCAAGTAGAGGTTTCTTTTGAAAAAATTACTTACTTTGTGGTTTTAGCATCCCGATTATTTATTTCATTTTATCTTCGAGGACGAAGTTCTCTTTAAGGGGGAAAGGATGTAATAACTTGTTTTTATATGTGTAATTGATGACTTTTTGTAACGTTTAGAAGTTAATTTCCAAAGTCCTAAATCCAGTGAGGTGGTAATCGTAATTTTTAGAAGTTACAAGCTTGTTAACTAAATGTTGGGGCGGTTGTTTTATTTACTTAAAAGTTAAAACCATCAAACAAAAACAAAAACAACAAAAAGAATAAATTTTTTCACATTATCCAACTCTTCCAATACAGCCTGCATAGTTTTTGTTTCAACCAAGACAAATTGTCTTCATCTTCTCCTTCTTTCTTCTTAAGCACCTTCTTCCTCTTCTCTTTTGACAGTACATCAACCACTACTACCAAGACCACCACCATCTCTCTCTCCCTCCTTCGACCTCCTCCCTTCCCTCTCGGACGAACAGGATCAGCGCAACAGCAGCAGCGTAGCAGCCATCGCTGCCACCGCCAAGAACCACCGCCCGAAGTCACCACCACATCCATCTCTTTTCACGTCTTCCTTCTCTCTCGACCCCCCTCTTTGTTTCGAACTCATAGCGGCAGGGGAGAATTAACGGTGGCCAAAGCAGCAGCACCACCACAGCCGTCGTCCACCATTTTTTCCGGCGAGGAGCTCCACCGAAGCAAATTCAGCCCCACCCACGTCCTCAGTTCGTATCCAGTCGACTCCTAGGAGACTGAAGAAGCTAGCAGAAATCTTGAACAGAACCAAAGAAGCCATTAACGTCACCATCGAGCTCCATCACCGTGACCTCGACGGGAATTCGATCCGACTCAATTCTTCACCGTTTTTCGCCATTCTTAGCTTGGATACACTCTAAATCTTCTAATTTTTATTTTAGAAAATCAAAATCATTTATATTGATCAATTGATAGTTCATGTAAGGGGGTGAAAATGTCTTTTACATAACCAATCAAGTATTCAAAGTCCAGCATAATCAATCAATTGTCAAGTATCTCATTTCCTACATGAGTTATTGCATAATCACATGTTCCCCAGTCAGACATGAATCATTTCCGTAGTTCCATATTCCATACATACGGGCATACATATAGTCAAGTATCTCTAAAAGAAAATTTAAGCATACATATGCTTACACGGTAGCCTGCCTAGCAATCCTTGACTGGTGATTGATTATGCTAGACTTTGAATACTTGATTGTTTATGTAAAAGACATTTTCATCCCCTTACATGAACTATCAATTGATCGATATAAATATGAATTTGAGCCTCAAGTTATGGTTTTGATTATCTAAAAAATTAAAGGATTTACAGTGTACCCAAGCCAAGAATGGCAAAAAATGGTCGAGAACTGAGTCGGGCAAAATTCTCGTCGAGGTAACGGTGATGGAGCTTGATGGTGACATTAATGGCTTCTTTGGCTCTGTTCGAGCCTTCTTCTAGCTTCTCCAGTCTCCTAGGAGTCGACTGGATACGAATTGAGGACGTGGGTGGGGCTGAATTTGCTCCGGTGGAGCTCCTCGCCGGAAAAAATGGTGGACGCCAGCTGTGGTCCTACATAAGCATAATCAATCACCAGTCAAGTATCTCATTT
Source organism: Linanthus parryae (assembly GCA_023055425.1). Classification (NCBI taxonomy): domain Eukaryota; kingdom Viridiplantae; phylum Streptophyta; class Magnoliopsida; order Ericales; family Polemoniaceae; genus Linanthus; species Linanthus parryae. Next base: position 84,528,392 of record JALGPY010000008.1, on the reverse strand, counting down.
CCTACATTAGTTATTGCATAATCAAATGTTCCCAAGTCAGACATAAATCATTTTCTTAGTTCCATATTCCATCCATAGGGGCATACATATAATCAAGCATCTCTAAAAGAAAATTTAAGCATACATATGCTTACACGATAGCCTGCCTTGCAATCCTCGTCAGCGATGCTAATTCTCTACCCCGGCAATCTCTACACATATAAATGTATTTATATATCATTAAATATCCTCATTAGTGAGATAAAATGCAGATTAGAGTGTCATACTGGCTGATTAACCCCAAATTACCAACTTGCCCCTGAAGTCTCATTCTTACTAGTACAGTCCCTAACAGTCCCGAACCCCTCAATCATGCCTAGTTTGAGAAGTCTCGTGAGTTCTAAGTCGCGTCATTACCTACTTACGATGGAATCTTAAATTTTGGTTATTTACACTCAAGTCTGCAAAGTTTTATTAATTTGTACTTTAGTCCATGTTTCAGTATGATTAATCAGATTAAGGTCCCGATAGACACAATTGGATTCGAGGTATTATGAAACTGTCACATATACATGAGGCCATGTCTGTCATCAAGATCTAAGTGTTTCACTAAACATGTGTCAAATTACTTTTTAACCCCTCCTAAATAGATCAATTGAACTAGGGTTTCCAGAAATTCAAATTTGGTAAAACTTAACCCTCAGACCTGAAATGTGATTCCGAAAAATTTCCTAGAAGGGCATATTGGTTAATTAGTTCTTTTGATAAGTCAAATCAGAAAGTCAAAAATAACTGCGAAATTAGCTCACATGGTCAGCTTTGGAGTCGGTTTCTGGTCAATTGAGGAAGAAATTTGAGAATTTAAAAATATAGTTTTGTAGATTGAAGAACTATTTTTCCTAGACATATTTGGTCCCTCCAAGATTCAACATATACAAGGAGATGTTTCCTGTCAAAGTTGGATGAAAATCATTCACCAATACTTCAAATATTTTCAAGGGATTTCACAGTTTCAAGGTACTTTGAGCTTGATTTCTAAGCAAACTGTTAGGAAAACGAAAAATTCTTCTCTATGAGTGATTTAAAGTAATATCAACCAACTTATCACATGAGAAGAAAAATATGATTTGATAAAGTACTGAAGAAGTTATGATAATTCAAATATGGTTGTTTCCTTTTTTATTTATATTAAAGACGATATGCAATCAACATTAGGCTCAATTTCGGGAAAATCCGCTTGCAACTCAAAGAAAAATTATTAAACTTGACTTGTAGTATTAAAAACCACCTTTAAATAGGAAGAAACATAACAAAGTTTTATGCAGTATTCTAAGAGTTATGACCATTTGGAAATAGCTATTTCATTCTCAAGTTCAACACTTGAAATATTTTGGGAAGCTCAAAACACATGATTGACGCCGCAACTTCAAAATTGATTTTGGGCTGTCCAAATATGTTATTTGAAATTCCATTCTCAGGAAAGTTTTAGTATCAAATGTAGAGAGTACACAAAGTCAAAGATCTCACGATTTCATCACGAAATGAAGAAATGATGACCGAATGAATATGGTTGTTCCATCACAGCTTTGTGCTACTTGTACAACAATTTCTTTGGTTTCTACCACCAAGTTTCAGATTAGGTACATAGATATCTAGGAGGACGTTTGGGTAGATTATAGCGTAACAATTTGAGATTAACTTTTGACTTTAGAGTTGGTCGGTGACTTTAATGACCAAAAGTAGTGGTTTGACCTTATGGACACCGCCACACAAAAAAATTGAGATTAACCATTGACTTTAGATTTGGTCGATGACTTTATTTGCTCAAAAGTAGTGGTTTGAGCTAGTGGACACCGCAAAGCTAAAAATATGAGATTAACTTTTGACTTCAGAGTTGGTCGATGACTTTATTTGACCAAAAGTAGTGGTTTGAGCTAGTGGACAACGCAACGTTAAAAATTTGAGATTAACTTTTGACTTTAGAGTTGGTCGGTGACTTTATTTGACCAAAAGTAGTGGTTTGACCTTATGGACACCGCAATGAATTGAAGTTCCACTTGGGGGTACTTGCATTTAGGAGGACTTTTGGGTAGATTATAGCATTTAACTTTTATCAAAAGTTACAACCTCACCCTCCCTGATTTTATAGGAATTTATCTTCTCATTTCAAATTCCTGATATACCAATCTGCACAAATAGTTGGCACTCAAGTGTGAAAATTACACAATTCTCCACATCTCCTGAAAATTATATATTTACCCCTACCACTTTCAAAGTATTAAATTTACATCCCCGTTCTTCCTAGAGTCATTATCTACTCAAAACATAGTCAGATAAACCAAATAAATTTGTTTACACTTCTAAGCCCCCCCCCCCCCACACATTTTTGAGATATTACACCTTGAACCCTATAAATTTTCAGGTGTGTTACAATTTACCCCGCTTAAATGAAAATCCCACACCATTACATAGTCATGATGTTCTCCTCATCAATTCGTATTAAACTCTGTCAATAATTTCCCTTTATTCGATGTGCTTACTGCAATAGATTGTGATCATGATCAACTACCCATAATCAATTACCTTAAGGTCCTTCCTTCTTCACCTACCCTTTACTCCTCTCAATTCTTCTAACTGATTTGACAGATTCCCCCATTTGGTTGAGTTTCAGCATCTGCACCTACCCCAATCCCCACTTTTTACCACCTGAAATTTAGGATACCTCATATAACCACTATAGATCACCCCTAAAAGGTTTAAAGAGTCACAATCCATTTTCTTCGTAACCCATACTAGTCCTAACACTTCAGGCCAGATACCAATCTTCAATTATTACCTTTACTCCCCTATTCATTCTTGCTGATCAGTTAATGATCCCTTCCAAACTCCCTTTTAACAACTCCTTAGTACAGTCACCAATCAGATCCCATTTCATCTTTCTTAACCATCTGGAAACTTGACACTATCCAGACATACCCCATTATTGTCAAAAGTTAAAATGCCTTGACTTAATCTATCCTATTTCCATGCTTTACTTCATCTTACTTATATTTTCCTTAGGTCTCTCTTAACCCACACATGTCAGCCCGTAACTCTTCCAATCCTATATTATCAATTCGCTATCCCCATATCATGTGTATAATCTATGTAGTCCTTTATTTCAGTGATCCATTCCTATACATGCAACAAATTCACTAATAAAAATCATTCGCATTCTCTTATAACCAGGTAAAGAAGCTCTATTATGATATCCTGACCTCTAACATTTAGAACCAAACCTGACCCTCTACTCCCTATATCCTTTTCACAAATTGGTTTCAGTACGCATCCCCAACTTATTGCTCTAGAATCCAAACAATTCAAACTTCCTTATTGTTAACACTATTCAGCACAAGCCTCTTCTCCTCACACGATCCTTTACTAGTTATGTTCTTATCCCAAAAGTATACTAGAGAAAATCCTTACCCTTTTGATTAGTTCATAAACCCTTTCTATATTCTTTCCATACCCCCCCCCCCAAAATACACCTATCCTTATCTACTAATATTACTACATTCAAACGTCACGTCCTAAAGTTCTACATGTAATTATATTTCCTTTACTAGCGTATCCTAACCATTTTCATTCGGGTCTCTAACCTATATCATACCCAAACCTAGGTGCCGATCAAGGTCATCTAAATACAAGGTTGTATCTCCACATAAAAATATCAATTCCTCTCCAACTATGCAGTTTAATATTGGTTTATTTCAGAATATCCTCTTTCATGCATATGCCAGCTCTCTGGCTGACAAATTAGATTTTCTCAAATAAAATTATTGCTATACTATATTGATTTATACCTTACATGGTTCATACCATCCCATTTATCATTTTTTGCGGGTCATTCAAGTAGCATATCATCCATATACTATTTTCTCATCCGTTATTCTTCTTTCTCGGGAACATGAATTTTCTGTCATGCAACGCTACGCAACTACTTGTGAATATCAGGCCGATATTCCAACTACATAGGCATATCAGGCCTAGGTATGCAGATATAGTACTAAATTCCATTTTCCACAACTAAAGGAGATTATCCGCAACTTGTATTTCCGAGCATGACCATCCATTGTGACATCTTATATTGACTTCCGAGGGCGTCACTTCTCTAAGGGGGAGAGGATTTCACTTTTCATTTAGAGCTGCTATGTGTTCAAAACCTCAATACTATTCGCGGACCTAGCATTTTCATAATGCATTGTGTGCATCAAGTAGAGGTTTCTTGTGAAAACATACTTACTGTGTGGTTTTAGCATCCGGATTATATGTTTCATTTTAGCTTCGAGGCCGAAGCTTTCTTTAAGGGGGAAAGGATGTAATACTAGTTTTTATATGTGTAATTGGTGACTTTTTTGTAACGTTTATAAGTTAATTTCAAAATTCATAAATCCGGTGGGGTGGTAATCGTAATTTTTAGAAGTTAGAAACTTCTTAATTAAATGTGGAATTGTTTGTTGTATTTACTTAAAAGATAAAACCAGCAGTGTTAACTATCTATTAGAGTTATATTTCTTGCACGTTTTATATCGTTTTGCGTGATTTCCGGGTTGATAATCTTAGTTTTACACTATGAATGTAGAGAATATGTAGAAGATTAGCTTTATGCATGAATTTGTTAATCCTAGTGTTTCTCATATGATTTTATATATTTTTGTCACGTTTGATCGCACGGGTTGTGTTTTGTGTTGTTCAGACAGGAAACAGATCTTGAGAGATGAAGCGGAGAGGAGAAACAACCATTGGAGATTTTTCGGGAGCTTAAACGAAGAAGAAGTCGTGAAGAAACAGTGAAAATACATGAAGAGGGGAGGCAAATGCAATTTAATGAAGTTTCTGTAATGACACTTTAACCCCCTAGATGAAAAATGGCCAAACACTTAGTGAAAATTGGGTGGCCATACGTGAAAACAACTCACTGGAAGTGTAGGATCACAATTGTGATCACAAGGTCACCCCAAGACCACAATGTGAAGCTATGATCACAAAAGGTGATCACAAGATCATAAACAAGATCTCAAGACTTAAAAAATTAAAAGAATGTGACTCTACTAATTTGGACGCACATAAGAGAAAAAAAAAGAAAAAAAAAATAAACTCGCGCAAGGAGAGAGGAGTCTAGGGTTCAAGAGGAGGGCTCCTCCATTGAAGATCTTGATTTTTCTTCTTCTTCCTCTCTCAATCTTTGTATGGAGAAACTCGTGTTTTTGTTTGGTTAAACTTGATGTAGATAGTACTTTCTGAACTGACAGATCTTGGCCACGTGGCAACCATCTAGCACACCATATTGTGCTCCACATACACTGGATCACCAGCTGCGCTGATCCATGTGGGGGCTGCGAGACAGGGCCCTCGCATACCACTGCACGGGACTTGTAGGGACTTAGTGGTTTGGAGGCTAGAGTAAGTCCTGTCGCGTGCGAGCCAAGCCCGCGCGCGACCTTTAGTAACTGCTTTGAGAGATTTATGGCACGAGCTCCATAAACCCGGTCAATCCGGTCAAACCCGGTCAACCCCATAACAGTTCCGGTATTCGCGCATAACGTGCTGTAACGGTCCCTATATACGCGGACGAACGTGCCGTTGTGGTTAAGCTAATTAAGCCGCCATTGATGGGCGCATTAACCACACTGCAACGTTCACATTCTCCGTTATATATAGGACGTTAACCTTTCCATACAAAGGAGGACACACTAGCCATACGCGGAAGCTCTGCCAAACCTCTGTCTCTCTCTCAGACATTACTATTGCCTTACTCTCTCCCTACACACAACCCAACTCTTCCTGTGCCATCTCTGATCCTCTACTTACGGTGTACACAGAGTTCTCCCCGCCGGAATCTCTTGTGCACATTTTGGTGAACCCGACGTGAATCTTACCATCATAAGCAACCATGTCTCAGGAGGATGATGTCAGTAACAGATCGCCTTCCACCGAAGCCGCCTCAGGAGAGGAGATCCGCCGCACTCCTACAACCACCGGTGAAGCTCTGACACTAGAGGCCTTGGACGCTACCATCCAGAGTCAGACGAAGGCTCTCAAAGTTCAATCTGCACAGTTAGAACGGATCATGACTGTCTTGGGGACTCTTGTACCAAACCCTGCACCAGCCATCGCCGTTTCCCAGGGAGGAGGAGCCCCTACCGTTCAAGGACTGGGAGTGTCAACCACACCCCCCAACCCTAATCTGCAGACTCCACCGGCAACTACGCAGCTACCTTCAATTCAAGGGTCAACAGCTCAAATGTTGCCCCTCACCGCTCATACTCCTCAGCCTCCGGCTTTAGTACCTAACCTGGCCTCGCAGTATCCCTTGCCTCCTCCAACGGCAATCTGGGGCAATGTGAACGCCCAATATGTCCCCAATCCTCCTGCGGCATATGTGTCGCCTCCGCCTGCGGCAACCCCTCCTCCTGATACCGAGGGAAACACTCCAGAGTGTATGACGTCTCTGCAGAAGCGTATAGACACCATTCTGGCTCACCAATCATTCGCGGATACCATCATCCCGAAGCTAGAAAACGATCCACCTATCCCGCGAGAGATCTATCTCATGCCTAACCCGGTTGGGTACAAGGCTCCTAAATGGGACAAGTTCGAAGATGTCAATGGAAACGCTCATGAACACGTCATGCGTTTCATCGATGTCATGGGACCGTATGGAGCCGATCCCAAACTGCTGATGCGAGAGTTCCCGAAATCCTTGGGAAACGTAGCGTACAAGTGGTACAGGACGTTGGAAGCTGGGTCCGTGAAGACTTGGGACGACATGGTCCAAAAGTTCTACACCAAGTTCTTCCAGATGGAGGAAAAGGTGACAATGATCCACCTCTCGCGGATGTATCAGAAGCGCGAAGAGGACGGAATAACTTTCATCAAGAAGTTCAGGGCGAAGTCCTTGGAATGCAAATATGTGATACTCGAAAGTAGGCTCGTAGAGATATGCCTGCAGTGAATGCGAGATGAATACAAAGGTATGCTCATCAACCTGCAAACGCCTACGTTTTCAAAATTAATCGAATGCACGAAGAACATCGAGCCTATTGTGGAGAGGCAGAAAAAGAGAAGCGCTCCGGAGCGATCCTCGGGCGCTACTACTTTTAAAATCGGGAGATTCAGCTATAAGAGGGGACGCGAAGCTGAAGTCAATACAGTTTCACCCCAGAAGCAGGCGAAGATTGTGAACTTTGATGCACCACCTCTGCCATGTTCGGTGGAAGAAGCAAGCGACTTCTGCAGGCAATGGCGCAAGGACGGTGTCCTACCGCCGCTCGAGAGGGCACCCTCCAAGGAGATGGTGAGGGACCCGAAGTGGTGCGAGTACCACGGCAAGGTCATGCATCCCACAGCGGACTGTAAGAAGCTCAGGATTGTGTTCAGCCAAAAGATGAAGAATGGCAAGCTGATCGTCAGCGACCACAGGCAGGATGTGCGCCACAATCCACTTCCTGCCCACGCGGAGCAAGAATCGAAAGGTAAAGAGGTCGCTATGATCTCGATTGTGGATCTGGAAGAGGTCGCAGAGGATGGTCTACCCATCATTGCCGAAGTCCATGACGATGAGGACTACAGCGTAGACACGGAGGACGAACGTGCCGACCGGATGAAGGGGTCGCACGGCTTCAGCAGATTCTTCGACGAGATGAACTTCTCAGAGAAATGCCGGACGGAGATGACAAAAGCGATCTTAAGGATAGCAGAAGACTACGAGGAGGATCTCGTAGTCTCCAATGGGAAAGTCATCAGGGCGTCTCGCTCTACAGAAAAGATTATGACCTTTTCCGCCAGCGACAAAAAGACAGATGCGGGCCACCAGAGGCCTCTGTATGTGACGGCCATCATCAATGGCGTCGAGTTCAAAAGAGCGTTCGTCGACGGAGGAGCAGCGGTTAACGTCGTTTCGCTCCACACACTGAAGTTAGCAGGGATCCCCGAGTACAAGATTGTCAGACGTCCATCCCCGTTGATGGGATTCGGAAGTGACTCCAGAATGATGATAGGATGGATCCGCTTGGGTGTCCAGATCGGCAAAATCAAGTGCTTAGCAAAGTTCTATGTCATAGATGCGAACACTACGTATCACATGATCATAGGTCGAGCCTGGATTCATCGCTTTGATGCTGTCCCTTCAACAGCTCACCAAGTGATGAAAGCTATTTGGAACGACAGAATAGTCGAGATACCAGCTTCGACGAATCCATTCAACATGGATGAAGCACATCTCAGCGAGGCGGTGTGGTTCACCGAGATGGCGGATGAGCAAACACCGGGACCATTCAACCCTACTCCTTTACCCCTATGGGAAGATATCAAGGATCAGTCACCTGCGGGAGTGATGGTGACAAGGGAGGATGCCAAAAAAAAGCCGCCCACGCGGGAAGAGGTGTCGCGGATCGCCTACCAGCGAAAGAACGTGTACACTCTGAAGAGAATAGCAAAGCATGACCTTGAAGGCAAGGAGATAGAGAGTTTCTACGCCAACGGGAAGAAGTGCTATCGCATATGAAGGTGCGCGGGGGTGTCCTCACGCGGGCATGGGGATATCCCTGAGCAAATCAACCAAATCGAGCAGGTTGCGGTAACGGAAAAACCAATGAAGAGCACTCCAGACGAAAAGATCAAAGAAGCACCCGAATGCATGGAAGACAAACCCAGACCGCAAAAGAAAGAGCTAAAGGAGGTGTTCCTAAGCTCGAACGAAGAAAAGAAGAGGCCGGTCTTTCTAAGTGCGGACCTCACAAGCGAAGAGGAGAAAGGACTGCTACAGCTCCTGACTGAGTACAAGGACGTGTTCGCATGGGAGTATGATGAGATGCCCGGTCTGGACACATGTATCACTATGCACCGTTTAGACATCATTCCGGGGTCTAAGCTGGTAAAGCAGAGCACAAGAAGCTTCAGGCCGGAGCTTAACGTGAAGATTAAACAGGAGATTGTCAAACTTCTGGACGCCAAGTTCATAGAGCCGAATCACCATCCCACATGGCTGGCCAACAATGTGCCAGTGGTAAAGGAGAACGGACAGCTTCGCATCTGCGTGGATTTCCGGGATCTCAATCGTTTCTGCCCCAAGGATGATTTTCCGCTCCCCAACATTGATCTGCTTATTGATTCGACAGCGGGTCATCGCATGTTCAGTTTCATGGACGGCTTCAGCGGATACAATCAGATCAAGATGGATCCTGAAGATGCGCGGAAAACCGCATTCATCACCCCAGTGGGGGTATTCAACTATACGGTGATGCCTTTCGGTCTCAAAAACGCAGGTGCAACTTACCAGCGGGCCATGATGGCCCTGTTCCACGACATGATGCACAAGGAAGTGGAATTTTATGTGGATGACCTGGTAGTTAAATCCAAGCAGGAGGCAGATCACCTGGCGGATTTGCGGAAAGTGTTCAATAGATGCAGACGCTTTCAACTGAATATGAACCCCATGAAGTGCGCATTCGGAGTAACATCAGGGAAGCTCTTGGGATGCGTAGTGCATCGCCAAGGAATCGAGCCTGATCCTGCGAAAGTATCAGCCATCACCGGCATGACTCCGCCACATAACCAAAGTGCCTTGAAGACGTTTTTAGGAAAGCTATCATATCTGCGAAGATTTATCCCAGCGATTGCCGAAATTACCTGCTGTTTCACTGACCTTCTCAAGAAAGATGCCGTATACAGCTGGACTCCGGAGCATGAAGCTGCGTTCGGGAAACTAAAGGAGCTGCTGACGTCTTCAAAAATAATGATCGCGCCTCAATTAGGATCACCGCTTTTGCTGTATCTGACGTCAACAAAAAGGTCTATAGGAGCTCTTTTGGCTCAGGAGTACGAGGGCCAAGAAAGGCCCATCTACTACATCTCTCGCATTGTGCAGCCCGCAGAATCAAGGTACACAGACATCGAGCGTCATTGCCTTGCCCTATTCTTCGTAATAGAGAAGTTGAGACACTACTTTGCGTCGCACAAAGTGGTGGTGGTCACAAAAAGTGATCCCATACGATATCTTCTGACTCACACCACTCCTGGGGGAAGATTGGCGAAATGGTATATGACCATCTCTCAATACGATATCACATGCGTGCGACCGCGAGCGATCAAGTCGCAGGCAGTGGCGGATTTGCTGGCGCAATTTCCCGATAACAGTCATGAGCCGGTGATTGAAGAAGAATTTGAAGGACCTGAAATCTATGCAGTCGATGTGCCCTACTGGACGCTCCATTTTGACGGCTCGTCAACAAGGAAATGCGGAGGCATTGGGGTAGTCTTAACCAAACCAGATGGGGAGGTCATACAGATGTCCGCAAAGCTTGACTTCGCAGTCACTAACAACGAAGCAGAATATGAAGCCCTCATTGCAGGACTTCGTGCAGCGAAAGCTTTGGAAGTAAGCAACCTGACGGTCATGGGGGACTCCAAGCTAATCGTCAAGCAAGCCTCGGGCGAGTACGGTTTGAAGGAGATAAATCTACTATCCTTCCGGAACTTGGTACAAAAATTGGTACAACAATTCTGCGACGTTAGGTACGAGCACAAGCCCCGAGCGGATAACAGGAACGCAGACGCTTTGGCCACCCTGGGATCCAAGGTTAGCACAGACAAATTTCCTGCAAGAATCTCGATCGAAGTGCGAACATCGTCGGCGTTAACAGAAGACGCGTGCGACGATGAATACATGGACGATGTGGAATGGAGAAAGGCAATCTTACGGGCCATCGCAGACGGCACGAGCAGCGAGAACTGGGCACTCACAAAGCGGTATTGCATACATGACAACACCCTTTACTACAAGGGCCTGGGCGGAATACTTATGCGATGCGTCTCCGAGCAAGAAGGACTGCTGCTGTTAGAAAAGATCCATCAACATGCTTGCGGAGAAAGCGAAGTGTCAATCTATCGGAAAGCTCCGAGATATGGCATTCACTGGCCGGACATGTCAACGGCCGCAGCACTGATACAAGGAAAGCGCGAGAATTGCGAACTGATCAGAGACTCTTTACTCATTGCTTTGACCGATGATGATGCGGATTGGAGGAAACCACTCTTCGATTTTCTCACCCAGGGTACTGTACCCGAATCAAGAAAAGAGGGTGAGAAACTGAGGAGGAAAGCATCCCGATATGTGGTGCAAGAAAACCTGCTTTGGCGAAGGGGCCATGAAGGTAACTTGCTATGATGCTTAGACAGCAGGGAAGCAGAAGAAGTGATGGACCTTTCTCATCAGGTGGAACACCACGGGGGTGCGAAATTATGCAGACAACTCCTCTCAATTGGATATTTCTGGCCCACGATGGAGGCTGATTGTCGCACCAAGGTACGACGCTGCCAGGAGTGTCAATTTAAAGGAAATCTAGTGCACGCTCCTGCTGTAGATCTACATGCATTGGGAACACCATGGCCATTTCACACATGGGCTCTGGATTTTATTGGTTCCATTCGACCAACCTCGCATGGGAATCATTCATTCTCACCGCGACTGAGTTGTTCACCAAATGGGTAGAAGCGATACCACTGAAGACGGCAAATGCGCTAGCTGTGGTCCATTTCATCCAAGAAAACATCGTATGCAGGTTTGGAATTCCCAACACCATCCTTTCAGATAATGGCACTCCTTTTTTTAATTGCCAGCTGGCGGCGAAGCTAGCAGAATACAACATCAGGCAGATATGCTCCACCCCCTACTACCCCAAAGGGAATGGGCAAGCAGAAGCGACCAACAAAACGCTGTTGAGGATCTTGAGCAAGATGGTCGCAGATGACCACAAGAAGTGGGCTGATTCCTTGAACATATCCCTGTGGGCTTACTAGACTTCTCCAAGGACACCCACAGGGGTCTCACCATTCCTCCTATGCTATGGGGCTGAGGCTGTGGTACCTGCGGAGGTAAAAGTTAACTCAGCAAGATTGGCCTTCCACGCATTGTACGACAATCAACGCGACCATGACTTAGTCCTGCTAGAGGAAAAGCGAGAGCAAGCTAAAAGGACCAACAAACGGTATCAAGAAAGGATTGCTCGTGCGTACAATAAAACAGACCAACGTAGAGATTTCGCACTTGGAGATTTGGTCTTGCGCGCATCTGACCATTGCATGCGAGAGGCGGCTCACCCAAAATTCGCAGCCAATTGGGAAGAACCCTTTGAAGTCACAGAAGTCTTTGACAGTGGCTACTGCAGCATACGGAGGTTGCACGAAACGACCTCAACCCCAAGCTCAGTCAACATGCGCTGGATTAAGAAGTACTATCCTTGACTTCTCTCATTATATGCGTTTTATTACAACGTTGCATTATGCTCTGTATAGCTATGATTCGCACATCTTCTCTCCCATATGAGAGAACTGTAATCTCATCTCTCCCATATGAGAGTGCCATAATAAAAGACTTCTCCCAAATGAGAAGAAATTTATACTTCTAGCTGTTTTTATCGCTTCATTTAGTTCATTATTATAGTTAATAAAAGCCTATCCGCCGTGATAGCAGCCCATGAAAATGCGATCTTAACGGATCTTAAAAGCCTATCTGTCACGATAGCAGCCTATGCAAAAATGATCTTAATTGATCTTCTAAGCCTATCTGTCACGATAGCCGCCTATGCAAAAATGATCTTAATTGATCTTCTAAGCCTATCCGTCACGATAGCAGCGATCTTAATTGATCTTCTAAGCCTATCTGTTATGATAGCAGCTCATGCAAAATGATCTTAATTGATCTTCTAAGCCTACCCGTCATGATAGCAGCCTATGCAAAAGTGATCTTAATTGATCTTCTAAGCCTATCTGTTACGATAGCAGCCTATGCAAAAATGATCTTGATTGATCTTCTAAGCCTATCTACCACGGTAGCAGCTCATGCGAAAACGATCTTAATTGATCTTCTAAGCCTATCTGCTATGATAGCAGCCCATGCGAACATGATCGTGAATGATCTTCCAAGCCTATCTGTCGCGATAGCAGCATTATACAAATGCGATTTTAAAATCGTTCTTAAGACTATCTGTCATGACAGCAGCATTATGCAAAATGATCTTAAGTGATCTACAAAGGCCTATCTGATGAGATAGCACTTGCACTTTAATCTGAAACAAATCACAAGCCTATCTGCCAAGATAGCAAAGCTGCGCGAGCACGATCTCGAACGATCTAAGAACATATCTGCGGATTTATACGGCAGGTAGCAAATACAAAGTGTGTATATAGCACTACAGAAGGCGAAATTTGCCAATACGCATGCGAAATTGTAATTTGTTGTAACAAGACAGCAAATCATACAAAGCGATTTATCATTATGAGTCAAAAGAACTTACAATTTATCTGTCTAGATAACAGCTTACAAGCGAAAAAGCTCGAATCAAGCTAACTACGCAGCCCACATGGCTCACAATGCATCTAAAAAGTAACTTACAAGCGAGAAGTTACACATCGGGGGAATCCTAACTGAAAAGGGATGAACCTAACGGTCCTAGCACAAGCTATGCGATACACAGATCTGTGACCAAAGATCTGTAGCAAGTAGGGCGCTCCTGCGAGAAGATCAGCCCGCCACTCGCTATGTCTACAACCGTAAGACCTGGGTGACGCCACGTCCAAGTTCTCAGGAGCTGACAAGGCCTCTGTCTGATCAAGATATGTACCAGAGGAACCACCTGTTCCGGCGTATGCAGCCGTGCAAAACAGGGCAGCAGTTATTCCTCGGGCAATGGGCTCCTTGTCCACGGAAACGAGCACAATGGCTCGCCACCCTGAGCTCACGAACGTGGGGGCAAGAAATTCTCCTCCGGGCATGCTGGAGGAGAATCCCGCCGTTCATTACGAATCGGTAGCAAGGTCAGTAAGGCGCTGCACCTCACCGGGAGGCGGCCGGAAACATGACCTGCAAACATAATAGACGAAGAAAATTCTTCGAAAAAACATGAGGTATTATCTGCATCTTCTTTATGATAGTTATAAAGATCAATAAGACTTATGAAGCAGATCTTGGAAACTATTTCTATAGCACGAAGCACAAACTCAGGTTTCACAATTTGAATTTGCCATGAATCAACGAAAAATAGGCGTTGAAGCCAACAGTCGTAAGGACTCACGGCAGAGCACATTTTGGGATGAAGAACCCAAATGGCAAAAGGCAGGGTTTATATAGACCTTGCGGAGACTCTTCAGTTGTCAAGATGAGTCAGCAGAATTTGAAAAGAGGGTAAGGATCAATCACTTACGCCTTGAAAAGTGGTAACAATCAATTACCCTACTAAAGGCTACGACGGTTCAGTTGCGTATCCTAATTAATGACGGATGGTCATGATTCGGATGGACTTCCCAAGGAAAGCGTGCTTATCTAATGAGCAATTAGCGCGAAAATCAAGGCAGAATATCAATTGATGACGTCATAATTGGATATGCACAGAGATATTCTAGCAAATCCCTGAAAGGGAAAAAACGGGCATTTCAATTCTTCTTTTTGAAAAAAAAAAGGGGGAGAAACCCTAGCAACATTACAATAATGTTTTAGCTATTTATTTGCTACTTTTCAAAAATCAAAATAAACCCTTGATCAAGGAGTCATGGGGGGTAAATTGACGGCTCAGATTTTCCACTTGCTCTACTTCCTGCTTCAATTGCTCGCATTTGGCATTCATCTCATGATAGAGCTTCATAGCCTCTTCAACCTTTTGCTTTTGCTGCTCTACCTTCTGCTTCTCAGCTGCAAGGTTTTGGTGGCCGCGTTTCAAAGTTACGGCCGCACGAATCAGGGTAACTCTTTTGATAAGAAACTTGAAGCCCAGCCTGCCTTGAACTTTGGCGAGAAGATTTTGGCACATGCCAAAAAGCAATTCGGCACTCTGAGGAGAAATGGTCGCAGGTGTGGCCGCGGACAGCTGCTCAAAAATCCATATGGCCTCAGTAAGAAATAGCCTCCTGTCAAAGGGCCCTATTTCCATAGACCTCGCAAATGATTGGGGGTAGGTGAGGCGCATCCGAACTAGCCAGTCCACATCGGCTTGCTTCAAACCTGAAGCAATGTCAAAGCCAAGTTACACTATCAAATTCGCAAACCAAGAGTGCGAGATGCGAACAGCAAATCACGACATACCAGTTCCTTCAAGGATCTCGCGCAGAGAAGGAATTCGCATTGATGGGGTAGTTGAAGACTGTCCTCGCTCCATTGCCCTTCTATCAGCTGCGAGCTCTAACTCCTCATAGTTGGGGGGAAGAGTATAAGCCGCACCAGGTGCGATCACAGCCCCGACCTGCGAGCCCCAAAAGCTCCACGCAGGAAGAGGTGCCGCCGACTCAATCATTGCTGGAGGCGTGGTGGCAGCGGAAGTTGCAGCTTGGCGAGGGATACCTTCAGATGCGATAGCATCAGCAGCATTCGTTCCTATTTCCTCAGCACCAGCATGGGCGTCTTCCTCCATTAACACAGTGTCAGCCTCGGCATCATCAGAAATTTCGATGACGTCCTCAAGAGGCTCTCCTGCATATTCAGCAGCTGCGACGGGCTTCTCGGTATGAGAACTCGGCACCGCGACATAGGACGCAGAAGGTTGACTCCTTCGCTCCAACACGGGTTCATCAGCATTGCCTGCGATACAAAATGCGATGGTGTGAGGTAACTTGTATCGTACGTTATTTTACTATCTTTGCTAAAGCTAAGAGCACCTCCACGCGAACGTGGGATTGCAGTATCCTCGTCATACGCTAAGGACGTGGAACCTTGCCCTATTAATGTGTCTTCGTTAAGCATGTCTTTAAGATGAGCGTGACCTGGGGCGCGAAGAAACTAGTCATGATTATGTTTTGAGTTGCTAAGCCTAGTTCACGCATATCTTTCAAGTGATTACCTGAGGGTTCACCGCACTTGCCTACTAGCCAACGGCGAATGTCAGCTTTTGACACACCATGCTTTAATGTACCAACAATAACATCTCGATAAGTTACTGCGAGATTAAAAATCTCACCTTCATTGCCGCCTGCGATTTCTTCAAAATCTGCTTGGGCTTGCTCCAAGGCTGCCGCATCTTCTTCTGGAGCCACGTCCTCCTCCTCAACTCGGGGAGCCACCTCTTCGGGAAGCACATCTTCCTCATCAACTGGACGCACTAAGTCGTCAACGTGCTGTTCTTCGAGGCTTCTTTGTTTCACGCGCTCGAGCTCCTCCTCTTCTCGCTTCCTTCTCCTTTCAGCAGCCTCCGCAGCTTTCCTCCTGGACTCGGAAAGAATTTCCTCGCTTATGGTTTCATCAGAAACACCAGAATGAGTACCCCTCTTCTGCCTCTTGGCCAAAAGGCCACTGATGGTCTCATCATCATCATCATCTGCGAAGAAACAATTTGTTCAAATCAAATTGCAAAAGAGTTGAGATAATGAGAAGGGAAGCGCGATTGAGATACCTCCTGATTCTTCCTCATGTACCACATTTTCCTCTCTGACTCTGACATCTTCGACTCTTTCATCTTCTTCTTCATCTCCTTCTCTTGGCTCCCGCCTCTCCTCTTCTTCCTCTTGGCCGAATGGAACGAAGATCATAACATGAGTGATTCGGCAGATTTGGATTCCTATATATCCACTCGTGTGGTACTTCATTATATTATACAATATCTATCAAATCCATTTGTATAGATCTCGTCACTATTGTTAAGAGTCAGACCTTTCTTGTGATTCGCTCTAACAAAACAGAGAGAAAGTCGTTTGCGGACACCAACACAATTCTTTACTTGACTTCCAACACTACAGATTGAATGAGACCATTGGTTTGATTGTACTTCTAGTCTTAGGCCTTCCTTAGCTTTCGTTCTTTAAGTGATTCTTTTACCTTACCTTTTCTCTTTCTCCGGTTACAAGATGTAGGTCGTATTGCTTTATTAGTATTGCTTTAGCTGAGCCACAGCTAAGCGCCCCATTTCACAGCACGTAGTAAGACCGCACGGCAAGTAGTATGCTATCGGAAGCCTCGCTGATTCCTCACATTACTAGGTATGAAGAAAGCATCGCGGATGCCATTGACTCTGCTGGATCACCTACAGGACTAGAAAGCAGCAACCAACTAAGAAAGAGTCAACTCAGAACTCGTAGCTCATGTGAGATTACCGCTATCCTACTTATGACATTAGTTAGTCACTCCTCAAAGTCTCCACTGCGAGCTCCTTCCGTGCTTTACCGGTCATGCGACCTTTGCCTTTGTCCTTGGCAGAAAGGGACCTCGCATGAGGGGAAGTTGGAGCGCTTCTAGGGGAAGAAATTGTAATTCCTCTTTGCCTGGGTCTCTTCGCTCTTGGCGTGGCAGTCGCTGGAGGAGACGGATCATCTCTAGGGGGAGACAAGGCCGGAGTGTTGTCTATTAGTGATTCAGCAAAAGCATTCATGACCTCGCGAATCCTGGCCTCGACCTCGGGATCCATTCTCGATGCTAGCCGAAACGGCTGTCCTTGCCTTCTTGTAGTAACAATGGTGTTAACCAGCGATTTGGAACGCTCACCAGATGCAAACCTCCGCACATGGAACTACAGCAAGAAGCGTAAAATGAAGATGTTAATATATTGAAGTAAAGAAGCTTAGCGCATGCAAAAGAAGTTGCTTACCTTAGCAAAAGTTTCGCTATATCTGATGACATGCGAGTCGCCTTTTCTAACCGCAGCGATCTTTTCATCTAGAATGATGGTGGGACACAGATGGTTCTCGCGATTTAGTAATGAGTAGCAACCATATTCAGACTCGTCCAGGCTGCAATTGGGACGAAAAGGAAAAGAGTTCCTTTTGATCACAGGAGCTCTGCTTGGCTGGGGGGCCGACTGCGTCTCAAATCTTGTCTGCTGGGCGTTCCAGTATGCAAGCCAGTTTTTGGAATAACCGCCTTCACGGTTACCTGCAGGTTGCTCAAAGGGAAGATTGCTCAGCAAGACTGTTTTGCACTCCTTTGTCAACAAACGCTTATAGCAGCCTCTGATAATAGACTGTGGCCAGATTGATGGCGCCACCGCATCAAAACCGAATTGGGGAGAAACGCGAGTGGGATCAACGTCCACGGTAATCCTCTCGTACCTCGGCGCGAGCTCACGAACATGCTCCGCGAGAGCAGGAAGGGAACCTCGCAGGCACGAGCAAAAGAATTCGCGATAGCGCTCATGAAAATACTCTCCATCTTCGAAGAGGAGCTCTTTTGAGAAGACAACACCCTTAGAAGGATACAGCTTTGGAAGCCATCGCATGTTTTCAATACGCATGGCATAGGGCCTGGCTATGAACTCTTGCTGATTGTCGCATATCAGGCTCCAGACGCACTTGGGGTAGTTTGTCCCGAACCACCTCGCAGCTCTGCCACTGTTACTCTCCTCCACCGCGCCTGGGGGACACCACCTGTTGGGCTTAGAAGCAACTGGGGCATAGGAAGGCCATCGCTCAAAGAACCACATTGTCAAGAAGGCAATGTTAACGAAAGTCAGTATGTCGAGGCGGCCACGCGATTCCTTCATGGCCACGACCAGCTGATCCAGTCTGTAGTACAATGTGCCCAAGACCAAGGGTCCGAGTGCGACTTTCTGGCCGAGGGCCAATTTCACAGCAAGGGGCAGAACGTGATAGAAGACCCCATCGTGCGGGTGGCCATCGATTAAGTACCTCGACAACCAGGCACAGAGGAAGGCACAAAGGGTCAAGTGATAACCCTTACCCTCCACATAGTTCTTAGCCTTAAGGTTTTGACTCAGAAGCTTCTTGGTGATGCTGCTGTTCGCATAATCACGGAAAAAGTATTGCACCCACTTGTTCCAAGTGTTTTTCGCAGATGTGTCAACCAACTGCCAGTGAGGAAGAATTTCTGGAGTGGTCCACCGAGTGGAAATTTTCTTTACTTCTGACAAGCATTCCTCCATCTGCGTGTACAAAGCAATCTCCGCATCCGTCCTCAAGGGACTCAAAGGATCCACCTCGCCCATGGGAGATAGATCATACAGCATGTGCACGTCCTCGAGCGTGGGGGCAGCCTCGAACTCAGCAAAGTGAAATGTGTGAGTCGCAGGCGAGTAACGGGAAAGAAGATTTAGAAGCATGGACTGGTCCAGCTTCACGGCAGCACCCTTCATAGCACGAACTGCGAAGTATACGCCGGCCTCATTTAGAGTCATGGCGTGATGAGTCAATACATGGTCGATCCACTCATCCATATAGTCCAATTTCTGAAAAAAAGCTTGGGTAGAAATCGCAGCATACGGGAAGTACCCATTTTCGACTCCCAATCGAACCACGTCTTCGGAGCCAATTAATTCGAGCAGGGCCGAGTTAACTGGAGGGGTTAATGTTTGCAATCCCTCACCAGGGACAGGAGTAGGCAGTTTCTTTGCCTTAACCCTAGCATGGTAGAAATCTTTGCCACCCAGATAGGGGGCTTTTCGCCATAGAGCTTGCGGAAGATCCGGTATTTATTCGTCCTCCTTGGTGGGTCTAGTTCCTTTTGTCTTTGCCATTCCTGCGGAAAAAGCAAGAAAAAAAGGGGGGAGAAATATGCACACTTCAGTTTGAATTCTGAGATTCAAGATCTATGGGAAGAAAGATGAACAGTTTCTGGTACCAATTTCAGAAATTAGAGATTGGAATTGTTTGCATTATCAGAGATTTCAAAACCCTACATTCAAGGTCTTTATCATTGGGGGACTGAATCGAAATTGGATTCAGAGATTGTGAGCTTCTTCACAAGTTTTCAGCAGATAATATGTCATGCGTTTGCAGATCCAATGCAGTTCAAAGCATATGCTAGCATATTAAATCAAAATTGAACAAGGCCAACCTTGTTTCTGTAAAGCTTGCTTGGATGCAGACAGTTGAAGAAGACGATTTGCAATTTTGAACTGGTGATTGATTATCTGAATCTGCTCTCGAAGACTTCCAGGTATCATTCACTTTAAGATAAAGAAGTGATGCTTTGCAACAATGGAGAGTACAGAGTATTTATCCAAAAACAATGAAGGGTTGCGTCCTTTCAGTAGTCGAATCGCAACCGTCACCGTCGAATCGCGCAATCACAGGACAAGCTGACGTCACCCCTAAAACCCTAAAGGCCAGACGGCACGACTCTAGGGGTTTTAGGTCATAATGGCACGCACGAGGGCTGAATTTACTCATATTTGAAGTGGTGCGTGGCGGTGACGCGTATGTTGGTTTCCGCGCATGGAAGTCTATCCAGCTATGAGTCTTCACGCGCAGAAAGGGGGCTAATGTAGATAGTGCTTTCTGAACTGACATATCTTGGCCACATGGCAACCATCTAGCACACCATATTGTGCTCCACATACACTGGATCACCAGCTGTGCTGATCCATGTGGGGGCTGCCAGACAGGGCCCTCGCATACCACTGCACGGGACTTGTAGGGACTTAGTGGTTTGGAGGCTAGAGTAAGTCCTGTCGCGTGCGAGCCAAGCCCGTGCGCGACCTTTAGTAACTGCTTTGAGAGATTTATGGCACGAGCTCCATAAACCCGGTCAATCCGGTCAACCCCATAACGGTTCCGGTATTCGCGCATAACGTGCTGTAACGGTCCCTATATACGCGGACGAACGTGCCGTTGTGGTTAAGCTAATTAAGCCGCCATTGATGGGCGCATTAACCACACTGCAACGGTCACATTCTCCGTTATATATAGGACGTTAACCTTTCCATACAAAGGAGGACACACTAGCCATACGCGGAAGCTCTGCCAAACCTCTGTCTCTCTCTCAGACATTACTATTGCCCTACTCTCTCCCTACACACAACCCAACTCTTCCTGTGCCATCTCTGATTCTCCCCGCCGGAATCTCTTGTGCACACTTGATTAGCTAAATACTTTGCTAGGCTTCTCTAGAGAGCCTAGGGTTCATGTAGACGATGGAGTTTTTCCGGATTTTAATCTTTGTTTCATGCTAGTGCTTTCTCTTTAATGAATGGATTGTAGTTCTCGAATCTTGTTTATGATCCGAGTCTATTGACACGATTAGGAGATGAACTAATATTCATAAACTAGGGTTTGCTCATACGATTAATCATGCTTAAATATGTTTAGTTCTAATTCTATTGTTCATAATCTATGCTTAATTCTTAATGGGGATGGACTAATTAACCGGAACCGTTAGTTGGGTAGTGAAGTGCGCGACAGTGACTTTAACTAGCTAGGATGAGATATGAGAATCAATCCCAAATCACCGAGACCGGTAGGATGAGTGAGTATGACTGGATAGTGTGGGTAGATTTGGTAGGACTATTCAACTGCTCCGTGAAACGGTGGACCAATAGGACCTGTTATTGTGCCAGCTGATGACCTGCCAGAACGGACAGGTAGACAACATGAGACCGAGAGGAGATTGTAGTCAACTGAGACGTAAAATGACATGAGACGGACGGGAGATTTACATAGCCTATTACCCGGCTTGATTAGGATAGAATTAACTTGTTACTCGGTGTAGATACTGCTTTATGACATGGCAGATCTAGGCCACGTGGCAACCATCCAGCACACCATATTGTGCTCCACACACACAGGATCACCAGCCGAGCTGATCCATGTGGGGGCTGCGAGACAGGGCCCTCGCATACCACTGCACGGGACTTGTAGGGACTTTGTGGTCTGGAGGCTAGAGTAAGCCCTGTCGCGTGCGAGCCAAGCCCGCGCGCGACCTTTAGTAACTGTTTTGAGAGATTTATGGCACGAGCTCCATAAACCCGGTCAATCCGGTCAAACCCGGTCAACCTCGTAACGGTTCCGGTACTCGCGCACCACGTGCTCTAACGGTTCCTATATACTCGGACGAACGTGCCGTTATGGTTAAGCTAATTAAGCCGCCATTAATGGGCGCATTAACCACACTACAACGGTCACGTTCTCCAGTATATATACATCGTTAACCTTTCCATACAAAGGAGAACACACTGCCATACGCGGAAGCTCTGCCAAACCTCTGTCTCTCTCTCAGACATTGCTACTGACTTACTCTCTCCCTACACACACCCCTATTCTTCCTGTGCGATCCCTGATCCACTACGTACGGTGTACACGGAGGTCTCCCTGCCGGAATCTCTTGTGCACATTTTGGTGAACCCGACGTGAAACTTACCAGCAAAAGCAACCATGTCTCAGGAGGACGATGTCAGCAACCGATCTCCTTCCACCGAAGCTCCCTCGGGAGACGAGGCTCGCCGTACTCCGACGACTCCCGGCGAGGCGCCAACTTTAGAGTCTTTGGACGCTACTGTCCAAAGTCAGGCAAAAGCTCTCAAGTCTCAATCCGCGCAGTTAGAACGGATCTTGGCCGTTCTGGGCACTCTTGCGCCAAATCCTCCACCTGCCACCGCTATCCCCCAGGGAGGAGGAACCCCTACCGCTCCAGGATTGGGAGTGTCGGCCACGCCTCCCAACCCTCATCTGCAAACCCCACCGTCGGCCACGCAGCTGCCTTCGGTCCAAGGGTCGACGGCACAAATGCTGCCCCCTGCTGCTCACGCCTCTCATCCCCCGGCTTTGGCGTCCAACCCAGCTCTGCAGTACACTCTGCCTCCACCAGCGACAATCTGGGGAAACGTGGGTAGTCAATACACTCCCAATCCTCCGGCGGCATATGTGTCGCCACCGCCTACGGCAACCCCTCCGCCAACTACCGAGGGTAGCATTCCAGAATGCATGACGTCCTTGCAGAAGCGCGTGGACTCCATCTTGGCTCATCAGTCGTTCGCGGATACCATCATCCCGAAGCTAGACAACGATCCACCCATCCCACGAGAGATCTATCTCATGCCTAACCCGGCGGGGTACAAGGCTCCCAAATGGGACAAGTTCGAGGACGTCAATGGAAACGCTCATGAGCATGTCATGCGTTTCATCGATGTCATGGGTCCATACGGAGCCGATCCCAAACTGTTGATGCGGGAATTCCCAAAAACTCTTGGGAATGTAGCATACAAATGGTACCGAACGTTGGAGGCCGGATCTGTGAAAACTTGGGACGACATGGTCCAGAAGTTCTATACCAAGTTCTTCCAGATGGAAGAAAAGGTGACGATGATCCATCTCTCACGGATGTATCAGAAACGCGAGGAAGATGGAATCACTTTCATCAAGAAATTCAGAGCGAAATCCTTGGAGTGCAAGGATCCAATGCTCGAAAGCCGGCTCGTAGAGATATGCCTGCAGTGCATGCGAGACGAATACAAAAGCATGCTGATCAATTTGCAAACACCTACGTTTTCAAAGCTCATCGAATGCACGATGAACATCGAGCCCATTGTCGAGAGACAGAGAAAGAAGAGCGCTCCAGAACGACCTGCGAGCAGCACCACCTACAAGATCGGCAGATTTGGCTACAAGCGGGGACGCGAAGCTGAGGTCAATGCAGTTTCGCCCCAGAAGCAAACAAAGGTTGCAAACTTCGATGCACCACCTCTGCCATGCTCGGTGGAGGAAGCGAGCGATCTCTGCAGACAGTGGCGTAAGGACGGCGTCCTACCACCGCTCGAGAAAGCACCCTCCAAGGAGATGACGAGGGACCCTAAGTGGTGCGAATACCACGGCAAGGTCATGCACCCCACAGCCGAGTGCAAGAAGCTTAGATTCACGCTCGATCAGAAGATGAAGAGCGGCGAACTCATCGTCAGCGACCATCGGAAGGATGTGCGCAACAACCCGCTGCCTGCCCATACGGATTCAGGCTCAAAAGACAAAGAGGTCGCCATGATCTCGATCGTGGACTTGGAAGAAGTCGCAGAAGATGGTCTGCCCATCGTTGCTGAAGTCCATGAGGATGAAGACTACAGCATGGACACGGAAGATGAGCGTGCCGACCGCATGAAAGGGTCGCACGGCTTCGACAAATTCTTCAACGAGATGAATTTCTCCGAAAAGTGTCGAGCGGACATGACAAAAGCAATCTTAAGGGTAGCAGAGGACTACGGGGAGGACCTCGTGGTCTCCAACGGGAAAGTCGTCAGGGCGTCCCGTTCCACAGAATAGATTATGACCTTTTCTGCCAGCGACAAGAAGACAGATGCGAGCCACCAGAGGCCCCTGTACGTGACCGCCATCATCAACGGCGTCGAATTCAAGCGAGCATTCGTCGATGGAGGAGCAGCGGTCAATGTTGTTCCACTCCACACACTGAAGCTAGCAGGGATCCCCGAGCACAAGGTAGTCAAGCGTCCATCCCCGCTGGTGGGATTCGGAAGCGATTCCAGAATGACGATCGGGTGGATCCGCCTGGGCGTTCAGATCGGCAAAATCAAGTGCTCGGCGAAGTTCTATGTCATAGACGCGAACACCACATACCACATGATCATAGGTCGGGCCTGGATTCATCGCTTTGACGCGATTCCTTCGACGGCTCACCAGGTGATGAAAGCTATCTGGAACGACAGGATTGTCGAGATACCGGCCTCAACTAACCCGTTCAACTTGGACGAAGCACATCTCAGCGAGGCAGTGTGGTTCACCGAGATGGCGGACGAGCAAACACCCGGACCGTTCAACCCTACTCCCTTACCTCTCTGGGAGGACATCAAGGACCAGTCACCTGCGGGCGTGATGGTGACAAGGGGAGATACCAAGGAAACGCCGCCTACTCACGAAGAGGCGCCGCGCATCGCATATCACCGCAAGAGTGTGTACACTCTGAAGAGGATCGCAAAACATGACCCCGAGGGCAAGGAGATAGAGAGCTTCTACGCCAACGGGAAGAAATGCTATCGCATATGAAGGTGCGCGGGGACGTCCTCACACGGGCATGGGGATGTCCCTGGGCAAATCAATCAAATCGAGCAAGTTGCGCTGACAGAAGAGCCAACACAGGGCACTCTAGATGAGAAACTCAAGGAAGCGCCCGAATGCATGGAAGACAGGCCGAGACCACAAAAGCAAGAGCTTAAGGAAGTGTTCCTCAGCCCGAACGAGGAAAAGAAAAGGCCAGTCTTCCTGAGTGCGGACCTCACAAGCGAAGAGGAACAAGGACTGCTGCAGCTCCTAACTGAATACAAGGACGTGTTCGCATGGGAATACGACGAGATGCCGGGTCTGGACACGAGCATCACTATGCACCGTTTAGACATCATCCCAGGGTCTAAACCGGTCAAGCAAAGCACCAGAAGCTTCAGGCCAGAGCTCAACGTGAAGATCAAGCAGGAGATTGTCAAACTCCTAGATGCCAAGTTCATAGAGCCAAATCACCATCCCACATGGTTGGCCAACATCGTGCCAGTGGTGAAGAAGAACGGACAGCTCCGCATCTGCGTGGACTTCCGAGAGCTCAATCGCTTCTGTCCTAAGGACGATTTCCCACTGCCTAACATCGACTTGCTCATTGATTCAACGGCAGGCCATCGCATGTTCAGTTTCATGGACGGCTTCAGCGGGTACAATCAAATCAAGATGGATCCCGAAGATGCAAGGAAAACTGCATTCATCACTCCCGTGGGAGTATTCAACTATACGGTAATGCCATTCGGTCTTAAGAATGCAGGCGCAACCTATCAGCGGGCCATGATGGCTCTATTCCACGACATGATGCACAAAGAAGTGGAATTCTATGTGGATGACTTGGTAGTCAAATCCAAGTATGAAGCAGATCACCTTGCAGACCTGCGAAAGGTATTCAACAGATGCAGGAGCTTTCAACTGAAAATGAACCCCATGAAATGCGCATTCGGCGTGACTTCGGGGAAGTTTTTGGGATGTGTAGTTCATCGCCAAGGGATCGAGCCTGACCCTGCGAAAGTGTCAGCCATCACCAGCATGACGCCACCTCACGACCAAAGTACCTTGAAAACATTCTTGGGAAAATTGTCATATCTGCGGAGATTCATCCCAGCAATCGCCGAAATCACATGCTGCTTCAGCACTCTCCTCAAGAAGGACGCCGCGTACAACTGGGCTCCTGATCACGAAGCCGCATTCGAAAAGCTAAAGGAGCTACTCACATCCCCAAAGATAATGATCGCGCCTCAACTGGGATCGCCGCTTCTGCTATACCTTACATCGACAAGGAAATCTATAGGAGCGCTCTTGGCTCAGATCTATGAGGGACAAGAGAGGCCTATCTATTACATCTCTCGCATTGTGCAGCCTGCTGAATCAAGGTACACGGACATCGAACGTCATTGCCTTGCTTTATTCTTCGTAATAGAGAAGTTGAGACACTATTTTGCATCGCACAAAGTAGTGGTGGTCACCAAAAGCGACCCCATAAGATACCTGCTAACTCACACTACTCCGGGCGGAAGATTGGCGAAATGGTACATGACCATCTCTCAATACGATATCACATGCGTGAAACCAAGAGCGATCAAGTCGCAGGCGGTAGCAGACCTGTTGGCACAGTTCCCCGACAACAGTCACGAACCTGTGATCGAGGAAGAGCTCGAAGGTCCTGAAATCTACGCGATCGACGTGCCCTATTGGACCCTCCACTTCGACGGTTCGTCAACCAGAAAAGGCGGAGGCATTGGGATAGTCTTGACAAAGCCGGACGGGGAAGTCATACAGATGTCCGCAAAACTCAACTTCGCAGTCACGAACAACGAGGCGGAATATGAGGCTCTGATCGCGGGGCTCCGTGCGGCGAAAGCTTTGGAAGTGAGCAACTTAACAGTCATGGGAGATTCCAAACTGATTGTTAAGCAGGCCTCGGGCGAATATGGTTTAAAGGAGATCAACCTCCTGCCATACCGCACCCTAGTGCAAAAGCTGATGCAGCAATTCTGCGACGTGAAATACGAGCACAAACCCCGAGCGGACAACAGGCATGCAGACGCCTTAGCAACTCTGGGATCTAAGGTCAGCATAGACAAATGCCCCGCAAGGATTGCCATCGAAGTGCGAACATCGTCGGCATTAACAGAAGATGCGTGCGACGATGAACACATGGATGACGAAGACTGGCGAAAAGCAATCTTGCAAGCTATTGCGAAAGGTACCAGCAGCGAAAGCTGGGTACTCACGAAAGGATACTGCATCCACGACAACACCCTTTACTACAAAGGTCCTGGAGGAATACTCATGCGATGTGTCTCCGAGCAAGAGGGACAACAGCTGTTAGAAAAGATTCACCAACACGCTTGCGGAGAAAGCGAGGTGTCAATCTACAGGAAAGCTCAGAGATATGGCATTCATTGGCCAGGCATGTCAACAGCTGCAGCCCTGATACAAGGGAAGTGCGAAAGTTGCGCACTAATCAAAGATTCTCTACTCGTCGCTCTAACCGATGACGACACAGACTGGAGGAAGCCATTGTTTGAATTCCTCACCCAGGGCACCGTACCCGAATCGAGAAAAGAAGCCGACAAATTGAAGAGGAAAGCCTCTCGATACCTGGTTCAGGAAAATCTGCTTTGGCGAAAAGGTCACGAAGGTAACTTGCTGCGATGCCTGGACGGCAGGGAAGCACAAGAAGTCATGGACCTTTCTCATCAGGTGGAACACCAGGGAGGTGCGAAATTATGCAGACAGCTCCTCTCAATCGGATACTTCTGGCCCACGATGGAAGTCGATTGCCGCACCAAGGTGCGACGCTGCCAAGAATGCCAATTCAAAGGGAACCTAGTGCACGCTCCTGCCGTGGATCTACATGCATTAGGGACGCCATGGCCATTTCATACATGGGCTCTGGACTTCATTGGCCCCATCCGACCAACGTCACATGGGAACCACTTCATTCTCACTGCAACCGAGCTGTTCACCAAATGGGTGGAAGCAATACCACTAAAGACGGCAAACGCGCTGGCTGTAGTTAACTTCATCCAGGAAAACATCGTATGCAGGTTCGGAATCCCAAATACTATTCTTTCAGATAACGGTACTCCTTTTGTTAATCGTCAGGTAGCTACGAAACTCGCGGAGTACAATATCAGGCAAATATGCTCCACCCCCTATTATCCAAAGGGAAATGGACAAGCCGAAGCGACTAACAAAACGCTGTTGCGAATTCTGAGCAAGATGGTCGCAGATGACCACAAGAAGTGGGCCGACTCCCTTAACATGGCTCTGTGGGCCTACAGAACTTCTCCAAGGACACCTACAGGGGCCTCGCCATTTCTACTATGTTATGGGGCCGAAGCTGTGGTACCTGCGGAGGTCAGAGTCAATTCGGCAAGGCTGGCCTTCCATGCACTCTATGAAAATCAACGCGATCATGATTTAGTCTTGCTGGAAGAAAAGCGAGAACAAGCCAAAAGGACTAACAAGCGGTACCAAGAGAGAATCGCTCGCGCCTATAACAAGACGGTCCAGCGACGGGATTTCGCAGTTGGCGACCTGGTCTTGCGCGCATCTGATCACTGCATGCGAGAAGCAACTCACCCGAAATTCGCAGCTAATTGGGAAGGACCCTTCGAAGTCACAGAAGTCTTCGATAGCGGCTACTGCAGCATACGAAGGTTGCACGGCACAACCTCAACTCCAAGCTCAGTCAACATGCGCTGGATCAAGAAGTATTATCCCTGACTTCTCTTATTTCATACGTTTTATGATAACGTTGCTTAATGTCTCATGTGGCTATGATTAACGCAATCTCCTCTCCCATATGAGAGGATTGTAATCCTATATCTCACATATGAGAATGTCATAATAAAAGAATTCTCCCAAATGAGAAGTTCATATTTCTAGCTGTTTATATCGCTCTGTTTAATTTGTTATTACTGTTAACAATGATCTATTTGCTGCAATAGCAGCAAATACAAATGCGATCTTAATTGATCATCAAAGCCTATCTCTTACGATAGCAGCAAATACAAACGCGATCTTAATTGATCATCCAAAGCCCATCTCTTACGATGGCAACAAACGCAAACGCGATCTTAACTGATCATCAAAGCCTATCTCTTGCGATAGCAGCAAACACAGATGCGATCTTAATTGATCATCAAAGCCTATCTCTTACGATAGCAGCAAATACAAACGCGATCTTAATTGATCATCCAAAGCCCATCTATTACGATGGCAACAAACGCAAACGCGATCTTAACTGATCATCAAAGCCTATCTCTTGCGATAGCAGCAAACACAGATGCAATCTTAATTGATCATCAGGGCCTATCTCATACGATAGCAAACGCGATCTCAATCGATCATCCAAAGCCCATCTCTTACGATGGCAACCAATGCAAATGCGATCTTAAAAGATCATCCAAAACCTATCTCTCACGATAGCAGTCAGCATAAACGCGATCTTAATTGATCATCTAAAGCCCATCCCTTATGATGGCAGCCGATGCAAATGCGATCTTAAGTGATCATCCAAAGCCTATCTCCTACGATAGCAGCAAAAATACAAAAACAATCTCAATCGATTATCAAAAATCCTATCTCTCACGATAGCGGTTTACTCAAGTGCGATCTTGTATGATCTTTTTAAGCCAATCTCAATCGATCATCAAAAACCTATCTCTCACGATAGCGGTTTACACAAATGCGATCTTATATGATCTTCTCAAGCCTATCTGATACGGTAGCAATTTATACGCAAAGTGATTTTAGTTGATCACCCAAGTCCGTATGTTACGATGGTAACATAACTGCAGAACCATCTTGCTAGACCTTCTAAAGGTCTATCTGCTGCGATAGCAATTCATGCGAGAAACTATCTCAAGCAATCCTCTAATAAAGCCTATCTTCTATGATAGCAATTCGCACCGCTCAATTATCTCAATTGATCTGTTAAAAAAAAAAAACTATCTGTTATGATAGCAAAGTTGTCAACGTGGTCTCATACGATTTACAACGACCAACTGCAAGCCCATCCATCAAAATGGCACATCTGCGAAATTACGATCTCGAATGATCTAGCGAAACATCTGCGCATGTGAAATCATTACATGGCATTATGCAAGGCAAAACAAGCCGAAACGCATGCGAAATTGTATTTTGTTGCAAAGAGAGCAAATAGTACAAAAGCTATATATCATTATGAGTCAAATGACTTACAATTTATCTATCTAGATAGCAGCTTACAAGCGAAAAGCTCGCATCTAACTACGCAGCCAACATGGCTTACAATACATTCGAAAAATGGCTGGTAAGCCAGAGATGCGCCAAGGGAACTCTCGACTAAAAAAAGAGAGAGTCCACCGGTCCTGACCGGCAGCACAGTACGCAGATCTGCGGCCACAGATCTATAGCAAAAGGGATGCTGCCGCGAAGAGATCAACTCGTCATTCGCCACATCCCTAGCAGCAAGGTCAGGGATACGATGCGCCCAAGACCCCAAGAAATGACAAAAGCCTCTGTCTGACCAAGATAGGCGCCGGAGGAGCTTCCTGTGCCGACAGATGATACTCCGCACAACAGGCGAAGCAGTCATTCCTCTGGTGATGGATTCCTTGTCATGTTGGACAAGGGCATTGACGAGCACCCCGACCTCACAAATGTGAGGGCAACGAATTCTTCCCCGGAGATGCTGGAGGAGAATTCCGCCGTTCATTACGAGACGGTAGCACGGTCACCTCGGCGCTGCACCTCGCCACGAGGCGGCCGGAAACATGACCTGCACACATAATACACGAAGAAATTTCTTCGAACACACATGAGGTATTATCTGCATCCTCTTTATGACGGTTATAAACAGCAATAAGCCTCATAAAGTGGATCTTGGAAACTATTTCTATGGCACAAAGCGCAAACTCAGGATTCAAAACTTGAAGTTGCCATGAATCAACGAAAAACAAGCGTTGAAGCCAGCAGTCATAAGGACTCACGGCAAAGCACATGTTTGGGGATGAAGAACCCAAATGGCAAAGACAGGGTTTATATAAGCCCTGTGGAGACTCTTCGGTTGCCTAAGATGAGTCAGCAAAATTCAAAAAAGAGGGTAAGTTCAATCACTTACGCCTTGAAAAGCGGTAACAATCAATTACCCTACTAAAGGCTACGACGATTCAGTTGCGTATCCTAATAAATGACGGATAGTCATGATTCGGATGGACTTCCCAACGGAAGCGTACTTATCTGCCGAGAAATTAGCGCGAAAATCAAGCAGAAAATCAATTGCTGATGTCATAATTGGATATGCACAGAAATGTCCAATCAAATCCCGAAAAGGGCAAAACGGGCAAACTCAGTGTTTGTTGTTAAAAAAAAGGGGGGAGAAACCCTAGCAATATCACATTAATGTTTCAAAACATTACATTAATGTCTCAGCCATTTTCCTGTTTTCTTTTCAAAATTCGAAAAGTCAAAACAAATTCTTGATTAGGGAATCTTGGGGCTCGAACTGCTCGCTCAGCTTCTCCACTTGTTTCACTTCTTGCTTCAGTTGCTCGCACTTAGCAGTCATTTCATGATACAGCTTTACAGCTTCATCAACCTTTTGCTTTTGCTGCTCCACCTTCTGCATCTCAGCTGCGAGATTCTGGTGACCGAGATTCAAAGTTACAGCTGCGCGAATCAGTGTAACTCTGTCCTTGAGGAATTTGAAACCAAGTCTGCCTTGGACTTTGAACAAGAGATTTTGGCACATGCCACACAGCAATTCAGCACTCTGGGCCGAAATGGTCGCAGGTGTAGCCGCAGACAGCTGCTCCAGTATCCAGATGGCTTCAGTAAGGAATAGCCTCCTGTCAAAAGGTCCGATCTCCAGAGATCTCACAAACGATCGGGGGTATCTGAGACGCATTCGAACCACCCAGTCTACATCGGTTTGCTTCAAACCTGAGACATCAAAAATGGTTATAATGCCAGAACTCGCAAGCAAATAATGCGACGTGCGAATGGTAAATCTTTACTTACCAGTGCCTTCCAGAATTTCATGAAGAGAAGGGATGCAGGCCACCGGGTTGTTCGAAGACTGCCCTCGCTCCATGGCTCTCCTATCAGCTGCAAGCTCCAACCTCTCATAGTCAGGAGGAAGAGTGTAGGCCGCACCAGCTGCGACTACATTCCCAACCTGCGAGCCCCAAATGCTCCACGCAGGAATGGGTGCTTCTGGTTCAGTCATCGCCGGAGGCGAAGGGACAGCCGAAGTCGCTGGGCGGACACTCCCAGATGCGAAAATGTTAGCATCACTTGTCCTTTCTTCCTCACCACCAGTACGGACACCTTCGTCCATCGGCACAGCATCAGCTTCGACATCATCGGAGAGTTCGATGACATCCTCGAGATGCTCACTTACGTGTCCAGCAGCTGCGACGGGCTTCTCAGTATGGGAGCTCGAGATTGGAACATGGGATGCAGAAGGCTGACTTCTCTGCTCCAGCTCAGGTTCCTCAGCATGACCTGCGATACCAAATGCGATAATATGAGGTAACTTGTGTTATAAGTTATTTCACTATCTTTACTAAAGCTAAGAATAAGCACCTCCACGCGAAGGTGGGATTGAGGTATCCTCATCGTACACTAGGGACGTGGAACCGTGCCCTATCAGTGTATCCTCACTAAGCAAATCTTTAAGAGAAGCGTGACCTGGGACGCGAGTAAACCAGTCATGATTTTGCCTCAAGTGGCTACAGCCTAGTATGCGCATATCACTCAAAACAATTACCTGAGGGTTCTCCGCATTTGCTTACCAACCAACGGCGAATGTCAGGCTTTGACACACCGTGCTTTAACGCACCCACAATTACATCTCTATAAGTAACTGCGAGATTGAAGATCTCACCTTTATCGCCACCTGCGATCTCTGCGAAGTCCGCTTGGACTTGCTCTAGCTCTGCTGCGTCCTCTCCAGGAACCTCATCTTCCTCCTCCACATGAGGAGCCACTTCTTCGGGAAGCTCGTCTTCCTCGCCAACTGGACGCACTAAGTCGTCAACATGCAGCTCCGCGAGGCTCCGCTGTTTCACAAGCTCGAGCTCCTCTTCCTCTCGCTGCCTTCTTCTTTCAGCAGCCTCCGCGGCTGTCTTCCGGGATTCAGCAAGAACATCCTCGCTTATAGGATCATCTGAAATGCCAGAATGGGCATCTTTCTTTTGCCTCTTGGCCACAAGGCCACCGACGGCTTCATCATCATCATCTGCAAATACATATTGGGTTCAAAGAAAAGAACTACAAAGAAGTCTAGATAAAGGGCAAGGAGATGCGACGGAAGTACCTCCTGATTCCTCCTCGCACATCACAACTGTTGCTTCTTCTTCTTCACTTGCCTGGGGCTCCTGTTTCTCTTCCTCCTCTTGGTTGAATGGAACGAAAGTCTCAACTGCGAGATCTTTTCGCACTTTGCTGGGCATACGACCCTTGCCTTTGTCCTTGATGGAAAGGGACCTCACTGGGGGAGAAGCTGGAGCACTCCTAGGGGAAGAAATCGTAATCCCCTTTTGCCTAGGTCTCTTCACTCTCGGCGCCGCAGTCGCTGGAGGGGACGGGTCATCTCTAGGAGGAGACGGAGCCGGAGGGTTGTCTATCAGCGAGTCAGCAAAAGTGTTCATGACCCCGCGAACTTTTGTTTCGACCTCGGCATCCATCCTCCATGCTAGCCGGTACGACTCCCCCCTCCTTCTGGTGGCAACAATGGTGTCCACCAGCGATTTGGAGCGATCACCAGCTGCGAACCTCCGCACATGACACTAAACAATACAGAACGAAAAGCATCAGCGCGAGAAAATCAAAAGGCTCAAAACACACAAGGAAATTGCTTACCTCAGCAAACGCCTTGCTATATTTGATGACCTGCGCGTCACCCTTCTTGATGGCATCGACTTGCTCCTTCAGAATGAAATCGGGGCACAAATGATTCTCACGGTCCCACAGCGAGTAGCAACCATACTCAGACTCGCTCAAACTGCAATTGGGGCGAAAGGGAAAAGAGTTTCTCTTGATCAAGGGGGCCTTTCCTGGCTGCGCCGCCGCCTCCGTCTCAATCCTCGTTTGCTGGGCAACCCAGTATGCGATCCAGTTCTGGGAACAACCACCCTTGCGAGTTCCCGCAGGCTGCTCAAAGGGAAGATTGCTCATGAGGACTGTCTTGCACTCCTTTGTCAGCAAACGCTTGTAGCACCCTCTGATAATAGACTGCGGCCAGATTGATGGGGCCACCGCATCAAAACCAAACTGGGGAGAGACCCGAGTAGGGTCAACATCTACTGTAAGTCTTTCATACCGTGGCGCGAGCTCACGAATATGCTCTGCAAGGGCAGGTAGAGAACCTCGCAGACACCAACAGAAGAAGTCACGATAGCGTTCGTGGAAATGCGGCCCCTTTTCAAAGAGAAGGTCTTCTGACAAGACCATACCTCTGGAAGGGTATAGCTTTGGAAACCACCGCACATTCTCAACACGTGTGGCATAGGGCCTGGCAGTAAACTCCTTTCGTTTGTCGCATATCAAACTCCAAGTACACTTGGTGTTGCTTGCTCCAAACCATCTCGCAGCCCTTCCGCTGTTGCGCGCCTCCGTCTCGCCTGGGGGACACCACTTCTCAAGTGGGAGGGGAGTTGGAGCATAAGACGGCCAGCGCTCGAAAACCCACATTGTCAAAAAGCTGATATTAACAAAGGTCAGGACATCGAGGCGGCCACGCGATTCCCTCATCGCCAGAACCAGCTGATCAAGCCTGTAATATAGCGTCCCCAGGACCAAGGGTCCGAGTGCGACTCTCTGACCAAGAGCGAGCCTCACAGCAAGTGGCAGCACATGATAGAAGACCCCGTCATGGGGGTGACCATCAATCAGGTACCTCGACAGCCAAGCGCAGAGAAAGGCGCAAAGGGTTAAATGATAACCCTTGCCCTCTACATAATTCTCGGCCTCCGGGTTCTCGCTCAAAAGTTTCTTAGTGATGCTGCTGTTCGCATAGTCTCGGAAGAAGTACTGCAACCACTTGTTCCAGGTATTCTTCGCAGACGTATCCACTAGCTGCCAGTTCGGAAGAGGCTTCGTAGTGGTCCACCGAGTAGAGATTTTCTTTACCTCTGCTAGGCACTCCTCCATCTGCGCGTACAAGGCCATTTCAGCAGATGTCCTCAAGTGGCTCAAGGGGTCCACCTCGCCCATGGGGGAAAGCTCATACAACATTTGAACGTCCTCGAGCGTGGGGGCAGCCTCGAACTCAGCAAAATGAAACGTGTGAGTCGCGGGCGAATAACGGGACAGAAGGTCTAGAAGCATGGACTGATCCAACTTCACGGCAGCACCCTTCATAGCACGGATAGCAAAGAAAATGCCGGCTTTATCAAGAGTCTCGGCATGATGATCCAATACGTGGTCAATCCACTCATCCATGTAGTCCAATTTCTGGACAAATGCTTGAGTAGAAATCGCAGTATACGGGAAGTGCCCGTTCTCGATCCCCAATCGGACTACATCCTCGGAACCAACCCACTCGAGCAGGGCTGAGTTAACTGGGCGAGTCAACGTCAGCAATTGCTCAGCAGGAACAGGATCAGGCATCCTCTTCGCCTTCACCCTCGCATGATAAAAATCCTTCCCACCCAGAAAGGGGGCTTTACGCCACAGAGCCTGCGGAAGCTCCGGCATCTCTTCGTCTTCCTTGACGGGTCTGGTTACTCTTGTCTTGGCCATTCCTGCGAAAAGGCAAGAAAAAGGGGGGAGAAATACCACACCACACTTCAGTTTGAATTTTGGAATTTGAGATCTATGCAAACCAAAGCAAACAGTTCCGGTGCCAATTTCAGAAATTGGGGAGTTGATATTGTTGAAAGATTAAAACGAAGCGGGTTCAGAGATCAAAAGCCTCTTCACAAATCTCATGGATTTACAGATTCAATGCGATTCAAGGCAAACACTGGTAGTTTAAATCAAAAGTAAACGAGGCCAACCTTGTTTCCTTGAAGCTTGCTTGGATATGCACAATTGGAGAATACGATTTGCGGTTCTGAACTGGTGATTGATTATCTGGATCTGCTCTCGAAGATCTCCGGGTACCATTCACTTTAAGAGAAAGAAGTAATGCTTCGCAATGATGGGATACAAGGTATTTATCCAGAAGAATGAAGGGTTGCGTCCCTTCAGTAGTCGAATCGCAACCGTCACCGTCGTGTCGCGCAATCACAGGACGGGCTGACGTCACGCCTAAAACCCTAAAGGTCAGACGGCACGACTCTAGGGGTTTTAGGTCATAATGACACGCACGGGGGCTGAACCTACCCGTATTTGAATTGGTGCGTGGCGACGACGCGCATGTTGGTTTCCGCGCATGGAAGCCTATACAGCTATGAGCCTTCACGCGCAGAAAGGGGGCTAATGTAGATACTGCTTTATGACATGGCAGATCTAGGCCACGTGGCAACCATCCAGCACACCATATTGTGCTCCACACACACAGGATCACCAGCCGAGCTGATCCATGTGGGGGCTGCGAGACAGGGCCCTCGCATACCACTGCACGGGACTTGTAGGGACTTTGTGGTCTGGAAGCTAGAGTAAGCCCTGTCGCGTGCGAGCCAAGCCCGCGCGCGACCTTTAGTAACTGTTTTGAGAGATTTATGGCACGAGCTCCATAAACCCGGTCAATCCGGTCAAACCCGGTCAACCTCGTAACGGTTCCGGTACTCGCGCACCACGTGCTCTAACGGTTCCTATATACTCGGACGAACGTGCCGTTATGGTTAAGCTAATTAAGCCGCCATTAATGGGCGCATTAACCACACTACAACGGTCACGTTCTCCAGTATATATACATCGTTAACCTTTCCATACAAAGGAGAACACACTGCCATACGCGGAAGCTCTGCCAAACCTCTGTCTCTCTCTCAGACATTGCTACTGACTTACTCTCTCCCTACACACACCCCTATTCTTCCTGTGCGATCCCTGATCCACTACGTACGGTGTACACGGAGGTCTCCCTGCCGGAATCTCTTGTGCACACTCGGATAATCTGGAATTCGTCTACAGCCCTAGGTGATCTATAGATTGCCTAGGTTCTACATACTTGTTTATTAAATAAAAAAATACAAAAATATTAGTTTAGTTGTTTATTTTAATTTACAGTCACTTGTTTGTGGGTGACGAACTCTTTAAATCCCAATTCTTCCTCCCCGTATCGTAATTTTAATTAATTGACTAATTAAAAATCTCAAGTCTATCCTCGTGGGATCGATAACTCGGGGCTGAAATACCACCTCTATATTACTTCGTCGTGCACTTGCGCATACGCGCTAAGAAATCGCGTAAAGTTTTTGGCGCCGTTGCCGGGGATAGTGGTAGATTATTTAGTTATGAGTTAGTTTAGAGTACTTTTATTTTAATTTTTTATTTTGTTGAATTCTCTATATTTGTGCTTCATGGGTCTTTTGAATCTATTTTCTCAGGAATATGTGAAGCAGGAGTTGTTCTAAGCATGTGGAGGGAAAACTATTATTCGGGTCCCCCCTACTGTTTCTACTGCATGGGTATACATGAAGAAGAGGACGCATGCATATGTTGCTGCTATCGATGCGGCCGTTGGCACGATAATAGAGACCCGTGCCGAGTTCATGCACCCCAGCTTCATCAGCACCACCAAGAAGATTCATCAGCGAGTATGGCAGGACAATGCAGTATTATGGAGGACATCCAAGTGTGCTCCAAATTTTTGTACGTGGTTACACAAGTGCCACAAGAGAATTCAGCCATAGGTATGGAATACGTGTGGGAGATGATGGAGGGGATAAAAGAACGACTAGAGAAACTGTAAATAGCAGGGTAATCAAGTATTCAAGAGCCGCAAGAGGAGACCTTGCCACATGACAGTGAGCCTAAAATTGAACCTTTATCATCACCACCACAAAATGAGGAAGAGCTGCCTGAGTCGAGCAAATACTGAAGTGCCCAGGAACCATTGGTGGACTCTTCCATTTATGAGGACTCAGAATCTGATTCATACTGGGTAGACCTATGTGCCCAATATGGGAGGACCTGCCGTATTGCGAGCCAATACCGCAGTGGCCCTCAGAGCCTTGGCATGGATGGGAAGACAACCAACATTTGGAGCCTGTGGTGTGATGAAGATGAAGATGGTGAAACACTTGTTCTCGGTGCTAGTGAGGTAAATGCCCCAACTTTAATTAATGATGAACTCTCCATATCTTATGTCACACAAGTCTACAATGAGCTGGAACAATTGCTGTATGGATATTCTTATGGGAAAGAACATGATGAGCAACTTTCAATATCTTGTTCTATGGTCGATTCTATTAATGATCCATATGCCATAGTCAAGGAGTTGGAAATCAACAAGTGTGGGTGTGAATGAATTGCATGGGTCATTTGAAGAGCATCTAGCACCAAGGATGTACTAGTGGGATGAATTTATGGAGAAAGATTCATGTGAGCCGAGTGGTACTTTGTGAAAGTTGATCAAGAAGATAATTTGCAAGATGAAAAGAGTCAGCTTCTACAAGTATTCTCCATCTGCTCAGGACAGGGGTGCAGTTAAAGTTCTGGAGAAGAGATGGTGGAAGAAGAAAAAGTGGAGGGATAAAGCGGCCTCCACTATCCTTTTCGGTTGAGGTAATCAGGTCGGGCTGTCGACCTTGAATTACAAGCGCTCCTTGGGAGGAAACCCAATGTAGAGTAGGTTGTTATTTACTTTGTTTTGATTTTGAGTTCTCCATATCTGATTTTGAGAGGTGATAGAGAGAGTTGCTTTAATACTTTCAATCAGTATGCAGGGACACAGGTCCAGAAGACGCACTGGGTTCCCCTTCTTGATGCGGGTGAGAGAGAATGTTGAGTAGGTGCATCGGAATTCGGACGTGAGGTGAGACTTTTCCGAAAATTTTCAACGTCCACAAGACCCTTCTTGTTGCAATTTCGAGGGCAATGGTGCCCATGTTGGTCCGAGCACCCAGGTACCTCTAACTCTCTCTCTCTCTCTTGTCTACGTTTGAGCGTTAATTGCATAAATCCACCTCCAACACATCTAAGCGAGGAGACCTCCTATTTTAACACTAAATTCATTGAGGACAACCAAACGCTTAAGTGTGGGGGGGTTGTGTCTAAATTTTCTAGCCATGTTTCATCTTCCATCGCCTTGTTACATATAGTTGTGTAATAATGTGTGGTAACTTGTGGTTAGTGTAAAGTGTGTTTTAAAACATTGTCGTTTTGTGCTAGTTTTAAATTTCTGCATTGTTCTGCACTTTTACTTTATTGATTCCCTACCCAATCGTTGTGATTAATCGAGTTGGCCAAAATGAATGTAGAGTTAGGAAAATATGAGAAAAAAATATAAAAAAATAAAATCCATAAAAATCTAAATTTTTAGAGTTAAGGGCAATTGATGAAGCTTGAAATCAGATGGAGTTCAGTGAAAGAGTCTCAATGAATACGAAGCACCGTGGTGGGGAAAACCTCAATTTTAGTATCATGTGCACCGTTTCACGAAAGGAAGTCCCGGGTATTTAGGGAAAAGTGGAATGTATATTTTTGGGCATACCTTTAGTTCCTATAGTGTGCTAGGAGGATTTATTCTCGAGGTAGTTGAATAGCCTGTTTTCAGTGGAAACTTGTGGTCTCTTCCAAATCAGGGGTGGACCTTCATGTTGAGTTGGTTCCATGTGGTATGTTGCTCTAGCCTAAGAGAAGTTGGTGAGTGTACACCACCATCCCTTACGGTGGTTTCAAGAGTTAACCGAAAAAGCCCACACTTAGTTTCTCTAAATGCACGGTTGATAAAAATAGAAGAGAGTGAAAAAAAGAATCAAAATCTTCTCTTGGATTAGATACGGTGAACAATCTAATGTGCCTCCTTTCATGCGGGGAATTTGGATTCAATCCAATTAGAGCATCTAAGGAAAATTAAAGTCAAGTCGTATTATACAGAGTTGTTTCGCCCGTCACTGGGAAAAAATTTGCACGCAAATGCAATAACTGCTAAGAGGGTCTGAAAACCTCAAATGACTTGGCGACGAAAGACTACCATTAGACTAGGGATGCCTAGACCCTCTGAGCTAAAGGTGTTCCCGGTTCTTGGATTGATTTTGGTGGATGTTTGGGGACATCAGTGAGCTTGTGCGTAAGGTCATCGTATTTGCAATTCCTTGTTGCGGTTGTGTGAATTGCAAAAGAGACATGTGAGAGCTTGATGAATTTTGGTAGTGATAGCGAGATTGCCCAATCTCACAAGAAAAGAAAAAAAAAATGTGTTGTTTCAATTCTTGCATGGTTCTATAATTTATTTGCATTGTGTATGGTCATGTAGATTGCATCGTGTGTGTGTTGTTTGTGTCACATGGCTAGTGGAGTTGAATGCGATTCGGTGGATTTAAATGTAGTGGGAGACGTGATTTTTCTCGGGATGCGCAAATATAACTCTAATATAACTCTCTATTAGAGTTATATTTCTTGCACGTTTTATATCGTTTTGCGTGATTTCCGGGTTGATAATCTTAGTTTTACACTATGAATGTATAGAATACGTAGAAGATTAGCTTTGTGCATGAATTCTTTAATCCTAGCGTTTCTCATATGATTTTATGTATTTTTTGTCACGTTTGATCGCACGGGTTGTGTTATGTGTTGTTCTGACAGGAAACAGAGCTTGAGAGATAAAGCGGAGAGGAGAAACAAACTTTGGTGATTTTTCGGGAGCTTAAACGAAGAAGAAGTCGTGAAGAAACAATGAAAATACATGAAGAGGGGAGGCAAATGCAATTTAATGAAGTTTCTGTAATGACACTTTAACCCCCTAGATGAAAACTGGCAAACACTTGGTGAAAATTTAGTGGCCATACGTGAGAGCAACTCACTGGAAGTGTAGGATCACAATTTTGATCACAAGATCACCACAAGATCACAATGTGATCCTATGATCACAAAAGGTGATCACAAGATCATAAATAAGATCTCAAGACTCAAAAATTACAAGAACGTGACTCTACTAATTTGGATGCACGGAAGAGGAAAAAAAATAAAAAAAAAAAGGACTCACGCTAGGAGAGAGGAGGCTAGTGGTCAAGAGGAGGACTCCTCCATTGAAGATTTAGGTTTTTCTTCTTCTTCCTCTCTCAATCTTTGTATGGAGAAACTTGTAAGTTTTGTTTGGTTAATCTTGATTAGCTAAATACTTTGTCGGGCTTCTCTAGAGAGCCTAGGGTTCATGTAGACGATGGAGTTTTTCCAGATTTTAATATTTATTTCATGCTAGTGATTTCTCTTTATTGAATGGATTGGAGTTCTTGAATCTTGTTTATGATCCTAGTATATTGACACGATTAGAAGATGAACTAATATTCATGAACTAGGGATTGCCCATAGTATGAATCATGCTTAAAGTTGATTAAGTTCTAATTCAATTGTTCACAATCTATGCTTAATTCTTAATAGGGATGGAGTAATTAACCGGAACCGTTAGTTGACTAGTGAAGTGAGCGACAGTGACTTTAACTAGCTAGGATGAGATATGAGCATCAATCCCAAATCACCGAGACCGGTAGGATAATTGAGTAGGATTGGCTAGTGTGGGTAGATTCGGTAGGACTATTCAACTGCTCCGTGAAACGGTGGACCGATAAGACCCGTTATCGTGCCCGTAGATGACCTGCTAGAACGGACCGGTAGACAACATGAGACCGAGATGAGATGGTAGTCAACCGAAACATAAAATGACATGAGACCGACGGGAGATTTACATAGTCTATTACCCTTCTTGATTAGGATAGAATAAACGTGTTACTTGGATAATCCGGAATTCGACTGCAGCCGTAGTTGATCTAGAGATTGCCTAGTTTCTACATACTTATTTTTTAAATAAAAAAATACAAAAATATTAGTTTAGTTGTTTATTTTAATTTTCAGTCACTTGTTTGTGGGTGACGAACTCTTCAAAATCTCAATTCTTCCTCCCTGTGCCGTAGTTTAAATTAATCGACTAATTAAAAAATCTCAAGTCTTTCCTCGTGGGATGGATGACTCGGGGTTGAAATACCACCCCTATATTACTTGGTCGTGCACTTCCGCATACGCGTTAAGAAATCGCGTCAAGCAGGAAAAAGAAGAATAATTGTTTTTCACATTATCCAACCCTTCCAGTACAACCTGTGTAGTTTTTGTTTAAACCAAGAAAAATTGTCTTCATCTTCTCCTTCTTTCTTCTTAAGCATCTTCTTCCTCTTCTCCTTTGACAGTACATCAACCACCACTAACGATACCACCACTACTCTCTCCGCATCTTTCTCTCCCTCCTTCGCTCTCATCCCTTCCCACTCGGACGAACAGGAGCAACGCAATAGCAGCAAGAAGCCGCCACGGCTGCCACCGTCAGGAACCACCACCCGAGTTCACCACCACCTCCATCTCTCTTCTCCTCTTCCTTATCTCTCGATACCCCTCTCTGTTTTGAACTCGGTAGCAGCAGAAGAAGAAGTAACGGAGGCCAAAGTAGCAGCTGAAGCACCACAGCCGTCGTCCACCATTTTTTACGGCGAGTAGCTCCACCAGACCAAATTCAGCCCCACCCACGTCCTCAATTCGGTTCCATTCGACTCCTAGGAGACTGAAGAAGCTAGTAGAAGGATCGAACATAGCCAAAGAAGCCATTTAAGTCACCATCGAGCTCCATTACCGTGACCCTGACGGGAATTTCGAACCGACTCAATTCCCGACCGTTTTTTGCCATTCTTGGCTTGGGTACACTCTAAATCCTATAATTTTTTGTTTTAGATTATCAAATCATAACTTGAGGCTCGGATTCATGTTTATATCGATCAACTGATAGTTCATGTAAGGGGGTGATAATGTCTTTTACATAAATTATGTGTAAGAGGAACTGTTGTCGTTTTAAAAACTGTTAAGAGAGGTTATTGTCTTTTATTAAAGTTGTCTTGTGAATGTAGGGGGTGCTAGCTGACATTTAGTATAAGGTAGAGGGTTTTATTTGTCTTTTACTTCAACTTTACATTTTACGTGAAAATAAAAATGGAAATTTTAGATTAATAATCTTTTCTAAAAATACTATTTTTCGTCCTTGTCCCAGAAATGTAACTCTGGTATTGAAATAGTGTTTGGAGTGTCTATTTAAAAGTATAACTAGAAATATTTTCTTAAAACTAAATGAATCTCGTGTTTAGTCACTTAACCCTCAATTCGGTTCGCTTAAAGACTTTTAAAAATAATATTTGCTAGTTTACATCGTGCTGAGTATTTAGAAATAGTTTCTTAGAAATTTCCTACCCTTAAATATCGTTTAATCTTTATATTTCCAGTAACTGTTTCTTTCACCAAATTTTATAAATACATATATAACACAATATTTTTTTACTCTCTTATTTCACTATTATTACATGCTTCTTTTAATATGAAAATTTCAATAAGAATAGTCTCTTTTAGAAATATTAAATAAATTGATAAGTTGTTCAGGAACAAATATGTCGTTTGATAATCTAATAATTGTATTTTTAAGTATGCTTTCGTAAGTAGTAATTATGTAACTTGGAAAGTGCTATTAAAGAAATATAACATAGAATAGCTTTGTTGAGGGGGGAGCGGGTCAATCTCAAATCAAGTAGGAATTTGGCTAGAGATTATAGTGTTATGCTTGCATAGTTGGACTCGCGTTTGATTTAGAAGCTATAATTTGTAGGGGACGGTTTCGTAGGCAAGGGTCACTGTTATAGAATCTAGAACGTGTTATCGGATTGAGGTGAGTATACATGCCAAGTCTTGCGTGTCTAGCTTATTTCGTGTCGAAATATGATTTTATAGTTTGTCTCAAAATGTGCTTTGTGAATTACATGCTATACTTGATTTTGGATATACTTCGAAATGGTTCTTTGAAACAGTCACACGTAAATAATAATGCGTAATAACATAAAGTGGAAAGAATCGTACGGGGAACTTTATTATTATTGTCGATGTTGACTTTGGTAACTCGGCCTGTGATTATTATTGTCGATGTTGACTTCGATCACTTAGGCTGTGATTATTATTGTCGATGTTGACTACGGTCACTCAGCCTGTGTATTTTAACTCGGTCGTAACCTGCCAGGTCACTCCATGTACTCACCTCTCTGGCCGCAAGAAGTCTTAAGGGGGTATCGACACGTAAGGTCATGATTGCTAGTGATGGGATAGTTCTTCTCGGTATCAACAAGTTAATAATATGGTTTTCTTTGAGAATGGTTTTCTTATGAAAGGAAAGAAAAGATAAATTGGGAATAATATTTCCTGTTTGAGATATAAGAGGAAGATTGAGATGCAAGGTAAAAAGA
The DNA here is from genome assembly GCA_023055425.1 of Linanthus parryae. Taxonomy (NCBI): domain Eukaryota; kingdom Viridiplantae; phylum Streptophyta; class Magnoliopsida; order Ericales; family Polemoniaceae; genus Linanthus; species Linanthus parryae. Next base: position 84,484,308 of record JALGPY010000008.1, on the reverse strand, counting down.
AGAGAATTTCACATGCGTTACAAAAATTTATACATTACTCTTCAATAATATATTTTTGGTTAAGGCTCATTCTTATTTATGATTATTTTGAAATATGCTTCATCCATTTACTATCTTTTACTTGAATGAAATTATCTCGAACCCAGTTTACGAGCTTGGGTGTTACTCACTCAGTATTTCATTGCTAACTTTCAAAACTGTGGATCTTGTTTTCAATCCCACTGCAGGTCTAGATGGAGGAGGCTTAGCTTAGAGATGGAAACTCAGACTAATCTAGTATTTATCCGCACTCTTAGTAAAGTCGAACTCTAGACAATTTGGATATTTTATAGTAATATTACGACAACGTGAGAATGTTTTAGAGTATGTAATATATTATTGTGGCAGTGTTTGTTCTTGATTACCGCGATTTCATATAAGTAGCACCCTCCGGGGAACCCAGTGACACGATCCAACCGCAAGTGTACGGTTGTCGCGTGAAGTTATATCCGGAAATCCGGGTTTATCGAACCCAAAGGACTTGTCGTGAACCAATTAGCAATATTAAATTTATGTGGGCTAGAAATTGAGAGAATTTTCTAAACTAATTAATTGAAAAGACAACGCAAATATTTAATTATTGAGATTTAATCTAGGAGGAACAACCAGGACACCTCATTTGGGGGATTGTTCGGATTTTCTTGTTGACGACGTTCAAAGATTTGTGAAACACAGACGAAATTCACTTTGTTGATCGAGCAATACTAACTCACCGAGTTACCAAGTGAGCATCCTATGCCTATGTTAGATTAAAGCCGAGTTACCAAGTTCTAATTATCCGTAAACATGCATTAACGATGAATTCTACTCTAACGATCCCATTCAACGTAGCCGAGTTACCAAGCCTATGAACGGGTGATTGTTTGATTTTCCGGTTTAACAATTACCAAGTTACCAAGTAATTGCAAACTAAGTTCTAGCTAACAAGACGTCTCCAATTAACAAGATGAGATGAAGATCACAAAAAAATCATAGTAAACGTAAAATCATCAATTAGGTTTTATCAAAACATGAATCTCAATTCATAAAACGCATAATCAATGTGAAAACCTTGTGTCTCAATTCATACTCAATGATGTAAAAGTGCAAACAATATGTAACTATACTATACACAATACGACAATATATGTAAAAACATGACAAACCACAACACTGACTCACCATATAATCTAAGCACATCCTACATGTAACTGGCTGTGCAAGACACATTTAGGCTAATAGACAGTTAAACCACCCCCACACTGCATGCTTTGTTGTCCTCAACGAATTCAGAGATTATGCAAGAAGACTCAGCAATCAATGTGTAAGACCAGTAGATGACATGGAGCATGACATATACAAAAGAAACACATAATTTTATCTAAAGGAAGAAATACTCACAACCGCCTCAAGGGCGGGGACGAAATCAACTCCAAGCAATCCACAAGCACTAGTGGTGCCACTGTGCTCCTATATAGTCAGTGTGTTCTACACACCGGGGTAGACTGCCCTCCTCTACTAAAATATGTGTCATGGAGAATCCCCAACTCGCATACACGATTCACCATAAATTTCATGTGTGCCGTGGCACACCGGGGTAGACTCTCCCATATCCTGCTCAAATATGTCACTAGGAAACATCATTAGTCACTCTCTCTCTCTTCTCTTCAAATAACATAATAAAACAACTTAATTTAAAAACACGACTAAATTAAAGCAAGTAAATAGGTTGGGTTGCCTCCCAACAAGCGCCTTGATTATTAAGGTCGATGACCAGACCCAGTTACCTCAAGTATGACTTATGCAGTTTTTCTCTCCATTTTTTCTTCTTCCACCATCGCTTCTCTCTTTATCTCTTCTGACGTGAGCATGCATGAGATGCATATGGTGCAAAGAAACTGTAGAAGAAGGCCTCAAATATTTTTTTCCTTTTGTGCTTCCACTCCTTGATCACCGATCTTCACGAAAATTCATTCACCACATCATGACCCCTTGTACCTTTCCTCTTCTTCTTATTCCAATTCTTCAAAATCAATATCATTGAGGATCGGTTATGTGGAAATAGAATCCCATTTGGAACAGTAATGGAAAGGAGTGTCGTCTTGACTGCTTCCTTCCCTAGCTCTTGTCTTGGAATCACATGTGACAATTCATGAACCACATAAAATTGGGGTCTTTCTTCAATCTCCGTGCAATGATTGCCTAGACTCATGGCATGCTTCATCTATGCACAGATCTTCAGTGATTGAGGAGAACTCATTATCCATGTACTTATGAGCCTATTCTTCATTAAAACCTTCTTCAATGTTCTTAGGCCATAAGCTTGCGATGTCAACACTCTCCCATTCATGCCATGGCTCCGGAATTAAGCGAGGCACAAGTTGTATAGGCTTCACAATATCATCCCAATCTGAGTCTGAATTCCGAAGCGTCCCAAGGATCTATTACTTCATGATGAGTAGTATTATATACATAGACCTCTGAGGGTTCTTCGTCTTCCTCTTTGCACTCCTCAACTAAGTCAGGAATGATGCTACTTGGCACATCGTCATTATCTACATATGCCAATGCACTCGAAAGTTCTGCCAAGTGTTGTCCCTGCAGCTGGACAGTTTCATCCATCCTATTAATACCTTCCTCCATTCTGTCCATTTCAGCTATCATGAGCTTCAATATTTCTTTCATCTCCTCATCTTCTTGATTGCAAGGAGGAGGGGTGTACATATCTCCATAGGATTAGTACGGTGAATAGCCTGGAGCTTGCCCATAGAAATTCGGCCCCCACATGATCACCAAGATACCTGCACAATAATTCGCTAGGAAGCAGGTGAGATCAACAAATAAATAAACAAAAGAAAAAAAATAAAATTCCCTAAAGTTAATATTCTAACTAATTCAACCGAAGTCGCCGAAAACGGCGCCAAAAACTTGACACGATCCAACCGCAAGTGTATGACTGTACGTCTGTCGCGTGTAGTAATATCCGGAAATCCGGGTTTATCGAACCCAAAGGACTTGTCGTGAACCAACTAGCACTATTAACTTTATGTGTGCTAGCAATTGAGAGAATTTTCTAAACTAATTAATTGAAAATACGACACAAATATTTAATTATTGCGATTTAATCTAGGAGGAACAACTAGGACACCTCGTTTGGGGGATTGTTAGGATTTTCTTGTAGACAACGTACTATGATTTGTGAAACACAGACGAAATTCACTTTGCTAATCGAGCAATACTAACTCACCGAGTTACCAAGTGAGCATCCTATGTCTAGGTTAGATTAAAGCCGAGTTACCAAGTTCTAATTATCTCTAAGCATGCATTAACGATGAATTCTACTATAACAATCCCATTCAACATGGCCGAGTTACCAAGCCTATGAACGGGTGACTGTTTGATTTTCCGGTTTAACAATTATTGAGTTACAAAATAATTGCAAACTAAGTTCTAGCTAACAAGACGTCTCCAATGAACAAGATGAGATGAAGATCACAAAAAAAATCATCGTAAACGTAAAATCATCAATTATGTTTTATCAAAACCTGAATCTCAATTCATAAAACGCATAATCAATATGAAAAACCTAACCCCAAACTCGGGTCCTGATCTAAGAATTTTAGCTACGCATATTCATGATCACAACGACAAGAGTTTGTGTGATCATGATCAAAAACAAAGAAACGAATGAGAAAAGAGATCAAACAAGATTTCCCAAGCTCCACAATGTGATCCAAGCTTCAATTTGATGTCCCGTCCTTCAATACTGTGTCCCCTCTCTGAAAATATGACCTAATATGTCTAATATACGTTCCCTAAGAGTCCCGGGTCAATTAGGAAAATTTTAGGCATCGTTTCCTTAATTTTGGCCGCCTCTGTACAGTTTCTTCGTAGGAAGACTTTTCTCTTCGGAGGAAGAGTCTTCCTGCGAAGACATTTTTCTCTTCCTACGAAGATCTTCCCAGATAAGTACGAAGGGCTATTTTGGGAAGACATTTTTAGCAGCTGGAAATTTGGCTAAGTATAAAGTCTTCTTACGAAGACTATTGTCTTCCTACGAAGACTCTTCATTCCGCACTTTCTTTTTGGCTTTCTTCGTTGAGTTCCTTATTTCCGAAGCTCGTTTACGTCTCCCACAGCTCATCCAAGCCCTATTTTCCTACGAATCACAACAAGAAAAGACAACCCGCGATCATACAACAATAAAAGCTCGAAATTACACTAAAAACGCCCGGATTTAACAATTACGCGCATAAAGCTCACATTCACTAATATTTCACAAACACGGCCAAAATCTCATCTCATTGTCGGAAATCACGCAAAATAGTAGTGTATCAACTAAGAAATATAAGTCCAACTAAGGAGTTATCACCCAGGTCCAGAACGGAAAGCATTTAAATAAAACTTACTATCATCGTCCTCGTATAGTGATGTGACATCTTCTAAATTATTGAATACTTCCACAATTCCCGCACGTATTCACCTGCCAAGTTATAGAAGGCAGGGGTGTCAGCGTCACATTATAACAAGCAAACATAGTTTATCACAAAAGTAGATATAAATATAGTTTTTCTTGAAATCAGTAACATGTACTTGTGGATGCACTGTCATCGTAACATGCCTTAAAGAACAGATCACCAAGATGATTATACCATTCACACAAGTGCTAGATACAATACAATTACTTTTAGTGGAAGACCAAATTCTACTTTCGATAGAAAAGTAAGTCCAAATCCATTTCCTTACACAATTATCCACAAATCCACCGAGACAAACTAGACCTTAAGTGTGCACACCCCCTACAGGATTGTCAGTCCAGAAAGTAGGTACTAGATGCCTACAAACGGGGCTAGCTACATCCCGACTAAAACCCGTAAAACGGGTCCCGTATGTGTCTGTGGCCAATCAAGTATTCAAAGTCTAGCATAACCAATCACCAGCCAAGTATATCATAGCATACGTGAGCTATTGCATAATCAATTGTTCCCAAGTCACTCATGAATCATTTCCTTAGTGTAACATTCCATACATAGAGACATACATATAGTATAGCATCTCTAAAAAAAATTTAAGTATACATTTGCTTACTTGGTAGCCTGTGTGGTAATCCTGATCAGCGATACTGATTCTCTACCACGACCATCTCTACACATGTATTTATATATCATTACATGTCCTCAATAGTGAGGTAAAATGCATATTCAATTGTCAAACTAATAACTAACCCCAAATTATCAGTTTTCCTATGAAGTCTCATTCTTATACGTCTAGTCCCTGACTATTCCTAAACCTCTCAATCATGCGTAATTTGGAAAGTCTCGTGAGTTCCAAGTCACATCATTGCCGACATATGACTGAATCTTAGGTTCTCGTTATTTACACTCAAGTCCTTGGAGTTTGATTAATTTGTACTTTAGTCCCTGTTTCAGTATGATTAATTAGATTTTAAGTCCAGATAGATACAATTGGACTTCAGATGTACTAGGGTTTCTAGAAAGTCAAAAAGTTGGTCAAACTTAACCCTTAGAGCTGAAATGTGTTTTGGACAACTTTTCAGAAAGGCATTTTGGTCAATTAGGTCATCTGCTAAGTTAAATTAGAAATTCAAAGATAACTGTGAAACTAGCTCACAGGGTCAACTTCGTAGTCACTTTCTGGTCAATTGAGGGAGATATTTGAGAATCTTAAAATAAGGTTTTTCTATGTTGAAGAAAAAATTTGGTCTCTCCAAGATTCAACATCTACAAGGAGATATGCCGATCGAATTTGGATGAAATCTTGGACCATTACTTAAAAAAATTTCAAGAGATTTCACAGTTTCAAGGTAGTTTTTTTTATCTTCATTTTTTAACAATATGTCAGGGAAATGGATAATTATTCTTCTAGGAGTGATTTGAAGTATTATCAACCAGCTCCTCACAGAAGAAGACAAAGCAAGATTCGATTAAGTACTGTAGAAGTTATGAAAGTTCAAAGATAGATGTTTCTGCTTTCATTTTATACTAAAGACGATATGGAGTCAACATTAGGCTCAATTTCGGGAAACTACGTTTAAAACTCAAAGAAAACTTATTGAACATGACTTGTAGAATTGAAAAACAACTTTACATAGGAAGAAATAGAATAAAGTTTTATGCAGTATTCAAAGAGTTATGACCATTTAAAGATACCTATTTCATTGCCAAGTTCAACACTTAAAAGTATTTTGGGAAGCTCAGAATACATGATTGGCGCAGCAACTTCAAAGTTGATTTTGGGCAGTCAAAATATGTTATTTGAAGGTCAATTGAAATGTTGTAGTATCAAATGTAGAGAGTAACAAAGTCAAAGATATAATGATTTCATCAAGAAATGAATGAATTGTGACTGAATGAATATGGTTGTTCCATCACAACTTTCTCATACTTGTAAAAATAACTAAGTTACCCAATTCTTATGTTTCTACCACCAAATTTCAAATTAATTACAGAGAGATTGTTAAATAGATTTGAGACATACAAAGACGGGAGTTGAAGACCAAGTACCCATGAACATAGAGGACAAAATTTGTTGGGTTTTGACGTCGGTTACGCAGCGGAATAAAAAAAATCCCTACTCAAAGCCCACCAAGGATCACAGGAAGAGACATTCATAACATGATGAAGGACATAGAAGATGTGTACCTTTTGGTTCCGGAGATCACACGAAGAATATTGTCCTCGTCTCTACGGTTGATCCACGTCTATAGGTGAGATCTAGATTCTTCCTTCTCCTAGTGCTAGCTTGGACCGGAGGAAGAGGGAAGAACGAATCAAGCAACAAGGAACCAAAGAGAGGGTTCGACCTCTCTCTTTGTGGCCGACGGGTAGGGCGGACGGGCTAGGGGCTTCGGCCTCTAGTCTTGTCTTGCTCTCTCTTTTTCTTTCTCTCCCACTCACTTATGTTATGAGCATTAGTTGTGGGAAGGAAGCTAGAGCATCCTTTATGTAGTCCAAAAACTCCTTGTTAACTACATAAAGGCCCTTCCTAGTTCTACATGAACTTGGATTAGTCCCTTCCTTGCATATTAGTCCTACTAAGTTTTCAAGGTGTTGGAAAGTGATCCTTCTAATTAATTAATCATATTAATTAATCCCAAATCTAGTTCAACTCTATTTGACGTGTGACCCCATAGGTTTCTACTTAGTTTGTAGTAACTAATTACTAACATGGAGCGGTGTCTAGCAACACATCCATGCAACCCAACTAATAGAAATAAGTCAGTGATCCCGACAAACCTTTGTGCCCAATATCACATATTGCACTATACGTTTGTCTCCAAATCCGAATTTGACACGAGACATAAATAGACACACTCGAATATCCAATCCATAGTTCCCCGATCCTAGGAATATGCTTATGCAAGCAGATAAAATCAATATCTCCATATCGATCTATGTGAGTCTGGCCAGACGTTTAATAAGCACCATTCCTCCAGTGGCCATGGATATTTACACCCATTATGTGGAAGGGACAAATACTCTCTACATCACTACGATCTCTATTCTTGCTTCCTATCATGCTCGATAACTACCTTTATAGTTACCCAGTTACGGTGTAACATTTGATAATATCAAAGCACGATATTCCAAAACTAGAGTATCTAGTGACTTCAAGTCTAAGATTTCAATTATATTAGCACTACGAGAAGCGACTGTGACTTTAATCCATAAATAATAAATGAATATTCTAGCCAATAATATTGTTCATAATAAATAGTAGATTGCCTCTAGGGCACCTATTCAAACAGTCTCCCACTTGCACTAGAGCCGATCTGGTGCATCTCGTATGACTATAGATCTTGCGTGCCCTTCATGCTTTCGCTGCACAAGTGGTTTTGTGAGCGGATCTGAAAGATTGTCATCCCTTGGAATCTTTCACATCTTCACATCTCCTCGATCGATCATATCATGAATAAGATGGAATCTCCTAAGTACATGCTTTGATTTATGGTGTGATCTCGGTTCCTTGGCTTGTGCGATCGCGCCAGAGTTGTCACAGTACAACTCTATGGGATCCACGATGCTAGGGACCACACCAAGCTCAGTGATAAACTTCTTTATCCAAACGGCCTCTTTTGCTGCTTCCGCAGCAGCAATGTACTCAGCTTCTGTTGTAGAATCAGCAACTGTCCCTTGCTTGGAACTCTTCCAGCTCACAGCTCCTCCATTCAAAAACACGCGTATCCTGACTGCGGTCTGTAGTCATCCTTGTCGGTTTGGAAGCTTGCATCAGTGTAACCAATTACACTTAGCTCTTCCTTACCTCCAAATATCATGAACGCATCCTTAGTTCTTCTCAAGTACTTTAGGATGTTCTTGGAAGCAATCCAGTGACTCTCACCCGGATTGGACTGATATCTGCTCAACATACTCAACGCGTATGATACGTCTAGTCTAGTACACAACATAGCATACATGATGGATCCTATGGCCGAAGCATAGGGTATACTACTCATTCGGTCCTTCTGAATCTTATTGGAAGGACAGTCAATCTTAGAAAGAGTGACTCCATGCGACATGGGCAAGTATCCCTTCTTGGAATCCTGCATGTTGAACCTCTTCAACACCTTGTCAATATATGTACTTTGACTTAGGACGAGCACCCTACTAGATTTATCCCTATACATCTTTATACCAAGTATAAAAGCTGCATCTCCTAATTCCTTCATTGCGAAACACTTTCCTAGCCAATCTTTGACAGATTGCAAAGTAGGAATGTCGTTTCTAATGATTAGTACGTCATCCACATACAAGACTAGAAATACTACAGAGATCCCACTAACCTTCTTGTAAACACAAGGCTCGTCTTCATTTTTGATGAAGCCAAACTCTTTGACTGCGTCATCAAAACGTCGGTTCCATCTCCTAGAAGCTTGCTTTAATCCATAAATGGATCTTTGCAGCTTCCAGACTTTATTGGCATTCTCTGTATCCTCAAAACCCTCCGGTTGTGTCATGTACACGTCCTCGAGGAGGTTCCCATAAAGGAACGCTGTTTTGACATCCATTTTCCAAATATCATAGTCGTAGTATGTTGCAATATCAAGTAGGATTCGAATGGATTTAGTCATGACAACTGGTGAAAATGTCTCATCATAGTCAATACCATGAATCTGTCTATACCCTTTAGCAACCAATCACCCTTATAGGCAACTACATTGCCATCCATGTCGGTCTTCTTCTTGAAGTTCCATTTGCACCCTATGGGCCGAGCCCCTTCAGGTGGTTTCACCAAATACCATACTTTGTTGGTATACATGGAATCCATTTCGGATCTCATGGCTTCTAGCCACTTCTTGGAGTCTGGACTTTCATGGCCTCCCCGTAGGTTGCAGGCTCATCATCCATGAGTGGTACGTCATCGGGCTCAGTCACGAGAAGTCCGTACCTCTCTGGCTCATGACGCACTCTACCTGACCTGTGGAGTTCCTGTGTTACCTGAACAGGTTCTTCCACAACAACTTGCGGTTCCTGCTCATGTTCCATCATCGGTTCAGTGATTTGTGGTTCTTGAAATTCTTCAAGTTCTACAGTCCTCCCACTTGCTTCTTTAGAGACAAATTCTCTTTCAATAAACACGCTGGTCCGAGCTACAATCACTTTGTTCTCGGCGGGATTGTAGAAATAATATCCTTTCGTTTCCTTAGGATATCCCACAAATTTACACTTATCCGCCTTGGGCCCGAGCTTGTCTGTTTGTAAACGCTTTACATAGACATCGCAGCCCCAAATCCTCATAAACGACACTATGGGACGCTTCCCAGTCCATATCTCATATCGTGTCTTCATGACTGATTTGGATGGAACACGGTTAATGGTAAAAGCTTCCGTCATTAGAGCATGTCCCCAAAATGATATCGAAAGATCTGTTTGAGACATCATAGGTCGCACCATATCCAATAGTGTGCGATTCCTCCTCTCGGACATGCCATTTCATTGTGGTGTTCCGGGTGGAGTGAGGAGGGATACTATCCCACACTCTCTAAGATATTCATCAAACTCTTGGCTTAAATATTCTCCTCCAGGATCCGATCGTAGAGCCTTAATACTTTTACCAAGTTGCTTCTCTACTTCATTCTTGAATTCTTCGAACAATTCAAAGGATTCGGATTTGGCATTCATAAGGTATACAAATCCATATCTACTGAAATCATCAGTAAATGTAATGAAGTAGGTGTAAGCACCTCTGGCAGGCCTGTGGAACAGCCGACATACATCGGTATGTATGAGTGCCAATAACTCACTAGTCCTCTCACCTTTCTTATTGAAAGGGGACTTTGTCATTTTTCCTAATAAACAAGACTCGCATGTCTCATATGATTCCAAATCAAATGAGTCTAGAAGTCCATCCTTATGGAGTCTAGATATGCGTTTCTCATTTATATGGCCTAAACGATAGTGCCATAGATATGTAGGATTTAAATCGTTAGTTTTAATCCTCATAGTATTTATGTTATAGATTTGACTATTTAGATCAAGGATATACAATCCATTAGACAATTGCGCACTACAATAGTGCATACTATCTAAATAAATGGAGCAACACTTGTCCTTTATTAAAATAGAAAAACCCTTCTCGTCCAAACAAGAAATGGAAATAATGTTTCTGCTCATAGCAGGCACATAAAAGCAATTACATAATTCTAAAATAAGTCCAGAAGGCAAAGATAGCTCATAAACGCCTACAGCTAATGCAGCAACTATTGCTCCATTCCCGAGGCACAGATCTATCTCCCCTTTAGCCAATCTTCTACTTATTTTTAAATCCTGTACATTTTGACAAATGTGAGAACCACATCCAGTATCCAATACCCATGATGAAGAAATGGAAAGATTGAGGTCTTTAACATAAATACCTGGTGGTGGTGGAATCACTATTCCAAGCTTCTTATCCTCCAGATATTTAGGGAAATTCCTCATCCTGTGACCCGGCTGGCTACAGTAGTGACATTCACCTTTAGCCACGCCCCCACTAGGCTTTAGGGCTTCCTTGGATTTTGCAACTTTCTTGCGCTTTCCTTTGGAAGTAGAGGCAACTCATTTTCCCTTCCTTTTATGCACCATAATTATGGCTTTGACCTTGCCTTTGTTGATGCTCTGTTCAGCTGTCTTCAGCATGTTCAACAAGTCTGGCAGAGTCTTACTGATCTCGTTCATATTATAGTTCATGATGAACTGATTATAACTATCATGCAAGGATTTCAAGACAAGATCAGTAGCCAAATCTTGGCTAAGTGGGAACCAGTCTCTTGAGGTTCTCAATGTACCCGATCATTCGGAGTACACGAAGCCCCACAAGATTCCCTTCTGCAAGACTACTCTTGAACAATGCTTTGGACACCTCATAGCGCTCATGCCTTGCCTGTTCCTGAAACAATTGTTTCAAGTGTATGATCATATCATAGGCTTCCATGTTCTCGTGCTGCTTCTGAAGTTCAGCAATCATGGTGCAGGGCATGAGGCAAGTCACATCATTAGAATAATCAATATGTTTCTGACGTGCCCTTACATCCGCTAGAACAGACTCATCATGTGGTGGGGCTGGAATTGGAGTGTCCAAGATGTACAACTTCTTTTCTTGCTTAAGGACAATCCTTAAGTTTCTATACCAGTCAAGGAAATTTGTTCCAGACAGTTTATCCTTCTCAAGGACAGATCGCAGGGATGAAGTCGATGTGTTGTTGTTTGCCATTTGGAATTCTACAAAACGAGAAATGTGCAATTTTAGTATTCTGAACAATTTAACTATATTCAATCATGGCTAGATCATTAAACATAGCTCCCACTATTTTTCTCGAATTAATAGCCCTCGCCATTAATGCGGAAAATATCATGTATATTTTCTAGTAGGTCCAAGATCCTTTTTTCACTTCTTCTTGAGCTTGCTTTGGCAAGTCACCCAAGAATTGGTTATTTAGGTAGGAACCATTCCAATTGCATCCCATGCAACTCTTGGTCCGATTAGGTGAATAACTCATTATTCTTTATCCTTTGGATAACACCTAATTGTCATGCCCCCAGGTTCATGAATCCAATTGATTCTTACCTAGTTGTGTCCAACCTCTTGCTTTAACATACACACATTACTAGCTTGTGTCGTCCGCAACACATCATGGTGAATTAAAATCGCCATGATTTGGCAAGCCTGAATTTTAATAGAGCCTGATCATGAAGGGTGTTTAGGCAAGAGAAGGCAAAACGCAATATTATATTTGAGGGATTTAATAGTCATTATTCGTTTGGTTGATCCAATCAACATGATCTACTTATTTGGATTGGGCAATCCACAATAAAAGACCATCTTTGTTTATTATTATCTTGTTAATGTGATAAGTCTGAAGCTCATGGATACTATGATATGAAAATACAGGCAGAGAGCTTAGCTCCTTGATGATGAAAGCCAGAAACACAAGCATAAGAAATTGCTAAGTACCAAAGCTTCACAGCTTTGAGTTACTGTAGCAGTTCTTGTATGCTGTATTTGTCTAACTATTTTGTGCAGGTTTTTTGTTATGTTTTGATGATTATTAGTTTAGTTATATAATTATATTCAGTAATCTATATTCTAAGAGGATCACTGCAGGATTAGTTGAAAATCCAATACACATTCTGGAGAAGTTAGCAGGCAAAGCTTCAAAGCTTTGAGTTTTTCAAGTCACTCTTTACTACTAAGTTCTTCTAACCATTTTTCTGTGTGCAGATGGATACAGTGTTACTTGGATGTTGTTACATGCTGATTATTTTCTATTATTGTGGACTCTATATTGGGTATTAGATATATTCATAAGATTGAATATAATTGTTAACTCAGAACTTTCAGCAGACAAGTCTAGCATGATTATCTCTTTATTGATTAGCTGCTGTTTCAAGCAGATCTCTTTGCTAGATTGTATTGTTATTTGTTTGATCTTGTTTGCTAAGTATTTGCAGGTTTGTTGGACTCTCCAACATCCATAAACAGATCAGCAATGTACTCAAATTGATCTGTTAACAGGAGCTTAACAGATAGGAAATATTTTAGGAATTATGTTCCTGAAATCTCTCAAGTTAGTTGCAGACTAAAACAGCTAGCTAAGTTTGAATTGCTGAGACTATTTAAAGACACGTAGGTCGTATTTTTGAAGAGTGCAATCATCTGGGAAGATCAAATACATACAGCTCTTCAAATCATTCAGGGAATCAATTCAAGCAGACTGAAGATCATTCAAATCCAGAAGAACTCTTCCAGGCTTTAAAAAGCTTATTCTTTCTGATATTTGCTTTCTGTACTTACTTGTATTATCTTTTATGTATTTCTAAACCTCACTAAACTTAGTAGTTTGGTTGTTCAAGTGAACAACAAGAGGTTCTTATTGTTTCAACAGGTTGTAGCCTGTAGCTAGATAGGTTGGAAACCACAAGTTGTATAAGTGTAAGGTAGCTCACTTAGGCTTGAGATCTAGGGCTAAATCTAGGTGATTAATAAGAAGTTGTGTTTGAATCTTGGTGGGATTAGATTCCTCAGGCAGAGACTAGGTCCAATTGTGACTGAACTCTGTAATATATATATGTGTCCTTGCTATTTACTTTTGCTGCTTTTACATACAGTTTATATTGGAATTTTCAAAGCTTTGGAGCTTTCCAAGTCTCAAAGCTTTGAAGCCTCTATACACTGTTGTTATATCTTTCAACTCTCAAATCTATTTCAAAGCTTTGAGATATCAACAGCTTGCTTTACTTAAGTTTCAAAAAATTTGAGTTTTGACAAAATCTAGCAAACTCTATTCAACCCCCCTCCCATTTCTAGAGTATTATTTTACCTGTTTACACCTACATTACACACTTTCAATTGGTATCAGAGCTTTGGGTCACAGTTTAAAGATCTAACAATCTTGTGACAATGAGTTTTGTAGGTGAAGGAGGATTTTCACAGGGTAGGGCATGTAATAGACGTCCATTATTCTGTGGTGATAACTTTGTTCATTGGAAGGCATTGATGAAAATTTTCATCATAGATCAGGACATGGAACTATGGTCTATTATTGTGAATGGGCCAAACCTATTCTACACCACTGTGGATCGTGTTAGAAATGTCAAACCTGATGAAGATCTCTCTGTTACTGAACTGGAAAAGGTATCAAAAAATTACAAAGCTTTGAACTTATTGTATTGTGCTCTTAGTGCAGATGAGTACAACAGGATATCCAACTGCAAGAATGAAAAGGATATCTGAGATAAGTTGATTGTTACCTATGAAGGAACTAGCCAAGTCAAGCAGACAAAGATTAATATTCTTTTGAGGCACTATGAACTGTTTCAGATGAACTCTGATGAGTTCATCAAAGATATGTTCAAAAGAATTACAGATATTTTGAACAACTTGGAATCTTTGGGAAAAGTATTCTCAAATGAAGAAAAAGTCAGGAAGATTCTCAGAAGCTTGCCTAAAGCCAAATGGGAGCCCAAAACTACAGCTATTGAAGAAGCTCAAGACCTAAGCGTTCTGGAACTGGATGATCTGCAAGGAAAGTTACTCACTCATGAGATCTCTATGAAGGAGGTTGATGGTGAACTGAGTGACAACATAAAGAATCTGGCAATCAAGGCAAAATACAATGAAAAATCTCAAACCTTGAACCAGATGAAGATGATGATGATGAGGAAGCCTTATCCTTGATTTCCAAAGCCTTGGCCAGAATTCTCAAGAAAAAGAGGAACTCTGAAAATAAGGATCACAACAAAGAAAAGTTCAGATCCTCAACTAGCAAGGATCAGAAAGGTAAGTCCTCATCACAATCATATAAACCTAAGGTTATGAATTGCTATGAATGTGGAGATGCAGATCACTTGGTGAGAGACTGTCCTCAAAATAAAAAGAACATACAATTCTCAAAGAAGGAAAATGACAAAAGAAGGAAGAAAGCAATGGTGGCTTCATGGAGTGATTCAGACTCTTCAGACTCATACTCTGATGATGAGCAAGCCAATCTCTGTTTAATGGCTGGACATCAAGAGAACCATTCCACTGAGAAACCTATTGATGACATGGTAAAAAAACTTTTATCTAGTCCTTCTGATGTGTTACCTGAAATCCTCAAAAGTATGTTTTTAAGTGAGGGGAGTTACAGGAATGAGATTACCTCTTTAGAAATGAAGGTTCATGAGCAGGCAAAAGAAAATTAGATTTGGTTTTTCAGAATAAATGTCCTGAAGCTACTAAGTTAAAATTGATAGTGACTTCAAAGCCTTGGACAGTAGATTCAAATCTTTGAAATCACAAGTCAAAGAAGTAGTTGATCAAAACAATATTTTAACTGATGAGTTTGTTGATTTAAAAAGTCATTCTGATGATTTAGAACAACAAAACACTACTTTGACTAGTAAGCTTCAAGAATCCAAGAAAATTCTTGCAACTTTTGCTAGCTCGGAACAGAAGTTAAGTCTCATTCTTGGAGGAAGTCTGCAGTCTGTTCACAAAAGTGGAATTGGATATAATCCAAATTTTCCAAGAAAAAGTCAAACCAAATTTGTGAAAGCAGGAAGCAGACATTCACCAAAGTGTCATTATTGCTGTAAAATTGGACATGTAAAAGTAACTTGCCCCTTTAGAAGAAGGACAGAACCTCACATAATGAGGAACACCTATCCTTATCAGCTTAAGGGTCAAGTGAAACAGATTTGGATTCCAAAAGGAGTTAGACCACCTAATATGGTTGACTCTGAGTATGAATCTAAATTCTACACTTGGTCTAATAGCATGTTAAGCCATTGATTGATTTTTTGCAGGATGTCACCAAAGCTTTGAAAGATCATAAATGGATATTAGATAGTGGACGTTCCAGACATATAAGTGGGAAGAAATCTTTATTCTCGAACTGAAAGAACAATCAGAGGGAACAATCACACTTGGTGACAAATCAAAGTGTAACATAATTGATATTGGAAGGGTTGGTAACAATTCTGCATATTCAATTTATGATTTTATTTAGTTGATGGTCGTAAGTATAATTAGTTGAAAGGTAATAAGGTTGTATTTGACAAGGAGAAATGTGTGGTGCAAGATGAGAAATCAGGCAATTGTATTCTCACTGCTCCTAGGTCACATAATGTTTATGCACTGTGTACTGACAAAGTTGCTGGTGATAGTCTGAAATGTCTCAAAGCTTTGAAGGATGACTCAAAACTATGGCACAGAAATCTTGGTCATATAAGCATGCATTCCTTGAATAAAGTCATCTCAAAAGATCTGGTAAGGGGATTACCAATCCTTAAATTCAAATAAAATGAGTTTTGTAAAGCATGCATTCAAGGTAAGCAAACCAGAAGCTCATTCAAGCCAAAGAATTCCGTAAGTACCTCCAGACCCTTAGAAATGCTGCATATGGACTTGTGTGGTCCTATGAGGGTTCAAACACCCATAGTTAAGAGATATATGCTTGTTGTAGTTGATGATTACTCTAGATATACTTGGGTTATGTTTATTAGAGAAAATTCTGAAGCATTATCTGAATTTTCAGAACTTTTCAAGGAGCTTCAAACTTTGAAAAACTTACCTGTTGCATCTATTAGAAGGGATCATGGTAAGGAATTTTATCAACTTGATTTTGATTTATTTTGTGCAAAGTATGGCATATCACACAACTTTTAGGCACCTAGAACTCCTCAGCAAAATGGTGTAGTTGAGAGGAAAAATAGGACTCTAGAAGACATGTCTAGAACCATGTTACTTGATAGTACTTTGCCAAAGTCTTTGTGGGCAGAAGCTGTTAATACTGCCAATTATGTGCTCAATTGATGTTTGATCAGGCCAATTTTGAAGAAAACCCCTTATGAACTATTTAAAGGCAGGAAGCCTAGTGTTGCTTACTTTAAGCCTTTTGGCTGTAATTGTTTTGTGCTTAACATTGGAAAAGACAATCTTTGTAAGTTTGATGCTAGAAGTGATGAAGGTGTGTTTCTTGGTTATTCTCAAACCAACAAAGCTTACAGGGTTTACAATAAGAGTTCTAAAATTGTGGAGGAGAGTATTCATGTTGTTTTTTATGAAAGTATTGATGATTCTCTGAGTGGAAGTTTTGTAGATCTTAGTTTGAATAAATATGAGGCTGATGAAGACCTTGATAAAGTTAGCAAGAGCAAAACTAAGTATCAAAAACTTTCAGAAGAATCTAAAGGCCTTGAATCCCCTGCTGAGCCAAAATCTCAAAGCCTTGAGACAGAGATTGATAGGAAATATGATGCTCCTTCAACTGTATCAAGAACTCAAAGCCTTGAAGGTCCATACACTTGGACACCCAGAAAGAAGTTCAAATATCTCTCAGATCATCCTGCTGAGAATATTATATGAGATCCAACAACTGGAACTCAGACAAGAAGTCAATTGAGAAATCTATGTGCATTCAGTGGTTTCGTATCACTCATTGAGCCCAAAAATGCAAAGGAAGAACTAGAGGATGCAGATTGGATCATTGCAATGCAGAATGAGCTAAATGAGTTTGAAAGGAACAAGGTCTCAAATTTGGTTCCTAGACCAAAATTTCAATCAGTTATTGGAACAAGATGGGTGTTCAGAAATAAGCTTGATGAAAAAGGTAAGGTTGTGAGAAACAAAGCTAGACTGGTTGCACAGGGATACAATCAAGAGGAAGGTATTGATTATGAGGAACATTTGCCCCTGTTTCAAGGTTATAAGCTATGAGAATACTTCTTGCATTTGCATCACATAATCACATAAAACTTTTTCAAATGGATGTTAAATGTGCTTTTCTGAATGGTTATCTGCAAGAAGAAGTATATGTTGCTCAGCCACCAGGTTTTGAAAATGATATCTTTCCTGATCATGTTTACAAACTGGAAAAAGCTTTATATGGTCTTAAACAAGCCCCAAGGGCCTGGTATGACAAACTCTCAAATTTTTTACTAGAAAATGATTTTAAGAGAGGTATGGTTGATAAAACTCTTTTTATCAAAAATTAGGAAAAAGATATGTTGGTTGTTCAGATATATGTAGATTATATTCTTTTTGGTGCTACTGATGATGCTCTTTCAAAAGAGTTTTCAAGTCTAATGTGCAGGGAATTTGAAATGAGCTTGATGGGAGAACTGAATTTCTTTCTTGGACTTCATGTACATCAAATAAAGAAAGGAATTTTTGTGCATCAAGGAAAATACACCCTGGACTTGTTAAACAAGTATAACATGTCACAGTCCAAGGTTGAAAAGACCCCTATGAGTTCATCATTGTCTTTAGACAAGGACACAACTGGTAAGAGTGTAAATCAGAAAGAATATAGAGGTATGATTGGTTCACTTTTGTATCTAACTGCTAGTAGACCAGATATTATGTTTAGTGTATGCATGTGTGCAAGGTTTCAGGTTGATCCTAAAGAAAGTCATTTAATTGCTGCAAAAAGGATTTTAGATATTTGAATGGAACCAAAGACTTGGGGCTTTGGTATCCAAGAAGGACTAATTTTCTGTTGAGTGGATATTCAGATGCAGACTTTGCAGGTTACAAATTAAACAGAAAGAGTACTTCTGGATGTTGTCAGTTTCTTGGATTTTCATTAATAAGTTGGCATTCAAAGAAGCAGAATTCAGTAGCCTTGTCAACTGCGGAAGCTGAATATATTGCTACTGGAGCTTGCTGTTCACAAGTTTTATGGATTGCCCAGCAGCTAAGAGATCTTGGATATGATTTCAGAAATGTGCCAATTAATTGTGACAATACAAGTGCCATTTCAATATCAAAGTATTCAGTTCAGCACTCAAGGACAAAGCATATAGATGTGAGACATCATTTTCTTAGAGATCACACAGAGAAAGGTGAAATTGTTCTATCTTTTATTTCTACTTCTAAGCAATTAGCTGATATTTTCACTAAACCATTGCCAGATGAGAGGTTTGCATCCCTAAGGCTTGAATTGGGTATGTTAAACAAGGATGCATTGGTTTAGGGGGAGTAATCAGTCACTATGTGTAGTATCTGTGTGATTTCAAAGCCTTGAGATTATATTTTCTGGAGCCTTGAAAATATAGCTCAAAGCTTTGAAGTTTCTGTATTCCTCTGAAACTTCTCAAAGCTTTGAACTACTTTTTCATTGCTGTGATGAGTGGATTTGCATTATCTTTAAAAATTGGATCATGGAAAATTTTGTGTTATCTTTTTAGATAATTACATAATCTTTTCAAATGTTCAGAGATTTGTTCAAAATATCTACAAATATCTTGAAAATCTTCTCAAATCTTTTTGCATGTAAATCTCCCACCTTTAGTCAAACTCTCTACCTACATAATCCAGCTTCAGAACTTATTTTCTTTCATTCTCTACTTCAATCTCTTCGTCTCTATCTCTATATCTCTCCCCATTCTCTCAATTTCTCAAACCCTACCCAAATGGAGAGAAAATCCGAAAGAATCAAGCAGCTAGGTCAGACCTCCAACAAGAGGGTGAAGAGATAGGGATTGTTTGATTTATCCAATGATCTGACTAAGTTCAAAGGTTTGGTGCTTAACAAGCTTGACCTGATCATCAAAGGTTTGGATCTAGATAAAGTACCTTCTTCAGAAAGCAGAGAGACTAGTATTGATTCAGAAGAATTTTTGGGAGAAGCTCTCAAGAAACAGAAGAGGAAGAAAGGTATTCCTCTTGTTCTGACATCAAAGGATCTCTTTGATCATTCTGATGAAGAGGCAGAAGATGAGGAAACTGCTGCAGAGAAAGCTGAACAGGAAGCTGTTAATCTGGAAAAATTGGTTGATGAGGTTGTTGAGAAGATGCACACTGAGGAAGCTCGAGGAAAGAAGGATGAAGAGCAAGGAGATCCAGCTGAGGGAGAGGCATAAGATGCAGAAAGCTCAGAAGAAGAATAAGAAGAGACTCAGGGCAAAGGCAAAGGAGCAACAAAGTCTACGGGATCTTCAAAGCCTTGAACATCACCTATCTATTCTTCCTATTCTCTTTAGTTATGAAGCTTAGGCTAATATTCCTATTTTCTTTTAAAAACTCTAAACAGATCCAACATTTTCCTTAACTCTTTTGATGAAAGTCAAAAAGGGGGAGAAGATTATGTGTTTTAGTTTTATTTAGTTTCATGTTTTTAGGATGTTTAGTATCTAATTTTTCAGTGTGTAATAAATTGTGGATCTGATGATGGTTGTCTATGCAATTCTATGGTTTTTGAATTTTTTGTTCAATTTATGTTCTGTGATATATTTACTGCTGTTTGTAAGTTGCAGGATTTCAATTGTTCAGATAATGTGTTTTGTCTTTCATCAAGGGGGAGATTGATAAGTCTGAAGCTCATGGATACTATGATATGAAAATACAGGCAGAGAGCTTAGCTCCTTGATGATGAAAGCCAGAAACACAAGCATAAGAAATTGCTAATTACCAAAGCTTCAAAGCTTTGAGTTACTGTAGCAGTTCTTGTATGCTGTATTTGTCTAACTATTTTGTGTAGGTTTTTGGTTATGTTTTGATGATGATTAGTTTAGTTATATAATTATATTCAGTAATCTATATTCTAAGAGGATCACTGCAGGATTAGTTGAAAATCCAATACCCATTTTGGAGAAGTTAGCAGGAAAAGCTTCAAAGCTTTGAGTTTTTCAAGTCACTCTTTACTACTAAGTTCTTCTAACCATTTTTCTGTGTGCAGATGGATTCAGTGTTACTTGGATGTTGTTACATGCTGATTATTGTCTATTATTGTGGACTCTATATTGGGGTATTAGATATATTCATGAGATTGAATATAATCGTTAACTCAGAACTTTCAGCAGACAAGTCTAGCATGATTATCTCTTTATTGATTAGCTGTTGTTTCAAGCAGATCTCTTTGCTAGATTGTATTGTTATTTGTTTGATCTTGTTTGCTAAGTATTTGCAGGTTTGTTGGACTCTCCAACGTCCATAAACAGATCAGCAATGTACTCAAATTGAGCTGTTAACAGGAGCTTAACAGATAGGATATATTTTAGGAATTATGTTCCTGAAATCTCTCAAGTTAGTTGCAGACTAAAACAGCTAGCTAATTTTGAATTGCTGAGACTATTTAGAGACATGGAGGTTGTATTTTAGAAGAGTGCAATCATCTGGGAAGATCAAATACATACAACTCTTCAAATCATTCAGGAATCAATTCAAGTAGGCTGAAGATCACTCAAATCCAGAAGAACTCTTCCAGGCTTTATACAACTTATTATTTCTGAGTTCTTCTTTATGTACTTACTTGTATAATCTTTTATGTATTTCTAAACCTCACTAAACTTAGTAGTTTGGTTTTTCAAGTGAACAACAAGAGGTTCTTATTGTTTCAACAAGTTGTAGCCTGTAACTAGATACTCCCTCTGTCCCGCACGTTACTTCAAAATATTTTGAAGTTGCTTTATTAAGAAAGGCGTGAAAGGACTAGATTGCCCCTCCTATTTCCCCTTCTTTCTAAAATACTCCTGGATTAGCTCACTGCCTCATTGTTCTTGAACCCAACTGGAACAAATACCTAATCTTGAACTCAACCACAACAGAAACACAATGAAAATCATCGTTCTTTTTACAAACAACTAAACAAAATTATTGGCAAATCTGTTCACTCTCTTCTCCATTTTTTTGAAGAAGAGTTCCACAACACAAGAGATCAACACAAATGAACAACATACCCCAAAATTAAACAAAAAAGAATTGTTCTTGGCAACAAGTATTAAATCAAAAAGTTCAAAAAAAAAGATTTAGAACCAGATCTGGTGATGAACCAAACCAGAAAAGAAGAAGATGAAGAAGAAGAAGAAGATAAAGATGAATGGGCTCGCCAACGCCAGAAGAGATGAAGAGGACTCCAACAGATCCGTCACCAACGTCGCTCGCCAACGCCGTCGCCCGCCTGCCTTCGATCTGCAGAAGACGTAGAGAAAAGAAGAGAGACAGAGAGATGGAGATGGAGGCGGCGTCGCTCTCTCACCGTCCGCCTCCCTCTCCCTCTCTCTCTCTCCCTCCTTACTCCGATCTGCCAGAAGAAAACCCAACCTGCTCTCCTTCTCCGTCTCTATCTGCAGAAGACGAAGAGAACGAAGAGAGAGAGATGGAGGCGGCGTCGGTCTCTCAGCGCCCGCCTCTCTATCTCTCCCTCTCTGTCTCCCTCCCTCCTTACTCCGATACGCCCGAAGAAATCAGACCAGATCTGCTCTCCTTCTCTCTCCCTCTCTTTCTTTCTCCTCCTCTCTCTCTCATGTGGCTTGGTTGGTTGGGAAGAACATAGAGAGGAGATAATGGGGAAGAAGATATTAGGGTTATTGAAGTTGGGCTGATAGATCTCCTGAAACCTATTGGGCCTAATTAAGTTGGGTTAGTTTGCTAATCTAATTTAATTAGGCCCAATTAAATGTTGTTGTGTTTTATTATAAAAGGGTAAGATTGTATTTTTCACGTAAAAAATGTCCATTTAAGGAAAGTTTGAAGAAACGGGTGGGACGTTCCAATAAGGAAAGTTTGAAGAAACAAGTGGGACGGAGGGAGTAGGTAGGAAACCACAAGCTGTATAAGTGTAAGGTAGCTCAGTTAGGCTTGAGATCTAGGGCTAAATGTGGGTGATTAATAAGAAGTTGTGTTTTAATCCTGGTGGGATTAGATCCCTCAGGCAGAGACTAGGTCCAATTGTGACTGAACTTTGTAAAATATTTGTGTCCTTGCTATTTACTTTTGCTGCTTTTACATACAGTTTATATTGGAAGTTTCAAAGCTTTGGAGCTTTCCAAGTATCAAAGCTTTGAAGCCTCTATACACTGATGTTATATCTTTCAGCTTCTCAAATCTATTTCAAAGCTTTGAGATATCAACAGCTTGCTTTACTCAAGTTTCAAAAAACTTGAGTTTTGGAAAAAGCTAGCATACTCTATTCACCCTACCCCCCCCCCTCTAGAGTATTATTTTACCTGTTTACACCTACATTACACACTTTCATAATGTTTTTCCAGTATCGCCTTACACACGAAAAAAATAACAAGACGTAAATAATAAACATCCACAAAAGAAAAATAACGTGGCACGGATATGGCCCCTAGACTAAGATATTATCAAGCCAATGATAATATCTATTTACCCTAAAGTGACAAGCTCATCTCCATGTGCTCCACCATAGCCGCGCGCCTAGTGTAGGGAGTCTTCATCGCCTTTTGGCTTCTTGGTTCTCCGGTCATCTTCTCCATGCTCTTGGCTATCATCTAAATATTTCTAAATCTAGCCTAACATCTAGAATATATAAATAAATAAAGCCTCACATGTTGAGGTGAAAAACGACTCGCAGGCCGTAAAACCTAATTAAGTATTACATTAATTTGATCAGCTCGCAGGCCGTAAACCAAATCACAAAAACATAAAACATCCACAACCTAGGCCATATCCATCTACCATGCAACAAAGCACATAATACAGTTAAAACCAATTTTTAACGCGCTTGTTCAATTTTAGTTGAATTGGACATACTAGGGTCAAAACGGTCCAAGAGGTTCACCAAGGGAATGGCCGAACCAACCAAGAAACCGCCACACTAGGCCCGGACGCCCCCTTGGGCCGTGTGTCTTGGAAGATAAGCAAAGGAGGGGCGGTTCCCTTATGGGGCCGCACCTTTCTATGGAATTGTTTCCAAAAACACTTCCTTCCTTGTTGGGTTGTTTCCAAAACACCATTTGCCTTGATTGTAACACCCCCAAATGGCCCAAGCCGGAGACCCGGGGATGTCACTCCGTACCCGGGAGGAGCCCGGATACAAGGAGATTTTATAACATGGTTCGCAAGCACAAAACATCCACAATAATAATTAAATCCAATTGAAAATATTGCATTATTAAAAATCACCATCCTAGCCACAAACTGGCATAACAACTAAAGTGTTTAAATTACTAAAGAATTTTCAAATTCAAATTAAATACTACTACTATTGTTCCATGTGATGCGCGTCCCCTTCTACGCCAGATAACCATCTTCTAACCCTGTGGTGCGGAATCAAAAAGAAACACCACAGTACAAAATCAGCATGAAATACTGGTAAATAAACATCCAAACATGTAAAACGATGATGAGGTAGTTATAAAACAATGACTCATTTGTAAGTAAGAGTTTTTCGCAAACACAACGGTAATAAAGTTGACTCTTGTATTAAAACATAAGAGTTCCCAATTCCATAATATTTCCAACCAACTTCCATAATCATTAAGAAAATCCAAAATCCATCGTTAACTTCTTTCCGTTAACAAAAACCAAAAATTCATTATTAATTCGTTGTGACGGGGGAAACCAAACCATCTCGCAAGCATCCAAGACCTTAAGTGTCGACACCCCCCAAAGAATCTAGCGTCCAGAGGAGTGAGTACAGGGAGCTATCCGGGGACTTGCAACCGGATTAAATAAAAATAAATTGAAACGGAAGACCGAGATCAAACCGTCCAATGCCAATGGTAACCATACCACAATAATAATAAATGTCCCCACACAACTATTCCACTTTACGTATTAATGCATTATCATTATCATTGTGATATTTCCAAAAAAAACATTTATCAAGTCGAAATCACATATTGCATGTCACATCACATAAACACATTTTGAGACGTTAAGAAATACATGAATTCGTTTTGACACGAAAGAGATAAGCACACTAGGCTTGGCATATTTACTTACCTTTAATCTCAAGCAAAGCAAATCACTTCCTAGTAATACTCGACGTGTCCTTCGTCAACGAAATTGTCGCCTACAAATTTAAATAATATCCTAATCAACACATTGCACACGAAGTCCTATATGTAAATGAAATAAATCTCTTACTAACTCTCCCCAACCCTTGCTAAGGTGAACAAACCTCTTTTATAATAAAAATATGTTTTATTAAGCTAACGTTTATTATTTGTAAGAACATAGCTATAGTTTTAAAAATATAACTTATAAGATTAACTAATTATTTCCTTATTATAGGGTAGAGAAACATATTATTTTTCCCCAAAAACAATAATAATTCTAATAGTAGTTCCTCCCAACCAAACAAGCCTTAGTAGAGAGCATAAGTTATAAACTAACTAACTTTTATTAAAAGAAATAACAAATTTATTAGTGGAAAATAACTTATTCTAATTTGTTACAAACTTATAAAAATAAGTAAAATAAATTATACTTTTTATTTTGGAGTAAAGGTGAGTACAAAAATACTACTTTAAACTTGTATAAAAAGAATTGTCTTATTTGTACTACTATAAAGCATAACCCAAGAGTATTATTTTTCAAAAGATTAACCTTTAAACGAGAAAATAAACTTCCTAAATAAATAATTCTCAAGTGTTTTAATAAGGCTTTCAAACTCCCAAAACTTCTCTTTTAAATATTGAGTGTAGAGTAGTAAAAAAAAAATAGTTGTCAATGGTGAGATTCGAACCCAAGACCAACTAAATACTAACAGTCAACTTTAACCACTGGGCCACAGCCCCTTTTGTTATCCCTTCCCATATACTATTAATATGATCTAACTTTCAATGATAGTCAAAATTAAAAAGAACAAAACAAAAACAATAGAGAGAGACGGGTTTTGTTCTTCATACCCGAACAAGAGGAGAAACAATGACGGGAAGGCATGGTGGAGGCCGACGGTGGCGTCGGGGATAGGGCGGACGACGGCGGCGAGGTCGCCGGTGGAGGCGGGCGGCAGCGGCGGCGGCCGGGGCAGCGGCGGACGGGAGAGAGAGAGAGAGAGAGAGAGAGAGAGAGAGAGAGAGAGAGAGAGAGAGAGAGAGGTTATTATGGCATTAGTATAAGTGTTGGGAGCTAATCTTATTGATAGGAAGTTAATTTTTATTACTAGTAACTATTTGGGGTTATTATGTATTTTCTCAACTTTATAAAGAGTCTTTTATTTAACTCAGGGGGGTGTTAGTGACTTTTATCCAAAACAGTGGGGGTGAAAGTGTCTTTAACACTAAAAATAGTCATCTTCTTCCTCAAACTCTCCCATGGAGGAAGAACACCATCTCCAACCCAAACACCACCATTACCACTCCGAATCTTCACCAAATTCGTTGATGTTTGTGCCAAATCACTCCCTATTCGATTTAAACTCATCAAGGCTCGATAATTTAGCATCAAGCAACCCAATTTCGCCAATTTTTGGTCCCAATTCAAAATCGAAATTTTCGAAGTGGGTCTCCTATTCCTCGCCGGATTTCTCACCCTCTAGCCTATATAAACCCCCCAATCTCAGAGCAATTCTCATACTAATTCATAGCTCTCAATCTCTCCTTCAATTTCTCTCAATCTCTCCTTCAATTTCTCTCTCTCTCTCTCTCTCTCTCTCTCTCTCTCTCTCCCGTCCGCCGCTGCCCGGCCGCCGCCGCTGCCGCCCGCCTCCACCGGCGACCTCGCCGCCGTCGTCCGCCCTATCCCCGACGCCACCGTCGGCCTCCACCATGCCTTCCCGTCATTGTTTCTCCTCTTGTTCGGGTATGAAGAACAAAACCCGTCTCTCTCTATTGTTTTTGTTTTGTTCTTTTTAATTTTGACTATCATTGAAAGTTAGATCATATTAATCGTATCTGGGAAGGGATAACAAAAGGGGCTGTGGCCCAGTGGTTAAAGTTGACTGTTAGTATTTAGTTGGTCTTGGGTTCGAATCTCACCATTGACAACTATTTTTTTTACTACTCTACACTCAATATTTAAAAGAGAAGTTTTGGGAGTTTGAAAGCCTTATTAAAACACTTGAGAATTATTTATTTAGGAAGTTTATTTTCTTGTTTAAAGGTTATTCTTTTGAAAAATAATCCTCTTGGGTTATGCTTTATAGTAGTACAAATAAGACAATTCTTTTTATACAAGTTTAAAGTAGTATTTTTGTACTCACCTTTACTCCAAAATAAAAAGTATAATTTATTTTACTTATTTTTATAAGTTTGTAACAAATTAGAATAAGTTATTTTCCACTAATAAATTTGTTATTTCTTTTAATAAAAGTTAGTTAGTTTATAACTTATGCTCTCTACTAAGGCTTGTTTGGTTGGGAGGAACTACTATTAGAATTATTATTTTTTTTGGGGAAAAATAATATGTTTCTCTACCCTATAATAAGGAAATAATTAGTTAATTTTATAAGTTATATTTTTAAAACTATAGCTATGTTCTTACAAATAATAAACGTTAGCTTAATAAAACATATTTGTATTATAAAAGAGGTTTGTTCACCTTAGCAAGGGTTGGGGAGAGTTAGTAAGAGATTTATTTCATTTACATATAGGACTTCGTGTGCAATGTGTTGATTAGGATATTATTTAAATTTGTAGGCGACAATTTCGTTGACGAAGGACACGTCGAGTATTACTAGGAAGTGATTTGCTTTGCTTGAGATTAAAGGTAAGTAAATATGCCAAGCCTAGTGTGCTTATCTCTTTCGTGTCAAAACGAATTCATGTATTTCTTAACGTCTCAAAATGTGTTTATGTGATGTGACATGCAATATGTGATTTCGACTTGATAAATGTTTTTTTTGGAAATATCACAATGATAATGATAATGCATTAATACGTAAAGTGGAATAGTTGTGTGGGGACATTTATTATTATTGTGGTATGGTTACCATTGGCATTGGACGGTTTGATCTCGGTCTTCCGTTTCAATTTATTTTTATTTAATCCGGTTGCAAGTCCCCGGATAGCTCCCTGTACTCACTCCTCTGGACGCTAGATTCTTTGGGGGGTGTCGACACTTAAGGTCTTGGATGCTTGCGAGATGGTTTGGTTTCCCCCGTCACAACGAATTAATAATGAATTTTTGGTTTTTGTTAACGGAAAGAAGTTAACGATGGATTTTGGATTTTCTTAATGATTATGGAAGTTGGTTGGAAATATTATGGAATTGGGAACTCTTATGTTTTAATACAAGAGTCAACTTTATTACCGTTGTGTTTGCGAAAAACTCTTACTTACAAATGAGTCATTGTTTTATAACTACCTCATCATCGTTTTACATGTTTGGATGTTTATTTACCAGTATTTCATGCTGATTTTGTATTGTGGTGTTTCTTTTTGATTCCGCACCACAGGGTTAGAAGATGGTTATCTGGCGTAGAAGGGGACGCGCATCACATGGAACAATAGTAGTAGTATTTAATTTGAATTTGAAAATTCTTTAGTAATTTAAACACTTTAGTTGTTATGCCAGTTTGTGGCTAGGATGGTGATTTTTAATAATGCAATATTTTCAATTGGATTTAATTATTATTGTGGATGTTTTGTGCTTGCGAACCATGTTATAAAATCTCCTTGTAGTCGGGCTCCTCCCGGGTACGGAGTGACATCCCCGGGTCTCCGGCTTGGGCCATTTGGGGGTGTTACAGTTGGTATCAGAGCCAGGTTATCCAAAAAGAAAATTTAAAACCTGTAGGGGAATTTAAAATGGACTTAGGAAAAGAATTTAAAATTTGACAAGCCGTTGGGGATTTGGGTAGTCTTGAATAAAGTTATTATGTGATTAAGTCTTTAGAAAATAGGCTTAGTGAGTTGGTATTCCCACCCACCCTCTCCTGGTTAAGAGCTTTAGCCCACTCGATTTAGCTGAGTGCTTGGATTTGAGGCTTTTCATTGGAGTTAGGTTAAGTATCTATTGTTTGGGTAATCGAAAGTTGTGAATTGTTTTCGAAAGTCTCGTGTGATAAAAAAAAAAGTTTTAGTGTATGTACTTATTTCATAAGGGAAAATAATTTTGGGTTATGATACAAATTGTGGAGTAAGAGAGCATATGGAGTCGTTTTCTTTTTTATAGATGGTTAGGACTAAGAGAACCGCATGGAAGCGCGCTATGCCAGTATTGTGACAATAAGTTTAAAGCGTTGGAGTTTACTCGATATCGTAATCCCGCTTTCCAAGTTTATTGCATGGTGAATGCTCTACCTATGGGGCCCATATTTAGAGATGTTATGGCTAACTATGAAGATTATTTCTATCAAATGAGTGGATGGTGAATGCCGACTTTATGTGCAAATTTTGATGAAGGCTCATGGTCAATGGCAAAGGATCATAATAGATTCTAGTGAAGATGAGGATATTGTGGAAGGTCCTAGTTAGAATGATGAATTCGAGGATAACCCTAGGAAAGACATGGAATCTGAAGCAAGTATGAATAATTGTGAGAAGTAGACATATTGGGCTTCTTTGATTTCTTAGACTTCTAATGCTTTTGGATTTTTACTTTGGAATAAAACCATGAGGCCAAACAATGTTTTATGGTTAATACTTTGCTTCTTGGTGAGGGATAATGCTTATGTTTGAAGATCCATTTTGGAATATAATAAGTTTTTGTATTATTTTGGAGTATGAGTTGTAGATTAAGGGTGGCTAGTTTTCGATTAGTGCATAGAAAGCGTTCATAAAGTTAGAACGCGAGAATGTTGAATTTGTGGCGTTTGAATTTGTGGCACAGTTGGTATTTGGTGTAGCAGACATGTTTAAATGGTTTATTATTTTTCTCGGAATTTTTTTTTCAAGTAGTAGACATGTTCAGGAACATGCCATAAGAATTTCAATCCCAAATAAATTTTGGAGACTTAGATACGAATTTTCAAGGTTTGTTGTTCAATAGCAGAATTTCATAATGGCCATCTGTAGTATTTTTGAGTTTATATCTTTACAGATCTTGGATGGATCTCAAAATATTTATGGTGATGAATAGACACATCTGGCTATATCTAGGTGAAATCCTTGACCATTTTGAGGAAGTAAAAGTCAGTATAAGACGTGGTGAAGTTGAAGTTTCTGTTCTGGTGGCTTATAACAGCAGCTATGCTATTCTCTGTGTAACTTAAATTCTATAAATTATTTTGAGTTGATTCTTCTTGATTATGAATTTAGACTCATAGAGGTTGTTTCACACCAAATTTCATAAATTTTGCTTACCCTTTTGATCACTTTTATACTTTTTAAGGAAGCATGAGAAATAAGATGTGTACAGTCTATGTGAAAATTGCATGTGTAGTCGACGCTATGATCAATGTGCTATATTACTTGCTTAGTTGCTCATTACGTGACATATATTAAATTTTATTTTTACTCCATGATACTTGTGTATGATACAATAGGTTATAATATAGGGATTTTACCAATAGACCACGTCCATACAATACTAGAAATAGTTTTTACACAAAGAGTGTTAAAATTTCTTACCTTTCCGAACCCGACGAATGAGGATTCAAAATAATTTTGGTAGTTAAGGAAATACCATTCAAGCAAAGTTTGTATGAGCGGGAAAAGAGGATAAACGACCTCATATCGAGGAATTGTGAAGTGTCGCAGATTGGGTTGGTTAGGAGTTTTAAAAATAATGTAGAAGGAACAAGATGTATTTATATTATGTTCAAGTCGAAAGTGTTTGAGATATGTTTGGAGACTTGATTTCAATTTGGTTGTTTTAGATACTTCTTAGCCAGTTTGTCGAAGTATAGACTTTTGGGAGTTTATACGGAACCATATTGCGTTGAGTTGGTGTAATACCCCAATTATATACAAGAAGATAAGTTAATAATTTTAATAGAGTTTGGGTTATAATTGTGATTTACAAAAGTTCTAAATGAATTAATTAAAGAATGAAATTGAAACTGTAAGTTTTGAGACATTATAAAATAGTTGGATAAAATTTGAGTGGTTATAGTTATAGTTTTCAAAAATATAAAGTTGTAGAGAGATAATTATAGTTTAGAAAAGTTAAAACTAATTTAGTTCAAAATCGGGGAGGTATGTGTAGTTTCATAAAATATAAACTAGTTAACTAAATATTGATTGGGGGTATAATTATAATTTTCAGAAGTTATAAAATAAATTAAATTGACTAGTTGGGGAGGTAGATGTAATTCAGAAAAGTTTGAAATAAAAGGCTGGGGAGGTTAGTGTATTTTAGACAAATAAAAGTGTGCAAATATTTTTACATGTAGGGGGTTGCAGTTGCCTTTTATCAAAGTTAAAGTATGCAAATAATATTTCTGGGACATAATACGTATGAAATACTTTCAGCTACTCGTATTTTGTCTAACCCGACCCGTATAAAAGTATAACCCGGTAAAATATACGTATAATTATACGTACCCGTATTTTCAGTTATAAACCGACCCAAAATCCGTATTTTCAATTTATTATTATTATTATTATTTTATTTTTATTTTCCTTTCCCATCTTCTCTTATTTTTCTCTCTTCTCTCTCTCTTTTTACTTCACCAGACAACTCCCCCTCCTCTCTCACACATCTCCATCTCTTTTTCCTCCTATTAATTAATTCTCCTCTTTCCTCCATCACCATCCGTCTCTCTCACCCTCTCTATCAACCAAATGCATCCTTACTCCTCCTCCCTCACATCATAACCCCCCTCTCACATAAAGGAAATTAGTTCCCCCTCTCCATTATTATTATTATTATTTTTCTCTTCTCTCACAACTCTCTCCTTCTCCCTCTCGGCAAAACACACAAACACACCCACAATTCATCTCCTCTCTCCCCCCGTATGAGCTCTTTTCTCTCTCACACAACACCCTCACAAAACATCTCCCTCTCTTCCTCTCTCTCCTCCCTCACGGCCAAAACACACACACACACACACCTAAAATCACACAAAAACAATCACCCTTCTCAATTCTCCCTACTCCCTCCTCTATATAAACTCTAACCCCTCATCACAAACACCCAACAACAACAACAACTTCACCTTCATCATCTTCCTTCTCCCCCTTGGGCAATCACACAAAAACCACCACCACCTCCAAAACCACCAACATCACCACCATCCCTCCTCCTCCATCTCAATCCCTTGTCCTCCTCTGCCACAACAAAATAGAGGCAGCAACAACACCAACACCACCCCCACTGCTGAGACCAACAATACCACCCCTTCCACCATTAAAACCATCGCCATCACCACCAGCCTTATCCCCCTCTCAATCATCCCCCTCTGTTCTTCTCTCCCTCTATGTTTTTTTTTTTTTCTTCTGAGACCCTACAGCAGCAGCAACATCACCACCATCAACACCACTACCGACACCACCACTTCCACCATCACCACCTCCACCTTCGGCACCACCACACCGTCACCACCACAATCCTCCTCCCCCCTCTGTTATACTGCATACCTCTGTATCTCTCTCTCTCTCTGTTTTTGAGACACAGCAGTAACAACATCAACACAACATCACATCGACAACACCACAACCATCACCGTCACCGACGGCGCCTCCATCGCCACCACCTGCAGACCCCTCTCTCTCTCGGCCTCCTCCCTCTGCCACCCTCTTCACTCTCCCCTTCCCTCGTTCTCTCTGGTCACGAAGAACAACAACGACGAAGGCGGCAAGGACCACCATCGCCAGCGACCCGACGACCCGAAAACCAATCGGGTCACCTCCAAACACCGCTGCCCCCCTTCCTCCTCCACTCTCCGGCGACTCACCAACCTCCCTGAGGTCCGACGACCCATAATACACCCAGGACCAGCCACCAACGCCGCCGGAACGCCATAAATTCCGGCGGGTTTCGACCCAACTTCGGCGAACAAATTCTCATTCTTTCGGTAATCGTTTCGATCGATTCTTGGCATGAATCTCACTATTTTCACTTGAATTAGAGTTCTAAATTATCAAAACTTTATGGGTATCAACATATTGAAGGTTTCAGAAATCAATTTGGTGGGTTGAAGGGGGAGAGACGGTGTGGGTTCTTGAGGGGCAATTTTTGTCATTTTAGCAACTTTAAGGGTATAAACTGTCAAAACTAAAACTGTTTAATAACACCTTGGGGAACCCCTTGTCTTTTACCTAAACTATATTAATTATATAATAATATTTGTTTATATTTAATGTCAACTAATTAGCTATTTTAATAAATAGAAGAAAACAAATATATTTTGTAATAAAATAAAAACTTAAATTTCATATATGATGGAAATTACTTTAAGTTGATATTGTAATTCATTTTCTTGAAAATATGTCAACAAAATATACATTTTGTGTAATAAATAAAGGAAAAATTTATTAACTAAACATAGATCTAATTTTATTGTGAATTCTAAATATTCGTAATTATTTCATAGCCTCTAGATTTTGATATTGTTTTCATAGAATAAAGAAAATTAGAAGTAATTTCTTGAAACATCACTTTTACAATTGCAAGAATTATTGTTTCACGTGACTTTGATATTAAACAAAAATTTTGAGGGTGCTAGTTGTCAAATCCGAAAGTAATAAAGTAAGAGGGGGTGATTGATTATGTTATTCACAAATGTATTGGGGATCCAGTTGTAAATTACACAAACCGAATTTTTAATAAACTTAATATTAGTTTTAGTATTTATAATTACATATTTATAACCCAATTATCTAAATAAGTAAATACTTTTGTATAATATTTTAAGAAAAGAATATTTATGAAAGCTTGGCTATGATATTATCATCTTTTGATGGATTATGATATGTATATTTCTTAAATGAGATTTTGTAAGCTCCTAAGTGGTAATTTTATTTTATAAATAGTTACTCTAGTAAGACTAATTAAAGATAGTATTTGTATGACTTGGAATTATAGCCAAAATTAAGTAGCTATATTTTGTTCCTTGGAAATCTATGGACTAGAAACGTATTTTAAGAGGAAAAAAAAATATTATTGGAATTTCCTGAGTATTGAACTAATCTAAATAAGGACAAGGTTAATATTTTCTTTAAATAAATATATTTCCACTATATTGAAGTCTATTAAGTATATCTTATTGAATATTATTATCAGAAATTTTATAATTTGAGGAGGTTATATATTTTGGCAAAGCAAAAGCATTAACACTATCATTGAAAGTTATATTCGGATTAGTCTTGTGAATTTATAAATATAAACTAGCATTATCAAATGTCTCTAACGAATATTGACTCATTTGTGAAATTTTAAATCCCACGTTGAATACTTTTAAACATATATTTACGAGAACATCAATTTTCACAAGGAACATTAAATTTGTTTCAAAAAAATTTTAGCAATCAATCGGGGAGTAAGGGTTGTATTGAAATAAAGAAGGGAATCATCCAAGAATTACACCATGCATAGCATAATTGCATTTCACATGCTAGATGCATTTTGAAATTAATTTAGAAATTATAAATTGTAGGCCAAGGTTTTGTAGACGACGAGTTGTTGTTGAGTACGAGTGCTAAGACTCCGTTGCCATAGATATATCGGCCTCCTTACCATCGGTAAGTTCATATGTGCAATACCTGAACTATCAAAATGTGATTTTGTGTGCGTTACAAATTGTCTTAACCTGCGATACTTGAGATTTATCAAACGTTGTGATCTAATATTTTGAGAAATTCCCTTTAAAGCATTTCGATTGAAAATCATGAATTTATGTCCAAATATTATGGTTGTGGAATCACAACTGGAAATCAAGTGATGACGGGACAATGTTGTTGTGAAATGAAAATGAATAAATGCACCATAATATAATTGGGGCAATGCACAAAGGATGCGGAAATTACGGCTCCGGCCAGGGGCGCCAGTTTGCGATCCCCTTTTTTTTTTGTTACGGCTCCGGCCAGGGGCGCCAGTTTGCGATCCCCTTTTTTTGTTACGGCTCCGGCAGGGGCGTCAGTTTGCGATCCCCTTTATATTTACGGCTCCGGCAAGGGCCCCAGTTTGCGATCCCCTTTATATTTACGGCTCCGGCCAGGGGCGCCAGTTTGCGATCCCCTTTATATTTATGGCTCCGGCCGGGAGCGCCAGTTTGCGATCTCCCTTGTATTGTGAAACTATGGAGTACTACTTATACCTGTGCGGGTTACAACGGTATAGGGGTGTCGACACTTAAGGTCTCATAGTCGTGTTTATGAGCGGGGATTTGACGTATGGGCATCCCACAACGCTCGAGTGAATTGGGATCTTTGATAATCCCAAGAGGCACTCTATGGTAGTATATATATTGCATCGTAACCTCTCTGGGG
The DNA here is from genome assembly GCA_023055425.1 of Linanthus parryae. Taxonomy (NCBI): domain Eukaryota; kingdom Viridiplantae; phylum Streptophyta; class Magnoliopsida; order Ericales; family Polemoniaceae; genus Linanthus; species Linanthus parryae. The sequence continues at coordinate 84,449,305 of JALGPY010000008.1, read as the reverse complement.
CATTTGACACCCGCTGGGCAACACTACGCCAGCTAAACTAAATGATAAGAAAGGAAATCAGTTAATATTTGACAGCTCATTCGGATTCTCGTTGGATATCATGTTACTCATTTACATGCTTTCGTGCCAAAACTCGTTTTACATATTGCAGTATGAATTTACTCAGTTTTTACTGATTAATTTTTTTCCTGCGGTCGGCTTGTGCTATTTCAAAACCCGCAGGTTACGAGTAAGGTGGGAGACGTTCACAACGCGGATGGCTAGAGTATCAGGCTGTTTAGTACACCACCTAGTAACTTTCATTTCAAATGTAATGTACTTATGTTTTTAAGACAATGTCACTTTTATTGCGAATGTATGATAATTTATATTTGGATATTCGATGGTTGTACTAACTATGAACCGGCGATCCTGCTCCGTTCCCAATGAGGCTCAACACCTCGGGCGGAGACATCTCCCCAAACATACGGTTCGGCCGGCCGTGTGGTTTGGTGGGGTGTTGCAGATGGTATCAGAGCCGACGGTTCTAAGTTAGTACGAACCTACGATATCCACTAAACTAAATTTAAAAAAATATTTTCAGAATTAAAATCAACATAGGATAACAAAAATAAGGAATAAAATTTGACAAGCCGGGGTTACAGGGTTATTCATGTCCCTATTCTACTATATATGTTAGGTATGAATATTGTTGGCTAAAATAGCTATTTGATAGGATGTGATTATTGTGATATTACCGAACTTGTGATGTTCATAAATATTTGTTTATTTTGTCGAATCGAGGAGTATTTCGTGGACTTAGAACCTATCTAAGACCTTCTGAGACCTTGTTTGCACCATCATGTAGATAGTCCTTAAATCGATATAGTCCCTTAACATATCATAGTTATAGCTTCGGGGACGAAGCTCTTTTCTAAGGGTGGTAAGATGTAATACCCCAATTATATACAAGAAGATAAGTTAATAATTTTAATAGAGTTTGGGTTATAATTGTGATTTACAAAAGTTCTAAATGAATTAATTAAAGAATGAAATTGAAACTGTAAGTTTTGAGACATTATAAAATAGTTGGATAAAATTTGAGTGGTTATAGTTATAGTTTTCAAAAATATAAAGTTGTAGAGAGATAATTATAGTTTAGAAAAGTTAAAACTAATTTAGTTCAAAATCGGGGAGGTATGTGTAGTTTCATAAAATATAAACTAGTTAACTAAATATTGATTGGGGGTATAATTATAATTTTCAGAAGTTATAAAATAAATTAAATTGACTAGTTGGGGAGGTAGATGTAATTCAGAAAAGTTTGAAATAAAAGGCTGGGGAGGTTAGTGTATTTTAGACAAATAAAAGTGTGCAAATATTTTTACATGTAGGGGGTTGCAGTTGCCTTTTATCAAAGTTAAAGTATGCAAATAATATTTCTGGGACATAATACGTATGAAATACTTTCAGCTACTCGTATTTTGTCTAACCCGACCCGTATAAAAGTATAACCCGGTAAAATATACGTATAATTATACGTACCCGTATTTTCAGTTATAAACCGACCCAAAATCCGTATTTTCAATTTATTATTATTATTATTATTTTATTTTTATTTTCCTTTCCCATCTTCTCTTATTTTTCTCTCTTCTCTCTCTCTTTTTACTTCACCAGACAACTCCCCCTCCTCTCTCACACATCTCCATCTCTTTTTCCTCCTATTAATTAATTCTCCTCTTTCCTCCATCACCATCCGTCTCTCTCACCCTCTCTATCAACCAAATGCATCCTTACTCCTCCTCCCTCACATCATAACCCCCCTCTCACATAAAGGAAATTAGTTCCCCCTCTCCATTATTATTATTATTATTTTTCTCTTCTCTCACAACTCTCTCCTTCTCCCTCTCGGCAAAACACACAAACACACCCACAATTCATCTCCTCTCTTCCCCCGTATGAGCTCTTTTCTCTCTCACACAACACCCTCACAAAACATCTCCCTCTCTTCCTCTCTCTCCTCCCTCACGGCCAAAACACACACACACACACACACCTAAAATCACACAAAAACAATCACCCTTCTCAATTCTCCCTACTCCCTCCTCTATATAAACTCTAACCCCTCATCACAAACACCCAACAACAACAACAACTTCACCTTCATCATCTTCCTTCTCCCCCTTGGGCAATCACACAAAAACCACCACCTCCAAAACCACCAACATCACCACCATCCCTCCTCCTCCATCTCAATCCCTTGTCCTCCTCTGCCACAACAAAATAGAGGCAGCAACAACACCAACACCACCCCCACTGCTGAGACCAACAATACCACCCCTTCCACCATTAAAACCATCGCCATCACCACCAGCCTTATCCCCCTCTCAATCATCCCCCTCTGTTCTTCTCTCCCTCTATGTTTTTTTTTTTTCTTCTGAGACCCTACAGCAGCAGCAACATCACCACCATCAACACCACTACCGACACCACCACTTCCACCATCACCACCTCCACCTTCGGCACCACCACACCGTCACCACCACAATCCTCCTCCCCCCTCTGTTATACTGCATACCTCTGTATCTCTCTCTCTCTCTGTTTTTGAGACACAGCAGTAACAACATCAACACAACATCACATCGACAACACCACAACCATCACCGTCACCGACGGCGCCTCCATCGCCACCACCTGCAGACCCCTCTCTCTCTCGGCCTCCTCCCTCTGCCACCCTCTTCACTCTCCCCTTCCCTCGTTCTCTCTGGTCACGAAGAACAACAACGACGAAGGCGGCAAGGACCACCATCGCCAGCGACCCGACGACCCGAAAACCAATCGGGTCACCTCCAAACACCGCTGCCCCCCTTCCTCCTCCACTCTCCGGCGACTCACCAACCTCCCTGAGGTCCGACGACCCATAATACACCCAGGACCAGCCACCAACGCCGCCGGAACGCCATAAATTCCGGCGGGTTTCGACCCAACTTCGGCGAACAAATTCTCATTCTTTCGGTAATCGTTTCGATCGATTCTTGGCATGAATCTCACTATTTTCACTTGAATTAGAGTTCTAAATTATCAAAACTTTATGGGTATCAACATATTGAAGGTTTCAGAAATCAATTTGGTGGGTTGAAGGGGGAGAGACGATGTGGGTTCTTGAGGGGCAATTTTTGTCATTTTAGCAACTTTAAGGGTATAAACTGTCAAAACTAAAACTGTTTAATAACACCTTGGGGAACCCCTTGTCTTTTACCTAAACTATATTAATTATATAATAATATTTGTTTATATTTAATGTCAACTAATTAGCTATTTTAATAAATAGAAGAAAACAAATATATTTTGTAATAAAATAAAAACTTAAATTTCATATATGATGGAAATTACTTTAAGTTGATATTGTCATTCATTTTCTTGAAAATATGTCAACAAAAGATACATTTTGTGTAATAAATAAAGGAAAAATTTATTAACTAAACATAGATCTAATTTTATTGTGAATTCTAAATATTCGTAATTATTTCATAGCCTCTAGATTTTGATATTGTTTTCATAGAATAAAGAAAATTAGAAGTAATTTCTTGAAACATCACTTTTACAATTGCAAGAATTATTGTTTCACGTGACTTTGATATTAAACAAAAATTTTGGGGGTGCTAGTTGTCAAATCCGAAAGTAATAAAGTAAGAGGGGGTGATTGATTATGTTATTCACAAATGTATTGGGGATCCAGTTGTAAATTACACAAACCGAATTTTTAATAAACTTAATATTAGTTTTAGTATTTATAATTACATATTTATAACCCAATTATCTAAATAAGTAAATACTTTTGTATAATATTTTAAGAAAAGAATATTTATGAAAGCTTGGCTATGATATTATCATCTTTTGATGGATTATGATATGTATATTTCTTAAATGAGATTTTGTAAGCTCCTAAGTGGTAATTTTATTTTATAAATAGTTACTCTAGTAAGACTAATTAAAGATAGTATTTGTATGACTTGGAATTATAGCCAAAATTAAGTAGCTATATTTTGTTCCTTGGAAATCTATGGACTAGAAACGTATTTTAAGAGGAAAAAAAAATATTATTGGAATTTCCTGAGTATTGAACTAATCTAAATAAGGACAAGGTTAATATTTTCTTTAAATAAATATATTTCCACTATATTGAAGTCTATTAAGTATATCTTATTGAATATTATTATCAGAGATTTTATAATTTGAGGAGGTTATATATTTTGGCAAAGCAAAAGCATTAACACTATCATTGAAAGTTATATTCGGATTAGTCTTGTGAATTTATAAATATAAACTAGCATTATCAAATGTCTCTAACGAATATTGACTCATTTGTGAAATTTTAAATCCCACGTTGAATACTTTTAAACATATATTTACGAGAACATCAATTTTCACAAGGAACATTAAATTTGTTTCAAAAATATTTTAGCAATCAATCGGGGAGTAAGGGTTGTATTGAAATAAAGAAGGGAATCATCCAAGAATTACACCATGCATAGCATAATTGCATTTCACATGCTAGATGCATTTTGAAATTAATTTAGAAATTATAAATTGTAGGCCAAGGTTTTGCAGACGACGAGTTGTTGTTGAGTACGAGTGCTAAGACTCCGTTGCCATAGATATATCGGCCTCCTTACCATCGGTAAGTTCATATGTGCAATACCTGAACTATCAAAATGTGATTTTGTGTGCGTTACAAATTGTCTTAACCTGCGATACTTGAGATTTATCAAACGTTGTGATCTAATATTTTGAGAAATTCCCTTTAAAGCATTTCGATTGAAAATCATGAATTTATGTCCAAATATTATGGTTGTGGAATCACAACTGGAAATCAAGTGATGACGGGACAATGTTGTTGTGAAATGAAAATGAATAAATGCACCATAATATAATTGGGGCAATGCACAGAGGATGCGGAAATTACGGCTCCGGCCAGGGGCGCCAGTTTGCGATCCCCTTTTTTTTTGTTACGGCTCCGGCCAGGGGCGCCAGTTTGCGATCCCCTTTTTTTTGTTACGGCTCCGGCAGGGGCGTCAGTTTGCGATCCCCTTTATATTTACGGCTCCGGCCAGGGGCGCCAGTTTGCGATCCCCTTTATATTTACGGCTCCGGCCAGGGGCGCCAGTTTGCGATCCCCTTTATATTTATGGCTCCGGCCGGGAGCGCCAGTTTGCGATCTCCCTTGTATTGTGAAACTATGGAGTACTACTTATACCTGTGCGGGTTACAACGGTATAGGGGTGTCGACACTTAAGGTCTCATAGTCGTGTTTATGAGCGGGGATTTGACGTATGGGCATCCCACAACGCTCGAGTGAATTGGGATCTTTGATAATCCCAAGAGGCACTCTATGGTAGTATATATATTGCATCGTAACCTCTCTGGGGCATTTGACACCCGCTGGGCAACACTACGCCAGCTAAACTAAATGATAAGAAAGGAAATCAGTTAATATTTGACAGCTCATTCGGATTCTCGTTGGATATCATGTTACTCATTTACATGCTTTCGTGCCAAAACTCGTTTTACATATTGCAGTATGAATTTACTCAGTTTTTACTGATTAAATTTTTTCCTGCGGTCGGCTTGTGCTATTTCAAAACCCGCAGGTTACGAGTAAGGTGGGAGACGTTCACAACGCGGATGGCTAGAGTATCAGGCTGTTTAGTACACCACCTAGTAACTTTCATTTCAAATGTAATGTACTTATGTTTTTAAGACAATGTCACTTTTATTGCGAATGTATGATAATTTATATTTGGATATTCGATGGTTGTACTAACTATGAACCGGCGATCCTGCTCCGTTCCCAATGAGGCTCAACACCTCGGGCGGAGACATCTCCCCAAACATACGGTTCGGCCGGCCGTGTGGTTTGGTGGGGTGTTGCAGATGGTATCAGAGCCGACGGTTCTAAGTTAGTACGAACCTACGATATCCACTAAACTAAATTTAAAAAAATATTTTCAGAATTAAAATCAACATAGGATAACAAAAATAAGGAATAAAATTTGACAAGCCGGGGTTACAGGGTTATTCATGTCCCTATTCTACTATATATGTTAGGTATGAATATTGTTGGCTGAAATAGCTATTTGATAGGATGTGATTATTGTGATATTACCGGACTTGTGATGTTCATAAATATTTGTTTATTTTGTCGAATCGAGGAGTATTTCGTGGACTTAGAACCTATCTAAGACCTTCTGAGACCTTGTTTGCACCATCATGTAGATAGTCCTTAAATCGATATAGTCCCTTAACATATCATAGTTATAGCTTCGGGGACGAAGCTCTTTTCTAAGGGTGGTAAGATGTAATACCCCAATTATATACAAGAAGATAAGTTAATAATTTTAATAGAGTTTGGGTTATAATTGTGATTTACAAAAGTTCTAAATGAATTAATTAAAGAATGAAATTGAAACTGTAAGTTTTGAGACATTATAAAATAGTTGGATAAAATTTGAGTGGTTATAGTTATAGTTTTCAAAAATATAAAGTTGTAGAGAGATAATTATAGTTTAGAAAAGTTAAAACTAATTTAGTTCAAAATCGGGGAGGTATGTGTAGTTTCATAAAATATAAACTAGTTAACTAAATATTGATTGGGGGTATAATTATAATTTTCAGAAGTTATAAAATAAATTAAATTGACTAGTTGGGGAGGTAGATGTAATTCAGAAAAGTTTGAAATAAAAGGCTGGGGAGGTTAGTGTATTTTAGACAAATAAAAGTGTGCAAATATTTTTACATGTAGGGGGTTGCAGTTGCCTTTTATCAAAGTTAAAGTATGCAAATAATATTTCTGGGACATAATACGTATGAAATACTTTCAGCTACTCGTATTTTGTCTAACCCGACCCGTATAAAAGTATAACCCGGTAAAATATACGTATAATTATACGTACCCGTATTTTCAGTTATAAACCGACCCAAAATCCGTATTTTCAATTTATTATTATTATTATTTTATTTTTATTTTCCTTTCCCATCTTCTCTTATTTTTCTCTCTTCTCTCTCTCTTTTTACTTCACCAGACAACTCCCCCTCCTCTCTCACACATCTCCATCTCTTTTTCCTCCTATTAATTAATTCTCCTCTTTCCTCCATCACCATCCGTCTCTCTCACCCTCTCTATCAACCAAATGCATCCTTACTCCTCCTCCCTCACATCATAACCCCCCTCTCACATAAAGGAAATTAGTTCCCCCTCTCCATTATTATTATTATTATTATTCTCTTCTCTCACAAAACTCTCTTTCTCTCTCCTTCTCCCTCTCGGCAAAACACACAAACACACCCACAATTCATCTCCTCTCTCCCCCCGTATGAGCTCTTTTCTCTCTCACACAACACCCTCACAAAACATCTCCCTCTCTTCCTCTCTCTCCTCCCTCACGGCCAAAACACACACACACACACACACCTAAAATCACACAAAAACAATCACCCTTCTCAATTCTCCCTACTCCCTCCTCTATATAAACTCTAACCCCTCATCACAAACACCCAACAACAACAACAACTTCACCTTCATCATCTTCCTTCTCCCCCTTGGGCAATCACACAAAAACCACCACCACCTCCAAAACCACCAACATCACCACCATCCCTCCTCCTCCATCTCAATCCCTTGTCCTCCTCTGCCACAACAAAATAGAGGCAGCAACAACACCAACACCACCCCCACTGCTGAGACCAACAATACCACCCCTTCCACCATTAAAACCATCGCCATCACCACCAGCCTTATCCCCCTCTCAATCATCCCCCTCTGTTCTTCTCTCCCTCTATGTTTTTTTTTTCTTCTGAGACCCTACAGCAGCAGCAACATCACCACCATCAACACCACTACCGACACCACCACTTCCACCATCACCACCTCCACCTTCGGCACCACCACACCGTCACCACCACAATCCTCCTCCCCCCTCTGTTATACTGCATACCTCTGTATCTCTCTCTCTCTCTGTTTTTGAGACACAGCAGTAACAACATCAACACAACATCACATCGACAACACCACAACCATCACCGTCACCGACGGCGCCTCCATCGCCACCACCTGCAGACCCCTCTCTCTCTCGGCCTCCTCCCTCTGCCACCCTCTTCACTCTCCCCTTCCCTCGTTCTCTCTGGTCACGAAGAACAACAACGACGAAGGCGGCAAGGACCACCATCGCCAGCGACCCGACGACCCGAAAACCAATCGGGTCACCTCCAAACACCGCTGCCCCCCTTCCTCCTCCACTCTCCGGCGACTCACCAACCTCCCTGAGGTCCGACGACCCATAATACACCCAGGACCAGCCACCAACGCCGCCGGAACGCCATAAATTCCGGCGGGTTTCGACCCAACTTCGGCGAACAAATTCTCATTCTTTCGGTAATCGTTTCGATCGATTCTTGGCATGAATCTCACTATTTTCACTTGAATTAGAGTTCTAAATTATCAAAACTTTATGGGTATCAACATATTGAAGGTTTCAGAAATCAATTTGGTGGGTTGAAGGGGGAGAGACGATGTGGGTTCTTGAGGGGCAATTTTTGTCATTTTAGCAACTTTAAGGGTATAAACTGTCAAAACTAAAACTGTTTAATAACACCTTGGGGAACCCCTTGTCTTTTACCTAAACTATATTAATTATATAATAATATTTGTTTATATTTAATGTCAACTAATTAGCTATTTTAATAAATAGAAGAAAACAAATATATTTTGTAATAAAATAAAAACTTAAATTTCATATATGATGGAAATTACTTTAAGTTGATATTGTAATTCATTTTCTTGAAAATATGTCAACAAAAGATACATTTTGTGTAATAAATAAAGGAAAAATTTATTAACTAAACATAGATCTAATTTTATTGTGAATTCTAAATATTCGTAATTATTTCATAGCCTCTAGATTTTGATATTGTTTTCATAGAATAAAGAAAATTAGAAGTAATTTCTTGAAACATCACTTTTACAATTTCAAGAATTATTGTTTCACGTGACTTTGATATTAAACAAAAATTTTGGGGGTGCTAGTTGTCAAATCCGAAAGTAATAAAGTAAGAGGGGGTGATTGATTATGTTATTCACAAATGTATTGGGGATCCAGTTGTAAATTACACAAACCGAATTTTTAATAAACTTAATATTAGTTTTAGTATTTATAATTACATATTTATAACCCAATTATCTAAATAAGTAAATACTTTTGTATAATATTTTAAGAAAAGAATATTTATGAAAGCTTGGCTATGATATTATCATCTTTTGATGGATTATGATATGTATATTTCTTAAATGAGATTTTGTAAGCTCCTAAGTGGTAATTTTATTTTATAAATAGTTACTCTAGTAAGACTAATTAAAGATAGTATTTGTATGACTTGGAATTATAGCCAAAATTAAGTAGCTATATTTTGTTCCTTGGAAATCTATGGACTAGAAACGTATTTTAAGAGGAAAAAAAAATATTATTGGAATTTCCTGAGTATTGAACTAATCTAAATAAGGACAAGGTTAATATTTTCTTTAAATAAATATATTTCCACTATATTGAAGTCTATTAAGTATATCTTATTGAATATTATTATCAGAAATTTTATAATTTGAGGAGGTTATATATTTTGGCAAAGCAAAAGCATTAACACTATCATTGAAAGTTATATTCGGATTAGTCTTGTGAATTTATAAATATAAACTAGCATTATCAAATGTCTCTAACGAATATTGACTCATTTGTGAAATTTTAAATCCCACGTTGAATACTTTTAAACATATATTTACGAGAACATCAATTTTCACAAGGAACATTAAATTTGTTTCAAAAATATTTTAGCAATCAATCGGGGAGTAAGGGTTGTATTGAAATAAAGAAGGGAATCATCCAAGAATTACACCATGCATAGCATAATTGCATTTCACATGCTAGATGCATTTTGAAATTAATTTAGAAATTATAAATTGTAGGCCAAGGTTTTGTAGACGACGAGTTGTTGTTGAGTACGAGTGCTAAGACTCCGTTGCCATAGATATATCGGCCTCCTTACCATCGGTAAGTTCATATGTGCAATACCTGAACTATCAAAATGTGATTTTGTGTGCGTTACAAATTGTCTTAACCTGCGATACTTGAGATTTATCAAACGTTGTGATCTAATATTTTGAGAAATTCCCTTTAAAGCATTTCGATTGAAAATCATGAATTTATGTCCAAATATTATGGTTGTGGAATCACAACTGGAAATCAAGTGATGACGGGACAATGTTGTTGTGAAATGAAAATGAATAAATGCACCATAATATAATTGGGGCAATGCACAGAGGATGCGGAAATTACGGCTCCGGCCAGGGGCGCCAGTTTGCGATCCCCTTTTTTTTTGTTACGGCTCCGGCCAGGGGCGCCAGTTTGCGATCCCCTTTTTTTTGTTACGGCTCCGGCAGGGGCGTCAGTTTGCGATCCCCTTTATATTTACGGCTCCGGCCAGGGGCGCCAGTTTGCGATCCCCTTTATATTTACGGCTCCGGCCAGGGGCGCCAGTTTGCGATCCCCTTTATATTTATGGCTCCGGCCGGGAGCGCCAGTTTGCGATCTCCCTTGTATTGTGAAACTATGGAGTACTACTTATACCTGTGCGGGTTACAACGGTATAGGGGTGTCGACACTTAAGGTCTCATAGTCGTGTTTATGAGCGGGGATTTGACGTATGGGCATCCCACAACGCTCGAGTGAATTGGGATCTTTGATAATCCCAAGAGGCACTCTATGGTAGTATATATATTGCATCGTAACCTCTCTGGGGCATTTGACACCCGCTGGGCAACACTACGCCAGCTAAACTAAATGATAAGAAAGGAAATCAGTTAATATTTGACAGCTCATTCGGATTCTCGTTGGATATCATGTTACTCATTTACATGCTTTCGTGCCAAAACTCGTTTTACATATTGCAGTATGAATTTACTCAGTTTTTACTGATTAAATTTTTTCCTGCGGTCGGCTTGTGCTATTTCAAAACCCGCAGGTTACGAGTAAGGTGGGAGACGTTCACAACGCGGATGGCTAGAGTATCAGGCTGTTTAGTACACCACCTAGTAACTTTCATTTCAAATGTAATGTACTTATGTTTTTAAGACAATGTCACTTTTATTGCGAATGTATGATAATTTATATTTGGATATTCGATGGTTGTACTAACTATGAACCGGCGATCCTGCTCCGTTCCCAATGAGGCTCAACACCTCGGGCGGAGACATCTCCCCAAACATACGGTTCGGCCGGCCGTGTGGTTTGGTGGGGTGTTGCAGATGGTATCAGAGCCGACGGTTCTAAGTTAGTACGAACCTACGATATCCACTAAACTAAATTTAAAAAAATATTTTCAGAATTAAAATCAACATAGGATAACAAAAATAAGGAATAAAATTTGACAAGCCGGGGTTACAGGGTTATTCATGTCCCTATTCTACTATATATGTTAGGTATGAATATTGTTGGCTGAAATAGCTATTTGATAGGATGTGATTATTGTGATATTACCGGACTTGTGATGTTCATAAATATTTGTTTATTTTGTCGAATCGAGGAGTATTTCGTGGACTTAGAACCTATCTAAGACCTTCTGAGACCTTGTTTGCACCATCATGTAGATAGTCCTTAAATCGATATAGTCCCTTAACATATCATAGTTATAGCTTCGGGGACGAAGCTCTTTTCTAAGGGTGGTAAGATGTAATACCCCAATTATATACAAGAAGATAAGTTAATAATTTTAATAGAGTTTGGGTTATAATTGTGATTTACAAAAGTTCTAAATGAATTAATTAAAGAATGAAATTGAAACTGTAAGTTTTGAGACATTATAAAATAGTTGGATAAAATTTGAGTGGTTATAGTTATAGTTTTCAAAAATATAAAGTTGTAGAGAGATAATTATAGTTTAGAAAAGCTAAAACTAATTTAGTTCAAAATCGGGGAGGTATGTGTAGTTTCATAAAATATAAACTAGTTAACTAAATATTGATTGGGGGTATAATTATAATTTTCAGAAGTTATAAAATAAATTAAATTGACTAGTTGGGGAGGTAGATGTAATTCAGAAAAGTTTGAAATAAAAGGCTGGGGAGGTTAGTGTATTTTAGACAAATAAAAGTGTGCAAATATTTTTACATGTAGGGGGTTGCAGTTGCCTTTTATCAAAGTTAAAGTATGCAAATAATATTTCTGGGACATAATACGTATGAAATACTTTCAGCTACTCGTATTTTGTCTAACCCGACCCGTATAAAAGTATAACCCGGTAAAATATACGTATAATTATACGTACCCGTATTTTCAGTTATAAACCGACCCAAAATCCGTATTTTCAATTTATTATTATTATTATTTTATTTTTATTTTCCTTTCCCATCTTCTCTTATTTTTCTCTCTTCTCTCTCTCTTTTTACTTCACCAGACAACTCCCCCTCCTCTCTCACACATCTCCATCTCTTTTTCCTCCTATTAATTAATTCTCCTCTTTCCTCCATCACCATCCGTCTCTCTCACCCTCTCTATCAACCAAATGCATCCTTACTCCTCCTCCCTCACATCATAACCCCCCTCTCACATAAAGGAAATTAGTTCCCCCTCTCCATTATTATTATTATTATTTTTCTCTTCTCTCACAAAACTCTCTTTCTCTCTCCTTCTCCCTCTCGGCAAAACACACAAACACACCCACAATTCATCTCCTCTCTCCCCCCGTATGAGCTCTTTTCTCTCTCACACAACACCCTCACAAAACATCTCCCTCTCTTCCTCTCTCTCCTCCCTCACGGCCAAAACACACACACACACACACACACCTAAAATCACACAAAAACAATCACCCTTCTCAATTCTCCCTACTCCCTCCTCTATATAAACTCTAACCCCTCATCACAAACACCCAACAACAACAACAACTTCACCTTCATCATCTTCCTTCTCCCCCTTGGGCAATCACACAAAAACCACCACCACCTCCAAAACCACCAACATCACCACCATCCCTCCTCCTCCATCTCAATCCCTTGTCCTCCTCTGCCACAACAAAATAGAGGCAGCAACAACACCAACACCACCCCCACTGCTGAGACCAACAATACCACCCCTTCCACCATTAAAACCATCGCCATCACCACCAGCCTTATCCCCCTCTCAATCATCCCCCTCTGTTCTTCTCTCCCTCTATGTTTTTTTTTTTTTTCTTCTGAGACCCTACAGCAGCAGCAACATCACCACCATCAACACCACTACCGACACCACCACTTCCACCATCACCACCTCCACCTTCGGCACCACCACACCGTCACCACCACAATCCTCCTCCCCCCTCTGTTATACTGCATACCTCTGTATCTCTCTCTCTCTCTGTTTTTGAGACACAGCAGTAACAACATCAACACAACATCACATCGACAACACCACAACCATCACCGTCACCGACGGCGCCTCCATCGCCACCACCTGCAGACCCCTCTCTCTCTCGGCCTCCTCCCTCTGCCACCCTCTTCACTCTCCCCTTCCCTCGTTCTCTCTGGTCACGAAGAACAACAACGACGAAGGCGGCAAGGACCACCATCGCCAGCGACCCGACGACCCGAAAACCAATCGGGTCACCTCCAAACACCGCTGCCCCCCTTCCTCCTCCACTCTCCGGCGACTCACCAACCTCCCTGAGGTCCGACGACCCATAATACACCCAGGACCAGCCACCAACGCCACCGGAACGCCATAAATTCCGGCGGGTTTCGACCCAACTTTGGCGAACAAATTCTCATTCTTTCGGTAATCGTTTCGATCTATTCTTGGCATGAATCTCACTATTTTCACTTGAATTAGAGTTCTAAATTATCAAAACTTTATGGGTATCAACATATTGAAGGTTTCAGAAATCAATTTGGTGGGTTGAAGGGGGAGAGACGATGTGGGTTCTTGAGGGGCAATTTTTGTCATTTTAGCAACTTTAAGGGTATAAACTGTCAAAACTAAAACTGTTTAATAACACCTTGGGGAACCCCTTGTCTTTTACCTAAACTATATTAATTATATAATAATATTTGTTTATATTTAATGTCAACTAATTAGCTATTTTAATAAATAGAAGAAAACAAATATATTTTGTAATAAAATAAAAACTTAAATTTCATATATGATGGAAATTACTTTATGTTGATATTGTAATTCATTTTCTTGAAAATATGTCAACAAAAGATACATTTTGTGTAATAAATAAAGGAAAAATTTATTAACTAAACATAGATCTAATTTTATTGTGAATTCTAAATATTCGTAATTATTTCATAGCCTCTAGATTTTGATATTGTTTTCATAGAATAAAGAAAATTAGAAGTAATTTCTTGAAACATCACTTTTACAATTTCAAGAATTATTGTTTCACGTGACTTTGATATTAAACAAAAATTTTGGGGGTGCTAGTTGTCAAATCCGAAAGTAATAAAGTAAGAGGGGGTGATTGATTATGTTATTCACAAATGTATTGGGGATCCAGTTGTAAATTACACAAACCGAATTTTTAATAAACTTAATATTAGTTTTAGTATTTATAATTACATATTTATAACCCAATTATCTAAATAAGTAAATACTTTTGTATAATATTTTAAGAAAAGAATATTTATGAAAGCTTGGCTATGATATTATCATCTTTTGATGGATTATGATATGTATATTTCTTAAATGAGATTTTGTAAGCTCCTAAGTGGTAATTTTATTTTATAAATAGTTACTCTAGTAAGACTAATTAAAGATAGTATTTGTATGACTTGGAATTATAGCCAAAATTAAGTAGCTATATTTTGTTCCTTGGAAATCTATGGACTAGAAACGTATTTTAAGAGGAAAAAAAATATTATTGGAATTTCCTGAGTATTGAACTAATCTAAATAAGGACAAGGTTAATATTTTCTTTAAATAAATATATTTCCACTATATTGAAGTCTATTAAGTATATCTTATTGAATATTATTATCAGAAATTTTATAATTTGAGGAGGTTATATATTTTGGCAAAGCAAAAGCATTAACACTATCATTGAAAGTTATATTCGGATTAGTCTTGTGAATTTATAAATATAAACTAGCATTATCAAATGTCTCTAACGAATATTGACTCATTTGTGAAATTTTAAATCCCACGTTGAATACTTTTAAACATATATTTACGAGAACATCAATTTTCACAAGGAACATTAAATTTGTTTCAAAAATATTTTAGCAATCAATCGGGGAGTAAGGGTTGTATTGAAATAAAGAAGGGAATCATCCAAGAATTACACCATGCATAGCATAATTGCATTTCACATGCTAGATGCATTTTGAAATTAATTTAGAAATTATAAATTGTAGGCCAAGGTTTTGTAGACGACGAGTTGTTGTTGAGTACGAGTGCTAAGACTCCGTTGCCATAGATATATCGGCCTCCTTACCATCGGTAAGTTCATATGTGCAATACCTGAACTATCAAAATGTGATTTTGTGTGCGTTACAAATTGTCTTAACCTGCGATACTTGAGATTTATCAAACGTTGTGATCTAATATTTTGAGAAATTCCCTTTAAAGCATTTCGATTGAAAATCATGAATTTATGTCCAAATATTATGGTTGTGGAATCACAACTGGAAATCAAGTGATGACGGGACAATGTTGTTGTGAAATGAAAATGAATAAATGCACCATAATATAATTGGGGCAATGCACAGAGGATGCGGAAATTACGTCTCCGGCCAGGGGCGCCAGTTTGCGATCCCCTTTTTTTTTGTTACGGCTCCGGCCAGGGGCGCCAGTTTGCGATCCCCTTTTTTTTGTTACGGCTCCGGCAGGGGCGTCAGTTTGCGATCCCCTTTATATTTACGGCTCCGGCCAGGGGCGCCAGTTTGCGATCCCCTTTATATTTACGGCTCCGGCCAGGGGCGCCAGTTTGCGATCCCCTTTATATTTATGGCTCCGGCCGGGAGCGCCAGTTTGCGATCTCCCTTGTATTGTGAAACTATGGAGTACTACTTATACCTGTGCGGGTTACAACGGTATAGGGGTGTCGACACTTAAGGTCTCATAGTCGTGTTTATGAGCGGGGATTTGACGTATGGGCATCCCACAACGCTCGAGTGAATTGGGATCTTTGATAATCCCAAGAGGCACTCTATGGTAGTATATATATTGCATCGTAACCTCTCTGGGGCATTTGACACCCGCTGGGCAACACTACGCCAGCTAAACTAAATGATAAGAAAGGAAATCAGTTAATATTTGACAGCTCATTCGGATTCTCGTTGGATATCATGTTACTCATTTACATGCTTTCGTGCCAAAACTCGTTTTACATATTGCAGTATGAATTTACTCAGTTTTTACTGATTAAAATTTTTCCTGCGGTCGGCTTGTGCTATTTCAAAACCCGCAGGTTACGAGTAAGGTGGGAGACGTTCACAACGCGGATGGCTAGAGTATCAGGCTGTTTAGTACACCACCTAGTAACTTTCATTTCAAATGTAATGTACTTATGTTTTTAAGACAATGTCACTTTTATTGCGAATGTATGATAATTTATATTTGGATATTCGATGGTTGTACTAACTATGAACCGGCGATTCTGCTCCGTTCCCAATGAGGCTCAACACCTCGGGCGGAGACATCTCCCCAAACATACGGTTCGGCCGGCCGTGTGGTTTGGTGGGGTGTTGCAGTTGGCTACTTTGGAGATTTCAGTATATTAAATTATTATAGAGATTGTTTGAGAGTTTTAATGTGTTGGGAAATACTAAAATATTGACATTATACTCGGAGCTCTATTTATCGATAATGTACATGAGGAGTTTAATTTTCTTTCATTGATGACAGTTTCTCACAACCATCTCATCAGAGTCTTGTTTTCCGGGGTATAGTTTTGAGCGTTTTTATCATTTATGATTGACTTGGAATTGGGCTTCAGGGTTTCATTTTTGAACAAGTTTTGGGATCTTGATACGTTGCTCAAAAGTCTGATCTCCAGCATTGCGCTGTCTCTTATAAATGTCATTGAGTTTTGAGAATTCTTGGGTAAATTGTTAGATGGAAGTTGCTAAGCGTGTAATTGTTTGGAATTCGGCCTTAGAATACCCCTATGGTAGCATAATGTTCATGTTTGATGTCTAAATAGGAGTATCCTTAAACTCTGGTCGATATGACCGTCAATCTAGTGAATCCAACCGTAGGAGATTTTCAGCTAAGCCACCCGACAAGAACACCTTTCTTGGAGGGCATGTCAATTTGAGAATTTATTGGAGAAGCCTTGGATATGTGTGAGCATCGAGTTTTCACTTTTGTTGGAAGATGGGTATACAGCAACGTTCTGGTTCAGATTTATTGCATTGTGGAGTCGTTACTTGATGAGAATTCTTGGATTTTTAATTAAGAGATAGTATAATGATTTAGTTGATGAGGGAGGCTGGTACCTTCCCAAGTAAAAATATTTACATCAAGGCCAATGGATGATAAAACCGCACTTCATAAAGTGTATATTTTTGTTAGCTCACAAGACTTGCGAGGAACCTATGGAGGACCCATGAGAAATGATAGACTAAAGAGTTAGTGTGGACTATAGAGGTTTCCCACCCACCCTCTCCTAGAAAGGGTTTTGAGAACCATGTCTTTGGGTTTCTCCAAATATTCAAATTTATTTTAGAGCCTACTTTAAAATGGTTAGGGAAAAGTAATCTTGGGATTTTAGTTAAAATGTCTACCAAAGAATATCGGAGTTTCCCTTTTGGTTGGAGTATTTTTACCTAGTCTTGATGAATCGCATTGTTGTATTAGTGGATGTACCTATTCTTATCTTGTCTTGCCTATATTTATTGGAGCTTATATTTAACCTGTTCCTCTCCATTATTGTCTATATATGACTGTAAATGAATAAGGAAAATGGGGAATCACTCATATAAATTAGATTTGAGGGTGAAAGGCTAAGATTTATTTGTTATCTTTTAGACCATTGGAGTTACCAAGTGCAGTATTCTAGGTCACTAGAATGTCAACTTTTGCGTTAGATATTTCTGTTTGGAGCCTTGTTACTTAGCTATTATTTGAAGGACGACATGTTTCTTTGTTCGTGATTTTCCCTTGGAGTAACGCTAGTCGTTGGGTTGTATCATCATTTTTGTGTAAGATTAATATAGTTCATAAATTCTTTTATTCTTAAATCTCATTAGGAGCTTCGATGTTCAACCTTGGCTGATTTGCGGACCTTGTTTCTCGTGACAAATAATTTATGATGTTGTAACAGTTATCATTGGAGTTATTGATTTTGATTTCGGGAAGCTTTCTACTACCTTGGTACTATCAATGAGATAAATTTTTAGTGTAGTCTAACTTATTTTAGTATGGTCTCACGTTGGAGTAGTTGGCTTATAACGTTGTTTGGCGTATATGATTGGAGCATTGTCACTGAAATACTATTTGGGATAATGGAATGGTTATTAACCTCTAAAAGATTTGTCGAGTTTTATGCTTATATTGAATTCCTTGGAGTTACATAAATCAATGGTGTACCGGGATAAATGAGTCCGCCTAGTTGTTGTAATCTTCTCGGGCGATGTACTTGGAGCTTTGTTAATAGAAGTATGTTTTTAAGGATTTATCACCAAAGGTGAATTCGAATACTACCTTGTGAGTCTCGTTATTGTTGAACCTATTTGAATATGAATAAGATGCTTGGAGTATGTGCCTCAGTATCGTAGTATTTTGGGTACACATGGTTTATTTTTACTTTCTTAGCTCGAGGCGAATTATCAGATGACGGTAGGAAAACAACGGTAAAGGGAACCACCGGGTAACATCATATATCACAGGCTATAGTTAAGTGTCTAAGGATAGGAGGAACCATGTCGCTTTGGAGTCTTGTGCACTATCTCTTCGATTCTCTATTTGGTTAGATAAGACGTTTTGTATAATCGGATATAGTTTTGACCTTGGGAATCATTTTTGGAGTTCACTTAAATATTGTTAAGGGAACGTGATATTTCCTTGTTCATGAATCATCTTTAGAGCCAAACAATTCGTTTGGATGCGTTTTCATTGTTTAGGGAATCGTAATCTAGAATCTTTGATTTGGGTTATGCTTAGGTTCACTAAGAGTACGAATTTCAAACTTGGGAGATTCTATGAACTTACTCTCTGTGAAGAGCCGCTTATGAGACAATAGCAATGGTTACTTGGGTAAATGATTGAAGCAATAAGGGTATTTTCTTTGGCACTAATTAAGTTGGGGGCGTGATCTCACTAGCCATGTTATAACCTAAATCTTGATGTAATTGAGGCACTTTGTCACTGGATGTGTATGATTAGAGTCTTGTCACCAAAATCATTGTTCGAGTCATGGGATGGATGTCCACGGAGGAGCTAATCTAAAAGTTGTATGTTTTTGGGCTACTAGAGGTTCTACCTCTTGTTGAGTGGTTGTAAGAGTGTGCTTGTAATCATTTAGAAGGGGGATTATAATAAAGACTTTTATATGATACCAAAGACCGCGTTCAAAGATTAGACCAAACAACTAAGAGACAAATCCACATGTGAACTTTCTTTTGACATTGTTGTTATATACTTGGAATACTCGAACGAATAAATTTATGTAATAATCTTGACTCTGGCTCAGATTATTGTGATTGTTTTACGATGTTACTCCTACATGGAGAACACTAATATTGTTGTGAGACCTACTGTGGGAATGTAAGCCCATGAGCAATATTGTCCTTGGAAGATTGGTTATAAATGACCAATGATGATCAAATTTGAGTTGCATGATATATGTGATATTATTACATCTTCGTAGTGTTGCATGATAAGATAGAAAATGATCAATAGGCGATCGTTGTGATCCCGACCCCATAGCCTTACCACCTGATCAGATGATCACGTACGACTATGACTTGAAGAGAAATGCCAAAATTTCGGGGAATACCTTGTCCCATGTGTAGCAACTTAGGAAGTGTGTTCTATACCATTTCATGTATTGGACCCCGAACCATAAGTTTCGACCATGTTAAGATTCTAGATATCATGACAAGGGGCACGTGTACCAAGAGTGTTTGAATTTTAAAGGTCTTATAGACAAATTACCTCACAAGAAAGGCAACATGTGAAGCAGGGGATCGTATGAGGAAGAAGTATCCTCACCTTTTAGACGAGATAGTTTGAGTTCCGAGGACGTCACTCCTTTAAGGGGGGAAGGATGTAATCCTCCGGTTTTGAAGCCTTCATTTTGAAAAACGTCATTTTTTGAAGCCTTAGGTTTGCGCTTAGTTATTATAACCTAAAGTGGAGACCCATACCTTAGTGGTTGTTGAGAGGTTGGTTTAAGCTTCGAGGACGAAGCTCTCTTTAAGGGGGGAAGGATGAAATACCCCGTTTTGTGAATATGGGTATTTATGATATTATTATAATTATTGAGTGGTAATATAATAATATTATAAGTATTGGGTGTTAATATGCTACTATTATATTTTATGATAATATTGGATGTTAATATGGCATTAGTATAAGTGTTGGGAGCTAATCTTATTGATAGGAAGTTAATTTTTATTACTAGTAACTATTTGGGGTTATTATGTATTTTCTCAACTTTATAAAGAGTCTTTTATTTAACTCAGGGGGGTGTTAGTGACTTTTATCCAAAACAGTGGGGGTGAAAGTGTCTTTAACACTAAAAATAGTCATCTTCTTCCTCAAACTCTCCCATGGAGAAAGAACACCATCTCCAACCCAAACACCACCATTACCACTCCGAATCTTCACCAAATTCGTTGATGTTTGTCCCAAATCACTCCCTATTCGATTTAAACTCATCAAGGCTCGATAATTTAGCATCAAGCAACCCAATTTCGCCAATTTTTGGTCCCAATTCAAAATCGAAATTTTCGAAGTGGGTCTCCTATTCCTCGCCGGATTTCTCACCCTCTAGCCTATATAAACCCCCCAATCTCAGAGCAATTCTCATACTAATTCATAGCTCTCAATCTCTCCTTCAATTTCTCTCAATCTCTCCTTCAATTTCTCTCTCTCTCTCTCTCTCTCTCTCTCTCTCTCTCTCTCTCTCTCTCTCTCTCTCTCTCTCTCTCTCTCTCTCCCGTCCGCCGCTGCCCGGCCGCCGCCGCTGCCGCCCGCCTCCACCGGCGACCTCGCCGCCGTCGTCCGCCCTATCCCCGACGCCACCGTCGGCCTCCACCATGCCTTCCCGTCATTGTTTCTCCTCTTGTTCGGGTATGAAGAACAAAACCCCTCTCTCTCTATTGTTTTTGTTTTGTTCTTTTTAATTTTGACTATCATTGAAAGTTAGATCATATTAATAGTATCTGGGAAGGGATAACAAAAGGGGCTGTGGCCCAGTGGTTAAAGTTGACTGTTAGTATTTAGTTGGTCTTGGGTTCGAATCTCACCATTGACAACTACTTTTTTTACTACTCTACACTCAATATTTAAAAGAGAAGTTTTGGGAGTTTGAAAGCCTTATTAAAAAACTTGAGAATTATTTATTTAGGAAGTTTATTTTCTTGTTTAAAGGTTAATCTTTTGAAAAATAATACTCTTGGGTTATGCTTTATAGTAGTACAAATAAGACAATTCTTTTTATACAAGTTTAAAGTAGTATTTTTGTACTCACCTTTACTCCAAAATAAAAAGTATAATTTATTTTACTTATTTTTATAAGTTTGTAACAAATTAGAATAAGTTATTTTCCACTAATAAATTTGTTATTTCTTTTAATAAAAGTTAGTTAGTTTATAACTTATGCTCTCTACTAAGGCTTGTTTGGTTGGGAGGAACTACTATTAGAATTATTATTGTTTTTGGGGAAAAATAATATGTTTCTCTACCCTATAATAAGGAAATAATTAGTTAATCTTATAAGTTATATTTTTAAAACTATAGCTATGTTCTTACAAATAATAAACGTTAGCTTAATAAAACATATTTTTATTATAAAAGAGGTTTGTTCACCTTAGCAAGGGTTGGGGAGAGTTAGTAAGAGATTTATTTCATTTACATATAGGACTTCGTGTGCAATGTGTTGATTAGGATATTATTTAAATTTGTAGGCGACAATTTCGTTGACGAAAGACACGTCGAGTATTACTAGGAAGTGATTTGCTTTGCTTGAGATTAAAGGTAAGTAAATATGCCAAGCCTAGTGTGCTTATCTCTTTCGTGTCAAAACGAATTCATGTATTTCTTAACGTCTCAAAATGTGTTTATGTGATGTGACATGCAATATGTGATTTCGACTTGATAAATGTTTTTTTTGGAAATATCACAATGATAATGATAATGCATTAATACGTAAAGTGGAATAGTTGTGTGGGGACATTTATTATTATTGTGGTATGGTTACCATTGGCATTGGACGGTTTGATCTCGGTCTTCCGTTTCAATTTATTTTTATTTAATCCGGTTGCAAGTCCCCGGATAGCTCCCTGTACTCACTCCTCTGGACGCTAGATTCTTTGGGGGGTGTCGACACTTAAGGTCTTGGATGCTTGCGAGATGGTTTGGTTTCCCCCGTCACAACGAATTAATAATGAAGTTTTGGTTTTTGTTAACGGAAAGAAGTTAACGATGGATTTTGGATTTTCTTAATGATTATGGAAGTTGGTTGGAAATATTATGGAATTGGGAACTCTTATGTTTTAATACAAGAGTCAACTTTATTACCGTTGTGTTTGCGAAAAACTCTTACTTACAAATGAGTCATTGTTTTATAACTACCTCATCATCGTTTTACATGTTTGGATGTTTATTTACCAGTATTTCATGCTGATTTTGTACTGTGGCGTTTCTTTTTGATTCCGCACCACAGGGTTAGAAGATGGTTATCTGGCGTAGAAGGGGACGCGCATCACATGGAACAATAGTAGTAGTATTTAATTTGAATTTGAAAATTCTTTAGTAATTTAAACACTTTAGTTGTTATGCCAGTTTGTGGCTAGGATGGTGATTTTTAATAATGCAATATTTTCAATTGGATTTAATTATTATTGTGGATGTTTTGTGCTTGCGAACCATGTTATAAAATCTCCTTGTATCCGGGCTCCTCCCGGGTACGGAGTGACATCCCGGGTCTCCGGCTTGGGCCATTTGGGGGTGTTACATTGATGCCCATGTCTAATTGTTTCCATACTTGAAAAACCCCTTTTCCAAGCATGTGCCCAAACCTAATGAATAAGACCGTGTAAAACAGAAATCGTAACATGCCAAATTAGTTTGTTAAATTAGATCTTGACGCCCAATGATAAATTAGATCTTGTTTGTTGCATCTACTATGCAAATTAGTTTCAGTTTCGCGTTATATGAATAAAACGGTGTAAAACTGAAATCGTAACACATAAAATCATGTTATGCACTACAACATGTGGCTCTGATACCACTGTTGGGTTTTGACGTAGGTTACGCAGAGGAATAACAAAAATGTAATTCCTACTCAAACCCCACCAAGGATCACAGGAAGATACATTCATAACATGATGAAGGACATAGAAGATGTGTACCTTTTGGTTCGGGAGATCACACGAAGAATATTGTCCTGGTCTCTACGGTTGATCCACGACTAGAGTTGAGATCTAGATTCTTCCTTATCCTAGTGCTAGCTTGGACCGGAGGAAGAGGGAAGAACGAATCAAGCAACAAGGAACCAAAGAGAGGGTTCGGCCTCTCTCTTTGTGACCGACGGGTAGGGCGGACGGCCTAGGGGCTTCGGCCTCTAGTCTTGTCTTGCTCTCTCTTTTGCTTTCTCTCCCACTCACTTATGTTATGAGCATTAGTTGTGGGAAGGAAGCTAGAGCATCCTTTATATAGTCCAACAACTCCTTGTTAACTACAGAAAGGCCTACTAAGTTTTCAAGGTGTTGGAAAGTGATCCTTCTAATTAATTAATCATATTAATTAATCCCAAATCTAGTTCAACTCTATTTGACGTGTGACCCCATAGGTTTCTACTTAGTTGGTAGTAACTAATTACTAACATGGAGCGGTGTCTAGCAACACATCCATGCAACCCAACTAATAGAAATAAGTCCGTGATCCCGACAAACCTTTGTGTCCAATATCACATATTGCACTATACCTTTGTCTCCATATCCGGATTGGACACGAGACATAAATAGTCACACTCGTATATCCAATCCATAGTTCCCCGATCTTAGGAATATGCTTATGCAGGCAGATAACATCAATATCTCCATATCGATTTATCTGAGTCTGGCCAGACGTTAAATAAGCACCATTCCTCGAGCGTCCATGGATATTTACTCCCATTATGTGGGAGTGACAAATACTCTCTACATCATTACGATCTCTATGCTTGCTTCCTATCATGCTCGATAACTACCTTTATAGTTACCCAGTTACGGTGTAACGTTTTGATAATATCAAAGCACGATATTCCATAACTAGAGTAAGTGACTTCAAGTATAAGATTGCAATTATATTAGCACTACGAGAAGCGACTGTGACTTTAACATAATCTAATGTATCCTTCTCCTTGTGGGTCAATGCAGTATGTCATTACTCCTAATGCATACCCATGTTTTAGACTTGATATGTCCATATCAATCTACACACATACTAGTCTATATTTGATCGTCCTATTAATCAATATAACGGACTAGAGATATTTAAGATAAACAACACATTGTATCTAAGGACTTCATTATATTAAATATCACAATAAATAATAAATGAATATTCTAGCCAATAACATTGTTCATACTAAATATTGGATTTCCTCTAGGTCGCCTATTCCAACAAAATTGTGCTCAATTTCATCGATTTATCAACAAGTTATAAGGAACACAACTTGCCTGGAAACCCTTTTCATGAACTGGACAGACTATAACACGTTTTTTTTAATAGCAACTTCACTTGGATTCTACAAGGATGGAGACTGAATTGGGGATAATTTATAAGAAAAATTTGGAGCTAAACATTCTAGGGTCACTGAGCACCAAGAATTTCAAATTCAAATTGCAGACACTTGTAATATGCTTTGACATCTTCTTGTTTATCTTGGTCATGAACCTGAGTCTTACCACTATCATATTGATCAAAGCATGTATCGTGTAATGGTAGCCAACACAATTATTGAACACAATTAATCTTATCGGTATGTGGAGCATAGAACGACCAGAAACTTATATTGCTTTTTGAACTCTAATGTAAAATTCATAAAAAGGAATACGACTAAAGCGGATGTTTAGGCATTTTAAGGAAGATAAAAAGAGAACATGAACAAAACATTGGAAAATACTCGAAGTAGGATTTGTTTGACATCTTATTTATGGTTGACTCTACTTAAGATGGCTACTTACCGTTTATGTGGATGAGAATTGGAAACTACAAAAGCATATTCAACCCTATCATCATGTGCCTCCTCCTCACAATGGTCCCGTCTTAGCCTAGAGGTTTATTCACTTTTTAAAGGATGTAGTATTGATAAGAGGGAACTTATAATCACGCTGCATAATGCTTCATATGATGGATGGGTTCGAAGGATCACTTAAACAACATCATCATTTGACATACTTACTTTTTATAGATGAATATGGTCTCTGGACCAGCTTGTGCGCACCTCGACTAAATTTACGGATCCCCAGAACCCAAAGATAATTGGGCGTCGTGGGGTTTGAACATGTTACCTAAGGGGAACAAACCCTTAAGTACTAAGTCTCACCCACTATGCCAACCCTTGGAGTGATACGGACACACTCTCCTGTGATGGCAATTTCTTACATGTTCGATGTGGGGAACATATTTAAATTTGATTGTTAATCAGGGTTGACAGTAAATGGTGAATTTATAACTAGTGTTCGAGGCGTGAGGAGTTCTAAGAACAGAAAGATAATATTTGCGGAATGCATGTCAAGGAATGGGGGTAAATATGTAGGCAGGATGTTGTAACTAGATGGAACTTCACTTGGCCTAGTTTCCAGCAGCACTAGAAGGCGCAAACTGGTCTACATGGAGAGCCCAAAATCCAAGTGTTTGATTCATTAATCTATAAGGATACAACCCTCTGCAGAGGAGTACCTCAATGGTATCCTGGATAAAGGAGGATTCTTGGAACAAGGAAGAAACCACAATCACATTATAGAAGAAAATGATATCAGGGACGCGCTTGAAAGGGAGCACGAACAAGGCCAAATGATGGTGGATGGAGAGACAGTCTACCGAAACTACCCTATCAAGTTTATCATATGGAACACCCAGAATGCTGGTGGCCCTGTTTCCATAAGCAACTTAAGAGACCTGATTGGGAATAATGGACCCTATATTATTGCAGTTGCTAAAACAAGGCTATATGGTGAGAGCGCTCGGAATATCTCTGCCTCTGTTGACTTGGACATGTGCTATGTTGCTGACCCTAGCGGTTAAGCAGGTGAACAATGGATTCTATGGGATAGTCGTGTGGTGGAATGTGATGTCGTTGTTGTGTCGCAACAGGAGATCCATGTCTCCATTAAGGTACTTTACCTTAACTCTTGTACCATGCTACTTGTTTTATTTGGTGCATATGATTGTCGTATTTCATTCTGTGATCCACCTAACGGCGCTGTCAATATCTTACCTCAGTCCAGCCTTGTGGAACGTAGTTCTCTCAGAACCCCACCATGAGCATAGGCATACCAATGAAGTTGTTCGCCACATAGCCATGGTCGATGTTTTCACATATATTTGGTTCGTCTTTCAATCTCTTACCCTCTTCTAACCTGCATTTTAGCGTCACTCAATAGCCTTCGCGAATAGTGTCTCGTTTCTGCCTACATAGCCTTCGTAATAAGACAATTTTCCAGTATTGTAAATAGACTTTGTCGCAACAGTTGTATTTAAACCACCAGTCCTCTGCGGAACAATCCCGTCCTCAAAACCAAGTTACATCGCGCCCAACGCGATCGAGTGTAAAAATTAGTAAACTTATAAGTTAGCTTAAGTTGCAAATAGGTCGTACCAAACTTACCAATTATTGGAGGGTAATTTACACTTATTAGCCCTCGGGGCTAGGTAAATATGCAATGCACATCCTCACTGTTTGCCAATTAACATGGACACCCATATTTTGTGTCAAAATATTTACACATTACACCCTTCTGTCAACCGCTGTTAAGTAGATGTGAGTTGGCAGTTGGGTACACCTTTGGGTGTTTGGGTCATGCCTATTATGCTCTCTAGTGATATATGATGCTCTATATAACCTTTAGAATCGTAGATATTAGTATTTATACCATTAAGTTGTATGACTCTTTTACATCTCCATTATTGGTTATCAAATTACAATAGAAAATATTTTTTTATTGTCAAAAGTAAATTTGTCGAGAATGAAAATCAACACTGAGTGAATTTGAAGGTTTATTCAACAAAATTTATTCTGATAGAGTTATTGTCAAATATCAAGATCAATACGTGGTTTGTTTATTAGAAAGATAATGAATTTTTAAAGTGCCATCATGAACCACCGAAAACAATTTTTTTGCCTATCTATTGGAGAATAGTTTAAGTCACCATTTCGAATAACTTGTTACTACTTTTTTGGTCTCTTTTCTCATTGGGAATGATTTTTTTGCTTAAACATTGATGACTACGTTTTTTAGACTTGCATAGATGAAGTTTACGCAGATGCAATATTTTTTTTCATCCGAGTTGAGTGCTTTTTATAAATTTCGGTAGATTGATTAAGCCTCTATCCTTTTCATCCATCGACGTCTGAGAGTCACGGAGAGGATTTTTTGGTGGCAGTAGCATTATTGAAGGTCCTAAATAAACCAACAAATTAGGGTAGATTGGTCTTTCAGACTTTATGTAACCTGCAGATTAAACTTTTTATGAAGATTGAGTGTACAATAGTACTTACCATTTTTCATTAGTGTCTGTCTAAATTAAGGGTGTCCCCTGCCGATTGGCAAACAATAAGGGTACTCGATGCCTATTTACCATAACCCGAGGGTGATTGGTATAAATTACCCTATAAATATTGAGTAAGGACTCGTTTGGGTAAGATATAAGAAAGGGGGACAAGGATAAACCTGTACCTCCTGCTCCTTATCCTGTGTTTGGGTGCAGGATAAGGAGTAGGTACATAACCGATTTTCTTATCACTTAGGTACAATTTTCAATTTTTTTTCCTACAACCTTGTACCACCTAGGGGGTGGTATAACGTAGGACAAGGGGAGGAGGGTACATGAGGTGTTCTGGAATGACAACATTGCCCCCTATACACACACAAACATTTATATATATATATATATATATATATATATATATATTTATATATATATATATACACACACACATATGTATATACATATATGTATATTATGTATGTACATATACGCATATAATATATTGTATATATATATATATTATATATATATATGTGTGTGTATATACACATATATAATATATGAATATGTATATAAATGTATTAACATATTCGTAGACATACAAAATATATACATATATCTTTTTATATATGTGTGTGTATAATACAATATATATATGTATAACACACACATATGTACATGTATAACACACACACAAATATATATATATATATATACATGTATATACATAAATGTATATATATATATATATATAACTGTGCGTACACACACATATACATTTATGTATATACATATATTCATAGAGAGATGATTCTTACAAAGCAACAATTGATCCTTAAAAAGCCACCGACTAATCTTTTGTAGTGTATGAAAAATTTACCATTCAATCATTATACAACCTCCACACATTTAAGAAGTAAATTAGATTTTCAAGTTCTAAGAACCCTAATCTCATCTTACTACTTAGTTCCATTACATTTTTTTAATATTTAGATTTATTTCTTTATTAGTTAACTTGTGTTGAAAATAAAATCAACAAATAAAAAATGTATATATTTTCAATAAAAGTGTATATATTTGATTTTGTTCGGGTCTAAAAGATATATAATTAGTTAAATTTAGAAAATATGTGTATTATATTAAGGTAGTAAATGAATTAAAACATTGGGTAAAAGACACTTACCACCCCTGAGTTTAGGGTTAATTCCACCCTGCACCCCTGTGTTTTGGAAGAAGACACTCCACACCCAAATTGTGGATGGAGGTAACGACTGTCCAAAAAATGATGGGAAAAGACAATTATACCCTCGTTATTTCTAAATGTGTTATTATATTATACAAATGCAGATTTATTTAAAGACCAAACTACCCTGAAATGTTTGCATTTATTAGTCAGATGCATGTTACAATTCATGCTGCAATTTTCAGAAAGTTGCTTCAGTACAAAAATATCAAAGATGATACTCCTTCAATAGACATAATTTGCGACAAACTGAAGAACACGTTTTTAAACTAGCCACTAAAAACTTTCTTTCCGCCCTAATACTTCTCATTGAACATTGTACACGGCATGTCATGTGGACTCCATTATCATCCCAATGGTAATCGTCCAAAGGGAGTCAGGGACATGGAGTGGAGTACCTGTTAATATCAAAATAATTACGGAAGTTCCATCATCATTGGAAGATCTTACAAACCATTGCACTATAACAAGGCCCCTAATGGATTTGAACATTTAAATATTGAACTCTTATTTTCACATTAAAAGGCTTTGTAATATGATCATTAGCTATTACATCCAAAATTCCAGAAAGCCCTTGAACAATGGATTCAATCTGATCTAACATATGTAAAGAACACCCCAGCAAAAAAAAAAAAAAAAAAAAAACACCAGAATCAATCTACGGAGGAGGAGGCGGAGAAGAAAGAAGAAAACAATGAAGAAGAAAAGGAAAGTAGAAGAGCAAAGTGAGGACGACGCCGCTGCCGGAGGACTTCGTCGTCCAAGTCGAACCCGCACAGCAGAAGCACGCCGACAACCCTCGTCGAAACTCCAAAGCCCCTCGACACAGATCTCTCTCTCCATCCACCCTCTTCTTCGATATATAGGAGGAGGAGAAGAAGAAAGATGAAAACACCACCTCCTCTACGAAAGACGCCGCCTTTGACGAAGGACGTCGTCGTCCGGTCGAACCCGTCACTGCAGAAGAACGCCGACCGCCTCGTCGAACCCCAGAAGAGCCCTCCTCGATTCAGATCTCTCTCTCTCCCTCCCTCTTCTCCGATCTCCTCTCTCAGACTTCTCTCTTCTTTCTATTTATCTCTTTCTTACTCGATGATTATCAGATCTGGTAGGATATGAGAGGTGGATGATTTGGGAGAGAGGTGGAGGAGATGGAAAATGGGGAAGAACGGGGAAGGAGATGAATGGATAAGAAAATGAGAGGTGGTGGCTGGTCATTACTTAGGGTTAGTGTTTTTGGTTAGGTTGGTAGAAACCTAGGTTAGGTTAGCAAAATGAATGGGTTAGTTATAATTGCGCTTAATTAAATCGGTTATTTGTGTTTTAATTTAGTTTAAATTAACTATATCAATAAGGGAAAGTTTGTCTTTGGGTTAATAAAAGTTATCAAAAACAATCAGGGGTATTAATGTCAATAAGGGTAGAATTGACATAAAAAGTGAAAACCATGGTGTCACAGACGGAACCTAACAGAAGGGTGGTCATTGTCCACGG
Source organism: Linanthus parryae (assembly GCA_023055425.1). Classification (NCBI taxonomy): domain Eukaryota; kingdom Viridiplantae; phylum Streptophyta; class Magnoliopsida; order Ericales; family Polemoniaceae; genus Linanthus; species Linanthus parryae. The sequence continues at coordinate 84,418,645 of JALGPY010000008.1, read as the reverse complement.
AATATTCCGCTAACTGGGTGCGTAGTGTCTTTATCCAAAACACAGGGGTGCGGGGTGGAATTAACCCTAAACTCAGGGGGTGGTCAGTGTCTTTTACCCTAAAGCATTTTATATATTGGCGGGGTGGGGATGTCTTTTAAATATTAATTGGTTTCAGACAAAGAAATATGCACTGGTGTAGTTTTATTTTATTTTTGTTGTTGTAAATATGAGCTATGAATATTCAAAGAGAAATAATGAGGTTAGCACGTGTGTTTTAGATGGATAATTGATTCGTTGAAAATTAGATATGCATGTTACAGTGGAAAAATATAATGTATCCGATGAAAAAAAGGATATAAAAGTAAATTGATGAGGTAGATAATAGTAATACTCAAATATAGTTTTATAGTTAGTTACGTTGTTATTTTATTCTACTCGAGTTAATTTTTTTTGAAATTAATATAATAGTTTTCAATTCCAAAAGAAATAAGGAAAAAATAAAAACTGTGAAGTCGCATTTACATTTGCCATATTTTTTTTTTGATAAATTACATTTTCCAGATTTATAAGGTATTCCCAGGACCTTCAAATCATCATACTCTCCAATAAGTTGGCCTTCCTTATCTGTTGGAACAGAGTTAGAGGAAAATCACGTTGAGAAAATGGAAGTTAAAATCCTTTGCTCAAGACGTGTCAAATTCAAGTATATACATTTTTTATTGAAAATATTTACATTTTTTATTTGTTGATTTTATTTTCAACACAAGTTAAGTAAGAAAGAAATAAATCTGAATATTAAAAGAAAGTAGTGGAACTAAGTAGTAAGATGAGATTAGGGTTCATGGAACTTGAAAATCTAATTTACTTCTTAAATGTGTCGAGGTTGAATAATGATTGAAGGGTAAATTTATCATACACTACACAAAATTAGTGAGTGGCTTTGTAACGATCAATTGTTGCTTTGTAAGAATCATCTCCCTATTCATATATATATATATGTATATATGTGTGTGTATATGTGTATATCTATCTATCTATCTATCTATCTATCTATCTATCTATCTATCTATCTATCTATCTATCTATCTATCTATCTATCTATCTATGTGTGTGAGTGCAAATATGTAAGCAGAACCATTGTAATTAGGATTTCATGACACAACAACATTCTATGATGCACGGAATAATAGACTTACATCACGATATCATGAGCTAATATTTATAATTATCTCTACTCTAATATTGTCACATTTAACATGTCAAAATGTGTGTAATATTATTTTTTGTTACAGTCTACAGTGGAAGACAAAATTATTTTAAAAATCAAGTTTTAAAGAAGCAGGACAATGTGGTCATTTACACACATATCCCTACAGCTTATCCTATCTCATATTTTGGTCTAACCAATCACTCAGAACCAGTACAATTTTATCCTGTCATATACCGGTACAATCATATCCTACCTCTTATACCAGTACATCTCTTATCCCCATCATTTCTGTACCTTACCCAAACAAGGCCTAAAGGTATATGGGCGAATTAGTATTTTCCCATTTTCCGTCCATGACCGTTACAAACCGCCCAAAATAGGGTTGTTTCGTGTCAATCGATGAACAGTGAGGGTGCTATTTACATAAATCTAGGGGCACAAACGGTAAATTACCCATTATGGGAGGAATGAGTTTTTTTTTTGAAATGGAATGAGGATTATTTTGAAAAAATACTCTAGGTATTCCAGTCAATAGGTGAGGAGCTCAAGTCACCTAAAACCTCTCGAAGGGGCATCGCTACCGCTCCCGAACCTCGCTCTGGCGCTTTCGAGACCAAACCTCGCTCTAAAGACGCTCCAGAAAATAGAGAACTCGTTTTTATAGACGAACTACTTTTTAAAGCCAATTTACTATTAGTTTAGACTATGGGTGAGTTTGGTATGACTTATTTGCAACTTAAATCGACTTATAAGTTCATGTAAAAAAAAGTCTATGACAAAAAAGATGAACAAAAAAGTCATATGTGTTTGGTGAAAAAGATGTTTAAGTCCAAAAGTTCAAAAAAAGTTTCAAAAATCCAACTTTTTCTAGACTCAAATTTAACACTATGGACTTATAAGTCGAACTCCAACTTTTCAACTTATAAGTCCATACTAAACAGCACAAATAAGTTGACTTCAACTTATAATCCAAAACTGACTAATAAGCTGCTTATAAGTCATATCAAACCCCCCCTATATTTGATGATTAATTTCATTTTTTTTTTAAAATCTATTACATGTTAGTTTGATAATTCAACTATTTAAACATTATTCTTCCTTATTAAAGTAACTTATTTGACAAACAAATACTTACAACTTCTTCTTAAATTAGACGTTTTCTGCTTCGCTCCAGCGGTGTATTAGGTGAGTAGTGGACGAGGAGATGTTTCATTCAGGTCACTATTCAAGGTCCAAACAGTTGACTGATTACTAAATGGTCTTACTGCGGTTTAAGTTGCCTCATTTATCCGCGATCCCATCAATCACAAGCCTCTCCGGTATCGGTTCATACTCTGTCCGGCTGCAATTTCCGACCTTCACCACATACAGAGATCATCTCAGCCTTCATCAATCGCCATCAAGAACCGGAACCGGAGCACCGGTAAGAGCGCTCTGTACATCAACTGCACCAACTTCTACCATGGTCAAAGCAATTAGGGTTCATGAACTCGGTGGCCCTGAGGTTCCTTCACTCTCTCTCTCTCTCTTGGCAGTATTAATAGTACCGCAATTGATCGTCGAATGCTGGCTTTATTTGTTGTGGTTTTGCGATTTGTTCATACTGTACTAATTTTTTTTTTTTTTTTTTTTTTTCCCTTAGAAAATTCAGCCATTTCGTGACTTATAGAATTTGAACCGGATTTCTAAACTGGCTTCATTTCTTTGTCCCACTAATTCTTTGTCCTCTTCATGACTCAGATCCTCTTGGGCCTATGTTACCAGGCTCGTTATTTGGGAAAGCATCCTAGCGTACTCATAGTTATATATTTTTATAGAGCTTAAAAGACTGATAATTAGACTAACTCATTTGGAGTCTACCAATTTTATATATGTTTCCTTTTGCAATTTTTTCCTGAGTCTCAATGATTATCTGGCAAGTTGTGTTCCAATTTTCCGTGAAGACAACTTTTTCCCACCTGATCTGTGAACGTTAGCTCGAGTGTATTAGTGCTATTTGTTGATTTCGGATTGGCACACATGATTTATCTAATCCGATAATACATGGTCATATTTGAACCTATGTGAAATTTCACTGCCTTTTCGTGCGATTCTTATTTAGTAGTTGTTCTTGAATTGCATTTTCAATATATTTCATATCACGTGTTACATCAACTTCATTCTCTTGGAGGTAACCTTGTCTAGAATGGCAATTAATGTTTTGAAATTATCATGATATAGGTTATGAAGTGGGAAGACGTTGAATTAGGAGAGCTGAAGGACGGAGAAATCAGAGTGAAGAATAAGGCCATTGGGCTCAATTTCATTGATGTCTACTTCCGCAAAGGTGTTTATAAGGCAGCCGCTTTGCCCTTCACTCCAGGTGTGTCTTTATGTATGGGAATTAGAGCAAATATTTATGCAGTACTAGTACCTTGTTTATTATAAGACTTTCCTCTCGTGGATACTTTTTTCTAATTGGAGTAAAGTATCTTTCTATTATTCATTTTATTGTTGAACTTGAGGCTGTTTGTCTACAGCTAGTTTTTTGGTTTCTTTTAGTATAAAATTATGTTTTTATAGTTCAAAACCAAGGAATAAAAAGCAACATGCTTTATCCAATAAACCCAAAAGAACCCAACCCAACCAAACACCCCAGATTACACTTTCAGAAAAACCAAAACTAATCCACCCAAACATGGCCATTATCATTTTTTATTGTTAATCCATTACATTAGTTGATTTGACTGCAACAACTTGTATGATTATCACCATATCATTATCTTAAGTATTAAACTCTGCCAGGTAATCCAGATGTGTGAACCTCATCCTCAAATTCGATTGCAATGTTGTCTGCCAAACCTCAACCTGATACTCATTCCTTTCATGAAGATAATCCTGGCAAGTGCAATCTGTAGCCTAGGCCTCCTATGCTTCAACCCTAACTTTTTTTCCTTCTCTCTCTGCTCCAATGATAAACATTCCATAGGACAGTAAAATGAAATAACCTGTATGGTTACACAAATGGATATAGTAAATATCTAGTCAAAGGAAGTGAAAGAGAGATACAATGTTCGTGATACATATAAGAAAAAGAAAAAGAAAAGGAAAAGCAGCTAGATTGCAATCCTGAATCGCAGTGGCACTCTTTCTCTTTGGGCTTCCACTGGCCTTCCCTATGCGGCTATGTCGAAAGTAGACAAGTTGCTTCTTAAGGGAATTGACCTTGATCTCTAAATGGTTTATTTGTGCGTGTAGTGTTTGCAGCCCCTACTACCTTGGGTCTAAATTATCCCATGTATCTGATTCATTTAGGGAGGCGGATGTTTATTTATTGAGGATATTTTGGAATTGAGGTATGGTCCTGTTGTTTCATATTTTGGTTTTTGAATCAAAGAAAGAGAGACCATTGAAATTGTGCAACCAATGAGGCACTCGTATTTTTGTTCGGGATTAGCTTTAAAGATGTCTTTAGGGTTCTATATAATGAAGCTTATTTTCCTTACTCAAGATTCTACAATTTATCTTTTTCGTTGAATATATTGTCAGGCTTCGACCGGGCTGAACGTAAAGTGGAAGTGGTTAATGACTGATAAAACTGAGCAATCCAATAATAGGTTAACCAGCCCTTCATTTTTCTGTTCTTTTCATTTGGTGTCGTCATCAGAATGTCATTAAACAATCAACACTATATTACTGTCAAGTAGTTGTCTTGGAGAACATCTTCCTTAGTTTCTTTACTGACTACCCCGATTTTCATGCTTTTTATCCTGCCGAGTTTTTTTGGTAAACTTGAGAGTAAAGTTTCCTATTGCAAAATCATCTCTAACTGAAAGTCCTTCTCAGAACTCACTAATTTCTCCAGAGTTTGGTTTCTCATTTAAGCTTTAAAGGGTCCATGTTCTTGCAGAATATGACCAACTGGCAGTTGGCAAGCTGACATATACGTAGAGTATAGGAATTGTTCCAGAGAGAAAATATTTGGAATTGATTTTCAGTGGGGCTTTCTTTAAGGCTATGGTTTAGAGAGATTAAATTTCTCTAGTGTATTGTTTTTACTTGTTAGCATATTTTCAATATCTTACGGCATATGTTTCTTACGATATGACACAGTACAAGTCAGGGATACGAATTGTATGGCTGTAGCAAACTTCGTCTGACTATCGTCCAGTATCGAATTGGTGTATAGAGCCATCCGCTTCAGATTGAAAGAAGTTAGAAATCTATCTGTACTTTATGACTTTTTTTTTACTTTCTCAAACTATTCCATAGACACATCAACCTCGCCTATCTAAGGTACCGGCACTTGCACATTAAAAGTCTGGAGTTTGAGATATTCCCAGCCTTATTTCAGACATCCCGAGACAGACCCTATGAACAGAGTAGAAAAACAAGTCAAAAGATTACGTGCTATGTTGTCTTCACTATGTACTATAATTGGTCGTGTGCATTTGGCGGATGACTATCGTGGTATAAATCTATTGCTTGAACATCGTGATCTCAGCTTTTGTCTCGTATTTTATGTTCACCAAGAAACTTAGTAACGTAGTCTATGGCATTGAGATAATGTAGGGTTAATTGCATTTCACCCCCCTGTGGTAAGGGGTTTGTGCGAACCCTCCAGGTTCCAAATGTTGCAAAAATTCTCCATCTGGTTTCGTCTATATGCAGCGGAGGATATCTCTGTTAAAAACGGTTTAACATTGACAAAAATACCCTCATATATATACCCTCATCCCACCATTTTCTCCCTCGCACACTCTCTCGTTTTCTCTCTACAGTTAAGATATGTGACCTAGCGAGCTCACCCGACATGGCAAAGGCCTGATGACAAAGAACAATCGAGTCAACATAGGCCACGGAGATAATCCAATTTTTGATTCAAGTTCGCAAGCCAGAACTCTAGAAGATACCGATTCTTCAAGACCATTTCTGATTGATAGAAGCAGATCTAGGAGTCTCCTGTAACATCGTCGGTTTGGATCTGGAAAGCTCCTATCTGACAATTTCATCACAGATCTGCAGTTAATAATCGAGATCCAAAAGCCACGACCTTATATCCGACCACCGTCCCCCTCCAGTTAGATCTACTTTCAGATCCTCTTCTTCCTCCTGAGCCTCTCTTTCTCTCTCTCTCTCTGCTGGAATGAACCAGATCTGGGTTGGAGGGTTCGTGGGTGCTGGAGCAAGGCTGCAGTGGAGGATGGGCGGAGTTCTACCTTCTCCTTCATCCTGCTTCCTTCTTTTTCCAGACTATTATTATTACTTTGTTAATTTTTTTGTAAAACATTTGTGTAGGCTATAATAGACATTTCAAATCTGAATTTTGACGAATTCTGTTATTTTTGACGGAACAGCACGAAGACGAAACAGAGGGATTATTTTTGCAACATCTGGAACCCCAGGAAACTCCTAACTACAGGGGCTAAAATGCAATTAACCGTATAATCTATGGCTTTGTAGGTTTCTCCTCTCGGCGACTTCTTGTTCAATATCTTATTCAAGATTCACTTCTTTTGATTCTAGAGTTCAGCAATTAACACTTCCACTTTCTCAGTTTTTTAATTTCATGACGATGTTGTGATGATTAATTGACTAACATGATATGTTGCCAAGGTAAACACTGTCATTACGAATTTGACTCGGCTTTCTGGGTATAAATGTGACCGTGTTTAATGTACAGGACACATTCTTCATGTACAAGGGTTGGAATATATGCCTTAAAGCTAACTATGGAGGGAAGTCTTTGTGTCACCATACACGACACAATACGTTGCACATCTTATGAAAACTATGTGTTGGTCTCTTATGTGAGTGGATTACCCCACATCCAAACGGCGAAGATATGGGTGGTTAATTTTGTATTATTCGGACCGAATTGTGTATTTGAACATCGTTATCTCGGCTTTTGTCTATGGTCTTGAGATTTGTAATATATGGCTTTATAGGTTTCTCCTCTTGTCGAATTCTTGTTCAATACTTTATACAAGATTCACTTCTTTTGCTTCTAGAGTGTAGCAATTAACACTTCTCGTCTCTCAGTTTTAAAATTTTGTGACAATGTAGTGATGCTCAACTGACTAACATGATATGTTACGAAGGTAAACACTGTCATTGTGAATTTAACTCAGCTTTCTGGGTATAAATGTGATTATATTTATTGGCTATTGAGCATGACACCTTCATATACAGGGGTGGGGATATATGCTTTAAACCTAATTATAAAGATAAGTCTTTGTGTCACGACACACTATACAATACGGTATGCATCTTACTTTCGAAGCTATGTGTTGGGTCTCATATGAGTGGATTACCCCACACCGCAACCGTGAAGATGTGGGTGGTTATTATAGTACTCCCTTTGCCCCAAAAAGATTGTGATGGTTGACGTTTACACATACTTTAAGGTGGCGATTTCACTAATGAAATGATACAATAAATTGTTAATCTTTTCACAATGTCGTACTTTGACCTTCATACTACAGCACTGTGAAGAAAATTAAAAATTCTTGTACAGTCTCATTAGTAAAATTGTTATCTAAAGCACATGCAAAGTTTATCACGACAGTTTTTTTGGGGCAGAGAGAGTAATGTATGGGTTGTAAGTCATGAGGTTGACCTTTCGGGTAACTGGGTTCACCAAATCATACTACAGTGTTCCCTCCTCGTGGTGTTAATCTTCCGACAAGTGGTATCAGATCCAATTGCTCGTGCACGGTGCCATGTTGAAATAAAAGTGTGAGATTGTGTGGTGTTCTCATGGATGGGTGTTCTATGAAAGATAAATGGGGTGTTCCTATAGAAGGCCAACTTCATGTGGTGCTGGGATAGATGATGGTCTGGTGCACTCTCACAAGGAGATTCAAAGGTATGGGGAAATGCTTCCAGGTGAGGGTGAGCATGTTAAGGTCTCACATAATCTTGGAGATTGTTGGGTCTCATATGAGCGGGCTGCTCCACATTGGAATCGTTAAAAATATGTGGGTGGTTAAAAACATTTTATTCCCTCCACATCCCTTTTAAAATTCCCACCTTTTCAACTCCCAATAAAAGTACCACATGAGACAAAGGACAATGCTGTAAATTTATCAAGTCTATTATATTCCTTAATCCATGCGCAAAGTCAAACAGGACATATAAATTGGGACACGGAGTATGATTTAGGTCATAACTCATAATGTTGGCCTTTTGGCTAAGTGGGTGCCTAAATCATACTATGTTGTTCCCTCACAGTGTTAATCCCCCAACCCTATAGTTGTCACTTGTCAGTAATTTTTTTACAGTCATCACCTTTTTGTATCATTGCAATTGGGTGGGACTAGTTACGTCCTAGACACAGAAGAATTGGGAGATAACCCCTAGTTTCAACAACTGAAGGCCCCTCCACATACGCCTCCTGGACAAGAAGTTATTCACTGGACTTCTGAAGTACAATGTGAGTTAAACCAGTCAAAATTTGCCAAGCACGTTGGATGGGGTAGGCCAACCAGCAAATATGCTGAGATTTGTCCCACATGGGCACAGTTGTCAAACCGCGATTCAGATCGCGAATCAAAATTCCACTTTCTGAATCGCGAATCGGATTAAATCGTGAATCGTAAAGATTCGGTTCAATTCTTCTTAGGAATATAGAACACGACATATCCCTTAAATAAGTAAGCATGTGAATAATACTTTCATATTTCAACAAGTAAACACAAGTTTTCAGAATATTGCAGCCATAATGGGTGATTAGGAGCCTTATGTATCTACCCAAAAGATTAAAAATGGCAGATATAAGAAGGTATGCATGTAAAGCAACAAAAGATACCAAGATAATATAAAAAAATAGGCAAATCAGTTATCTTGGCCTTAACATGTGCGTACCTTCATTTTGAAACATAACATGGGTATCAAAACTGACAGAAATAGGAGAAGTTTGATTTCGTAGACTGACTCTAACTTAATTAGGGCTTGCCCGCATCAATGATGAATCGCACGAATCCGTCTGAATCGCTAGGAATCGTAAGATTTAAGCTCTTGAATCGGGATTCAAATTATTTTTTCTCCATCTAAGATTCACAGAGGGATTCACATCGTTTCATGGGTGAATTGAATCGAATCATATGAATTGAATCGTGAATCGTAAGATTCTGACAACTATGCACATGGGGTATTTTTGGAGCCTTGTGTGTAGTTAATGAGTTTCTAGGCTACTCCCGTCATTTGCTATGGTTTTGAGGTGGAACCCCATGGATTCTTGCCAAATGAGTATAATATGGTTTTTTTGGTGAAGATTCCAACAGAGTGTACTTGTAATTGGTTTCAGAGACCATAAAAATGGTATTAGTACTTGGTGAACCTTCTTTTCCGTGGCGAACCTACCAACCATATATTTGACGGTTATGAAAGAAGCTCCATAGCAAATTTAGGAAAATGAATGCAAAGGGAGCACAGTGGCATGCCAATATATATATATATATATTACTTTTCTTTTAATGTTTTTCTTGTTGAATTATAAACTAAATGTTCTTGTGGAATCTACATCCATTATTCCTTCAGTTATTGAATGTTTATGTTGCTGGACCTATAAATGACGATCTGAGTTTTGGGCTTTAGTTCACAATGAGTTGAAACGTGTTTTTATTTTCAGGTATGGAGGCAGTTGGTGTGGTAACGGAGGTGGGACCTGGACTAACAGGTAGAAAAGTTGGAGATGTTGTGGCATATGCTGGCAATCCGATGGGTTCATATGCGGAGGAGCAGATACTTCCAGCAGATAAAGTAGTAACGGTTCCTTCTTCTATTGATCCTATTGTAGCAGCAGCCATTACCCTTAAAGGAATGACTACTCAATTCCTAGTTCGCCGTTGCTTTAAGGTACCTAACTTGACAGCTTAACCCTGTCTGGCAAGGGTTAACTAGTTTTTTCTAGACAAGTTCAACTTTCTCTGGTTCTCTATATCTCAGGAAAGATGTTGAAGCAGACTCTTCATAATGCAAAAACTAGTTTCATTTGTTTTTAATATGGGGAGGTAGCTTGTATCAATCAATTATCATTTAAAATATAGGTATCAACATTAAGGGGTAGTAATTATAATCTGTCATCTGTAGTATACTAATTTAGAATATTGTTTGGTTTATTAAATAAGCACTTTCTAGGTAAGCTACAATATTGTCTCCACATCTGTCTTAAGAACTTGGTTTCTGGGAGATTGACTCTTAGTATTGTGATTTGGCATAATAATATGGTAGTAAGGTAGCAATGTCTTCACAAATTTGAAGGGGGCTATTGTTATTTGCTATTTCAATTGTTTTCTTTGTTTCTTCATGCGCCACCTAACTATCTAAGATTTAAGTTGGAGGATGGTATTGTTTTCAAACAAGGGCCAGTACATCTTTCTGAAAAATTGGAAACTAACCCTCTGCTATCGTAGGTTGAACCTGGACATAGTGTCCTTGTTCATGCAGCAGCTGGTGGAGTCGGTTCTCTTTTGTGCCAATGGGCAAATGCGCTTGGTGCAACAGTTATTGGAACGGTCTCAACCCAACAGAAGGCTGCTCAAGCCAAAGAAGATGGATGTCACCATGTAATAATCTACGAGGAAGAAGATTTTGTTTCCCGCGTCAAAGAGATCACATCAGGCAAAGGGGTTGAAGTTGTTTACGATTCTGTTGGAAAGGATACCTTTCAGGTAATTTTATAGTATAAATATTTCACATTTCCTTGGGTTATAAGGTTTTCAAAAAAATTTACCTGCATATGAGAAATTGTAAGGTTTAGACCCGAGAAACAATCGAAAATGGTAATTACACTGGCCAAGAGTCAGGTAAGGTGAGAACAGACAGAATCGGAGCGTAGAGGGAGATAGAGATGGGAGAAGAGAAGAGAGAGAAGATTGGATTAACCATTTAATGGATGATTTGATAGTACAACGAGGGTCTTATATGTCCGAATAAAAACCCTCTAACCTGCCTAGCAAACTGGAGTAGCAGTAGCCTTACACAGGGATCTGCCTCGGCCCTCGGAAAACCTAAATTGAACCTATACATTGACTAAAATATCCTCGTATTTTCAGAACCATCACATTCAATTCCCTTTCAAAAAACGGCTCATTCTTCCCCATTTCAAAACCCCTTTTTCTGTATCTTTGATTACTCGAGTTAATGGTTGAAATCGGGGAGTTATTCTGTACACTTGGGTATTTGATAAAATTATGAAAGTTGTGGTAGATAACCATGAAACTTATACAAGTCTGTATGAAACTGAGGGTGGTATCAGCCAATCTCAACCATTTACACCAGTTCTTTGGTCTATCTGATGCCATGCACCTCAAATAACACTCCAAACATTGATGGACTCTTTTTGTCCGTCCATTTGATTGAGGGTGAAAGTGTGGGTATTTGATGAAAGTTAGCCAGTGGTGGTAGATAACCATTGAAAGCTTCAAATGAGACTTATACAAGGCTGTATGAAAGTGAGGATTTTATCTGCAAGTCCCAACCATCTACATTAGTTCTTTGGTCTATCTGATGCCATGACCTTAAAAACACTCTGAACATTGATGGCTTCTTTTTGTCTGTCCATTTTGATTGCTGGTGATCAGCACTCCAAACATTGATCGACTCTTTTTATCCGTCCATTTGATTGAGGGTGTTTGAACTTGTTTGTTGAAAAGATGGAGGATCCTAATGTGCGGCCATACTGGTGTATGGTTCGCAGATTTACCACCAGACCAACTTGGATTTTGTTTTCCATCTACAATTTTAAAACTATATAGGAATGCTGATTTTACCATCAAGGTTTTTTATTCATTTTTTTTAAAACTTTCTACGACATTATGTTATCTAGCAAATTTCATTTAGAATATAGTTGTGTATCTATATATGTATATATATTTATATTTATATTATATTTATATTATTTGTGGGATATTTCTTTATGTGCTAAAATGAAAAATACAATGATTGTCCAAACTATATTTAAGCCAAACACATTGACCATGTACAAAATAGATAATCCACGTCACATGTACACAAATCATAAAAAGATGCACATTCTTTTGGTTAAATTGTAGGTGTATTTTAGAAGACTTCCAAATTAAAACTTTCAAAATGACCCTGCCGCACCCACGCAGCACCCGTGAAGCACCCGGTGCGGGTGCGCAGCCTCGCATAAGCACCCATGCCTCCTAGTTGTTCAAGTAAACAATGCTATTTTCAACTAAAATTTTGTTTTAAAACCATTTTTTGTTCATGAACATAGCTAATGGAATTTTAATCAACTTGAATGGTGTTCTCAATTTCGTGTTTATAAATTTTGATGATGATATTGTTTTGTATTTGATCACTATGTTGTATTGGACTAAATTATAATTAGTATAAACTTTTGTATTTTATGATATAGTCTCCAGCTAGGTATAAATACTTCTCTGTGTATTAGTTGCAAATTAATTAATTTAAACAGTTGGTTCTTCATGGTATCAGAGCGGGTTCTCAACCCTAACCTCTGATTTTCGTTCATCTCACGAGGATCGACCCTAACGTCGTTCCCTCCTTCGTCCGCCACCGTACATCGTCGGCGTCCTCTGCGTCGCCACAAAACCGGCAGATCGTCGTCCTTGGGTCGCTGTCTCTGCGCCACAACGCAGCCGATCTCTGCGCCAGTGAATCACCGGCCTTCTCTGCGTCCTCCGATCGTTCTCCGGTCCACCGACCATTGTCGCGCTGCTCAGTTGCGCCATCAGCTACACAAAGCCGCCGAAAATATGTGCAGCGAATCGAAGAAACAAAAAGACAACCAAAAAAAGAAGAAGAAGTACACAGTACGCTCAAGAATCCGTTCTCTGTTTTTTCTTGTGTGTTCAACGGAGTGGGAGTTAAGCGTTGGAAGGTCAAAGAAACAAAACGAAAAAAAAAAAAGTGCGTTCCAGGTGGTTGCAAGAACAATAGCCAAAGGTATACCATCAGTTTGAAGTATTTAATTAATATTTTCATTGCCTAATAGTAGGAGTTGGGTCTGAGTTGCACCCTCGAAATCTTCTCTATCGGGGTTTGGACTTCAATAGTACACAGTACACACCTGCTCCAAGGTCCAGCCGAATCCGTCTTCCACTCGTGCTTTGGCCAACATGTCATTTGTCCCTACGTCGAGAGAGCCTGAACGCGGTCGTGATCAACACAACCGCCACCACCATCAGACCCAGTATCAACCGCAGTCTCTACAGCAGCCGCCTCCATGCTATCAGCCTTACCCCTCTCAGTGGGCCGCACCTGCTCCACTAGTTTCCACTGGTCCTCAGCAGCCCTGTCCGTTCCTTGGCTTCTGTCAGGTTGTGGCCAACAGGGTCACCGTATCCGCCAATGTTCTCAGTTTGGTTGGATGCTTCAGAAGTATAACGACTCTGGCTCCACCAGATCGTATGGCTCTCGCCCCAACTCCATTGCCTCTGGGTACTCAGCTCCGTCCACTCCATGGACTACGCGTGCCCATGTTGCTACTGCACAGTCTGGAATTTTGCCTACGCCATCCTGGCTTCTTGACACTGGAGCTACTCATCACATTACTGATGATCTGGACAACCTGTCACTTCATCAACCCTACACTCTTGGAGATGATGTGATGATTGGTGATGGTACGAGCTTGCCAATCACCCACACTAGTTCGCTATCTCTCACTCTCTCTTCTCATACATTTCACTTACATAATGTTCTCTGTGTCCCAGCCATTCAAAAGAATCTCATTTCTGTCTCTCAACTCTGTTCCTCCAACAATCTCATTGCTGAGTTTTCGTCTGTTGGTTTTGTTCTGAAGGATCGAACCACGGGGGCGCCCGTCTTAATCGGTCCTCTTAAGGATGGAGTTTATGAGTGAGTGGCCAGCTTCCACTCCCTCGCTGGAACTTAACATCCAGTCTCGTCCGTCATTCCAGTCTTGGCATCACCGTCTTGGTCATCCTGCCGGGCCCGTCTGTCGTCACATAGTTTTCAAGTTCTCTCTTCCGCTTAGTAGTAGCAAAGAGCCATCGTCCTGCAATGCATGTCAATGCACCAAGAGCCATAAACTTTCCTTCCACAATTCTAGTATTAAATCCTCTCGTCCGCTTGAGGTTGTTTTCTCTGATGTGTGGACCTCTCCCATTACATTTCATGATGGATTCAAGTATTATGTTATCTTTATTGATCATTTCTCCAAATATATTTGGCTTTATTCTATGCAACGAAAATCTCAACTACATGATATTTTCCGTTGGCGTGCTCTTGTTGAAAAATTGATGTCTCTCTCCAAACTCTCTACTCTCTCTACTCTGACAACGGGGGCGAATACATTGGCCTTCGCTCCTATCTCTCGGCCAATGGCATATCTCATCTTACTTCCCCCCCTCACACTCCCCAACACAATGGGTAATCTGAACGTCGCCATCGGCATATAGTTGAGACCAGCCTTGCCCTTCTCCATCACGCATATATGCCCACGCACTACTGGCCGTATGCGTTTTCCACTGCTGTCTACCTCATTAACCGTCTGCCTTCTCGCACCCTTCGTCATCGATCTCCCTTTGAGATTATCTTTCACTAACAACCAAACTACGCTAAACTTTGTGTCTTTGGTTGTCTCTGTTATCCCTATCTTCGCCCTTACACCACTCACAAACTGGACGACAGGTCTACCCCCTGTGTCTTTGTCTGGTACTCCTCAAGTCAGAGTGCCTACTTGTGTCTCGATGTCACCTCCCATCGCCTGTATGTCTCACGCCACGTCCAGTTTGATGAGTCGTCCTTCCCCTTCGCATCTCAGTCCACTATTCCCGCCTCTGATGATTCCCTTGCTCTTTGGTTTCATCCTCCTACCAACATTCTCACTCTGCCCCCCACGACATCTCCACCCTCTGTGACCTCCTCGCCATCTTTAACGCCCCCACCACCACTACCTGATCTTAATGCACCTCACAAATACTCTTGCCAACACTATGTTCGCCGCACCAGTTCCTCGGCCCCCTCCTCACTCTCTTCTGCCGATCCCCCTGCGGCCCCTGCATCGTCTCATGTTCCCTCCGCACCTACTGCGCCCCCTCCCTCCTCTCATCCTATGGTTACCCGTTCTCGGGATGGGACCCTTCGGAACACTCCTCGCTATACCTTCACAGCCACCTCCTCTTCTAGTGACACTCATAGCGAACCCAGTACCGTCACTGAGGCTCTTATACATCCTCAGTAGCGCACCGCCATGGCTGCGGAACTTGATGCCCTGGTTCAGAATAATACATGGACTCTTGTTTCACCGTCCAGGTCCACTAATGTGGTTGGTTGCAGGTGGGTGTTTCGCGTTAAGCGCAAACTGGATGGTACTGTTGACAGGTACAAGACTCGTTTGGTTGCTAAGGGTTTTCATCAGCGCCCAGGCATTGATTATCATGACACATTCAGTTCGGTAGTCAAACCATCCACCATTCAGCTTGTTCTCTCCATTGCTGTCTCTCAACAGTGGCCTCTTCGTCAGCTGGATGTTAATAATGCCTTTGCTCTCTATCTGAGGCTGTCTACATGCAGCAGCCTCCCGATTTTGTGGATCAGGATCGTCCTCGTCATGTTTGTCGCCTCAACAAGGCGATTTATGGTCTCAAACAGGCTCCCAGAGCATGGTATGCTGAACTTCGTCACTTTCTCCTACATCAGGGATTCGCCAATTCTCGCGCTGATACAGCTCTATTTATATATCGTCGCTCGGGTGTTATTCTCTATCTGCTTGTCTATATGGATGATATTATTATTACTGGCTCTGATGTGGATGCTGTCCAGCGCTGTATTCTTGATCTTTCTCGCAGATTCTCGTTGAAAGACCTTGGCGAGCTGTCTTTCTTTCTTGGAGTTGAGGTCTTGCCTCATTCTCATGGTCTTCTTTTATCACAGCAGAAGTACATCCACGATCTCCTTCACCGTCTTGGCATGTCTTCCTCCAATCCTGTTCAAACTCCCATGATACTTCTGCTGATCTTACTGTCACCAGTGGTACAACGCTTTCGGATGCGAAGGAATATCGTATGGCAGTTGGCAGTCTTCAGTATCTTTCTCACTCGGCCAGACATATCCTTTGCCGTCAATCGGTTATCTCAGTTCATGCACCGACCTACCACTGTTCACTGAAATGTTGTCAAACGCTTGCTCCGATACTTGCTGGGACATCTGATTTTGGGTTGGTTCTTCGTAGGGGTCCGAAGAGTCTTTATGCCTTCTCTGATGCTGACTGGGGGGGGGGGGGGGGGGGGGTAACAAGGATGATTACACGTCTACTACCGGGTACATTGTTTATTTTGGGGGCTCTCCCATCTCATGGGGTTCCAAGAAGCGGCGTACTGTAGCTCGTTCTTCCACCGAAGCTGAGTATCGTGCTGTTGCCGCTGCTTCTGCTAAGTTGCGCTGGATTTCTTCTCTTTTGTCTGAGCTCGGCTGTCCATTGCCTTCGGTTCCAACTATTTACTGTGATAACATGGGCGCATGAAGCATGTTGCTCGAACCCGGTTTTTCATTCTCGCATGAAGCATGTTGCTCTTGATTTTCACTTTGTTCGTGAACAGATTCGGGATGGGCTCTTGCGTGTCTCCCATGTTTCCTCTGCTGACCAACTGGCGGACTGTCTCACTAAACCTCTTTCACGTGGTCCTTTTCTTCAGTTGCGGTCCAAGATTGGTGTCTCGTCACGATCCTCCATCTTGTGGGGGCGTATTGGACTAAATAATAATTAGTATAAACTTTTGTATTTTGATATAGTCCCTAGCTAGGTATAAATACTTCTCAGTGTATTAGTTGCAAATTAATTAATTTAAACAGTTGGTTCTTCATGTTGTTCATATTCAAGTTATTAGGGTTATGCTCAAATTATATGTTTTATACATTTATTAAAAAATGTAAAAGTATTTTATTTAAAAACGTGCGGTCGGACATGTTGAACCGTATATTAGTGCCTCACCTGTTCGGTGGCAGGTTCGGTTTTAGAACTTAAGGAGTAAGCAGAGTGGCAAAATTGAGTTCCCATCAACTGAAACAATGATGTCCAGAAATGGCTTACGAACACAGGGTCCCTGTCAGAAACTTTCATTTCTGGTACACCATGTAGCTGAATACTGTCAAAATAATTGAGGAACATCTTCTGCATATTAGGGGTGTGACAGCCCCTGAAAATGATCAAACTTGGTGAATCTGTCTACAATCACCAAAATGCAATCTTTTGAATCCATTGATATTGTGGTCCATGGTCTAGATGGTAATTGTAATGGCTGTAAAATGCCAGGGTAAGCTGCATTAACCAGCCTTCATTTTCTGACAGTTCTGACATATCCTGACCCACTCCTTTGCATCCTTATTTAGTGTCCCCGGCAGAAATATTGTGCAGCTCTCTTGTGTTTTCCTAACCCTCCAGAATAGCCACCGATGCTTGGAGTCACGCATCTCGTTGAGTATCTTTTCTTTTAATGATGCCCTAATGCCTACATACACATTCCTTTTCACCCAAATCACTTTGTTAGATACTTGCAGTTCTGGAGATCAGAAATGTTACAAAATGCTAATTTGAATGTCTTCACTAGCATAGTCATCCCCTTCATTTAAAGTCTATATGTCCTGCATCTAATTTGGTTTTATGGCAATGATGTCTTCACATTGAATCTCCCTTCCTTCCGGTGCTTCTTTAGAGAGTCTATATGATACATCACCATTTACTTTCTTGACCACTCTTATATGACATCACATAGTCAAACCCCAACATTTTGCTCATCCATTTTCGGTGTAATAAAATGTGGGTTCTTTGCTTCAGGA
The DNA here is from genome assembly GCA_023055425.1 of Linanthus parryae. NCBI lineage: Eukaryota > Viridiplantae > Streptophyta > Magnoliopsida > Ericales > Polemoniaceae > Linanthus > Linanthus parryae. The sequence goes on along the minus strand of JALGPY010000008.1, from coordinate 84,400,683 downwards.
AATACTTCAAAATCTAACTCTGATGATCAGTCTTGATTTCAAACTGATAGATCCTACAAATACGGCCTCCATTTGTTGATTGCTTGCGCTACGGCCATTAGTTCCTTCATAGGTTCACATGCTTTGGAGCTAAAGCCTTGCTAAAGTATGTCAAGGGTCTATTGTCTTGCATCAACACGGCTCTTAGACTATACCCATGAAGCATCTATCTCCACCAAAAAAGTTTGGTCAAATTCAGGTAATGCTAAGACTGGAGTAGTAGCCATTTCTTCCTTCACCATACACCATGCGTCTTCACCTATTGAGCCCACGTAAATGACCATATCTTGACCGGATCATTAACTGGCTTACTCATTAAGCCATATCCTCTTACAAACGTCCTATAGTAACCAATCTTACCTATAAAACCTCTCAATGCTATGACTATAGCTGGTTGAGGCAATGCCAACATACTCTGATTCGTGTTGGTATCAGCTGCCATTTCTTCTCCAGAAATGATATGCCGCAAATATTCAATAGAAAATTGTCCAGAAACACATTTGGTATTCTTAGTGCAGTGTCTTCTATCTCAGAACTTGCAGGGTAGTCTTGAGGATGTGTTACTGGTCCTGTAATGATCTGCTGTAAACCAGAATATCATCGAAGAAAACCAAAATGAATTGCCTCAAATAGAACTTGACCTTATTCATTGAGGCATGGAGTGTAGTTGGAGCATTGATGAGGCCAAAAGGCACCCTGAAGTTAAAATAACCCTTCATGAGTCTTGACTACTGCTTTGTTTTGTCCTCCTTCATTCTTGCTTGATGATATCCAGTCGTGAGTTCCAACTTTGAGATACAAGATGCTCCGTTAAACTCATCCTAAAGTTCATCAATAATGAGTATTGGAAACTTATTGTTCACTGTAATTTTATCCAAGGCTGTATAAGTGTATAGTCTATATAGAATTTCCAACTTCCATTTTTTTCCTTACAAGCAAAATAAGTGAGGTAAAAGGTCTAGAACGGGTTCCTTTAACATAACTTTTTAAGCATCCCCGGCACCAATTTCTGTATCTCATTCCTTTGTACGAATGGATATTTGTATGGTTTGAGACTAATAGGTTTACTACCTTCGTTGATTACTATGTATGATCTAGTTCCAGTCCTGAAGGCCTTAGCCAATATTGTAAGTTTTGTTCTTGCCCTTGGTCACGGGTCTTACTTGATTCATGATTTTTGGAATCCTTCAATCCATTATCTGAGTATCTCTCAGTTAACAAGTTCAAGATCCTTCTCCAAGACAACCCTTCAAATGTTTCAAAGTCCCCGTCAGACTATACTTTGGTTTCTCTTTCAAAGTAAAGAGAAGACAGTATGATCTTCTTCAGATCCTCCATAGGGTTAACTTGAAAATACCTGTTAGCATTCTTGATCTGTCTCAAGTAGTTGAAGCTGTCAATCCTAGGGAAATGTAATTTGGGTAAATGGTTTCTAGGCTCAAAGTTATCATGCCTGCAAGATTGTGAATGGTTTCTTGCATTTTTGTCTGTATACTCCAGAACCAGCACCAATCCGAGGTCCAAGACTCAAAATCTCCAAATATGTTACAGCTGGATTGTCTAGCAATGGTTCATTACTGCCATTGTTTCTTGTTTCTTCATTGTCAAAGGAAAGATCTCTGTTCTTGAATAATCTCTCAAACAAATGAAAGTTGCTGATCGAATCCTTAAGCTGCGCGTCATTACTATCCACTCTTCCTTCTGCAAACCGAGATATTTTAGCTGCAAATTTGACACCTCTAATATATTATGTACTTTTTTGCTTGCTCTTGACGCTGTGAGTTGTGGTTCACCATACAGCTAGTTTTCCAAATTGGTAACATGGGAAGCTTCCGCCCTTGTTTTCTTGGAACCATTCTTCAGGATCAACTTTGCTCTGCTATCAAATGTAATTGTTCAGACCTGAGAAACAATCAAAAATGGTAATTACACTAACAAAGAATTAGGCAAGAACAGAGTGAATCGAATCACTTGGAGAGAGAGGCCAGAGAGAAGATTTGATTTACCAATTACTGTGCAAATTGAAACGTACAACTACTTGGGTATTATGTTTCCGAGAAACAAGTAACAACCCTCTAACCTGCCCAATGAACTGTTATAGCAGTAGCCGTACGCGTGGCTCAGCCTCCACCATCTGATTACAATGCAAGCTCTAAATCAAACCCCATACAATGACTAAAATACCGTCATCATCAGAACCATGGCATAACTTATGAGCAGAACCATAAACGTTGCTGATCATATCCTTAGTGCATCTTGCTTATCTTCTTTGGCCCATATCGTAAAAGTTCGCAGCTTCTGTATAAACTTATTATGCTCCGTACGATGATAGTCTTGTTTGCATTTAGTTGGGATTTAAACCGGCTGCTTAGTTTACTTACTAATTGAGTTATATTTATATGTGTGAAACTGTTTCCAGGGATCACTAGATTGCCTGAAAACTCGTGGATACATGGTAAGTTTTGGGCAGTCCTCTGGTACGCCAGATCCAGTTCCTTTATCAGCTCTGGCTCCAAAATCCTTGTTCCTGACAAGACCATCCCTGATGCAATACAATACAACAAGGGATGAGCTGCTAGAATGTGCTGGAGAGGTCTTTGCTAATGTTGCATCAGGAGTCTTACGAGTCCGTGTGAATCATACCTATCCTTTGTCTCAGGCAGCACAGGCGCATTCCGACCTAGAGAATCGGAAAACTTCCGGATCGGTTGTGCTGATACCAGATGGAAATCAATAGACTCTTAAGATCTGGTTGGTATAGTTACATTGTGTTTCTGAAGTGTAATTTGTGTAAGACGTCTTTTGTCGAACTAATTATCAGTGTTCTAATAAGATGTTGGATGAACTTTATGTTCCTGAAAAGGCTAGTTGGCATATTTTAAGCTCTATTATTGGACCCATCAATAACGGGTACCAAGATAGACCTGTGTTTGATCTGGAAACTGAGCAGATCTTCCACTCTTTTCGATCTGGCTGAACAGTACAAAACTACAAAATGACGTTTTCCAAGGATGCATGAGCCTGAGTGCATATGCGCAATTCTAATTAGAGTTGTTACTGAAAAGATGTTGAAAACATAATTACCAGCCATGATCAGAAGGGCTCGATCGAGTCACAGTTAGGACCAGTCCAGTAGCGAAGTCAGTTACAGAAATACATTCTCAAATGTTCCAAAATCCTGAGGCCACACTCCTTGCGGAACTGGATTGGACAACTACTGTAAAACCTTAGTAAATTAATACTATTGGTATAGGTGAAAATATTTGTTTTGAGAGGTTTTTCGTTTATTGAACATTCATTTGTTTGTCCAAGTCGGGAAAACTATTAATTTGGCGAGGTCATTCGTTATCGCACATTCATTTATCGAGGTCTTACTGTACACGTCTTCATCCTGAAGTTGACAGATGTAATGGTTTCATTGAGCCGAAACTGCACCATCGCTATTGATACTTTCTTTGGCTGCAAGTCACCGGTTGTCCTCACAATTTGCAACCACAGGCCACAGCCCACAGGTAGAGTAAGCTGTAGCCTTCGTTCACAACTACCAGGATTCAATAGTTGCAACTAGAGTGCCGTGTCATGAATTCAGGGTGATATGGGCTGCAATTGAAGCACCAGAAAGATGGGAGGGCTTAATTTCAGTGGCTCATTGATAATTTCGAATTTATGGTGCTAGTTCATCTCATCTCAGTTTTCGCATATATAATTGCACGGTTTTTATTCTGTTTCTTTTCCATGAACAGCAAATTGAAGGGAATGGAAGATCTTATTAAATCTTTCGTGAATGTCGGGTGTGAGACTTCTCAACACGCCCCATCATGTGTGGTATTATTCGGCCTTAACACGTGGATCTTTTCGTCTCAGGGTGGTGGTGAGCATGTGGGTTATTAGACCATTCACGTGTGTAAACGCTGGTTTTGTAATAATGTATTCATTCGGGTTAACTTGATCATGTTGCATGCATGCGTGGTGAGACATGCTAATCGACAAACATTCTAAAATTAATGAGTTCCATATGATTAATGCACAATTGTTAAATTATGATTGGTGTGTCTCGCCATATAGGCATGCATCTATGTTGGAGCTAGAACTAATAAATACTTTGTTGCTCTGATACCAAGTCAAGAACTCATGGATAACCCCACAAAACTAATTTGTTTCTCTCGTACTGTAGTTCATTTCTAGCATTCCATTAATTATTTGGTTTAGTGTAATTCTTAAAACTGTAGAATCTCATTAGGACCTTGTGAAGGAGAAAGTAAATTTTCTTTGGTGATAGCTTATGTCCCTTATTGTTCTATAAGATAGGTTCCATTGTCGAAATTATATTTTATACGCAATTTATTTTCTTGGGAAACGAAGACTATGTGCAACTGGAACCCTTTGAGGGGAAGGCGAGAAGGAGAGGAGGAAAAAATATTTGACTGGTCGCCTAACCCTTGAGGAAAAGGGGAAGAAAATGTCCCTCCAGGGAGAATAGTTGTCATTTGGTCTTAATTATATCCCAACTTCACCTTATCATCTATTTTGAGGAAACATAATATTAACTGTTAGATGTCAACTTCTTAAGGGAGACTTCGACAGAGGTTTTGGATTGCTCACAAATTTACACTGCGATTTGGTCTAATGTTAAGCATCTTTTTTTGTCCATGGAAACCTGAGTAAAATAACTAGCTCAAAATAAGAGAATATACATGAAATGAGAGTACCCTCCTCAATTTCCTGACACTATAAAAGTAGTAGTTACAGTTTAATTATGTATGAGGATATCGAGTAGCTCCTTCTTATTGTACCAGGATGGAACTGAAACCAAGGGGAGCCATGGACCCCTGACAGATATACTTATGTTAGATGGAAAATACAGCAAAATCGTCTTGTCCTTTCATAAATCAAGAACACAGAGAATGGAAGAGTGTGTTATTTTTCAATCAGGTCATAGTTTTAGTAAGCGCTTTGGAATTATGAATGGTAGCTATACCAAGGGACCATGTTGTTCCGTCCCTTTGCCATAGTAACAGTTAACAAGGGAACAATGTGAAAAACGGGAGTAGATGCCCCTACCACATCGCATACCACATGATGGCGGACACCAGCAAGACTTTCCTATATACAAGACAAAAGCGTTGCTTGTGCAACCTTGCCATTGCAGTTAGTTAATAAGATGCCTGCCTTTGTATTGAAATTAGGCCGTCATGTTGAAGAGTTGACAAAGTGACAATTATGTTTCAACGAAAAATGTTGTAGGTGGTTATGTGTCTCCAGTAATTTCTAATACACGTCCGTCATTGTTGCATAACCCTGCATAGTAAGATGTCTGTCTTGTATTGCAATCAGCAAGAATTGATGATGTTTAATGTAAAGCAATTTCTAAAGAGTAGTGATAGAAAATATTTGTAAAATAATACTATCTGGTTCCTATGCCTTTGGGAAATTAAATATAAGACGTTGGCTTATCTTTAATTTGTTATAGCCATTTGCAAATGAAATTTCTTTATATAAACATACTAATTGTGGTTAGAATGGCACATGTCACCATGATTTTGGGGGCATTCACCATTTTTTGTGACAGCGGCTAACTAATTATTAGTGGGATTACTGTTTCCCCGACCCCGATGGGAGGCCAACCTTACCCATCAGAATAAGTACCATATAGGGTAACCACAATAGGGTATGGAAGAAGTATGTGATGCTCCGCCGTTTAGTTAGTGGAAAACATTTTGCTGTAAAATGTTTTCCCTTGTTTTGCTGTTTTGGCTCCATTTGGTTGGTCTTAAAATACTTTCTTGTAAAATGTTTTCCCTCAAATGATGTAAAATGATTTACACATTTAAAATCCGTATGCCATTTTACTGAGAGTGAAGGAGCACGGCAACAACTCATACTAACACCTCCACCACCAAGAACTAACACCACCGCCTACCTCAAACACAACCCATCACCGGCACCCACCTCCACCGTCAACCATCGCTGCCAATGCCTTCACCGCCCACTGCATTGGCAAGTGTCGACCAAACATGAGAAAACAATTGTTGAGAAAACTTTTCACAAACAAATTTTTACACGTGAAATATTGTTCACAAAAAAACATTTTACTCGTGAGATATTTTCCTTGGTAAAACAAATTACTTCCAACCAAACAGAGCCTTAGTGTTTGAAATCCTGTAAGTGACGGATATAGATGGCCTTTGTTGGATCCTCTCTGAACCCCGACCCTTTTCATCCCGATTACACGGCGCTCTTAATCTTGAATATGAAACTATTAACTTCTAAATATCCCTTCTAGAATAGAGTTTCGATCCATCATCAAATCAACATATTTAGTGCCTGACATGACCTCTGATCTCTGACTATTGCGCAAGTTGCTTCCTTAGTCAGCAATGCGAACAATTCCTTACTACTTTCGCGTCACTTCTACCCATTTTCCAAATCCCTTTCTCATGTCATTTCTCATCAATCTCGTTTTTCGCTAAATTAAAGTCATTACATTATTGTAAAAACAATCATAACTTGAGCCTTGAGGTAAAAAAATTCAACAAGAATTCACTACGCCCATGAAACCCTTTTTAGCCAAAAGCACGAAAATATTCGATATTCCAATATACCCATCATGTTTTGTCACTCATAGCCACTTTTCCTAGATTTGCTAAAAGTACGCATATCAAAAGCTTGTGTTTGGCCAAACATTGTGACTATGATACATCGAGTGACACAGCAGAGTATGTACTGGACCACTATGTGTGGCTCCATGACATTGATACTGCAATTGACCCAAGTGGCTAACAAACGAATCGCATTACCAATTACATACACATGTTGTTGACACATGAATTTGGACATACTCATGTCGTTTGATATAAAGCAAGTTTTAACTGTCCCTTCTTGCATCAGAACTCACCGAAAGTGCCTACGGGACCAAAGTAATTTTTATACTGTTTTCTTAGTGAAATAAGAACATTTTCCTTCCGCCAGTTCAGAAGGAGAAGGGTCGTAGATGTTTGGAAGTATCATGTGTAAATTATTTTCTGGATCTCATACAAGAAATCAAAACACCTTTGATATAATTAAAAGACATACCGTTTGATCCAGCTATGTAAGTATTGTGCTCGTACCGGTGAATTACTTGAACCGCTTTCAACCCGTTTTATAAAACTGAAAGACAATTATTGGCAGCCCAAATAACTAGTTTAAAATATTTTTCTTACATTCTCCTACTTGGGCAACAAAAATTGTGGATTTGAAAAAGCATTTTTTTTTTACAAAACGACTCTCGGGTTGAACAACTGAATGGCCATAAACATGGTTCAAGCAAACTTCATCTTCGCACAGGATCTCGTTCAACAGTCATATTAAAATCGAACTATGGCGACAATTATGTTATTTATCAACATAAGACCTTCCATAATTACAAATTGCAACATGTTGCCAACATAGACCCCAAAGTGTGGTAAAGTGTAGTGTAGAATATATGCACATGTAATCCAATAATATACAATGCGAATGCTACATCAGGTCGTACATGACCGTGAAGGTCACTCACAGGAATATATTGTAACACCCCACGTTCCCGAGCTTTCCGTTCCGGACCGGAGAGCCTAGGAGGGTGCTACTCAAATGAAGCGGCGGAAATCAAGAACAATACATCTGATACTTATATATTACAAACTTTTAATTATCTCAACATAATATACTTTACACATGGTGAGGTGATGCTAAGAGTTCAGCTTATTCCAATACTAACAAATACTAGCTGAGCGTCGAATCCCGCTACCCCATAATCCAGCTCTTAAGACCTGCGGGGGAAAGAAACAAAGACCGCAGTTTTTCTAAAGTCAGCAATGAAATACTGAGTAAGTAAACACCCAAGCTTGTAAACAGATTATGAGGCATATCTTTTCAAAAACAATGATAATGAGAATGAACAATAATGAGTAAATCCTTGAAGAATAAAGTATGAATACTGAAACACATCTGAAATTCTCTTTCTGTTTTACTTGGCATCTCAATCCTTCTCTTGTATCTCAAACGGGGAATATTTTTCCCAATCTATATCTTCTTTCTTGTATGAAACGGGGAATATCATTCCCAATCTATCTCTTCTTTCTTTTCATAAAAATCTTTCTCAAAGAACTTCATATTATTAACTTGTTGATACGGGGAAGATCTACTTTCACTAAGCTACCAAGACCTTAAGTGCCGGCACCCCCCTAAGACTCCTCGCGGCCAGAGAGGTGAGTACATGGAGCGACCCGGCAGGTTGCGACCGGGTAATATAATACGGGTCGAGTGGACGAAGCCAACCCGACCAATCTAATCACAGGCCGAGTGACCGAAGTCAACATCGACAATAATAATAACGATCCCCACACAACTCTTTCCACTTTACGTTATTAACGAATTATTATTCTCGTGTGACATTTATCAAAACAGTTATCTCAAAACGTAATCAATCTCAAGTAAATCATATAAGTCATAAACACATTTTGAGACAGATATAAAATCATATTTCGACACGAAAGAAGCTAGGGCACGCTAGGCTTGGCATGTCCACTTACCTCAATACACAGCAAATAGCACGCAAGCTGATGAGGGTAGTCGTAGCCCTCGTCTACAAACTCGTCACCTACAAATTTATAGTTTCTAATCAACTTCAATTGCAAATCCAACTAGCACGTAATATGCAAGTGGGCGATGTGCTATGCTATGAACTCTAGTGTCGTCGTAAGAGAGTCTACTTTAATTTAATACAAACTCTAAATATATCTTTTTCATTATATTCGTTGAGTGTGTGCTACTTTCGTAATTACATCATCGAAATATAATTATTTAATATAAATTCTCAAATTCCTAAATAATACTTGTATATTCCAAATAGCGAGAGAATGAGTTTAGATTTAGAACTTCTCAATTATAAATTCTAGCTTAAACTTCATTATAAAACAACACCTTTTATTTAATATATTCTAACAATTAACTTTTCTACAGTAAATTCTTCGTAGAAAATAAATTATTTAATTTACGAAACTAATTATCGGAGATATGTTCTTAAAAAAAACTACACACTAACTTATTTTAGGAGATGATATTCATAAAAATATCTATTAGGAAAAAATAACTATCATTTAACATCTATTTATAAACATGAAGATAACTATTTTCAATTTGAAGAAAGATAAAGTATTAATAAAACATTCATAAATATTCCTCAAATTACTTCCTAACTAGTTTATTCTAAAAGCGATATTTACAACCAATTCATTTAGAATGTCAATCTATGATACTTTGAGATTAACTATTTAAAAAAAACAATATTGATTATTTAATGAACAGGCCCAATATATTATACGAATCTAGTTTAATTTGAAATGCATATACGAAATAAAGTTTCAATACCAAAATCTCTTATTTATAACTGGAATGAAGGCTAGAATGTTAGAAAATAATTGTGATCCAAATTCCATATTTTTAATATCATATATATATATATATATATATAATATATATATATATATATAGTTTTAGTAAACGACATTTAGCTCCCCCTTTTTATTCTTTTGAATAACAAACAATGATCCGTACTGGAGAAAAACCGTTTCAGATTCAACGATACATACCCTCCAAGTTTCAAATTGCGCAAATAATGCCCCAAACCAATTTCTTCATTAATATTGATCCCAAAAATATAGTTATTAATTATTACATAATAATCTAAATAAATTAAAGAAAAACTAATTTTATAAATGAAATATGAAATTGTAAACAGCATCTAGTACCTTCAAAAGTTTCTAAAATGACATCTGCCTCCGCCTTAGTTTCTGAAAAGACATTATAACCCCTCAGAAAACTTTTTGAAAATGACACTTTAACCCCCTAAGCATGAACATCAAACCAACAATTCAAATCTTGGATTTAAGGCCTTAAAACTTGATTGTGATTATATAAAACAACTTAGGAGAAGATTTTAGTCATACCCAGTCCAAATTTCGCGAGAAATAGTGAAGAAACGGGACGGGTCGAGGTCGCCTTCGGTGTCGCCGGAGATGGAGCTTCGCCGGAGCTTCTCTGGCTGTTCATGGCCTCGGTGGAGGCTTCCCATCACTTGGTCGGACCTCTCCGAGTCAAATGGTACTGATTTTGATAGGTGGGTCGTCACAGTTGGACTCCGGCGAGAAGCTCGCCGGAATCCATGGTGGAGGCCGGTGGTTTAGGGACTGCTGCCGCTGTTGCTGCGGCTCTTTCTCCTGCTGGTGGGTTCGTCGAGCAAGGCAGAGAGGGGGAGAGTAGGAGAGAGCATGGAAAGAGAGAGATGGACGGTAGAGGTGGTGGCTGCCATATTTTCCGGCGGGTTCTCCGGTGGTGGCAGCGGCTATTCCCGCTGCTGTTGCTGATGCGTTCTGCCGGCAAAACAGAGGGGAAGAGAGATTCAGGGAGATAGGGGTCGTGATGGAGGCTGTGGAGATGGTGGTGGTGATTTCCCGGCGACTGCGACGGCCATTGTTGCCGCTGCTGCTGCTGTTTCTTCTTTGTTCGATAGAACAGAGGGAAGAGAGGGGGATGGAGAGATGGGGGGAGAGAGAGGAGAAGAGAGAGAGCTGGTGGCAGTGGTGGTGGCTCCTTGGGGGTTTCCGTCGGCAGCAGCGACAGCGGTGGCCGTGCGCTGCTGCTGCTTGCCTCTGTTTCTGGTCGGCCGAGAGGGAGGGAGGCAGAGAGAGTGCGACAGAAAGATAGAGATGGTGGCTGGGTCGGTGGTGGTGGCGTCGGGTGTATTTCCGTCGGGTTTCTCCGGCGGTGGCAGCGGCGGCGGTGGTGGTGGCCGCTGCCTTCTATGCTGCTGCTGTTAAGTGACAGGGAGGGAGAGAGGTAGAGGGAGAGAAGGGGAGGAGAGTGGAGGCTTCGGGGGTGGTGATGGTGTTGGGGCTTGTGGTGGTTGTTTCCCGAAGAAGAAGGAGGAGAAATAGGAGGGGGAGAGAAGAGACGTACGGGAGAGAGAGATGAAGGAATATTGGGAAACAAAAATTTTGATTCCCTAAGTGACTTCTAGTAAAAGACAACTACACCCCCTCCTAGTTCTCATAACTTAAAAATTAACCCTCAGCCATAACAATTTGATATCATCTAATTACAACTTCCTCCCCACTGGTCATATATTTTAAAAAGTAAACATTTAAACTAACGAAAAAGCCATTAATTATATATAAAAAAAAAGACGGGGTATTACATCCTTTCCCCCTTAAAGAGAGCTTCGTCCTCGAAGCTTAGCTTAACCCACTACTCAAGGAACTGCTACTATAATATTCTCTATATATCCCAACTGCCAACGCATATAATATGATATGATAACTTTATTAATATCTATTTTGGTACAAGCGGCGCGGGAGCGGCACAGGGATTAGGGTTATGGAAATTGAAGGGTTACATTCCTCTCCCCCTTAGAAGAGTGACGTCCCCGGAACTCGAGGGATGATTATACTTGTCGAATACAAGTCATGGGTACTCTTCTTTTGTTGTAGCATGTGGACCCTATCCTTCTTGTTCTAGAGTGTATCCTTATTTAAAATTTTATTTATCCTCCGAAATGGGTTGAGTCGGAAATTTAGGTATCCTCCAAGATCCTACTGATTAAATGACTTTTAGAAGTCGCTTGCCTATTATAGTTCTTAATGATAGTTAGTAACATCCCCCATGAAATCTAGGTCGTCATACCCTTGTCATCTGGTCGAATTTTAATCTGCTGGAATACAAGGTAAGACACTGCCTCCACTAGCACATTTTACGAGGGCTGCTAAAAAAGCATTTATATTTGTTGCTTCAAATAATAATACTTAGAGTAATCTCGATAAAATTGTATAAACCCCGAAAAATAGCTGATAAGAGATTGAGCATGCAATGACCCCCAAAGTAGTTATTTGGTGACGATACTTCAAATAAAGAATTTATGAAACATACATACTACGAGGAAGGAAACTTAAGCTATCCAAGCATAACGTCGAGTTACGTAACGACCAAACAACTCATATTGGTTTACTAGTCTACATACTACTGAGAATCCTCGATCATATCAATATCTAAAACTTGACGGGTTAATCATGTGACATTTGGTCTAACTTCCATCGTCTCTTTAAATTTTCTTCAGACTTCCTAGTTAGAAGGTTCTCTCATCTAGACATTTGTTTGCCTGATATTTGGATTGGTCTTGCCCTAGTTAGTGGGTGTAAACGTGTGATCTATCAGTCTTGCTCTCTACACCATAATCTTATTTTGTCTCCTAATATATAGCATACAATAGAACGCATAACATATAATGTGCATATAAGCATGTAATGTAGCACGTGGAACATATCCGCTGCTAAACAAGGATTTTCACGCAAGTTTTCTACTATACATCTTTCCTCTTCCTTGAAAAATAACTTTGACCCAAATCGGGCAATCAAATCTGTGATTCTATTATGTTGTCATGTCAAATTCTTAAATCAATTTCTCTGAGCAAGCCTGCCAGGCTATCACAATATCATAACCTCAATAATATGTCCACATACTTCTCATCATATCTTTGATTTTCATCAAATGTTCACACTAGCGCATAATCATATACAGTTCATACATCTCTTTTCACATATTGTCAACTCGTATGTAAACATCTTTATGAAAAGTCAAACATTCGAGCTAATAGAGATTTTTAACTTTAGGGCTGGTCATTTGTGCAAATTTGTTACTAACTGTCTACTTTTGAAGTTTATAACTATGTCTTAAGACCATATTTGGAGCAAAGTTTCTCATGGTAGGTTTTATTCCAATAAAACAAGTGTTTAGTCACACATAACTTATGACATCAGTTTGGAGAAATAATTTATAATATCTAGAAATAATAGTCAAGCTTTAACTGTTTATAAATAAAGGAGTTTACTTAAAAGTTATTTTTCCTATTTAACTTTCTAACTTATTTTATTTTATCACTATTAGGCAAATAACATATTTACGCACAACACTAATTTTTATTTATTTAATCACACTAAATTTATACGATTAAATCAACCATATAACTTGTCTTGCTTATGTTTCAAGAAAATAACAATATTTCATAATAATACACACATAATTTTAATAACAAAACATCTTTTGTATAAATAACAATCATATCCTCCAAGTTCTCATAAATGACTTATAAATACCCTCCAAAACAGTTTTATTATGCTACCGAAGCCACCCTTAACTTCTCTGAAAATACAAGAACTACCCCCAACATGAACAAGTATAAATCCAACAACCCGATTCAATTTAGAGCTAACAAATCAGGTTTCGATGAAAAATTATTTCTCATAGCTGAAATTAAAGACTTTCTATTCCATCTACGTGACCATAATCCATACGCTTCCACCTAGTGTTTTAACCAAACTCCAAATTATGCTTTTAATCCATGACTCTTCATACCCCAAATTTGTCGCTTGACTTGTAATTGTGGATTCACATGATTTTAATCAAATAACTTGAGACACTAACTGACATCATGCCTATATCCAAACAAATCTCCAAATGTAAAACTATAATATGTCTCCAATTCCTGCATGAAAACCAAACTTTTATTGACATTTTCCTTCCTAGAAACTCATACTATCATCTCCATAAAGGGCATACCACACCTCATAAGCTAAACGGCGCAAGATTGAAGAACGTACGATATTCCCCTTTTACAAAACGTTATAACCTGAAAGTCGCATACATGTAGCATATAACTCTTAAAATAATCAACACGTCCTAATTGCAAGCTAAACATCGTAAAGGTACTCCGAGTATTTCTGAGATAGTTAAGCAATATAAAAAGCTTCTAAAATATATCCTAGTAGAAAAATAACTCCCGAGTCATCACTATGAAATCACATGTTTATATGTGGCCGTCTAAAATCTGAGTTAAAACCTTGAAATAATCTTCAGATCGAAATTCGAACATTATAACACCAAATATGAAACTTTATATTAAATCTTTCTCTTCTGTCATAGGGAACATCCAAAGCTTGTAGACGACCATTAGTGAACCAACAATATTTATTTCTAATTTTAAATATTACTATTTCCAATTGAGTACTATATCTCCAAAAGCAAAACATAACCAAATAGATTCTCAAGAAACATTAAGGTAACCAGATTCCACGTAACACCTAAGATAGGTAGATATCCTTAGAGCCTCCAAATCACTTATGACGGATTAGTCTAGATTTGTCTCCCTAGTACAACTCATGGGAAAGTATAATTGAATCAACCATCATCACCATCTTAACTAAGATTGTCATATTCTAGTTAAAACACGTCAAACGTTTGACAAGTGGAGTTCTTGGGTTCTTGTCTTAGGCGTGGAAGGGTGGGAACTTCCTCGACCGCTTCTAAGATAACTCAATTTAATCATCAGAAATACTTCATTCTTGACCCCTAACTCCAAATTACCATCCCAACCAGTACCGTGAATACGTCGTCAAATTCTTCAAAAGTCAAATTAATGAAATAGGGTTTACACGTTAAACATCTTGGCATTCCCTTTACATCCTTTTAAACCCATATTCTCCTATGGTCGAAATCTGATACTGCCTTTAGAGTTCTTATAAGAGTCACTTATCCTAGCAACATTATCATCGAATAAGGATTTACCCCATGTGGTTGCTGTTCTAAGCCTTATATCCAAGTCAAATCTTTCTGATATAATTAATACCGTGTGGTATATTAATCACATTTCTAGGCCATTACCTATGGTCTCATGAACAATTATCAGGTTAAGCATCACACACAAAATGACATATCACACAAAATCAAATCATGCAGCATATAAAATTCTCATTGATAAGCATGAAACTTATCTTCTCAAATTAATCTTATATCAACTGCAATCCATAATATAGTTCTCATATCTCATAACCTTTATTTTCCATGACAGGAATAACACTTGTAGTGGATACTCATATAACTCTTCTCCTCGGATAGGACAACACATAATTCATAATGCAGATTCTAATTACTGTAATCCATACTTCTCATTTACCATCACAGGAATAAAATTTGTAAATCAATCTACCACGAACGAATTACTCAAATCTAACCAAATAATAATATCAAAGGATGAGGGTGGGTGGGACCTAGTATACTAACACTTAAGCTACCCATAACCCAAATCGGCTTTTCCAATTTTAATAATCTTGTCCTATGTCCATTTTAAATTTCCCTACAGGTTTAATTCCCTTTTTGGATTGCAGGCTCTGATACCACCTGTAACACCCCACGTTCCCGAGCTTTCCGTTCCGGACCGGAGAGCCTAGGAGGGTGCTACTCAAATGAAGCGGCGGAAATCAAGAACAATACATCTGATACTTATATATTACAAACTTTTAATTATCTCAACATAATATACTTTACACATGGTGAGGTGATGCTAAGAGTTCAGCTTATTCCAATACTAACAAATACTAGCTGAGCGTCGAATCCCGCTACCCCATAATCCAGCTCTTAAGACCTGCGGGGGAAAGAAAAAAAGACCGCATTTTTTCTAAAGTCAGCAATGAAATACTGAGTAAGTAAACACCCAATCTTGTAAACAGATTATGAGGCATATCTTTTCAAAAACAATGATAATGAGAATGAACAATAATGAGTAAATCCTTGAAGAATAAAGTATGAATACTGAAACACATCTGAAATTCTCTTTCTGTTTTACTTGGCATCTCAATCCTTCTCTTGTATCTCAAACAGGGAATATTATTCCCAATCTATATCTTCTTTCTTGTATGAAACGGGGAATATCATTCCCAATCTATCTCTTCTTTCTTTTCATAAAAATCTTTCTCAAAGAACTTCATATTATTAACTTGTTGATACGGGGAAGATCTACTTTCACTAAGCTACCAAGACCTTAAGTGCCGGCACCCCCCTAAGACTCCTCGCGGCCAGAGAGGTGAGTACATGGAGCGACCCGGCAGGTTGCGACCGGGTAATATAATACGGGTCGAGTGGACGAAGCCAACCCGACCAATCTAATCACAGGCCGAGTGACCGAAGTCAACATCGACAATAATAATAACGATCCCCGCACAACTCTTTCCACTTTATGTTATTAACGGATTATTATTCTCGTGTGACATCTATCAAAACAGTTATCTCAAAACGTAATCAATCTCAAGTAAATCATATAAGTCATAAACACATTTTGAGACAGATATAAAATCATATTTCGACACGAAAGAAGCTAGGGCACGCTAGGCTTGGCATGTCCACTTACCTCAATACACAGCAAATAGCACGCAAGCTGATGAGGGTAGTCGTAGCCCTCGTCTACAAACTCGTCACCTACAAATTTATAGTTTCTAATCAACTTCAATTGCAAATCCAACTAGCACGTAATATGCAAGTGGGCGATGTGCTATGCTATGAACTCTAGTGTCGTCGTAAGGGAGTCTATTTTAATTTAATACAAACTCTAAATATATCTTTTTCATTATATTCGTTGAGTGTGTGCTACTTTCCTAATTACATCATCGAAATATAATTATTTAATATAAATTCTCAAATTCCTAAATAATACTTGTATATTCCAAATAGCGAGAGAATGAGTTTAGATTTAGAACTTCTCAATTATAAATTCTAGCTTAAACTTCATTATAAAACAACACCTTTTATTTAATATATTCTAACAATTAACTTTTCTACAATAAATTCTTCGTAGAAAATAAATTATTTAATTTACGAAACTAATTATCGGAGATATGTTCTTAAAAAAAACTACACACTAACTTAGTTTAGGAGATGATATTCATAAAAATATCTATTAGGAAAAAATAACTATCGTTTAACATCTATTTATAAACATGAAGATAACTATTTTCAATTTGGAGAAAGATAAAGTATTAATAAAACATTCATAAATATTCCTCAAATTACTTCCTAACTAGTTTATTCTAAAAGCGATATTTACAACCAATTCATTTAGAATGTCAATCTATGATACTTTGAGATTAACTATTTAAACAAAACAATATTGATTATTTAATGAACATGCCCAATATATT
The DNA here is from genome assembly GCA_023055425.1 of Linanthus parryae. Taxonomy (NCBI): domain Eukaryota; kingdom Viridiplantae; phylum Streptophyta; class Magnoliopsida; order Ericales; family Polemoniaceae; genus Linanthus; species Linanthus parryae. The sequence continues at coordinate 84,383,605 of JALGPY010000008.1, read as the reverse complement.
ATACGAATCTAGTTTAATTTGAAATGCATATACGAAATAAAGTTTCAATACTAAAATCTCTTATTTAGAATTGGAATGAAGGCTAGAATGTTAGAAAATAATTGTAATCCAAATTCCATATTTTTAATATCATATATATATATATATAGTTTTAGTAAACGACATTTAGCTCCCCCTTTTTATTCTTTTGAATAACAAACAATGATCCGTACTGGAGAAAAACCGTTTCAGATTCAACGATACATACCCTCCAAGTTTCATATTGCGCAAATAATGCCCCAAACCAATTTCTTCATTAATATTGATCCCAAAAATATAGTTATTAATTATTACATAATAATCTAAATAAATTAAAGAAAACCTAATTTTATAAATGAAATCTGAAATTGTAAACAACATCTAGTACCTTCAAAAGTTTCTAAAATGACATCTGCCTCCCCCTTAGTTTCTGAAAAGACATTATAACCCCTCAGAAAACTTTCTGAAAATGACACTTTAACCCCCTAAGCATGAACATCAAACCAACAATTCAAATCTTGGATTTAAGGCCTTAAAATTTGATTGTGATTATATAAAACAACTTAGGAGAAGATATTAGTCATACCCAGTCCAAATTTCGCGAGAAATAGTGAAGAAACGGGACGGGTCGAGGTCGCCTTCGGTGTCGCTGGAGATGGAGCTTCGCCGGAGCTTCTCTGGCTGTTCATGGCCTCGGTGGAGGCTTCCCATCACTTGGTCGGACCTCTCCGAGTCAAATGGTACTGATTTTGATAGGTGGGTCGTCACAGTTGGACTCCGGCGAGAAGCTCGCCGGAATCCATGGTGGAGGCCGGTGGTTTAGGGACTGCTGCCGCTGTTGCTGCGGCTCTTTCTCCTGCTGGTGGGTTCGTCGAGCAAGGCAGAGAGGGGGAGAGTAGGAGAGAGCATGGAAAGAGAGAGATGGACGGTAGAGGTGGTGGCTGCCATATTTTCCGGCGGGTTCTCCGGTGGTGGCAGCGGCTATTCCCGCTGCTGTTGCTGATGCGTTCTGCCGGCAAAACAGAGGGGAAGAGAGATTGAGGGAGATAGGGGTCGTGATGGAGGTTGTGGAGTGGTGATTTCCCGGCGACGGCCATTGTTGCCGCTGCTGCTGCTGTTTCTTCTTTGTTCGACAGAACAGAGGGAAGAGAGGGGGATGGAGAGATGGGGGGAGAGAGAGGAGAAGAGAGAGAGCTGGTGGCAGTGGTGGTGGCTCCTTGGGGGTTTCCGTCGGCGGCAGCGGCAGCGGTGGCTGCTGCGCTGCTGCTGCTTGCCTCTGTTTCTGGTCGGCCGAGAGGGAGGGAGGCAGAGAGAGAGTGCGACAGAAAGAGAGAGATGGTGGCTGGGTCGGTGGTGGTGGCGTCGGGTGTATTTCCGTCGGGTTTCTCCGACGGTGGCAGCGGCGGTGGTGGTGGTGGCCGCTGCCTTCTGTGCTGCTGCAGTTAAGTGACAGGGAGGGAGAGAGGTAGAGGGAGAGAAGGGGAGGAGAGTGGAGGATTCGGGGGTGGTGATGGTGTTGGGGCTTGTGGTGGTTGTTTCCCGAAGAAGAAGGAGGAGAAATAGGAGGGGGAGAGAAGAGACGTACGGGAGAGAGAGATGAAGGAATATTGGGAAACAAAAATTTTGATTCCCTAAGTGACTTCTAGTAAAAGACAACTACACCCCCTCCTAGTTCTCATAACTTAAAAATTAACCCTCAGCCATAACTATTTGATATCATCTAATTACAACTTCCTCCCCACTGGTCATATATTTTCAAAAGTAAACATTTAAACTAACGAAAAAGCCATTAATTATATATAAAAAAAAGACGGGGTATTACATATATCCTATCACATTTCCAAAGAAGGAAGCTAACATATCTCTAAGCCGAGACACCATGCTTTTATACCAAATCACTCATGTCTTTAATCAAGACATTAGTTACCATGGATCCATCAACGCTTCAAAACCGAAGCAATCTTTTCATCTTGAGACAGCTTAACCTGCACAAACTCAATGCAAACGGAGCACAACTTGCAATAATGATATAAAATTGAAATTTGGCAAGTCAAAATGGGAATAAATTGATAAAAGTCATCAATCAATATCACCACAGGGTCTGTAATAAAGAGTTACATAGACTCCCACTAACCAAACACATTCAAAGAATCAACTATGCTCATACGCTCAACATGTTTAGCAAACTCTACAGGCCTCAGGCCTTTTGTAAGTGGATCAGCTAACATGTCTGAGGTACCAATGTGCTCGTAGACTACTTCCCCCTTTTCAACCCATTCTCTAACCTTGAAATACTTTATGTCTATAAACCTAGACCCTCCCGAATTTTTGTTATTCTTGGAGAAGAATACTGCAGCCATATTGTCACAGTACATCTTCATAGGCATAGAGATGGAGTTGAAAATATTTAGCCTTGCAATGAAATTCATTAGCCATGTAGCCTGTGCTCCACCATCAAAACATGCCACAATCTCGGCCTCCATAGTGGAAGATGCTATAAGAGATTTCTTAGAGCTTTTCCACGACACCGCTCCACCTGCCAGCATGAATATGTACCCAGTGGTGGATTTTCTATCATCAGAACAACCAGCAAATTCTGCATCGGTGTTAATAACAATCTCAAGAGGATCAACATTCTTATAAACAATCATATAACCCTTGGTCTTCTGCAAATACCTCAGAACTTTCTTGGCTCCAACCTAATGATCATGGCCCGGATTAGAAGAATATCTACCCAACACACTAGTAGCATAATCTATATCAGGTCTAGTGCAAACAACTGCATACATAAGACTGCCAACATCACTTGCATAAGGGACAGTTTCCATAGACTGTCTCTGAATATCATCTAGTGGACATTGTGTGTTATTGAGTTTATCCCCTTTGCAAATATGTGCAATACCAGGTTTATAATTTTGCATGCCAAATCTCGTGAGGATGCGATCAATGTAAGCTCTCCGGGACAACCCTAAAAGCTTCCTACGTCGATCTCTCTTAATATCAATCCCCAACACAAAAGAAGCTTCACCAAGGTCTTTCATGTCAAAGCTATCAGACAACATTTTCTTGATTTCATACAATAATCCGAAATCGCTACTAGCAAGCAATATGTCATCCACATATAAAATCAAGAAAATAAACTTGCTCCCACTAATCTTGAGATAAATGCAAGAATCAACAGTATTCTCAATGAAAACAAGAGATACCATTACATGGTGAAACTTTAAGTACCATTGCCTTGAGGCTTGCTTAAGGCCATAAATAGACTTCTTTAACCTGCAGACTAAATTTTCAGTTCCATTTGACACAAAACCCTCTGGTTGCTTCATATACACCTCCTCATACAGATCACCATTCAAGAAGCCTGTTTTCACATCCATTTGGTGAAGTTCTAAGTCAAAATGTTCAGTTAATGCCATAATAATGCGAAAAGCATCCTTTGAGGAAACGGGGGAAAATGTTTCAGTGTAATCCACACCCTCTCTTTGAGTAAAACCCTTTGCCACAAGTCTAGCTTTAAACCTCTCAACACTCCCCTTGGAATCTTTCTTTGTCTTGAAAATCCATTTACACTCAATGGCTTTAGAACCCCGAGGAAGCTCAACTAACTCCCATATTTCATTATTAGACATTGAGTTCATTTCCTCCTTCATTGCTTCAATCCACTTATCAGCCTGTACACTGATAATGACATCGTTGTAACTTATGGGATCTACTATATCATGCTCTCCAAGATAAACAAAATACTCAGAAGTTGTAGGTCTCCTTACCCTTTCAGATCTACGCACAGGGGGTGGATCTTGTTGAACATCCACACCTTGCGGTGGCAATTTAACAGGGACAACTGGGGCATCCATCACTCCATCCATTGTCTCTAAAATTGGAGCACTGGATTTTTCTATCACAATAGGCAACGGCACAAAAGTTGGTTCATCATTGGACACTTCAGAATGGATAGTAGAGGAAGCATAGTCACCCACATTGTCTTCAAAGAATTTTGCATTACCAGATTCAACGATTCTTGTCCCATGACCAGGACGATAGACGCGATACCCCTTTGACCCTTCTGGATACCCTACGAAATAGCAGCGAGTGGTTCTAGGACCCAACTTGGATTCAGCAGGATTATAGAGTTTAACTTCAGCAGGGCACCCCCATACACGAAAATGGTTTAAGCTAGGTTTTCTTCCAGTCCACAACTCAAAGGGTGTTTTATGAACATATTTTGAGGGTACACGGTTTAGGATATACATGGCAGTGAGAATGGCTTCACCCCAAAGAGATTTATGTAATTTGGACAAGCTCAACATACACCTCATCATCTCATCTAGAGAGCGATTACGGTGCTCAGCCACACCATTTTATTCAGGGGTACCAGGCATAGTGTATTGGGCACCAATTCCACAGTTCTCTAAGAATTCAGCAAAAGGTCCCTTGCATTGGCCAACATCATCGTGCTTTCCATAATACTCACCCCCACGGTCAGACCTAAAAATTTTAATTGCCTTTCCAGTTTGTTTTTCAACATAGGTCTTGAAAATTTTGAATTTCTCTAAAGACTCTGACTTATGTTGAATCAGATAACCAAACCCATAACGAGAATAATCATCAATGAAGGTGATGAAATACTTTTTTTTCCACACAAAGTTGAAGAGAATGGCCCAGAAATATCAGTGTGGATTATCTCCAAAAGGTTCGTACTACGGGTGGATCCAAACTTCATTGTTTTTGTCATTTTGCCTCTTATGAAATCGACACAAGGTCCACCTCCATCTTGTTCAAGATCTGGAAGAATATTTTCCTTAACCAATCTCTGAACTCTCTCATTAGAAATGTGTGCAAGTCTCCTATGCCAAAGGGCATGAGATTTATCTTTACTTAAAGGTCTTTTGGCTCCACTACACTCGACGTTCAAGGAGAAAGGAGTAGATGATATATTCAAACGATACAACACAAGAATCCATTGCCAACAAGATATGACTTCAAGAATAACTCAAACTTATTATTGCAAAAGGTGAACGTGTAACCAGAAACATCGAGTTTTGACACGGAAATTAAATTTCGTCTTATAGACGGAATATAAGCAACGTTTTCTAACACAATGCTAGATTTAGACTCAAAGAATAACCTAACGCTACCAATGAAGACTATGGGAACGCTGACTCTGTTTCCTACAAAGATGCGATCTTCTCCTTCCCTAGGCTTGTGTTTGCTTAGGAACCCCTGCAAGGAATTAGAAGCATAAATAGAGGTTCCACTATCAAGCCACCAAGAATTAGGTGGGACATCGACCAAGGAAGACTCAAGACAGACAAAAACCTCACCTTGTGGCTTATTCTTCTTCTTATGAGACAAAGACTGGAGCTTGGGACACTCTGACTTCTTATGACCACTCAACTTGCAAAACCAGCAAGAGAGCACTTTCTCAATGGTAGGTTTAGGGCCATGTGGCTGTTTAGGCTGACCGTTCTTACTCTTATAGTGTTGGCCCTTATGGTGCTTATGGTTCTTGGGCTGGGAACTGCGATTGCTATGCCCCCCCCAAATGGCGTGGCTTATACACCATATTCACACTCTCAGACTTGGCTCTCTTGTCCCTCTCTTCCACTTGAACACAAAGGGCAATCAAATCATTCACAGAACAAGACTCCTTGTGAACATTGTAAGTGGTTTGAGGTTATCAAACAGTGGTGGAAGAGAATTAAGGGCTTGGTGGACTAGAAAAGCATCAGCTATGGGGACTTTGAGGCTGGTTAAATTGTTTGCTATTTCCTGCATCCTCATAAGATAGGTCCTAACACCACTCACCCCATCGTATCTCATGGTAGAAAAAAGTCTCCAACAGCTCACCATTTTCAGCTTTTTCCGATTCCTGAAATTTGTTTCCAATTGCATCTAGAAATTTCTTAGCATTTGTCTCATTTGGAACCACACTGTGAAAGCTCTCTGATATAGACTTCTTCATAATCATAATACTAAGCCTATTAGCTCTCTCCCACTTCTGATAATAAGCCTTATGTTCAGCAGTACTAGTGTCAGTAATCTTAGCAGGCTCATTGTCAATCAGGGCAATGTCTAAATCAGCAAGACCCAAGGCTAACTCAACATCACGTTTCCACCTCTTAAAGTTATTAGCAGAGAGAGTCTCAATAGCGCAAATCTGATTATTCACAGCAATATTGCTAACAGCTGCAACAAGAATTCGATTCAGTTTTAACATTAACAACAATACGTGGGTATTCACAAGAATATGCCAAATATAAACCAAGCAATATTCTCACATGATCATACAATGCGTCATTATATAAACACCTTTGGGAAGAATATATATGACCCATCCAAGACCATAAACAAGTCATTTAGTAAGAACAATTCCTTAGAAGAACTAAATTCCTTTGGGTAAATAGCCTTCTTTGGAATAAAAGTTACATACCCTTACTAATGACTCACACTACCTCCAAAATCAATACATTTAAACGACCTCCTTTGGGTAGATGATTAAATACATAAATTTTTAGAGGAGCTTCCCAGGATACTTTATTGAATTATCTCAAATTCAATACACACGCACTACTTTGGCAGTAACATATGCACAAATCCAAAATATTTAATTGGGACAAAAATTAATAACAAATACCCATATGTTATCATATCTTATTTATTTGTTTACTTTAACATTCCTCATTCCACCAATATAAACCATATACAATGGAACAGTTAAACCAATTCAACTAAAAACATCGATTACAGTTTCTTTTATTAGTAGCCAAGATATTCAACTGCGGTAATTAAGATCTTATGAGCACTAATTGACAAAATTTATTCAACACACCCAGTGATACAATTATGATCCGAATCTTCTAAATAAACAAATGATTCACATTTGACTTAATTGTACTTTTTCCAAAGAGAAAGAGTATTCCGTCAATCACAATAAGAAGTGTAACAACATACAACTATCTAGATGTTCCAATAAAAAAATATTCAAACAATTCACTACTTCATAACAACATCAGTGAGAAGTGGGATGCTTCAAATAATATGTCATGTAATGGATAGACGACATTAACTAATAAACAAGTTTCATCACTACCATAGTTTGTTAGTTAATTAATATATATGTGTATAATGCTTTCATACCATCACAAATATGCATGTGCGTTGACGGCCAATAGAAAGAGTATCAATGAGATGGTTTCTTTTACGGGGTTACACGTTCAAAAGGATAGAAGATCCCTGTTTTATCGCTAGTTTCGTTTGTCCGTCGAAAATAACAAACACGGCAACACACATTAAAAACTGACAAATTAGGGTTTTAATTTCTTGTAAGTTAGCTCTGATACCAAATGTAAATTATTTTCTGGATCTCATACAAGAAATCAAAACACCTTTGATAATATTACAGTAATTAAAAGACATACCGTTTGATCCAGTCATGTTCGTAGTCGACGAATCTCCATGAATTTGGAAGAGCTAGAGAACCGCATCTTCCCCTCCTACTCCCATTTATTGTTGGTTTTCGATAAGGCAAACAATCCCCCAACTGATCTTATTTATAAGAACCAGCTAGGCTTTTTGGGAGAGGAGAGGGGACCGGGCCTAATAATCATAAACAGACATTGGACCCTCCTATCAAGGAGCCCAGTGACCAAACAACCCACACCTTCATACCACACTAATAATAACACTAAGATGCACCATGGCCCAAACACAGGATCACAAAAGTATTGGGATCGTACTGGTGAATTACTTGAACCACTTTCAACCCGTTTTATAAAACTGAATGACAATTATTGGCAGCCCAAATAACTAGTTTAAAATATTTTTCTTACATGATGTTGATCTAATAAAAACAAACGTATTGACGACTTATCACGGGTGTTTTCTAGCACTAGATGCCTTGTGGAATACGATAAAATGTTTCGGGGGCTCTTTGGGCCTTACTTTGACATGACCCTCAGGAAAAGGGCTGTTGGAAGCTACGACATGCTCCTCTCGATCATCTGGTTTAAATATAAGGGTAATTTTATAACTACATTGGAACCCCAAACAAATTGCTAACAACATGGAAGTTAATAATTGGAATTTAATTCTCAGTAAATGTTGTATTCATTCGTAAGTTTTGAGGAAGGTTGGTTAAGCATAAGGGAAACTTTTAACCTTCTCGGAAGTAAAAAAGGTTTTTTTGGTCCGGTTGGATCTGAGATCTCGTTCGAGCGGGTTGGATCTGAAATCTCATCCGAGTGGATTAAGTCCAAATTTTACTGAATTAAAATGAATTGGACATGGATTATGAAGGAAAAATTCGAACGGATCCATATTTGAATCATAGTGCAGATTTGTTGGATACTTGATCCGATCCGAATACTTGCTATTTTACAAAAATGTCCCCAAAATTTATATATATATATATATATATATTCTAGTGTATAATATTATGTAGTCATTTTCCTCCACAATGCTACTCACCATAGCATCACAAAAATCACCGACCTTATGGGAAAGAGTAATGTGCTATGGACAATTTTGTTGGCATTGATTTTTGTTGGATTTATGGATGAAGTGGTGTATTGAAGCTTTGTGTGACTTTACATCATCTATTTGTGGAATGAAAGTAGTGACGATAATGTTGTTGAGGACATAAGTTATGTTTCAATGTTGTCATAGTGTTTTTTTTTTTTTTTTTTTTTTGGAGTCCAATACAGACTATTCGATTTTTGTCTAGCGGATCTTCGGATCGGATATGGAACTATTCCTTTAGATTTCCTCTGAATTCGATTCGAATCAGATTAAGATCCAACTGGATTTTGATCGGAGATGGATCTAACCTTCTTATTCATATATGGATATGAATATAGGTGGATCCGATTCGAATCCGACGCGTTGCCATCTATGCTGTGAAGGAATTTTTAATCTCAATTGATCATGCAAACTGAATTATTAGCATAAACTGAAGAAATTAGTGAAATATTAAGGTCCTATAGGATATGCAAACGAGCATGCATTTTACAAAACACGCCTTTTCTTCTTTATATTAGAGAACAAGAATGTATATGAATGGGAAATAGTGTGTCTACCTGTCTCCTTCCATGCATTTCACAATTGCATAATTTAAATAGTAAACTCACAAAATAAATTATACTTAAAATACATGTATCCAAAGTCTAAAGTTTACATTGTTTCCCCTCATACTGTCAGAGATTCTCTAATGTGAAACAGGATGTTTCAGAATGTGTTCAATCTAGGATCCTACACTATTTTTTTTTTGTTTGTCAATTCAGTAACAAAATAACTCAGATCATGTATAACAATGTATATGATTATTATAAATAATTTGAGTATCTTTATTTAGATACTATGTGATGCTAACACATGCCGTTGCAGGCTATTTAGGTACCTTGAATCTAGTTCTGAAAAAATCATCAAAAATTATCAGTTATGTGATCCTTTGGTTTCAAGTATATTCCTAGAAGTTTTTGAGTCGTTCTTGAGTCTAGAATTATTTCGTTAATTTAGCTGCCTTTGTTCTAAAAAGTCAACTTTGTAAAATAGAAAAGGATCAAAGAGCAGCAAAAATCCCTCTGATGCGCCTAGGAATTCGTACGGGTCCCCAGGTGGCTGTGTCCAGCCTAGGGGCAGCCAGGGTTGGGTTTTGCTTCCTCTTTGACTTTTCTTCTAGTTCTTTTTGCAGTTTCAGTCATTAAATTATTCTTCATAGAGACGCTCTAGGATTCTATTCACTGTCTTCTAAGTAAAGATAGTTTGATTATGAACAAATTACATCTTTTATGAAGACAATATATTTAGAAATAATGATCACACTAAGATATTTTTTCCTATTAGAACTCTTCTATGAACTTAATCTGGTTTCTGTTCAAAGTTAAGTGGAAGAGTTTCAGTATAAATCAAACAGAATATAGCAAGTTTTTCTTCCCTAAGAAATTTGACCATAATTATAATTCGTTTCAATCAATTTTCCCTAATTGATTATTGCTTTTATTCTATTTTCCGAATTCTATTTTAAAGATTTGATTTATATTGATCTAGAATCTTTTCATAAATATTAAAGGAGAATACTTGGTAGCTTAATTTATATTCTAAGTAAATTGAAGTTGCTTTTCTAAAAATGTTATTTCTTTTATATTTATTAAGTTATTTAGAATTGGAAATTAAGAATTAATATTTTTTTTATTGAAATTGGATTTCCTTTGTAAGTAAAACTCTTTTATTACTAGTTTATTATACTTTAAATAAGAGTTGGACCTTAGTTTAATTTCTATATGTGTAAATTCATAATTGATTTTGTCTCGAAGTATCTTTCTTGGAAATCAAGTAATATCTTTTATAAATATGGACCTAGAGTTGAGAGAAAATCAAGCAAAAGAAAAAGCAAAATCAGAAGTAGAAGTAAGTTAGCCACCCTATACACGTGTGTGTGTGTGTGAGAGAGAGAGAGAGAGTGAGCTTGTCCAGGGTTTCGGCCACAAGCAGCAAGAGCAACTAGCCAACGGTTCAAATTTCCAGGATTCTCCATCAGTTGTTCCCTTAGCTTCCATGCTTCATCAGAAATTATTGTAAACTTTTCTAGGATTAATCCAGGTATTTCTGATCTTGTTTTTTGAGTCTCTTGATAAGTATTCTTCAATTTATCTAGTACAAGTTTTCTGTTAGTATAAATGTGTCTAGAATAGAGTTATTGTTCACACAGACTAAACCAAGTTCATTGATTAACTTCTTAGTTTTGGGTTTATGTCGGACTTGTGTTTTAGACTGTCTCTTCTCTATAGACGTCTCACATAATATGAACACTATGATTTCTCTCTCAAAATTATCCTAGAGTATATATTATTTCTAGATATGTTATCCTAAATTGTTAGACATATATACCGTCAAATCTGAAGTTGTTTCCCCTTTACTGGGACGTGTAGAGTCAACCGTAGTGTTATATAGGGTTTTCCTCTTTGTATTTGTTCGGCCTAGGATTCGTTAATGTCATCTAGAGTCTCTTATCCTACAGATGAAGATCTTACTGTCTGATGGTCTTGTTCACTTACGAACTAAACAGGAATAGAGTTGTTCACTTGAAGAACTACCGGATGAAAGTGTAGGGTTTTGATAACGGATGCGCAGGGGAATAAACAAAAAAATCCCTTCGAGACTCTCCAAGGATCACAAGTCTAGACATCATAGCGATGGTAAGGGTTTGAGAATCAAAGTACCTTGTTTGTCTCCTGTGATTACTTCACTCGTGAAATAGTATTCACGTCTCTACGGATAGTCCACTCATAGGATTGAATCCGGATCCTCCACACCTTTGTGCTAGCTAGGGAAGGATTAAGAAGATAAAAAATCACGCAAACCGGAGCAAAAGAGGGGCGACACGCCTATCTTGAGGCCAACGGGTAGAGGGGCGGACGGGGGGGGGGGGGGGGGTTCAGCCCTCCTTGTCTTGTCTCTCTCCTTGATTTGTTCTCTCTTTGTGTGATAACAATTATGACGACTCTAGATAAATAAGCTGGGAGTGTCTTTTATATAGTCTAACAACTTCTTGTTAACTACATATTAGCCCCTCTCCTAGTCTTGTCCATACACGAATCAGTCCAACTTGCAAATTAGTCCTACTAAGTTTGCAAGTAGTTGCATATTGATCCTTATATTTATTTAATCATATTAATTAATTTGCAAGTCCGGTCTAACCCATAGGGAGTGTGACCCCATAGGTTTTTACTTAGTTGGTAGTAACAGTTACTAACATAGAGCGGTCTCTAGCAAGACATCAACGCCACCCATTTAATAGAAATAGTCATCCGACAAACCTAGTGACCAATGTTACCGCGTTTTATTATCCCCTTGTCTCTATATCCGGATTGGACACGAGACATAAAAGTCACACTCTTATATCCAATCCATCATTTCTCGATCCTGGGAATAGTCTTATCCATGCAGATAACAACAATATCACATATTGATTAATCTGAGTCTGGCCAGACATTCTATAAACACTACCCCTCGAGTGGTCGCGGATATTGCTCCCGTTATGTGCTAAGGAAAAATCCTATCTACATGACTACCATCTCTAAGCTTGCTTTCTATTATGTCCGATTAGCGCTTTTATTGCTACCCAGTCGCGGTGTGGCGTTTCACGCTACCAAAACACAATACTCCACAACTGGAGGATCTAGTGACTTCAAGTCTAAGGAACACAATACCATTGTCACTACGAGAAGCACTTGTGACTTTACATAACTTGTATACAGCCTTCTCGTTGTGGGTCAATCCAGTATGCCATTACCCCTAATGCATACCCATGTGTTAGATAGTGATATCTTCATATCAATCAAACCCCATACTAGTCTCGATGCTATACAGTTGTCCTATTAACTGTAGTACTTGAATAGGAATATTTAAGAATATAAAATTTATATCCTAAGGACTTCATTCATGTCAACATATCTCCATATTGATAACATAATGAATCATAAATCCATAAATGTCACAAGAATTAGATCGCCTCTAGGGCATATTTTCAACAGTCTCTCAGATTCAATCTGACGCATCGTATGCCTACTAATCTAACGCGTCCCTCACGCTCGCACTGCGCAACGGGCTTTGTGAGAGAGACTTCTGTTGGTATTTTGCATAAATTCTCATCTCCTCTATCGACAATCGAATGAGATGGAATCTTCTGAGTATGGGCATTGAATGCATCAAGATACTCGGTCCTCTACGATAGAATCGACAACTGAATCTTGCATGGAACCCTTTCCATCTCACAGTTTCTCCATCAAGGCAAAACACAAAACTTGACTACAATCTGAATCATCCATGTCGGGTTGGAAGTTTGCATACTCTTCATATCCTCCATATATCAAGAATTAATCCCTTAGTTCTTCTCAAGTACTTAAGGATAATATCGATAATTATCCAGTGATGCTCACCCGGATTTGACTGGTATCTTTATGTCATACCGTATGACATGTCTGGCCTATTACATAAATTCTCAAACTAGTTGGAAGGAAAATTAGACTTTAAAGACTAATTCCATGTAACACAGGTAAGAATCCATATTCTTTCATGTTGAAACATTTCAACCCCTTGTCATTACATGTAATTTGACCTAAGCCGAGCAACTATCTTGATCTATCTCCATAGATCTCTATAGATTATCTCGCCTAAGTTTTTCATTGAAAACCAATTCCCTAGCCAATATTCTCAAGATTGTAGAGTAGGGACATCATTCCCAATAATTAGTATGTCTCCACATACACGGCCAAAAATGTAACTGTGCTCCCACTAACCTTCTTGTAAACACAAGTTTCATCTCCATTCTTGATGAACTCAAACCATTTGATTACATCATGAATCGAAGATTCCAGCTCCAAAAACTTGCTTTAACCCAGAAATGGACCGTTCCAAATTACACACCCATTAGGCAAACTCTGGATCAACAAAAAACTCTGTTTTGTGTCATAAACATCCTCAGAGAGGTTTCATATCCATTTGCCAAGTTGTGTAAGCTACATTTGCAAGCGGGATGCAAATGGATTTAAGCATCGCAACTTGAGAAAGCGTTTCATCATAGTCTATACTATGAACTTGCATGAAACTTATGTCCACCAATCGTCCCTTAAAAGTAATCGTATTACCATCCATGTTGGTTTCCTCATAACCCACTTGCACCATATGGGTCTTACCCTTTTAGGTGGTTCCAGCAAAGCCCATAATTTGTTGGTATACATGAATTCCATTTTTTATCCCATGGCTCCAAGCTATTTTGAGAGTATGGCCCACTCGTGGCCTCTTCATAGGTTGTAGGATCATCTCCATGAGCAGTACATCAACTGGTTATGAGAAATACATATTTCTCTAGCCCTTTGACATATCCTACCTTACTTACATGATTCTTGTGTTACCTGAGCAGGTTGCTCCACAACACCTTGTGATCCTGCCTATCTTCTATCAAAGGATTAATGTTCTTTTGTGGTTCTTGAACTCCTTCAAGTTCTACTATCCCTCCACTGTTTCTTTTAGAGACAATCTCTTTATAGAATAACAGCGGTTTGAGAAACAAACAATTTGTTCTCGATTGGATTGTAGAAATAATATCCTTTTCAGGATATCCCACAAAAAATTTATCCGACTTGGGTTCAAGTTTATCCGTAAACGCCTTTACATAAAATTCATAACCCTAAATCTGTATGAGTGACATGCTAGGACACCTCTTAGTCCATATCTTATATGGCGTTCTTCATAACTCATTTAGATGGAACAAGGTTAAGGGAGAAAACTGCCGTAATTAGAACACTGCCCCAAAAGGAAACTGGAAGTTCTGTTTGACGAATCATGTACCGAACCGTGTCCTAACAAGGTTCAAATTCTCATTTTAGACACGCCATACCCATTTGACGTTCTAGGTTGAGCGAGTTTGGATCATATGCAACACTCTTATAGATGCTTGTCAAACGCTTGGCTCAAGTACTCTCCTCCATGATCCAATCGTAGAGTCCTATTACTTTTGTCGAGCTATTTTTCCACTTCACTCTAGAGTTCTTTGAACCTTTCAAAGAATTGTGATTTGTGTCTTCATAAGATACAGAAATCCATATTCAGTGAAGTCATCAGTAAATATGATGAAGCACTAAAAACTACCTTTAGCACTTGTGCTTAACGGCCTACATACATCAACATGTATGATTCCCAAAAGATCATATCTTTTCCCAATAAATAAGCCTTACATGTCTCATATGATTCCAAAATCAATTGAGTCCAGAAGTTTGATAGATCAGAAGCTCTATTGTGTCAATATGTGGATATATACAAAGAGAAGGAGCTTTGGTTCCTTGGTGATGAAAGACTGAAACACGGGTGTCAAAACTTCAAAGCTTTGTGACACTGTTAGTTGTCGTATGTGCTCTTAACAGTTTTATATTTTGCAGGTCTATAAGTTGGTTTTGGAATGATTCTGTCATTCTCTATAATGTTCTGCAAATACTATCCATTTAATTGGATATATAGACTGTTTTTATTATCAGAAAAAAGTTGGCCTAGTTTATTCATGAACTGTTGGCATATTGCTGATCAGATCTTGATGCTAGTTTGTCTAGATATTGTTTGATCTTGTTTGTTGAGTATACGTAGGGTTGTTGGGTGTTCCAACGTCCATAAAAAAATTATATAGCTATCCAAGCATAGTTGTTGAAAGAAGCATATCAGGGGAGAGGATGTTTAGGCATTCAACTCCTAAACTCTCTCAAGTTGTTGCAGGCTGTTATTTAAGAGATCAGTACTTTTAATTTAAAAGAGAGATAGACAAGGATAGACTGAAAAACGTGAAAGTTGAAGAGTGCTACAAACAAGAGAGATCAGATAATTCATTTCTTCAAATTCATCAGGCCATGAACACTGCAGGAGAAAGACCATTCATCAAAGAGTGAAGAGCACTTCCAAGATTTATTGATTATCTCGATTCTGTGTTCTTCACACTTGTACTAAACTTGTATAATCATTTTTTGTTCTTAAACCTCACAAAATTAGAAGTTTATTTGTTCAAGTGAAAAACAAAGAGGTTCTTATTGTTTCAACAGGTTTTAGCTGGAACTAGATAGGTCGGGAACCACAAGCTGTATAGGTGAAAGAGAGCTCACTTAGGCTTGAGATCTAGGGCTAAATTTGGGTGATCAATAAGAAGTTGTGTTAGAATCCTGGAGGGATAAGATCCCTCGGGAAGATACTAGGTCTAATTGTGACTGAACTCTGTAAAATCCTTGTGTTCTTGCTGCTTACTTTTATTATCTTTTCACTCCAGTCTAAACAGGAGGTTCCAAAGCTTTGGATTTTTCCAAATCTCAAAGATTTGAAGCCTCTGTGTTCTGCAGTTATATCTCTAGTTTCTCAAATCATTTTCAAAGCTTTGAGATATCAACTGCATACTCTCTTCAAGTTTTAAAAGACTATTTTTTAGCAAAAATTGGCATACTCTATTCAAAACCCCTGTTATAGAGTATTTAGATCATGTTGATATACTTAAATTACAAACTTTCAATTGGTATAAGAGCTTGGGTCACCTTTTATGGATCTAAAAATCTTGTGACAATGAGTAATGTAGGTGATGGAGAATTCTCATAGGGAAGAGCAGCTAATAGACCTCCACTGTTCTGTGGTGATAACTTTGTGCGTTGGAAGGCACTGATGAAAATGTTCATCATAGATCAAGACATGAAGCTATGGTCTATTGTTGCGAATGGCCCACACATGTTCTATACTACTTGTGATGGAGTCAGAACTGTCAAATTAGAGGAAGATCTCTCAGTTACTGAACTGGAAAAGGTATCAAAAAATTACAAAGCTTTGAACTTGTTATATTGTTCTCTTAGTACATATGAGTTTAACAGGATATCCAACTGCAAGAATGCAAAATAGATATGGGATAAGCTAACTGTTTCTTATGAAATAACTAGCCAAGTCAAGCAGACAAAGATCAATATCATTTTGAGACAGTACGGACTATTTAAGATGAACTCTGATGAATCCTTCAAAGATATGTCCAAAAGGTTTACAGATATTGTGAACAACTTGGAATCCTTGGGAAAAGCTTTCTCAAATGAAGGAAATGTCAGGAATATTCTTAAAAGTTTGCCTAAGGCTAAATGGGAGCCTAAGACAACTGCAATTGAGGAGGCTCAAGCCTTAAGCATCTTGGAATATGATGATCTGCAAGGAAAATTGCTTACTCATGAGATCTCCATGAAGGACGTAGATGGTGACCTGAGTGACAACACCATGAACATGCCACTCAAGGAAAAAGACAATGAAAAATCTCAAAACCTTGAACAGGATGATGATGATGATGATGATGATGATGATGAAGCCTTAGCCTTGATTTCCGAAGCCTTGGACAGAATTTTGAAGAAGAAGAGAAACTTTGGACACAAGAACTATAGCAAAGAAAAATTGAGATCCTCAACCAGCAAGGATCAGAAAGGTAAATCTTCTTCACATTGATATAAACCTAAAGTGTGAATTGCTATTGTTGACTCAAGACTTTTAAGTGTGTTCTGAGAAGTAACTATTTAGAGTGATGAAAGACAAAGTGTTTCTAAGGCTCCAAGGCCTTGAGATACTAATCAGAGCATCAAAGCTTTGACAGTTGTTTTCTTATATAATGTGATCTGATAATCTTGTGATGCAGGTGTTCTATCTGATGTTTAAGATCAGAGATTTGTTGCAAATATCCTTGTTATCTATTCTTTATATATCTAACACAATTGCATATATCATAATCAGAGTGAATCAAAGGTTCCTGGTATTAATGTTAGAAAACTGTGAAGAATGTTCAGAGCTCCAAGGCCTTGAGATGTGCCTTAAGCTGCTGACAGTTTTACAGAATTAACTTGAGACTCTCTTGCAGGATTTGATCTTTGTTATTATGATTGTTTAATGACTTTTACAAGTCTTAAACTGGTTTATTATAAGTTATATGTTTCAGGTGGTAATCAGGTTATTGATTTATTTCTTTGATCCAATTTTTATTCAAAAGAAATCCAAACAGACTTAGTGCTGTTATATATTTGGATTTTGTT
This sequence comes from Linanthus parryae, assembly GCA_023055425.1. NCBI lineage: Eukaryota > Viridiplantae > Streptophyta > Magnoliopsida > Ericales > Polemoniaceae > Linanthus > Linanthus parryae. The sequence goes on along the minus strand of JALGPY010000008.1, from coordinate 84,366,008 downwards.
TGTTGCTGTGTTTAATGTTGTTACAGGTTTTTCAAACGTGCAATGTAATCACAACCAACTCCAACGGATATCTACTCAGAGCTGTTTTGATATTCAGTTAGAAACAATGAGGATTTTCAGGAGCATAGATACTAAAATCTCTCATTCAGTTGCAGAGAGTGGATAAAAGACTGGTTTGAATTTTGAAAGACATAGAAGCTTACAGAGAACTGAGAAAGAGGTGTGATACATTCGTGGAAGATCATACAATCAATCCCTCACAACATCAGGCTTCAATCACTTCTTTCAGAAGATCAATCATTCCAGTTTTCCTGAAGAACACATCCAGGCTTTCACAACTTATTCTTTATTGTGTTCTTCTATTGTACTTTAATATGCTTATCTTCTGTATCTTAAACCTCACAAAACCTAGTGGTTGGTTGTTCAAGTGAACAACAAGAGGTTCTTTTTAGCTCAACAGTTAGTAGCTGATACTAGATAGGTTTGGAACCACAAGATGTATAGGTGTAAGGGAGTTCACTTAGGCTTGAAGATCTAGGGCTGTTTCTGTGTGAGTAATAAGAAGTGTTTTCCGAATCCTAGTGGGATTAGATCCCTCAGGCAGAGATTAGGTCCATTGGGACTGAACTCTGTAAATTGCCTTGTGTTATTTACTTTACACTTTTGCTATTTACTTCTGCAAGCAACTCAAATCAAACTAGGGTTCATAAACAGTTTAGAACTGGTGATAGTTCAAGGCCTTGAAGCTTTCTGTTTGTCATAGAAAGTTTCTGACTAGTCTTGCAAAATCTCAAGGCCTTGAGATTTGAGTCTTTTACTTGTTCACTTAGTTAAATCTTGTGTTTTAGCAAAAAGTTTCCATACTCTATTCACCCCCCCTTCTAGAGTATTTTGGTCTTGTATTTAGTCTACATTACAAACTTTCAATTGGTATCAGAGCTTGGGTCACTGCTATAGATCTAACAATCAAACATACCTCCATTTTTTTGTGGTGACAACTTCATGCACTGGAAGGCATTGATGAAGATGTTCATCATAGATCAAGACATGGAATTGTGGTCAATAGTTCAGAATGGTCCTCATGAGTATTTCACTACCATAGATGGAGTTAAATGCATCAAGTCTGAGGAAAATCTCTCAATTACTGAACTGGAAAAGGTATCAAAAAATTACAAGGCTATGAATCTGTTATACAGTGCTCTTAATGCTGATGAGTTCAACAGAGTGTCAAATTGCAAAAATGCCAAAGAATTATGGGACAAACTTGTTGTGACATATGAAGGAACAAGTCAAGTCAAACAGACCAAGATTAACATACTTCTGAGGCAATATGAGCTGTTCAAGATGAAATCAAATGAGACTATCAAGGAGATGTTCAAAAGATTCACTGATGTGGTGAACAATCTGGAGTCATTGGGAAAAAGTTTCTCAAATGAGAAAAAGGTCAGGAAAATTCTGAGGAGTTTTCCAAAAGCCAAGTGGGAGCCAAAGACAACAACTATTGAGGACGCTCAGGATCTATGTCTTCTTCAGCTAGATGATCTACAGGGAAAGCTGCTCACTCATGAAATGTCTATGAAGGATGTAGAAGGTGATCTGAGTGAAAACATCAAGAATTTAGCACTCAAGGCTAAAGACAATGAAAAATCTCAAAGCCTTGAGACTGAATATGAGCATGATGATGAAGAGGCTTTACCATTTATCTCCAAGGCCTTGCCAGGATTCTGAAGAAGAAGAGAAACTTTGGAAACAAAGACTACAACAGAGAGAGATCAAGACCTTCAAGCAGCAAGGAATACAAAGGAAAGTCTTCATCACAGTCACATAAAACTAAAGTAATGAATTGTTTTGAATGTGGTTATGCATATCATTTAGTAAGGGATTGTCCACAAAAGAAGAAGAACATGAACTTTCAAAAGAAAGACAGTGACAACAGAAGGAAGAAAGCAATGATGGCCTCTTGGAGTGATTCTGATTCATCAAGTGATTCACAGAAGAAGATCAAGCAAATTTATGCTTCATTGCTAAACATGATGAAGAAAAATTTTCAGACAGACACATTGAGGAAATGGTAAAAAATCTTTTTGCTAGTCCTTATGATGTACTTCTCGAAATTCTCAAGAGCATGTTTTTAAATGAGGAAAGTTATAGAAATGAGATTTCTTTTTTAAAGATTAAGGTTCATGAGCAGGTAAAAGAAAACTTGGACCTAGTTTTTATCAAAAAAACTGTTGAAGTTTCTAAAACAAAAATTGAAAAGGACATCAAGGCCTTGGACAGCAGATTCAAAGCCTTGAAGGCACAGATAAAAGAGATTGTTGATCAAAACACTCTCCTAACTGAAAGATATGTTGATCTAAAGAATCATTCAGAGGATTTAGAACAACAAATCTGTTCTTTGACTTAGAAACTTCAAGAGTCCAAAAAGGTCCTATCCAGTTTTACAGACTCAGAACATAATGTGAATCTCATTCTTGGAGGAAGTCTGAAATCAATGCATAAAAGTGGGATTGGCTACAATCCAAATGTTCCAAAGAAAATCCAAACTACTTTTGTCAATCTGGTAGCAGACATTCTACAAAGTGTCATTACTGTGGAAAAATTGGTCATATTAAATTAACTTGTACCTTCAGAAGATCAGAACCTCATATTATGAGGAACACTTATCAGCTTAAGGGACAGTTAGGCAGATTTAGGTTCCAAAAGGAATTAGACCACCAAACATGGCTCATTCTGAGTATGACTCAAAGTTCTGCACTTGGTCTAACAGCTTGTTGAGGCAATGATTTAATTTTGCAGGATGTCACCAAGGCCTTGAAAGATCAGAAATGGATATTAGACAGTGGCTGTTCTAGACATATGAGTGGAAAGAAGTCTCTTTTTACTGAGCTCATTGAGAAATCTGGAGGAACAATTACACTTGGTGACAAAGCAAAATGTAATATTATTGGTATAGGTAGTATTGTTAATGGTTCTACCAACTCTATCTCTGATGTTTATCTTGTGGATGGACATAAATATAATCTGCTTATTAATTCTCAGTTATGTTATAAAGGTTATAAAGCTATATTTGACAAGGAGAAATGTGTGGTACAAGATGAGAAATCTGGAGATTGCATACTCACTGCTCCTAGATCATATAATTTATATGCTATGAGTATCAACAGTATTGCAGGTGACAAGTTGAAATGCCTCAAGGCCGTGAAGGAAGATTCAAAGCTTTGGCATAGAATGTTGGGGCATATTAGCATACACACCTTGAATAAACTCATCTCAATGGATTTGGTAAGAGGATTACCATAAAAAAAATTCTGATGATGAGATGTGCAAGGCATGTGTACAAGGTAAATAAACAAGAAGCTCATTCAAGCAAAATAACTTTGTAAGTACTTCTAGATCCTTAGAACTGTTGCATATGGACTTGTGTGGTCCTGTGAGAGTTCAGACTCCAAAAGGTAAGAGGTAAATGCTTGTGTTAGTAGACGATTGTTCTAGGTTTACATGGGTTATGTTTATTAGAGACAAAACTGAAGCCCTATATGAATTTTCTAGAGTGTGCAAAGAACTTCAAACTATGAAAAACTTGCCTGTTGCATCTATTAGAAGTGACCATGGTAGAGAATTTGATCAGCTTGACTTTGATTTATTTTGTGCAAAGCATGACATATCACACAACTTTTCTGCACCTAGAACTCCTCAGCAAAATGGAGTAGTTCAGAGGAAAAATAGGAAACTTAAGGATATGTATAGAACCGTGCTACTTGAAAGTAATTTGCCAAAGTTCTTGTGGGCAGAAGCTGTTAATACTGCCAATTATGTGCTGAATAGATGTTTGATCAGGCTATTTTGAAAAATACTCCTTATGAACTGTTTAAAGGTCGGGAGCCTAGTGTTTCTTATTTCAAACCTTTTGGTTGTATTTTTTTTGTGCGTAATAACGGTAGAGACAATCTTGGTAAGTTTGATGCTAGAAGTGATGAAGGTGTATTTCTTGGATATTCTCAAATTAGCAAAGCTTGTAGAATTTACAATAGAAAAACCAAGATTGTGGAAGAGAGTATTCATGTGATTTTTGATGAAAGTACTAAGGATTCTCTGAGTGAAAGTTTTGCAGATCTCAATTTGAAGAAGCATGAGTCTGATGATGATGATGTGAAAGAAGACAAAGGCAAAACTAAAGTGAAAAATCAATTAGTAGAATCTCAAGGCCTTGAACCTCCTGCAGAGCCAAAATCTCTAAGCCTTGAGACTGAAACTGAAACTTTCTATGATGCTCCCTCTACTGTTTCAAGAACTCAAAGCCTTGAAGGAACATATTCCTGGACACCAAGGAAGAAGTTTAAGTATCTTGCAGACCATCCAGCTGACAATATCATATCTGATCCAACAACTGGAACTCAGACAAGAGGACAGTTGAAGAACTTGTGTGCTTTTATAATTGATTGAGCCTAAGAATACAAAAGAAGCACTGGAAGATTCATACTGGATCATGGAAATGCAAAGTGAGATAAATGAATTTGAAAGAAACAAGGTATGGAATCTGGTTCCCAGACCAAAAGAGAAATCAGTTATAGAAACCAGATGGGTGTTCAGAAATAAGCTTGATGAGAATGGCAAAGTGGTAAGGAACAAAGCCAGACTTGTGGCACAGGGATACAATCAAGAAGAAGGTATAGACTATGAGGAGACATTTGCTCCTGTTGCCAGGTTAGAAGCTATTAGAATACTTCTTGCATTTGCATCTCACAATCACATAAAGCTTTATCAAATGGATTTCAAATGTGCTTTTCTGATTGGTTATTTACAAGAATATGTTTTTGTAGCTCAACCTCCTGGTTTTGAAGATGAAAACTTCCCTGGTCATGTTTACAAATTAGACAAAGCTCTTTATGGTTTAAAACTAGCTCCAATGGCTTGGTATGATAGACTATCAAAGTTTTTACTTGACAATAATTTCAAGAGAGGTCTAGTAGATAAAACTCTTTTTATTAAACATCATGAAACTGACTTGTTAGTAGTTCAGATCTATGTGGATGATATTCTTTTTGGTGCTACTAATAATGCACTTTGAAAAGAATTCTCTAGTCTAATGTTCAGGGAGTTTGAGATGAGCTTAATGGGAGAATTGAATTTCTTTCTAGGACTTCATATTTTACAAATGAAGAAAGGAATATTTGTACATCAAGGAAAGTATACCAAGGACTTGTTGAACAAGTATAATATGACACAGTACAAGGCATTCAAAACTCCTATGAGTTCATCACTATCATTAGACAAGGATTCAAATGGTAAGAGTGTAAATCAAAAGGAGTATAGAGGTATGATTGGATCACTTCTGTACTTAACTGCTAGTAAACCTGATATTATGTTTAGTGTTTGCATGTGTGCAAGATTTCAGGCAGATTCTAAGGAAATTCATTTAACTGCTGTCAAGAGGATTTTTAGATATTTGAATGGAACCAAAGACTTGGGGATTTTGTATCCAAGGAGATCTAACTTTATGTTGAGTGGTTACTCAGATGCATATTTTGCAGGATATAAAGTGGATAGGAAGAGTACTTCTGGATGTTGCCAGTTTCTTGGTTCTTCACTAATTAGTTGGCATTCTAAGAAGCAGAACTCTGTAGCATTATCAACTGCAGAAGCTGAGTATATTGCAGCTGGAGCTTGTTGTTCTCAAGTGTTGTGGATTGCTCAACAGCTTAGAGATGTTGCCTATAACTTCAGAAATGTGCCTATTAATTGTAACAACACAAGTTCCATTTCAATCTCTAAGAATCCAGTACAACACTCTAGAACCAAACATATAGATGCGAGGCATCATTTTCTTAGAGATCATCCAGAAAAAGGTGATGTTGTTCTATCTTTTATTTCTACTTCTATGCAAATTGCTGATATTTTCACTAAACCTCTGTCAGAAGATAGGTTTTCATCCCTAAGGCTTGAACTGGGTATGCTAAACAAGGATGCACTGGTTTAGGGGGGAGTATTAGTACTTACTTGTGTTTATGTTTTGAAATCTCAAAGTCTTGAGATTATACTTTCGAAAGCCTTGAAAGTATATTTCAAAGCTTTGAAATTTCTAAAACTGCAGAAATTGTTAAGACCTTGAGATTGTTCTCCAAGGTCTTCAAACATCTGTGCATTTTTTTTCTTTAAAAAAATGGATCACAAAATATTATATGTTATCTTTTTTGATAATTGTATAATATTTTAATTACTCAGAGAATTTTCTAAAATATCCAAAAATAACTTCTAGATACGTTTTGCATGTTGATTTCAGTAGAGTCCTTTTTAAACTCATTCTCTCAACCTACTTAAGGTGAAAGTCAGAGCTTTTCTTTCTTCATTATCTCTCAATTCTCTACGTCTCTCTTCTCTCTCTCTATCTCTCTCAATCTCATTCTTCTCTCAAAAACCCTAATCCCACAATGGAGCGCAAATCAGCCAGGATTCAACAACAGGGTAAGCCTTCTGCTAGATCTAATAAGAGGGCAAACAAGAAGGAGAAATACACGAAGTTTGCATGAAGACTCATATCCTGCAAAGAAGATCAAAACAGAGAAAGGAGATGAAGGTTCAAGTATTGATCCACAGAAAGAGACATAGTTACATGGTGATGATCAACCTAGGTTAGACAAGAAGAAAGGGGGAGACAGGAAAAAGCCTGTTGAAGAAGAAAAATGGAAATCTGCTGAGGAAGGCAAGAAGAAGTCTGCTGAAGAAGAACTAGAGAAGGAGAAACCTGCTGAGAAGAAATCAAGGGTTAAGCAGGTTGCTCCTGCAACCAAAAAGGGTTATCAAGGTAAAAATGTACTTCCTTATGATTGGTTTGTTAGTTCAGAAGTTAGGTCAGTTTGGATGCAAGGGTATGCATCATCTAAGGTTGCTTTCTGTAAAATTGATTTCTGAAGAGTTATTGGACAAATTGGATATCAACTGTATGAGGAAGTTAAGTGAATCTGCAGTTTGGAAGGTTTTAAATCCTAGTTCTAAAGCTTATCCTAGGTTAACTAGGTTGTTTTATCTAAATTTGGTTCAAGAAGGGGAAGATAAAATGGTGTTAACCTCTAAGCTAGCTGGGATAAATTTAAGCATAGGGCTTTGACCAAGGTCTTGGGCATTCCTAGGAAGTATAATGTTGTTGATCATCCTGATAGGAAGGAATGTCTAGAAAAAGCCAAAGCCATGTTCTTCACTGATGATGTTCCCACTGGTCCCAAACAGTTGACACACTCTGTGCTCAACTGTGAAGCTAAAATTATGTTTACAATTCTGATGAGAAGTGTTGTTCCTAGAGAAAACTCAAGAGAGTTGGTTATTTATAAGGTTCTTATCCTGATGTACTTGATATGTCAAGGGTTTGAGATTGACCTGCCAACAGCGATCATGGAGCATATGATCTACTGTGATACCAGAACCAGAAACCATCCTCTTCCATATGCCAATTTATTACCTCTTTTCTTTGATCATTTTGAGGTACCTGTGAAAGGAGAGGAGAAGATAACTGGTGGTTTTGGTTTAATTGATGAGTCTGCTTTACAGAGAATTGGTGTGGTTCAGACAGGAAAGGGACATTGGAAGTTTTATTCAGAGTTGTCCAAAGCTGAGCTTGAGGAGAAAAATTTCATCAAACCAAAGGGGGATACAACATCAAGGGGATAATCTAATGAGGATTACTCTCAATTGGTTAATAAGTTTGAAGAACAGCAGGTTGAGATTGAAGATCTTAGACATAGGCTATTTGATTTATATTTTGAGTTTAATAAGTTCAAAGCCTTGGTGGGTGTGATGAATGGCAAGCTGGATATTGTCATCAAGGGTTTGAATTTGGAGAAGATCCCTTCTGCTACTAGTCATGACACTAGTGTTGATTCCATTGAGAGGCTAGGAGAATTCTTAAAGAAGAAGAAGAATCCTATTCCAGTTGTGCTCACTTCAAAGGATCTATATGAGCAAATTGATGATGAAGAAGCTGGAGAAGACACATGTGTTGATGCAGCTACAGAGGGTGATTCAGTGCAAGTCAAGAACAAGAAAGTGGTGAAATCATTGAGCAAGTTGTTGATGAGGTGGATGCTAAACAGGAAGAGGATCAGTCTGCAAAAGAAGGCTCAGAGAAAGGCCAAGCATCAAATAAGAAGTGAAGACTTGAGAAAGCCAAAGCCTTTCTTTCTTTCTTTCTTTCTTTCTTTCTTTCTTTCTTTCTTTCTTTCTTTCTTTCTTTCTTTCTTTCTTTCTTTCTTTCTTTCTTTCTTTCTTTCTTTCTTTCTTTCTTTCTTTTTCTTCTCTTCTTTCTGCTCTCAAGGCCTTTACTTTCAGTAGGAACTTATTTTGTTAAAACTAAGTTTTTTTTTCTTTTTTTTAAGACTCTGAGTAATGATCCAACATTTCTTCACCTTTATTTGATGAAAGTCAAAAAGGGGGAGAAGTTATCTGTGTTAAGTGTTACTTTTCAATGTTTAGATAATAAGATTATGAGTTTTGTGTTAATCAGTTGTTTATGTGATATGGACCTGGTTATATGTGTTAATCTGGATTAATAAGTGTTACTGTTTATTATTTTCTGCAAATGATGATATCTAATTCTTATAAAAAGTCGCTGGGATATTTACACAAGATTATGGGTTTTGTCTTTCATCAAGGGGGAGATTGTTGACTCAAGACTTCTAAGTGTGTTCTGAGAAGTAACTATTTAGAGTGATGAAAGACAAAGTGTTTCTAAGGCTCCAAGTCCTTGAGATACTAATCAGATCTTCAAAGCTTTGACAGTTGTTTTCTTATATAATGTGATCTGATAATCTTGTGATGCAAGTGTTCTATCTGATGTTTAAGATCAGAAATTTGTTGCAAATATCCTTGTTATCTATTCTTTATATATCTAACACAATTGCAGATATCATAATCAGAGTGAATCAAAGGTTCCTGGTATTAATTTTGGAAAACTGTGAAGAATGTTCAGAGCTCCAAGGCCTTGAGATGTGCCTTAAGCTGTTGACAGTTTTATGGAATTAACTTGATTCTCTCTTGCAGGATTTGATCTTTGTTATTATGATTGTTTAATGAATTTTAAAGTCTTAAACTGGTTTATTATAAGTTATATGTTTCAGGTGGTAATCAGGTTATTGATTTATTTCTTTGATCCAGTTTTTATTCAGAAACTGGAAATGAAAACAGACTTAGCGCTGTTATATATTTGGATTTTGTTTGTGTTTAATGTTGTTGCAGGTTCTTCAAACATGCAATGTAATCACAACAAACTCCGACGGATATCTACTCAGAGCTGTTTTGATATTCACTTAGAAACAATGAGGATTTTCAGGAGCAGAGATCCTAAAATCTCTCATTCAGTTGCAGAGAGTGGATAAAAGACTGGTTTGAATTTTGAAAGACATAGAAGCTTACAGAGAACTGAGAAAGAGGTGTGATACATTTGTGGAAGATCAAACAATCAATCCCTCACAACTTCAGGCTTCAATCACTGCTTTCAGAAGATCAATCATTCCAGTTTTCCTGAAGAACACATACAGGATTTCACAGCTTATTCTTTTACTGTGTTCTTCTATTGTACTTTAATCTGCTTATATTTTGTATATCTTAAACCTCACATAACCTAGTGGTTGGTTGTTCAAGTGAAAACCAAGAGGTTCTTGTTATCTCAACAGTTAGTAGCTAATACTAGATATGTTTGGAACCACAAGCTGTATAGGTGTAAGGGAGATCACCTAGGCTTGAAGATCTAGGGCTGTTTCTGTGTGAGTAATAAGAAGTGTTTGCCCAATCCTGGTGGGATTAGATCCCTCAGGCAGAGATTCGGTCCATTGGGAATGAACTCTTTAAATTGCCTTGTTTTCTTTACTTTACAGTTTTGCTATTTACTTCTGCAGGCAACTCAAATCAAAATAGGGTTCATAAACTGTTTAGAACTGGTGATAGTTTAAGGCCTTGAAGCTTTATGTTTGTCTTAGAAAGTTTCTTACTAGTCTTGCAAAATCTCAAGGCCTTGAGATTTGAGTCTTTTACTTGTTCACTTAGTTAAATCTTGTGTTTTAGAAAAAAGTTTCCATACTCTATTCAACCCCCCCCCCTTTCTAGAGTATTTTGGTCCTGTATTTAGTCTACATTACAAACTTTCAGCTATGAATGTGGAGATGCAGATCATCTGGTAAGTGATTTCCCTCAAAATAAGAAAAGCAGGCAATTTCCTAAGAAGGAAAATGACACAGAAGAAAGAAGGAAATGGTAGCCTCATGGAGTGATTCAGACTCTTCAGACTCAGATTCTGATGAAGAGCAAGCCAATCTCTGTTTGATGTCTGGACATCAAGAAGGTCACTCTACAGAGAAGTCAATTGAAGATATGGTAAAGAATCTTTTATCTAGTCCTTCTGATGTATTTCCTGAAATCCTCAAAAGCATGTTTTTGAATGAGGAAAGTTACATGAATGAGATTGATTCCTTGAAGTAAAGGTTCATGAGCAAGCCAAAGAAAATTTAGATTTAGTTTTTCAAAACAAATATCTTGAAGCTACTAAGTTGAAAATTGATAGTGACTTCAAAGCCTTGGACAGTAGATTCAAAGCTTTGAAATCACAAGTCAAAGAAGTTGTTGATCAAAACTCTCTTTTAACTGAAAAATATGTTGATCTAAAGAGTCATTCAGATGGTTTAGAACAACAGAACACTTCATTGACTAGTGAGATTCAAGAATCCAAAAAAAATCTTTCAACCTTTGCTGGCTCAGAATATAAGCTAAATCTTATGCTTGGAGGATGTATGCATTCTGTATACAAAAGTGGAATTGGTTATAATCCAAATTTTTCAAAAATAAACCAAACCACATTTGTAAAATCAGGAACCAGACATTCTCCAAAATGTCACTATTGTGCCAAAATTGAACATGTGAAATTAACTTGCCCTTTTAGAAGGACATAACCTTATATAATGAGGAACACCTATCCGTATCAGTTTAAGAGAAAAGTGAAACAGATTTGGGTTTTAAAATGAATTTGACCACCTAACATGGTTGATTCTGAGTATGAATCCAAATTTGACACTTGGTCTAATAGCCCGTTAAGTAGGGGTGCAACTTGGGTGGGTTGAACCCGACAAACCCGGGCCCAGCGCGAACTTAAATAGGGCCCGGACACATAGTTTTCGTAATTTGGACGGGCTTGGACAGGAATTCTCAGCCCGAATTGCAATTAGGGTCGGGCTTGGGCACAAATATCGAAACGACGGGCTAACCCGAATTGCCCGATTTGCATGACCACTACATATAAATATTATATTTTAGAAGAATATGTAGCATATCTAACGTGAATACGCTACTTTTATTTCAAGTATTAGCGATATTCTTAATCATTGTTTTATTCTTCAACTAGTTGATTTGTTTTTTTGCAAACAATTAATTATTCTTTTGTGTTTTTAAGAAGATTTAATGTACTAACCCGAATTCAACCCGAACCCGAATTGATTTATACGAATTTGGGCTCGGACGGGTTGACAATGCTCTTAACTCGGGTCGGGTTGGGCTTGGGCAGCGACGACGGAACTCGGGCTCGGGCTTGGACAGGGGTGCCAACCCGTCCAGCCCGCCCGAGTTGCAGTCCTACCGTTAAGGCATTGATTGAATCTTGCAGGATGTCACCAAAGCTTTGAAAGGTCAAAAATGGATTTTGGATAGTGGATTTTCCGGGCACATGAGTGGAAAGAAATCTTTATTTACTGAGCTTAAGGAGCAATCAGAAGGAACAATTACACTTGGTGACAAAACAAGGTGCAACATCATTGGTATAGGTAGTATTGTTAATAACTCTGCATGGTCAATTTCAGATTTTTATCTAGTTGATTCTCTTAAGTATAATTTATTGAGTATTTATCAGCTTTGTGATAAATTAAATAAGGTACTTTTTGACAAAGAGAAATGTGTTGTGCAAGATGAAAAATCAGGAAATTGCATACTCATGGCTCCCAGGTCACATAATTTTTATGCTCTATGTACTGACAAAGTTGTAGGTGAAAGTCTGAAATGTCTCAAAGCTTTGAAGGATGAATCAAAGCTTTGGCATATAAAGCTTGGTCATATAAGCATGCATACTATGAACAAACTCATCTCAAAAGATTTGGTAAGAGGATTACCAATCCTGAAATTCAAAGATGATGAGATTTACAAGGCATGTACCCAAGGTAAACAGACCAAGAGTTCATAAAATCCAAAGAATTTTGTAAGTACATCTAGACCTTTAGAATTGATGCATATGGACTTATGTGGTCCTATGAGGGTTCAAACACCCAAATGTAAGAGATATATGCTTGTTGTGGTCGATGATTATTCCAGATTTACATGGGTTATGATCATTAGAAATAAGTCTGAAGAATTATTTGAATTCTCAAAGCTTTGTAAAGAGCTACAAACTTTAAAAAATTTATCTGTTGCATTTTAGGAGTGATCAGCTTCATTTTGATTTACTATGTGCAAAGCATGGCATCTCACATAACTTTTCTGCACCTAGAACTCCTCAGCATAATGGAGTAGTTGAGAGGAAAAATAGAACTAACCATGCTACTTGAAAGAAATTTGCCAAAGTATCTGTGTAGAAGCTGTTAATACTGCCAATTATGTGCTCAATAGATGTTTGATCAGGCCTATCTTGAACAAAACTCCTTATGAATTGTTCAAAGGCAGAAAGCCTAGTGTTTCTTATTTTAAGCCTTTTGGCTGTACTTGTTTTTTGAATAACAATGGCAAAGATATTCTTGGTAAGTTTGATGCTAAAAGGGATGAAGGTGTTTTTCTTGGTTATACTCAAACCAGCAAAGCTTATAGAGTTTACAATAAGAGAACTAAGATTGTAGAGGAGAGTATTCATTTGATTTCTTATGAAAGTACCGATGATTCTTTGAGTGAAAGTTTTGCAGATCTCAAATTGAACAAGTATGAGGCTAATGATGACAATGAGAAAATTAACAGAAGCAAAACTAAGCTGCAGAAACATTTAGAAGAATCTCAAGGCCTTGAACCCCCTGCTGAGCCAAAATCTCAAAGCCTTGAGACTAAGACTGACAGGACATATGATGCTCCTTCTACTGTGTCAAGAAATCAAATCCTTGAAGGATCATACACTTGGAAACCTAGAAAGAAGTTCAAATACCTATCTGATCATCCTGCAGAGAACATCATATCAGATCAACCACTGGAACTCAGACAAGAGGTCAACTGCAGAATTTGTGTGCTTTCAGTGCTTTTGTATCACTTATTGAGCCCAAATGCAAAAAAAAGCACTAGAAGATGCAGATTGGATCATTTCAATGCACAATGAGCTGAATGAGTTTGAAAGGAACAAAGTTTGGAATTTAGTTCCTTGACCAAAGAATCAATCAGTGATTGGAACAAGATGGGTGTTCAGAAACAAACTTGATGAAAAAGGTAAGGTTGTGATAAATAAAGCAAGACTGGTTGCACAGGGATATAATCAAGAAGAAGGAATTGACTATGATCAAACATTTTCCCCTGTTGAAAGGTTAGAAGCTATCAGAATACTTCTTGCATTTGCATCACATAATCATATAAAGATTTTTCAAATGGATGTCAAGTGTTCTTTTCTAAATGGATATTTACAAGAAGAAGTATATGTTGCTCAACCACCAAGTTTTGAAAATGACACATTTCCTGATCATGTTTACAAATTAGACAAAGCCTTGTATGGACTTAAGCAAGCTCCAAGGGCTTGGTATGACAGAATCTCTAAGTTTTTACTTGAAAATGGTTTCAAGAGAGGACTTTTTGACAAAACTCTATTTATCAAGAATCATGAAAAAGATTTTTTATTAGTACAAATACATGTTGATGATATTATATTTGATTCTACAGATTATGCTCTTTCAAAAGAGCTTTCAAGTCTAATATGCAGGGAATTTGAGATGAGCTTAATGGGAGAAGTGAATATCTTTCTTGGACTTCATGTGCATCAAATGAAGAAATGAATTTTTTTGCATCAAGGGAAATATACCAAGGACTTGTTAAAATAAATATAACATGTCACAATCCAAGGTAGTTAAGACTCCTATGAGTTCATCATTATCTTTAGACAACGATACAAGTGGTAAGAGTGTGAATCAAAAGGATTATAGAGGTAAGATTGATTCACTTTTGTATCTAACAGCTAGTAGACCAGATATTATGTTTAGTGTATGTATGTGTGCTAGATTTCAAGCAGATCCTAAAGAAAGTCATTTGATTGCTGTGAAAAGGATTTTCAGATACTTGAATGGAACCAAAGACTTGGGGATTTTGTATCGAAGAAGATCTAATTTGATGTTGAATGGTTATTCAAATGGATACTTTGCAGGATACAAAGTAGACAGAAAGAGTACTTCAGGATGTTGCCAATTTCTTGGTTCATAACTGATTAGTTGGCATTCAAAGAAGCAAAATTTAGTAGCTCTATCAACCGCAGAAGCTGAATATATTGTAGCTGGATCCCGTTGCTCTCAGGTTTTATGGATTGCTCAACGGCTAAGAGATCTTGGATATAAATTCAGAAATTTGCCTATCAATTGTGACAATACAAGTGCCATTTCTATATCAAAGAATCCAGTTCAACATTCATGGACAAAGCACATAGATGTGAGACATCATTTTCTTAGAGATCATGCTGGAAAAGGTGATATTGTTCTTTTATTTCTAATACTGTGCAAAAAGCTGATATTTTCATTAAACCATTGCCAGATGAGAGGTTTGCATCCCTAAGGCTTGAATTGGGTATGTTCAACAAGGATGCATTGGTTTAGGGGGAGTATTAGTTTCTATGTGTATTATATGTTTAAATCTTAAATCCTTGAGATCATACTTTCTTAGACTTGGAAGTATCCCTCAAAGCTTTGAAGGTTTCTGTTATTTTCTGAAACTTCTCAAAGCTTTGAACTAATGTTACACTGCTTTGATTAAGTGGATATATGTTTTATTAAAAAAAAATGGACCGTGGATTATTTTGTAATATCTTTCTAGATAATTACTGAATATTTCAAATGTTCAGAGATTTTGATAAAATATCCCAAAAATATCTCATGAAGTCTTTTGCAATCTCTTTTGCATGCAAATCCCTTTCTAAATCAAACTTTCTACCTACTTAAGCCAACTTCAGGGCTTATTTCTTTCACTCTCACCTTTCTTCTCTTCGTACCTATCTCTCTCTCCTCTCTCTCTCTCAAACCCTCTCAAACCCTAACCACAGTGGAGCGCAAATCTGAGAGGATCAAGCAACAAGGACAAACTTCCACAAAGAGGACAAAGAGGAAGGCCAACAGAAAGATCACCATTCATGGATCAGATTCAGAAGAAACAACTAGTGTCCATGAGAGCTCACCACCCCCAAAGAAGGACAATAAGGGAAACAAAGTTCAATAAGCACAAGTGGTTGGGTCAGAATCTGAGTATACAACAGAAGAAGTGGTGAAGATCAAAGAACATGGGAGTAAGGATCAGGGAGAAAAATCAAGCAAGAAGAAGAAGGAAGTGACTGAAGAGAAAAGTGAGAAGAAGAGTGTGCCCAAAGGAAAAGAAATTTTATGAGAAGAAGGATTAAGAGCTCCAGAGAAGAAAAGAGTGAAACACAATGCAGTAAAGACCAAGAAGACTAAAGAAATTGGTAAGAAAATTTTGCCTGATTCTTGGTTTGTCAATTCAGATGTTAAGACTGTGTGGACGGATGGGTATGCATCATCCAAGATATCTTTATATAGTCTAATTAGTACTGAGTTGTTCGATTTATTGTAAATAGACTACATTAAGAAATTGAGAAAATTATCTGTTGGGAGTTTGTTAAATCCACCATCTGAGGCTTAACCTAGGCTGACTAGACTTTTCTATCTGACTTGGTTCAAGAATTGGATGATAGTGACAATTACATTCTTACATCAAAGGCTACTGGTATTGATATTAATTTGGATCACGGGATTTTTGCCAAAGTCTTGGGAGTTCCTAGAAAGTATAGGATTAATGATCGTCCTGATAGGAAGGAGATTCTGGAGAAGGCCAAAGCCTTGTTTTCTTGGAGGGAACCCCTACTGAACCAAAACAGTAAACACATTTTGTGTTTACGTGTGAGGCTAAAATTATGTTTTATATCATTATGAGATGTGTAGTTCCCAGGGAGTATTCCAAAGAATTTGTGACAGATTGGGTGTTGATTCTGATGTATCTAATATGTCAAGGGTTTGAAGTTGATCTTCCTACTGTTGTGATGGAGAATATGGTTTACTGTGGCACTAGGACTAGGAAGCATTCCCAGCCTTATGCCAATGTGTTATCTTTGTTTTTCAAACACTTTGAAGTCTCTTTGGAAGATGATGAGAAGATTACAACTGGTTTTGGGTTGGTGGATGAGGCATCTCTTCAAAGGATTGGGATAGTTCAAATTGTCAAAGGAAAGTGGAAATTATATTATGAACTGAGTGCTAAAGAGTTGAAGGAGAAGGAGTTTATCAAACCAGAGCTGCTACAACACCCGTAGTGTCTGGTAATTTGGATTTCTCTCAAATACTAGATAGGGTTGAAGTTCTGAAAGATGGAGTGGAGGATCTGAGACAAGGGTTATTTGACATGTCTACTGATTTCACTAAGTTCAAAGGTTTGGTGAACAATAAGCTTGATATCATCATCAAAGGATTGAACCTGGAGAAAATACCCTCTTCAGATAGCAGAGACACTAGCATTGATTCAGATGAGGTCATTGGAGAAGTTCTCATGAAGCAGAAGAAGAAGAAGAAGAAGAAATCAGTCCCCATTGGTCTTACTTCTAAGGATCTTTTTGATCAATCTAAGGATGAGGGTGGTGTTGAGGAAAAATTTGCAGAGACTGCTGAAAAGGAAGCTGCTGATTTGGATAAGGTTATTGATGAAGTGATGAAAAAAATGCAAGCTGAATCTGAGGAAGCACATGGTAAGGAAGCTGATGAACAAGGAGATCAAAGAGAAGAAAAAAATGAAGCTGAAGCAGATTCAGAGGATGAGACAGTTGAGGAAGAACATGAAGAAGCTCAGGACTAGGGAAAGCGAAAAGCTAAGCGTGGAAGGAAATATGCAAAGAAGGATCCTGAAGCTGAATCTTCAAAGCCTTGAAACCTATCCTTCCTTTTCTTTCTATCTATTCTTTCTTCTAAGTCCTGAAGTTTTTTAAATTTTTTGGTTTCTTTTAAAACACTCTGAACAAGATCCTACATTCCTTATACTCTTTTTATGAAAGTCAAAAAGGGGGGAGAAGATTATCTGTGTTTAGGTTTTGTTTTTTGTTAAGTCTTTGTAATAATTATGGATATCGTAAGATGCTGGTTCTTGTCTCTTGTCTTTGTGCTATTTAAGACTAGTTGTTTTGTTAATTGTGTTGCCGTGATAATTTAACACTGTTTAGGTTGATTTTATTTGAGGTATTTTGGGTATCACTTGTTTTTGAGTTGCATGGAAATATTCAAGAATGCTGGAATTCAATAATAGTGTTTTGTCATTCATCAAGGGGGAGGTTGATAGATAGAAGCTCTTTTTTGTCAATATGTGGATATATAAAAATAGAAGGAGCTTTGGTTACTTGGTGATGAAATCCAGAAACACAAGTGTCAAAGCTTCAAAGCTTTGAGACACTGTTGGTTGCCTTATGTGCTCTTAACTGTTTTATATTTTGCAAATCTAAAAGTTGGTTTTGGAATGATTCTGCCATTCTCTGTAATGTTCTGCAAATACTATGGAATCATGTTTTGATTGGTACAACACGATGTACAGGTCTGAGTTGGATTGGGAATCCAAGCACTTTGTGATTAACTAGTAGTCAAAGCTTCAAAGCTTTGAGAATTTCTGAATGCTGTTTGCTGCTAAGTTAACTAACCTGAATTTGTGTATTCTGGTCATTTCATTTGGTTTTATAATGTGCTATGGACTTATACTAGTCTATTAATACTTGTTCTTTAATGGTTATTCGGTATATTCATTAATTGAATGTATAAACTGTTTTTATTATCAAACAAAACTTAGCCTAGTTTATTCATGAATGTTGGCATATTGCTGATCAGATCTTGATGCTAGTTTGTCTGGATATTGTTTGATCTTGTTTGTTGAGTGTATGCATGGTTGTTGGGCGTTCCAACGTCCATAAACAAATCAGATAGCTATCCAAGCATAGCTGTTGAAAGAAGCATATCAGGGGAGATGATTTTTAGGCATTCAGCTCCTGAAATCTCTCAGGTTGTTGCAACCTGTTATTTAAGAGATCAGTACTTTGAATTTAAAAGGGAGACATATAAGGAGAGACTAAAAAACGTGAAATTTGAAGAGTGCTACAAATAGGCTGTAGCGGAGATCAGATAATTCAATTCTTCAAATTCATCAGACCATTAACACTGCAGAAGAAAGATCATTCATCGGAGATTGAAGAACACTTCCAAGCTTTATTGCTTATCGCTATTATGTGTTCTTCAGACTTGTACTAAATTTTTATTATCATTTTTTTTTTCTTAAAACTCACAAACGTCGAAGTTTAGTTGTTAAAGTGAACAACAAAGAGGTTCTTATTGTTTCAACAGGTTGTAGCTAGAACTAGATAGGTTGGGAACCACAAGCTGCATAGGTGAAAGGTAGCTCACTTAGGCTTGAGATCTAGGGCTAAATCTGGGTGATTAATAAGAACTTGTGTTAGAATCCTGGAGGGATAAGATCCCTAAGGTAGAGACTAGGTCCAATTGTGACTGAACTTTGTAAAATCATTGTGTTCTTGCTGCTTACTTTTATTATCTTTTCATTCTTTTCTAAACAGGAGGTTCCAAAGCTTTGGAGTTTTCCAAATCTCAAAGCTTTGAAGCCTCTTTGTTCTGCAGTTATATGTCTAGTTTCTCAAAAAAAATTCAAGGCTTTGAGATATCAACTGCATACTCTCTCCAAGTTTTAAAAGACTATTTTTTAGCAAAAATTGCATACTCTATTCAACCCCCCCCCCATTTCTAGAGTATTTAGATCATGTTGATATACTTACATTACAAACTTTTAGCCTATCCTTATGGAATCTAGAAATGTACTTTTTATTCATGTGGCCTAAACGACTATGCCAAAGTTAAGTGAGGTTCATATCATTATATGCAAACCTCTTGGTATTAATGTTATTGATGAAATTATCATGATCAAGGATATACAATCCATTAGACAAAGTTGCATTACAATAGTGCATAATAAATGGAATAACATTTGTCCTTTATTATGATAGAAAGCCTTTCTTGTCCAAACAATAAACTATGATAATGCTCCTACTCATAGCAGGGACATAATCACATTTGTCTAATTCATGAACGATTTCAGAAGGCAGTGATATAGGATAAATTCCTACGGCTAATTTAGCAACACTTGTTTCATTGTCCCACGTGTAGGTGTACTATCCTTTATCCAATTGTCTACATCTCTTTAGATCCTCCACATTTCTATAAAAGTGAGATCCTCATCTAGAATCATCTACCCACAATGATGAGATAGACACACTGACTTCTATAAAAAAAAAAACTAAAGTGGAATTCATATTTCCGTTATTGTTTCTTTCCAGGTACTTTGGGCGGTCTCTCTTCAACCACACAACCTTTAGGGTTTTAAGACAACTTGGATTTAGCAACAAAATTGCTTATTCCTTTGGGTTATGTGCAAACCTTTTGCGCTTACCCTTGTTGTTAACCATTAACATATTTTACCTTTTCCCTTATGAGTGTTTTGTTCAGCAGTTTCTTAATCGTATTAAGTAAATCGAGTTTGAACAAAACTATAATTGCATCTAATGCAATTCTTGGTCCAATTGGGTGAATAACTCCTAATTATTTATCTATCTCATAGATAACTCCCAGTTTCTAATCGCTCAATCCTATTGAAAAGGCTTAGTTCCGTATGACCTCTTGCTTAAGCAGTCACACATTACTAGCTTGTGTCGTCGTGTCATATCTTGATGAATCAAGTCGACTTTCTTTGGCAAGCCCGAAATTCATTACATCTTGATCATGACAAGTGCTAAGCAAGAGATGGTGAAACACAAAATTGGAGAAACACTTCAAACATTTCATGTCTAAAAGGAGAAATAATGGGTGGGAGGTTAGTGTATTTATTCTAGTGAGTCTAGTTAAACTTCATTGTTACTTTAGGGACTTAGATAGTAATTTTGAGGAGGTGAGATGTCCTTACCTAAAAGAAAAAAATAAAAAATAAAAAAATAGGAAAATCTGAATCGTTCACAGGGGGCCGCGGGGGGGGGGGGGGGGGGGGGGGCTGATATGTCCACTTTGTTTTTCTTCTCAATCTCTCTGCACATTTTTTTCTCTCTAGGAAAGGAAGTTTCAGTAATATTCCTTTCATTCTTCTCCTAATCTATTTGCTAAATCGTGTTCTTCTACAGTGGGAGAACTCAAGGAACTTCAGAGGCACGAAAGATAGACCGACAACGTCCACTCCAAACCCACGAGCCGAGTAGGAAATCTCATCAGAAACAGTGGTTTTTAAATATGTGGTTTTTATTTTTACTAGTATTGGATAATCATTCATCTCATTTGATAGCTAGTTGGTACTAATATGAATAGTTGTTATTGGCGATGACTCTCACATGTGGTGTGCATATGGGGATTTGTTCGTTGTGCCGTTTTATGTTTATGTGATTTTCGGGTAGGAAATAATGTGGGGAATTTACTTGATAATCCAGCCAGACGTTTATGAGATTTGTTCAATATTTATATATGTCGAACGTAGAGCATTTATTCTATAAAATGCGTCCAGTCATTATTGAACGCGTAGCATGCTTAGGTGTGTTGACGAATCGTTCACCTCACATATATTGAACGTGGGGCATATATATATGTTGACCGGTCGTTCAATGTATTGTATGTCAGATTATTTAAAATATTTCATTGTTTGCTGATATGGATTATTGTTTAATGTCTAGGAACTAATGGTTCATAGCTTGCTAATGTTTGATTTTTTTTTCAGGTTTCTTTCTTTTGGAAGAATTCAAGTCCACTGCCAGACTCGGGAGATGTTAGATTAACTTAGTTAGCATATTCTCAGTTGTTGTATATAGTTTTTTGTTCAGAACGTGGCACACGCTGAAATGGAAAAAATGATAAATTGGGCACGAAAAAGAATTTTGTTATTTTTTCTTCTTTTTGCATACTTTGGCTAGTACGAAATGTTTGTTGAGGTTAATAAAGGTACTGTGTGAATATGTTTTGGCATTCATGCTTGTTAGTGATAAGTTTGATTTCATTGATTTTTGTTGGGTTAATTCAGTACTAGTATATAGTGGCCGTCTTATTAATCAATAAACTTGACTAGGGATATTTAAGTTAAACAACAATTGTAATCTATGGTCTTCATTATATAAATTATATGTTTAAATAACAAAGTGAATATTCTAGCCAAAAAACAATGTTCGTGCTAAAATAAGATTGCCTCTAAGCCATCAACACCAACAGTCTCCCACTTGCACTAGAGCCAATCTGGTTTATCTCGTATTCATATAGATCTAGTGTGGACCTCATTCTTACGCTAAACAAGGGGCTTAGTAATAGGATTTGAAAGATTACCGCCTGTTGGTATCTTGCATATCTTCACATCTCCTCGATCGACGAACTCTCGAATAAGATGGAAACTCTTGAGTATGTGTTTGGATTTCTGGTGTGACTTGGGTTCCTTGGCTTGATGCACGTGATGCAGCAATGTTTTCAGCTTCATTTGTAGAATCAACAACTGTCTTTTGCTTAGAACTCTACCAGCTCACAGCTCATCCATTTAGGCAAAACACATAACCCGACTCTGATCTATAATCATCGTTGTCGGTTTGGAAGCTCGCGTGAGTTAACCCTTTACACTGAGTCCTTCCTCCCCTCCATATATCAAGAATGCATCCTTAGTCCTTCTCAAGTACTTAGGGATATTCTAGACAGCGATCCAGTGACTCTCACCCGGATTGGACTGGTATATGCTTGTCATACTCAAGGCATATGACGCATCTGGTCTATTACATAACATGGCGTACATGATAGATCTCATAGCTGAAGCGTATGGAAACTTACTCATCCAGTCGTTTTCAATCTGATCGGAAGGATAGTCAGCCTTCATAAGGGGGACTCCATGTGACATGGGCAGTAATCATTTCTTCGATTCTTGCATGTTGAACCGTTTCAACACCTCTTCAATATATTTACTTTGACTTAGGCCGATTAACTTCCTTGATCCATCCCCATAGATCTTGGTACCAAGTATTTAAGCTGCATCTCCTAAGTCTATTATTGAGAAGCAATTTCCTAGACAATCTTTAACATATAGAAAGTAGGGACATCATTTCCAATGAGTAGTATGGCATCCACATACAAGACCAGAAATACTACAAAGCTCCCACTAACCTTCTTGTAGACACAAGGTTCATCTTGTTCTTGATAAAGCCAAACTCTTTTATTGCATCATCAAAGCAAATATTCAAACTCGTAGAATCCTGCTTCAATCCATAAATGGATCACTGCAACTTACACACTTTGTTGGCATGCTCTGGATCCTCGAAAACCCTCTGGCTGTGAGGTTTCCATACATAGACGCTGTTTTGACATCAATCTGCCAAATCTCATAGTCGTGATATGCTACATAAGCAAGCAAGATGCGAATGGACCTATTCGTCACAACTGGGTGAAAGGTTTCATCATAGTCAATACCATGAATCTGTCTGAATCATTTTGCCACCAATCTGCCCTTATAGGCAATCACATTTCCACCCATGTCGGTTTTCTTCTTGGAAACCCACTTGTACCCTATGGGCCGAGCCCCATCGGGTGGTTCCACTGAAGTCCGTACTTTATTGGGATACATGGATTTCATTTCGGATCTCATGGCTTTAAGACATTTATGAGAGTATGGCCCCTTTATGGCCTCTCCATAGGTTGTAGGCTCATCATGATCCATGTTCATTACATCACCGGGTTCAGTCACGAGAAGTCCATACCTCTCTGGCCCTTGACGTATTCTACCAGACCTACGAAGCTCTTGTTTTACTTGGGCAGGTTGCTCCACAACATTTTGTGGTTCCTTCTCATGTTCCTTTGTAGGATCAGTTCTTTTTGGTTCTTAAACCTCTTCAAGTTCTACAGTCCTCGCTCTGGCTTCTTTAGAGACAAATTTCTTTCTAGAAACACACCGGTCAGAGCAAAAAACACTCTATTCTCGGTTGAGTTGTAGAAGTAATATCCTTTCATTTCCGTAGGATTTCCCACAAACTTACACATGTTTGACATGGGTCCGTGTTTATCCGACAGTTAACGCTTTACATAGACCTCGCAACCCCAAATATTCATAAACGATACTATGGCACGCCTCGGAGTCCATTTTTCTTCATTACTGATTTGATGGAACACGGTTAAGGGTAAAGCTAGCTGGTAATAGTGCATGGCCCCAAAACGATATCGGAAGATTAGTCTCACTCATCATAGATCGAACGATTTCCAAAAAAGTTTGATTCCTCCTCTCAGACACAACATTCCATTATGGTGTTTTGGGTGGAGTGAGTTGGGACAAGATCCAACACTCTCTAAGATAGTCGTCCAACTCTTTGCTTAAGTATTCTCTTCCACGATCCGATTGTAGAACCTGAATACTCTTGCCAAGTTGTTTCTCGACTTCATTCTTGAATTATTTGATCTTCTCAAAGAATTCGGATTTTTTTGTCATAAGATACACAAATACATATCTACTGAAGTCGTCAGTAAACGTAATGAAGTAAAGATATCCACCTCTGACAGGCGTGGTAATGGTCCACATACATCAGTATGTATGAGTGGCAATAGCTTATAAGTCCTCTCACCTTTCTTCTTGAAAGGGGACTTAGTCATTTTTCCCAATAAACAAGATTCACATGTCTCATACGATTCATAACCGAATGAGTCTAGAAATTTATCCTTATGGTGCCTGATAACGCCCAATTAGGGGTTATCTCTTAGCCTGATTTCACGAGTATTTGTGTCGGAATTAGCGGTTTTTGTCGGAAAATGCCTTAGGATGCCTCGGGAATCTAGAACGAGACGTTTATTTGTACTTCCTGGATTTCTGCTTATTTATTGCTATATTTGGATATGATCGCGAGTTTCGTTTGTGTTGCCTTTTCAGGAACAGGTTCGGGAGGTGCATCGGGAAGCGTGCCGGGACCAAGCCGGGACCGTCTCGGGAAACGTGCACAAGACCGGGACACGACGGAAACACGGAAAAGCAGAAGTACACCGAAGAGGCAAACCCGGAGCGTCAGGCAGAAGAGTGGGACCCAGGGGACCCAACCTGGCCCACCAAAGGACCAAGTAGGGCCGACATCTCCACCCCCTGCCTGCGTATATACGCAGGCCTGCGTATATACGCAGGCAGGGAGGGAGATGGGGGGTTGGTTGGAAGGCTCTGGTTGCGTATATACGCAACCCTGCGTATATACGCAGCCAGTTTTGACTTTTTGGTCAAAGGCGGTGGACCGATGGCAGATTCCGTAATTTCGGGCACAAGCGTTTTCGGGAAACAGCACTATTTAAAGACTCGTCCAGACTCGTTTTGAAGACACGGAGACACAACACAATTCTCAGCACAACCGAAGGGCAAGTCAGAGCATTCACGGAGAGCACGAAAGCGCGATTCGAGATTCGAAGACTTAGTTTGATTTCGTTCTCTCTCTTTATATTCAGAAACTGCGTTTTGTATTATGTCTAGTCGTAGCTAAACTTCTCACCTAGGTTCTCGGTGAACCTAGGGTTTCGTACCCAGATTTTATGACTACTACGTTTATGGATTCATGATTGTTATCTTAATTCAGCAAGTTATATCTGTTATTCTGGTTTTGATTATTATCGTATATGCATGATAGGATTGATCACCCAGGATTGCTATAGACCCGAGCTTGTAGGTGAAAACGTCAAGTTAGGGTTAGGAAGAAAAACCAGGATTTAGTACCTTACCCTGATAGACCGACCAGAGAAAGCGAGATAGGGCTAGAATCGAAAAACGTGAGACCAACTGTTAGAGAATTTGACCCGGGCCATTCGGACAGGTTAGAAACCCTAACAGGATTAGACCGAGACTGCGGACTTAGGCAGCTTAACAAGAATCCGAAAGTCTGCAGGATCGGGATTACGTGTGGAATCTGAAAAGTCACTGCACAACTGGTACGTTGCACAGTTATCGAAACTGCTAAGTGTTTCCATAATCGAACGTAAAACTGAAATCTGTAGAAACCCTAGGGGATCCTGGAGCCTAGTCTTCATCTATTATCGTAACAACCAATTCAGCTTATTTCTGTTTTTATCTCACTTCATTTTTGAATCTGCGTTTTCAGGATTGTTTAGTTGATGCCCAGATTGCCTCGCGATTTGGTGTCACCACTCGACAACCCGGAAAAACTGTATTATTTTTAGTTTTGTTATTTTTCTTTTTATCTCACTGCATTTTTGAATCTGCGTTTTCAGGATTGTTTAGTTGATGCCCAGATTGCCTCGCGATTTGGTGTCACCACTCGACAACCCGGAAAAACTGTATACCGAACAGAACCGCAGAAACCGAGAAAGCAGGATGGCAACCAACCAGAGAGATCCACCCGAGAACACCGAAGCCGGTGGTCAGGAACGAGAGACACGTACCCCAGCCCAGATGGCTCGGTACATTGAAGAGCTTGTCACAGCGGGACTTGCTGCACGAAGCAACCAGAGAACATATAACCGATCTGGGAAAGCGTTGGTGGAAAATTTCGAAGTCCCCACCGGGGGGCATGAGCGAGCTATTGTGGTGCCCGAGATCACCGCCGAGCACTTTGACATCAAACCATCCACCATCCAGACGGTACAAACTCTCTGCCCGTTTCATGGCAGGGCCGACGAAGACTCGAACGATTTTATCGGGAAATTCAAAGATTACTGCAACAAGGTCAGATACAAGGGGGTAGAAGCAGAGGCACTCATGTTGATCTTATTTCCGTACTGTCTTTATGGAGTAGCCAAAGACTGGCTCGAATCCCGACCACCCCGATCCATCACCACATGGGAGGAGTGTGTCACGGATTTTCTGGCAAAGTTCTATCCCGCCTCCCGAGTCATACAGTTACAGAGCGAGATCCTGTCATTCAGGCAGAAGATGGGGGAGACGGTGGTAGACGCATGGGACAGGCTCATGAGATTGGTCAAACGGTGCCCGAACCACGGTTTTGGAGACGCGAAAATCCTGCAGGTTTTCTACCATGCCCTAGACAGGGAGAACGCCGACAGGATTGACAGAGAGGCCGGGGGAAACTTCTTGTATCACGTGGACAAAGAAGGTGCGTATGACCTGATGAAGATGTTGGCCAAGCAGGATACCCGACTGTTTGACGATCGCAAGATGGCGGCTAGAGCCGAACCTGCAGAGGATGACCGGATAGACAATCTGGCCAGGATCGTTCATGACTTGGACACGAAAGTCTACTCGGATAAGAAGACTGTTGCAGCAGTCGAGGAACCTGATCTGGACGCAGCCATTGAGGAAATAAGGACTGAAGATACCAATTACGTACAGCAGCAGTGGGACCCGAGCCGGTACCGACCGGGTACGAGAGACCATCCCGGGTTTCGGTACGGAAACCCGAACGCAGCAGTTTATGCACCGGGATTCCAGCACAGGCCACCAGCCCAACAGGCTGCGCCGGCCCAGCAGGCTCAGTCAGTCCCATCAGCACAGCAGTACGACGCTCAGATGAAAGAGATCAAGTCCATGTTCCAGACTATGGAGTCCCGGTTCAAGCACATGGACACCTTGACGGCAGATATGCAGACAACCAAAACGTCACTGCGCGCTTTGGAAGTACAGGTGGGGCAGTTAGCACAGCAGCTAACGGAGAGACAGCCAGGAAACCTACCCTCGAATACAGTAAACAATCCACGGGCTCAGATCAATGCTATCTCCACTCGGAGTGGATTGGCACTGCAGGATCCACCGTATCCCAGCCACGCACGTGCAGAAAATTCGAAAGAAGTAGAACGCAACTTGTCGGGCCAGGATAACAGCACAGTCGATCGCCCCCAGCCGAAGGGCTCGGTTGAGCAGGATGCAGTGCAGAACGAGACAGGTGCAGAACCCGTACCAGTTTCCAAGGAGGTCCCGTACCCCTTGCGAACACGAAAGAGGGATGACAGCAAGGACTACGCCAGGTTTCTCGAGATGTTCAAGCAGCTGCAGATTAACATACCTTTTGCTGAGGCTTTGGCTAAGATGCCCACTTACGCCAAATTCCTCAAGGACATCTTGTATGGGAGGAGGCGGATGAGCGATTTCGAGACCATAAACCTGACGGCAGAAGTGAGCAATTGTGTGAAGAATGGGCTACCGAGGAAGAGAAAGGATCCGGGAAGTTTCGTTATACCGGTCACCCTAGGTAATGCTTACACAGGAAAGGCTCTGTGTGACCTAGGGGCCAGCATCAACCTGATGCCGTTGACGATTTTCAAAAGTTTGAAAGTCGGTGAACCCCGACCCACCAGAATCATGCTGCAGATGGCAGACAGGTCCGTAAAATAGGCCTACGGGGTTATCAAGGATATTCTGGTCAAGGTCGGCGAGCTTATTTTTTCGGCAGATTTCGTCATCCCGGACATGGAGGCAGGGGAGGTACCGCTCATACTTGGCAGGCCGTTTTTTGCCACGGGCGAAGCAATGATAAACTGCAAGAGCGGGGAGCTGACCATGCAGATTAACGAGGAAAAGGTGAAATTCAACGTTTTCAAAAATCTGCAACTGCCAAATTACTACGACCACGAGGACATCTTTGCTATAGATGTGGTGGACGAAGGCTGGGAAAACGAGGAGATGGACCAGTTATGGGAAGAGATCGACAGCATGTACGGGGAAGAAAAGGAGAAGACTCGGTGCGAGCACGCCATGAGAGCCGAGGACTGGACCACCTTGCACCGGGACGAAGACGGCGGGCAAAAGATGATTCTGGTCCCGTCACTCAAGGAGCCACCCGCACTGGAGCTGAAACCGCTCCCGAGCCATCTCAGGTATGCGTATATTGGCGAAAATAGTACTCTGCCCGTAATTGTTTCGTCTCATTTATCTCAGGAACAGGAGCAGAAACTGCTGGATGTATTGCGAGAGCATAAGGAAGCAATCGCCTGGACGATTGCAGATATCAAGGGAATCAGCCCCTCCTACTGCATGCACAAGATCCGAATTGAAGAAGGCAAGAAACCGGTGATTCAGCCCCAGCGGAAACTGAATCCGAACATGAAGGACGTTGTGCGAAAAGAGGTCATGAAGTGGCTGGAAGCGGGAATCATCTACCCCATATCGGACAGCACATGGATCAGCCCGGTCCAGTGCGTGCCCAAAAAGGGGGGTATTACGGTGGTGCAGAATAAAGATCAGGAGCAGATTGCGCAGCGCACCGTTACGGGCTGGCGGATCTGCATGGACTATCGGAGGCTAAACGATGCAACACTGAAGGACCACTTCCCGCTGCCATTCATGGACCAGATGCTGGACCGGCTCGCCCACCACGCCTACTACTGTTTTCTGGACGGGTATTCCGGGTACAACCAGATTTGCATAGCCCCGGAGGACCAGGAAAAGACGACGTTTACCTGCCCGTACGGTACGTTCGCGTTTCGGCGCATGCCGTTCGGGTTGTGTAATGCTCCTGCCACGTTCCAGAGATGTATGATGGCGATTTTTTCCGACATGATCGAGAAAAATCTGGAGGTCTTCATGGACGAATTTTCACTATTCGGGGACAGTTTCGATGACTGCCTGTTCCATTTGGGTCAGGTTCTGATCCGATGCAAGAAGGCGAATTTGGTGCTCAATTGGGAAAAGTGTCACTTTATGGTCACCGAGGGGATCGTGCTGGGTCACAGAATTTCCAGCAAGGGACTCGAGGTGGACAGGGCAAAGATCGAGGTGATAAAGCAGCTTCCATACCCGACGAACGTAAGGGCAATCAAAAGTTTTCTGGGTCATGCAGGATTCTACTGAAGATTCATCAAAGACTT
Source organism: Linanthus parryae (assembly GCA_023055425.1). Taxonomy (NCBI): domain Eukaryota; kingdom Viridiplantae; phylum Streptophyta; class Magnoliopsida; order Ericales; family Polemoniaceae; genus Linanthus; species Linanthus parryae. The sequence goes on along the minus strand of JALGPY010000008.1, from coordinate 84,336,969 downwards.
TTCCAAGATCACAAAGCCACTCTGCGCTTTACTCGGAAAAGATGTACCCTTTGATTTCGATGCAGCATGTCGGCAGGCTTTTGACCACTTGAAAGAGAAGCTGACCACAGCCCCGGTTATAACCACTCTAGATTGGTCACTCCCGTTTGAGCTGATGTGTGACGCCAGCGACTACGCAGTCGGGGCAGTTTTGGGACAGCGAACAAATAAGGTATGCCACGTCATTTATTATGCGAGCCGGGTACTCAACGATGCCCAGCTCAACTATGGAACGACAGAAAAAGAACTGCTGGCCGTGGTGTACGCCCTGGATAAATTCAGGCCCTATTTGGTCGGGTCGAAAGTTATCGTTTTTACCGACCATAGTGCCCTGAAATACCTGCTGGACAAGAAGAACGCGAAACCGAGACTGTTGAGGTGGGTACTACTGATGCAGGAATTCGATGTGGAAATCTGGGACAAGAAGGGAGTTGAGAACGTGGTAGCGGATCACCTATCCAGACTTGAGAGGTGGACCCGGTGCCGATCAAGGAAAACTTCCCGGACGAGCACATCATGGCAGTAAAAATCGGGAGACCGTGGTACTATGCCATAGCCAATTACTTGGTAACTGGCACGCTTCCCGAGGATCTTACCCCGTCACAGCGGAAAAAGTTCATTGCCGAATGTCGACAGTATTTCTGGGACAACCCGTACTTGTTCAAACAGGGGGCCGACAACATCCTGAGAAGGTGTATCCCGACCCACGAGGCCTGGAACGTGATCCGACACTGCCACTCATCACAGTGTGGGGGTCATTTTGGGGGAACGCGAACAGCTCATAAAATACTGCAGTCCGGTTTTTTCTGGCCGACAATCTTCAAAGATTGTCACGACTATGTGCAGGGATGTGATAGGTGCCAGAGGACAGGAAACATGTCACACCGGGACGAGATGCCGATGACCGTGTGGCAGGAGGTAGAGCCATTTGATGTATGGGGGATTGACTTCATGGGTCTGTTCCCGTCTTCGATGGGAAATCTTTACATTCTGCTGGCAGTAGATTATGTGACAAAGTGGATCGAAGCGATCGCGTGTCAGAAAAACGATGCAGCTACCGTTGAGCGTTTTCTGAAACGCAACGTTTTCACTCGTTTCGGGACTCCCAGGGCAATGATTAGCGACGAGGGCTCGCACTTCATCAATCGAGTTTTTGCGAAAGTTCTGAAACAGTACGGCGTGTCAGTTCATAAAGTCTCGTTACCCTACCATCCGCAGACGAACGGGCAAGCCGAGGTGTCGAATCGAGAGATTAAGAGCATACTCGAGAAAACAGTGAATCTCGGCCGGAAGGATTGGTCTGTCAGACTGGACGATGCGCTTTGGGCCTACAGGACAGCTTTCAAAACACCGCTGGGAATGTCACCATACCAGCTCGTCTTTGGGAAAGCGTGCCACTTACCGGTGGAACTGGAGCACAAGGCGTATTGGGCCATCAAACTGCTCAACTTGGACCAGAATCTAGCAGGAGATAAGAGGAAGATGGCGCTGCTGGAATTAGAGGAATTCCGCAGAACGGCTTTCGAGAGCGCCAAAATTTACAAAGATAAGACAAAGAAGTGGCATGATAACCGTATCACGCCAAAGCAGTTTAACGAAGGCGACAAAGTGCTTCTCTACAATACCCGGATGCGGTTCTTTCCGGGAAAGTTGAGGTCTCGTTGGTCGGGACCGTTCATCATCAAGCAGATTTTTGCCTGGGGGGCATTCGAGCTGGAAAATCCAAAAGACAAGTCCAGTTTCAGGGTGAACGGGAACCGGATCAAGCCGTATCTCGAGACCGCCGAAGTCGTCAAAATAGACCCAGTCTATTTTGATGACCCGTAAGAGGTAACAAGGTCGGGCCGTCGACCGTAAATCACAAGGCGATGTTTGGGAGGCAACCCAAAATTAATCATTTATTTATTTTTTTTAGTTAATTACGTCATTATGTTCAGTTCTGAATTTCCGAGAGAGGCGAGATGAGCGGGTTTTAGACTTTGAATTTGAGAATGTGCAGATACAAAGACATCCAAAACAGCCAGAACCGGGAAAACAGAGGAAGAGAGAAGATTTGAAAAAAAAAAAATTATTTTTTGCCTCGGGCTGCGTATATACGCAGCCCTGCGTATATACGCAACCCGAGGGCAAATTTTTTTTTTTTGTTTTTTCGTTTTGTTTTCTGGTTGGGTATATACGCAGTACTGCGTAAATACGCAAACAGAAAAGAAAAAAAATTGAATTTTTTCAAAACCCCAGGGGCATTTTGGTCTTTTTGACCAAGTAGGGTTTATAATGAGAGAGGGGGCCGGCCAACTCCATTGTTGGCACCTCTCTTTCTCTCTCTTCCTCCATTTCCTCTCACTTGAAGAACACAAATTGTGCATCAGACCTCCGAATCAAAATCCGGGCACATTTCTGGAATCCCCTCGTCGCAAGGATCAAGTTTCATCCATCAAAATCCAGAAACAAGCGAAAATCGAGCGGGCAATTTCCATCAAAAAGTGAGGTGTTCTTGAGGAAAAGTGCAGATTCGAAGGTGTTAGAGCAAGAACTAGCAAAAACCGTACAAGGGAACGTGAACGAGGAGATCGAGGGCTTCGATTTGGTGGGCTCGGATTTCAATTCCGGGCAGTTTGGTTTCCCGGCGATTTTTCCGGCGACCGCCGGCAGCTTTTCCGGCGACTTTCCGGGCAGAATCTCCGGTCTTCACCCCTGTTTAGGGAAGGTCGAAAATCTCATCCCTCGCTTTATTTTCCGTTTTGGCACGGCCCGTAGCCGGGCCCGTTATTTTCGGTAATTTTGCTTTTTGGAGCGGCACTTGCCGTGTGGACCTCTGGTAGCTCTTAGGTGGACTATCTATTGAGACACACTATTTTTGTGCACGTTTCACGTTTTTGCTTATTTATCCCGAGTCGGAACGTTTTACGAGGTTTGGTCTGTTATGGAGTTTAACGTACCCATCCTAGACCCCGAGCGGGACGACATCCCGACTGACTATGAGGCGGATGAGATTACCTCTAGGCAGTTTGACAGTTTTAGGTTCGTCAACCATCATGCTCAATTTTACTTTTTGACCGGAACCAAAATGGGTCATAGCCTTCCCGTAGACTACCAGTTTCAGGTCGACCATACGAGCATGCCACCAGAGATGGCAGAGTATGCGAGTCGACCGGAAATTTTCGGAACGTCCCTAGCGGGATTTCCGGAGGTTTCTAGTTCTGACTTGGTGCGTGAGTTTTACGCAAACCTCATGCACAAGGGGGAGGGTGAGGCCAACGGGGATGTCCGCTGGGTGTATTTGCGGCGTACGTTTCTGTTGATCACGGCGGATACCATCCGCCAGGCGTACCAGATTCCGATGCGCCGTTTCTCGTGCGCATATGCTGAGTGTGCAGATTACCCGCCTAGCGATTCTGAGCTTTTGCGGGTTGTGACTGGGGGGTACCCGGGTGCTCATTCGAGAGAGAGGGGCCAGGCGAGATAGGCAAGAAATTGCATTCTCGTTTTATTACCGGCCCGCCACGTTGGTGGGCCGAGTGGGTAGTGAACATGGTAGTGGGTATTAAGCATTTTACCTACCTTGACTTTGAGTACGTACTCTTAGTCTATTGCCTTGTTCTCCGACGAGAGGTGGACATTCCTCGTCGCATTTGGGTGTACATGCAGGAGCGGAACTGCTCCGGTAGCCACAAGGGATTGGGGTACGCCAACCTCATTGCCAAACTGGCACGGGAGTTTGAGGTTCCGATGTATGATGTAGAGGGTGATCTACTTCCTCCTAGGCCACGGCCTTATAGGAAGCTCATAGCCCGTCACCCGGGCCCACCACAGCCGGTTGTTGACCTCGATGAGGATGACGATATTATGGAGGAGGACCCGGCTCCTGCACCTGCCCCTGCCCCTGCCCCTAGGAGGCGTTCGACTCAGGAGCGACCAGCCAGTCGCCAGGCATCGGCCGGACTTCGGCGATGCTGTACTAGTAGAGAGAGTGAGCGCCCCGAGTCGAGTAGACAGGGGACTGAGAGGAATGCCCAGCCTCAGCCTGCCCGACAGCGAGGTGAGCCGGCCCCACGGGCCAACCCGACCCCACCAGCTAGACCGGCCCCTCCACGTAGACTGCCCCGCGTCGACGAGAGATTTGAGGGGTGTCAGGGCGGACGCAAGTCCATAGGAGAGAAGGTGTATGAGAGCGTGGGCAAGCTTTGGAGAGCGTTGACGCATAACCGCCGGACTCAGCGGAAGGTCTTGAAGGACACCCAGGCTGCCCTAGCTAGTATTCGAGAGGAGCAGCGGGATGCGGCTCGGCACGCAGGCCGAGAACCGCCACTCCCGCTGTATTTTCCACCCACCTACTCCAGTAGCTTTACCGAGGGTTGGTCGGATGACGGGGACTCTAGCGAGTGTACATCCGCTCCGCCACCTCCGATCCAGCCACCTCCCCCGACTCAGCCATCACCGCCACCTGCCCGACAGGAGAGACGGCAGCCTGGGACACGATCCCGGCAGCCTACCGGTCGTCAGACTGGGACCCGTACCCAGCAGCCTTCGAGTGGCAGGTTGACTTTGCGATCCCAGCCACCTAGCAGTTGGACTGGGTCCGAGTCGCAGTCCTCTGATTACCGGCCCCGCACGCGGGCGCGTCAGCCGGTCTTTAGGTCTGATTCAGGCAGCAGCTCGCCGGGTAGCATATCCGGTACGTCCGAGACCGGGTCCGACCCGACATTTTTTCCGGACGAGTGAGTGCCATGAGGGCATGCCACCTCTTAGTGTGGGGGTGGTAGTCGTGTCTGCATTTACCCGGTCTGCACGTTTTTTCGTATTTATTTGCAGTTTTATTTTTATTTTTGAGTCAGCATATTTTCTTTATTTGAGTCAACCCACCATAATCATTCTGGCCATGCATTGTATATAATTAAAAAAAATAAAAAATAAAAAATAAAAATTTTTTTTATGTTGTTGGTTGGGTATATACGCAGACCTGCGTATATACGCAAACAGTAAGTATAAATTATTTTTCGAAAAAAAAAAGTTTAAAATCAGAAAATTTTGAGAAAGGGCAATCGAGATAATGAAAACAGTGAAGAAATTGAGTTTGAATCCTTTGAAAGAGAAGAAAACTTGCACCGAGGTATAGTAGATAGGTGAGAGCCAGTGACCTTTGGAATCCACAAGTAATTATCAACTGAGCGAAAAATCCGACTAGTTGCTACACCACCGTCACATAGGTAGTCGACAACCCGCCCACGGGCGCCGTCACGGTCATCGCATTTTGCGGTGGAGTGACTGGCTATCAAGGGACCTCACGTCCTGTTTCTTACCCCTAGGTCCAATTAGTCAACCCGTTTGAAGCCATTTACACTCTTTCTTCGTAGCCACTTTAGCCTAGGCAGCCTTCTTTGAGACCTCATCAGTCGATAGTTGGCTATTCTACGTGTTATGACGGAGGGAGTGAGTAGGGGCAGGTTTTAGATAGGGAAGCTTCATGAGTTATCAGTTTTGGACAGTTTCGATATTGACACGTTTTTCGAGGGAAGGACAGGGTGAGTTAGTGGCGACAGTGCATTAATTTGCGGAGGTGGATCACTCCACTACATAGTGACCACAGGAGGAGTTAGTCGCGTGCGAGCATCTTTTCGCACAAAACGGGGTTCAGGGGGGTTGTAGGGTCAATTGGTGGTTGTGCCGTTTTTCTACATCTTTGGTGATGAGGAGGTTCGGTGGGACCGCACAGTTTTATCTCGACTATAGGATCAGCGCTTCAGGATTAGTGTGGGGGTACTTCACATGAGGACATTTTGCGTACCCCACGGCAGAAATTTATTTTCACCCACTCAGCTTAGTCAGTTTAATATTGTTGGTATTCGTGTACGTTTGTATATATAGTTGTGTTATAAAAAAAAAATAATAAATATATTATAAAAAAAAGAAGAAAAGAAAAAAAAAAGAAAAATCATGATCTAGTTTTTAGTTTGTTTTATGTTATTTAAATAAAAAGCTGAGTGAGTGGCACAATTTTCGAGACGTTTTGCACCGCTTCACATTTGTGGCCGCGAGCACGGCAAAGACACACCGGGGGACAGGAGAATTGGGAAAGCAGGAACTTAGGTGTTTCGGGCAGTTTTTCGGGATCTCAGTGAGGGGTGTGAGTTTGGTAAATTGTGAGAATGTCATAACAAGTAGGATTATGCCGTACCTTGATATATATACTTATCCTACCTGATTAGGCATAGATCCTTTCGGAAACAGCTCAGATGGTAAGTTAGCTAGGGATTTGCTCAGTTTGATAACCAAAGTAATAGCACTTTGGTCCAGTGCTTAATTCCACCATATAAATCTGTTCAGACTTACCGATCGCTTGCAGGGAAGTAAATTCTGAAAATGATGAGATCACGAGGACACACTGTTTATGTTTTTGAGGTTGCCCAATCTCGCCAAAAATATTTTTGTCACTAGTCTGTTTTGAGTCGTTTGAGTCTGTGTATATTCTATCTGAGTCAGTTTTTCTATCGAGTCGTCCGGTTGAAAGGTTCGGGTCGAAAGCGTATGCAACGGTAGGGTATGTACAGAGTCAGTCACGAGGACAGAAATGCAGGCTAGAGTTGGCAGGATTGCTCGGGACGAGCAATGTTTAGTGCGGGGGTATTTGATAACGCCCAATTAGGGGTTATCTTTTAGCCTGATTTCACGAGTATTTGTGTCGGAATTAGCGGTTTTTGTCGGAAAATGCCTTAGGATGCCTCGGGAATCTAGAACGAGACGTTTATTTGTACTTCCTGGATTTCTGCTAATTTATTGCTATATTTGGATATGATCGCGGGTTTTCGTTTGTGTTGCCTTTTCAGAAATAGGTTCGGAGGTGCATCGGGAAGCGTGCCGGGACCAAGCCGGGACCGTCTCGGGAAACGTGCACAAGACCGGGACACGACGGAAACACGGAAAAGCATAAGTACACCGAAGAGGCAAACCCAGAGCGTCAGACAGAAGAGTGGGACCCTAGGGACCCAACCTGGCCCACCGAAGGACCAAGTAGGGCCCACATCTCCACCCCCTGCCTGCGTATATACGCAGGCCTGCATATATACGCAGCCTTGCGTATATACGCAGGCAGGGAGGGAGATGGGGGGTTGGTTGGAAGGCTCTGGTTGCGTATATACGCAACCCTGCGTATATACGCAGCCAGTTTTGACTTTTTGGTCAAAGGCGGTGGACCGATGGCAGATTCCGTAATTTCGGGCACAAGCGTTTTCGGGAAACAGCACTATTTAAAGACTCGTCCAGACTCGTTTTGAAGACACGGAGACACAACACAATTCTCAGCACAACCGAAGGGCAAGTCAGAGCATTCACGGAGAGCACGAAAGCGCGATTCGAGATTCGAAGACTTAGTTTGATTTCGTTCTCTCTCTTTATATTCAGAAACTGCGTTTTGTATTATGTCTAGTCGTAGCTAAACTTCTCACCTAGGTTCTCGGTGAACCTAGGGTTTCGTACCCAGATTTTATGACTACTACGTTTATGGATTCATGATTGTTATCTTAATTCAGCAAGTTATATCTGTTATTCTTGTTTTGATTATTATCGTATATGCATGATAGGATTGATCACCCAGGATTTCTATAGACCCGATCTTGTAGGTGAAAACGTCAAGTTAGGGTTAGGAAGAATAACCAGGATTTAGTACCTTACCCTGATAGACCGACCAGAGAAAGGGAGATAGGGCTAGCATCGAAAAACGTGAGACCAACTGTTAGAGAATTTGACCCGGGCCATTCGGACAGGTTAGAAACCCTAACAGGATAAGACCGAGACTGCGGACTTAGGCAGCTTAACAAGAATCCGAAAGTCTGCAGGATCGGGATTACGTGTGGAATCCGAAAAGTCACTGCACAACTGGTACGTTGCACAGTTATCGAAACTGCTGAGTGTTTTCATAATCGAACGTAAAACTGAAATCTGTAGAAACCCTAGGGGATCCTGGAGCCTAGTCTTCATCTATTATCGTTACAACCAATTCAGCTTATTTCAGAAAACGTCACAAAAATATTTACGTTTACGTTTTTAATTTCTGTTTTTAGTTTAGTCACTACAATCACAATCTACTCCTCCTTGTTACCGCACTCGGTTAACCGAAACTGACAACGTAAGTAAACCCGAAACAGTCCTCGTGGGAACGATCACCCGAGTCTAATTGCACGGTATTACAAGATTCGTACACTTGCGACAGCACGTTAGTTTGCGCATCAGTGCCTGGAAATGTGTTTCTCGTTTCTATGGCCTAATGATAATTCCATAGATAAGTATGATTTAAATCGTTTGTTTTAATCCTCTTGGTATTTATGTTATAGAAGGAATTATCTAGATTGAGGATATACAATCCATTAGACAAATGAGCATTACGGTAGTGCATACTGTCAAAATAAATGGAGAAACACTTGTCCTTTATTGTGACAGAAAAACATTTTTTGTCCAAACAAGAAATATAAATTATATTCCTACTCATAGCAGGGACATAAAAGCAATTGTCTAACTGTAAAATAAGTCCTGAAGGTAAAGATAGTTCATAAATGCGTACGGCTAATGCATCAAATCTTGCTCCATTCCCAACACGCAAGTCTATCTCCCCTTTAGCCAACCTTCTGCTTCTCTTTAGATCCTGCACATTTCAACAAATGTTAGATCCACATCCATTATCCAATACCCAAGATGAAGAGATAGACATATTGACATCTATAACAAAAATACATGGTGGTGGTGGAATCACTATTCCAAACCTTTTATCTTACATATATTTTGGGCAGTTCTTCTTCCAGTGGTTAGTCTTACTACAATAGTGACATGCCCCTTTTGAAACTTCACCATTAGGCTTCAAGGCAACTTCCTTAGGTTATGCAACTACCTTGCTCTTCCCTTTAGGGTCCTTATCAACTTTTTTTCTCTTTCCCCTATTTACCATCATTATGGACTTGCCTTTACCTTTATGAATACTCTGTTCAACGGTCTTCAACATATTGAGCAAGTTTGGAAGAGTCTTGATGATCTCAGTCATATTGTAGTTCATGATGAACTGACTATAACTGTCTGGAAACGAATGCCAAATGAGATCAGTAGGAAAATCTTGGCTGAATGGGAGGTCTAACCTCTCGAGACTCTCTATATGTTCGATCATACGTAGTCCATGAGGTTTGACTGGGTTCCCGTATGGCAAACTACACTTGAATAGTGATTTTGATATTTCATACCTCTCATGCCTTTCTTGCTCTTGGAAGAGCTGTCTCAAATGTACAATCATATCATACGCCTCCATGTTCTCATGTTGCTTCTAAATCTCAGAGTTCATGGTGCAAAGTATTAGGCAAGTCACATCAGTAGAATCATCAAGAATCTTCTGATGTGCCTTCCTAGCTGCGACATTAGCATCAGCAGGTGGTGCTTCAGGAATTGGATGCTCTAGAATGTACAGCTTCTTTTCTTGCTTGAGAAAAATTCTCAAGTTTCTGTACCAGTCTAGGAAGTTGATTCTAGACAAATTTTCCTTCTCAAGGAGAGAACGCAAGGATGGTGTCGATGTTTGTTGTTGATTGTTTTACATTGGAATTCTACAAAATGAGAAATATGCAATTCAGTATTGTGAAAAACTAACTATATTTAACAATGGCAAGATTTTTAAATATAGCGCATACTATTTTTCTCTGATTAATATCCCTCACCATTAATTCAAAAAATATCATATATTTTCTAGTGGGCCAAGATCCATATTTCACCTCGTCTTGAGCTTGCATTGGCAAGTAACCCAAAAGTTAGTTATTTAGATAGGAACACCTTCCAATTGCATCCTATGCAACTCTTGGTTCAATTGAACAAATAACTCCTTATTCTTTATATATGTCATAGATAAACCCAATTGCCTGAACTCTAAGGTTTCAATCCTATTGAAGTAGCGAAGTTGCATTCAACTTCTTATTTCAACAATCGCACATTACTAGCTTGTGCAATCGCTCAACATCATGATGAATCAAGTCGCCTTGCTTTGGCAAGCCCGGACTCAATACATCTTGGTCATGAAGAGTTTTAAGCAAGAGAAGGCAAAATAAAATATTTTCAATTGATGTGAATATTAATTTGTTGATCATATCAACTGATCTACTCATTTCAATAGGGCAATTCCAAATAAACGATCCAACTGTTTAATTTTTTAAATTGTTAAGTTCTGCATGCATCGACCATACATCAAAATAAACAAGACAATAAATAATAAATAAAACGTGGCATAGATGTGGCCCCTAAAACTAAGATATTCCCAAGCCAAATTTATAGGCCCTAAAGCAGCAGACTCATCTCCATGTGCCTCCGTCTTTAATCCATGCATACTAGCTTGTGGGTCTTTATTGTCTTGTGGTTTCTTTGGTCTTTGATCTTGTTCTCCATGTCTTGAATATATTCTATCTATCTAATTCTAGCTAGCATCTATAAACTAAATAGATGAACCTTACACGCGAGGGAAAAGACGACACATAGACCGTAAAATTAATTTTATCAAAACGAAAACCAAACCACATAAAATAAACAACCACACAATCTAAAGCCACATCCAACCACCATGCGATAAAACACAGAAACAGTTAAAATCTAATTTTACCGCGCTTATTCAATTTTTAGTTAAATTGGGACACTAGGGTCAAAACAACCAAAACGGTTGCGCTAGTCTTACTGGCCGAACCTGTTTCAACCCGCCCAAACTGGCCGGACCAGCCAACAGGCCGAACCGGTAGGCCGGTCGACACGCCAAGGAGAGGGACGAGCTACTGTGGCCAAACCCCATAGAGCTGAAATCAATTTCCTTCATTGTTTTTGCCGATCCCCAATGTGGGACAAAAACACAATTTTCTCCCAAATTAAGCCTTAACCCTAGCTTTATGTCTCCAATCAATATATACATCACATGTATACAAAATTCACTAATGTTCACATTATATGTAAATTTAGCTTGTTTCCTATAGAATCATATTCAAATCGTATCATCATACGAATATAAGTTTTACGCAAAAATTAACAGTACAGTGTAAACTGATAAAGCAGGTTAAAACATAAATCACATTATGCGCTATAACATGTGGCTCTAATACCACTGTAGGGTTATGATGCAGGTTATGCAACGGAAATACATTTTTTTCCTCATGAAAGCCCGCCATGAATCGCATGTTAAGCTCTCATAACGTGATAAAGGACGTAGGGCTACCTTCTAAGTTTGTGTAATCACAATGTAGAATGATGTCCACGTCTCTACCGGTATCCACACCTTAGAATTTCAAACCGGAATCTTCTCTACGAGTTATTCTAGCAACGTAGGAGAACGATCACCAGGAGCTTGATTAAATCAAGCAGATCAAGCAAACGAGAAGGAAGGCCGAGCCTCTCTTTGTGTCGTCGGGTATGGCGGGGGGTGGGGGGGGGGGGGGGTTCGGCCCTCTTGTGCTCTCTCTCCTTTCTCTAGTTATTTCATATAATGACAACTTATGAAATAATAGAGCTAGGTGTGGCCTTTTACAGTTAATAACTCCTTATTAACTATAAACATTCCCCAGTACTAATCATGTCCATACACGGATTAGTCCACTTTGCAATTTAGTCCAACTAAATTTCCATGTTGTTGTATTTTGATCATTGATCCTTTTAATTTTTATTTAGTCCAACTAATTAACATAAATATCAAGTTTAATCCTTTTGGTGTGTGACCCTTCATGTTACCATTAAGTTGGCAGTAACAATTACAAACATAGAGCGGTGTCTAGCAACACATCAATGCTAGCCAACTAATAGAAATAAGCATGTGATCTGAAAAACCTATGTGACCAATGTTATCGTGCTCTGTATATACCTTTGTCACGATATCCGGATTGGACGCGAGACATAGATTTCACACTCGTATATCCAATCTACAGTTTTTCGATTCTGGGAATAGACTTATCTGAACAGATAACAACAATATCATATATTGATTTTTCTGAGTCTGGCCAGACATTCCATAAGCACTACTCCTCCAGTGGTCACGGAAATATACTCCCATTATGTGGGAGGGACAAATTCTCTTTACATCACTACCATATCTTATTTTGCTTCATGTCATGTCCGATTTTGCCTTTATAGTTACCCTATTACGGTGTAACGTTTGACAAGATCAAAACATGAAAATTAACAGCTAGAGTATCTAGGGACTTCAAGTCTGAGGACTAGAGCATCATTTTCTCTACGAGATGAACTTGTAACATTCACATAATTCCAATGTAGCCTTCTCGTGGTGGGTCAATCCAGTATGCCATTACTCCTAATGCATACCCATGTTTTAGACTTGATATCTCTATATCAATCTACCCACATACTAGTCTATAGTGACTGTCTTATTAATCAATATACTTGACTAGAGATATTTCAGATAAATAATATTTTAATCTAAGGACTTCATTATATTAAATATCTGCATAAATAATAAAATTAATATTCTAGCAAAAAAAACAATGTTCATACTAAAATAAGATTGCCTCTAGGGCATCAAAACCAATCAAAGAAGCATGGCACATTCTCAAGACAACCTTTGATGAAAACTTCTTTGTGAAAGAGAATCATCAAGTAGCTCTAATGCTCGTGTGGGGTATTAGTTTGGTTTCTTAGAGAGAGAGGCTCGTGAGTATATTGTACGAAAGAAGGTCCGTGCTGACGGTATGTGGATTTGGGACCACATCACATCTATGGGGATTAGCTGTGACTAACTGAAAAGGAGTGAATTTAACGGCCTACCACAATTCTTGGTGCTCGGGAACCACTTCCACACAACCTACCACTAGATAAGGTCAAGTCCTCCTTTACCTCACATGTGAATCCCTAGCCACTAAAATACACCTAAACATAATCTAGAAGTTAGACCAAAAGCTAATAACTACATTATTTTCGAACAAACGTGACGTACGAGTTCTGCGCCAAGAAGTCTTCTTTCATGAGTATGAATTACGGCACGGGAATCTGACGCTCGAGGAATACTTCCAAAAAAATATAGTCCTAGTGAGAGAAAGTTCTAGAGAGAGGTTCTCTCTCCCTAGTTTGTTTGTCTTATCTAGAGATATAGACCTCACCGGATGAGGGAGAGTAACACAGTGGTTTTACTGGTTTTAGTCATCCAAAAATTTCATTTCTTATGGATATTACCACAAAACGAGAAATAAGGCTGAAGAGTGTTCAAGCTATTTTCTGATCAATCTGGAAAATCAAAGACGGCTTTAAAGTTTCGGCTAGGGGAGATCATCTTTTATTCTTTGAAATTTTAAAATGAAGTAGACTGCAAGAAGATATGGATGGGAACTCCATGTACTGTGCATAATCACCTGATGGTGATGAAGCAATTTCAGCCAAAAACAAGACCTGAAGAGATGGAGTTCAAAAATTGTGAATTTTGGGTCCAGATCCGGAGGCTTCCGCTAGAGAAGCTAACAGTAAGAAATGCGGAATAAAACGGTGCCATCATCGGAAAATTTTTTGAGGTTGAGGATGAGACCAAGGACGACGAAACAATAATCGATTTAATCAGAGTGAGAATCATCATTGACCTAAAAAACCCTTGAGAGGGGTTTCTTTCTCAATAAACGAACATGGGTAGCGGATTGGATTTCACTCTAGTATGAGAAACTGGGGATTTTCTGATTCAAATGTGGTCATATTGGTCATGAGAAATATGAACGTAAAAAATTAACTCAGATGGAAGGTCTAAACTCTGGGTATGGGATCCATCTAAGACCGAAGGAAGGGATGAAATTTGGGGCTGGCGTGGGAGAATCAGAAAGAAGAACAACGAAACAAAAGGACATAAATTAAAGCGCCGACAATGGAAAACCTTCCATTGATGGGCCGTGAAACAACAACAAGGAGAACGATCTTACCATAGGAGGAGGAACGCGTGAATGCAATGGGCGATTACGTCACAATGAATTAAATCCAGTACAGAAGGACGCGTATTGAGGATTCATTACCAGCTGTATTACCACAGAGAGATCATGGTGGTATGATCCTTGTACGGAATGATGAGCTGCAAAATTAGCAGATAGGCGATGATTTCAGGTTTTTCCTGGTAAGGAAAAGGATAATTATCCTGTGTAGCCTGGATTGCGAAACTTGAATGGGTTGGGCCTTAAGTTTTATACGCCGATTATTAGACTTGGTTCATGAGAGAATACAAGCCCATTAAAAGCACATTATAATAACAGCTACTTGATCCCAAAGTTTAAAGTAACATAAATAGAAGACTTAACGTTGTCGTCGATTCCAAATGAAGAATTAGGAACAAAAAATAACCCTAATCGAAAGAATGAAGAGTATGAAGAACATTGAGGAATCCAGATCGAAGATGATGAATAGGAGGAAGCAAGAGGAAAAGACAAGAAAAGAGATGATGCGAAAGAATTTTGCAGAAGATCAGACAAATGGTGGTCAATCAATTGGTGGAGGAAAAAAATCGTACCCAACTACAGCTAAAAAGGGAGTTGAAGAGATTCATGTTCCCATAATTCCCGAAAGGCAAGAGAAGAGGAGAAAAATGGGTACCAGACAGACTTATTGAAATTATTGAGGAAGATATTTTTGACCCTGAAACGAAGGAGACCTGTATCACGCAAAAATTGGTGGAGGCTAGGAAGTTTTACCACAGAAGAAAAGATGGTGTCTTCAGAAGAGCGGCTATTAGAGTTGAAGATTTCATCGAAGGAAGTTGTTCAACGATCACGGATGAGGAGGCGGGCCTTACCACACCCCCAAGCCAGCCATGAGAGGCCTATGTTGGAACTTTCGAGCGTTGGGACAGACCTCGATAGTTCGTCACCTGAAGTCCTTAATAAAGCAAGAGGAGCCAGATTGGATCTTCATTGCAAAAACCAAGGTAAATCTGAAAAATACAAAAAAAAAAGTCTTTCGCTTTTCCAATTCAATAGATTTGAAGTTGTGGAACCTAGAGGAAGAAGTAGTGGCCTATGTTTTGGATATAAAGATAGTTATGACTATGAATTTTTTTATAAGGACAAGTCTTTGATCATCACAGTTCTTATGTCTGGAATGTATCTAGTCTCCATGTATCAAGAAGGAGAGAGACTGCCTTTGGGATAATATGAAATACATTATGGATACTTGTCAATTACCAGTAGCCATTATTGGTGATTTCAATGAGGTGTGTTTCCAAAATGCAAAAAAGGGTGGCAGGAGTGTGAGTCAGAATTCTAAAGGAGGCATACTATAATTTATCAACAAAGCTGGGTTAATTGATTTGGGTTTTAAAGGTTAAAAGTTTACTTGGACAAATGGTTTTGAAGCTGAAAGGAATATTAGGCAAAGACTTGATAGATGCTACTCTACTCAAAAATGGAGAATTCAGTTCCCTCAAGCTAGAGTCATGCATTTAACTGCAGGTGAATCTTATCATAACTCTGTTATGCTTGATACTGAGAAAAGAAATAAGGGATCAAGAGGCCTTTTAGATTTGAAGCAATGTGGGTACGTGATGAGTCTAGTAAAGAGGTTGTGGCTAATATTTGGGGTAAAAGAACATAAATGGACAATGATGGCAAAGATGGTTAAGGAAGCAAAGATGAAAAAAGAATCTCTTAAAAAGTGGAATAAGGATTACTTGGACATGTTGATACTATGCTCCAAGAGACCACCAAGCAGCTGCAATTTATCTAGGAGGAAGAGGATAGCTACGGTCCTAGAATTGAGAAGAATTTAATGTTACGAATTCAAGAACTGCTTCTAAGGAAAGAAATAAGTTGGAGACAAACATCCAGAGTACAGTGGCTTAAGGAATGAGATGCAAACACAAGGTATTTTCATACTATTCAAGCTATAAGAGGACAAAAAATATAATTAGTTCTCTTTTTCTTGAAGATGGTAATATTAAAAAAGGAGGATACTGGTGCTACATTTTCCAAGTATTTTAAAAATCTGCTTACCACTTCTAGAAATGATACTCCCTCTTGGGTACAAGACATAGTGCCTCATGTGATTGATATGGTTTATGGGGATCAGTTAATCAACATTCCTACGAATAAGGAAATTAGAGAGGTGTTGTTTCAAATGGTAAATCATAAAGCTCCAGGTCAGGATGGGATGTCAGCTTTGTACTATAAACATTATTCGGACTTGGTGGAAGATGATTTGTGTCAAGTAGTCAAAGCTTTTTTGTTACTGTAAGATGCCTTAGCCTAGAATAGTACATTCATTATTCTGATTCCCAAGAGAGATGGAGTTTTCAAGGGGACCCCATTTACCCCACTTCTTTTATCCTATGTTCTCTGATTCTTACGAGAATTCTTACATTTGAAGAAACAAAATGGGTGGATTCATGGACTGAAATTAACTAGAAATTCTCTCCCTTTTAATAGTCTTATGTTTGCTAATGATGTCATTCATTTTTCTGGAGAAAATAAAGCGGAGGCTAAATATGTGGCTTTGTGCTTACAATTGTATGAGGTGGTATGAGGTCATAACGTTAACACTTAGAAGAGTGCCTTTTTTATAGTAATAAAGCCGATAAAGAGATTACAAGACACATTAAAGGAGAGTTGCGGTTCAAAATAGGGTCAAAAGATTCAATCTATTTGGGCTTTCCTTTGTTCCAAAAGAAGTTAAAAAGTCAACTTTCAAGCCTGTAATGGAGAAGATGGACAAGAAAACAGCTGGTTGGAAAGCTAAGTTGATTTCTTATGCAAGTAAAAAAGGTTCGTATCAAAGCAAATCTCAGTTCCATTCCTTCTTATGTGATGTCTAATTGTGTTACCTAAAATGTGTGCAATAGCATTAACTCTAGTGCTGCAGAATTTTGGTGGGGATGGTCCAAATAAAAGAGGAAGTTAGCTCTATTATCTTGGTAGAAGCTTTGTTGACCTAAAGAAAAAGGTGGCCTTGGGTTCAGGGAGGCCTATTCCTACAACACTGCTATGGTGTCAAAGCTGAGTTGGCAACTGTGAACAAGAAGAGATACAAAGTGGATTAATTTACTTCTTGACCAGTATTGCAAAATTCTGGACTTCAAAGATGTTGAAGCTAAAATTGGTGATTCTTTATTCTGGAAAGGTGTGCTAAGGTGCAGAGATGTTATTGCTCCATTGATGTGTAAGGTGGTGGGAAATTGAATAAATATCAACATTTGGATGGACCCTCCCTAATTTAGATAATTCCAAACCCAAACCACCAGATGACTTGCTACATGCCCCAAAAATGGTGTGGTAGTTATTTGATCCTATTACAAGGAAATGGAAAGATGAAGTGTTGCAGCCTTGATTTCATACTAATGAAGCAGAAGAAACAAGGAAAATCAAAATTCGTTTATGTGATACTGAAGATTCCTGGGTTTGTATGGGAATTCCTACATGTATCCCTACTGTTAAAAGTGTTTACTTGAAGCATATTGACCATAACAATGCAAGAAGTGAAGATAAGATGTGCAAGATTATATGGAATTTGAAGATGCATAATAGGCTGAAGATGATGCTTTGGAGAATTTATGGAAAGGCCATCCCAGTTAGTGAATATATCCAAAATCGAGTGAGGAATCTGGATGGTGAGGCTTTCTAGAAAATCCAAACTTGAATCAGCCAGCCATTTATTTTATACATGTGATTATGCTAGAACTATATGGTTTTGCACTATTAGTTTGAGAACTGATTTGCTTTCTGATAAGACAATCAAGGAGTGGTTCAATTTGTTGCTGATAGAGAATATTAGTTTCCTTGAGCATTGAGATATGAGAATCTGGCTAGCTATCATCTGTGATCATATCTGGAGGAGAAGAAATGAAGTGTTGTTGATAAAGAAACCAATTTTTAGATAAAGTGTAAAAGGGATAGAGTTTGTCATGATTTTCATAGACTTTATCAACAAAAATAGGGTAAAAAAGAAGGTAATGTGACTGAAAAGCTAGTTTCCAGCAACTCTTGGACAAAGTCTGATAGTGGTTATTTAAAAATTAATTATGATGCACGCATCAAAATGGTATGGATGGTTTACTGCTATTGCTAGGAATGAGAGACGGGAGGTGGTCAAATGGTGCTCTCAATTTATGGAAGTATGCCTTCTATGCTGAACTGTATGCTATTGAGATGGCTTTTAATATGGTGTTGTTGCAGGTGTTAATGACCCTTCAAAGTCAGCTTGGAATCTCAAAAGTAGAAGGTTTTGCTTATTTGAGATATGCCAGAAATGGGGATACAATTGTGTGACTTATATCCCCAGGAATGCTAATTTTGTTGATCATGTTTTTACTAATTAGATTAGAGCTAATAGAGTGGATAGATCTGATAAAATTCCATATTGTGTTTTAAATGTTGTAAAGGAAGATGTGAAAAGAGAGTTTTGTAAGCTGTTTCCGTTGAATATATATCTATTTCATCAAGAAAAAGGGAATCTGACGATGGACATGATAGTGGTTATCATTCAAGCATGACGAGACGATGGATCCCAAGCGAAGGAGAAAAGAAAAAAGACCCAATAAAATCCTTTAGGTTTTTTTTTGAAAATATCAATATTCAATAAACCTCACTAAATGAGTCCATAAGCTGGGGTAACATAGTTGGAAAATTTTAGGTATACAAAAAAGAAAAGAAAAAAAAGGAAAATCCCAATTATAATCTTACATTAAAATTTTCAGTATGACACAAACTATTGAGCCAAAATTAGGTTGAAACAAGCTATTAATTGGCAAAAAATATTAATCAAAATAACAAATTTGATTATTTCGAGCCTTAAATAGTTGATGCAGGCCAAACAGGTGGTGCTCGTGAAATACCACTGGTACTTTCTATAATGTCGTTTAGAGTCAAAAGATGGTGTATTTGACCATAATATTTAACCCTTCAATTCTACCCATGATTATGTGTTTGGGCCGAAATATTTTATTTTCTTTAAATTTGACAATATTTTCCGCAAATTTCTTCGTGCATCAGTCACCCCCTCTTTCAAAAACTTGACATTGATTTCATGTTAGTCGCCGAAAGATCATCTCCATCAAGAGAGGATCAATACAACAAATTGGTTGATGGATTGGAAATTCCATGGAGTAATCTATTTCAATTATCACTCCTTCAATGTTATTCTTTAATAAAAAAATGATGGACAAATGAATTAGAAAGATTCTGAAATTACCTCATCGAGATGGGAAAAATCAAAATAGTTATGGCAATCATCCACAATCAATGCTTCTTCTTCTTCTACTTCTTCATAAACGAGAGGGTTTGTCCATCCCACATCACTTTCACATGGAAATACTCTCATCAAAGATAGCATAATTAAAAATATGTTCAACTTACTCACAAGTAGTTCATTTTGCTTGGTTAAGATAATATCTAAATCCATCTACCGATAACGTACTTGAGTAATCGAGAAAATATATCGTCAAACTTGAACCCCCATAATGCTCGGTAAATAACAATAATCGTGGTTGTATGTGTAATAACCGCGTTTCTTAAGCTTATGTTACTTCAGATAATTTCAAGTTTAGGTATTTAGTTATTTGGTAAATGAATTCAAAACTGTAAAACTGTAAATGTTAAGCTCGTCCAGAAATACACCGAAAGTCTTAATATCTTATTTTATTAATAAATTAACGATAAAAATATTTAAAGATAATTAGTGATAGCATCTTAAATTCTAATTAAGTAAATATGTATGCATCTTGTGATATGTGGTTTTTTATATGCTTGATGTGACTAAATTACATGTTTATTTGACGCGGTGGTTGAGGATAAGCATTTAGATTTGGTCAAATAGATGTGCGACACGCTGGGGGACACGTGTCACAATATATATGATTTTCCCTGCATGCGCGACACGTAGGGGGTCGTGTGTCATGTCTTGAGCCCTTCTGTGTGCATGTTTGACATACAAGGGACATGTGTCACCGTGTGGCACCCCTTTTGATGCATGCACGCCATGTGTCCCGTGAATCATCGTGATCTTATTGGTCGTTGACTTCTATAAATGGAGCCTAGTGCTTTAGTTATTTCTCATTCAGATTTGATTCAACTACTGCTAAATAAGATAAAGAGAGATGTTGGGAATATTCCGAGATAATACATTTGGAGATGCTCTTATCAATTTCAAAGTTGCTATCCTGAAGCTAATATGAGGTAGGGGAAATATAGTTTTCACGTCAGCAGTAATTACGTTCTAATACGTGAAGTTCATGCTATATGTTAACATATTGATTGTTAAGTTATTGTATGTTATTCATACGATGCATAAAGCATGATAGTTATGTGATTCGTGATCCATGGTATTGTTTGATAACCTGTTACAGGTTAATTGATTATTATATTTCTACGCCAGTGGTTAGACGGTACCTACTGGGCTTTTTGCTCACCCTAAAATAATTACGGGTACCCGAACCAGATCGATCGAAGATTACAGACGGATTAGTTTTATAGTGTTTTCGAACTAATTGTAATATTTATGCTTATGATATATGTAAACAATATTTCTTTTAAATGAATAGGAAAATATTGTTTTTATTGAAAATCGAAAAGAGTTGTCTATTTCTAGGCTTCCACTATTTTTATCGAAAAGCGATACGGTTCGTATTTCCATCGCGAACGAAAAGAGCGCGTTTTACTCTGATAAATCCGTAATTAACTTAAAGAAAAAAATTCGGGTCGTGACAGTATGAAAACTAAATTTGGACTCGGACTAACGATCAACCACCAGATGTTCCAATCTCACGCTACCAAACATCAAGTTCAATATGCTATTTTTCCACTGCAAATCCCACATCGCCATGCGTCAGGTTAAGTCTGTGAGTTACCTTAACAAATCTTCAATCATCACTTCTTGGAAGTTGCGCTCACGTATGGGGGCTTTTTCAGCAATAACCTGCCCATGATCATGAGAAAGACCAATTAGATAGTGAAGTTCATAAAACCTCTCAAGAAGCTATTGTAGCTCTGATAGCAACTTAATTCAGGCATCACTGCGTTAATATCCATACATGAAGCAAAATTGGATCTCAAGGTTGGAGACTACCAAAATATAAGATAAACCTCCAAGGTTTTTGAAAAGTATCAGTAATCAATAAATCTCCGGAAATCAGTCCACAAGGCGGACTAAATACAAAAAAAAAAATTATGTTCTTTCAAAACAATAAAAATCTCAATTCTAACCATAAATTTCTCTATAAGAAAAGCTCGCAGGAAACAAGATTGATCTAAATCAAGCTTTAATAGTGGTCCTATTTGAAAAAAATAAATATTACTGGAAATTGAAAATTTGATGATTTCGAGCTCTAAATGACAGATTTTAGTCAAATCACCATGATGCTCGTGATATATCATGAATTACTTTTTGAATGCCGTTTCCAGTCAAGTTATGGTGTTGTTTGGCCACGATATTCAACCCTTCAATTGTGTCACTTGTTCTATGTTTGAACCAAATTAGTTATTTTTTTTTGTTTGAATTTTTTTCCCATGAGTTCCCCTCATGCATCAAAATATTTGAAACACTCCCAATTTTAGGTGGGATGAACCACGTGTAGGGTTTTGATGACGGATACGCAGCGGAATAAACATAAATTATACATTCAAGACCTTCCAATGATTACAGGAAAAGACTTACATAATGATAGTAAAGGATCATAGTATCTACATACCTTTGGGTTCTCCTGTGATGACTTCACGCGTGAAATTGTGTTCACGTATGTATGGCTAGTCCACTCCTAGGTTAGAAACCGGATCCTTCAAGCCTTTTTGCTAGCTAGGATTAAAGGAAGAATAGGAAGAAGATCACGAACACGCAAAACGAGGAAGGAGGGGCGGTCCTCCTTGTGGCCGACGGGTAGAGGGGCGACAAAGGGGGCTTCGGTCTCCTATTGTTGCTCTCTCCCTCCTTACTTTTATCTCCCACTCAATGTGTTATGAGCATTAGTTGTGGGAGGGAATCTAGGAGTGTCTATATATAGTCCAACAACTCATTGTTAACTACATATTAGTCCTTCTACTAATCATGTCCTTAAATGGATTAGTCCCTCTTGCAAATTAGTCATACTAAGTTTTTAAGTAGTTGCGTACTGATCCTTCTAATTAATTAATAATATTAATTACTTCCCTAGTCCGGTCTAATCCATAGGGAGTGTGACCCCATAGGTTTCTACTTAGTTGGTAGTAACAAATTACAAACATGGAGCGTCCTCTAGCAAGACAGCCATGCCACCCAACTAAAAGAAATATCCATCCGACAAACCATGTGCAATTATTGTCTCATCTATTTGTCTCTATATCCGGATTGGATACGAGACATACAAATCACACTCGTATATCCAATACATAGTTTTTTGATACTGGGAATAGTCATATCCATGCAGATAACATCAATATCCTATATTTGTTTATCTGAGTGTGGTCAGTCATTCTATAAGCACCATCCCTTGAGTGGCCGCGGACATTTTCTCCCGTTATGTGGGAGGGACAAATTATATCTACATCACTACCATCTCTAAGCTTGCTTCCTATTGTGTCTGATATGCGCCTTTATTGCTACGTAGTTACGGTGTAGTGTTTGACGCTATCAAAACACAATACGCCGCAACCAGAGGATCTAGTGACTTCAAGTCTAACGATGACAATACCGTTGTCACTAGGAGAAGCGCATGTGACTTTACATAACTTGTATGTAGCCTTCTCATAAATGGGTCAATCCAGTATGCCATTACCCCTAATGCATACTCATGTGTTGAATCGTGATATCTCCATATCAATCCAGCCCCATACTAGTCTGTAGTTTATCGGTCGGTTAATCAATATAATCGACTAGGGATATTTAAGATAAACAACACATTTGTAATCTAAGGAATTCATTATATTAATTATCCCCATATATAATACAATGAGTATTCTAGCCAAAAGTAATGTTCATACTAAACAAAATTGCCTCTAGGTCATCTATTCCAATAGTCTCCCACTTTCACTAGAGCCATTCTGGTGCATCTCATATGCCAATGCTTCTAGTGTGCCCTTCATGCTTGCGCTGAACAAGCGGCTTTGTAAGTGGATCTCACAGATTCTCATCTGTAGGAATCTTGCATATCTTCATGTCTCCTCTATTGATAATATTTCGAATAAGATGGAACTTTCTGAGTACGTGTTTGGATTTCAGGTGTGACATGGGTTTCTTGGATTGTGCGATCGCTCCAGTGTTGTCACAATACAACTCTACTGGATCCATAATGCTAGGAACAACACCAAGCTCAGTAATGAGCTTCTTAATCCAAACAGCTTCCTTTGCTGCGCCACTCGCAACAATGTACTTAGACTCAGTTGTAGAATCAACTACCGTCTCTTGCTTGGAACTCTTCCAGCTCACCGCTGCTTCATTCAAGAAAAACACAAATCTCGAATGCGATCTGAAATCATCTATGTCGGTTTGGAAGTTTGCATCTGTGTAACCCCTTACACATAACTCTTCCTCACCTCCATAACGCATCCTTAGTCCTTCTCAAGTACTTGATTATGTTCTTGACCGCTATCCAATGACTCTCACCCGGATTAGATTGGTATATGCTTGTCATACTCAACGCGTATGACATATCTGGTCTACTACATAACATTGCGTACATGATGGATCCTATGGATGAGGCATAGGGAACCCTGCTCATGCGTTCCTTCTCAATCTCATTGGAAGGACAATCACCCTTCGAAAGAGTGATCCCATGTGACATGGGCAAGAATACCTTCTTGGAATCTTGCATGTTGAACCGTTTCAACACCTTAAGTATATATGTACTTGACTTAGTCCAAGCAGCTTCCTCGACCTATCCCTATAGATCTTGATACCTAGTATATAAGCTGCTTCCCCCAAGTCCTTCATTGAGAAACACTTACCTAGCCGATCTTTAAAAGACTGCAACATAGGAATATCATTTTCAATGAGTAGTATGCCATCCACATACAAGACCAGAAAAGCATCATAGCTCCCACTAACCTTCTTGTAGACACAAGACTCATCTTCGTTCTTGATGAAGTCAAACTCTTTGACTGCTTCATGAAAACGTCGATTCCAACTCCTAGAAGCTTGCTTTAATCCATAAATGGATCGTTGTAGATTACACACTTTATTTGCAAGCTCTGGACCCACAAAACCCACATTTTGTGTCATGTACACATCTTCTAAGAGGTTTCCATATAGAAACGCTTTTTTGACATCCATCTGCCAAATCTCGTAGTTGTAGTAGGCTACAATAGCAAGTAGGATTCGGATTGATTTGGTCATTACGAGTGGTGAAAAAGGTTTCATCATAGTCAATACCATGAATCTGTTTGAATCATTTTGCAACCAATCAACCCTTATAGGTAATCACATTACCATCCATGTCGGTCTTCTTCTTGAAGATCCACTTGCACCCTATGGGCCCCGCCCCTTGAGGTGGTTCCACCAAAGTCCATACTTGGTTGGTATACATGGATTCCATCTCGGATCTCATGGCCTGAAGCCACTTCTGAGAGTCCGGCCCTTTCATGGCCTCTCCATAGGTAGTTGGCTCAACATCTATGAGCATCGTGTCACCAGACTCAGTCACTAGAAGTTCGTACCTCTCTGGCTCATGGCGCACTCTACTCGACCTACAAAGTTCTTATGTTACTTGAACAGGCTTCTCTACAACCTCTTGTGGCTCCTGTTCATGTTCAATAGTAGGATCAATGCTTTGTGGTTCTTGAACCACTTCAAGTTCTACATTCCTCCCACTTGCTTCTTTAGTGACAAATTCTCATTATAGAAACACGTTGGTCCGAGAAACAAACACTTTTTTCTCGGTTGGATTTGTATAAATAATAATCCTTAGTTTCCATAGGGTATCCCACAAACTTGCATTTATCCGACTTAGGCCCTAGCTTGTCTGGTTGTAAACGTTTTACATAGACATCGCAGCCCCAAATATTCATGAATGAAAATGCGGGACGCCTCCCACTCCATATCCCATATAGAGTCTTCATGACCGATTTAGATGAAACACGGTTAATGGTGAAAGATTCACACAATAGAGCGTAGCCCCAAAAGGATAATGGAAGATTAGTTTGACACATCATAAATTGAACCATGTCCAACAGTGTTCGATTCCTCCTCTTAGACATGCCATTCTACTGTGGTGTTCCGGGTGGAGTGAGTTGGGATACTATTCCACACTGAGCATCTCCAACCATGTCGCATTTCCCCCTCCCCCTCCCCCTCCCCCAAACTACTAATCATCTTCGACCATCCCCCCCCCCCCCCACCTATTTGATAAAAATAAATATGAAATAATATTAAAATAAATATATACTCACACATATAATAAAATAATAATAATAATAATAGCAACAATAAAAATAATAATAATAATAATAATACTAAATATAATTGCTATTATAAAAAAAGATACATCAAATTGACAACAAAATAAAATAACGATAATTTTCCGTAAATATTTTGTTCAATTATCAAAAAAATATATTAACTTTTTTATAACAGAAATAATAATTAAAATATATTAATCATAATTAAAAATGCGTATTATAATAATAAAATAGTAGTAAGTGTAATTAACATATCCCCAAAATTGGATTAATTAGCTATAATGGTGGGGGGAGGGGGATGTTAGGGGGGAAATGCACCCTAACCATCCCCCACCCATGCCTAAATTCTCCCCCCACCTTCCCCCTCCCCCTCCACCTCCCCCTTCATGGTTGGACATGGTCCATATTTTTATACGGTTTTCCCCCTCCCCCTCCCCCCCCCCCCTCATGGTTGGAGATGCTCTAAGATAGTCGTCAAACTCTTGGCTCAAGTATTCACCTCCATCATCCAATCGTAGAGCCTTGATACGTTTACCAAGTTGCTTCTCTACTTCATTCTTGAATTCTTTGAACCTTTCAAAGGATTCGGATTTGGCCTTCACAAGGTATACAAATCCATATCTACTGTAATCATCAGTAAACGTAATGAAGTAGACATAAACACCCCTGGACGGCGTGGTAAATGGTCCACACACATATGTATGTATGAGCGCCAATTGCTCACTAGTCCTTTCACCTTTCTTATTGAAAGGGGACTTTCTCATTTTTCCCAGTAAACAAGCCTCACATGTCTCATATGATTTAAAATTAAATGATTCTAGAAATCCATCCTTATGGAGTCAGATACACGTTTCTCGTTTATATGGCCTAAACGACAATGCCATAGATAAGCAGGAATTAAATATTCATTTTAATCCTCTTGGTATTTATGTTACAGAAAGGACTACTTAGATCAAGGATATGTAATCCATTAAATAATTACACACTACAATAATGAATACTATCAAAATAAATGGAGCAACAATTGTCCTGTATTGAAATAGTAAAACATTCCTTGCCCAAAAAAGAAATAGAAATAATGTTTCTGCTCATAGCAGACACATAATAGCAATTACTTAATTCTAAAAATAATCCTGAAGGCAGAAACAACTCGTACACGCCTACGGAAAATGCAACAACCTTTGCTCCATTCCCAACGCGCAAGTATATCTCCCTTTTAGCCAATCTTCATCTTCTCTTTAGATCATGCACAGTTCCTCTTCCAGTGTCCAGGCTGACTACAGTAGTGACAATCACCCTTAGTCAATCCCTTGGCGACGCCACCAACGGGTTCAAGGGAAGCTTCCTTGGATTTGGAAACTGCCTTGACCTTCCTATCAGAGGAAGAAGCAAACCTTTTGCCTTTCCCCTTATGTACTATCATTCATGTTATATTTCATGACTAACTGTCCATAACTCTCAGACAAAGATTTAATAATGAGATCAGTGGCTAGCTCATCGCCGACCAGAAAACCTAGACGTGCCAGATTCTCCAAGTACCCGATCTTACGGAGCACATGAGGTCCCACAGGGTTTCCCTCTGACAGATGACATTTGAACAATGCTTTGGAAACATCATACCTCTCAACCATTTCCTTCTCTTGGAAGAGCTGCTTCAAGTGTTCGATCATATCGACCGCACTCGTGTTCTCGTGTTGCTTCTGAATCTCAGAGCTCATAGTGCAAAGCATAAGGCAGGCGCATCATTAGCTTCGTCAACACGCTTTTGATGCGCCTTTAGGGCTATAGGAGTATTGTTTTCTGGACCTTCAGGAACTTCCTCCTCTAGAGTGTACAGTCTCTTTTCTTGCTTGAGAACAATTCTCAAGTTCCTGTGCCAATCTAGAAAGTTGGTTCCAGAAAGCTTGTCCTTCTCAAAGACAGCTCGTAGGGAATGCGATGAACTCGATGATTTGTTTTCCATTGGAATTCTACAAAATGAGAAAAATGCAATTTTTAGTATTTTGTGAACACACGACTATATTTAATAATGGCTAGATTATTAAACATAGCTCCCACTATTTTTCTCGGATTAATAACCCTCCATGTTAATGCGGAAAATATCATTACATTTTCTAGTGGGCCAAGATCCATGTTTCACTTCTTTTAAGCTTGCTTTGGCAAGTCGCCCAAAATTAGCTATTTAGGTAGGAACAATTCCAATTGCATTCCCATGCAACTCTTGGTTCAATTGGGCAAATAACTCCTTATTTATCCATCCCATGGATAATCCCAATTGGTTGCCTCTAGGCTTTTAATCTTATTAAAATTACCCAGTTGCGTCAACCTCTTAGTCAAACAATTGCACATTAATTTCTTGTGCCATCGCACCATATCATGATGAATCAAGTCGCCCTGCTTTGGCACGCACGAGTTTGAGACATCATGACTATGATGAGTGTTTGAATAACGAGAAGCCAAAACGCAATATTTAAATTGAGGGATTTTTCTTTCAATTTTAATTTGTTTTGTTGATCCATATCAACTGATATACTTAGTTGGGTTGGGCAATCCCACAATAAAAGATTCGGGTTGTTAATTGTCTTATTATCAATTTTGCATGCATCAACCATACACCAACAATAATAAAATAAAAAACCACAAAAGAAAATATGGCCTCTAAACTAAGATATTCCCAAGCAAATGGAATTATCTATGAACCCTAAAACAACAAGCTCATCTCCATGTGCCTCCATCTATTGGTCCATGCTCCGTAGCTCTCATGGATATCGCCATACTCCTTGTCTTGTGGAATGTTTCATCACTTTGTAGTTCTTTGGGCTTCTTCTCCATGTCTTGACTATTATCTATTCTATCTAATACTAGATAGCATCTATACTAAATAGAAAGATCTCACAAGTTGAGAAGAAGACCGGCTCGATCCTAATTATCTATTATATTAATTTGATCAGCTTGCAGGCCGTAAACCAAACCACAAAATTAAACATACACAACAAACCACAACCTAAGGCCATATCCGATCACCATGCAAAACACACATAAACAGTTAAAATCCAATTTTAACGAGCTTGATAAATTTTAATTGAATCTGGATGTGCTAGGGTCAAAACGGTCCAAGAGGTCCACCATCACTATGGGCGAACCACCCAAAAGACCAATGCACGGCCTTGGGCCGGTCGCCCAAGCCCCACGCCGCCACGCGCGGCCGAGCTGCACGCTAAGCTAGCCCGATCCCTTGGTCGTGCCCTAGCTTGGGCGGCAAGGCAAGAGGGGCGGTCCCTATGGGGGGCCGAACCTCCTATAGGATTTGTTTCCAAAACAACTCCTTTCCTTGTTTCCCAAGTTTAGTTTTTCCATACTTGAAAAAACCCTTTTCCCAAGCATGTGCCAAAACCCTAGCTCCTAATCCGAACTTTTTCACATCCTATGTGATCCAAACTCACTAATTCCTACATCCAATGTAAAATTAGGTCTTGTTTGGTTGAATCATATTCAACTTGCATCTAATATGCTTAATTTGTCAGTTTTACGCGATAACCAACAATTTAAAGTTTAAAACAACAAATTGTAACACATAAACTACGTTATTGTCACGACCCGTACCTTTTTCGCTTTAAGTTGATTAATAATTCATCAGAGTAAACGCGTATTTTTCGGCCGCGACAGAAATATGAACCGTATCGCTTGAATAAAAATAGCGGAAGCTGAATAAATAACTCTTTTCGATTTGAATTAAAATATCACTTTCCTATTCATTTGAATAATATTGTTTACAAATCTCAAATAAACAAATCTTAACATGTATTACAATTAATTTGGAAGCTCTATAAATATAATAAGTCAGAAACACTATTAATATAATCCGTCTATAGTCTCCGATCGACTCGGTTCGGTACCTGTAGATTTTTTAGGGTGAGCAAAAAGTAGATACCGCCTAACCACTGGCGTAGAAATATAATAATTAGTTAAACTGTAACATCGATCACGAATCATATAATTATCATGCGGATAACAAATAATAAATTAACAATCAACATATAAGCATATAATCATGTATTGACCATAATTACAGTAGACGTGAAAACTATATTTCCCCTACCTCAATAATAGCTTCAGGATAATAATTTTGAAATGATACGAGTAGCTCCAATCTTTTATCTCGGAATATCTCTAGTGCATCCCTATCTCTCTCTCACTTATCAGTAGTTGAATTGAATCTGGAATGAGAAATAACTATAGCACTGGACCCTATTTATAGAAGTCAACGACCAATCAGATCGCGACGAGTCACACGGACACATGTATCACATGCAATGAAAGTTGTGCCACACGACGACACGTGTCGCTTTTGTGTCACACATGGATAAGGATGGCCTCAGAGCATGACACATAACCCCCCTACGTGTCGCGCATGCAGGGAAAGTCGCAGATGTTGTGACACGTGTCCCTCTACGCGTCACACATTTATTTGGCCAAATCTAAATGCTTATCCTTAACCACCGCGGCAAATAAACATGTAATGTAGTCACGTCAAGCATATAACAAGCCACATATCACGAGATGCATAAACAATACTTAATTAACACTTAAACTAGTGATTAGCACTAATTAACACTTCAACTAGTGATTTGCACTAATCATTCCCTAATTATTTTTATCTTTAATTTAGAAATAGAATAAGAAATTACGACTTTCGGTGTATTTTTGGACGAGCTTAACATTAATAGTTTTGCAGTTATGGGCTTATCTATCAACTACTGAAAAATTAAACATGAAATAAACTTAAATAATATAAGCTTAAGAAATGCGGTTATTACAGTTATGCTCTACGACTTGTGGCTCTGATACCACTGTAGGGTTTTGATGACGGATACGTAGCGGAATAAACATAAATTATCTGTTCAAGACCCTCCAAGGATTATAAGAAGAGACTACACAACTATAGTAAAGGATCTTAGTATCTACATACCTTCGGGTTCTCCTGTGATGACTTCACACGAGAAATTGTGTTCACGTCTCTATGTCCAGTCCACACCAAGATTAGAAACCGGATCCTTCAAGCCTTTATGCTATCTAGGATTAAAGGAAGAAGAGGAAGAAGATCATGAACACGCAAAACGAGGAAGGAGGGGAGGTCCTCCTTGTTGCCGACGGGTAGAGGGGCGGCAAAGGGGGCTTCAGCCTCCTCTTGTTGCTCTCTCTCTCTCTCCTTGCTTTTCTCTCCCACTCAATGTTTTATGAGAATTAGTTGTGGGAAGGAATCTAGGAGTGTCTATATATAGTCCAACAACTCCTTACATATTAGTCCCTCTACTAATCATGTCCTTACATGGATTAGTCCCTCTTGCAAATTAGACCTATTAAGTTTGCAAGTAGTTTTGTGATCTTTCTAATTAATTAATCATATTAATTACTTCCCAAGTCCGGTCTAACCCATAGAGAGTGTAACCCCATAGGTTTCTACTCAGTTGTATTAACAAATTACAAGCATGGATCGGCCTCTAGCAAGACATCCATGCCACCAACTAAAAGAAATAGTCATCTGACAAACCTTGTGCAAGTATTGTCTCATCCCTTTGTCTCTAAATCCGGATTGGACACGAGACATACAATTCACACTCGTATATCCATTCCATAGTTTCTCGATCCTGAGAATAGTCTTATCCATGCAGATAACATCAATATCTTATATTGATTTATTTGATTCTGGCCAGACATTCTATAAGAACCATCCCTCGAGTGACCGCGAATATTTGCTCCCGTTATGTGGGAGGGAAAAATTCTATCTACATCACTACCATGACAAATTCTATCTACATCACTACCATCTCTAAGCTTGCTTCCTATTGTGCCCGTTATGCGCCTTTATTTGCTACCAAGTTATGGTGTAGCATTTGACGCTATCAAAACACAATACTCCACAACTAGAGGATCTAGTGACTTCAAGTCTAAGGATGACAATACCGTTGTCACTACGAGAAGCGTATGTGACTTTACATAACTTGTATGTAGCCTTCTCGTAAATGGGTCAATCCAGTTTGCCATTACCCCTAATGCATACCCATGTGTTGGATCGTGATATCTCCATATCAATTCAACCCCATCCAAGTCTATAGTTGATCGTCATGTTAATCAATATAATTTACTAGGGATATTTAAGATAAGCAACACATTTGCAATCTAAGGACTTCATTATATTAAATATCTCGATAAATAATACAATGAATAATCTAGCCAAAAGTAATGTTCATACTAAACAAGATTGCATCTAGGTCATCTATTCCAACACCACGAGCATGAAAAGTTTCATCCAGTTTAGGTGATGAACATTTATAGAATGGATTAGAACATCAGATCTTAGCTACTACAACTCGCGATAACCAAAACACAACTATTCCCATTTAGGAGATATTCTTTCAAAAAACATGTAACAATAACATTTAGATAATATTGTTTAATAGATGAAAAGACTTGCTAAAATTTTAAGTGTCCAAGCCAAGGAACTCCTAGCCTTGATCTTCTATGTGTTCCACAATCTTATTGAGATAGACATGTGGTGTTTAAAATGACTGAAGTAGAACCACATGTAAACATATTATAGGGCTCACTAGTTATAAGTTTAAAAATAAATTGTGGGAAATCTGACGAAAAAGTATATGTTACCATATTTCAATAATTAGTAAAGCTGAGGCATCCACGAGCCCCGGCATGTATGATGTCAACAGAGGATTCGCAATGGAAAAATTCAACACAAATAAGGGTATGTCTTGGGGTATCAACAATTCAATTTCACCCCGATCGTTAAGGTAAACCCATCGCAACTCCGTTGAAACCACATAGCTAAAAGACCTTAAGTGTTGACACCCGTATACCATTGTAACCCTCACAAACATAAGTAGTACTCTAGAACGTCATTCAGTCACTTCCGAGACCACCATTAATCACAGCCAAGACCACATGCAACCTTCACAAACACCAAAACTGCGACCTGAAACAACCACCATGACCTCCATTGCTAATCCAACAACCTACAACAGATGGTTCCCAGACCATAACAGAACCAAACCCAACCACAGCCACTGCAATTCTTGATCAAAAATCGACCAGTACCCACCTTAAAAAATTATTAATTATGTGTTTTTACGAATTGTGATTCATATTTTAATGAACTTAATTGATGAAATTTCTTTAGCTATTTGCGATCTTCATATCATTTAGTTGTTGAGAGACGTCTTAGGAATTAGAACTTATTGCATATTTGCTTGGTAACTCAATAATTGTTACTCGGAAAGAAAGCAATGACCCTTTTGTATCATAAGTTTGGTAACTCGGCGAATGTCAATTGGGATCATTAGAGTATTCAACGTTAATGAGTGTTTAGGGTTAATTAGAACTTTATAACTTGGTTTGAATCTATCCTAGGCATACGTTTTTTCACTCAGTGGGTTACTATTTGCTCGATTAGCGAACTAAATTTCATCAGTGTTTCACAAATCATAGAACTTCATCAATATGAAAACCCTAGATACTCCCCCGTCAAGGTGACCTGGTTGTTTCCCCCATATTTGAATCTCAACTATTTATTACTTGTTGGAATTGTGCCCTAGAGGCAATCAATTAATTGTGACATTTATGGATTTACGATTCATTATGTTATCGATATGGAGATATGTTAACATGAATGGAGTCCTTAGAATATAAGTGTTATATTCTTAAATATCCATAGTCAATTATAATGATTAATGGGACAATCATCTATAGACTAGTATGGGGTTGGATTGATATGGAGATATCATGATCCAACACATGGGTGTGCATTAAGGGTAATGGCATACTGGATTGACCCATCTCCGAGAAGGCTACATACATGTTATGTTGAGTCACAAGCGCTTCTCGCGGTGCAATGGTATTGTCATCCTTAGACTTGAAGTCACTAGATATTCTAGTTGTGGATTATTGTGATCTTGGTAGCGTCAAACGCTACACCGTGACTGGGTAGTTATAAAGGCGTGTACTGGATACAATAAGAAGCAAGCTTAGAGATCGTAGTGGACGTAGATAGGATTTGTCCCTCCCACATAACGGGAGTAAATATCCTAGGCCACTCGAGGGATAGTGCTTATAAAATGTCTGGCCAGACTCAAATAAATCAATATAGGATATTGATGTTATTTGCACGAATAAGGCTATTCCCAGGATCGAGAAACTATGGATTGGATATACGAGTGTGACTTGTATGTCTCGTGTCCAATCCGGATATTGGGACAAAGGGATGAGACAATTACTTGCACAAGGTTTGTCATGATGACTATTCTATTTGTTGGCTAGAATGGATGTCTTGCTAGAGGCCGCTCCATATTAGTAAATAGTTACTACCAACTAAATAGAGCCTATGGGGTCACACGCCATATAGGGGTGAACTAGACATGGGAAATAATTAATTAATATGATTAATTAATTAAAAGGATCAAATCGCAACAACTTGCTAACTTAGTAGGACTAATATGCAAGTTGGACTAATCCATGTATAGACATGATTAGGATTTGCCAAGGTGGCCTAATTCATGTAGAGACATGATTAGGATTAATTGAAAATAGAACTAATCCATGTATTGACATGATAAGGACTATTTTGCAAAAGGGACTAATCCGAACTTGAGTAGGATTATGAGGGGTTCTTTATGTAGTAGGACAAGGAGTTGTTGGACTATATAAAGAACACTCCTAGCTTATTTTTCTCTCTACACACACCACACATCTATTTGATAGAAGAAAGGAGAGAACAAAGCAAGGAGAGAGCAAGTCCCAAAAAGAGGGCCGAACCCCTTTATGGGACCGCCCCTACCCGTCGGCCTAAAGGGTGCCGCCCCACCCTTGGCACTCCATTGTTGGCGATTCCTTCTTCCTCCTCCATTCTTCCTAGCTAGCACATGGATTTGGAGGATCTAGATCTCACATCTAGGCGTGGATCAACCGTAGAGACGTGACACTATTTGCGTTTGAAGTCATCAAGGAGAACCCAAAGGTGTGTTTATGATTTCTAACCCTTACCATCGTTATGTCTCTTGACTTGTGATCCTTGGAGGGTTTTACATGGTTTTATGTTTGTTTATGCTTCCGTTGCGCATCCATGAATCAAAACCCTACAGTGGTATCAGAGCCACAGGTCGTAGAGCATAAACGTGGTTTATGTGTTACGTTTTAGTTGTTTTACACCTTAAATTGATTGTTTATCGCGTAAAACAAGACAAATCAAGCATGGGATGCAATTTGTCAATAATATATCATAACAAGATCTAATTTTTGCATTGGATGCATGAATTAGTGAGTTTGAGAAATTTTAGGATCTTAGATCTAGGGTTTGGGCATCCTTGGGGAAGAAGGAGTTCTTTCCATACAAGGAAACAACCAAACTTGGGAACCAAGCAAGGGAGTTGTTTTGGAAACAACTCCCAAAGGAGGTTCGGCCCCCCTAGGGGACCGCCCCTCCTTGCTTGCCGCCCAAGCAAGGCTGCCCTAGGGGCCGGGGCAGCCCTAGCCCGCGGCCTAGCCGCGTGGGCTAGGGGCCGGCCGGCCCTAGGGCCTTGCGGTTCACCTTTTTGGGCCCGGGCAATTGAATTGTTGGGCCCATGGACCGTTTTAACCCTAGTATATCCTAAAATCAATTAAAACTGACCAAGCGCGTTAAAATTGAATTTTAACTGTTTATGTGCAATTCGCATGGTGATTGGATATGGCCTTAGGATGTGGTTTGATGTGGATGTTTAATTTTGTGGTTTGGTTTTACGGCCTGCGAGCTGACCAATTAATTGTAATAATTAATTAGGGTTTTATGGCCTGCGAGCCATTTTTTTTCTCAACTTGTGAGATTTATTTTATTTAGTATAGTTGTTAGCTAGTGCTAGATAAAAGTAGATTGTTAGCCAAGATTGAAGAAAAGAAGCCCAAAGCCAAAAGAAGCCACAAAAGATGGAGCATGGAGCATGGAGCATTCCACATGACTATGAAGGATGGACCAAAAGATCAAGACGCATGGAGATGTGTTTGCTTTTAGGGTTCATAGATAATTCCATTGGCTTGGAATTATCTTAGTCTAGAAAAGGCCATATCCACATCACGTTTAAATTCTGTTTTGTGGTTGTTTACTTTATTGTCTTATTATTGTGTGGTTGGTGTATGGATGATGCATGCAATTAGGATAATAAGATAATTAGACAACCCGGATCTATTATTTGGAGTTGTGCCCAAACTCAAATAGATAGATTAGTTGATATTGATCAACAAAACAATTAAAATTGAATTTAAAAATCCCTCAAAAACAAATATTGTGTTCTTGCCTTCTCGTTATTTAAATACTCATGATCATCATTATTTATCAAGTTCGTGCGTGCCAAAGCAGGGCGACTTGGTTCATAATGATGGAATGCGATGGCACGTAACAATGTGCAATTGTTTAGATAAGAGGTTGAACACAACTGGGCTATTAATATGATTAAGAAACCTAGAGGCAATCAATTGGGATTATCCATATGGATGGATAAATAATTAGTTATTTGCCCAATTGAACCAAGAGTTGCATAAGGGATGCAATTGGAATTGTTCCTACCTAAAGTAGTCAAATTATGGGTGACTTGCCAAAGCAAGCTCATAAGGAGATGAAACATGGATCTTGGCCCACTAGAATATATATGAATATTTTCCGCATTAATATCTTGAGGGTTATTAATCCGTAGTAAAATAGTGGGAGCTATATTTGACAATTTAAATCCTTGTTGAATATAGTTAAACATCACAAACTTTGCATAATCCTATTATGTTTAATACCCATGGCATTAAACAAATAAAAAACGCGACTCTATCTATTTCCTAGACTGGTATAGAATTGAGAAATGTTTTCACATAAAAGAGAAATTGTTGTACATCGTAGAACATAAAGATCTCTTCCTACCAACTACCAAATCACACTAAAACCTAATGGAAGGGACATCAAAGAATGGTTCTTTGGATGTGACTTGCCTCATGTTAGCCGCCATGAACTCTGAGCTTTGGAAGCAAGAAGAGAAACATGGAGAAGTATGATATGATCATACATTGAAAGAAGCTCTTTCAAAAGGAACAAGCTAGACATGAAAGGTTTGAAGTGTTGCTCTACTTTGGGTTATGCAAATATACTAATTCAATATGATTGAAACATTAGTAAATATGCATTATCTATGAGATATATAAAGAATAAACGGTTATTCACCTAAGTGGACCAAGAATTGCATTGGATGCAATTGTAGTTTTGTTTTAAAGTTGATTGACTCATTATGATTGAAAAATCACTAAACAAAACACTCATAATGGGCATGGGCAAAGCTGTTAATGGTTAACAGCATGGGTAAGGGCAAATGGTTTGTGCCGACCCCATGGGAATAAAGCAAGCCTGTTGCTAAAACCAAGTTGCCTCGAAGTCCTATAGGTAATGTAGAGGAAGAGAAACTACCCAAAGTACCTGGAAGTAAATAATAAAGGAATTATGAATTCCGATTTGGGTATTTTTGTTATATAAATCAATGTGTCTATCTCATCATCATAAGTATATGATACTAGATGAGGATCTCACATTTATAGAAATGTGGAGGATATCAAGAGACGAAAACAATTGGATAAGGAAGAAATAATCCTACACGTGGGGCTATGAAGCAAAAGGGTTGCTGAAAAGCCGTAGGGAATTATTTCTACCTTTAAGAAATTGTTCATGAATTAGACAAAAGCGAAAATGTCCCTACTATGAGTAGGACCATTATCATAGTTTCTTGTTTGGACAAGAAAGCTCCTTATCATAATAAAAGGACAAATGTTGTTCCATTTATTATGGTATGCATTATTGTAATGCAATTTTGTCTAAGTGGATTCTATATCCATGATCATGATAATTTCATCTATAACATTAATACCTAGAGGTTTGCATATAATGACATGAACTTCACTTATCTTTAGCATTATCGTTTAGGCCTCATAAATAAGAGATACATATCTAGAACCTCATGAGGATGGATTTCTGGAACTCATTTGATTATTGAATCATATGAGACATGTAAAGACTTATTAGGCAAAGATATGATCTTTTGGGAATCATACATATTGATGTATGAAGGCCGCTGAACAAAAATGCTAAAGATGGTTTTCAGTACTTCATCATATTTACTGATGGGATCAGAGAAATATGGATTTGTGTATCTTAGGAAGAAAAAAATAAGAATCCTTTGAATTGTTCAAAGTATTCAGGAATGAAGTAGAGAACCAGCTTGGCAAAAGTATTAGGGCTCTACGATTGGATCATAGAGGAGAGTACTTGAGCCAAGAGTTTGACAAGAATCTATGGGAGTGTTGGATATGATCCAAAACTCGCTCCACCTAGCACGCCACATGGGTTTGGCGTGTATAAGAGGAGAGTTCAAACCGTGTAGGACACGGTTCGGTCCAAGATAAGTCAAACAGAACTTCCAGTTTACTTTTGGGGCTATGTTCTAATTACAGCATATTTCGCCCTTAACCTTGTTCCATCAAAAACAGATTATGAAAAAACACCATATGAGATATGAACTAGGAAAGTGTCCTAGTATGTCATTCATAAAGATTTGGGGTTATGAAGTTTATGTAAAAGAGTTTACAAATAAACTCGGACCCAAGTCGGATAAATGTTTTGTGGGATATCCTGAAAAGAATATTATTTCTACAACCCTATCGAAAACAAACTGTTTGTTGCTCGAACTACAGTGTTTCTAGGTAGAGATTGTCTCTAAGAGAAACAGTGGGAGGACAGTAGAACTTGAAAAGTTCAAGAACCACAATAGAACATTGATCCGTTTGATGGAACATGAGCAGGATCACAAGGTGTTGTGGAGCAACCTACTCAGATAACACAAGAACCTCGTAGGTCAAGTAGGATATGTCAAGGGACTAGAGAAATAAGGATTTCTCATAACCCCTAATATATTGCTCATCGAGATGAGCCTACAACCTATGAGATGGCCACGTGTGGCCATACTCTCAGAAATGGCTTGGAGCCATGAGATACGATATG
Organism: Linanthus parryae; assembly: GCA_023055425.1. NCBI lineage: Eukaryota > Viridiplantae > Streptophyta > Magnoliopsida > Ericales > Polemoniaceae > Linanthus > Linanthus parryae. The sequence goes on along the minus strand of JALGPY010000008.1, from coordinate 84,298,539 downwards.
GAATCCATGTATACCAACAAAGTATAGACTTTGGTGGAACCACCTGAAGGGTAGGACCCATAGGGTGCAAGTGGGTTATGAGGAAACCAACATGGATGGTAATATGATTACCTTTAAGGGAAAATTGGCAGGAAAGGGATTTCATGTGAGTTCATAGTATAGACTATGACGAAATCTTCCCCAATTGTGATGCTTAAATCCATTCGCATCTTGCTTGTAGCAATCTATTTATAGATTGGATCAAGCTTCTAGGAGTTGGACTCTTCAAATGGATTATGTAATCAAAGGAGTTTGATTCCATCAAAATTGAAGATGAGACTTGTGTTTACAAGAAGGTTAGTGGGAGCATAGTTATTTTTCTGGTCTTGTATGTGGAGACATACTTAATCATTGGGAATGTTGCCCCTACTTGGCAGTCTTACGTAGATTGACTAGGGAGTTGACTTTCTAATGGTAGACATAAGCGAAGCAACTTGTGAAGATCTATTGAGGTAGATCAAGATGGTTGTATAGCTTAGGTCATAGTACATAAATTGACAAAGGTGTTGAAATGGTTCAACGTGAAAATAATATTAATTCTTACCCATGTCACATGGAATTAGTCTTTGGAAGGCTAATTGTCTTACCAATTAGATTGGGAATGGACCGCATGAATTAGATTCACGAGATACGCCATGAGATGTACTAGGCCAGACGTGTCAAAAAGCATGACACAAAGATACCAGTCATATCCGGGTGAGAGTCACTGGATAAAATATCAAGATTGCCCTTTAGTACTTGAGAAGCACTAAGGATGAATTATTGATAAACAGATAATATGAAGAGTTTGCTGTAAGGGGTTACAGTGATGCGAACTTCAAATCTGACAAAGAAGATTTCAGATTATAAGTCAAGTTTTGAGTTTTGCCTTAGTAGGAGCGACTGTGAGCTGGAAAGGTTCCAGGCAAGATTCAGTCACTGATTCTAACATAGAGGACTGAGTAAATTAATGCATAAGATGCATTTATTCAGAATATTCAATCTCAATCAAATTGTTGATGGAGGAGATGTGAATATTTGCAAAGGTACCAACATATGTCTCGCCCCTACGCAGCGGAAGCGTGGAGGGCCGCGCTAGACCAATAGGCATATGATGCAAGAGATTGACTCTAGTGCAAGTGGGAGACTGTTGGAATTGTGCCCTAGAGGCAATCAATTAATTGTAACATTTATGGATTTACGATTCATTATGTTATCGATATGGAGATATGTTAACATGAATGAAGTCCTTAGAATATAAGTGTTATATTCTTAAATATCCCTATTCAATTATAATGATTAATGGGACAATCATCTATAGACTAGTATGGGGTTGGATTGATATGGAGATATCATGATCCAACACATGGGTGTGCATTAAGGGTAATGGCATACTGGATTGACCCATCTCCGAGAAGGCTACATACATGTTATGTTGAGTCACAAGCGCTTCTCGCGGTGCAATGGTATTGTCATCCTTAGACTTGAAGTCACTAGATATTCTAGTTGTGGATTATTGTGATCTTGGTAGCGTCAAACGCTACACCGTGACTGGGTAGTTATAAAGGCGTGTACTGGATACAATAAGAAGCAAGCTTAGAGATCGTAGTGGACGTAGATAGGATTTGTCCCTCCCACATAACGGGAGTAAATATCCTAGGCCACTCGAGGGATAGTGCTTATAAAATGTCTGGCCAGACTCAAATAAATCAATATAGGATATTGATGTTATTTGCACGAATAAGGCTATTCCCAGGATCGAGAAACTATGGATTGGATATACGAGTGTGACTTGTATGTCTCGTGTCCAATCCGGATATTGGGACAAAGGGATGAGACAATTACTTGCACAAGGTTTGTCATGATGACTATTCTATTTGTTGGCTAGAATGGATGTCTTGCTAGAGGCCGCTCCATATTAGTAAATAGTTACTACCAACTAAATAGAGCCTATGGGGTCACACGCCATATAGGGGTGAACTAGACATGGGAAATAATTAATTAATATGATTAATTAATTAAAATGATCAAATCGCAACAACTTGCTAACTTAGTAGGACTAATATGCAAGTTGGACTAATCCATGTATAGACATGATTAGGATTTGCCAAGGTGGCCTAATTCATGTAGAGACATGATTAGGATTAATTGCAAATAGAACTAATCCATGTATTGACATGATAAGGACTATTTTGCAAAAGGGACTAATCCGAACTTGAGTAGGATTATGAGGGGTTCTTTATGTAGTAGGACAAGGAGTTGTTGGACTATATAAAGAACACTCCTAGCTTATTTTTCTCTCTACACACACCACACATCTATTTGATAGAAGAAAGGAGAGAACAAAGCAAGGAGAGAGCAAGTCCCAAAAAGAGGGCCGAACCCCTTTATGGGACCGCCCCTACCCGTCGGCCTAAAGGGTGCCGCCCCACCTTTGGCACTCCATTGTTGGCAATTCCTTCTTCCTCCTCCATTCTTCCTAGCTAGCACATGGATTTGGAGGATCTAGATCTCACCTCTAGGCGTGGATCAACCGTAGAGACGTGACACTATTTGCGTTTGAAGTCATCAAGGAGAACCCAAAGGTGTGTTTATGATTTCTAACCCTTACCATCGTTATGTCTCTTGACTTGTGATCCTTGGAGGGTTTTGCATGGTTTTATGTTTGTTTATGCTTCCGTTGCGCATCCATGAATCAAAACCCTACATTACTTGCGTCATTAATTTGCGTTTTTAGTATAATTAGTGAAAAATTCCAACTATTTTCCAACACAATTAACAATACTAATTGATTTACGACAAGTCCCTTGGGTACGATAAACTCGAATTACTGAGTATTACTACACGCGACAACCATGCACCTGCTGTTGAGATGTGTCACTAGGCAGAGTGTTGTTGACGGCGCCATGACTTTCCATGAAGTTTTCCAACTATTTCTTTAATGAGGCGAAGGTTGTCGCAGTAGGAGGGGGTCCATGGGAAGCACCTACGAGAAGGGTACATTCTGGTTGTAGGCGGTGTTCGTACCTACATTTTCACTCGGGGCTCCATAGATTGTTGTTTGGAACTACTGACCTTCTGTGGGGGGGCGGTACGCGCACCGGCTGTACACTAGGCGTAATTGTAGGAGGATGTGGAAAATTGACATTCGGAGGAGGGTGCCATTGGGCTCCAACAGGGAAGGAGATTCCATACGTCCCAGTAGTCCTATGCGGCATATATGTATGCGTGGATGGGAGTTGGCTGATGTGTGTAGGTCGCGGTGTTAGGCCCATTGGAGATCCTTTTCCCCCTTCTTCCATCCGTGCCATCTGCTCCATCTGGTTCTCTGCGGTTTGCATCTGCGCCATCTGGGTCGTTGGCCCCTGTATCATGACTGCCTGGTTCTGGATGGTCGTGTTAAGCTTCTTGATAAGGTTATCCTAAGTAGCTTGAATGGTGCCTTCGACTTGAGGGGATCGGTCTTAGTTAGCTTGATGGTCGGACGACTCCGGTGGCGATGAGGATTGGTTTTTGCCGTCACGAATTCTAGGTGGGACCATTGTGAAAGCTTTGGAAAAAGTTAACTGGGTGAACCGTCTAAGTTTTTCACGTCGGGTTCGCCAATGTATGTGTGTACGAGAGAATCCTTTAAGGAAGATTCAACGTACACCAAGAACAGGGGATAATAAGAACACATGAAGAGTAGAGTTGTGTGTAGGGAGAGAGTAAGGCAACAGTTACTGTATGAGAGATAGACAGAGTTTTGGCAGAGCTTCCGCGTAGTTCAGGTGGTTCGTCCTCTGTAAGGAAGGGTTAACAATTTTATATATAGAGGAGAATATGACCGTTGTAGTGGGTTAATGCGCCCATTAATGGCGGCTTAATTACCTTAACCACAACGGCACGTTCGTCCGCATAGATAGGGACCGTTATGCACTTCGTCCGCGTATACCGGAACCGTTATGAGGTTGACCGAGTCTATGGAGCTCGTGCCATAAATCTCTCAAAGCAGTTACTAAGGGTCGCGCACGGGCATGGTTGTCGCTCGAGCGACATGACTTACTCTAGCCTCCAAACCACTAAGTCCCTACAAGTCCCGTGTTGTGGTATGCGAGGGTCCTGTCTCGCAGCCCCCACGTGGATCAGCGCGGGTGGTGATCCAGTGTGTGTGGAGCACAGCTAGGTGTGCCGGATGATCGCCACGTGGCTATGATCTGTCTATCTGGAAAGCACTATCTACAGTATGCGAGAGGGATCTGGAGCAGCTCGCCTGTGTTTCTGCAAGTAGATGACTAGGACAAACGACACCTAGCTAACCTGTTTGGGGCCTGAGAGTGAGAGTAGGTTTCAAGGACGTGGACGGTCAAATCATATATCTCTGGATGACATACCGGAGTCGCATGCGATACTAACACGTCGTATGCGACGGTCCTTACTCTAGCCTCCAAGACACTCGCACTCCGAAGTCCCGTTAGCATAAGGGCCTTCTTGATGGTTCAGCATAAGGGTCTTATCCATCGCATATCTCTGTATCACTGCCGTCTGGTTCTGGATGGTGCACATGTGCAAATGACCCTTTCTCACAATCCTTCGCACACACGTACAGGGAAGATATATTATGGTACTTTATGGAGCACACATCATGCAGAAGTGTCTCTTGTCCGATGCACCACGTGGCTTATCGATGGTGATGCGAGTAATAGGTATCTACACAAATATAATACTCCTTCTCATGTACATTCTGCCACTGCTTCCATCATATCAAATGTAACATCTTTATTGAGATACTTAACTAAAACTGGTACAAGCTTGTGTTTTTGCATCATGTGTTTGACTGATTGTATGGGTGAATTTGGGAATGCTTCTGCTGCCAGCACAACTGCTTTCCGACAGCAGAAGCAGTTTTAGCGTGTTTGGTAAAAATAAATTTTTTGCTTTTCCTGACAGTTTCTACTAACCCACAGCAGTTTTCAGGAAGCAAGGGGGGAGTTGCTTTTCCAGAAAGTGCTTTTGATTAATTTATCTACAACCGACTTTAACCTTACAATTTTTTAAAATATCAATAGTTATCTTTACGAAAATGACACGTGTCAAATATTTTTGTCGTTTTACCCTCTCACAGCAACTTCTCAGTTGATTTTACCAAACACAAAATTACTATATCAATATTTCACAGCAACTTTTACGTAATATTTTACCAAACAACATTTTATCAAGAATTCACAACAGCTTTTCCAAGTGTTTTCACACAGCGATTTTCTAGCACCGCCACAGCATTCCCAAACTAGCCCTAAGACCTCAAATGGGGCACCATGCACAACTAAATATTTGATTATGCATATAGTTGGGTTTCCTTTTAATAAGTAATTGAAAATGAGAATTATTCATAGTTTAGGGGCAAAATTGCACCGGAGGTACCCATATTTTGCCAAAACTGGCAAGTGGGTACCCAAATTTTCAAATCATGCACTACGGGTACCCAAATTTTCAAAATCGTGCACCGGAGGTACCCAATGCTAACTACCGTTAACTTTCCATCCAAATTGGACGGAAAAGTGTAAAAAGCCTATTATACCCATTATTTTTCACCTCCAACTTTAAAAAAAATACAACTGCTACTAAGGAATCTAAAAAAATTTAAAAATAATAAAAAATTTATTTAGTAATTTAATATATGTAAGAGAATGCAATATATTTCATCAAAATTACATATTTTTACATCATTTCAAGATAAGAAACATATTTTTTTAACATATAGTAGTATCCGTCAATCTAAAAGTCTATAACGTTTTTTAATAAAAGTATCAAAATTTCATAATCTAAAAATGGAAAATTAACGGGAATGTACATGTGAAATTATCAAAGATACTTGTATGTTATTGTTTTTATTAAAAAATATATGTGTGAAATTATGAAATTTTGAGATTTTTTTTTATTAACATATATCCGCCAATTTTAAATTCTTTTAATTTTTTTAACGACTTTTAAAAAAATTCTCAAAATTTCATAATTTCACATGATTTTGCAATAAAACAATAACAAACAAGTATCTTTGATAATTTCACATGTACCCTTCCGTCAAATTTTCATTTTGAGATTATAAAATTTTGATATTTTTGTTTAAAAAAAGTTAAAAGACTTTAAGATTGACGGATATATGTTAATAAAAACATATTTCCTATCTTGAAATTATGTAAAAATATGTAATTTTGATGAAATATATTGGATTATTTTACATATATCAAATTATTAAATTAAATGTTTATTATTTTTTAACTTTTTGTAGATTCGTTAGTAGCAGTTGTATTTTAAAAAAAGTTTGAGGTGAAAATAAAGGGTACACTTTTTATACTTTTCCGTCCAATTTGGATGGAAAGTTAACGGCAGTTAGCGTTGGGTACTTCCGGTGCACGATTTTGAAAATTTGGGTACCCGTAGTGCACGATTTGAAAATTTAGGTATCCACTTGCCAGTTTTGGCAAAATATGGGTACCTCCGGTGCAATTTTGCCTAGTTTAGGTACATTAATGATATAAAAAGCACTCTCGATATCATGAAATCACGTTTCCTGAAATAATATTATTGCAGTCTCAACATGTCTATGTTTTCATTTTGCAACATCATTTTGTTGTCGAGTGTGAGGGAAAGATTTTTAATGTGCTATCAGGGCCGGCCCTAGACTTTCATGGGCCCTAGGCGAGGATTGAAAGTGAGGCCCCTTTTATAATAATTTTGTGAATAAAAAAAATATAATGAACGGTAGGGCGGCATATACTCCACATTTTATTAATAATTCGGGTTTTTAACCCCTAAAAAAAATATGGGGGGACATGATACCTTACTCGCAACAACAAAAAAAAGTTACAATATTTTTAAAAAATCTACCTTTCTTGCTTTCATAGATACAAAATTACTGATCAAATCGTCATACTCAAGCTGTTCTAACATATCTGTTTCGATGGACAAGAGACCCAAATCACTCTACAGGGCCCCTTGAAATTGGGGGCCCTAGGCGAACACCTAATCTGTCTAGCAGATGGGCCGGCCCTGTGTGCTATGCCACAAAAAGATAAAATGTATTGAAGCGGGAGGGAGATGTACTCTCATTATAAGATCAATTACCTTCAAAATTGTGTTTTTCATATATTAACTTAATTAAATGATTTCTAATTTAAATGCTATTTTAAAAATAAGTTTTTTTTTTTTTTTGAGAAATTTAAAAATAAGTTGAGGGGTAAAAGTTATGGTTTGTTTTCATTTGATAGAAATAAGTAGTCCAAAATAACAATGAAGAACAAGAGAATTACATAGAAAGCAGGCGCAAGCAATAACACGTAATTCACGAGTTTATTCAGATTACAGTAGAAGGATATAGGCGGCGGGTTTTCACACCATAAAGAAATTGCAAATAATTAATTAGGATATACATATACATATATATATATATATATATATATATATATATATATATAGTACGTATTATGGCCCATGACAAAGATTTCAAAGAAGCATACAACACTAGTTCTCATAGCAATGCTCTCAATAATGCTACATTCCTCTATATATTACATGAGGCACAAAATAAAAGAACCCTCCCCATCCTTCACCTCGTCCACCATTGCAGTCACTAACTTTCTTTGATGGATTTCGTCGAAACCGAGACATATGTTACCAATTCTGCAACAAAAATAACAGAAGTGCACGGATATGACACAATGGAGTGTCCTAAAAGAGGAAATGATGCTCGGAGGCACCCAACGTATCGCGGTGTGAGACTCCGGGCGTGGGGCAGATGGGTGTCAGAGATTCGTGAACCGAGGAAGAAATCGAGAATATGGCTGGGGACTTACCCAACAGCTGAAATGGCTGCCCGAGCCCACGATGTGGCTTCACTTGCCATAAAAGGCGACTCAGCAATGCTCAACTTCCCGGAATTGGCTCACAAGCTACCTCGTCCAGCAACAAATTCCCCGAAAGATATTCAAGCCGCAGCTGCTTTAGCGGCAGGTTGTGTTGATAATCAATTGGAGGCTGATGATGATCATAATGGAGATAATTCAAGCCAGGATGATGGTAGAACTGATTCAGCTGGCTCTCAATCAGCTATAGCAAGTGAAAACACTACAACTACTACTATTTGTAGTAAAGCAATTGATGATGATCCATGGCTTGATCTTCCTGACCTTTTTCTTGATTCCATGGATGATCATTCTCATAAGCTTAGTCAAGCTTCAAATTGGTTTCATCTTCAGGAGCCGCTAGTATCGGAGTATCACAACTACTGGTTAGGACACGACCAAGCTGGTGTTGTACTGCCTGACATATACCAAGTGCCAGATATGTCAGGTCCTTTCGTACAATTGAACAATCGGCTCGTATAACTCTTGAATCATCAACTCGTGTGATACATGGAAACCTAATTTAAGAGAATGGTGGTTTTCAAATGTACGTCAAATTGTTTGAGGATTAAATAAGTACTTCAAGATTATGTTAATTTTTTTGGGACACGGATCGTACAACGGTGAAATTATTCAAGAAAAAGGATGGTTTTCAAACTTTTTCCCATGACGGTGAAATTATTATCTCCGAGAGACTGTTCATAAGAAAGCTTTGCAATGTCGGGTTATAAACCAGATTTTTGCTATAACTTGTATACATGCCTGTGGATTATCTACTTTATTATGGTTCCAATTTATCGATGTTACTTTGTGTTGCAATAAGGAAAAATGATTTTCCTAGCCTACATACATTCTTCTTCGTCTTCTTCATTAGTAGCTAATTAGCACTAGTAGCTAATTAGTGAAGGAAGTGAAAATGCCCAGCAATTCATTGGGAAGTCTGTATTTAGTTAGCAAATGCAACGTGGTAGCAACACCCTAGATCAATTGCTGCAAATGGTTATCAGAGGAAATATTAATTAATAACTTAATCTCTATTACCTGGTGCCAACATATAACGAGCTGGCTTGCTCCAGGTCACCTAGTCACCTTGACGTCGACTGTTTTAAAAGATAGATGTAATGAGTTTTGAGAACAAAATATCAGAAACGTCTTTGTGACTTGTGGGTAATCAGTTTGTTCTGATAAAAACGTCTATGGCTTATAAGAAGAAAAGGCATGTTAATATTGAAGATGAACAAGTCTATGTAACTTCAATTTCTTTCCTGCTAGATCTTTTAGAATTACCCTCAACAACTTTTAGTATAAATTCTCTAACTGTAATACAAACTCAGTCATTTTTGAAAGGCCGTGTTCATTAAGTACCTAGTAACTTGTCATGCTTAGTCCTCAAATCCCAAAAAAAGATGTGTAAGAAATTTTTTGAAATCTATTTATATATAATAGCAGAACGAACGTTTTGCATAAACTTCCATATATCACACCACTATTCTTTTCTCACTTTCTAAAACTTGAATCAGTATATTTAAAAAGAAATTTTGTTGCGTTTAGTTGTTAAAATGGCTGATATTTGAATCTGAAATCTTTGAAGATAATGTGAGATAACATTTCAATGTTACTAGAATCTTTTTTCAAATATTCTCTCTTACCTATTTACTTAATCTCTCTCAACATCTCTGTTTATATATATTCTACATTTTTAACCAAAACTCCAATATCATTTTCAGTTGAGGTAAGCTTCTTTTTCTTTACAATCTCTTCTCCGCCTCTTTATATAGACTTCTGACATCCTCTTGGAAAATTCTCACAGATTTAGATTTATGTTGTTTTAGTATTGGATGATGGACTTGCACAAGATAAGCTAATTCGTTAAGAAATTCAGATTAGTGGTTTTGCGTTGTTAACAATTGTACAGTTCTTATATCATTCAAAGAATATTCTAGCTAATTGCTCTCTTTTTTCTGGCTGCTTCCTAACACCACAGAGTTTCTATTTCAACGAAATGAAGACTATTTTTAATCAACTGATGATGGCTCTCATCTCTCTCTGCTATATGATCATGTAAAGTTTGTTCCTTTTTTACTTTGGTTTAAGGTATTTGTAATTTGTGTGATGCTTCAAAGCCTTCTACAATCGAACATTGTCGTATCCCTGTTTTCACTAATAGTGTTAGATGATGAGTAGCAATGTTTTTTCATGTTATTATGTTTCTTAGGGCTATGTTTTTTAGGTGATTTTCATTTTTTGAGTTATCTTGATTATACGATTTTAGTTTGTACCGCGAATTGCTAATTCTCTCATCTATATTCATTTTGACTTATGCCCAAATATAGACAAAACAAGTTTGTTCGTAAAGGAATGGGTCGTCCCGGTGTTCGCCGCTTGTACTGTAGGGGAGCTTCTACACCAAAAGAAAGAAGCAATTCAACAATGGTGATGGCTGAGGGATGATTTCCCACACTTTCAAGATTATGAAATAGATTTTGTTGTTCATTAGTTTTGAGACCGAAGTATTCCTTTTATATTTCTCTAAGCTTTTCATAGATGTTAAGTTTTACTTTGATACCTTCCGATTTTTTTTGTAAAGTGCTTTGAAGAAACATTTTTCTGTCAAATGTGATATCTATTAATGTTAAATTATGTTAATATCTTAATCATAAGAATCACATTTACATTTCATTGTTACTCTCAATTTAATTTGTTGCAGTGTTTCACAATTTTTGTTTTATATCTATTTCACGAGACAATACATTCTCTAAAACATTTTCCGACTCACCCCTAAATCATCTCAGAATCTAACATATTCGATTTGCAAATCCTCAATTTAGAAACATTTCCCTGGGTTGTTTCCCTTGGTTAACCAACGAAAGTCAATTAGTGAGTTGATGGTTAGAGGATTTATTGGGTTTACTGTTGGGGTTCACTGATCTTACCCTTCCTTCGTTTGGGCTAGAGTTGGTTGAATCTTCATCCATAACAGAGATTGTGCTTTATCCAGAAAATTGAAGTATAATTTTTCTACAATTTTTATAATATTTAAAAATTACTCGATAATGCTTTGTTGCTTTGTTGAATTGAAATTTCTAGATATTATCAATGATATCGGTTCTGGATACTTATCCTGATTTTTCTTCTTCTTATTGTTCCAACCAAGACCTCTACCACTGAGTAATCACCCATTTGCAATACTTATCCTGAATTTTAAGATTGAAGATAAACTATTTATGATTATCCTAATCTACTGTAGTATTGAAATTTAGAATCCTATTAAATATCTAATTTATTATTATTAAATTCTATGATTATCTACAAAAATTAACTAACAAGGTAAGACAAATGTATATTTTTTTAGGAATGGACGATTTTGTATTAAAAAATGTACAAACTACAAATGCGTAAACTGATTTATCATAAATATTTTTAAAAAATGTTATTTCTATTTTTTTTCTTAAAAATAATTTAAAATTTGCATTTTCTACTGTCAGCAGATAAAATATACATTTTTTTACAAAATTATCTAACCAAATTATATACAATAAGATTGAAAGTTTATTGACTAAAAGGATTGTCAAATAAGCAAAATGTCAAAGACAAATGGTACTGTATAAAAAAGGCATATGGTACTCTAACCAAAGTTGATTGTGTTGTAATTATTTATCTAACTCAATTTCTTTTTACAAGTCAATAATTACTTACACATAAATGTTGCCCCCCAATTAGGACTATTGGTCATGATATACGCAGAAATAAAATTTACCCAAGATTCAAAACTTAATGATGACCTTAGAAGAGAGAGCAATTACCCTAGATTACTCATTGGAAGTCTTCTTAATGCTCCAATAGAGCACCTAGAAGAGAGAGCAATTACCCTAGATTACTCATTGGAGGTTTTTTTAATGCTCCAATAGAGCATCACGTGGTGCTCTACAATTAACGAGTGTGCGTCAATTATTTAAGATGTGATAGGACAGTTTATATAAGTGGTGCATTTTGATTGAAGATAAAGCACAATGCGGTGCTCTGTTAGAGCACTGAAAGAATACTCCATTGAGCCATTTAAAATTTAGTTTCGTTTTCGTGAGTATTGTCATACTACCTCTGTTTCTTCTCTTTCACCTTACTTCACTTTTTGACATTATTTACTGGGTCACTTTGAATCGGTGATTTGGTTAGCAAAACGATACCTGAATTCGGTAATCTTTGTATGATCTTGTAGAGAAAACTCTACTCTACAATATGATGAAAAAATTGTCGAAAATTTACATTATTTTGCTATCCGAATCACCGAGTCAAAGTGACCCAGTTACGGGTAAAAAAGTCCTCTTAAGGTGAAAGAGAAGAAACAGAGGTAGTATTATGTATGCTGTACGAAATTCCGTGCAATGCACGGACGGTTTGCTAGTAACATAATAGTGGTAGATACCACCCCGTCTCGTCTCTTTGTTCCCAATTTTATTTTTGTCACTATTCACTGGGTCACTTTGACCCGGTGATTAGAATAGCAAATTGATGTAATTTTTTGATAATTTTTTCATGGTGTTGTAGAGAAAAAGTTGCTCTATAATATGGTGAAAAAGTTATAAAAAATCGTATTATTTTACTATCCAAATCACCCGGTCAAAATGACCCAGATACGAGTCAAAAAAGTCAAATGGGAACAAAGAGACAGGACGGAGTGGTACTAGCTAATCTTTCTAGCAAATAAGGTGATAATTTATTTTGACAATTTTAATTGAAAATTGATATTAAAAACTGAGAGAAAGAAGCGGAACGTGGCTGCAGGCTGCTGCAGACTTGTCTGCAAAATTGATTATTGTTGATGGATCTAAACATGAAGTAGAGAAAACAATATCCAGCTATAAATGAATGACCCACTTCATACCCAATTGCATATCAACTAACAAAAGTATCTGAGAGGGAGAGGTTTAAAGAAACAAAATGATGACAAGATCCTTGTATTCACTGGTTGCCTTAGCAGTCTTCGGCTCTGCAGTAGCCATCACCGGTGTAAAATCCACTGTAAGTATTCCAATCTTAGATCGGAGTCATCTGACTATGAGTTTATGCGATTGTGATATTTTTTTTGACTATGAACATGACAATGGTTGATGATATATACAGGACGAGTGTGTGTACACATTATACGTACAAACTTCGTCGGTGATCAAAGCGGGCACGGACTCTAAGATTAGTGTCACATTAGGCACTGCGACGGGTCAATCCGTATGGATCCCAGATCTGGAAATCTGGGGTGTGATGGGCAAGTCCCACGATTACTTCGAGTGGGGCAATCTTGACATTTTCACCGGCCGGGGACCGTGCATGTCCGGCCCAATTTGCAAGCTCAATGTAACGTCTGACGGGACGGGGACCCACCATGGTTGGTTCTGCGATTACTTGGAGGTCACCTCTACTGGGCCTCACAAGAAATGCAGTCAGACCAACTTCTACGTGGATCAGTGGCTTGCCAAGGATGCTCCTCCTTTTGAGCTAACGGCCGTGCGCAACCAATGTGACTTGAGTGGTGGTCTGCGGAAGCACAGGGAAACCAGGCAGTTCGCTGTTCGAAGGGCCAGATCCAATACCATGGGGTCTGCTTCAGAATAACATTGCATTTCATTTCATTTCTCCTTTCATTTTTCCTTCTACTGGACATTTTTCCCTATCAGCATACTGTATGTTAATGAACTTTGGATCTGACTTGGTAAATTTCTCCATATGTCTCATCGGATATGTTTAAATGTCTTGCATCATTCACGGTGCGATATTCCTTTCTAGTGATTTATACTACTTCTGTTTCTTTAGAAATAGCATACTTCACTTTTTGTGACTATTTACTGTGTCACTTTGATCCGGTGATTTGATTAACAAAACGATACAAATATTTGGTAATCTTCGCATGGTCTTGTAGAGTGAACTTTATTGTACAACACCACTGAAATTTTTTCAAAATAATATATCATTTTGCTATCTAAATTACCGAGTCTAAGTGACCCAATTACGGGTTGAAAAATCAAATCAGGACATTCCAAAAGAAATGGATGAAGTAGTAAAGAACTGAAGAGCACAACCATAGTTGTAAATTATATTTCGGAACCGTTCTAATATGGGCTGGAACATTTCTGAATCCGGACGGAACTACCATATGTTCCGGATTTATCGCACTTTTTATGATACTTCCATGAAATATACTTAGTTAATTATTCAAGTTAATTTCGAAGACAACATACAATACTAACAAAAATTTATTCACATATAGTGATCTTCAAACTAGTAATTTGAGGTCATATAAAAGAACTATGATGAAATGTGTTTTAATATGGGAAATACTTTTTATTATTAGTTATATAAAATTAGTGTGAGCTAATTGTTCTTTCTTTTTAAAGTACATGAAAATTATATCATTTAAATTATGCCAACAAGTTATTTTAATGATATTAAAATATTGAATTCTATAAAGAACACAAAAATACATATAGATTATATTAATTAGTTGATTTTACATTTAGTACTACCTGAACACAATATATCCGAAGTGGAAGTGTTATGCAGCTAGGGGTGGTAGCTCAAGTGGTAGAGCGTTGAAAACCCCCGCATGAGCTCCCGGGTTCAAACCCGGTTGACGACAAAATAATTTCTCAAAAAAAAAAGAGTTGAAGTGTTATAAATTCAGCTAAAATGATAATAAAAATTTCAAAATCAGACTAATTTATAAAGGGCAACTTGGTCAAGAGGAAACTCATATGTCGTTGGGACGTAGGCCTGGGTTCACTTGAGTTTCGGCCGAAGCATCTCAGAACAGCCGGATATGAGCGCATCCAACCAAAATGAATCAAATATTAGTGTGGTTCGAATATGCAGTGCTCCGTTCCGTTGTAGGCTCCTAATGAAATGATTCGCCTCATTCCGGACGGAACAGAATGGATTTTATAATTATGAGCACAATCATAACCTACTTTATTTTGGTATGTACCACTCCGTTTCTTCTCTTTCTCCCCCTTTCTATTTTGGTACGTTTCTTCTCTTTCTCCCCCTTTCCTCTTTTGGCATGTTTAATAATGAACAAAGACAAATTTGTCCTTTCAATTAATACCCACGTTTCATCTCAATATACCCCATCCACCCTTTTTTCCTCTAAAAAAGAAACAACAACCCATTATCACCACACATTTCCTTCATCAGATAGGATAGAGAGAGAGGACTAAACCCTAAACTCTCACCAGCCTCCAGATTCACCTCTTCCCTTCCTCCGTCTCTCTCCCTCTCTCACTCTCCTTCCGAAGCCCCAGCGAATCGGAGATGGGGGCATACGATTCACCCGGCGCCAGGGGTATGAAGCTCTTCACGCAGTCCTGGACCCCACTCCCCCCAACCGAAATCAAGGGCGTCGTCGCCGGCGTCCATGGCTACACCGGCGAATTCAGCTGGTTCGTGCTGCTCACCGCCGTCCACTTCGCCAAATCCGGGTTCGCTACCTGCGAAATCGACAACCAGGGACATGGGTTCTCCGACGGCGTCCCCGATTACATTCCCAACTGTCAGGAATCAAGTGATTCCTGCCCTAGATTTGTAGAATAGAGGAAGAGAATAGAGAATTCAGAATTGAGGGAGAAGATTTGAGAGAGATTCAGAGTAGAATTGATAGATAAATTCATTCCTAATAATCCATTGAAATGCAGTCCACCGTCTCTTATATGGAGCGGGGTCAAATTACAAATAACCAAACTTAAGGGTAACGCTATAATAAAAGGAAATAAGTAACGGACTGGCCACATCAGCTTCCCTCGTGGCTGTTGGTGACCTCGTGATGCTGAGGTGGACCAATCATCTTCTAACGCGGCTCTGCTGTCCAAAACGACGGCGTTCCAATTAATTACTGAATTCCATTTAAATCCTAACGTCTACTTCGATCCAACGGCTGAGATTATAACCCCTAATCCTCATCGAACGGCTACTGAACGTTTTAACGATTTACCAAATGAACAGTAAAGTTACTGTTCATTTGGTATTGCAGCAACTTTGTTTTTTGATCTTTCCTCCTCCTCCTTTCGTGACAATGCATCCCACTCAGATGATTCATGTCCTCATGAATCTAAATGAGGAAATTGAGCTTTGAGAGCATGATATTCCTCCCAAGTAGCCTCTGTAGGTGGAGAGTTCATCCACTGTACTAAAACCATTACAACAGGTGCATTTCCCTTCTTAATAAGCTTCCTCTCCAAGATGGCCACTGGCTCCACCAACATTTGGCCTTCAGGACCAATTTTAGGTAATGTAATAGAGCTAGAGAGAGACTGACCTTGTGCTTTCTTAAGCTGGGAAACATGAAACACAGGGTGTATTTTAGCACCCATTGGTAACAATAACTTGTAAGCTACCTTCCCAATCTTTTCCAGCACCTTGTAGGGTCCATAGAACTTGGCTGAGAGCTTCAAATTCCTTCTGACCTGCACACTAGACTGTCTGTATGGTTGTAGCTTCAGAAATACCATATCTCCTACCTGAAACTGCCTGTCACTTCTGTGTTTATTTGCATAATGCTGCATCCTTTCTTGAGCCTTTACCAAATTATCTTTAATCAAAACCATCACTCTCTTTCTTTCTTCCAAGAATGAATCTATTTCTGCATCTCCACTAGAGTTCAATTGATGAAATGAAAGCAGCTTTGGAGCATAGCCATAT
This sequence comes from Linanthus parryae, assembly GCA_023055425.1. Lineage (NCBI taxonomy): Eukaryota > Viridiplantae > Streptophyta > Magnoliopsida > Ericales > Polemoniaceae > Linanthus > Linanthus parryae. The sequence goes on along the minus strand of JALGPY010000008.1, from coordinate 84,281,959 downwards.
TGTACTTCAAAGGGAGACATTTTGAGGCTTGAGTGGAAGGAGGTGTTATACCAGTATTCAGCAAGAGGCAGCCATTTAACCCATTTGTGAGGCCTGTCTGAAGTCATACACCTTAAGTAGTTCTCTAAACATTGGTTAAGTCTTTCTGTCTGTCCATCTGTTTGGGGGTGGTAGGCACTTGTAAAGTGCAGTTTAGTTCCCAAAGCCTTGAACAAGGCATTCCAAAAATGGCTCAAAAAATGGTGTCCCTGTCACTTACAATAGTATCAGGTAGCCCATGTAACTTATGTATATGATCCAAAAACACTTGTGCCACCTCCACAGCAGTATAAGGATGAGTAAGTGCAAGGAAATGCCCATATTTGGAATATCTATCTACTACCACAAAAATAGTAGTTTTACCTTCTGATTTTGGGAGTCCTTCTACAAAATCCATGCTAATGTGACTCCAAGGTGTTTCTGGTATGGGTAGAGGCTGTAAAAGTCCAGGGTAAGGTACATGTTCCACCTTCATTCTTTGACATACATCACATTGTTGAACCCATTTCTTCACTTCCTTGTGCAACCCAGGCCAGAAGAAGACAGAAGCCAACCTCTTGTAAGTGCCATGTATCCCTGAATGCCCTCCAACTCCACTGCTGTGCATCTCTTTGATCAAAGTCTCTCTCAAAGTCCCTTGGTCACCAATGTAGATAGTACTCCCTTTTTTGATCAGTCCTTCCTTCACTTGCCAATCCCCACCTGGGTCTGGATCTACTGTTAATCTTGTGAATAGTTCTTGGGCCCACACATCCCCCTCATAGGTTTTGACCACTTCTTCCACCCAATGAGGTGTGATTGCAGTTACAGCCATGCATTGGGGGCCATCTCCCTTTCTCTTGTCTTCTGTATTGGTAGCTATTCTAGACAAGGCATCAGCTGCAGCATTCAACTTCCCAGGTTTGAAAATGATTTCAAAATCCAATCCCATTAACTTACTGAGCCACTTTTGTTGCAATAAAGTACTCACCTTCTGTCCCAGGAGGAACTTTAAACTGTAGTGATCAGTTTTGATTTGAAATTTGCTAGTCTCCAGATAGGACCTCCATTTCTTGACTGCCTGTACCAGTGCTAGCAACTCCTTCTCATAGGTGGAGAGGCCTAGGTGTTTATCAGAGAGTGCCTTGCTGAAGAATGCTATTGGTCTATTGTTTTGCATGAGTACAGCTCCCAACCCTTGATGACATGCATCTGTTTCCACCACAAACCCTTGAGAGAAATATGGAAGAGCCAATACTGGAGTTTGACACATAGCTTCCTTGAGAGTTTCAAATGCCTTCTGAGCTTCTGAATCCCATTTGAAGGCTCCTTTCTTGAGTAGTTGGGTGAGAGATCTAGCAATGACCCCATAACCTTGTACAAATCTCCTATAGTAGCCAGTGAGTCCCAAAAACCCTCTAAGACTCTTCAATGAGGTTGGTTGTGGCCACTCTTCCATAGCTTTGATCTTGTTAGGATCTGCCTTCACCCCATCACCACTAATCAAATGGCCTAGGTATTCAATGGTAGTTTGCATGAATGTGCACTTAGAGAGTTTGACATATAGTTCATGCTCCAAGAGGAGAGCTAGGGTTAACCTTAAATGCTCATAGTGCTCCTCCTTAGATTTGCTATATATGAGTATGTCATCAAAAAATACAAGCATAAACTTCCTCAAATGTGGCTGAAACACCTGATTCATGAGAGCTTGGAAGGTGGCTGGTGCATTAGTCAGGCCAAAGGGCATCACCCTAAACTCATATAAACCTTGATGTGTTCTAAATGCAGTCTTGTGTATGTCTTCCTATGCCATTCTAATTTGGTGGTAACCTGACTTGAGATCCAGCTTAGAGAAGTAGAAAGCTCCATGCAGTTCTTCTAATAGCTCATCAATGACAGGAATTGGAAATTTGTTCTTAATTGTCAGCTCATTCAACCCCCTATAATCCACACAGAATCTCCAAGATCCATCTTTTTTCTTTACTAGCAAGACTGGAGATGCAAAGGAGCTGGTGCTATGTTGAATCACTCCATTCTCTAGCATTTCTGACACCAACTTCTCAATCTCATTCTTCTGCACATGTGGGTATCTATAAGGTCTGAGACACACAGGAGTGGAATCTGGTTTAAGTGGTATGAAATGGTCTTGCACTCTCTTGGGGGGTAGGCTCTTGGATTCAGAAAACACATGAGTAAACTGAGCTAGTAATGGTTCAATCTCTGGGGGTATAGCTAATGTGGTAGAATTCTCTTGTATGCAGAACAGGTGGCCCACAATAGCTCCTTCTTGTTGGTGGCAATAAGCTTGAAGAGAGTGTAAGTTTGCAGCCTTGTATGGAGAACTGAGATCTTCAGCTTTGAGTTTAACTGCATTTCCCAAGAGAGTTATGGTAATAGTTCTTTCTTTGAAATCCATGCACACTGGGCTCACCTCTTGTAGCCACTGTACCCCCAGCACAATGTCACAACCCCCTAGAAGAATAACATACATATCAGCTACTGTTTTGTGTTGCTGCAACTTGAGCTCCACTTTTTGGCACATTTGACTACTGTCCATTTGATTCCCATTTGCCACCATAATTCTTAAGGGAGTGGTGTGGGTGCATTTCCCACACAATTTGGTTGCTGTGTTCTTGTCAATAAAATTGTGTGTGCTGCCTGTGTCCACCAACACACTCACTTTGGTTTTACCAATATAACCAGGAATTCTAATGGTTTGAATGCCCATATTACCAGTTATGGCATGTATGGAGATCTCAACTGCCATTTCTGAGTGGTTGTTGTCTTGTTCTGCTTCAGTCTTGTCACTGCTGGTGCTGGTTGGAGAAGCCAAACTTGACAGCAATTCTGTGTCTTCTCCTTCTTCTAGATCACTGCCAGTCACTAGGAATAACTGTGGCTTCTTGCATTTGTGGCCAGGTGTATACTGTTCCTCACAGAAATAGCATTGTTTATTGGCTCTTTTCTCTTGCATTTCAGCTGGAGTCAATTTCTTGTAGCTAGTAAATCCATTTGAGCTAGTATTAGCTTTTGGTTTTGGATCCCAAGTTGTAAAGTTTGTTTTCTGTTTGTAAGGGTTACTAGCTTGTTTGTTCCACCCCTTCATCATGTGCTGCAAGTCTTGTAACACCTCTTTTTTGCCAATGTTGTAATTCACTTCCTGCATTCTAGCCATAGCTTTAGCTTCAGCCAAATTTTTTGGTGCCATACAGTTAACTGCACTCCTAATTTCCATCTTCAATCCCCCCATGAAACTCTTGAGGAAGTAGTAATCATCAGCCCAGCTATAGAGTGCCTTTACTCTAGGTCTAAATGCATCAAACTTCCTCATGTAATCTAGGACTGTACCATCTTGACTAATTCTTTGAAACTCTCCCAATACATTGTCATGTCCCACTTCTAGAAATTCTGCACACACCCTTTCACTAAACATTTCCCAAGTGATTCCTTCCAACACTTCAAACTCAACCCTAAACCATATCTCAGCTTCATCCACACAATTAAGAGATACTAAGACCAATTTCTGTAAGTCATTGAGTTGATGGAGTTGGAAATACCTATTAGCTTTGAGTAACCATCCCATGGGGTCTGTGCCATCAAATTTAGGAAACTCTATTTTAGGTATTGGCAAAGAATTACAGTGAGGGTTCCTTACCAAATTAGGGTTTGAATCTTCAGTTTCCCCAAATTGAGCAGCAGAACTTGGATGGCTAGTAGATCCCATGACTCCTTTACCCCTGTTACTAGCTGTTATTGTGGATTGTTCCTTGGTTGACCCAGGATCGACCCACCCTGAGCCTTGTCTCGCTCATTTGCAAGCAAATTGTAGCAGTTCATAAGCTTGCGGATATCTTCTTTTAAACCCCCAATCTCATCTAATTGGGTCATGCGGCTGTGTAACAAGTCCTGTCCGCTACGGATCTCGTCAATTGCTTCATCCAGCATCTGCAGGTGGTTCTTCACCCCATCGCTGTGGTCGTAATTCAGCGCCGACGTCTTCCTAGGTCCCATTTATGGCTAACGAGAGCAGGGAAAGTACTGCTCTGATACCAATTGTCAGGAATCAAGTGATTCCTGCCCTAGATTTGTAGAATAGAGGAAGAGAATAGAGAATTCAGAATTGAGGGAGGAGATTTGAGAGAGATTCAGAGTAGAATTGATAGATAAATTCATTCCTAATAATCCATTGAAATGCAGTCCACCGTCTCTTATATGGAGCGGGGTCAAATTACAAATAACCAAACTTAAGGGTAACGCTATAATAAAAGGAAATAAGTAACGGACTGGCCACATCAGCTGCCCTCGTGGCTGTTGGTGACCTCGTGATGCTGAGGTGGACCAATCATCTTCTAACGCGGCTCTGCTGTCCAAAACGACGGCGTTCCAATTAATTACTGAATTCCATTTAAATCCTAACGTCTACTTCGATCCAATGGCTGAGATTATAACCCCTAATCCTCATCGAACGGCTACTGAACGTTTTAACGATTTACCAAATGAACAGTAAAGTTACTGTTCATTTGGTATTGCAACAACTTTGTTTTTTGATCTTTCCTCCTCCTCCTTTCGTGACACCAACATCAACTCGTCGTCGACTGCATCTCCTTCGATTCCTTCCGATCTGGGATGCGAAATCGACCACCAGGGACTTGGTCTTTTCTTCAACGACCAAGTCAGGCCATTTAAGCATCCTCTCTGTATTCTTCCTCTGTTTTTGTTTGGTTCCATCTTTCAGATTTTGATTCAATATATAATTTCGTTAAACATCTCTCTTTTGGATCTGTAATTTAAAAGTGGTGACGGTGGTGGAATGGTGGTGGTTGTGGTGGTAGTGGTATTTGTTGTTACCAGTATCAAGCACATGGAGGAGGAAGAGAGAGACGGGAGAGAGAGGGAGGACAGAGTAAGAATTGTTGTGGAATGCAGGGGTAGAATGGTCAAACACACGTTTTCCTTAATCTCCGTGCCCTCCCCAAGGGAGAGAAAGAGAAGAAACAGAGTGGTAGCAAGTGAAAACAATGTGAAAACAATGTGACGCATATCATTCTTCTTCTCCACTGAAGACCTAGAACATTGATACACACAGTGCCTCTCAAATCTACATCAATATTGTTATAAAAATATAAATGAACATTTAATGGGTTATTCTATTATTATTATTTATTTATTTATTTTTTTTTTTTTAGGAACAAAACTTCATTAAAAAACTCAAAACAGATCCTGAGAGCTGTGGGTCACATCTTTTGCTAGCAGAGGCATGATCCATTCCGGAGGACCAGTGTCCCAAAACATATCTATGTCTGTGTTTTTTCTAAACTCTGCTAAACAATGTGCTACCATATTGTGATTTCTGTGTACATAATCCAGGCGCCAGCTGACGAAACTTTCCACCTTCGTTAAAATTTCTTCAATAACTTCTTCCACCTCGGTAATGTCTGATGATTTCTGACCCTCATTTCGCCTAGCTATTTCCTCGTAAAGAACTTTAGCATCACCTTCGAATTGAACTTTTGTGAGACCCATTTGTAGAGCTAAATCCACCCCTGCTAGCAGAGCTCTGCACTCGGACTCTTTAGCTGAGACACAGCTCCCAGACTGCTTCGATACTCCGGATAGGAAGCCTCCTTCATTGTTTCTGATCACAACTCCTGCCGTACCGTTGTTGGATCCATTATCCCAGCTTCCATCAACATTAACCTTGATCCAGCCATTCTCCGGTTTTCTCCATCCACCCTTGCTATAGATTATGGGTTCTTCCTTGCTATTTGAACTTGTGCCTCTGAAAATTCCTTTACTCTGTGCTCAATGTCCACATGTCCCAAGTCAAAGTTGTAAGAAATATCATTGAACCTCTTGTTGTTTCGAGCCAACCAGATCGAGTAAATGGCCGTGAATATTGTCTTTAGTTCTTCTTTGCTTTCGGGTGTTGATCTTGTTCTCTAGCCAGGGGCCAAACGGGGCATTCGGTTTTCTAGAAAAGTTCTCATCAAACAACTTTGTCCAGATTTGTTTTGCACCATCACACAGGAGGAAGATGTGCGTGAGGTTTTCGTTGGGGCTGCCACACCAAACCTCTTGTTGTCAACCGCCATACCCCTTCTGCAGAGAGTTGCTCCAGTAGGTAACGCATTACAGAGTCCTCTCCAAACTGTGTGTGCTATGTTTTTGGGGACTTTGATACTCCACAGAGTTTGAAATGTTTTTGGAGGAGGCAGGGAGCTACCTTCTGGGGATTGAAGAGATTGCGACACTTGATATCCACTCCGGACCGAATAAAAGCCAATATCGTTGTATTTCCACACTAATTTGTCTCGTCTGCTCATGCTTGGTATCCTGATTTTCTCAATCACCAAGGCATCAACCTCTCACACATGTTGTCAGAGTTTTGAAAGATCCCACTGAAGAGTTTCATTGTGGATGAAATCAGAAACTTTGAGCTCGTCTGTGTTGTTCAGCACTGTAATTAATTTTCCGGTATCATAGGTTGGTATCCGCCGAGCACGAATGTCAATGTCTTCTCCGTTTCCTACTTTCCACCTCAAGCCCTCTTCCAGAATTTGCCTTCCCGCAATTATTCTTTTCCACGCGTTGGATGGACCATGACCCAATCTTGCCTTCATAAAGTTGGAGTTAGGATAGTATTTAGCCTTTATCACCCTACTCTCATGGATCAATCTCCATCCTTGCTTGGCCAACAACGCTTTATTGAAACTTTTTAAATCTTTGAATTGGAGACCACCCCTATCTTTTGACTTTTGGATTTTCTCCCATGCTACCCAATTTATATCTCTATCTTTATTCCCTTTGCTCCACCAGAATTTCCGTATCGCTTGTTCCATCTTTTCACACACACCATCGGGGAGCTTGAAACAAGACATTGAGTATGTTGGAATAGCTTGTGCCACCGCTTTAATCATGACTTCTTTGCCCGCTGCCGAGATATTTCTCTCTTTCCACCCTTTTAACCTATTGATAATTCTCTCAATCAGTTTATTGAAAGTTACACTTTTATTCCTCCCCATTGTTGTTGGGAGCCCTAGATACTGCTCATGCTTTGTCATTCCGGGATACCCACCACTTGCAGAACACTATTTCGGTCCCCATCTGGCATATTTGTAGAAAAAGCAACCTCTGACTTGTCTAGATTTATCAATTGACCTGATGCTTCTTCGCAAGCTTTGAAAATTTGCATTAACGTATTGATGTTTTCTGTATCTGCCTGCGAGAAAAACATTGAATCGTGAGCAAAAAATAAATGGGAGACCACTGGTCCTCCCTGAGAAGCTGTAACTCCCGCAAGCCTTCCTTCCTCTACAGCTTGAGAGATAGATCTCGATAGCATCTCACTGCAAATTAGGAATAAATAAGGGGAGAGTGGACAGCCTTGCCGCAATACATTTTCAACCTATTTGCGATGGAAGAACTGTTTTCAACCTATTTGCAATACATTTTGCAACAATTTTGTAACGCACTGTACATAAACTAATAGAGCGATACTCACTTGGTTTCCGAGGTTGCTTTAGTAATAAGTGCTATTAAAGTGTGATTAAAATCTTTCACTGACTGTCCGTCGTTCAGAAATTTCAGGATTTCTTCTGTAACTTCTTTCCCTACAGTGCTCCAGTGTTTCTGGAAAAAACCGGCGTTGTAGCCGTCGCAGCCCAGTGCCTTAGCTGGCGACATCTGAAACAAAGCGTGCTGAACTTCTTCACCTGTGAAGGCTTCATCAAGCCGCACTCCGTCCTCTTCGGTAACAAGGTCACCCGAGTAAGCTAACATGGGTTCAATCACGTCCATATCCGGGTTGGTCGATTTGAACAACTCGAAGAAGTGTTTAGTTAGAACATGGCTTATTCTCCTTTCCTCCATCTCCCAAACGTTGTTGGGGTATTCAATACCCTGAAAATTGTTACGAGAACGACGAATAGTAGACTTTAGATGAAAGAATTTCGTATTTTTATCACCTTGTTTTAGCCATTCCACCCTCGACCTTTGTTTCTACATAATTTCTTCCTTTCTCTGCAGCTCATTGTATTCTCTCGCTATCCGTCTCTTTTCTTTGATTACTTCTTCATCTTGCACAAGGTTGTCCAGAAAATTTCCCCTATCACGCAGCCTATTACACTGCTTTACTGCCGAACCGAAAATATTTTTGTCCAATCCGTGCAACGAACGGATAGTGTTTTCAGTTTCTCTATGCAATTACCGCCACCTGCCCATGATTCGGTAACGAGGTTCCCAAATCTTGGGTGAGTTTCCCACATCAATTCATATTGAAACCGCCTTTTCACTCTCCATTTAGTAATCTGCTGCCTCCAAACTACTTGGATCGGAATATGGTCCGAATCGGGCCACCATAAGTGGCTTACTTGAGAACCTTGGAACGTGTCCATCCATTTGATGTTGGTTGTTCCTCTGTCTAACCGTTCCCGGATGTTCCTTTCACTACTCTGATTATTATTCCACGTAAAAGTATTACCTTGGTAGCCTAGGTCAAGGAGTCCGGCCTTATTTAGCACGTCACGAAATTGTACAAGTTGACTGAATTTAATACCCATACCTCCATCCTTCTCGGCGTAAGAAGCGACTGCATTAAAATCTCCATCCTCCATCTCTCGCTATCCTCTCTTTTCACCTTCGCGTCAATAGCAAAAAGAGAACCGTAATTGACATTAAATTCCATAGCCAGACCACCGCTTCTACCTCTGGATTCCACAACGAAACCATCGTAAAGGACCAGTCTAGCAATAACATGCTCCATATCAGACCGTGACAATTTAGTCTCCATTAAGAAGACCAAATCTGGGGATTTTTGCTTCACTAGGTCACGAAACTATAGGAACGTACTGGGGTTCTCCAACCCCCGTACGTTTCAGCTCAAAATACTCATTGGGACGGGCGGGGTTGCACAGCAGCCTCCGCCAAATCAAAATTAAGTGACTTTGATATACCTCCATCCAAATGCCTATCTTTCTTGCCATCCCTAGAGTCCAATTTATGTTGAGCTGGTGGGGTTTCTTCACCTATGACCGCCGTCTTGTTTGCTTGAGGAGGGGGGGGGGGGCTAAAGTTCATTAGATGGCCCTTTCTTTTACCCACTTCATTCTTAGACATACTGGTTTGAGTCTTCATTACCGAGGCATAGATCCTGTTAATTTTTTCCATTACTCCGACCTCTGATTGTAGAATCTTTGCACTGGGTAATGCTTCCTTGCTGGTGCTGGACGTATTTACTGGTTTTTCCCTTCCTTCTTTATTGTTTCCTACCATGGCATTGAGGTCTTGCCCCTGGGTCGGTGCAGTAGTTTGTGCACTGGTTGGCATGGAATCCACTGTATCTCCCTTCTTTTCCCCACCCCCACTACCATAACGTGGAAATGAAGCTTCTTCTCCTGTGTCCATTGGTTTTGCAGACGCAGTTCTTGTGGGACTGCCCATTGTCTTGCTCGCTTTCCGGCTATTCTTCATTGCCATCCTTCTTAAGCTTTGAGGATGGCAGAGAAGATAGTAGTCGTACCCCGGTTCAATATTAACTTGATCTTCCCTCGTATAGGCTTCACATTCTTCTCTCAAGTGGGTGATGCATCCACACCATCTGCAAACTCCCGGTAGCCGCTCATGCTTAAAATCAATCCAAATCTCTTCCCCTTTAACTACTAGATTAACCCCTCTCGGTATAGGCTCACTGACTGCGAGTCGAGCCCTAGCTCGTATGAAATTGGTTCCGTCTTCGCTCTCGATCCTCCCATCTACGTAGAGAGACTCTGCCACTGAATCGACTATGAGCTTTCCAGTCTCCTTTTTCATCAAGTGAATTTGTATGTTACTAAGTTGAATCCAAACTTCAAAACTAGAGAACTTCAACGAAGTATTTGGATCACCTAGACTCCATTGTTTCAGCAAAAAAACACTCCCGTTGAATGCCCATGGACCTTCAGAGGAAACACGCTCCATGCTTGCGTTTTCCGGAAAAACGAATAAGAACGTATTGTAATCAACTTCAATCATATTCACTTCGTTACCTTTGTTCCAAATCTTCCGAAACACCGGCCGCATCGTTAATACAACTTTCTCCTCTGAAGCAAAAACGCTAATCAATACATGACTGAACCCTAGTTCCGCTTGTTCACAGAACTCATCGTCGAGAACAACTATCTTTCTCTCCTTCTGGGTATACTCCGAGCTTGCCATGGTTTTCGTAGTGATCCCCGAAGCTTGACAATCGTTTGAAGATGGAAGAAATTCCCGGCGGCTGGACCGCCAAACCCTAGTTATCGCCTTTGGAAAACTGCCTCCGAGAGAGCCGGAGCACTAGAAAACTGAAAAAAAGTAAGTTATTGGTTATTCTATTATTATGTAATATTGCATGGGATTAAGTTGTTATTTTGTGCTACTATACAATTTATAAATAGGACCATTGTACAGTATATCCAATATGATGAATACAATTATTCCTCCATAAAGAATTATATCATGATATCACAGCTGAAACAATCTTAGTGTTTCGGTTCTTGACCGGTATATTGAATTCTTCCCGTTCCTTCTCTCTACCAGTGTCTAGTCCAAGAGTAGTACTCACGGGCTGTTTGTAATTCGACCATCTCACGATCGTAAATCGTTCTCACCCACCATAAAAAACGGTTCGTAATTGAAATTTTTTGCAAGGTCAAAGAGAAATCTCAACAATTAGAGCTCGGATGTGCTTTCACACACCGATAAAATTCGTTGCTCCGCCACCCACCCAAATCCACGCGCCCCACCCTCGGCTCTAGCTCCTCCACACGTGCAGATTTGATTCGGCTCTGCTACAGATGTGACTTTTGTTTGTGCTGACGGCTTTTGTGCATCTGATTTCCTTTGATTTTAGCCGCTCACACGTCTCATTGATCCGTTCCATCCATTCCGCTCCAGATCCGGTCCATAATTGGTCAATATCTTTGGTCGGTCATTCTGGCTCGTTTGAAACAAAGTGAGTTAGATGTCTTCAATCTAGGATCCCCCACTATTTCTAAGTATTTGTCAATTTAGGAAAAAAATAACTCAGATCATGTAGTACATTGTATATGAATATTATAAATGATCTGAGTCTCTTTATTTAGATATTATGTGATGCTAACCCATGTTCTTACCGACAATTCAGGCTCCTTGAATCTAGTTCTGCAACAAATCATCAGAAATCATCATAATCATCCTGGAGCAGCAGTATCTAAGCGGATCCAACCGAAACAAACTGAATTTGGTATGGTAAGAACATGTAGTGTTCCGTTCCGTTGTAGGCTCAAGCAGGAATATTTCGTCCCGTTCCAAACCGAACGAAATAGATTTTACAACTATAAGCAAAACAATAACCTACTTTATTTTGGCATATAGTAGGTGAAAACAATGTGATGCATATCAACCCTCTTCTAGAAAGAAGATCTAGCATATTGATACACACAATGCCTCTCAAATCTACAACTGTATTTTAATAAATATTAATGTTAATTTAATGGGCTATTATATTATGATGTAATATCGTAAGGGGCTAGTTCGTTATTCGGTGTCACCATACAGCCGATAAATAGGAATATCGTACAGAATTTCCAATTTCACGAATACAATTTATTCCTCGAAAAATTCTATCATGGTATTTGTAGATACCCTAAACCGGGAAACCATCAACAAGCCACGTGGCACTCGGGATAAGGGACATGTGAGCAGTCGTTGTGCTATGCGTACCATCAAAATTCATCATTTTCCTACGCGTATGCACCTTAGGCTCACGGGAATTGGGGGTGCGAGTGGCTTGGAGGCTAGAGTAAGGTATGTCGCGTGCGAGATGCCAATCTCGCATGCGACCCTCGTATGCTATCAAGATACCTGTGAACGGACTGTCACGTCTTCGAAATCATGGACCACGATCCCAACATATAGGGTCGCGAGCGAGCCACTCAATTAGGCGGACGTTAGGGCCACGACAGGTTCCATTACCATCCCGCGTGCTCATCCACGTCCGTCTGATGGCCTGTATATACAAGATATCACAACAAACAACAGAAAACAAATGGTGAACAGCTACAGTAGCAACAACACTCAGCCCAACCATCATTGTATCACCTCTGCATAACAAACGTCGCCTTGCTCTTACCCCAAACCGGCTCTTATATCTGGTCTCCAAAGACGTTAACCAGACGTTGCTCTTCTACTTACAGGAACACAGGATAATTGTCTAGATCAACTCCTCATTTACATTGATGAATCCGACGTGAACAACTCAGGCGATTCACCCAGGATGATCCATCCCCATCATGAGATCCTCCAGTAACCATACCGGAAAGCGACAAATTCTCACTAAGGCCCTCTGAAGATGCAACGTTCCTCAATGAAGGCAAGTTGTTTGAATTCGTTACGGTCGGAGTAATTCTTACAGGTATCTCAGTCGCGGCCACTGGAGTGTTTTTCTTTGAGTTGCGTCCTGTTAAGGCTCATGACTATGATCGCGTTTTCACCCCTTTCATTTCTTGCCTCAAGCAAACTTGGTGTGGACTCTTGAACTTCTGGAACATTCTCAGGTGAGACATTAAGTTGCGTTCCAGGGGCAACAACAGTATGAGTTTCTGGAGTTGGCAGCTGAGCATCTTCCATGTCCTGATCCAGTGCACCGCTGCTTGCATTCGACTCATGCTCAATTCTTCTTTCATTGTACGGCGCAGCAGGTTCAGACGTGACATTGAGCTGAGTTCCCGGAACTTCTAGCATGACTTGGTCTGCAGGAGTCGAAGTGGTTTCTTGATGAGCCTCAGTTTGCTCAGTTTCTCCAAGAGGGGTCCTTGCGGGCAAGACAGCTGCGGTAGCAACGCTTGATGAAATTTCAGGAATGGCGGTTGCTCAGAATTTTGAACAGGGACACACGAATCAACTTCAAAAGGCGAAGTGATTTCCTCCTGTTCATTTACGACTTGCTCAACATTTGTAGCTTCTTCTGGCGCTTGCTCTTGCTGAAGGTACTCTACCTATTGTTCAACTATGCATTCGAGTCGCTCATCCTCGATACCGTTTTCATCATCAACTGGTCGAGCTTCAAACGTTGGCTCAACTCTTTAGTATTCCATTATCGCGTCATCAGGAGCATCATGGACAGTTTCAGAGATGCGAACCACATCACTACGAAGCCTGCGAGGTCTTCTTATCAATGGCTCTAGATCTGTCAAGGTGTAAAACTCATGGTTAATATAATTTCAAGGAATCAGACTACCGAAATTTTGAGGGCTTATGGTGAAAAGACCTCCACTTTCATATGGGATATATGCGTAAAGGTTATCATCAATCCCTTTTAATGTTGCATGACATGATTGGGTGTGAAACATCGTTACTATGTGCGAAACACTATCTTCATTATTTGAAGAGGGCAAGGTTGAGCATGGCAGTGCCAAGGAAGAATATTTACATGAGGCTTCCCCACATTGATCCACTAACAATTTGCGAATATCACTTTTAAACACCCCATGGTTTAATGTGCGAAAGATAATTTCTTAACGTGATAAAGCAAATTTGAAAATAGTACCTTCTTCATCCTCATCACCAACGATCTCATGGAAGTCCTCTTGTGCCCGCTGCATCTGACCAACGGTCGTGCGGGAGCACTGTTCTTGATCTTCAAAACTCTTCTGCAGAGCCTCCTGAAGTTGGCGATCTTCTTCTAGCTTTTCATTTCTGGCTCTTTCTTCATCCATGGCTTTCGACTCTGCAATCGCCTCTTCTTCAGTTAATCCTTCCAGTTCCTGAACTCATCTGTCGCTATCTGTAACGAAGATGAGGATGTGTTAAGACAAAACGGCTCATCATAACTCTACAAAAAATGCGATTGATTACCTTCACTTGTGGCAAATGTGGCGTCCACGGTGTCTGGATTGAACTCCACAAAGTCTTCAATATTACTTTGTCGCGCCCTCCCTATTTTATTCTCAGCTGAAGGTTGAAATTGACTCCTTTCTGGGGGCGCAACATTTTCCTTGGGAGCAGGATTGACTTTTGGGCGTTATAGCTGGCGGATCGTTATGATGCCTGTCCCATCTGTACAGGTTCGTCAGAAGCTTTCTTCTTCTTGGATTGTTTGATAAGGGGGAAAAGAAAGGCTTCAAGAGCGTTTGAGATCGCGTCTTGAACTCCCCTATCCATCCTCGTATATGTGGTGATAGGGACGTTGGGCTTCTTCTTCGAGCGCAATAGGTCAACGAAGCCTGTGTTGCGATCCCTGGACGCGAATCGCCTCAAACAGCACTGACATGTAAAGGCATGTTAGACGTCACATTATTTATGGTGTTCAAGAAGGATAAAAAATGCTAAAGTATAACATGGAGCGGTGTCTACCAACACATCCATGTCACCCAACTAATAGAAATAGTCAGTGATCCCGACAAACCTTGTGCCCAATGTTCATGTATTGTGTTATCCTTTTGTCTCCATATCCGGATTGTACACGAGACATAATAGTCACACTAGTATATCCAATCCATAGTTTCTTGATCCTGGGAATATGCTTATGTGAGCAGATAATATCAATATCTCCATATTGATATATCTGAGTCTGGCCAGACATTCTACAAGCACCATCCCTCGAGTGGCCCATGGATATTTGCTCCCATTATGTGGGAGGGACAAATCCTCTCTACGTTACTACGATCTCTAAGCTTGCTTCCTATCATGCCCGATAACTATCTTTATAGTTACTCGGTTAAGGCGCAACGTTGATAATATCAAAGAACGATATTTCACAACTAGAGTATCTAGTGACTTCAAGTCTAAGGATTACAATATCATTAGCAATACAAGAAGCGATTGTGACTTTGACATAATCTAATGCATCCTTCTCGTCGTGGGTCAATCCAGTATGACATTACTCCTAATGCATACCCATGTGTTAGACTTGATATCTTCATATCAATCTACCCACATACTAGTCTATATTTGATTGTCATGTTAACCGATATAATGGACTAGGGATATTCAACAGATTGTATCTAAGGACTTCATTATATTAAATATCTCAGTAAATAATAAATGAATATTCTAGCCAAACAATGTTCATACTAAATATAAATTCCCTCGAGGGAACCTATTCCAACAGTCTCCCACCTGCACTAGAGCCAATTTGGTTCATCCCGTATGCCTATGGATCTAGTGTGCCCTTCATGCTTTCGCTGAACGAGCGGCTTTGTGAGCGGATCTGAAAGATTGGCATCCGTTGGAATCTTGCACATCTTCTCATCTCCTCTATCGATCATATCACGAATAAGATGGAATCTCCTAAGTAGATGCTTTGACTTCTGGTGTGATCTAGGTTCTTTGGCTTGTGCAATCGCTCCAGAGTTGTCACTGTACAACGTCATGGGATCCACAATGCTAGGGACCACACCGAGCTCAGGGATAAACTTATTTATCCAAACAGCCTCTTTTGCTGCGCCTGCAGCAGCAATGTACTCAACTTCAGTTGTAGAATCAGCAGTTGTCTCTTGCTTGGAACTCTTCCAGCTCACAGGTCCTCCATTTAGGCAGAACACATACCCCTACTGCAATCTGTAGACATCCTTGTCAGTTTGGAAGCTTGCGTCAGTGTAACCAATTACATTGAGCTCTTCCTCACCTCCAAATCTCAAGAACGCGTCCTTTGTTCTTCTCAAGTACTTTAGGATATTCTTGACAGCAATCCAGCAACTCTCACCTGGATTAGACTGATATCTGCTTACCATACTCAACGCGTATGATACGTAGTCTAGAACACGACATGGCGTACATGATGGATCCTATGGCCGGAGCATAGGGTATCCTACTCATGATGTCCCTCTCAATCTCATTGGAAAGACAGGCAGTCTTTGAGAGAGTGACTCCATGCGACATGGGCAAGAATCCCGTCTTGGAATTTTGCATGTTGAACCGCTTCAAAACCTTGTCTATATATGTATTTTGGCTTA
Organism: Linanthus parryae; assembly: GCA_023055425.1. NCBI lineage: Eukaryota > Viridiplantae > Streptophyta > Magnoliopsida > Ericales > Polemoniaceae > Linanthus > Linanthus parryae. The sequence goes on along the minus strand of JALGPY010000008.1, from coordinate 84,265,991 downwards.
GGCCGGGCAGCTTCCTAGATCTATCCCTATAGATCTTGATACCGAGTATATAAGTTGCATCTCCTAAGTCCTTCATTGCGAAAAACTTTCCTAGCCAATCTTTAACAGACTGCAAAGTAGGAATGTAATTTCCAATGAGCAGTATGTCATCCACATACAAGACCAGAAACACAACAGATCTCCCACTAACCTTCTTCTAAACACAGGGTTCATCTTCGTTCTTGATGAAGCCAAACTCTTTGACTGCATCATCAAAACGTTGATTCCAACTCCTAGAAGCTTGCTTTAATCCATAAGTGGACCGTTGTAGCTTACATACTTTATTTGCATGCAATGGATCTTCAAAACCCTCTAGTTTTGTCATGTACACATCCTAGAGAAGACTTCCATAAAGGAACGCTGTTTTGACATCCATCTACAAAATCTCATAGTCATAGTAAGCTGCAATAGCAAGTAGGATTCGAATGGATTTGGTCATAGCGACTGGAGAAAAGGTTTCATCATAGTCTATACCATGAATTTGTCTGTACCCTTTTGCCACCAGCCGTCCCTTATAGGAAACTACCTTGCCATCCATGTCAGTCTTCTTCTTGAAGACCCACTTGCACCCTATGGACCGAGCCCCTTTAGGTGGGTCCACCAAAAGTCCATACTTTGTTGGTATACATGGATTTCATTTCGGATCTCATGGCTTCTTGCAACTTCTTAGAGTCTGGCCCTTTCATGGCTTCCCCGTAGGTAGCCGGCTCATCATCCATGAGTGGTATGTCATCGGACTCAGTCACGAGAAGTCCGTATCTCTCTGGCTCATGACGTACCCTACCTGACCTACGGAGTTCCTGTGTTACCTGAACAGGATCTTCCACAATCATTTGTTGTTCCTACTCATGTTCCATCATCGGTTCAGTGGTTTGTGATTCTTGAATTTCTTCAAGTTCTAAAGTCCTTCCACTTGCTTCTTTATAGAAAACTCTCTTTCTAGAAGCACGCCGGTCCGAGCTACAAACACTTTGTTCTCAGTTGGATTGTAGAAGTAATATCCTTTCGTTTCCTTAGGATATCCCAAAAATTTACACTTTTCCGCTTTGGGTCCGAGCTGTCTGTTTGTAAACGCTTTACATAGACATCGCAACCCCAAATTTTCATAAATAACACTATGGGACACTTCCCAGTCCATATCTCATATTGTGTCTTCATGAATGATTTGGATGGAACACGGTTAATGGTGAAAGCTGCAGTCAATAAAGCATGTCCCCAAAATGATACTGGAAGGTCCGTTTGACAAATCATAGATTGCACCATATCCAATAGTGTGCGATTCCTCCTCTTGGACACGCCATTCCACTGTGGCGTTCCAGGTGGAGTGAGTTGGGATACTATCCCACACTCTCTAAGATATTCATCAAACTCTTGGCTCAAGTATTCTCCTCCACGATCCGATCGCAAAGCCTTAATACTTTTACCAAGTTGCTTCTCTACCTCATTCTTGAATCTTTGAACAATTCAAAGGATTCAGATTTGGCCTTCATAAGGTATGCAAACCCATATCTACTGAAGTCATCAGTAAATGTAATGAAGTAGGTGTAAGCACCTCTGGCAGGCGTGGGAAACGACCCACAAACATCAACATGTATGAGTGCGAGTAACTCACTAGTCCTTTCACCTTTCTTGTTGAAAGGGGACTTCGTCATTTTTCCCAATAAACAAGACTCGCATGTCTCATATGACCCCAAATCAAATGAGTCTAGAAATCCATCCTTATGGAGTCTAGATATGCGTTTCTCGTTTATATGGCCTAAACGACATTGTCATAAATAAGTAGGATTTAAATCATTAGTTTTAATCCTTTTAGTATTTATGTTATAGATGAAATTATTAATATCAAGGATATACAATCCATTAGGCAAATGCGCACAACAATAGTGCATACTATCAAAATAAATGGAGCAACACTTGTCCTTTATTGAAATAGAAAAACCCTTCTCGTCCAAACAAGAAACAAAAATAATGTTTCTTCTCATAGCAGGCACATAATAGCAATTGTCTAATTCTGAAAGAGGTCTAGAAGGCAAAGATAACTCATACACGCCTATAGCTAATTCAGCAACTCTTGCTCCATTCCCGACGCGCAAATCTATCACCCTTTTAGCCAATCTTCTACTTCTTTTCAAATCCTACACATTTCGACAAATGTGAGATCCACATCCAGTATCCAATACCCAAGATGAAGAAATAGATAGATTGACGTCTATAACAAAAATACGTGGTAGTGGTGGAATCACTATGACAAGATTTTTATCCTCCAGATACATGGGGCAATTCCTCGTCCAGTGACCCGGCTGGCTACAGTAGTGACAATCACTTTTCGCCACGCCACCACTAGGGTTCAGGGCTTCTTTGGACTTCACAACTTTCTTGCGCTTTGCTTTAGAATTAGAGGCAACTCCCTTGCCCTTCTTCTTATTTACCATCATTGTGGCTTTGCCTTTGCCTTTGTTTATGCTTTGTTTAGTTTTCCTTAGCATGTTCTGCAAATCTGGCAGAGCCTTACTGATCTCATTCATGTTATAGTTCATGATGAACTCGTTAAAACTGTCGGGCAACGATTGCAAGACAAGATCAGTTGCCAAATCTTGGCCTAGGGGGACCGTAGCCTCTTGAGGTTCTCTATGTATCGGATCATTCGGAGCACATGAGGTCCAGCTGGGTTCCCTTCCGCAAGATTGCTCTTTAAAAATTCCTTGGAAACTTCATACTGCTCATGCCTTGCCTGTTCTTGAAACAACTGTTTCAAGTGTTCGATCATATCGTAAGATTCCATGTTCTAGTGTTGCTTCTGAAGCTCAGAGTTCATGGTGCAAAGCATGAGACAAGTCACATCATTAGATCATCCACATTTTCTGATGTTCTATCACGGCAGCTAGAATAGACTCATCTTGGCGTGGTTCTGGTATAGGATTGTCTAAGACGTACAGTGTCTTTTCTTGCTTAAGGAAGATCCTTAAGTTCCGGTATCAGTCAAGGAAATCTGTTCCAGACAACTTGTCCTTCTCAAGGACAGATCGCAGGGATCAAGTCGATGCGTGATTGTTTGCCACTGGAATTCTGAAAAATGATAAATATGCAATTGTAGTATTTTGAACAGCCTAACTATATTCAACAATGGCTAGATCATTAAATATAGATCCCACTATTTTTCTCGGATCAATAGCCCTCACCATTAATGCAGAAAATATCATATATATTTTCTAGTGAGTCCAAAATCCATATTTCACTTCTTCTTGAGCTTGCTTTGGCAAGTCACCCAAAAATTGGTTATTTAGGTAGCAGCCCTTCCAATTGCATCCCATGCAACTCTTGGTCCAATTAGGTGAATAACCCCTTATTCCTTTCATTTAGATAACACCTAATTGTCATGCCTCTAGTCTCATCAATCTAATTGACTTTTTGCCCAGTTGCGTCCAACCTCTTGCTTCAACAGTCACACATTACTTGCTTGTGTCCCCGCAACATACCGAAGTGAATTAAAACGCCTTTCTTTGGCAAGCCCGAATTTAATGGACCTTGATCATGAAGGGTGTTTAGGAAAGAGAAGGCAAAACATAATATTTCCATTGAGGGCTTTAATAGTCATTATCTAATTGTTCGGTTGATCTCATCAACATGACCTACTTATTTGGATTGGGCAATCAACAATAAAGGATCAAACTTGTTTATTATTATCTTGTTAACATTTTGCTTGTATAATCCATACACACAAAATAAATAAAAATACATAAATAATAAACATCCACAAAATAAAAATTAACGTGGCATTGATATGGTCCTTAGACTAAGATATTACCAAGCCAATTATAATTTATATACCCTAAAGTGACAAACTCATCTCCATGTGCTCCACCATAGATGCCCGCCTAGTATGGGAGTCCCGATCGTCTTTGTGGCTTCTTGGTCCCCCGCTCTTCTTCTCCATTCTCTTGGCTATCATCTAAATATTCTAATTCTAGCCTAACATCTAGAATAAAGGAATAAACAAAAACCTCACATGTTGAGAAGATGATCAGCTCGCAGGCCGTAAAAGTAACGGACTATTACATTAAATTTATCGGCTCACCGGCCGTAAACCAAACTACAAAAAGTAAACAACCACAACCTAGGCCTTATCCATCCACCATGCAACAAAGCACATAATACAGTTAAAACCAATTTTAATGTGCTTGTTCAATTTTAGTTTGAAATTAGGCAACTAGGGTGAAACTAGTCCAACGAGCCCACCATCCACCATGGCTGAACCACCCAAGGACCAAGGCAAGGCCTTGGGGCGGTCGCCCGAGGCTCACGCGCGGCTACGCCGCACGCTAGGACGGCCCAGCCCCTTGGCTGTGCCCTAGCTTGGGCGGGAAGTCAAGGGGGGAGGCCCCTTAGGGGGCCGAACCTCCCTATGGAATTGTTTCCAAAACAATTTGTTTCCTTGTTGCCCAAGCTTAGCTGTTTCCAAGTTTGAAAAACCCATTCTCCAAGCTTGTGCCCAAACCCTAGTTCTTAGATCCAAAATTATTCACATCCTATGTGATCAAACTCACAAATATTCACATCCCATGTTAAATTAGGTCTTGTTTGTCTTGAATCAAATTCAATTTGCATCTAATATGCCAATTAATTTTAGTTTTCGCGTAATATTAACAATGTGGTGTATAAACTGAAAACTGTAACACATAAGATCATGTTATGCGCTATGACCCGTGGATCTAATACCACTGCAGGGTTTTGATGCAGGTTACGCAGCGAAATAACAAAATTAATCCTGCTCAAATCCCTCCAAGGATCACATGCAAGCCATCATAAAATGATAAGGGCATAAAAGATGTGTACCTTAATTTAGGAGATCACACAAAGAATAGTGTCTTCGTCTCTATGAATATCCACACCTTGGATTCTTGATTTGATTCCTTCCCACAGTGTAGTGCTAGCAACGGAAGAAGGAGGAACGGATCACGCAAAACGAGGCAAAGGAGGGGCGGTCCTCCTTTGGTGGCCGACGGGTGAGGGGGCGGCAATAGGGGTTCACCCTCTATTGTTGCTCTCTCTCTCTTGCTTTGTTATGTTCTCTCAATAATGACTTTTGTTGAGAAAATAACAAGCTAGAGTTCCTTTATATAGTAATAACTCTTTATTAACTACATAAAAGCCCCAATACTAATCATGTCCTTACATGGATTAGTCCACTTACAAATTAGTTCCACTAAGTTTGCTTGTGGTTGTGTTCTGATCCTTTTATTAATTAGTCCAAATAATTAATACCTATGTCCAATTTAATCCATCCGCTGTGTGAGCCCATAGGTTTTTACTTAGTTGGTAGTAACTATTTACTAACATGGAGCAGTGTCTACCAACACATCCATGTAACCCAACTAATAGAGATAGTCAGTGATCCCGACAAACCTTGTGCTCAATGTTCATGTATTGTGTTTTCCCTTTGTCTACATATCCGGATTGGACATGAGACATAGTATTCGAACTCGTATATCCAATCCATAGTTTATCGATCATGGGAATATGCTTATGTGAGCAGATAACATCAGTGTCTCCATATTGATTTATCTGAGTCTGGCTAGACATTCTATAAGCACCATCCCTCGAGTGGCCCATGGATATTTGCTCCCATTATGTGGGAGGGACAAATCCTCTCTACGTTACTACGATCTCTAAGCTTGCTTCCTATCATGCCCGATAACTATCTTTATAGTTACTCAGTTAAGGCGCAACGTTTTATAATATCAAAGCATGATATTTCATAACTAGAGTATCTAGTGACTTCAAGTCTAAGGATTACAATATCATTAGCACTACGAGAAGAGATTGTGACTTTGACATAATCTAATTCATCCTTCTCGTGGTGGGTAAATCCAGTATGACATTACTCCTAATGCATACTCATGTGTTAGTCTTGATATCTCCATATCAATCTACCCACATACTAGTCTATAGTTGATTGTCATGTTAACCAATATAATGGACTAGGGATATTTAAGATAAACAACACATTGTATCTAAGGATTTCATTATATTAAATATCTCAATGAATAAAATGAATATTCTAGCCAAACAATGTTCATACTAAATATAGATTGCCTCTAGGGGCGTTCTCCAAGGCAGTAACGTAGGGTCTGGCTTCGAAGTAGTTGATGTTGTCGCATAGAAAATAGAAGGAGCATTCAACGCCTTTACTCTTGAACCAACGCCATGATCGAGGACTAAGGAGCTCCTTGGTGGCATTAGGCGCGTCCCACAGCCTTACATATGATGGGGTTGGAGCATACAAAGACCATCTCTCAAAAACCCACATCGTCAGGAATGCAATATTGACAAAGGAGACAACATTGAACCTGCCTTGTGATTGCTCGACATGCGTCACAACCAAGTAGAAGCGATGATAGAGGGAAACCAGAACTAGAGGCCCAAAAGATACCTTTTCGCCAATCGAGAGTTTGACGGCGAACGGGAGAACATGGAAAAATACTCCATCGCTAGGATGACCGTCTATAAGATAGCGTGACGACAAAACACAGAGAAAGCCACATAGGGTCCAGTCAGCACCTTTCCCCTCGAGGGCGGTTATCGCGTTTGGGTCATTCTACAATAACTCTTGCGCGATCTTTGGCTTTGCGATGTCTATGAAGAAATAGGTGATCCACTTTGACCAGAGATTCTTTGCGCATGATGCTACAGACATGTACGTCTCGTAGTAGGTGGTCGAGTTCCATCTTGTAGCGGTCTTCTTCACCTCCGTGATGCATTCTCTCATCTGTTCAAAGAGCGTGATCTCCTCATCAGAATTCAGAGGAGCCAACGGATCTACAGATCCTATACTTGGGAGTTCCAGCAGTATCTATATGTCTTCGAGGGTTGGTGTGGCCTCAAAGGTAGAAAACTAAAAAGTGTGAGTTTTCTTTGAATACCTGGAAAACAGGACCCTCAGCATGTCATGATCGAGTCTGAGGCTGAGTCTTTTTGTTGCGCACACGGCGTTGTATATCCCATTACTCGTCAACTCTTCTTCATAGTTATCTAGGATGAACTCCATCCCTTCCTCCATCCAATCGAGATTCTCCATGAAAGACTGAATAAGAACATCAGTGAAAGGGTATAACCCAGCCTCGAGGCCGAGTCGCTGCACATCCTGGACACTAACCAGATCCCAATCATCCCTCTCTAGTTTAGACACTAACTTAGAGCGTTTCTCACTGGAGATTTATGTAGCATCATGCGCTAAATAGAAATCTTCTCCACCCAAGTAGGGGGTTTTGCACCACAGATCTCATGCAAGTTGATTGCTTCCTTCTAGGATTTCTTGGGAGCCATTTCTATAGCGCGAATAACACATACAAAACAAGATGTTTGTAAGTTCACAGGTTTCACAGGCTTGAAGCTATTTCAAAGCGTTGAACCAGCTTTCAAAGCCTTGAATCAAGTTTCACAGGCTTGGAATAGCAGAGCTATTTCAAGGCCTTGAAATAGGATTCAAATCCTTGAAACTGTCTGACATGTATGCATACACTTAGGGGGAGTTTATCTGAACTCTTCTGACCTGATTTTACTTCTCTCACTCCTATGCTTGAACTACTGTTATTTGATTATGAAAGACAAAATATTTTGTTACATCTAACACCATTTAATCCATCTGTTTGACTTAGTTTTACAGGGAAATATTGTTTCCTAGTTTGCAGGATTGGTTTCCTAATCTGGATTTTGCAGGAAAGGAAAGTTGGAGAGAATGTGATTATGTGATCAATCAGACACTCTTGACAGCTTCCCAATCTGTTTAAAGACAATATCAGATCAATATGTCAGAAGATTATGATCAACTATCCGTTGGAGAAGGCTGTTAAAAGAGTCAAAGTTGTTGCCTACAAAACAGGAAGTTGTTGCTGAAAAACTGGGAAGATTTGCAGAGCATTTGAGCTATATGAATAGAGCTCATTTTGAAGCAACTAGATACAACACTCAACAGGCAAAAAGAGAGAAATATTCCAGGACTTAGAAGCATCAAAGAAGCACATCATTCTCACAATTCATCTCACAAAAGATCACTGTATTCTTCACTGTAGTTTTACACTTCAGTGTTCTTCTGACTTGTACTTTATTTGTAGATCATTCTTATACTACTTATTTCTCTCATTCTCAAGGATTTTCAAAGTGAACAATAGAGAATTCTTACTTAATTAGTTAGCTAGAGAACGTACTAGATAGGTTAGAGAGAACCACAAGCTGTAATAGAGTAAGGCATATTACTGTGCTTGAGATCTAGGGCTTAGCTTTTTATTAATAAGAATTGTGTTGAAAATCATACAGGGAGAAGATCCATGAGGTAGAGACGTAGGTCCAAGTGGACTGAACTCTATAAATCATGTGTCTCTTGTATTTACAGTTTCATTTTCTCACTTAGTTTTTGCAGCATTCAAACTAGCCTGTTTTCAAGGGTTTGAAACTCTTTTCAAGGCCATGAAAAAGACTTCTCTGTTTTCTTTAAAACTGTATTTCATTTCAAAGGTTTGAAACAGTTTTCAAGGCCTTGAACTTCACTACTCTTCAACAGAAACCTGTCTCCTATACAAGTTTTACAAAAGTTGGCATACTCTATTCAACCCCCCCCTTCTAGAGTATATATACTGTACTTATACCTGCATACTCCCCTTTTAATTGGTATCAGAGCTTGTATCACCGTATAGATTTAACCATCTCGTGACCATGAGTACTGCAGGTTGATAACTCCACATTAGGAGTTATATTGTTTATGATCCATGACCTTTTTGCGAGCGTTTTGATGTATTTATGTGAGAAATTGACCAAATCCGGGTTGTATTGAGCATACTTGAGTTATTGAGCTTTATTTCATAATCCGGGCGTTTTTCGTATGATTTATACATTGTTTATCGCATGTGATCTTCCGGTATGTTTTCGTGTTGTGTATTTCAGGAACCGGGAGCTTGGAGCGATGATTTTGGGGCAGAAACGAACTTCGGAACACAAGCTAGCTCAAGGATATGCTCGGGAATGAAGAGGAGAAAAGAAGACGCTAAAACGAAGAAAAGTGGGAAAAGTCACACAGGACCAGCCTGCACTCTATTCGATGCCCAGGAAAATCTACAAGGAATTTTTAAGCAAGGCTTGCGGCATTGGAAAGTAGACATCCGTAGCTTTCCAACGGTATATGGTAGGCCCGAAGAAGAGTCCGTATGAGGGAGAAACAGCCCGCGCAAAATCAGCAAAGAATTCTGCCCGGGAATTACAAAGTAGAGGGGCTGAAGTGCAATTTCGGCATATTTTCATTAAAAAAAACGTGCCCAGCTGGTAGAGAACGGGGAGAACGACCTACGAGAGGGATATTCACGCATCTTTGAAGTCGGGAGAGCTAGGGAAGAAGGGAGAACAAGCTTGGAGCAAGGATCATCGATTACATTGAAGATTCAAGCGTTTGATCATCTTTTCTTCTTCTATTCTTCATGAACTCTATGATTTTGTTTATGTTGAACCATATTATGTCTAGCTAACCTTCTCAAGCTAGGTGATTGATGAGAAACTAGGGTTTGTTGGATGATTTTCCGGATTTTGGACATGATACATGCGTTTGCTTAAAGTTTATGAATGTTCTAGTTTTCTTACATATTCTGGTACTTCATTCTAAGTATTCTTGGCTTGATCACCCTTAGGATACTAGTCGTTGAGATTGTTGCACGAAAGTGAACTCTTTGATACATGTTAAAGAATATTGTAGGTAATCTTGTAGTTTCTTGAGACCGAGAGGAGATAGAAACTTGATTAATCGTGTGAGGGTAGTTTCGATTGATTGTGTTAGAACTTAGTGAATTCGGTGGACCGATAGGACCCGGTGAACAAGCCTAACAATTCAATTAGATTGTAGTAGTAGACGGAGGTGGACTGAGAGGACCCGAAATCTATTATTTACACAAATTCACGTGAGATCGAGAGAAGATCGTATAACTAGAACGTGAGTAGAGTGTTTCATGCATAATTCCGGAAATCGTTAACAACCCTAGGGACATCAATTGCCTAGTTCTTTCTCATTAATCGTAATCAAATCACTATTTATTTTTGTTAAAAATTGAAAACCCTAAAAAAAATAGTTAGTTACTTGTTATTTAATTTACGTCGCTTGTTCGTGGGCGACAACGTTACAAAATCACACACCATTTTTACTTGTTACTTAGATATCGTAGAGTTAATTTCTAGTTAGCTAGTAATCGTAATTTTCCCTTGGGTTCGATACTCGGAGTCGTAAAATACTCCACATACTACTTGACCGTATACTTGCGTTTAAGCGCGTAAAGAATTCGCGTCAAGTTTTTGGCGCCGTTGCCGGGGATTTTAACGGTTTATTAGTTTAGTAGAAATTGATTTAGGATATCTCGTTTACTTTATTTGTTTAATTAGCTATTTGTTTTTTCACTTGTATTTGATTATACTTTTCAGGTCGTCAGTGTATGCCCAGGATCCCTAGAGAACTTGTGCCCCCACTTGAAGACCCGGAACAGTTATTCAGAGATCAGAGGAGAAGACAGAAACAGAGTAAGATGGGTGATCAATTGACCTACGCGCAACTCAATGAGAAAATGGAAGAGTTGGCGAAACAGTTGAATGATCGCAACACTCAGACACCATACAACAAGTCTGGGCAGGCTATTGTGGAGAAATTCCAGACGTCCACGTATGGACACAATCCGGCAATTGTAGTGCCAGACATACAGGCTGAGCATTTTGATCTCAAGCCAGCTACGATCCAGACAGTCACCAATCAGTTCCAGTTTTATGGGAACAAGGATCAGGATCCCAACTATTTCATTGGGAAGTTCAATGCGTATATCAAGACTGTGAAGTATAAGAACGTGACTCCTGAGGCATTGAAACTTATTCTATTTCCCTATTGTTTGAAAGGTGCAGCTGAGAAGTGGCTTGAGTCGAGAGCTCCGGATTCAATAACTACATGGGCTCAATGTGTGGATGAATTCATGGCAAAGTTTTACCCAGTTCAGCGGGTTATTCAGTTACAAGGTGATATCCTTGGCTTTCAGCAGCAGGCCCATGAGACCGTGGTAGAGGCGTGGGATAGATTTATGCATTTGATCAGGAAGTGCCCAAATCACGATTTTGGGGACTACAAAATTTTGCAGGTCTTCTACCATGGCTTAGAACGCCATAACCAGGAGTTAGTCAACAGGGAAGCTGGAGGAAATTTTATGTATTCAGTTGACAAAGAGGGAGCATTTGCACTTATGAAACAGCTAGCCAAGCAGGATACACAGTTTTATGATTCTAGAAGACTTTCGGCATTGCCTGAGGCGAAAGACAATGAGTGGAAGGATGGGATCAGCAAGATGGTGTCAGACTTGGCCAAGCATGTTTGTAAGGACAAGAAGACAGTAGCAAGTGTTGAGGAGCCAGAATATGATGCAGCAATGGCACACATGGCAAATGAGGATTTGAACTATGTGGGGGCACACGGACAGAGGCAGAACTGGAATCAAGGGAACTACAGGCCAGGCACTAGAGATCATCCAGGATTCAGGTATGGGGATCAGTCTGGAGCGACATATGCACCGGGGTTCCAGCATAGACCACAGGTTTCGCAGGCTCCACCAGCAGCTGATGCAACACCAAGTTCAGAAATCTCTGTGTTGACAAAGGCATTGGCGCAATTGAGTGAAAACATGAATACTATGACCACCAATGTGAACAACATGTCCACGCAGGTTACTGCTGTGTCTGCGGATTTACAGGCTACGAAGACTTCTCTTCGTTCTCTTGAGGTACAGGTGGGTCAGATTGCTACTCAGCTCTCATCTAGAAATCCAGGTTCTTTGCCTTCCAACACGGAAGAAAATCCTCGTCAAATTAATGCAATCACTACTCGAAGCGGGGTTGCATTGAAAGATCCGCCATATCCCACTCATGCAAGAGCCGATGCTTCTAAGGCTAAAGAGCATGAGATATTTGATGATGATACTAATGTCGTGATCCCCCAATCAAAGGGCGCGACGGATGAGGAGGCGGTGAAAGACAAGGATGAGGTACGTACTGATACTACTGTTTCTAAGGTAGTTCCATATCCTTTGAAAACGAGAAAGAGGGATGATTCTAGAGATTTTCAGAGGTTTCTTGATATATTCAAGAAGGTGGAGATTAACATTCCTTTTGCAGAGGCTATCTCTAAAATGCCTACATATGCCAAGTTTCTCAAGGATATTCTTTCAGGAAAGAGACGCATGAGTGATTTTGCACAGGTGAATTTGACTGCTGAGACTTCTGAATGCGTCAGGAATGGATTGCCTAAGAAGAAGAAAGACCCTGGGAGCTTTGTGATACCGGTTACTCTTGGTGATTCTCTCACTATGACTGCATTGTGCGATTTGGGGGCAAGCATCAATTTGATGCCCTTGTCCGTATTCAGGAAGCTAGGTGTGGGGGAGCCTCGTCCCACCCGAGTTACCTTGCAGATGGCTGACAGGTCGATCCGTAGAGCATATGGGGCGATTGACGACATTTTGGTCAAAGTTGGCACTCTTATCTTTCCTGCAGATTTTGTCATCTTAGACATAGAGGTTGGCGAAGTACCCCTCATTCTTGGCAGGCCCTTCCTAGCTACAGGAGAGGCTATTATTCATGTGAAGAGTGGAAAGCTATCTATGCAGATCAATGATGAAAAAGTGGTCTTCGATGTGTTCAAGGCAATGAAAATGCCTTCATGTTATAACTATGAAGATTGCTTTAGCGTAGAGATCTTTGATGATGATATGGGAGATGATGAAGCTAAATTGATGTGGGAGGAAATTGATGGAATGTACAAGGATGAAGATCACAGCCCTCCCATGGATTTGTGTCACATGAGCAGCTGGACCAAGCTGGATTTATATGAGCAAGGGGAGCAGAAACTAGCTCTTGTTCCTTCACTCAAGTCACCACCCGCGCTTGAGTTGAAGCCATTGCCTAGCCATCTCAGGTATGCTTTTCTTGGTGTTGATAACACATTGCCTGTAATTGTTTCCTCTGTTTTATCTCAGGCACAGGAGGAGCAGCTTTTGGATGTGCTAAGGAAGCATAAGGGAGCAATTGGATGGACTATCGCAGATATAAAGGGGATCAGCCCCGTCTATTGCCAGCACAAGATCCGGGTTGAAGAAGGAAAGAAGCCAGTGATCCAAGCACAGCGGAGATTGAATCCGCATATGAAAGAAGTGGTGAGAAAAGAGGTCATGAAGTGGCTAGAGGCTGGTATTATTTTTCCGATCTCAGACAGCACTTGGACTAGCCCAGTCCAGTGTGTGCCTAAGAAAGGAGGGATGACTGTGGTAGAGAACGACAAGCATGAGCAGATTGCTCAGCGGACAGTTACTGGATGGCGTGTGTGCATGGATTACAGGAAGCTGAATGAAGCTACGCTCAAGGATCACTTTCCGTTGCCGTTTATTGATCAGATGCTTGATCGTTTGGCTCACCATGAGTACTATTGCTTCTTGGATGGATATTCAGGCTACAACCAGATAGCCATTGCTCCAGAAGATCAGGAGAAGACTACCTTTACATGTCCCTATGGCACATTTGCGTTCCGCCGCATGCCATTTGGATTATGTAATGCACCGGCTAAGTTCCAGCGGTGTATGATGGCCATCTTCTCGGACATGATTGAGAAGCATTTAGAGGTTTTCATGGACGACTTCTCCTTATTTGGTGACAGTTTTGAGGACTGTCTACATCATCTCGGCCGTGTCTTGGTTCGTTGTGAAGACACTAATCTCGTGCTGAATTGGGAGAAGTGCCACTTCATGGTCACAGAGGGGATAGTTCTTGGTCACAAGATTTCACGCAGAGGTTTGGAGGTTGATCAAGCGAAGTTAGAGACAATCAAGCAACTCCCTTATCCGACTTCAGTGAAGGGGGTCAGAAGCTTCTTGGGACATGCAGGTTTCTATCGCAGGTTTATCAAGGACTTCTCAAAGATCTGCAAGCCTTTGTGTGAGTTGCTAGGGAAAGATGTCCCGTTTGTGTTTGATGAAGCGTGCAAGAAGGCCTTTGACTTTTTGAAGGAACAGCTCACCTCAGCTCCTATCATCACAACTCCGGATTGGAGTTTTCCATTTGAGCTCATGTGCGATGCCAGTGATTTCGCCATTGGAGCAGTATTGGGGCAGCGCAAGGAAAAGGTATGCCATGTTATTTACTATGCTAGTAGAGTTCTTAATGAGGCTCAACTAAACTATGGCACTACTGAGAAGGAGCTTTTAGCTGTGATTTTTGCTCTTGACAAATTCCGGCCTTATCTTGTGGGATCGAAAGTGATTGTCTTTACAGATCATTCGGCGCTGAAATATCTTCTTGATAAGAAGGATGCCAAGCCAAGATTGTTGCGGTGGGTTCTTTTGATGCAGGAATTTGATGTTGAGATCCGCGACAAGAAGGGTGTTGAGAATGTGGTAGCGGACCACCTCTCACGACTTGAGAATGGAACGGTAGAGAAGGTGCCGATTCAAGAGAACTTTCCGGACGAGAGCTTGATGTCTTTGGGGGATACTGAGCCTTGGTATTGGGAAATTGCTAACTATCTCACCAATGGGAAGATTCCGGAAGAGTGGACAGTGCAGCAGAAGAAGCGGTTCTTATATGTGGTGAAGCAGTACTTTTGGGAGGATCCATATCTATTCAAGATGGGAGCTGACAACATCATTCGGAAGTGTGTGCCTACTCATGAGATCTATGATGTGATCAAGCAATGTCATGCAGCGCCTAGTGGAGGCCATTTTAGCGGTCCTCGCACCGCCATGAAGGTACTACAATCCGGTTTCTTTTGGCCTACTATATTTAAAGATTGTCATGATTGGGTTGCAGGATGTGATAGTTGCCAAAGAACGGGTAACATCTCCAAGCGAGATGAGATGCCAATGTCTGAATGGCTTGAGGTGGAGCCCTTCGATGTTTGGGGCATAGATTTCATGGGACCGTTCCCTCCTTCGTATGGTAATCTCTACATCCTCCTTGCTGTTGATTATGTGACGAAATGGGTTGAAGCAATTGCGTGCCCCAAGAATGATGCAGCGACTGTAGAGAAGTTTCTGAAGAAGCATATCTTCACTAGGTTTGGCACACCAAGGGCAATGGTGAGTGATGAAGGTTCGCACTTCATAAACCGAGTGTTTGCCAGAGTCTTGAAGACGTACGGGGTGTCTATCCATAAGGTTTCCCTACCTTATCACCCCCAAACTAATGGGCAAGCTGAAGTTTCGAACAGGGAGATTAAGGGGATTCTTCAGAAAACCGTCAACACCGGACGCAAGGATTGGGCTGTCAAGCTGGATGACGCATTGTGGGCATACCGCACCGCATGGAAGACGCCATTGAACATGTCTCCGTTCCAGCTTGTCTTCGGTAAGGCGTGTCATCTTCCCGTTGAGTTAGAGCACAAGGTTTATTGGGCGATCAAGCGGTTGAACATGGATCCTGAGTTAGCAGGACAAGCAAGGAAGATGAAGCTTCTTGAACTTGAGGAATGGAGATTACAGGCCTATGATAGTTCCCGAATTTATAAGGAGAAGACGAAGAGATGGCACGACAGTCGTCTCAAACCGAAGGAACTTCGTGTGGGACAAAAGGTTTTGTTATTCAACTCACGCATGAAGCTCTTTCCGGGAAAGCTTCGTTCGAGATGGTCCGGGCCGTTCCGGATCCACCAAATCTATCCTTGGGGTGCGGTTGAGTTAGAAGATCCACATACGAATGAGTGTTTCCGCGTCAACGGAAGCAGAGTGAAACCGTACTTGGAATCCGCGCCAATTCCGGCCAAAGTGGATGTTATCTACTTTGACGAGCCGTGATCTTATTGAGGTAACTGGGTCGGGCCGTCGACCGTAAATTACAAAGCGCTTGTTGGGAGGCAACCCAACGTATTTTATGCATTAGTGTAGAGAGTGTGTTTTATATACTGTTGTGTGCGTTTTTAACTCTGTTTTGTTATCTGAGGGGTGAGAGAGCGAGAATTTGACATTTGAATTGAGTCTCCGCAGGATTACAGGTTATTACGCGATTCGGATTCCCCTTCTTGATGCACGTAGACTCGCATGGAAATGCGCGCATCGGAGTTCGGACGTAAGAGAAAGACGGAATTTGAACGAGAAAGACATGATCACGACGAGATTTCCGAGGACGTGGGAAGCGTGTCACGAAAAATTGGCTCAAGAACAAAAAGAGGAACATGGAATTCAAGCTAAGGATCCTCGAGGATCAAGCAAAGGAAACGGATCAAAAAAAAAAAAAAAAAAAAAAAAAGCAGCAGTTCAGCCCCAGACTGGTCTTATGATCAGCCAACTGGTCGTAAGACCACTTTTTACTTAGTCAAAATGTGAAAAACTAGCAAAACCAGGCTTCTGCTGGTCGCAGGACCAGTACCAGTGGTCGTACGACCATGATGGGCGCGGGCGAGATTTTATTAATTATCCGGGGGTATATTTGGTATTTTGGGTAAAGTTTGAAGACAAAAATCGTGAGAGGGGTTCTTCTTCCCTTCAGACGACGAACATCAGACACAGAGCTCACGTACTCTCGATTCTTGCTAGAAATCGTAAATCCTAGCGGAATCACGCCGATCGACGGGTCTCTCTCGCGTCTCAGAGCAAGCAACGCTCCGACGCGGTAGTTGCGGCGTGTTGGGTTGGAGTATCACGAAGAAGAGCGCCGCCGAAGAGCCGCCTATCATCGGCGTCGGCCATAACCTCCGACTGCAGCCAAAATCCGGCCAATCGGGGAGGGTTTTCTTCGCAACCACCGCGCCACCACGATTCCGGCGTCAGGTCGCGGTGGTTCACAGAGCCATCACGAGGCAGAGCATCTCCCCAGCCGCCGATACTTCTGCCGTCGTCCAGAACCTCTCAAGCGGTGAAATTGCGAGCTACTTGGTGGGTTTTGCTCGCAAACTAGGCGCCATCCACACCCTCATATTTAATTGCTGGTATCTTTGGTGATTGGGGCTGAAATCGCACGGAATTGAAGACGAACCCACCTAGGGTTCTTCGAAGAAAAGTTCAAAATTGTGAAGAAAGGGTGAAATTCAGCGTTCACGGAAGAAGGAAGAAGGACGCACACACTGCAGGGAGTGTATTGACGCAAGCAATTCCAATTTTTTCAGAAAAATTTTCGACGGTCGATTTTCGGCCCTTCTTGTCGAATTTTTTGTGGAACAGGCAACCGTCAGAGGTCAATTCTTATTCTCTCTCAGTTTCAATTTGGCATCTAGGCACAAGTAGGTTGCGCTTTATTTGAAAAATTGATTCATATCCCTTGTACCACTTGTCAATTTGGAGCTGATGTTTAGTGTGTAGGTGTGAATTGTCACGTGTAATTATTTGTGTATTTGTGAAACGTTTCTGGAAATTGTGAACAATGAGTAAGAGATTGCGTTTAATTAGTGGTGACCTTGATTATGCACCTGACGATGAGGGGGATAGTGAGCACGAGATGGTCATAGGTGGAGATAGTGGCGATTTCACATACGAGGTCCCGCTATCTCCGGAAAGGGAAGATTTAAAGAGACCTTTACCGAGTGGGTTCCCGACCATTGACAAAGGGAGGCTTAGGAAGATGCTAGAATTGAAATTTGGCATAGAGCCAACCCCTAAGTTGTTCTGTAACTTCCGTTTCATATCGGCGGAAGCTCATTTTGCGTATGAATTTGATACTCGTATTTCGAGAAATGCAAATGCAGAGAGACTCTTCCCAATGGATAGTGTACCCTCGGATTTAGAGGATGTGGCGAGGAGAGAATTTTGCGGGTTGGATGCGCTTGATTGATGGTAAGGCAAGTACGGCCCTTACAAAGGAGATTTGTGTTAACTCCTTTTACTATGACTCTGCGGAGGGTCGCCATCTCCGTGATCAGCGACTGATTTATGTGAGGCGGAAGTGGATTCTCTTTTCTCCCGAGACCATAGGGGCGGCTCTTCAATGGCCGCCACTGACTCAGAAGTGCCAATTCGAAGTTTACCTTAAGAAAGACCCCAGAGAGTTGTTTGATGAAGTTCACCAGTTTTGTTGCAAGGGTGTGAAAGGTGCTGAGTGGATTAGGAAAAAGAGCCTTAGGCGGTGGAAAATTAAGATAGGGTTTATTCTTCCTGAGGCACGGTGGCTGGTTGAGATCATAGAGTCGTGGGTCGAGGGCTTGTCTCCTCAGAACTTTGTGTCCTTTGATACTTGTTTGATGGCTTTGTGCTTATCGAAGGGTGATCGTATTGATATCCCTAAGCGACTATACCTTTCTTTCCTATCTAGGGGGAAGGACGACAACAGAAAGGCCGCGGGATACGGGTATCTTTTGAAACACCTTGTTGGGAGTGTGACTGTGAAAGGGGATCGCGATGAGTGGGATCTAGTAGCAAAAAGCGAGAGAAAATATAAGATGATACCGGATCCTTTGAAGAAGAAGAAAAAGAGTGACGTTGAGGAGGGTCCCAGTTCTAGAGCCGGTCGTGCCAGTTCTTCTGAGTCTGAGCTAGCTCAGGAGATGAGACTCACCAGGGATATGATAGCGGCTTCCTCTACGGTGAGGGACCGACAGTATACGCATGTGCGTCACGGCATGCGTCAGTTGGGTGAGGGGTTACGACGGATGGGTTTGCGTCAGGATAGGCAAGACCGGAGGATTGAGGAGATAGCGATTGCGTGTGGGGTTCTGGATGAGCCGGCACCCGGACCGGAACTTGATTTCACATATGCCTCGAGTGACTACTCAGGAGACCAGGGTGGTGAGGAGTCCGAGTAGATTCACCGCCCCTCGCATTAGAATTGCCGAGTCCTCTTGATTGATCTCCGAATTCGTTGAGGACAACGAAGCAGTCTAGTGTGGGGGGGATTTTTAGTCTTAACTAGCCAGTCCGTCCGTGTCTGCATTAACCTGTCACATATAGATTGTTAGTTCGTATTGTGTCATATTTGTGGTCCATGTCGTGTTTAGTTATAGTGGCGTATTGTGATGTTATTAGCTCTCTATATATGTGTTAGTTGTTTAATTTTAGTTGCACGTTTACTTAATTGAGTCCACCTACCTGAATCAAGTCAGTTTCGAGTCTTCTTTCGTGTTTGGCCTTGCATTTAGAGTTAGGATTTATAAATATAAAAAAATAATAATAAAAAAAATTTAAAAAAAAATAATAATAAAATTATAATTAAAAAAAAGAGAGAAAATATTGAGAAAAGGGCAATCAAAAGAGGCTAAAGTTTGATAAATTGCGAAGTGTGAGGATTTTAGGTGTAGAGCATGATTTGCGACCGAGAGTGACAACGTGAGTCCCCCCTAGTAGGTATAGAGAGACTTTCTTTACGGGAGTGCCTACCTATTTCTAACACTTATGTGATTTTTTAAACGCAAAGGGTGTGCCTATTTTCTTACAAGAGTTGAGCTAGGTGTGAGCTAAACAAGCCGAACATCCATGTGTACGTCTTAGGTAGTCGCCAACCCGCCTCGTAGTGGCACACGAAACAGCTGTGCGAGGACGTGTATTAGAGCACTCACTGCTTTTAGAACTCACCTTGTAGGACCATTAGACGCCCCAATTTGAACCTTGGATTCTTGCTAGCCTTCGGACATAGGGTGACGATTCTTGGCCTTCATCACAAATTGATTAGAATCACCACTTTAGTGCGTCACGAGGGGGTTGTGTAGTTGAGGGGGTTCGATGAGGGAGTGATTATACATTTCGTTGAGTTCTACATTTTGCTTGCACTACATTGACTATCTACGAGGGGATGCGAGGGTGAGTGAGTAGGCTTGCGCACTTCGGTGTGGCGGTGTTCCATGCCACTACATCATGGACACAGTTGTGGAGAGCCGTGAGTGCGTGAATCTAATACGCACGGACTTGGGTTGGGTGAACTTAATTGGTGGATCGTGCTAGGTACCGGATTTAATTACTTTGGTGTAGGAGGATCGCTTGGATTAGGCACGAGATACATTCATCTTCGGGACTACTTGAGAGGGGATATGGTTACATTCGAGTGTGGGGGTGTCGACTTTTGACTTCGGACATTGAGAGTGAGCTTGCGACGACTCCACTCCCACATATTTACTTCATTGATTTTGCGGCTTGGATTTGACATGGCCTTTGATTGAGTTAGGAGGAGATGATATTTTATGTGATATTCATTCATCGACTTATGTGTTTCCTTCTCCTAGCATATGTGATTGTTATTTGAAGACCACTCGGATATTATTTGTGCATTGTGATGGTATTTTGAGAAAAAAAAAGGAGACAGAAAGAGAAAGAAAAAAAAACAAAAAAAAATGAGAGAAAAAGAAAAAGGAGAGATTAAATAAAGTTTGAGTGGAATTGAATTAAAACGAGTGGTGGAGCTACTTTGACGACGATGGTTCACGTTTCATGCACGACTAACGACGATGGCCACGGAGATCACTAGTGTACCGGGGTTTGAGGGAATTGAGGGCCGGAGGTGGTGAGCTTTGGGTTTTGGTTCCTATCATCGTGGTGAGGGTGTGTGAGATGTGGATTTTGATGTGAGATTGTGACGCTTAGGACTTGATTTCGACGAGATTATCTATATGTCCCTAAGCCTCATCATGTGAAAACCATTAGCGGATTAGGAGCTCGGACCTTGGATGTGGCTTTGCCTAGCGTAGTCTCTTATTGTGTGGCACACGCGAAGAGGTAGCGTACTCTTATACTTAGTAAAATTAGGCTTTCTATACTAACTAGGGGAGAGTCTCGTTGTCGAGTTTAGTTTCAACTCATGCTTTGTTCCTAGGATTCTCATCACTTCATGATACCCGATTTAAGCCAATGGAGATTGCCCAATCTCAACGAAAAAGATAAAAAAGTGTATTTTGTGTATATATATGTTTGTGTAGGATTGAGTCGTAGTTTGCATTTGCATCATATTGTTGCATTGTCGAGTCTTGTTTCGTTATTGAGTCGGCTAGTTAGGATTTGTATGCAACGGTGTTTCTAGTAAGTATGCAATTCTCGACTCGTATCACTTGTGGGGTTGAGTTTCATTGGAGGATGTTTTTGGATGGATTGTGGTCGGATTTTGGTTGTACTTTGATTGGATTGCTCGGGACGCGCAATAGGTTAGTGTGGGGGTGTTTGATAACTCCACATTAGGAGTTATATTGTTTATGATCCATGACCTTTTTGCGAGCGTTTTGATGTATTTATGTGAGAAATTGACCAAATCCGGGTTGTATTGAGCATACTTGAGTTATTGAGCTTTATTTCATAATCCGGGCGTTTTTCGTATGATTTATACATTGTTTATCGCATGTGATCTTCCGGTATGTTTTCGTGTTGTGTATTTCAGGAACCGGGAGCTTGGAGCGATGATTTTGGGGCGGAAACGAACTTCGGAACACAAGCTAGCTCAAGGATATGCTCGGGAATGAAGAGGAGAAAAGAAGACGCTAAAACGAAGAAAAGTGGGAAAAGTCACACAGGACCAGCCTGCACTCTTTTCGATGCCCAGGAAAATCTACAAGGAATTTTGAAGCAAGGCTTGCGGCATTGGAAAGTAGACATCCGTAGCTTTCCAACGGTATATGGTAGGCCCGAAGACGAGTCCGTATGAGGGAGAAACAGCCCGCGCAAAATCAGCAAAGAATTCTGCCCGGGAATTACAAAGTAGAGGGGCTGAAGTGCAATTTCGGCATATTTTCATTAAAAAAAACGTGCCCAGCTGGTAGAGAACGGGGAGAACGACCTAAGAGAGGGATATTCACGCATCTTTGAAGTCGGGAGAGCTAGGGAAGAAGGGAGAACAAGCTTGGAGCAAGGATCATCGATTACATTGAAGATTCAAGCGTTTGATCATCTTTTCTTCTTCTATTCTTCATGAACTCTATGATTTTGTTTATGTTGAACCATATTATGTCTAGCTAAACTTCTCAAGCTAGGTGATTGATGAGAAACTAGGGTTTGTTGGATGATTTTCCGGATTTTGGACATGATACATGTGTTTGCTTAAAGTTTATGAATGTTCTAGTTTTCTTACATATTATGGTACTTCATTCTAAGTATTCTTGGCTTGATCACCCTTAGGATACTAGTCGTTGAGATTGTTGCACGAAAGTGAACTCTTTGATACATGTTAAAGAATATTGTAGGTAATCTTGTAGTTTCTTGAGACCGATAGGAGATAGAAACTTGATTAATCGTGTGAGGGTAGTTTCGATTGATTGTGTTAGAACTTAGTGAATTCGGTGGACCGATAGGACCCGGTGAACAAGCCTAACAATTCAATTAGATTGTAGTAGTAGACGGAGGTGGACTGAGAGGACCCGAAATCTATTATTTACACAAATTCACGTGAGATCGAGAGAAGATCGTGATGGGTATTACCCGATATAACTAGAACGTGAGTAGAGTGTTTCATGCATAATTCCGGAAATCGTTAACAACCCTAGGGACATCAATTGCCTAGTTCTTTCTCATTAATCGTAATCAAATCACTATTTATTTTTGTTAAAAATTGAAAACCCTAAAAAAAATAGTTAGTTACTTGTTATTTAATTTACGTCGCTTGTTCGTGGGCGACAACGTTACAAAATCACACACCATTTTTACTTGTTACTTAGATATCGTAGAGTTAATTTCTAGTTAGCTAGTAATCGTAATTTTCCCTTGGGTTCGATACTCGGAGTCGTAAAATACTCCACATACTACTTGACCGTATACTTGCGTTTAAGCGCGTAAAGAATTCGCGTCACAGGTGATGGTGGTTTCTCACAGGGAAGAGCTGCTAACAGAACTCCTCTATTTATGGATTTTATTTTGCTCACTGGAAAGCTCTGATGAAAATGTTCATCATTGATCAAGACATAGAGCTATTGACCATTATTCAGAATGTACCTCACACTTTCTACACAGAGAAGGATGGGATTAAAACTCCCAAATCAGAAGACTCTCTTTCCTCATCTGAATTAGAGCAATTCTTAAAAAATTCCAAAGCTATTAACATACTGTATTGTTCTTTGAGTACAAATGTATTCAACAGGATTTCAGGCTGTAAGACTGCCAAGAAGATCTGGGATAAGCTTGTGGTGACATTTGAAGGAACAAGTCAAGTCAAGCAAACCAAGATCAACATCTATCTCAGAAAATATGAGCTATTCAAGATGAATGCAGATGAGTCAATCAGAGTAATGTTCAAAAGGTTCACAGACATAGTCAATAACCTTGATTCACTTGGAAAGCATATTTCCAATGAAGAAAGAGTGAGGAAGATTCTGAGAAGTCTAACAAAGGCAAAATGGGATCCAAAGGCTACAACTATTGAAGAAGCTCAAGATCTCTCAAGGCCAAAGAGAATGAGAAAATAAAAATCCTTGAAACTGGGGATGATGATGAAGATCCATTTTCCTTTATTTCAAAAGACCTGACCAAAATCCTCAAGATGAAGAAAAACTTTGGAAACAAAGACTTCAACAGAGAAAGACACATATCATCCAGTAGCAAGGACTACAAAGGTAAGTCTTCTTCACAAAGTAAATCAAAAGTCATGAATTGTTTTGAGTGTGGTGATGCAGGACACTTGATAAGAGATTGTCCACACAAGAAGATCAAGAACTTTCAGAGAAAGATCATGACAGGAGAAAGAAAGCTATGATAGCTCCATGAAGTGATTCAGATACTTCAAGTGACTCTGAATTTGAAGAAGAACATGCCAACCTATACTTCATGGCCAAGCATGATGAAATTTCAGAAAATAAAATTAAGTTAATGGTAAGCTGTTTGATTTCAAAACCAAAATAAGCTCTTTCAGATTACCTCAGAACAATGCTTTTAAATGAAGAGGATTATCTCAAGGAGATTAGAACTTTGAAAGAAAAAGTTCATGACCAATAAAAAGAGAATTTACATCTTGTTTGTCTGAATCAGAATCTTGAAATCTCTCAGAAGAAAGCTGACAGTGATTTCAAGGCCTTGAAAACCAGTTTCAAAGCCTTGAAAACACAAGTCAAGGAAGTAGTCACTGAAAACTATTTACTAAGTGATAGCCTTGTTAATCTGAGACATCAAGTTGATGAATTAGATAAACAAAAGACTAATCTTACTTAGAAACTCTAAGAATTTGAATTATTCAAAGCCAAGCTTGCAGGCTCAGAACACAAGTTGAACTTAATTCGTGGAGAAAGTTCAAAGTCTGTTCACAAAACTGGTATTGGATACAATCCAAATTTGCAAAGAAAGAACAATACCAGATTTGTGGAAGCTATAAACAAAACTTCTCCTAAATGTCATTTTTGCAATAAAATTGGTCATGTTAAGATGACTTGTACCTTCATAAGAAGAGACCCTCACATAATGAGGAACACTTTCCCATTTTAACTCAAGGGACAAGTTAGACAGATTTGGGTTCCTAAAGGGGGCAGACCACCCAACATGGTTGATTCTATGAGTCCTAATTCCACACTTAGTCTAACAGTTGGGTAAGGCAGTGATTGGTTTTTGCAGGTTGTCACCAATGTCAAAGAACAGAAGCGATTTATGGACAGTGGTTGCTCAAGACAGATGAGTGGGAAGATATCTCTATTCTCATAATTGAAAGAGCAATCTGAAGGTTCAATTACACTTGGTGATAAAGGCAAATGCAACATTCTTGGTATTGGTAAAGTTGGTACAGATTCTGAAAATTCAATTTCTGATGTATATCTAGTTGATGCCTTGAAGTTTAACTTTGTTAGTGTATCTCAGCTCTGTGATAGTGGCAATAACGTTATCTTTGATAAAGAGAAGTGTGTGGTGCAAAATGATAAATCAGGCAATTGCATTCTCACAGCCTTTAGATGAAACAATGTTTATAATTTTCAGACTAACAAAGTTGCAGGTAAAAGCTTGAAGTGTCTCAAGGCCTTGAAAGAGGATTCAAAGATTTGGCACAGAAAGCTTGGTCACATTAGCTTGCATACATTGAACAAACTGATCTCCAAAGATCTGGTGAGAGGATTACCATATATCAAGTTCAAAGATGATGAAATATGCAAAGCTTGTGCTTAGGGTAAGCAGACTAGAAGCTCATTCAAGCCAAAGAAATTTGTAAGTACTTCTAGACCTATTGAATTACTTCACATGGATCTCTGTGGTCCTATGAGGACTCCAACTCCAAAATGTAAGAGGTATATGCTAGTTATTGTTGGAATTGTGCCCTAGAGGCAATCAATTAATTGTGACATATAAGGATTTACGATTCATTATGTTATCGATATGGAGATATGTTAACATAAATGAAGTGTCCTTGGAATATAAATGTTATATTCTTAAATATCCCTAGTCGATTATAATGATTAATAGGACAATCATCTATAGACTAGTATGGGGTTGGATTTATATGGAGATATCATGATCCAACACATGGGTATGCATTAGGAGTAATGGCATACTGGATTGACCCATCTTCGAGAAGGCTACATACACATTATTTTAAGTCACAAGCGCTTCTCGCGGTGCAACGGTATTGTCATCCTTAGACTTGAAGTCACTAGATGTTCTAGTTGTGGATTATTGTGATTTTGGTAGCGTCAAACGCTACACCGTAACTGGGTAGCTATAAAGGCGTGTACTAGATACAATAAGAAGCAAGCTTAGAGATCGTAGTGGACGTAGATAGAATTTTTCCATCCCACATAAGGGGAGCAAATATCCTAGGACACTCGAGGGATAGTGCTTATAAAATGTCTGGCCAGAATCAAATAAATCAATATGGGATATTGATGTTATTTGCACGAATAAGGTTATTCCCAGGATCGAGAAACTATGGATTGGATATAAGAGTGTGACTTGTATGTCTCGTGTCCAATCCGGATATTGGGGCAAAGGGATGAGACAACTACTTGCACAAAGGTTTGTCATGAAGACTATTCCATTTGCTGGCTAGAATGGATGTCTTGCTAGAGGCCGCTCCATATTAGTTAATTGTTACTACCAACTAAATAGAACCTATGGGGTCACACGCCATATAGGGGTGAACTAGACTTGGGAAATAATTAATTAATATGATTAATTAATTAGAAAGATCAAATCGCAACAACTTGCTAACTTAGTAGGACTAATATGCAAATTGGACTAATCCATGTATAGACATGATTTTCCAAGGTGGCCTAATTCATGTAGGGACATGATTAGGATTTATTTGCAAATAGAACTAATCCATGTAATTGACATGATAAGTACTATTTTGCAAAAAAAGGACTAATCCGAACTTGAGTAGGATTAGGAGAGGGGTTCTTTATGTAGTAGGACAAGGAGTTGTTGGACTATATAAAGAACACTCCTAGATTATTTTTCTCTACACACAACACACATCTATATGATAGAAGAAATGAGAGAACAAAGCAAGGAGAGAGAGCAAGCCCCAAAAGAGGGCTGAACCCCCCATTGGGACCGCCCCCTACCCGTCGGCCTAAAAGGAGTGCCGCCCCATCTTGGTGCTCCATTGTTGCGTGATTCTTCTTCCTCTTCCTCATTCCGGGCTAGCACCAAGGATTGGAAGATCTAGAATTCAACTCTAGGCGTGGATCAACCGTAGAGACGTGACACAATTCGCGTTTGAATTCATCAAAGGAGAACCTAAGGTGTGTTATTGATTTCTTCATTTATCATCGTTATGTCTCTTGACTTGTGATCCTTGGAGGGTTTTGCATGGTTAATTATTGTTTCCGTTGCGCATCCATGAATCAAAACCCTACAGTGGTATCAGAGCCACAGGTCGTAGAGAATAAATGTGGTTTATGTGTTACGTTTTGATACTTGTACACCTTAAAATTGTTGCTTATCGCGTAAAACAAGACAAATCAAGCATGTGATGCAACTTGTAAATAATCTATCATAACAAGACCTAGTTTTTGCATTGGATGCATGAATTAGTGAGTTTGAGAAATTTTAGGATCTTAGATCTAGGGTTTGGGCATCCTATGGGAAGAAGGAGTTCTTCCCAAACAAGGAAACAACCAAACTTGGGCACCAAGCAAGAAAGTTGTTTTGGAAACAACTCCCAAAGGAGGTTCGGCCCCCCTAGGGACCGCCCCTCCTTGCTTGCCGCCCAAGCAAGGCTCGGCCTAGGGGCCAGGGCAGCCCTAGCCCGCGGCCTAGCCGCGTGGGCTAGGGGCCGGCCGGCTTAAGCCCTTCGGTTCTCTTTTTTGGGCCGGGGCAATTAGATTGTTGGGCCCCATGGACCGTTTTAACCCTAGAATATCCTAAAATCAATTAAAATTGACCAAGCACGTTAAAATTGGATTTTAACTGTTTATGTGCAATTCGCATGGTGATTGGATATGGCCTTAGGATGTGCTTTGATGTGGATGTTTAATTTTTGTAGTTTGGTTTACGGCCTGCGAGCTGATCAATTAATTGTAATAATTAATTAGGGTTTTACGGCCTGCGAGCCATTTTTTTCTCAACTTGTGAGATTTATTTTATTTAGTATAGTTGTTATCTAGTGCTAGATAAAGTAGATTGTTAGCTAAGATTGAAGAAAAGAAGCCCAAAGCCAAAAGAAGCCACAAAAGATGGAGCATGGAGCATGGAGCATTCCACATGACTATGAAGGATGGACCAAAAGATCAAGATGCATGGAGATGTGTTTGCTTTTAGGGCTCATAGATAACTCCATTGGCTTGGAATTATCTTAGTCTAGAAAAGTCCATATCCACATCACGTTTTATTTTGTTTTGTGGTTGTTTATTTTATTGTCTTATTATTTTGTGGTTGGTGTATGGATGATGCATGCAATTAGGATAATAAGATAATTAGACAACCCGGATCTATTATTTGGAGTTGTGCCCAAACTCAAATAGATAGATTAGTTGATATTGATCAACAAAACAATTAAAATTGAATTTAAAAATCCCTCAAAATTCAAATATTGTGTTCTTGCCTTCTCGTTATTTAAACACTCATTATCATCATGATTTATCAAGTTCGTGCGTGCCAAAGCATGGCGACTTGGTTCATAATATGGAATGTGATGGCACAAGCAAGTAATGTGCAATTGTTTAAATAAGAGGTTGAACACAGCTAGGCTATTAATATGATTAAAACCTAGAGGCAGTCAATTGGGATTATCCATACAGATGGATAAATAAGGAGTTATTTTCCCAATTGAACCAAGAGTTGCATATAAGATGCAATTGGAATTGTTCCTACCTAAAGTAGTCAAATTATGGGTGACTTGCCAAAGCAAGCTCATAAGGAGATGAAACATGGATCTTGGCCCACTAGAAAATATAAGGATATTTTCCGCATTAATATCTTGAGGGTTATCAATCCGTCGTAAAATAGTGGGAGCTATGTTTAACAATTTAAATCTTTGTTAAATATAGTTAAGCGTCACAAACTTTGCATAATCCTATTATGTTGAATACCCATGGCATTAAAACAAACAAAAACGCGACTTTATATATTTTCCAGACTGGTATAAAATTGAGAATTTTTCTCAAATAAAAGAAAATTTGTTGTACTTCGTAGAACATAAAGTTCTCTTCCACCGACTACCAAAAACACACTAAAACCTATGAAAGGAACACCAAAGAATGGTTCTTTGGTTATGACTTTCCTCATGCTAGCTGCCATGAACTCTGAGCTTTGGAAGCAAGAATAGAAACATGGAGAAGTATGATATGATCATACATTGAAAGAATCTCTTTCAAAAGAGCGAGCTAAACATGAAAGGTTTGAAGTGTTGCTCCACTTTGCGTTATGCAAATAAACTAATTCAATATGATTGAAACATTAGTGAATGGGCATTATCTATGAGATAGATAAAGAATAAACGGTTATTCACCCAAGTGGACCAAGAATTGCATTGGATGCAATTATAGTTTTGTTCAAAGGAGATTTACTCAATATGATTGAGAATCACTAAACAAAACACTAATAAAGGGCATGGACAAAGATGTTAATGGTTAACAGCATGGGTGAGGGCAAATGGGTTGCGCCGACTCCATGGGTATAAAGCAAGCTTGTTGCTAAAACCAAGTTGCCTTGAAGTCCCATAGGTGGTGTAGAGGAAGAGAGACTACCCAAAGTACCTGGAAGTAAGTATTAAAGGAATTATGAATTCCGATTTGGGTATTTTTGTTATAGAAATCAATGTGTCTATCTCATCATCATAAGTATATGATACTAGATGAGGATCTCACATTTATGGAAGTGTGGAGGATCTCAAGAGACGAAGACAATTGGATAAGGAAGAAATAATCCTACACGTGGGGCTATGAAGCAAAGGGTTGCTGAATAAGCCGTAGGGAATTATTTCTACCTTTAAGAAATTGTTCATGAATTAGACAAAAGTGATCATGTCTCTGCTATGAGCAGGACCATTATCATAGTTTCTTGTTTGGACAAGAAAGCTCCCTATCATAATAAAGAACACATGTTGTTCCATTTATTATGATATGCATTATTGTAATGCAATTTTGTTTAAGTGGATTGTATATCCTTGATCATGATAATTTCATCTATAACATTAATACCAAGAAGTTTGCATATTATGATATGAATTTCACTTATCTTTCGTATTATTGTTTAGGCCTCATAAATAAGAGATACATATCTAGAAACTCCATGTGGATGGATTTATGGAACTCATTTGATTATTGAATCATATGAGACATGTAAGACTTATTAGGAAAAGATATGATCTTTTGGGAATCATACATATTGATGTATAAAGGCCGCTAAGCACAAATGCTAAAGATGGTTTTCAGTACTTCATCATATTTACTGATGGGATCAGAGAAATATGGATTTGTGTATCTTATGAAGAAACAAATCATAATTCTTTGAATTGTTCAAAGAATTCAGGAATGAAGTAGTAAGCCAGTTTGGCGAAAGTATCATGGCTCTACGATCCGATCGTAGAGGAGAGTACTTGAGCCAAGAATTTGAAAGGAATCTATGGGAGTGTTGGATATGATCCAAAACTCGCTCCACCTAGCACGCCACATGGGTTTGGCGTGTCTAAAAGAAGAGTTCGAACCTTGTAGGACACGGTTCGGTCCATGATGAGTCAAACAAAACTTCCAGTTTACTTTTGGGGGCTATGTTCTAATTACAGCAAATTTCGTCCTTAACCTTGTTCCATAAAAACAAATTATGAAAAACACCATATGAGATATGGACTAGGAAGTGTCCTAGTATGTCATTCATAAACATTCGGGGTTATGAAGTTTATGTAAAAGAGTTTACAAATAAACTTGGACCCAATTCGGATAAATGTTTTGTGGGATATCCTGAAAATGATATTATTTCTACAACCTAATCGAGAACAAACTATTTGTTTCTCGAACCACAGTGTTTCTAGGTAGAGATTATCTCTAAAAGAAACAGGGGGAGGACAGTAGAACTTGAAACGTTCAAGAACCACAACAGAACATTAATAATTTTGATGGAACATGAGCAGGATCACAAGGTGTTGTGGAGCAACCTACTCAGAAAACACAAGAACCTCGTAGGTCAGGTAGGATATATCGAGAGACTAGAGAAATAAGGATTTCTCGTAACCAGTGATATATTGCTCATCGAGATGAGCCTACAACCTATGAGATGGCCACGCGTGGGCCATACTCTCAGAAATGGCTAGGAGTCATGGGATACAAAATGGAATCCATGTATACCAACAAAGTATGGACTTTGGTGGAACCACCTAAAAAGTGCAAGTGGGTTATGAGGAAACCAACATGGATGGTAATATGATTACCTTTAAGGTAAAATTGGTTGGGTAAGGATTTCATGTGAGTTCATAGTATAGACTATGACGAAATCTTTCCCAGTTGTGATGCTTAAATCCATTCATATCTTGCTTGTACCAATCTGTCTATAGATTGAATCAAGCTTCTAGGAGTTGGACTCTTCAAATTGATGATGCAATCAAACGAGTTTGGTTCCATCAAAATAGAAGATGATACTTGTGTTTACAAGAAGGTTAGTGGGAGCACAGTTATTTTTCTGGCTTTGTATGTGGATACATACTAATCATTGGGGATGACGTCCCTACTTGGCAATCTTACGTAGATTGATAGACTTAGGCGAAGCAACCTATGAAGATCTATGGAGATAGATCAAGATGGTTGTGCGGCTTAAGTCATAGTACATAAATTGACAAAGGTGTTGAAATTGTTCAACATGTATAGAATGTGGATTCCACCTATGTCACATGGAATTGGTCTTTGGAATACTAGTTGTCTTTCCAATTAGATTGGAAGGGACCGTATGAATAAGATTCATAAGATACACCATGTTATGTACTAGGCCAGTTGTGTCATATGGTTTGACACAAAGATACCAGTCAAATCCAGGTGAGATTCACTGGATAAATTATTAAGATTATCCATTAGTACTTGAGAAGCACTAAGGATGATTTTTTGATAAATGGAGGATATGAAGAGTTTACTGTAAGGGGTTACAGTGATGCGAACTTCATATCTGAAAAAGAAGATTTCAGATTATAAGTCGAGTTTTATGTTTTGCCCTAGTGGGAGCGACTGTGAGCTGGAAAGGTTCCAGGCAAGATTCAGTCACTGGTTCTAACATAGAGGACTGAGTAAATTTATGCATAAGATACATTTACTCAGAATATTCAATCTCAATCAAATAGTTGATGGAGGAGATGTGCAAGGTACCAGCAGATGTCTCGCCCCTACGCAGCGGAAGCGTGGAGGGCCGCGCTAGATCAATAGGCATATGATGCAGAAGATTGACTCTAGTGCAAGTGAGAGACTGTTGGAATTGTGCCCTAGAGGCAATCAATTAATTGTGACATTTAAGGATTTACGATTCATTATGTTATCGATATGGAGATATGTTAACATGAATGAAGTCCTTAGAATATAAATGTTATATTCTTAAATATCCCTAGTCGATTATAATGACTAATAGGACAATCATCTATAGACTAGTATGGGGTTGGATTGATATGGAGATATCATGATCCAACACATGGGTATGCATTATGAGTAATGGCATACTGGATTGACCCATCTTCGAGAAGGCTACATACACGTTATGTTAAGTCACAAGCGCTTCTCGCGGTGCAACGGTATTGTCATCCTTAGACTTGAAGTCACTAGATGTTCTAGTTGTGGATTATTGTGATTTTGGTAGCGTCAAACGCTACACCGTAACTGGGTAGCTATAAAGGCGTGTACTGGATACAATAAGAAGCAAGCTTAGAGATCGTAGTGGACGTAGATAGAATTTGTCCCTCCCACATAACGGGAGCAAATATCCTAGGCCACTCGAGGGATAGTGCTTATAAAATGTCTGGCCAGACTCAAAAAAATCAATATGGGATATTAATGTTATTTGCACGAATAAGGCTATTCCCAGGATCGAGAAACTATGGATTGGATATACGAGTATGACTTGTATGTCTCGTTTCCAATCCGGATATTGGGGCAAAGGGATGAGACAACTACTTGCACAAAGGTTTGTCATGATGACTATTCTATTTGTTGGCTCGAATGGATGTCTTGCTAGAGGCCGCTCCATATTAGTAAATTGTTACACTCAACTAAATAGAACCTATGGGGTCACACGCCATATAGGGGTGAACTAGACTTGGGAAATAATTAATCAATATGATTAATTAATTAGAAGGATCAAATCGCAACAACTTGCCAACTTAGTAGGACTAATATGCAAGTTGGACTAATCCATGTATAGACATGATTTTCCAAGGTGGCCTAATTCATGTAGGGACATGATTAGGATTTATTTGCAAATAGAACTAATCCATGTAATTGACATGATAAGGACTATTTTGCAAAAAAGGGACTAATCCGAACTTGAGTAGGATTAGGAGAGGGGTTCTTTATGTAGTAGGACAAGGATTTGTTGGACTATATAAAGAACACTCCTAGCTTATTTTTCTCTACACACAACACACATTTATATGATAGAAGAAAGGAGAGAACAAAGCAAGGAGAGAGAGCAAGTCCCAAAAGAGGGTCAAACCCCCATTGGGACCGCCCCCTACCCGTCGGCCTAAAAGGAGCGCCGCCCCACCTTGGTGCTCCATTTTTGCGTGATTCTTCTTCCTCTTCCTCATTCCGGGCTAGCATCAAGGATTGGAAGATCTAGAATTCAACTCTAGGCGTGGATCAACCGTAGAGACGTGACACAATTCGCGTTTGAAGTCATCAAAGGAGAACCCTAAGGTGTGTTATTGATTTCTTCCTTTACCATCGTTATGTCTCTTGACTTGTGATCCTTGGAGGGTTTTGCATGGTTAATTATTGTTTCCGTTGCGCATCCATGAATCAAAAACCCTACAGTTATTGGAATTCTGAAAGAAAAATCTGAAGCCCTCTCTGAATTTTCAAAGCTTTGCAGAGAACTTCAAACCTTGAAAACCTACCTATTGCTTCAATCAGAAGTGATCATGGTAGAGAGTTTGATCAATTGGAATTTGATTTGTTCTGTGTTAAGTATGGTATCTCACACAATTTCTCTGCTCCTAGAACTCCTCAACAGAATAGAGTTGTTGAAAGAAAGAACAAGACTCTTGAAGATATGTCAAGAACAATGCTTTTAGAAAATAAGCTGCCTAAGCACCATTGGGCAGAAGCTGTGAATACAGCAAACTACATTTTGAACAGGTGCTTGATTAGACATATCTTGAAGAAGACCCCCTATGAACTCTTCAAAGGGAGAAAGCCAAACATCTCATACTTCAGACCCTTTGGTTTCACATGTTTTGTCCACAACAATGGTAAGGACAACTTCGATAAGTTTGATGCAAGAAGTGATGAAGGTATCTTTCTTGGTTACTCTCTTACTAGAAAAACTTAAAGAGTTTATAATAAAAGAACCAAGCTGGCTGAATAAAGTATTCATGTTATCTTTGATGAAAGCTATGATGGTTCTTCGAGTGAAAGTTTTGCAGACTTGAATCTGAACAAGCATGAATCAGAAGAAGAAGCTGAGAACTCACTTGGTTTCAAGAAAGGTTCAGAAGGAAACAGAAATCATTTTCAAGACCTTGAAAACAGTTCTCAAGGCCTTGAAAACAGAGATCAAATCCTTGAAAACAGAGATCAAAGCCTTGACAAGGATATCAGAAAGATATGAGTGATCAGGCTACCACTTCAAGATTAGAAAAGCAATATGGAGAGCCTGAACCCTGATCTCCAAGAAAGAGATTCAAATATCTTTCATCTCATCTAGCTGACAAAATCATATCTGATCCAACCACTGGTACACAAACAAGATCACAGTGGAAGAATCTTTGTGTTTTTAATGCTTTTATTTTTGTTGTAGAACCCAAAACTGTTAAGGAAGAATTACAAGAAGCAGGCTGGATTATAGATATGAAAAGTGAACTCAATGAGTTTGAAAGAAACAAGGTGTGGAATCTAGTTCCCCCACCAACAAACCACTCATTCATTGGTACCATATGGGTGTTTAGAAAAAAAACTAGATGAGAATGGCAAAGTGATCAGAAACAAAGCAAGGTTAGTTGCTCAAGGTTACAACCAGGAAGAAGGTATTGATTATGAGGAAACTTTTGCTCCTGTTGCCAGGTTAGAAGAAATTAGAATTTTACTTGCTTTTAAATCTTACAAAAACATGAAACTATTTCAAATGGATGTGAATTGTGCCTTTTTTAATGGCTACTTGCAAGAAGAAGTTTATGTTGCACAACCTCCTAGTTTTGAAAGTGAAAAGTTTCCAGATCATGTTTACAAACTTGACAAAGCTCTTTATGGTTTGAAACAAGCTCCAAGAGCTTGGTATGAAAGACTGACAAAGTTTTTGCTGTAAAATGGTTTCAAAAGAGGATTGGTAGACAAGACCCTTTTAATAAAGAATCATGAGGAAGATTTACTTGTAGTTCAGATTTATGATGATGATACTCTATTTGGATTTACTAATGATCTTATATGCAAAGAATTCTCAAGTATTATGAGCAGGGAATTTGAAATGAGCATGATGGGAGAGTTGAACTTCTTACTAGGACTTCAAATACATCAGTTGTAGAAGGGCATCTTTCTACATCAAAGCAAGTACACTAGGGACTTGTTGAACAAGTACATCATGTCTCATTCCAAGGAAATCAAGACTCCTATGAGTTCTACACTGTCCTTATATAAGGATGAATCTGGTAAGAGTGTCAATGTGAAAGAGTATAGAGGTATGATTGGATCATTACTATACCTTACTGCTAGTAGACCAGATATCATGATCAGTGTAAGTATGTGAAAGTTTGTAATGTAGACGAAATACATGACCAAAATACTCTAGAAGGGGGCGTTGAATAGAGTATGGAAACTTTTTTTGCTAAAACACAAGATTTAACTAAGTGAACAAGTGAAAGACTCAAATCTCAAGGCCTTGAGATTTGGCAAAACTAGTCAGAAACTTTCTAAGGAAAAAAGAAAGCTTCAAGGCCTTGAACTACCACCAGTTCTAAACAGTTTATAAACCCTAGTTTGATTTGAGTTGCTTGTAGAAGTAAATGTAGGGTTTTGATTCATGGATCGCGCAACGGAAGCATAATCAAACAAATAGCCATGCAAAACCCTCCAAGTTTCACAAGTCTAGATGCATAACGATAGTAAAGGTAAGAAATCATAAACACACCTTTGGGTTCTCCTTGATGACTTCAAACGCGAATAGTGTCACGTTCTCTATAGTTGATCCACGCCTAGAGTTGATCCTAGATCTCCCAAACTCCTTGGTGCTAGCCCGGAATGAGAGGAGGGTGAAGGAATCACGCAAAACGAGACAAAAAGAGGGGCTCGGCCCTCTTTTGGCCGACGGGGTGAGGGGGCGGCGGCAAGGGTCGGGTTCGGCCCTTGTTGCTTGCTCTCTCTCTCCTTTGTTCTCTCCCACTCTTGTTATGATCACTAATGAGCATAAGTTATGAGGAAGGAAGGAAGGAGGGTCCTTTATATAGTCCAACAACTCCTTGTTAACTACCTAAAGGACTTATTCTAGTCCTACTAGAATTCAATTTAGTCCCTTCCTTGCAAATTAGTCCCTACTAAGTTTGCAAGGGTTTGCAAAGTGATCCTTCTAATTAATTAATCCAATTAATTAATTCCAAATCTAGTACAACTCTATATAGCGTGTGACCCCATAGGTTCTATCTAGTTGGTAGCAACCATTTGCTAATATGGAGCGGTTTCTAGCAAAACATCCATTCTAGCCAACTAATAGAATAGTCATCTTGACAACCTTGTACAAGTAATTGTCTCATCCCTTTGCCTCCATATCCGGATTGGACACGAGACATACAAGTCACACTCGTATATCCAATCCCTAGTTTCTCGATCCATGGGAATAGCCTCATTCGTGCAAATAACATCAATATCCCATATATTGATTTATTTGAGTCTGGCCAGACATTCTATAAGCACTATCCCTCGAGTGGCCTAGGATATTTGCTCCCGTTATGTGGGAGGGGAAAATCCTCTCTACGTCCACTACGATCTCTAAGCTTGCTTCTCATTGTATCCAGTACACGCCTTTATAACTACCCAGTTACGGTGTAGCGTTTAACGCTACCAAGATCACAATGATCCACAACTAGAATATCTAGTGACTTCAAGTCTAAGGATGACAATACCATTGTACCCCGAGTAGCACTTGTGACTCAACATAACATGTATGTAGCCTTCTCGGTGATGGGTCAATCCAGTGCAACATTCCGTAATGCACACCTATGTGTTGGATCGTGATATCTCCATATCAATCCAACCCCATACTAGTCTATAGATGATTGTCCCATTTAATCATTATACTTGACTAGGGATATTTAAGATAAACAACACGTTTGTAAATCTAAGGACTTCATTATATTAAATATCCAATAAATAATAAATGAATTTTCTAGCCATATACAAATTCATACTAAACTAGATTGCCTCTAGGGCATCTATTCCAACAGTAAATAGCGAAACTGTAAAGTAAAGAACACAAAGCAATTTACAGAGTTCAGTCCAAATGGACCTAATCTCTGCCTGAGGGATCTAATCCCACCAGGATTGGGCAAAATCTTCTTATTACTCACACAGAAACAGCCCTAGATCTCCAAGCCTAAGTGAACTCCCTTACACCTATACAGCTTGTGGTTCCAAACCTATCTAGTATCAGCTACTAACTGTTGAGCTAACAAGAACCTCTTGTTGTTCACTTGAACAACCAACCACTAGGTTTTGTGGGGTTTGAGATATACAGAAGATAAGCAGATTAAAGTACAATAGAAGAACACAGTAAAAGAATAAGCTTGTGAAGGCATGGATGTGTTCTTCTGGAAAACTGGAATGATTGATCTTCTGAAATTAGTGACTGAAGCCTGAAGTTGTGAGGGATTGATTTTCTGGTCTTCCACGAATGTATCACACCTCTTTCTCAGTTCTCTGTAAGCTTCTATGTCTTTCAAAATTCAAACCAGCCTTTAATCCACTCTCTGCAACTAAATGAGAGATTTTACGATCTCAGTTCCTGCAAATCCTCATCCTTTCTAACTGCAATTCAAAACAGCTTTGAGTAGATATCCGTTGGAGTTTGTTGTGATTACATTGCACGTTTGAAAACCTGCAACAACATTAAACACAGCAACAAACAAAATCCAGAAATATAACAGCACTAAGTCTGTTTGGATTTCCAGTTTCTGAATAAAAACTGGATCAGATAAATAAATCAATAACCTGATTAGATTCTGGAACATATTACTCATAATAAACCAGTTTAAGACTAATAAAAGTCATTAAACAATCATAATAACAAAGATCAAATCCTGCAAGAGAGAATCAAGTTAATTCTGTAAAACTGTCAGCAGCTTAAGGCATATCTCAAGGCCTTGAGGCTCTGAACATACTTCCCAGTCTTTCAATATTAAGAACAGAAACCTTTGATTCACTCTCACTATGATATCTGCAATTGTGTTAGATATAAAAAGAATATACAACAAGGATATTTGCAGCAAATCTCTTATCTTAAACATCAGATAGAACACCTGCATCACAAGATTATCAGATCACACTATATAAGAAAACTACTGTCAAAGCTTTGAAGCTCTGATTAGTATCTCAAGGCCTTGGAGCCTTAGAAATACTTTTGTATTTCATCACTGTAAATAGTTACTTCTCAAAACACACTTAGAAGTCTTGAGTCAACAATCTCCCCCTTGATGAAAGACAACCCATAATCTTGTGTAAATATCCCTGCAACTTTTTGTAAGAATTAGATATCATCATTTGCAGAAATAACAAACACTAACACTGATTAAACCAGATTAACACAGATAACCATGTCACTATGTCACAATACCTAAACACTGATTAACACAAAACTCAAAATCTTATTACCTAAACACTGATTAACACAAAAACTCATAATCTTATTACCTAATCACTGAAGAGTAACACTTAATAAACACAAATAACACAGATAACTTCTCCCCCTTTTTGACTTTCATCAAACAAAGGTGAAGAAATGTTGGATCATTACTCAGAGTCTTAAGAAATAAATAGACAAAATAAGTTCTACTGATTGTCAAGGCCTTGAGATCGAAGAAAGAAAGAAAGAAAGAAAGAAAGAAAGAAAGAAAGAAAGAAAGAAAGAAAGAAAGAAAGAAAGAAAGAAAGAAAGAAAGAAAGAAAGAAAGAAAGAAAGAAAGAAAGAAAGAAAGAAAGAAAGAAAGAAAGAAAGAAAGAAAGAAAGAAAGAATCAAGGCTTTGGCTTTCTCAAGTCTTCACTTCTTCTTTGATGCTTGGCCTTTCTCTGAGCCTTCTCCAACATCTTTTCACTTTCAGCTTCTTCTGCAGACTGATTCTCTTCTTTTTCAGCATCCACCTCAGCAACAACTTCTCAATAATTTCATCCACTTTCTTGTTCTTGACTTGCACTCAATCACCCTTGGTAGCTGCATCGACACCTGTGTCTTCTCCATCTTTTTCATCATCAGTTTGCTCATATAGATCCTTTGAAGTGAGCACAACTGGAATAGGCTTCTTCTTCTTCTTCAAGAATTCACCTAGCATTTCATCTGAGTCAACACTAGTGTCATGACTAGTAGCAGAAGGGATCTTCTCCAAATTCAAACCCTTGATGACAATATCATGTTTGCCATTCATCACACTCATCAAGGCTTTG
This sequence comes from Linanthus parryae, assembly GCA_023055425.1. NCBI lineage: Eukaryota > Viridiplantae > Streptophyta > Magnoliopsida > Ericales > Polemoniaceae > Linanthus > Linanthus parryae. Next base: position 84,226,830 of record JALGPY010000008.1, on the reverse strand, counting down.
AACTGATTAAACTCAGAAGATAATTCAAACAACCTCTTTCTAAGATCTTCAATTTCAACTTGCTGTTCTTCAAAATTCCCAACTAATTGAGAGTAATCCTCATTGGCTTGTCCCCTTGATGTTGTAGCCCCCTTAGGTTTGATGAAATTTTTTTCCTCAAGCTCACCTTTGGACAACTCTGAATAGAACTTCCAATGTCCCTTTCCTGTCTGAACCACTCCAATTATCCGTAAAGTAGTCTCATCAATTAACCCAAAACCACCAATTATCTTCTCCTCTCCTTTAACAGGTACCTCAAAATGCTCAAAGAAAAGAGGTAATAGGTTGGCATATGGAAGAGGATGGTTTCTAGTTCTGGTAGCACAGTAGATCATATGCTCCATGATCATTGTTGGCAAGTCAATCTCAAACCCTTGACATATCAATTACATCAGGATAAGAACCTTATCAGTAACCAACTCTCTTGAGTTTTCCCTAGGAACAACACTTCTCATCAGAATTGTAAACAGAATTTTAGCTTCACAGTTGAGCACAGAGTGTGTCAACTGTTTAGGACCAGTAGGAACATCATCAATGAAGAACATAGCTTTGGATTTTTCTAGACACTCCTTCCTATCAGGATAGTCAGCAACATTATACTTCTTATGAATGCCCAAGACCTTGGAAAAAGCCCTATGGTCTAGCCTTAAATTTATCCCAGCCACCTTAGAGGTTAACACCATTTTATCTTCCCATTCTTGAACCAAATTCAGATAAAACAACCTAGTTAACCTAGGATAAGCTTTAGAACTAGGATTTAAAGCCTTCCAAACTGCATATTTCCTTAACCTCCTCATACAGTCAATATCCAATTTATCTAATAACTGTTCAGAAATGAAACTACAGAAAGCAACCTTAGATGATGCATACCCTTGCATCCAAACTTTCCTAACTTCTGAACTAACAAACCAATCAGAAGGAAGTACATTTTTACCTTGATAACCCTTTTTGGTTGCAGCAGCAACCTGCTTAACCCTTGATTTCTTCTTAGCAGGTTTCTCCTTCTCTTGTTCTCCTTCAGCATACTTCTTCTTGCTTTCCTTAGTAGACTTCCCTTTTCTTCTTCAACAGGCTTTTTCTTGTCTCCCCATTTTCTTCTTGTCTGACCTAGGTTGATCATCACCCTGAAACTCTGTCTCTTTCTGTGGATCAACACTTGAACCTTCATCCCCGTTCTCTGTTCTGGTCTTCTTTGCAGGAGGTGAGTCTTCATGCAAACTCTGTGTATTTTCTGAATCTGAATCAGAGATCACAATCTTCTCCTTCTTGTTTGCCCTCTTCTTAGATCTAGCATAAGGCTTTCCCTGTTGTTGAATCCTGGCTGATTTGCGCTCCATTGTGGGATTAGGGTTTTTGAGAGAAGAATGAGATAGAGAGGGATAGAGAGAGCAGAGAGACGTAGAGAATTGAGAGAGAATGAAGAAATAAAAGCCCTGACTTTCAGCTTTAGTAGGTTGAAAGAATGAGTTTAAAAAGGACTCTACTGAAATCAACATGAAAAACGTATTTACAAGATATTTTTGGATATTTTATAAAAAAATATTTAAAAAGATAACTCTATTTAAAAACGTATTTACAAGGACTCTACTGAATTCTCTGAGTAATTCAAATATTATACAATTATTTAAAAAGATAACATATAATATTTGGTGATCCATTTTTTTAAAAAAAATGCACAGATGTTTCAAGACCTTGGAGAACAATCTCAAGGCCTTGAGATTTTCTGCAGTTTTAGAAATTTCAAAGATTTGACCTATACTTTCAAGCTTTGGAAAGTATAATCTCAAGGCTTTGATATTTCAATACATAAACACAATTAGGTACTAATACTCCCCCTAAACCAGTCATCCTTGTTTAGCATACCCAGTTCAAGCCTTAGGGATGAAAACCTATCATCTGGCAGAGGTTTAGAGAAAATATCAGCAATCTGCATAGAAGTTGAAATAAAAGATAGAACAACATCACCTTTTTCTGCATGATCTCTAAGAAAATAACACCTTACATATATATGCTCGGTTCTTGAGTGCTGTACTGGATTCTTAGAGATTGAAATGGCACTTGTGTTGTCACAGTTAATAGGCACATTTCTGAAGTTATAGCCAAGATCTCTAAGGTGTTGAGCAATCCACAACACTTGTGAACAACAAGCTCCAGCTGCAATGTACTCAGCTTCTGCAGTTGATAATGCTACATAATTTTGCTTATTGGAGTGCCAACTGATTAGTGAAGAGCCAAGAAACTGGCAACATCCAGAAGTACTCTTCCTATCCACTTTATATCCTACAAAATGTGAATCTGAATAGCCACTCAACATAAAGTTAGATCTCCTTAAATACCAAAGCCCCAAGTCTTTGGTTCCAGTCAAATATCTAAAAATTCTCTTGACAGCAGTTAAATGACTTTCTTAGGATCTGCCTGAAATCTTGCACACATGCAAACACTAAACATAATATCATGTCTACTAGCAGTTAAGTACAGAAGTGATCCAATCATACCTCTATACTCCTTTTGATTTACACTCTTACCATTTGAATCCTTGTCCAACAAGAGTGATGAACTCATAAGAGTTTTGAGTACCTTGGAATGTGTCATATTATACTTGTTCAACAATTCCTTGGTATACTTTCCTTGATGTACAAATATTTCATTCTTCATTGGTAAAATATGAAGTCCCAATAAAGAAATTCAGTTCTCTCATTAAGATCATCCCAAAATCCCTGCACATTATACTAGAAAATTCTTTTGAAAAAGTATCATTAGAGCACCAAAAAGAATATCATCCATATAGATCTGAACTACTAACAAGTTAGTTTCATTATGTTTTATAAAAAGTGTTTTATCTACAAGACCTCTCTTGAAATTATTGTCAAGTAAAAACTTTGAGAGTCTATCATACCAAGCCCTTGGAGCCTGTTTTAAACCATAAAGAGCTTTGTCTAATTTTTAAACATGATCACGGAAGTTTTCATCTTCAAAACCAGGAGGTTGAGCTACAAAAACATCTTCTTGTAAATAACCATTCAGAAAAGCACATCTGACATCCATTTGATAAAGCTTTATGTGATTGTGAGATGCAAATGCAAGAAGTATTCTAATAGCTTCTAACCTGGCAACAGGAGCAAATGTCTCTCATAGTCTATACCTTCTTCTTGATTGTAACCCTGTTCCAAAAGTCTGGCTTTGTTCCTTACCACTTTGCCATTCTCATCAAACTTATTTCTGAACACCCATCTGGTTCCTATAACTGATTTCTCTTTTGGTCAGGGAACCAGATTCCATACCTTGTTTCTTTCAAATTCATTCAGCTCACTCTGCATTGCAATGACCCATTATGCATCTTCCAATGATTCTTTTGTATTCTTAGGCTCAATCAATGATACAAAAGCACTAAAAGCACGTAAGTTTTTCAACTGTCCTCTTGTCTGAGTTCCAGTTGTTGGATCGGATATGATATTGTCAGCTGGATGATCTGCAAGATACTTAAACTTCTTCTTTGGTTTCCAGGAATATGTTCCTTCAAGGCTTTGAGTTCTTGAAATAGTAGAGGGAGCATCATAGAAAGTTTCAGTTTCAGTCTCAAGGCTTTGAGATTTTGGCTCTGCAGGAGGTTCAAGGCCTTGAGATTCTACTGATTGATTCTGCACTTTAGTTTTGCCTTTGTCCTCTTTCACAGCATCATCATCAGAATCATGCTTGTTCAAATTGAGATCTGCAAAACTTTCACTCAGAGAATCCTTAGTACTTTCATCAAAAATCACATGAATACTCTCTTCCACAATCCTGGTTTTTCTATTGTAAATTCTATAAGCTTTGCTAGTTTGAGAATATTCAAGAAATACACCTTCATCACTTCTAGCATCAAACTTACCAAGATTGTCTCTACCATTATTATGCACAAAACAAATACAACCAAAAAGTTTGAAATAAGAGACACTAGGCTTCCTACCTTTAAACAGTTCATAAGGAGTCTTTTTCAAAATAAGCCTGATCAAACATCTATTCAGCACATAATTGGCAGTATTAACAGCTTCTGCCCACAAGAACTTTGGCAAATTACTTTCAAGTAGCATGGTTCTAGACATATCATCAAGTGTCCTCTTTTTCCTCTCAACTACTCCATTTTGCTGTGGAGTTCTAGGCGCAAAAAAGTTGTGTGATATGCCATGATTTGCTCAAAATAAATCAAATTCAAGCTAATCAATTTCCCTACCATGATCACTTCTGATAGATGCAACAGGAAAAAATTTCATAGTTTGAAGCTTTTTGCACAGTCTAGAAAATTCAGGTAAGGCTTCAGTTTTGTCTCTAATAAACATAACCCATGTAAACCTAGAATAATCATCTACTATCACAAGCATATATGTAATACCCCGTATTCAAGTTAGGGGTTATTTGGTCATTTCGGAAAAATATTTAAGAATTTCAAGAAATTTTTATTTGAAACTTATTCTTGGTTTTAAAGTATAAGAGAGTTATTTGACATTTACGATAATCTAAAATGGTATTTTGAGTTATTTTGTAGTTTTAGAAACTTGGATAATACTATATGAAACTCATGTGTATATTTAGGAGATACTTGTAGTTTAAAAATAGTGATTTCGATATTTATATACAAAGTTGTTTATTTTAAATTATTTGGAAAATTTCTAATTTTTGAAAATTAACTTTTATGTGTTACCTATTAATTGAAAATTATATTTTCACCCCTCAACTTTTAGCTTTCACATTTCTACCCCAACTAGCAATTCATGTATTAATTATTTATACTCAAGTCCCCGTCAATTATTTTTGGTCAACTATACTAAAATATGGAGATTTTATTTTTACAAGCATATTTCAATTTTCTCTACTACTACATCAAGCACATCACCCCCATCTCCATCAACTCCATCAACTTTCACTACTACCTACCCACATGTATGTACATTATCATGTGGATTCTTCACCACCAACCTCCACCATCAACTTCACTGCTTCTATTCTCCTTTCTTTTCATTTTCTCTCTTCAAGAACACTCAAATACTCTCTCATCTCTCTCCAAAAACTCCATTCCCGGTTTTGGAGGAACACCTTCACTAAACACTATCAAATCTTCATTTTCAAGCCTCCAAAACATGATTTAGTCCAAGCATAGTTTAACCATGGAGGGGAGTTATTTCATCATTCTTCTCAAGAATTGAAGGCCAATTTCACTCTTTTCATCCCCATCTTCTTGAATCTTGGGGTAAAGTTTTCTTCTAGCCTTCAATTCATTCTTGTATGTCTATGTTTAGCTTTGATTAATGAAAATCCATCTTTGATTTCTTCATATCCAAATTTGATTCTTCATTTTCTTGTCTTGGTCATGACTTTGATACTTGAATGTTCTCTATTTCATGGAACTTACACTAAAACTCATATGCACTTTGTAAATGTCTTGGTAGTTGCACTTGCATGTCAAGAACATTTTGATAATTTGTGTCAAGAGAATGTGAAAAACTTACTTCATGTCTAAAATAGTGTTATTTGGGTTAAAATCGAGTCTCCATAAGTTGCATGTATCATTTGAACCAAACTTGTTGATTTTTTTGAAAATTTGCATATTTTTATAATCTGACCAGTTTGTAAAAAACGTACATTATATCTAAATTTTGTCTCTGTGTAATTTTTAACTCTTACATATTATGAAACTAGACTCAAAGAGGGTCATTTTGAAAGAAAATTCAACTCCGTATCCTTTTTGTTTAGGGAGATATGCTCATTCTAAGTTGCATGTTTTCAGAAACTCCGTTTTTGGATAAGTTTCACAATATTTGTTAAAATATCATTTCCAGAAACTTATGGCACCAAATCTTTCTTGTGATGAAACTAGACACATAGGGTATTCATTCTGGAGAAGATGGGCATCTTTCCTATTCTCCGAGTAGTAGTAATTGTTCTTTAAAGTTGAAACTGTCTTCCAAACTTGTCTCTGCATAGCAGTGTTTGTTATTTTTGTAACTTGAGTTTTATAACAGCTATGCATCATTTTCTTAGTTTTTCTGAAATTATACACATGTAGGTTCATCATACATTAATTTAAAAATGTTATGAGATGATTTGATATGGTAAATATGGATCCAAAGTCAGAGCTACAATTCTGTCTAAAATTGTAGTTTCACATTTTTTAGAAAACTTGAATTTTTGAACTTCTAGGTGTTTTGTTGTACTTGTTTTGATAATTAAACATCATTATAAGTGCATTAGTAAAATTTAGGACTATGTACATGTAGGTTTGCAGTTTTATTATGCATGTGTAAATTGGTTATAACGAGTATGTCATATGTGTGATTGTAGACATCGACCCCGTAGGAGAGAGCGGTTGTCGTCGGAGTGCTAGGCTTAGTTTCTTGATTTTGATTGTGCTTCATCTCAGTGGTAAGTACATATGTACGGCCTTTTCATATCAAAATGTGCGGTTGTGTTTGATGTTTCAAATGAATGTTTGTTATATGAAATAGTATGAGAATGCATGTTTTCCACTCGAAAGTTGTTAAACTATTTTATTCATCTCCTTTGAGAACTCTCGGAAATTACTTGCGAAATTTTGATATTCTGATTCTGGTTATGTGAAAGAAGAAATAAAATACCTCTAATAGACTTAGGACGATGTACATAGTATTGTTATTAATGGGAGGCGTCAAGCGATCCTCCATTTTCTTATGGCCAAGACTATTGAAGCAATGCTTCTTATTATTGGATAGAATGTTAATGTTCACAAATCCACCCCCGATGAGCCAAAATGTATCATGATATTGAGGCAGAGGGGTTTATAGAGCTCTAGAGTGCTACTTATACTTGTAAGGGTCACTACGGTATAGGGGTGTCGACACTTAAGGCCTTTTAGCTGATGTTGTGAGTGGGTTTGACGAATGGGCTCCCTTAACGCTCGGGTGAAATACGGTTTGATAGACCCTAGAAGGAACCCTTAGTGATTTTTCGTGATCCCTCTGTCTACATCGATCCTGCTGGTGGCTCTGGACATGCCTCAGCTAAATTAAACTATTGATTGAAGTCGAAATAAAAAAATGGACTACTGTATTGATGTTGTTTGTGACACTTGATTGCCCTAATCGATTCAAATAATTTGAAATGATTTGGCTACTCATGAACTAAGTTATTCTCTTAAATGGACTTGTTTACTCTGGATATGTTACCAACTACTCGTGGTTTCTCAATGTTATTAAATTAAGAAGTTTTTGTTACTCGGTTACTTCCAGTTGTTCCAAATTCTCCAACATGATAGTTCTACTTTTTAGATCTTCTGATTTTTTTCAACTCATGCTTCCATGCCACCCGTTGCTTTACATGTCGTAGTATGTATTTACTCAGTTTTTACTGATCATTTCTTCAAAATTGCGTCGGCTTTTGCCATTTTAAAACCGCATGTCGTCAATCAAGTTTGGGGAAAGGGAACGCGGATCGAGACGAAGAAGTTTAGCTTAAGTCAGATCACTTAGTAGATCACAGACGATTTGTTTTAGATTGTACTTATTACCGAAATTTTGTTATGTACTTTAACCGAAATGTAAACTTAATAGTTAATAATCTACTTTTGGTTATCGATTGTCGCGTTAACCCTGAACCGAGATCTCGGGTCGTTGACAGATGGTATCAGAGCATCGGTTCTCCGGTTAAAGTGACTGATCGATTTCCATTAGTAGAGAATAAGAAAGATAAAATGTTTTCAAAACTTAAAATTGACTAGGATAACTCAATTTGGAAATAAATGAAGTAATCAAGACGTCGGGGAGTTTGGGTACTTAAGTATTCTTGAACTCGATTTGTACCTTACTTGTTAAGTGACTGATAACTTCTTATTGATATGTGATCAATGCGAAAACGACTTGATTATTTATATGTTTGTTATCCTATGAGCTTGTTTGCTTACTATATAGAAATTATTTGTCATTGTCGTGTGATGCGTATGCACGTGCCCTTAATTGGTTATGTTGTTTTGTCGACATGAGAGTATCGACGTTTTTACTTCGAAGACCGTGAGACCATTCCTTTCATACATTTGAGTGCGAATTTTAAGAAAATATTTTGTTTTGTTTCAGTTTGAGTTAATGTGACTTGGTCGTTTCCAAAATTAGAAATTTTGACAAAAAAAAGTATTTTTTTTTTAAAAAAATGATTTTGAAAAAAATAATTGGGTGCAGAGATACCAAATGCCAAGTGATATGGACCACTTTGTTTAGCAGCCCGCTGGCGTGACTTTAGTACGACGGTACTATGAGTTGTACCCGCTGTCTAGACTAAGTTGGAACATCAGAAACACATGCGAGTTGTGACGGAGAGGCACGTTGTGTGACGACACATAGTGTTCTTTTCTCCCTCGTATGCGTGGAACACTTGAGGTGATTGGTTTATCTAATCCTAAACAAGTATGATAATATTTCTTTTAATGCGTACGAGTCAGGCAAAATGACACGTTAGTATTGATCAAAGTATTCTTCTACAAGTTTTATGATTTCTTAAATGCTACATTTTTTTTGAATAGATTCTAGAATTGGGAACTTGTAAGTTGGTCTAGACCTTTCGAAATTTGATGCCGACCTTTTTTTTACTGGAGCTAATTGTATTTGAACCCCTACTATTGAACGAGTGAGATGAGACGTAACCGATCGAGAGCGTATTTTTCGTTAAATAAAGTGTCGCATGTTCATTAGCATTGCATACAAGTCTCGTGTGCATTAGTTGCATTCTCGTGAATCATGTTCGTAGTTTCACTCAAAAGTTTTCTTAAGCTTCGGGGACGAAGCTTCATTTTAAGGGGGATATAATGTAATACCCCGTATTCAAGTTAGGGGTTATTTGGTCATTTCGGAAAAATATTTAAGAATTTCAAGAAATTTTTATTTAAAACTTATTCTTCGTTTTAAAGTATAAGATATTTATTTGACATTTACGATAATCTAAAATGGTATTTTGAGTTATTTTGTAGTTTTAGAAACTTGGATAATACTATATGAAACTCATGTGTATATTTAAGAGATAATTGTAGTTTAAAAATAGTGATTTCGATATTTATATACAAAGTTGTTTATTTTAAATTATTTGGAAAATTTCTACTTTGTGAAAATTAACTTTTATGTGTTACCTATTAATTGAAAATTATATTTTCACCCCTCAACTTTTAGCTTTCACATTTCTACCCCAACTAGCAATTCATGTATTAATTATTTATACTCAAGTCCCCGTCAATTATTTTTGGTCAACTATACTAAATTATGGAGATTTTATTTTTACAAGCATATTTCAATTTTCTCTACTACTACATCAAGCACATCACCCCCATCTCCATCAACTCCATCAACTTTCACTACTACCTACCCACATGTATGTACATTATCATGTGGATTCTTCACCACCAACCTCCACCATCAACTTCATTGCTTCTATTCTCATTTCTTTTCATTTTCTCTCTTCAAGAACACTCAAATACTCTCTCATTTCTCTCCAAAAACTCTATTCCCGGTTTTGGAGGAACACCTTCACTAAACACCATCAAATCTTCAGTTTCAAGTCTCCAAAAAACATGAAAAACTTTAGTCCAAGCATAGTATAATCATGGAGGGGAGATATTTCATCATTCTTCTCAAGAATTGAAGGCCAATTTCACTCTTTTCATCCCCATCTTCTTGAATCTTGGGGTAAAGTTTTCTTCTAGCCTTCAATTCATTCTTGTATGTCTATGTTTAGCTTTGATTGATGAAAATCCATCTTTGATTTCTTCATATCCAAATTTGATTCTTCATTTTCTTGTCTTGATCATGACTTTGATACTTGAATGTTCTCTATTTCATGGAACTCACACTAAAACTCGTATGCACTTTGTAAATGTCTTGGTAGTTGCACTTGCATGTCAAGAACATTTTGATAATTTGTGTCAAGAGAATGTGAAAATCTTACTTCACGTCTAAAATGGTTTTATTTGGGTGAAAATCGAGTCTCCATAAGTTGCATGTATCATTTGAACCAAACTTGTTGATTTTTTTGAAAAATTGCATATTTTTATAATCTGACCAATTTGTGAAAAACGTACATTATCTCTAAATTTTGTCTCTGTGTAATTTTTAACTCTTACATATTATGAAACTAGACTCAAAGAGGGTCATTTTGAAAGAAAATTCAACTCCGTATCCTTTTTGTTTAGGGAGATATGCTCATTCTAAGTTGCATATTTTCAGAAACTCTGTTTTTGGATAAGTTTTACAATATTTGTTAAAAATCACATTTCCAGAAACTTATGGCACCAAATCTTTCTTGTGATGAAACTAGACACATAGGGTATTCATTCTGGAGAAGATGGGAATCTTTACAATTCTCCAAGTAGTAGTAATTGTTCTTTAAAGTTGAAACTGTCTTCCAAACTTGTCTCTGCATAGCAGTGTTTGTTATTTTTGTAACTTGAGTTTTATAACAACTATGCATGATTTTCTTAGTTTTTCTGAAAGTATACACATGTAGGTTCATCATACATTAATTTCAAAATGCTATGGGATGATTTGATATGGTAAATATGGCTCCAAAGTCAGAGCTACAATTCTGTCCAGAATTGTAGTTTCACATTTTTTAGAAAACTTGAATTTTTGAACTTCTAGTTGTTTTGTTGGACTTGTTTTGATAATTAAACATCATTATATGTGAATTAGTAAAATTTAGGACTATGTACATGTAGGTTTGAATTTTTATTATGCATGTGTAAATTGGTTATAACGAGTACGTCATACGTGTGATTGTAGACATCGACCCCGTAGGAGAGAGCGGTTGTCGTCCGAGTGCTAGGCTTAGTTTCTTGATTTTGATTGTGCTTCATCTCAGTGGTAAGTACATATGTACGGCCTTTTCATATCAAAATTTGCGGTTGTGTTTGATGTTTCAAATGAATGTTTGTTATATGTAATAGTAAGAGAATGCATGTTTTCCACTCGAAAGTTGTTAAACTATTTTATTCATCTCCTTTGAGAACTCTCGGAAATTATTTGGGAAATTTTGATATTCTGATTCTGGTTATGTGAAAGAGAAGAAATAAAATACCTCTAATAGACTTAGGACGATGTACAGAGTATTGTTATTAATAGGAGGCGTCAAGCGATCCTCCATTTTCTTATGGCTAAGACCATTGAAGCAATGCTTCTTATTATTGGATAGAACGTTAATGTTCACAAATCCGCCCCCGATGAGCCAAAATGTATCATGATATTGAGGCCAAGGGGTTTATAGAGCTATATAGTGCTACTTATACTTGTAAGGGTCACTACGGTATAGGGGTGTCGACACTTAAGGCCTTTTAGCTGATGTTGTGAGCGGGGTTGACGAATGGGCTCCCGTAACGCTCGGGTGAAATAGGGTTTGATAGACCCTAGAAGGAACCCTTAAAGATTTTTTCGTGATCCCTCTGTCTACATCGATCCTGCTGGTGGCTCTGGACATGCCTCAGCTAAATTAAACTGTTGATTGAAGTCGAAATAAAAAAATTGACTACTGTATTGATGTTGTTTGTGGCACTTGATTGCCCTAATCGATTAAAATGATTTGAAATGATTTGGCTACTCATGAACTAAGTTATTCTCTTAAATGGACTTGTTTACTCTGGATATGTTACCAACTACTCGTGGTTTCTCAATGTTATTAAATTAAGAAGTTTTTGTTACTCGGTTACTTCCAGTTGTTCCAAATTCTCCAACATGATAGTTCTACTTTTTAGATCTTCTGATTTGTTTCAACTCATGCTTCCATGCCACTCGTTGCTTTACATGTCGTAGTATGTATTTACTCAGTTTTTACTGATCATTTCTTCAAAATTGCGTCGGCTTTTGCCATTTTAAAACCACAGGTCGTCAATCAAGTTTGGGGAAAGGGAACGCGGATCGAGACGAAGAAGTTTAGCTTAAGTCATATCACTTAGTAGATCACAGAAGATTTGTTTTAGATTTTACTTATATCCGAAATTTTGTTATGTACTTTAACCGAAATGTAAACTTAATAGTTAATAATCTACTTTTGGTTATCGATTGTCGCGTTAACCCTGAACCAAGATCCCGGATCGTTGACAATATACCTCTTACCTCTTGGAGTCAGAACTCTCATAGGACCACACAAGTCCATATGAAACAGTTCTAAGGGTCTAGAAGTACTTACAAAGTTCTTTGGCTTGAATGAGCTTCTTGGTTGTTTACCTTGTACACATGCCTTGCAGACCTCATCATCTAAATTTTTTTGTGATGGCAATCCTCTTACCAAATCCTTTGACATGAGTTTATTCAAGGTGTGTATGCTAATATGCCCAAGCTTTCTATGCCAAAGCTTTGAATCTTCCTTCAAGGCCTTGAGGCATTTCAACTTGTCACCTGCATCACTGTTAGTACTCATAGCATATAAATTATGTGATCTAGGAGCAGTGAGTATGCAATCTCCAGATTTCTCATCTTGCACCATGTTCGACAAAAATCCCAAGTATAGGATATCGTCTCAAGTAATAAAATCCGGTAAGTCCGGAGTCGAATCCACAAGGATAGGAGGGTTAGAAAATGACTTGCCAAACTACCAATAGCGAGTAGAAAAGAAACGACTAACTAAAGCAAGTAACAAATTCTCAATGGCTTTAGAGCTTGCCAAGCTATAAAATCCACCACAAGTGATGGAGCAAGTTTGAGAATTCAAGTAAGAAACAAAGGAAACGACTACTGATACTACTACGATTCAAGGGAGTGAAGTTGGGTTAATTGACTTCGCTAGAAAACTTGCAAGTGAAGTTCAACACCCAAAATATGTATGAAGCGACGAAGCATGGATTCTAAAGCACACAGAATCGTCTAGCTCACGAATTCAAGAGCGAAACCCAAAATCGAGTTATGTCAAGCATCAAGGATATGTACTCCGCCAAGTGAGTCCACATACAAGATCAAGCCACAATTCGGATTTCTCTTTCGACACAAGAATTCAATGAATTCGACATCCAAACTTGTGAAACTTGAAGAACAATTGAAAATCTCACAACAAGCCATCCAACTTCATCAATTAACCCAACAATGAACTAACTACTCATGATATTGAGTTGAAGAAGAGATTTCACTAATATATTCAAATAATATTCCATATATTTCAACCTCAAAACCAAGAATACACAAGCTAATCTCTATATTCAACCCCAAAACACAAGCTATAGTTCAAAGTGAAGAGCAAAACAACCGAACTTGAATCAAGACCACACCAAATCAATTCACAGCAGCTAGCAGAACTCACTAATGCTACTGCTACAGTAACCAGATGTCAAGAAGAGAGCACTAGAAGCAACAGAACAGAGGAGCTCGAAGCTCTCAAGAACAGCCGATAAATTTGATCAAATCCGACTCCTCTCACCCTCTCTTCCTTTTCTAACGATTCTTGGCCCTGAGTTAGCTCAACAAAGAGCTCAGGGACTCAAGAATGAACCCTGAAATGGATGAATCGGAGAGAGAGGGAGTAGAGACCCAAAACAGAGCACTGTGAACCGTCCGGGTATGAGAGAGTTCCCGAAATTTTCTTCAAACTTGCTTTATATAGATGATGGGAATGAGTTGAGTAGCCTCCAAGGGATCATCCCAGCCCTCCAATCGAACCCTTTCATCCTCAATCGTTGATTTCCCTCGTGTCTTCATGAACCCTAGGTTTTGGGGGTTTCCTCTTGGATCATTTTTGGGCCGAATTGAAAGAGAAGGGATGTAGAGAGTGGGCTACTGTTCGCGATAATTCCCAAGTATAGGAATATCGTTCTAAGTAGTACCCGAGTAAGAACGGGGTCGATTTCCACAAGGATTGGGAAGGAGATTAAACACTCTAAGCTAACTAGTAAACTTACTAAGCAACTAACTAAATTAACAAAACAAGTTTCCCAAAGGCTTTAGAGCTAGCCAAGCTTTGAATCCACCACTCAAGTGATGGAGCAAGAGTTGTTGATATTGCTAGAGCAAATAACTAAGAAAGAAAACAACTACTAACACTATTACTAATACGATTCAAACGAGTTTGTCAAGAAGAGAGTAAGTTGGGTCAATCGATTCCAATAGATGCCTTGTGTGTGAGCATCAACACCCAAAGTTTATGTCAAAGAAAAGCATGGATTATATAGCAAGAGGATTTGTCTAGCTCTTGTATTCAAGAGTGAAATGCAAAATCGAGTTATTTCAAGCATCTTTCATATGTAAACGAGAGCGTTTCCATATGAAAGATCAAGCCACAATTCGGATTTGATATTCAACACTTGAACACTACGAATTCGACATCCAACTTATAAGACTAGAAGAACAATTGAATTTCTCACACACAAGTCATCTATCTTCATCAATCAAACCCAACAAGTAGCTTAGTTGTTCATATTCAAGAGCAAGACACAAGAATCAAGAGTATTCATGAAAATAGTCATTATATTCAAGCTCAAATACTCTTCAATTCCACCAAATAACACCAACTTGCTACCAAATGATGAACAAACTACTACAACTTGATTCAAAACTACACAAAACCAACTAATTAGCAGCTATTTTAACCAAAATCATCAACAACCAGCAGCTAAACAGTCAGCTAACTGCTGCTGCAAGCACAAAATGAAGAACAGTGCTCCAAAACAGTGCTCAACTCGAAACCAGATCCAACCAGACCTACCTCTCTCTCCCTTGGGCTGTTGCTGGCTCCGTGTTAGCTCAGGACGAGCTCGGAATCACCTGCACAAACCCAGAAATGTTGCAGAACCGAGAGAGAAGAGAGAGAGACAGAGTTTCGGCTCAGCAAGAAGCGTCCTTCGTCCCCCTTTTCTTCCTTCTTCCTCTTCAGCTTATATAGGCAGTGAGAGGGGGTTTCGTAGCCTCCAAGTCTTCAATTTTCACCCTCCAATTCATCTCAGAGCTCCTCCTTCGTTGATTTGCAGAAGCTTCACGAACCCTAGGTCATTTGGGGCTTTTCTCTTCACTTCGGTTTGGGCCAAATTGAGCAGTGGGTTTGGAAGAGGGTTGGACAAGGAGAAGATTGGGACTAATTTTGTGAGATTTGGTGGAGTTTTGGTTAGGCTTTGGGCCGAAAGAAGCTTCGGCGAAGCTTCTTCCATGGCTGCTGCTGGGTTTGTTCTGTTGCGTCGTTCTAACGCGGGGAGAGAGAGAGAGACCATGAGAGAGAGCTGGGGGGTGAGCTGGTTTCGGGAAATTGCACCCGGCTCCCCCCTAGCTTGCTGGAATGCTTTAAAAGGCCCGTTCCTTACTTAAAAGCTTCTGAAAATGGCAATCTGACCCCCAATCCGTTAAGTGTCCTTCAAATAAGCCATTAAAACGTTTCAATACTTGCACTTAAGCCCCACTTCCGTTAGTTTCTTCTCAAACAACCCCATAGATGCAACTTTGGCCTTGTAATGTGGCCTCTTGGCTTCTAAATCTTCATTTTTGGCCTCTATCTTCCCTTGTCCTCTTCATTTAAACCCTTGAAACCTCTCTTTAACTTGCAAATTCTTGCTTTGTCTTCAACTTTAGCCTCTTTATCACTTGACTTCTTCAAATTAAGCCTTCAAATTCCTCATTCAAGCTTTCATAACTAGCCCCTTGCGTTCTAAATCACTTCTTTGCCTACAAAATGAGAGAAAACAACCAAAACTACGAAAACAAGCATAAGTCTAGAAAGAGAGATAAAATAGATAAATTACACATATTAGCAAGTTAAGAAGAGTTCGTTAACATAATAAGATATGCAATTTTAATTCATCAACACACACCCCAACTGGCCTTTTGCTCGTCCTCGAGCAAAGAGAGCGATATTTAATTCTCTTTCTTTTTTTTTTTTTTTAAAGAACCAATCATGAGAGGCACACACTCAACTAGACAAGGCTTGACTCGATTCTAAACTAGACTCAAATATTTACAAAAACGCACACACACATTATCTATCCTAAGTGAGAACTCAAAGAAACAAAATACTAAGAGTTACTAGCTAATTTTATTTTTATTTTTTTTTTGGTGGGGGAAAAAGAAGAATGCATAAATGTCTCCTCAAATAAATTCTCAAAGTCCAAGAAGATTGATAAAGAAGCCTAAGGACGTCTAAGCATATACTCATACAAATGTGGGCGGTGTTTGGTAGAAGGTGACTCATGCGAACTACAAAACTTGTTAAATTAAGTCCAATTTGCGAGAAAGTATGCCTTCAAAAATAAGGATCTCATGAAACTAGACATTCTCATACTTATTCAAAAGCACCCATGTAGGATGGACTTCCAAAGCTTTGAACAAAAAAATAATTTTAAGAAGGGGAGATGTGGTTGTGGGCTTGTATGATCCTTTTGTGGATTTTTGGTAGATGGTGCGATTTATCATTTTTTTTTCTTTTTTTTTTTTTTTTTTGAGATTTATAGCATTAACATTTTATTTTTAGCCTCAAATCCAAGGATCTCCAAGACCCACAACAAAATAGAGGAATATACACGCGAGTGGGCTTTTTAAGCTAAACCAAGGGAGCTATCTAGGTGGTGACGTAACATTATCCCCGGACACCCCTCTATTTCTTAGACATCGCATGGGGTGTCATTGGTAACCACCACTCCAATGGGCTACATGTTTCCACCGCAAAAACGAATAGAGAAAAATCTTTTTGTGAAGTTCAAATAGCTTTAGAAAATGCACCCTTTATCAAAAGTAAAAGACGTCAAAGTCTATGTGATCAACTTAGCTTGAAGGGCTTAAACATGAAACGTAAATTTAGTGTGTCGCTTTGTGAGAACGCATGATGTCGCGGAAGGTGGGATATTGGTGTAGATGTATTGAGTATAAGCAAAGAATTCCTTTCTAAAATAAAAATAAAAAGAACATGGACTAAGAAATTTCATTTTTTGAAAACATCTAGCTTCCTAAAATTCCCCCTTTTCACTTTTCTCATTTTTTCTTTTTTTCTTTTTTTCATTTTTTTTTCATTTTTTTCAAAATAAGTGTCTCAACTATAACTACCTAAGACTCAATAAAGCTATCAAATAAGAAAAATAAAATCTAGACTCAAGATGAAAGGTGAAAATTAATAAAACTACCAAAGAAAGAAGAATAAAAATATCTATGGTTTGACACGGGGAAAGAGTGATGCTTCTCATGAAAGATTCACATATTTTTTTCCTTTCTCTTTAATTTTTTTCAATTTTTTTGGATTTTCATTTTTTCATTTTTTTTGTATTTTTCATTTAAATCACTAATGAAGAAAAAGCATGCTTGTAACCATTTAGGCAAGAAATAAAATCTACTCCACCCCCCAACTAAAATATCACATTGTCCTCAATGTGTGAGAACAATGGAAGAGCAAACAAATTCATATAAAGAGACAAGGGATAGATGGACCTCATTTTTCGCTTCCTTAGCCACCAAGCATAAGTCCTCCTCCAAGAGCAACCTACAAAATAATCAAGAGCAAAAGAACTACAACTAATATTTACAAAGGTGATACTTTTGGTGAACACTAGTTAGTATAGGTTGGGTCCATAAGAGAAATGGACTCAACCTTGGCCTCAAAATTTTCAACATATGGTTTCAATCTTTGGCCATTCACCTTAAAACTTTTCCCACTTTTAGGGTTCAAAATTTCAATGGCCCCATAAGGATATACATGCTTCACAATATATGGACCATTCCATTTTGATTTCAACTTTCCTCCAAAGAGTTTCATCCTTGAGTTAAAGAGAAGAACTTTTTGATTAGGCTCAAAAGACTTAGGAACAATATGTTTGTCATGATAAGCCTTTGTCCTTGCCTTAGAGATCCTAGTGTTCTCATAAACCTCATTTCTAAGCTTCTAACTCATTCAAGTTTAACTTCCTTTCTTACCCCGCTTTTGCAAGATCAAAATTCAAGAATTTGATGGCCCAATAGGCCTTGTGCTCTAACTCCACCGGGAGATGGCATGCCTTACCATACACTAGTCTATATGGAGACACACCAATGGGAGTCTTGTAAGCGGTACGGTAAGCCCAAAGAGCATCAACCAACCTCAAAGACCAATCTTTGCGATTTGGGTTTACCGTTTTCTCCAAAATTCTTTTAATTTCCCTATTAGAAACTTCCACTTGCCCACTAGTTTGTGGGTGGTATGGTGTGCCAACTTTATGCACAATCCCATACTTTTTCATGAGGCTCTCAAAAGGCCTATTGCAAAAATGTGTCCCTTCATCGCTAATGATAGCTCGGGGCATGCCAAAACGAGATAAAATGTGGTGTTGAAGAAACTTAATAACAACTCTATGATCATTGGTTTTTGAAGGTATGGCTTCAACCCACTTTGACACATAATCCACCGCCAAGAGTATATATAGGTTGCCAAAGGATGATGGAAATGGACCCATGAAGTCAATACCCCAACAATCAAATATTTCAATAATTAAAATGGGATTCAAGGGCATCATATTTCTTTTTCCAATATTCCCTCCCATCCTTTGGCACCTATCACATGCTTTCCAAAAATGAAATGCATCACTAAAAAGAGTAGGCCAATATAAACCACTTTGCAAAATCTTGGCGGCAGTTTTTCTAGCCGAAAAATGGCCTCCACATGCATACTCATGGCAAAATGAAATAACACTATGAAACTCTTCATTTGGGATGCACCTTCTAATAATTTGATCCGGGCAATATTTAAACAAGTAAGGGTCATCCCAAAAGAAATTCCGGCATTCTCTCACAAATCTCAACTTCTCTTGCCCTTTTAAATTTTCCGGAAAAATTCCACAAGCAAGATAATTAGCAATATCGGCAAACCAAGGAACATTTAAGAGGGCAAAGAGATGTTCATCCGGAAAAGTTTCAAGAATAGGCAAGGAGACTTTTGGCTTGGGAATGTCAATCCTAGACAAGTGATCCGCCACAACATTTTCCACACCTCGTTTATCCTTGATTTCAATATCAAAATCTTGAAGCAAAAGTACCCAACGGATTAAACGAGGTTTGGAATCTTTCTTTGTGAAAAGATACTTCAAGGCGGCATGGTCGGTGTAGACAAGCACTTTTGAACCAAGCAAGTATGGCCTAAATTTTTCAATAGCAAACACCATGGCCAAAACTCTTTTCCCGTAGTGAATAATTTAATTGAGCATCATTCAAAGTTCTACTTGCATAATAGATAACATGTGGTTTCTTATCTTCACCTCTTTGACCCAAAACGGCACCAACCGCATGGTCACTAGCATCACACATGATTTCAAAAGGAAGAGTCCATTTGGGTGGTTGCATGATAGGGGCCGTTACCAATAAATTCTTCAACTTTTCAAAGGCCTCTTGGCATGCACTAGACCACTCAAATGAATTTTCCTTTTGAAGGAGATTGCTCAAGGTCTTAGCAAGTGAGCTAAAGTCCTTGATAAATCTCCTATAAAATCCCGCATGACCTAGGAAAGATCTAACATCCTTAACACATTTAGGAGGTGGAAGATTAGAAATCACATCTACTTTAGCCTTGTCTACACCAATACCATGAGAGGAAATAACATGACCCAAAACAATTCCTTGCCTAACCATAAAGTGACATTTTTCCCAATTCAAAACTAAATTCTTTTCTTCACATCTTCTCAAAACCATCACAAGATTTCCAAGACAAGTATCAAATGAGTTTCCATGAACCGAAAAATCATCCATAAAAACTTCCATGCATTTTTCTACCATGTCCGAAAATATGCTTAACATGCAACGTTGGAAAGTAGCCGGGGCATTACACAAACCAAAAGGCATCCTCCTATAGGCAAATGTTCCAAATGTACAAGTGAAAGTGGTTTTCTCTTGGTCCATTGGATCTATGGCAATTTGATTATAACCCGAGTAGCCATCTAAAAAATAATAAAAATCATGCCCCGCTAACCTTTCCAACATTTGATCTATGAATGGAAGGGTAAAGTGATCCTTCCTAGTGACGGCATTTAATTTTCTATAATTAATGCACATCCGCCACTTAGTAGGAACTCTAGTGGTCACAAGTTCACCCTTCTCATTTTCAACAACGGTGACCCCCGATTTTTTAGGGACCACTTGGGTAGAACTTACCCATTTACTATCCGAGATGGGGTAAATCATACCCGCATCCAACAACTTGAGCACCTCGGCTCTCACAACTTCTTGCATGTGAGGGTTCAACCTCCTTTGAGGCTCCCTTGAAGTTTTGGCATTTCCCTCTAAATGAATTCTATGGGTGCAAATGGAAGGACTAATGCCTCTAATATCCTCAATGGACCATCCTATGGCACCCTTGTAATCCTTCAAAACTTCAAGCAACCTCTTTTCTTGCTCAACATCAAGAGAAGATGAGATGATAATAGGATAAGTATCATTAACCCCAAGAAATGCATATTTCAAATCTAAAGGAAGGGGTTTCAACTCACAAATTGGTGGAACCCTCTCAATGGGAGGTATCATCTCACTTCCTTGCAACTCACTATCAACACTAGAATGCTCATGAGTCGACTCAATGATTTGGTCAAGTTGGCCAAAGAGTCTCTCCCCTTCATCAAAATCAAATTCTTCTTCCATAAGAAGAGATGAAAGGGGAGTGTTATCATCATACAAAAATTCCAATTCTTCCAAAGTGAGCTCACTTGAATCATTGGAACATGTAGCTAGAGTATAAATATCTTCAACACATGATTCTACCCAACTCACTTCACACACATCATCATCATCTTGTGAGTTTGGGTGAATACATACATTAAAAATATTAAGCTCTAACGTCATGTTCCCAAATGTAATATTCATCATACCACTTCTACAATTTATTATTGCATTAGAAGTAGCAAGAAATGGTCTTCCTAAAATAATAGGAACGGATGAAGTGCCACTAGCCAAAGGGGAGGTGTCTAAAACTATAAAATCCACCGGATAATAACATTGGTTCACTTGAACCAAGAAATCCTCAATAATACCTCTAGGGACTCTAGTGGACCTATCCGCTAATTGTAGAGTCACTCTTGTGGGTTTCAACTCGCCCAACCCCAACTTCTCATACACCGAGTATGGAAGGAGGTTTACACTTGCACCCAAATCTAATAAAGAATTGTGAATTTTATGATCTCCAATGGTGCAAGTGATAGTAGGTCCCGGATCTTTATACTTGGGAGGGAGATTATTTTGGAGAATTGAGCTCACTTGCTCGGTGAGAAAAGCCTTCTTTCTCACTTGAAGAGTTCTCTTGAAAGTGCAAAGATCCTTGAGAAACTTGGCATAAGCCGGAATTTGCTTGATAGCATCCAAGAGAGGGATGTTTATCTTGACATTTTGGAATGTCTCAAGGATATCTTGGTTTCTAGCTTTCTTAGTAGAGGCTAAAAGTCTTTGGGGAAATGGTGGAGGAACCTTAACTTCCACACTTTCTTCTACTACTTGTTTCCCCTTATCAAGACTACTTTGTGACTCTTGTGAGTCGACAACTCTCTCTTGGTCATCACTCTTCTCACACTCCTCTTCTCCCTCATTTTCATTGGACTCCCCACTTGAAAGTCCATTGTCAACAACCTTCCCACTTCTCAAAACGGTAATGGCCTTAGCATGTTCCATATGGTTAAAGCTTTGGCCCTTTGGGTTTTGTTGAGGTTGAGATGGGAATTTTCCCTTCTCTTGAGCATTTATGGTAGACTCCAACCTAGCTAATGCATTTCTCAACTCTTGGTTAGTTTGGTTTTGGGAAGCCATAAATTTCTCAAAAGTCTCATCCATACTCCTTTTGTTAGGAGGAACATAAGTGGAGCTTGAGGGGTTTACTTGGGTGTCTTGGCCTTGTCTCCATGAGAAATTTGGGTGATTCCTCCAATTGGAGTTGTATGTCTCCGAGTAGGGTGAGTTATTATAGGGCTTCCTATAATTGTTAGAATTTAACATATTTACTTGCTCACCCATGAGCTCTTGGGCTCTTAGAAAATCGGGACATTTGTTCAACTCATGAGAGTTATCACTACAAAACGAGCACAATGCCTCACTCTTAGCCTTAAGTTGATACATAGTACCTTTAGGCTTAGAGTTAGCATCCTTAGAAGGCTCACTAATGTCCCAAGATTGGACTTTCTCACAAATTTCATCTATACAATCCCAACCCTCATCTTCACCTTTTGTGAAAAAATCTCCCCCACTCATGGATTCAATTGTGTGCTTATGGTCGCATGGCAAACCATCATAAAAGGAGCTAATTAACCTCCATGTCTCAAATCCATGGTGAGGGCAAGCAATGAGGAGATCCTTGAAGCGTTCCCAAGCTTGGGGAAGTGGCTCTCCCTCCTTGGCACAAAAAGTAACAATTTGCCTTTTTATGGCATTTGTTTTGTAAGTAGGGAAAAATTTCTTAAGAAACTCTTTTTCTAACTCTTCCCATGTGCCTATGGTCCTAGGTCTCAAGGAATGAAGCCATGCCTTGGCTTTGTCCTTTAAAGAGAAAGGAAACAATCTAAGCCTTATGGTGTTACTAGAGACACCATTGCAATTAACCGTTTGAGGCAATATCATTGAAATCCTTAAGATGAGAGTAAGCACTCTCGGACTCTAGGCCATGAAACTTGGGAAGAAGTTGAATTGTGCCCGGTTTGACATCAAAGTTTCTTTCATTTAATGGAAACACAAAGCAAGATGGTGAACTTTGTCGAGATGGATGCATCAAATCTCTTAATGAGCGAAATGGCATCATCTCATTGTTGCTACTATGCCCATCCTCTCCATCTATGATTTCAAAGCTATTAAGAGAGCTAGAATCGTTGGATTGGGCTAAACTACTACTATCACTAGTAGAAGTATTTTCACTAAAGGGATTTCTACCCTCTTCTTCAAATAAAGTGCGATGCAATCTATGAGTACTATCACGTCGCCACACACTCATGCAACCCAAGCTCAAATTAAGTTCAAGAGGGTTGCCTAACACAAGCTAGGAGTATGTTTTTGTGATTTTTTTACTTTTCGCTTTTTTTGGTTACAAAGTTCAAAAATGAACCCGGAATTTTTCTTCAAGCGTATCTAAAAAAAAATTAAAACAAGCAAAACAAGAAAGTAGCTAAAGAGTGAGTCTCTTAGCACCAATCCCCGGCAACGGCGCCAAAAACTTGTTCGCGATAATTCCCAAGTATAGGAATACCGTTCTAAGTAGTACCCGAGTAAGAACGGGGTCAATTTCCACAAGGATTGGGAAGGAGATTAAACACTCTAAGCTAACTAGTAAACTTACTAAGCAACTAACTAAATTAACAAAACAAGTTTCACAAAGGCTTTAGAGCTAGCCAAGCTTTGAATCCACCACTCAAGTGATGGAGCAAGAGTTGTTGATATTGCTATAGCAAATAACTAAGAAAGAAAACAACTACTAACACTATTACTAATACGATTCAAACGAGTTTGTCAAGAAGAGAGTAAGTTGGGTCAATCGATTCCAATAGATGCCTTGTGTGTGAGCATCAACACCCAAAGTTTATGTCAAAGAAAAGCATGGATTATATAGCAAGAGGATTTGTCTAGCTCTTGTATTCAAGAGTGAAATTCAAAATCGAGTTATGTCAAGCATCTTTCATATGTAAACGAGAGCGTTTCCATATGAAAGATCAAGCCACAATTCGGATTTGATATTCAACACTTGAACACTACGAATTCGACATCCAACTTATAAGACTAGAAGAACAATTGAATTTCTCACACACAAGTCATCTATCTTCATCAATCAAACCCAACAAGTAGCTTAGTTGTTCATATTCAAGAGCAAGACACAAGAATCAAGAGTATTCATGAAAATAGTCATTATATTCAAGCTCAAATACTCTTCAATTCCACCAAATAACACCAACTTGCTACCAAATGATGAACAAACTACTACAACTTGATTCCAAACTACACAAAACCAACTAATTAGCAGCTATTTTAACCAAAATCATCAACTACCAGCAGCTAAACAGTCAGCTAACTGCTGCTGCAAGCACAAAATGAAGAACAATGCTCCAAAACAGTGCTCAACTCGAAACCAGATCCAACCAGACCTACCTCTCTCTCCCTTGGGCTGTTGCTGGCTCCGTGTTAGCTCAGGACGAGCTCGGAATCACCAGCACAAACCTAGAAATGTTGCAGAACCGAGAGAGAAGAGAGAGAGACAGAGTTTCGGCTCAGCAAGAAGCGTCCTTCGTCCCCCTTTTCTTCCTTCTTCCTCTTCAGCTTATATAGGCAGTGAGAGGGGGTTTCGTAGCCTCCAAGTCTTCAATCCTCACCCTCCAATTCATCTCAGAGCTCCTCCTTCGTTGATTTGCAGAAGCTTCACGAACCCTAGGTCATTTGGGGCTTTTCTCTTCACTTCGGTTTGGGCCAAATTGAGCAGTGGGTTTGGAAGAGGGTTGGACAAGGAGAAGATTGGGACTAATTTTGTGAGATTTGGTGGAGTTTTGGTTAGGCTTTGGGCTGAAAGAAGCTTCGGCGAAGCTTCTTCCATGGCTGCTGCTGGGTTTGTTCTGTTGCGTCGTTCTAACGCGGGGAGAGAGAGAGAGAGACCGTGAGAGAGAGCTGGGGGGTGAGCTGGTTTCGGGAAATTGCACCCGGCTCCCCCCTAGCTTGCTGGAATGCTTTAAAAGGCCCGTTCCTTACTTAAAAGCTTCTGAAAATGGCAATCTGACCCCCAATCCGTTAAGTATCCTTCAAATAAGCCATTAAAACGTTTCAATACTTGCACTTAAGCCCCACTTCCGTTAGTTTCTTCTCAAACAACCCCATAGATGCAACTTTGGCCTTGTAATGTGGCCTCTTGGCTTCTAAATCTTCATTTTTGGCCTCTATCTTCCCTTGTCCTCTTCATTTAAACCCTTGAAACCTCTCTTTAACTTGCAAATTCTTGCTTTGTCTTCAACTTTAGCCTCTTTATCACTTGACTTCTTCAAATTAAGCCTTCAAATTCCTCATTCAAGCTTTCATAACTAGCCCCTTGCGTTCTAAATCACTTCGTTGCCTACAAAATGAGAGAAAACAACCAAAACTACGAAAACAAGCATAAGTCTAGAAAGAGAGATAAAATAGATAAATTACACATATTAGCAAGTTAAGAAGAGTTCGTTAACATACAAAGATATGCAATTTTAATTCATCAACAGCTACGGAGCGATTTGGGACAGGTTTGGGTCAATTTTCTCGAGTTTTGGTCAGGTTTTGGTTGGTTTCGGAGCACTTCCATGGAGGTGTGGGTTTGTCTCTGTTGAACTACGGGGAGAGAGAGAGTAACTCGTGAGAGGGATGAGTTGCTATGTAGAAACTGCAAAAAGACCCCCCTGCTTTGATGAAATGTTTTAAAATACCCCGGGTCCATCCTTAAATGTTTGGAAAAATAGCAACTTTACCCCAATTTTTTTATAAACTCTACATAACAGCCCTTAAAACGTTTAAAATCTTGCACTTTAGCCCCAAGTCCGTTATAATCTTGTCTATAATGCCCTTGACTTCATTTTTGACTTGCAATTTAGCCTTTAACTTGCATTTTCTTCAATTTTGGCATCTTTTTTTCACTTGATTTCTTCAATATAAGCCCCTCTAAATCCTTCTTCACTTCTCTTGACCCGTCCAAAGCCTCTCAATTCCTCATTCAAGCTTTCCCAACTAGCCTCTTGCGTTCTAAATCACGTCTTTGCCTACAAAATAAGATAAAAACAACCAAAACTACAAAGACAAGCATAAGTCTAGAATGACTGATAAAGTAGCTAAATTACACATATTAGCAAGTTATGAAGAGTTCATTGACATACTAAAACATACAATTTTATGTCGTTAACACCCCCCCCCCCAACTAGCCTTTTGCTCGTCCTCGGGCAAAGAGAGCGATATGAGTAGAAATTTAGTGAAAACCAATCATGAGAGACACACACTCACTAGACAAGTCTTGACTCAATCCTAAGCTAGAGTCAACTATTTACAAAGACACTCACACATTATCTATCCTAAGTGAGAACCCAAAGAAAATAAAATCCTAAGAATTACTAGCTAATTTTAATTTTTTTGTGGGGGAAAAAGAAGAATGCACAAATGTCTCCTCAAATAAATTCTCAAAGTCCACAAAAATTGAGAAAGAAGCCTATGAACGTCTATGCATATACTCATACAAATGTGGGCGGTGTTTGGTAGAAGGTGACTCATGCGAACCACAAAACTTGTTAAATTAAGTCCAATTTGCGAGAAAGTATGCCTTCAAAAATAAGGATCCCATGAAACTAGACATTCTCATACTTATTCAAAATCGCCCATGTAGGATGGACCTCCAAAGCTTTGAACAAAAACGAGATTTAGAATGGGGGATGTGGTTGTGGGCTTGTATGATCCTTTTGTGGATTAGGAGGTGGTGCGAATTATCATAATTTCATTTTTTTCGAGATTTATAGCATTAACATTCTTTTTTTCACCTCCAATCCAAGGCTCTCCAATACCCACAACAAAAAAGAGGAATATACAAGCGAGTGGGCTTTTTAAGCTAAACCAAGGGAGCTATCTAGGTGGTGATGTAACATTATCCCCGGACACCCCTCTATTTCTTAGACATCGCATGGGGTGTCATTGGTAACCACCAGTCCAATGGGCTACAAGTTTCCACCGCAAAAACTATTAGAATTAAATCCTTTTTGTAGAGTTCAAATGGCTTTAGAAATGCACCCTTTATCAAAAGTAGTAAGACGTCAAAATTTATGTGATCAACTTAGCTTGAAGGACTTAAACATGAAACGTAAATTTAGTGTGTCGCTTTGTGAGAACGCTTGATGTCGCGGAATGTGGGATATTGGTGTAGATGTATTGAGTATAAGCAAAGAATTCCTTATTAAAATAAAAATAAAATGAACATGGACTAAGAGATTTCATTATTTGAAAACATCTAGCTTTCCGGAATTCCCCCTTTTCACGTTTCTCATTTTTTTTTTTCATTTTTTCATTTTTCTTTTTTTTTCATTTTTTTGAAATAAGTGACTCAACTATAACTTCCTAAGACTCAATAAATCTTTCAAAGAATAAAATAAAAATCTAGACTCAAGATTAAAGGCTAAAATAAATAAAACTACCAAAGAAATGAAAAGAAAATCTATGGTTTGACACGGGAAAAGAGTGATGCTTCTCATGAAAGGTTCACACACATTTTTTCAAAATTTTCAATTTTTTTAATTTTTATGATTTTTTTTAAATTTTTCATTTTTTTGTATTTTCCATGTAAATCACTAATGAAAGAAAAAAAAAGGCATGCTAGTAACCATTTAAGCCAAGTAATATATCCACTTCCCACCCCCAACTAAAATGTCACATTGTCCTCAATGTGTGAGAACAATGGAAGAGCATACTAGTTCATATAAGAGATAAGGGATACAAGAGACCTCAATTTAGCTTTCTTGGCCACCAAGCACAAGTCCTCCTCCAAGAGCAACCTACAAAATGCTAATAGAAAAAGAAAAAAAATGCAAGAAATAGAATTAAACTAATTTATTTATTTACAACTAGTGAGGTGGAACAAAGAAAATGATGATATCCCACCCCCAATCTTGGAAATTTCTTTCCATGCCATGCCCCTACTTCATTCTTAGAAAAGTACTTTTCCTTCAAAAAGTTGGATTCATCAATTAGAATAGATAGGAGAAGTAGGAGCAAGACACAAAAGATGAATAAGAGATGCAAGCAAAATCTAACAATAAAGTTAGAACAAGTTGTTATATCATGCATCAACTTAAGAAAAGGGTTTGGACTCCTCAAATGAATTGAATCATAGAATGGGTCTTCATAAGTTGCCAAATTTTTACTTGAAATCAAAACTTGAGAGACGGCGGCAACTTGTGAATCCTCAATCTCATCACTTTTAAATAAGTCATATGGATTTGGGGATGGGGCTTCACAAGTAGGAGTTAAAATAATTTGAGAACTTGAAGCCTCATCCAAACCCTTAGGCACATCTTCCATAATGATAGAATCCAAGGGAGCATTCAAGTAAAATTCAATTTCTTCACAAATACGAGCATACCTCCCCGGATCTTCATTAGGCATATCAATACTAACCGGAGTACCTCCCAATAAAACTTCAATTTCGTCACAATCAGGATCATAGAAACTCCGGTAAGTACTAGGCTCTTCTAGAGCACAAGAGAAGTCTACATTCCCTTCACTAGTGGTAGCATCAAATTTGACCTCTAACTCATCACATGAGTGATTTTCATTTTGCGACTCCTCCTCACAAGTGTCACTATGTGAGTCATCCAAAATGGCTTCACTCATGTCATGGGTTGAAGAGTCATCATCAAAAAGATCAATCTCACTACCAATATCACTATCACATGCTTCTTTAGAATGTGCAAATGAGAAATGAACACAATAACCTATCCTAGTTGCAACAACTCCATCATCAAACACATCATCCAAAATTTGATCTTGAGCAAGCTCGTGATGTGTGTGAATAGAAACTTGAGACTCATATGATGGCGAGTCTTGTGAAAAGTGAGTACTATATGCAAGAGACTCATCATCTTGAGATTGTGAATTTAAGGATTCAACTTTGTCAACCAAGTGAGAAAATGATTCTACAAGTTCACTTCGTGATTCTCTTAGTGAATCTCTTAGTTCTTTTGTGCCTTGGAGATATTTTTGAAATGTCTCCTCTAGAGAATCACTTATAGGCGTATTTAGCTCATCACTCACAAGTGATTCCCTCTCAAAATGATTAACTTCTCTTGATTCACACATCATATCATTATATTGATAAGTGCAAGAATCATGAGAGTTCAAAAACATGTAAGTGTTTGAGGGAGGTGATTGTGCACAAGAAGCATGAGATGTGTAATCTAGTGTCCTACTATCATGCCAAGAATAATCATTCTTAGGAAAATAATCACGATTATTGTAAGCACGCTCACGTTTGGAACGCATTGATTCCCTAGAATGATTTTCATGATTAGTAAATGCATAATAGTAAGGATGTGAAGGAACATTAGGCCTCTCACCAAGTCCAAAATGTTCATGAGACATTTTTTTTCAAGCAAGTAGATGAGAGGTACTTGATGAATTTCACAAGCCCTCTTGAATCTCACAAGCTTTAAGTAACCAAAAGCAACTAGAGAAAATGTCAAGAAAAAATATTAAGAAAGTAAAGCAAATCAAATCTAAAGCCTAGTCTCTCCCCTGCAACGGCGCCAAAAACTTGTTCAACAAAAATCCCAAGTATAGGATATCGTCTCAAGTAATAAAATCCAGTAAGTCCGGAGTTGAATCCACAAGGAGAGGAAGGTTAGAAAATGACTTGCAAAACTAGCAATAGCGAGTAGAAAAAGAAACGACTAACTAAAGCAAGTAACAAATTCTCAATGGCTTTAGAGCTTGTCAAGCTATCAAATCCACCACTACTGATGGAGCAAGTTTGAGAATTCAAGTAAGAAACAAAGAAAACGACTACTAATACTACTACGATTCAATAGAGTGAAGTTGGGTTAATTGACTTCGCTAGAAAACTTGCAAGTGAAGTTCAACACCCAAAATATGTATGAAGCGACGAAGCATGGATTCTAAAGCACACGGAATTGTCTAGCTCACGAATTCAAGAGCGAAACCCAAAATCGAGTTATATCAAGCATCAAGGATATGTACTCCGCCAAGTGGGTCCACATACAAGATCAAGCCACAATTCGGATTTGTCTTTCGACACAAGAATTCAATGAATTCGACATCCAAACTTGTGAAACTTGAAGAACATTTGAAAATCTCACAACAGGCCATCCATCTTCATCAATTAACCCAACAAATGAACTAACTACTCATGATATTGAGTTGAAGAAGAGATTTCACTAACATATTCAAATAATATTCCATATATTTCAACCTCAAAACCAAGAATACACAAGCTAATCTCTATATTCAACCCCAAAACACAAGCTATAGTTCAAAGTGAAGAGCAAAACAACCCAACTTGAATCAAGACTACACCAAATCAATTCACAGCAGCTAGCAGAACTCACTAATGCTACTGCTACAATAACCAGATGTCAAGAATAGGGCACTAGCAGCAACAGAACAGAGGAGCTCGAAGCTCTCAAGAACAGCCGATAAAGATCAAATCCGACTCCTCTCTCCCTCTCTTCCTTTTCTAACGATTCTTGGCCCTGAGTTAGCTCAACAAAGAGCTCAGGGAGTCAAGAATGAACCCATAAATGGGTGAATCGGAGAGAGAGATAAGAGACCCAAAACAAAGCACTGTGAACCTTCCGGGTATGAGAGAGTTCCCGAAATTTTCTTCAAACTTGCTTTCTATAGATGATGGGAATGAGTTGAGTAGCCTCCAAGGGATCATCCCAGCCTTCCAATCAAACCCTTTCATCCTCAATCGTTGATTTCCCTCGTGTCTTCATGAACCCTAGGTTTTGGGGGTTTTCTCTTGGATCTTTGTTGGGCCGAATTGAAAGAAAAGGGATGTAGAGAGTGGGCTACGGAGCGATTTGGGACTGGTTTGGGAGCTTCGTCCGAAGCTTCCATGGAGGTGTGGATTTGTCTCTGTTGAACGACGGGGAGAGAGAGAGTAATTCGTGAGAGGGATGAGCTGCTGTGTAGAAACTGCAAAAAGACCCCACTGCTTTGATGAAATGTTTTAAAATACCCCGGGTCCATCCTTAAATGTTTGGAAAAATAGCAACTTTACCCCAATTCCGTTATAAACTCTACATAACAGCCCTTAAAACGTTTAAAATCTTGCACGTTAGCCCCAAGTCCGTTATAATCTTGTCTATAATGCCCTTGACTCACTTTTGACTTGCAATTTAGCCTTTAACTTGCATTTTCTTCAATTTGGGCATCTTTTTTTCACTTGATTTCTTTAATATAAGCCCCTCTAAATCCTTCTTCACTTCTCTTGACCCGTCCAAAGCCTCTCAATTCCTCATTCAAGCTTTCCCAACTAGCCTCTTGCGTTCTAAATCACGTCTTTGCCTACAAAATAAGATAAAAACAACCAAAACTACAAAGACAAGCATAAGTCTAGAATGAGAGATAAAGTAGCTAAATTACACATATTAGCAAGTTATGAAGAGTTCATTAACATACTAAAACATGCAATTTTATGTCGTTAACACACCACACATTTCTCCTTGTCAAATATAGCTTTATAACCTTTATCACATAACTGAGAAATACTAAGCAGATTGTATTTAAGTCCATCCACAAGATAAACATCAGAGATAGAGTTGGTAGAACCATTACCAATACAACCTATACCAATAATCTTGCATTTTGCTTTGTCACCATTTGTAATTGTTCCTCCAGATTTTTCTGTGAGCTCAGTAAAAAGAGACTTCTTTCCACTCATATGTCTGGAACAGCCACTGTCTAATATCCATTTCTGATCTTTCAAGGCCTTGGTGACATCCTGCAAAAGTAAATCATTGCCTCAACAGGCTATTAGACTAAGTACAGAACTTTGAGTCATACTCAAAATCAGCCATGTTTGGTGGTCTAATTCCTTTTGGAACCCAAATCTGCCTAACCTGTCCCTTAAGCTGTTAAGGATAAGTGTTCCTCATAATATGAGGTTCTGATCTTCTGAAGGGACAAGGTAATCTAATATGACCAATTTTTCCACAGTAATGACATTTTGGAGAATGTCTGCTACCAGATTTGACAAAAATAGTTTGGCCTTTTTTGGAAAATTTGGATTGTAGCCAATCCCACTTTTATGCATTGATTTCAGAATTCCTCCAAGAATGAGATTCAGATTATGTTCTGAGCCTGAAAAACTGGCTAGAACCTTTTTAGACTCTTGAAATTTCTCAGTCAAGGAACAGATTTGTTGTTCTAAATCCTCTGAATGAGTCTTTAGATCAACATATCTTTCAGTTAAGAGAGTGTTTTGATCAACAATCTCTTTAATCTGTGCCTTCAAGGCTTTGAATCTGCTGTCCAAGGCCTTGAAGTCCTTTTAAAATTTTTTCTTAGAAACTTCAACAGTTTTGTTGGCAAAAACTAGGTCCAAGTTTTCTCTTACCTGCTCATGAATCTTAATCTTTAAAGTAGAAATCTCATTTCTATAACTTTCCTCATTTAAAAACATGCTCTTGAGAATTTCAAGAAGTACATCAGAAGGACTAGCAAGAAGATTTTTTACCATATCCTCAATGTGTCTGTCTTAAGATTTTTTTTAATCAAGGTTAGCCATGAAGCATATATTTGCTTGATCTTCTTCTGTGTCTGAATCACTTGATGAATCAGAATCACTCCAAGAGGCCATCATTGCTTTCTTCCTTCTGTTGTCACTGTCTTTCTTTTGAAAGTTCCTGTTCTTCTTCTTTTGTGGACAAACCCTTACTAAATGATCTGCATCACCACATTTAAAACAATTCATTACTTTAGTTTTCTGTGACTATGATGAAGACTTACCTTTGTAGTCCTTGCTGCTTGAAGGTCTTGATCTCTCCCTGTTGTAGTCTCTGTTACCAAAGTTTCTCTTCTTCTTGAGTATCCTGGCCAAGGCCTTGGAGATCAATGCTAAAGCCTCTTCATCATCATGCTCATCTACAGTCTCAAGGCTTTGGGATTTTTCATTGTATTTAGCCTTGAGTGCTAAGTTCTTGATGTTTTCACTCATATCACCTTCTACATCCTTCATAGACATTTCATGAGTGAGAAGCTTTCCCTGTAGATCATCTAGTTGAAGAAGACTTAAATCCTGAGCTTCCTCAATAGCTGTTGTCTTTGGCTCCCACTTGGCTTTTGGCAAGCTCCTCACAATTTTCCTGACCTTTTCCTCATTTGAGAAACTCTTTCCCAATGACTCCAGATTATTCACCACATCGGTGAATCTTTTAAACATCTCCTTGATAGTCTCATCTGAGTTCATCTTGAACAGCTCATATTGCCTCGGAAGTATGTTAATCTTAGTCTGTTTGACTTGACTTGTTCCTTCATATGTCACAACAATTTTGTCCCATACTTCTTTGGCATTCTTGCAATTTGACACTCTGTTGAACTCATCTGCATTAAGAGCACAGTATAACAGATTCATATCCTTGTAATTTTTTGATACCTTTTCCAGTTCAGTAACAAAGAGATTTTTCTCAGACTTGATGCATCTAACTCCATATATGGTAGTGAAATACTCATGAGGACCATTCTGAAGTATTGACCACAATTCCATGTCTTGATCTATGATGAACATCTTCATCAATGCATTACAGTGCATGAAGTTGTCACCTCAAAACAATGGAGGTCTGTTTGCTGCCCTTCCTTGTGAGAAGCAACCATCTCCTACATTAATCATAGTCATAAGATTGTTAGATCTATAGTAGTGACCCAAGCTCTGATACCAATTGAAAGTTTGTAATGTAGACTAAATACAGGACCAAAACAGTCTAGAAGGGGGGGGTTGAATAGAGTATGAAAACTTTTTGCTAAAACACAAGATTTAATTAAGTGAACAAGTAAAAGACTCGAATCTCAAGGCCTTGAGATTTTGCAAAACTAGTCAGAAACTTTCTAAGGCAAACAGAAAGCTTCAAGGCCTTGAACTATCACCAACTCTAAACAGTTTATAAACCCTAGTGTGATTTGAGTTGCTTGCATAAGTAAATAGTAGAACTGTAAAATAAAGAACACAAAGCAATTTACAGAGTTCAGTCCAAATGGACCTAATCTCTGCCTGAGGGATCTAATCCCACCAGTATTGGGCAAACACTTCTTATTACTCACACAGAAATAGCCCTAGATCTCCAAGCCTAAGTGAACTCCCTTACACCTATACAGCTTGTGATTACAAACCTATCTAGTATCAGCTACTAAGTGTTGAGCTAACAAGAACCTCTTGTTGTTCACTTGAACAACCAACCACTAGGTTTTGTGAGGTTTGAGATATACAGAAGATAAGCAGATTAAAGTACAAAAGAAGAACACAGTAAAAAGAATAAGCTTGTGAAGGCCTGGATGTGTTCTTCTGGAAAACTGAAATGACTGATCTCCTGAAAGCAGTGATTGAAGCCTGAAGTTGTGAGGGATTGATTTTCTCGTCTTCCACGAATGTATCACACCTCTTTCTCAGTTCTCTGTAAGCTTCTATGTCTTTCAAAATTAAAACCAGTCTTTTATCCACTCTCTGCAACTGAATGAGAGATTTTAGGATCTCAATTCCTGAAAATCCTCATCCTTTCTAACTGCAATTCAAAACAGCTTTGAGTAGATATTCGTTGGAGTTTGTTGTGATTACATTGCACGTTTGAAAAACCTGCAGCAACATTAAACATAGCAACAAACAAAATCCAGAAATATAACAGCACTAAGTCTGTTTGGATTTCCAGTTTCAGAATAAAAACTGGATCAGATAAATAAATCAATAATCTGATTAGCGTATGAAACATATTAATCATAATAAACCAGTTTAAGACTTATAAAAGTCATTAAACAATCATAATAACAAAGATCAAATCCTGCAAGAGAGACTCAAGTTAATTCTGTAAAACTGTCAGCAGCTTAAGGCACATCTCAAGGCCTTGAGGCTCTGAACATACTTCACATTCTTTCAATACTTAGACGAGAAACCTTTGATTCACTCTGATTATGATATCTGCAATTGTGTTAGATATATAAAGAATATATAACAAGGATATTTGCAGCAAATCTCTTATCTTAAACATCAGATAGAACACCTGCATCACAAGATTATCAGATCACACTATATAAGAAAACTACTGTCAAAGCTTTGAAGCTCTGATTAGTATCTCAAGGCCTTGGAGCCTTATAAATACTTTTTCTTTCATCACTCTAAATAGTTACTTCTCAAAACACACTTAGAAGTCTTGAGTCAACAGTATGTGTGCAAGATTTCAAGCTGATCCAAAGGAATCACACTTAAGTGTTGTGAAAAAAATGTTCAGATATCTCAATGGTACCAAAGACTTAGGGCTTTGGTATCCAAGACATTCTAACTTCTCTTTGCATGGATTTTCAGATGCTGACTTTGCAGGTTACAAAGTTGATAGGAAAATCACTTCAGGAACTTGCCAGTTCATTGGATCCTCCTTGATCAGTTGGCACTCCAAGAAACAAAACTCAGTTGCTTTATCAACAGCTGAAGCTAAATGTATATCTGCTGTAGCATGTTATTCACAAGTATTATGGATTGCACA
Organism: Linanthus parryae; assembly: GCA_023055425.1. Lineage (NCBI taxonomy): Eukaryota > Viridiplantae > Streptophyta > Magnoliopsida > Ericales > Polemoniaceae > Linanthus > Linanthus parryae. The sequence goes on along the minus strand of JALGPY010000008.1, from coordinate 84,191,684 downwards.
AAAGTTGAGAGATATTGGATTTCATTTCAGAAGTATACCCATCAAATGTGACAACACTAGTGCAATATCAATTATAAAGAATCCAGTTCAGCATTCAAGAACCAAGCATATTGATGTCAGACACCACTTCATTAGAGATCATGCTGAGAAAGATTATATTGTTCTTGAATTTGTTTCTACTAACATGCAACTTGCAGATATCTTCACTAAACTATTGCCAGATGAAATATTTTCTGCTCCAAGACTGGAATTAGGGATGCTAAATAAAGATGCATTGGTTTAGGGGGAGCATCAGGTAAGTTATTATGTGTTTCAAAGATTTGAACTGATTTTCAAAGCCTTGAAAATACTTTCAAAACTTTTACTGTATCTGTTTCAGTATAACATCGTTTCAAGACCTTGATACTATTTTCAAAGCCTTGAAAATAAGTCTGATAACTGGTTAGTCAATAATTCTTGGATCATTCAGTATTGGGTGCTATCTTTGTAGATATTTTCTCAATATTGCCCCTACCTTTTTAAAAATTCTTTTCACCCAAGTATAGTATTAAATTATTGTATTTCCAACGGCTTCAAAGATTTAAATCATCTATGATCATTACAAATCTTTTGAGATCAGAGAGATTGCAGTTTCCTTTTCAAACACAAACTCTTTTAGTATTTATCTTCTTCTCTTCTCCTTCACTCTGTATCATTCCTACCTCTATCTATTCTTCTCCAACATCCTAATGAGCACTAGAAGAGCCTCAGACAGAATCAAGATGGCCGGTGGTTCAAAACCTAGTTCTGAGAAGAAGAGAAAGAAATCTGAGGATGAATTTCAAACAATCAGTGGAGATTCAAGTTCTAGGACTCCCAGTGCAGAAGCTGTTGCAGAACTTCCTCCACCAAAGAAGAAGACTAAGAAGGATGTGACACCATATTCAGAAAATAAGAAGAAGAAGAAAGAGAAGGCCGCTGTAGAAAAGTAACCAAAAACTCAGATCTCTAGCCCCAAGAAGCTGAAGAAAAAGAAGAAGGTCTCTCAAGCAGAAAAGGGAAAAGAAAAGGTGACCAAGGAAGAACCAGAAGGCAATGTGAATGAACTATGCTCCTGATGAATCTTGGTTCATCTCAAATACTTCCAAAGAAGCTTGTGTTGATTCAAGACTTCTAAGCGCGTTTTTGGAAGTAATTTTTAAAGATATGAAAGACAAAGTTTCTCTAAGTCATCAAGGCTCCAAGGCCTTGAGATATTGATCAAAGCCTCAAAGCCTTGACAACTGCTTTCTTATGAAATGTGATCTGACAATCTTGTGTTGCAGGTTTTGAATCTGATGTTTAAGATCAGATATTTGTTGTAAATATTCTTGTTATATATTCTTTATATGTATAACATATTGTAGATAGCATAATTGGAGTGAATCAAAGAACACTGGTGTTACAGTTGAAAAACTGTGAAGAATAATCAGAGCTCCAAGGCCTTGAGATATGCCTTGCGCTGCTAACAGTTTTCACGAACCTAACTTGATTCTTTCTTGCAGGATTTGTTCATTGTTATTATGATTGTTTAATGACTTTTACAAGTCTCAAACTGGTTTGTGTTGGTTTATATGTTTGATTGGTAATCAGTTTAATAGTTCATTTGATTAAGTTTTATTCATAAACGGAATGTCCAAACAGACTTAGTGCTGTGATATATTTGGATTTTGTTTGTTGCTATGCTTAATGTTGTTGAAGGTTTTTCAAACGTTCAATCTTATCACAACAAACTCCAACGGATATCTACTCGGAGCTGTTTTGAAATGCAGTTAAATAGGATGAGGATTTGCATGAACAGAGATCCTAAAATCTCTCATTCAGTTGCTGGAAGTAGATAAAGGACTGGTTTGAATTTGAAAGACAGCAGAAAGCTTACAGAGAACAGAAATCAAGTGAAACGAAGGAGAGATACATTCGTGGAAGATCGGACCATCAATCCTCACAACTTCAAGCTTCAATCAGTGCTTTCCGAATATCATTCATTCCAGTTTTTATGAAGAACACATCCAGGCTTTCTCAGATGATTCTTCGACTATGTTTTTCCATATTGTACTTTAATCTGCTTATCATATGTATATATTATACCTCACAAAACCTAGTGGTTAGTTGTTCAAGTGAAAAACAATAGGTTCTTGTTAGCTCAACAGTTAGTAGCTGATACTAGACAGGTTTGAAACCACAAGCTGTATAGGTGTAAGGGGATTCACTTAGGCTTGAAGATCTAGGGTTGTTTCTGTGTGAGTATTAAGAAGTGTTTGCCCAATTCTGGTGGGATTAGATCCCTCAGGAAGAGATTAGAACTGAACTCTGTAAATTGCCATGTGTTCTTTACTTTACAGTTCAGCTATTTATACTTGCAAGTGATCTAGATCAAACTAGGGTTTACAAACTATTTTGAAATTGTTCTAGTTCAAGGCATTGAAGCTTTCTTTTATACTTAGGAAGTTTATGACAAATCATACAAAATCTCAAGGCCTTGAGATTTCTTTCTTGTACTTGCATCACTTAGTTAAATTATGTGTTTTAGCAAAAAGTTCCCATACTCTATTCAACCCCCACCCCTTATAGAGTATTTTGGTCCTGTGTTTAGCTTACATTAGAAACTTTCAATTGGTATCAGAGCTTGGGTCACTACTATAGATATAACAATCTTGTGAATTTTTTTTTCGAAACAATCTTGTGAATATGAGTAATGTAGGAGACGGTGGCTTCTCTCAAGGAAGGGCAGCAAACAGACCTTCATTGTTCTGTGGTGACAACTTCATGCACTGGAAGGCATTGATGAAGATGTTCATCATAGATCAAGACATGAAATTGTGGTCAATAATTCAGAATGGTCCTCATGAGTATTTCACTACCATTGATGGAGTTAGATGCATCAAGTCTGAGGAAAATCTCTCAGTTACTGAACTAGAAAAGGTATCCGAAAATTACAAGGCTATGAATCTGTTATACTGTGCTCTTAATGCAGATGAGTTCAACAGAGTGACAAATTGCAAATGTGCCAAAGAAGTATAGGACAAGCTTGTTGTGACATATGAAGGAACAAGTCAATTCAAACAGACCAAGATTAACATACTTCTGAGGCAATATGAGTTGTTCAAAATGAACTCTGATGAAACGATCAAGAAGATGTTCAAGAGATTCACTGATGTGGTGAACAATCTGTATTCATTGGGAAAAAGTTTCTCATATGAGGAAAGGGTCAGGAAAATTCTGAGAACTTTGCCAAAAGCTAAGTGGGAGCCAAAGACAATAGCTATTGAGGAAGCTCAGGATTTAAGTCTTCTTCAGCTAGATGATCTACAAGGAAAGCTTCTCACTCATGAGATGTCTATGAAAGATGTAGAAGGTTATCTGAATGACAACATTAAGAATCTAGCACTCAAGGCTAAAGAAAATGAAAAATCTCAAAGCATTGAGACTGAAGATGAGCATGATGATGAAGAGGCTTTAGCATTGATCTCCAAGGCCCTGGCCAGGATTCTCAAGAAGAAGAAAAATTTTGGAAACAAAGACTACAACAGAGAGAGATCAAGACCTTCAAGCAGCAAGGATTACAAAGGTAAGTCCTCATCACATTCACATAAACCTAAAGTAATGAATTGTTTTGAATGTGGTGATGCAGATCATTTAGTAAGGGATTGTCCACAAAAGAAGAAGAACATGAACTTTCAAAAGAAAGACAATGAAAACAGAAGGAAGAAAGCAATGATGGCCTCATGGAGTGACTCTGATTCATCAAGTGATTCAGACATAGAAGAAGAACAAGCAAATTTATGCTTCATGGCTAAACATGATGAAGAAAAGTCTTCAGACAGACACATTGAAGAAATGGTAAAAAAAACCTTCTTGCTAGTCCTTCTGATGTACTTTCTCAAATTCTAGCATGTTTTTAAATGAGGAAAGTTACAGAAATGAGATTGCTTATAAGAAAACTTCATGAGCAGGTAAAAGAAAACTTGGACTTGGTTTTTACCAACAAGAGTATTGAGGATATGGTAAAAAATCTTCTTGCTAGTCCTTCTGATGTACTTCTTGAAATTCTCAAGAGCATGTTTTTAAATGAGGAAAGTTATAGAAATGAGATTTCTACTTTAAAGATTAAGATTCATGAGCAGGTAAGAGAAAACTTGGACCTAGTTTTTGCCAACAAAACTGTTGAAGTTTCTAAGACAAAAATTGAAAAGGACTCCAAGGCCTTGACATTAGATTCAAAGCCTTGAAGGCCCAGATAAAAGAGATTGTTGATCAAAACACTCTCTTAATTGAAAGGTATGTTCATCTAAAGACTCATTCAGAGGATTTAGAACAACAAATATGTTTTTTAACTAAGAAACTTCAAGAGTCTAAAAAGGTCCTAACCAGTTTTACAGGCTCAGAACATAATCTGAATATCATTCTTGGAGGAAGTCTGAAATCAATGCATAAAAGTGGAATTGGCTATAATCCAAATTTTCCAAAGAAAAGCCAAACTACTTTTGTCAAATGTGGTAGCAGACATTCTACAAAATGTCATTAGTGTGGAAAAATTGGTCATATCAAATTAACTTGTCCCTTTAGAAGATCAGAACCTCATATTCTAAGGAACAATTATCCTTATCAGCTTAAGGGACAGGTTAAGCAGATTTGGGTCCCAAAAGGAATTAGACCACCAAACATGGCTGATTTTGAGTATGATCAAAGTTTTGCACTTGGTCTAACAGCCTGTTGAGGCAATGATTTATTTTTGCAGGATGTCACCAAGGCTTTGAAGGATCAGAAATGGATATTAGACAGTGGTTGTTCCAGACATATGAGTGGAAAGAAGTCTCTTTTTACTGAGCTCACAGAGAAATCTAGAGGAACAATTACACTTGGTGACAAGGAAAAATGCAATATTATTGGTATAGGTTGTATTGGTAATGGTTCTACCAACTCTATCTCTGATTTTTATCTTGTGGATGGACTTAAATATAATGTGCTTAGTATCTCTCAGTTATGTGATAAAGGTTATAAAGTTGTATTTGACAAGGAGAAATGTGTTGTGCAAGATGATAAATCTGGAAATTTCATACTCACTGCTCCTAGATCATACAATGTATATGCTATGAGTACTAACAGTATTGCCGGTGACAATTTGAAGTGCCTCAAGGCCTTAAAGGAAGATTCAAAGCTTTGGCATATAAAGCTTGGGCATATTAGCATACACACCTTGAATAAACTCATCTCAAAGGACTTTGTAGGATTACCATCACAAAAATTCTTAGATGATGAGATTTGCAAGGCATGTGTACAAGGTAAACAAACAAGAAGCTCATTCAAGCCAAAGAATTTTGTAAGTACTTCTAGACCCTTAGAACTTATGCATATGGACTTGTGCGGTCCTATGAGAGTTCAAACTCCAAAAGGTAAGAGGTATATGCTTATTGTAGTAGATGACTATTCTAGATTTACATGGGTTATGTTTATTAGAGACAAAACTGAATCTTTTTCTGAATTTTCTAGACTGTGAAAGAGCTTTAAACTATGAAAAACTTCCCTGTTGCATCTTTTAGAAGTGATCATGGTAGGGAATTTGATCAGCTTGACTTTGATTTATTTTGTGCAAAGCATGGCATATCACACAACTTCTCTGCAGCTAGAACCCCTCAGCAAAATGGAGTAGTTGAGAGGAAAAATATGACACTTGAGGATATGTCTAGAACCATGCTACTTGAAAGTAATTTGCCAAAGTATCTGTGGGCAGAGGCTGTTAATACTGCCAATTATGTGCTTAATAAATGTTTGATCAGGCCTATTTTGAAAAATACTCCTTATGAATTGTTTAAAGGCAGGAAGCCTAGTGTTTCTTATTTCAAACCTTTTGGTTGTATTTGTTTTGTGCATAATAATGGTAAAGACAATCTTGGTAAGTTTGATTCTAGAAGTGATGAAGGTGTATTTCTTGGATATTCTCAAACTAGCAAAGCTTATAGAATTTTCAATAGAAAAACCAAGATTGTTGAAGATAGCATTCATGTGTTTTTTGATGAAAGTACTAAGGATTCTTTGAGTGAAAGTTTTGCAGATCTTAATTTGAACAAGCATGAGGCTGATGATGAAATTGTGAAAGAAGACAAAGGCAAAACTGAAGTACAGAATCAGTCAGTAGAATCTCAAGGCCTTGAACCTCCTGCAGAGCCAAAATCTCAAAGCCTTGAGGCTGAAACTTTCTATGATACTCCTTCTACTGCTTCAAGAACTCAATGCCTTGAAGGAACATATTCCTGGACACCAAGGAAGAAGTTTAAGTATCTTGCAGACCATCCAGCTGACAATATCATATCTGATCCAACTACTGGAACTTATACAAGAGGACAGTTGAAGAAATTATGTGCTTTTAGTGCTTTTGTATCACTGATTGAGCCCAAGAATGCAAAAGAAGCACTAGAAGATGCATATTGGATCATTAAAATGCAAATTGAGCTGAATGAATTTGAAAGAAACAAGGTATGGAATCTGGTTCCTAGAGCAAAAGAGCAATCAATTATTGGAACCAGATGGGTATTTAGAAATAAGCTTGATGAGAATGGAAAATTGGTAAGAAACAAATCCAGACTTGTGGCACAAGGATACAATCAAGAAGATGGTATAGACTATGAGAAGACATTTGCTCCTGTTGCCAGGTTAGAAGCTATTAGAATACTTCTTGCATTTGCATCTCACAATCACATAAAGCTTTATCAAATGGATGTCAAATGTACTTTTCTGAATGGTTATTTACAAGAAGATGTTTTGTAGCTCAACCTCCTGGTTTTGAAGATGAAAACTTCCCTGATCATGTTTACAAATTAGACAAAGTTCTTTATGGCTTAAAACAAGCTCCAAGGGCTTGGTATGACAGACTCTCAAAGTTTTTACTTGACAATAATTTCAAGAGAGGTCTTGCAGATAAAACTCTTTTCATTAAACACGATGAAACTGACTTGTTAGTATTTCAGATCTATGTAGATGATATTCTATTTGGTGCTACTAATGATGCTCTTTCAGAAGAGTTCTCTAGTCTAATGTTCAGCGAGTTTGAGATGATATTAATGGGAGAACTGAATTTCTTTCTTGGACTTCATGTTTTACAAATGAAGAAAGGAATCTTTGTACATCAAGGAAAATATACCAATGACTTGTTGAACAAGTACAATATGACACAGTCCAAGACACTCAAAACTCCTATGAGTTCTTTACTATCCTTAGACAAGGATTCAAATGGTAAGAGTGTTGATCAGAAGGAGTATAGAGGTATGATTGGATCACTTATGTACTTAACTGCTAGTAGACCTGATATTATGTTTAGTGTCTACATGTGTGCAAGATTTCAAGCAGATCCTAAGGAAAGTCATTTAACTGTTGTTAAGAGGATTTTTAGATATTTGAATGGAACCAAAGACTTTGGGATTTGGTATCCAAGGAGATCTAACTTTATGTTGAGTGGTTATTCAGATGCTGAGTTTGCAGGATACAAAGTGGATAGGAAGAGTACTTCTGGATGTTGTTAGTTTCTTGGTTCTTCACTAATTAATTGGAATTCCAAGAAGCGAAACTGTGTAGCATTATCAACTGCAGAAGCCGAGTATATTGCAGCTGGAGCTTGTTGCTCTCAAGTGCTGTGGATTGCTCAACAGCTTAGAGATCTTGGCTATGATTTCAGAAATGTACCTATTAATTGTGACAATACAAGTGCCATTTCAATCTCTAAGAATCCAGTACAGCACTCAAGAACCAAGCATAGATATGTAAGGCATCATTTCCTTAGAGATCATGCAGAAAAAGGTGATGTGGTTCTATCTTTTATCTCTACTGCCATGCAGATTGCTGATATTTTCACTAAACCTTTTCCAGATGATAGGTTTGCATCCCTAAGGCTTGAACTGGGTATGTTAAACAAGGATAAAATTGTTTAGGGGGAGTATTAGTACTTACTTGTGATTATTTATTGGAATCTCAAAGCCTTGAGATTATACTTTCCAAATCCTGGAAAGTATAGTTCAAAGCTTTGAAATTTCAGAAACTGCATAAAATCTCAAGGCCTTGAGATTGTTCTCCAAGGTCTTGAAACATCTGTGTAGTTTACTTGTTAAATAAATGGATCACCAAATATTATATATTATCTTTTTAGATAATTTTATAATGTTTGAATTACTCAGAGAATTTTCTAAAATATCCTAAAAAATCTTCTAGATATATTTTGCATGTGAATTTTAGAAGAGTCCTTTCTAAATTCTATTTCTCAACCTACTTAAGCTGAAAGTCATGGATTTTCTCTCTATTCTCTTCATTCTCTCTCAATATTCTACGTCTCTCTGCTCTCTCTCTCTTTCAATCTCAATGTTCTTCCAGAATCCTAATTCCACAATGGAGCGCAAATCAGCCAGGATTCAACAACAGGGTAAGTCTTGTGCTAGATCTAAGAAGAGGGCCAACAAGAAGGAGAAGATCACAATTTTTGACTCGGACTCAGAAGGGACACAGAGTTTGCATGAAGCTTCACCTCCTGCAAAGAAGATCAGAACAGAGAAAGGGGATGAAGATTCTAGTGTTGATCCACAGAAGGATACAGAAGTACAGGGTGATGATCAGTCTAGGTTAGACAAGAAGAAAGGGGGAGACAAGAAAAAGCCATATGAAGAAGAAAAGGGGAAGTCTGTTAAGGAAGGAAAAAAGAAGTTTGCTGATATTGAGAAGAGGAAATTTGCTGAAGAAGAACCAGAGAAGGATAAGCATGCTGAGAAGAAATCAAGGGTTAAGCATGTTGCTGCTGCAACCAAAAAGGGTTTTCAAGGTAAAAATGCACTACCTTCTGATTGGTTTATTAGTTCAGATGTTAGGAGAGTTTGGATGCAAGGGTATGCATCATCTAAGTTTGCTTTCTGTAGTTTGATTTCTGAGGAGTTGCTAGACAAGTTGGATATTTATTCTATGAGGAAATTAAGGGAATCTGCAGTTTGGAAGGTTTTGAACCCTAGTTCTAAAGCTTATCCTAGGCTAACTAGGTTGTTTTACCTGAATTTGGTCCAAGAAGGGGAAGAAAAGCTTTTGTTAACCTATAAGGTAGCTGGAATAGATTTAAGGCTAGACCATAGGGCTTTTGCCAAGGTCTTGGGCATTCCTAGGAAGTATAATGTTGCTGATCACCCTGATAGGAAGGAATGTCTAGACAAATCCAAAGCCATGTTCTTCATAGATGATGTTCCTACTGGTCCCAAACAGTTGACACACTATTTGCTCAACTGTGAAGCTAAAATCTTATTAAAAATTCTGATGAGAAGTGTTGTTCCTAGAGAAAACTCAATAGAGTTGGTAACAGATAAGGTTCTTATCCTGATGTACTTGATATGTCAGGGGTTTGAGATTGATCTACCAACAGTGATCATGGACCATATGATCTACTGTGCTACCAGAACAAGAAACCCTAATTAATTATTACAATTAATTGATCAGCTCGCAGGCCGTAAAACCAAACCACAAAATTAAACATCCACATCAAACCACATCCTAAGGCCATATCCAATCACCATGCGATTTGCACATAAACAGTTAAAATCCAATTTTAACGCGCTTGGTCAATTTTAATTGATTTTAGGATTTCTAGGGTTAAACAGTCCATGGGCCCAACAATCCAATTGCCCGGGCCCATTAAAGTGAACCACAAGGCCCTAGGACCGGCCCGGCCCAAATCCCGCAAACTAGGCCCGCGGGTTAGGGCCGCCCGGCCCCTTAGGGCTCCCAAGCTTGGGCGGCAAGCAAGGGGGGCGGTCCCTAGGGGGGCCGAACCCTTCTATGGGAGTTGTTTCCAAAACAACTCCCTTGCTTGGTGCCCAAGTTTGGTTGTTTCCTTGTTTTGGGAGAACTCCTTCTTCCCCAAGGATGCCCAAACCCTAGATCTAAGATCCTAAAATTTCTCAAACTCACCAATTTATGCATCCAATGCAAAAATTGGATCTTGTTATGATTAATTATTGACAAATTGCATCCCATGCTTGATTTGTCTTGTTTTACGCGATAAACAATCAAATTAAGGTGTAAAACAACAAAATCGTAACACATAAACCACGTTTATGCTCTATGACCTGTGGCTCTGATACCACTGTAGGGTTTTGATTCATGGATCGCACAACGGAAGCATAATCAAACATAAACCATGCAAAACCCTCCAAGGATCACAAGTCTAGAGACATAACGATAGTAAAGGTAAGAAATCATAAACACACCTTTGGGTTCTCCTTGATGACTTCAAACGCGAATAATGTCACGTTCTCTATAGTTGATCCACGCCTAGAGTTGATCATAGATCTCCCAAACTCCTTGGTGCTAGCTCGGATTAGGAAGAGGATGAACGAATCACGCAAAACGAGACAAAAAGAGGCTTTCGGCCTCTTTTGGCCGACGGGGACGAGGGCGGCGGCAAGGGGCGGCGTCGGCCCTCCTTGTTGCTTGCTCTCTCTCCTTTTGTTCTCTCCCACTCTTGTTATGTTCACTAATGAGCATAAGTTATGAGGAAGGAAGGAAGGAGGGTCCTTTATATAGTCCAACAACTCCTTGTTAACTACCTAAAGGACTTATTCTAGTCCAACTAGAATTCAATTTAGTCCCTTCCTTGCAAATTAGTCCCTACTAAGTTTGCAAGGGTTTGCAAAGTGATCCTTCTAATTAATCTAATTAATTAATTCCCAAATCTAGTTCAACTCTATATAGCGTGTGACCCCATAGGTTCTATCTAGTTGGTAGCAACTATTTGCTAATATGGAGCGGTTTCTAGCAAAACATCCATTCTAGCCAACTAATAGAATAGTCATCTTGACAACCTTTGTACAAGTAATTGTCTCATCCCTTTGCCTCCATATCCGGATTGGACACGAGACATACAAGTCACACTCGTATATCCAATCCATAGTTTCTCGATCAATGGGAATAGCCTTATTCGTGCAAATAACATCAATATCCTATATTGGTTTATTTGAGTCTGGCCAGACATTCTATAAGCACTATCCCTCGAGTGGCCTAGGATATTTGCTCCTGTTATGTGGGAGGGGCAAATCCTTTCTACGTCCACTACGATCTCTAAGCTTGCTTCTCATTGTATCCAGTACACGCCTTTATAACTACCCAGTTACGGTGTAGCGTTTAACGCTACCAAGATCACAATGATCTACAACTAGAATATCTAGTGACTTCAAGTCTAAGGATGACAATACCATTGCACCGCGAGAAGCACTTGTGACTCAACATAACATGTATGTAGCCTTCTCGGAGATGGGTCAATCCAGTGCAACATTCCGTAATGCACACCTATGTGTTGGATCGTGATATCTCCTATCAATCCAACCCCATACTAGTCTATAGATGATTGTCCCATTTAATCATTATACTTGACTAGGGATATTTAAGATAAACAACACAATTGTAAATCTAAGGACTTCATTATATTAAATATCCAATAAATAATAAATGAATTTTCTAGCCATATACAAATTCATACTAAACTAGATTGCCTCTAGGGCATCTATTCCAACAGTCTCCCACTTGCACTAGAGCCAATCTGGCGCATCTCGTATGCCCATACTCCTAGTGTGCCCTTCATGCTTCCACTGCGTGAGAGGCTTCGTAAGCGGGTCTGACAGATTATCATCTGTAGGAATCTTGCATATCCGAACGTCTCCTCTATCGATAATATCTCGAATCAGATGAAACTTCTTGAGCACGTGCTTGGACTTCTGGTGCGATCTGGGTTCCTTTGATTGCGCGATCGCCCCAGTGTTGTCACAGAACAACTCCACTGGATCCGCAATGCTAGGGACCACACCAAGTTCAGAAACAAACTTTCTGATCCAAACAGCCTCCTTTGCTGCGCCATTTGCAGCAATGTACTCAGCCTCTGTTGTAGAATCAGCCACCGTCTCTTGCTTGGAACTCTTCCAGCTCACCGCTGCTCCATTCAGGCAAAACACATATCCCGATTGTGATCTAAAGTCATCTCTGTCGGTTTGGAAGCTTGCATCAGTGTAACCCCTTACACGCAACTCTTCCTCACCGCCAATTATCAAGAAAGCATCCTTAGTTCTTCTCAAGTACTTTAGGATATTCTTGACAGCAATCCAGTGACTTTCACCCGGATTGGATTGGTATCTGCTTGTCATACTCAAGGCATATGACACATCTGGTCTAGTACATAACATGGCGTACATGATAGATCCTATGGCCGAGGCATAGGGAATCCTACTCATGCATTCCTACTCAATCTCATTGGAAGGACAACCACTCTTCGAAAGAGTGATTCCATGTGACATGGGCAAGAATCCCTTCTTGGAATCTTGCATGTTGAACCGTTTCAACACCTTGTCAATATATGTACTTTGACTTAGGCCTAGCAACCTCTTAGATCTATCTCTATAGATCTTTATACCGAGTATATAGGCTGCTTCCCCTAAGTCCTTCATTGAGAAACACTTTCCTAGCCAATCTTTCACAGATTGCAGCATGGGAATGTCGTTTCCAATGAGTAGTATGTCATCCACATACAAGACCAGAAAAGCTACAGAGCTCCCACTAACCTTCTTGTAGACACAAGACTCATCTTCGTTTCTGATGAAGCCAAACTCTTTGACCACTTCATCAAAACGTCGATTCCAACTCCTAGAAGCTTGCTTCACTCCATAAATAGATCGTTGCAGCTTACAGACTTTGTTGGCTTGCTTTGGATCCTCAAAACCCTCCGGCTGTATCATATACACGTCCTCGAGGAGATTCCCATAAAGGAATGCTGTTTTGACATCCATCTGCCAAATCTCATAGTCGTGGTATGCTGCAATTGCAAGTAGGATTCGGATGGATTTGGTCATTGCGACTGGTGAAAAGGTTTCGCCATAGTCAATACCATGAATCTGTCTGAATCCTTTAGCCACCAATCGGCCCTTATAGGTAATCACATTACCATCCATGTCGATCTTCTTCTTGAAGACCCACTTGCACCCTATGGGCCGCGCCCCATCGGGTGGTTCCACCAAAGTCCATACTTTGTTGGTATACATGGATTCCATCTCGGATCTCATGGCTTCCAGCCACTTCTGAGAGTCTGGGCCACTCATGGCCTCCTCATAGGTAGTAGGCTCATCATCTATGAGCATCGTGTCACCGGAATCAGTTATGAGAAGTCCATACCTCTCGGGTTCCTGGCGCACTCTACTAGATCTACGAAGCTCTTGTGTTACCTGAACAGGTGGATCCACAACTGCTTGTGTTTCCTGTTCATGTTCCATAATCGGTTTAGTGATTTGTGGTTCTTGAACTTCTTCAAGTTCTACATTCCTCCCACTTGCTTCTTTAGAGACAAATTCTCTTTCTAGAAACACGCCGGTCCGAGCAACAAACACTTTGTTCTCGGTTGGATTGTAGAAGTAGTATCCCTTAGTTTCCTTAGGGTACCCCACAAACTTACACTTATCCGATTTAGGCCCTAGCTTGTCTGACTGTAAACGTTTTACATAGACATCGCAGCCCCAAATCCTCATGAACGACAGTGTGGGACGCCTCCCACTCCACATCTCATATGGTGTCTTCATGACTGATTTAGATGGAACACGGTTAATGGTGAAAGTTGTACTTAATAGAGTGTAGCCCCAAAATGATAATGGAAGATCGGTTTGACACATCATAGACCAAACCATATCCAATAGGGTTCGATTCCTCCTCTCGGACACGCCATTCCATTGTGGCGTTCCGGGTGGAGTGAGTTGGGACACGATCCCACACTCTCTAAGATAGTCGTCAAACTCTTGGCTCAAGTATTCTCCTCCGCGATCCGATCGTAGAGCCTTGATACTTTTTCCAAGTTGCTTCTCTACTTTATTCTTGAATTCTTTGAACACTTCAAAGGATTCGGATTTTGCCCTCATAAGGTACACAAATCCATATCTACTGTAATCATCAGTAAATGTAATGAAGTAGACATACCCACCCCTGGCAGGCGTGGCAAATGGCCCACACACATTGGTATGTATGAGCGCCAATTGCTCACTAGTCCTCTCACCTTTCTTATTGAAAGGGGACTTTGTCATTTTTCCCAATAAACAAGCCTCACATGTCTCATATGATTCAAAATCAAATGAGTCTAGTAATCCATCCTTATGGAGTCTAGATACACGTTTCTCATTTATGTGGCCTAAACGACAATGCCATAAATAAGCAGGATTTAAATCATTTATTTTAATCCGCTTGGTATTAATGTTGTAGACAGGATTGCTTAGATCAAGGACATAAAGTCCATTAAATAATTGCGCACTAAAGTAGTGAATATTATTCAAATAAAAGGAACAACAATTGTTCTTTATTGAAATAATAAAACCATCCTTGTCCAAACAAGAAATAGAAATAATGTTTCTGCTCATAGCAGGCACAAAATAGCAATTATTTAATTCTAAAACTAATCCTGAAGGCAGAGATAGCTCGCACACGCCTATGGCCAACGCAGCAACCTTTGCTCCATTCCCAACGCGCAGATCTACCTCCCCTTTAGTCAATCTTTTACTTCTCTTTAGATCCTGCATATTTCGACAAATATGAGATCCACATCCAGTATCTAATACCCATGATGTATAGACAGTTAAATTGACATCTACAACAAAAATACCTGGTGGTGGTGGAATCACTATTCCAAGCCTCTTGTCCTCCAGATATTTTGGGCAGTTCCTCCTCCTGTGTCCAGGCTGACTGCAGTAGTGACACTCACCCTTAGTCACAACCTTGGAAATGCCACCAACAGGCTTAAGGGCTGGTTCCTTGGACTTGGCAACTGACTTGCCTTTGCCCTTGGAGGAAGAGGCAAACCTTTTGCCCTTTCCTTTCTGCACCATCATTATGGCTTTGCCCTTACCCTTGTTGATGCTCTGTTCAGCCGTCCTCAACATGTTGAGAAAATCTGGCAGTGGCTTAACGATCTCGTTCATGTTATAGTTCATAATGAACTGTCCATAACTCTCGGGCAACGATTGCAACACGAGATCGGTTGCCAACTCTTGGCCGACCGGGAACCCAAGCCAGGCGAGATTCTCCAAGTACCCGATCATTCGGAGTACATGGGGTCCCACCGGGTTCCCTTCTGCAAGATGACATTTTAACAGTGCCTTTGAGACCTCATACCTCTCTACCCTCGCCTACTCTTGGAAGAGCTGCTTTAGATGTTCGATCATATCGACTGCATTCATGTTTTCGTGTTGCTTCTGAAGCTCAGAAGTCATGGTGCAAAGCATAAGGCAGGCCGCATCATTAGCGTCATCAACACGCTTTTGATACGCCTTTAAGGCAGCAGGTGTCTGGTTCTCTGGACCTTCTGGAACATGCTCCTCTATTGCGTACAGTTTCTTCTCTTGCTTGAGAACAATTCTCAAGTTTCTGTACCAATCAAGAAAGTTGGTTCCAGAGAGCTTGTCCTTCTCAAGGACAGATCGTAGGGAATGTTGTGAACTCGATGAGTTGTTTGCCATTTGGAATTCTACAAAAAGGAAAATACGCAAGTTTTAGTATTTGTGAATTTTTGACTATATTTAATAATGGCTAGTTTATTAAATATAGCTCCCACTATTTTTCTACGGATTAATTACCCTCAAGATATTAATGCGGAAAATATCCTTATATTTTCTAGTGGGCCAAGATCCATTTTTCATCTCCTTATGAGCTTGCTTTGGCAAGTCACCCATAATTTGACTACTTTAGGTAGGAACAATTCCAATTGCATCCCATATGCAACTCTTGGTTCAATCGGGCAAATAACTCCTTATTTATCCATCCTTATGGATAATCCCAATTGATTGCCTCTAGGTTTCTTAATCAAATTAATAGCCTAGTTGTGTTCAACCTCTTATCTAAACAATTTCACATTGTTACGTGCCATCGCATTCCATCATTATGAACCAAGTCACCATGCTTTGGCACGCACGAGCTTGATAAATAATGATGATAATGAGTGTTTAAATAACGAGAAGGCAAGAACACAATATTTAAATTTTTGAGGGATTTAAAATTCAATTCTTTTAATTGTTTTGTTGATCAATATCAACTAATCTATCTATTTGAGTTTGGGCACAACTCCAAATAATAGATCCGGGTTGTCTAATTATCTTATTATCCTAATTGCATGCATCATCCATACACCAACCACACAAATAAAAAGACAATAAATAAACAACCACAAAACAGAAATTAAACGTGATGTGGATATGGCCTTTTCTAGACTAAGATAATTCCAAGCCAATGGAATTATCTATGAACCCTAAACAAACACATCTCCATGCGTCTTGATCTCTTGGTCCATCCTTCATAGTCATGTGGAATGCTCCATGCTCCATGTTCCATCTTTTGTGGCTTCTTTGGCTTTGGGCTTCTTTTTCTCCAATCTTGGCTAACAATCTACTTTATCTAGCATTAACTAATATCTATACTAAATAAAATAAATCTCACAAGTTGAGAAAAAAAATGGCACGCAGGCCATAAAACCCTAATTAATTATTACAATTAATTGATCAGCTCGCAGGCCGTAAAACCAAACCACAAAATTAAACATCCACATCAAACCACATCCTAAGGCCATATCCAATCACCATGCGATTTGCACATAAACAGTTAAAATCCAATTTTAACGCGCTTGGTCAATTTTAATTGATTTTAGGATTTCTAGGGTTAAACAGTCCATGGGCCCAACAATCCAATTGCCCGGGCCCATTAAAGTGAACCACAACGCCCTAGGACCGGCCCGGCCCAAATCCGGCAAGCTAGGCCCGCGGGTTAGGGCCGCCCGGCCCCTTAGGGCTCCCAAGCTTGGGCGGCAAGCAAGGGGGGCGGTCCCTAGGGGGGCCGAACCCTTCTATGGGAGCTGTTTCCAAAACAACTCCCTTGCTTGGTGCCCAAGTTTGGTTGTTTCCTTGTTTTGGGAGAACTCCTTCTTCCCCAAGGATGCCCAAACCCTAGATCTAAGATCCTAAAATTTCTCAAACTCACCAATTTATGCATCCAATGCAAAAATTGGATCTTGTTATGATTAACTATTGACAAATTGCATCCCATGCTTGATTTGTCTTGTTTTACGCGATAAACAATCAAATTAAGGTGTAAAACAACAAAAACGTAACACATAACCCACGTTTATGCTCTATGACCTGTGGCTCTGATACCACTGTAGGGTTTTGATTCATGGATCGCACAACGGAAGCATAATAAAACATAAACCATGCAAAACCCTCCAAGGATCACAAGTCTAGAGACATAACAATAGTAAAGGTAAGAAATCATAAACACACCTTTGGGTTCTCCTTGGTGACTTCAAACGCGAATAATGTCACGTTTTCTATAGTTGATCCACGCCTAGAGTTGATCCTAGATCTCCCAAACTCCTTGGTGCTAGCTCGGATTAGGAAGAGGATGAACGAATCACGCAAAACGAGACAAAAAGAGGCTTTCGGCCTCTTTTGGCCGACGGGGACGAGGGCGGCGGCAAGGGGCGGCGTCGGCCCTCCTTGTTGCTTGCTCTCTCTCCTTTTGTTCTCTCCCACTCTTGTTATGTTCACTAATGAGCATAAGTTATGAGGAAGGAAGGAAGGAGGGTCCTTTATATAGTCCAACAACTCCTTGTTAACTACCTAAAGGACTTATTCTAGTCCAACTAGAATTCAATTTAGTCTCTTCCTTGCAAATTAGTCCCTACTAAGTTTGCAAGGGTTTGAAAAGTGATCCTTCTAATTAATCTAATTAATTAATTCCCAAATCTAGTTCAACTCTATATAGCGTGTGACCCCATAGGTTCTATCTAGTTGGTAGCAACTATTTGCTAATATGGAGCGGTTTCTAGCAAAACATCCATTCTAGCCAACTAATAGAATAGTCATCTTGACAACCTTTGTACAAGTAATTGTCTCATCCCTTTGCCTCCATATCCGGATTGGACACGAGACATACAAGTCACACTCGTATATCCAATCCATAGTTTCTCGATCCATGGGAATAGCCTTATTCGTGCAAATAACATCAATATCCTATATTGATTTATTTGAGTCTGGCCAGACATTCTATAAGCACTATCCCTCGAGTGGCCTAGGATATTTGCTCCTGTTATGTGGGAGGGGCAAATCCTTTCTACGTCCACTATGATCTCTAAACTTGCTTCTCATTGTATCCAGTACACGCCTTTATAACTACCCAGTTACGGTGTAGCGTTTAACGCTACCAAGATCACAATGATCTACAACTAGAATATCTAGTGACTTCAAGTCTAAGGATGACAATACCATTGCACCGCGAGAAGCACTTGTTACTCAACATAACATGTATGTAGCCTTCTCGGAGATGGGTCAATCCAGTGCAACATTCCGTAATGCACACCTATGTGTTGGATCGTGATATCTCCATATCAATCCAACCCCATACTAGTCTATAGATGATTGTCCCATTTAATCATTATACTTGACTAGGGATATTTAATATAAACAACACAATTGTAAATCTAAGGACTTCATTATATTAAATATCCAATAAATAATAAATGAATTTTCTAGCCATATACAAATTCATACTAAACTAGATTGCCACTAGGGCATCTATTCCAACAACAACATCAATGGGACAAGCTAATGAGGATTATTCTCAATTGCTTGACAAGTTTGAAGAACATCAAGTTGAGATTGAGGATCTTAGACAGAGGCTATTTGACTTGTCTTCTGAGTTTAATCAGTTCAAAGCCTTGATGGGTGTGATGAATGGCAAGCTGGATTTTGTCATCAAAGGTATGAATTTGGAGAAAATCCCTTCTTCTACTAGTCATGACACTAGTGTTGATTCAGATGAGAGGCTAGGAGATTTCTTGAAAAATAAGAAGAAGCCTATTCCAGTTGTGCTCACTTCAAAGGATTTATTTGAGCAAACTGATGATGAGGAAGTTGAAGAAGACACAGGTGTTGATGCAGCTACAGGAGGAGATTCTGTGCAAGTCAAGAACAAGAAAGTTGATGAAATCATTGATGAAGTTGTTGCTGAAGTGGATGCAGAAAAGGAAGAGTATCATTCTGCATATGAAGTTGAAATTGATGAAGATGTTGGAGAAGGCTCGGAGAAAGGCCAAGCATCAAAGAAGAAGTGAAAACTTGTGAAAGCCAAAGCCTTGATCTTTTCTATCTTTCTTTTTCTTCTCTTCTTTCTGATCTCAAGGCTTGGCATTCAGTAGGAACTGTTTTTTTTTAAGTTTTTTTAAGACTCTGAGTAATGATTCAACATTCCTTCACCTTTATTTGATGAAATTCAAAAAGGGGGAGAAGGTTTAATGTGTTTAAGGTTTAATGTGTTTTGTAAGGTTTAATCATGGTGATTCTGTGTTCATATTCAGATGAATTTTGATATGTTTATATGTGTTGACTTGTGATATGTTTATATGTGTTCATGTTCAAATTCTGCTAATTCTGGTATCTAATTCTTATAAAACTAGTTGCATGGATATTTACACAAGATTATGGGTTTTGTCTTTCATCAAGGGGGAGATTGTTGATTCAAAACTTCTAAGTGTGTTTTTGGAAGTAATCTTTTAGAGTGATGAAAGAAAAAGTTTCTCTAAGTCATCAAGGCTCCAAGGCCTTGAGATATTGATCAAAGCCTCAAAGCCTTTACAACTGCTTTCTTATGAAATGTGATATGAAAATCTTGTGTTGCAGGTGTTCAATCTGATGTTTAAGATCAAATATTTGTTGCAAATATTCTTGTTATCTATTCTTTATATGTATAAAATATTGTAGATATCATAATTAGAGTGAATCAAATAAATCTGGTGTTACAGTTGAAAAACTGTGAAGACTGTTCAGAGCTCCAAGGCCTTGAGATATGCCTTGAGCTGCTAACAGTTTTCACAAACCTAACTTGATTCTTTCTTGTAGGATTTTTTCATTGTTATTATGATTGTTTAATGACTTTTACAAGTCTTAAACTGGTTTGTGTTGTTTATATGTTTGATTGGTAATCAGGTTAATAGTTCATTTGATTCAGTTTTATTCATAAACTGAATGTCCAAACAGACTTAGTGCTGTGATATATTTGGATTTTGTTTGTTTCTATGCTTAATGTTGTTGCAGGTTTTTCAAACGTGCAAGCATATCACAACAAACTCCAACGGATATCTACTCAGAGCTGTTTTGAAATGCAGTTAAATAGGATTAGGATTTGCAGGAACAGAGATCCTAAAATCTCTCATTCAGTTGCTGGAAGTAGATAAAAGACTTGTTTGAATTTGAAAGACAGTAGAAGCTTACAGAGAACATAAATCAAGTGAAAATAAGGAGAGATACATTGGTGGAAGATCAGACCATCAATCCTCACAACTTCAAGCTTCAATCAGTGCTTTCAAAAGATCATTCATTCCAATTTTCCTGAAGAACAAATCCAGGCTTTATCAGCTGATTCTTCTACTGTGTTCTTCTATATTGTACTTTAATATTCTTATCTTATGTATATCTTATACCTCACAAAACTTAGTGGTTAGTTGTTCAAGCGAACAACAAGAGGTTCTTGTTATCTCAACAGTTAATGGCTGATACTAGACAGGTTTGGAACACAAGCTGTATAGGTGTAAGGGAATTCACTAGGCTTGGAGATCTTGGGTTGTTTCTGTGTGAGTAATAAGAAGTGTTTTCCCAATCCTGGTGGGATTAGTTCCCTCAGGAAGAGATTAGGTCCTATGGGACTGAACTCTGTAAATTGCCATGTGTTCTTTACTTTACATTTTAGCTATTTAAACTTGCAAGTGATCCAGATCAAATTAGGGTTTACAAACTATTTTGAACATCTGCTAGTTCAAGGCCTTGAAGCTTTCTTTTATACTTAGGAAGTTTCTGACAAATCTTACAAAATCTCAAGGCCTTGAGATTTCTGTCTTTTACTTGCATCACTTAGTTAAATTATGTGTTTTAGCAAAAAGTTCCCATACTCTATTCAACCCCCCCCCCTTCTAGAGTATTTTGGTCCTGTATTTAGTCTACATTACAAACTTTCAGCTTGTGATGGAACACATGCTGTTTAGCCAGACAGATAAAAGAAAGCATCCTTTGCCTTACGCAAACTTGCTCACTCTATTCTTCCAACACCTTGATATTCCAACTGCTGGTGAAGATGGTTTGCTCAATGAAAAAGCCTTTGAGAAGATTGGAGTGGTGAAGACCAAAGAAAAAATTTGGAAGTTGCATTCAGATTTGAAAGAAGAAGAGCTGAATGCAAATAAGTTTGTTAAGCAAAGACCTTGACACCCACTTCAGGTCAAACCTCTCAACCTTCTGAATTGTCCTCAATTATTCAGATGGAATCTAGCGAAATCAAAGAGAATCTGCATGGGTTTGAGACGGTTCTCAAGCAGGTTAAGTACATGGTAGAGACCATATTTAGAAGCATGACTGTGTTTGATGTCGCTGAGGATGAAGAAGGTATCAAGAAATATGGATCTGACAAGAACTTGCCCATTGAACCCTCAAATCAGGAAGAGGTTGCTCAAGACAAGGACAAAGGGAAGCAAGTGGTGGATGAACAGGTTGCTCAAGAAGAAGAAGAAGAAGAAGAAGAAGAAGAAGACGAAGACGAAGACGAAGAAGAAGAAGACGAAGAAGAAGAAGAAGAAGAAGAAGAAGAAGAAGAAGAAGAAGAAGAAGAAGAAGAAGAAGAAGAAGAAGAAGAAGAAGAAGAAGAAGAAGAAGAAGAAGAAGAAGAAGAAGAAGAAGAAGAAGAAGAAGAAGAAGAAGAAGAAGAAGAAGAAGAAGAAGAAGAAGAAGAAGAAGAAGAAGAAGAAGAAGAAGAAGAAGAAGAAGAAGAAGAAGAAGAAGAAGAAGAAGAAATCTCCTAAGATAGTCACTTCAGAAGCTACTACTACAAAAGTTCAAGATGAAGTAGAAACTGCTGGGAAGGCTGCAGAAGCACAAGGTAAACAAGAACAAACCAGTGATGAAGACAGTGAGGAAGAAGAAGGAGATCAGGACGGAGATGAATACCCAAACCCTGAAACTTTTGCCTATTCTTTCTTTCCAAACTTCTCTTTTTAATCTTATTTTCTAAATTTTCCAAAGACTATGATCCAACATTTTCTCATTCTTTTTGATGAAAGTAAAAAAGGGGGATAAATCTTAGGTTGTTTTTATGTTTTAGTGACCTATCTTTTTGGTCAAGTAGGATTATTTGAACTTATGTGTTTTTCTGTTTAAGCATGCTATTGAATAAGTTGGATCTTTTTGGAACCAGTATGTTACTACTATTTGAACTGTATGCCAATCAGTATTTTTTGCAGAAACTAAGATTCAAAAAGATTGAGGTTTTTTCTTTCATCAAGGTGGAGATTGTAAGTTCATAGGTTTAAGGCCTGAACCAGCTTTCAAAGCCTTGAATCAGGTTTCACAGGCTTGGAATCTATATATACTATTTGAGAATGAGTTTTCTTGAGAGATTGACACGTGGCTTTACAGTTTAAATATTATTGAAGTTAATATGAAGTTAAAATTTAAAATGGTTGAAACATAAAAATGGCGCCGAAGTTAAAATTTAGAACACAATGTATAAAAGGTAAATTCAATCATTAATATTATATCTAAAATGTGAACACCAAAAATACTACAAATTAGAACAAATGTATAAAGCGTTGATGCGTAAAATAACGTGCTTTCGCAAGTATACGAATCTTGTAATACCGGGTGTAATTAAACTCGGGTCAACCCCCCCCCCCCCTTCTAGAGTATTTTGGTCCTGTATTTAGTCTACATTACAAACTTTCAGCTTGTGATGGAACACATGCTGTTTAGCCAGACAGATAAAAGAAAGCATCCTTTGCCTTACGCAAACTTGCTCACTCTATTCTTCCAACACCTTGATATTCCAACTGCTGGTGAAGATGGTTTGCTCAATGAAAAAGCCTTTGAGAAGATTGGAGTGGTGAAGACCAAAGAAAAAATTTGGAAGTTGCATTCAGATTTGAAAGAAGAAGAGCTGAATGCAAATAAGTTTGTGAAGCAAAGACCTTGACACCCACTTCAGGTCAAACCTCTCAACCTTCTGAATTGTCCTCAATTATTCAGATGGAATCTAGCGAAATCAAAGAGAATCTGCATGGGTTTGAGACGGTTCTCAAGCAGGTTAAGTACATGGTAGAGACCATATTTAGAAGCATGACTGTGTTTGATGTCCCTGAGGATGAAGAAGGTATCAAGAAATATGGATCTGACAAGAACTTGCCCATTGAACCCTCAAATCAGGAAGAGGTTGCTCAAGACAAGGACAAAGGGAAGCAAGTGGTGGATGAACAGGTTGCTCAAGAAGAAGAAGAAGAAGAAGAAGAAGAAGAAGAAGAAGAAGAAGAAGAAGAAGAAGAAGAAGAAGAAGAAGAAGAAGAAGAAGAAGAAGAAGAAGAAGAAGAAGAAGAAGAAGAAGAAGAAGAAGAAGAAGAAGAAGAAGAAGAAGAAGAAGAAGAAGAAGAAATCTCCTAAGATAGTCACTTCAGAAGCTACTACTACAAAAGTTCAAGATGAAGTAGAAACTGCTGGGAAGGCTGCAGAAGCACAAGGTAAACAAGAACAAACCAGTGATGAAGACAGTGAGGAAGAAGAAGGAGATCAGGACGGAGATGAATACCCAAACCCTGAAACTTTTGCCTATTCTTTCTTTCCAAACTTCTCTTTTTAATCTTATTTTCTAAATTTTCCAAAGACTCTGATCCAACATTTTCTCATTCTTTTTGATGAAAGTAAAAAAAGGGGGATAAATCTTAGGTTGTTTTTATGTTTTAGTGACCTATCTTTTTGGTCAAGTAGGATTATTTGAACTTATGTGTTTTTCTGTTTAAACATGCTATTGAATAAGTTGGATCTTTTTGGAACCAGTATGTTACTACTATTTGAACTGTATGCCAATCAGTATTTTTTGCAGAAACTAAGATTCAAAAAGATTGAGGTTTTTTCTTTCATCAAGGTGGAGATTGTAAGTTCATAGGTTTAAGGCCTGAACCAGCTTTCAAAGCCTTGAATCAGGTTTCACAGGCTTGGAATCTATATATACTATTTGAGAATGAGTTTTCTTGAGAGATTGACACGTGGCTTTACAGTTTAAATATTATTGAAGTTAATATGAAGTTAAAATTTAAAATGGTTGAAACATAAAAATGGCGCCGAAGTTAAAATTTAGAACACAATGTATAAAAGGTAAATTCAATCATTAATATTATATCTAAAATGTGAACACCAAAAATACTACAAATTAGAACAAATGTATAAAGCGTTGATGCGTAAAATAACGTGCTTTCGCAAGTATACGAATCTTGTAATACCGGGTGTAATTAAACTCGGGTGATCGTTCCCACGAGGACTATTTCGGGTTTTCTCACGTCGTCAGTTTTGGTTAACCGAGTGTAGTAACAAGGAGGAGTAGGTTGTGATTGCATTTTACTAAACTAAAAACAGAAATTAAAAACGCAAACGTAAATATTTTTTGTGACGTTTTCTGAAATAAGCTGAATCGGTTGTTACGATAATAGATGGGAACTAGGCTCCAGGATCCCCTAGGGTTTCTACAGATTTCAGTTTTACGTTTGATTATGAAAACACTCAGCAGTTTCGATATCTGTGCAACGTACCAGTTGTGCAGTGACTTTTCAGATTCCACACGTAATCCCGATCCTGCAGACTTTCGGATTCTTGTTAAGCTGCCTAAATTTGCAGTCTCGGTCTAATCCTGTTAGGGTTTCTAACATGTCCGAATGGCCCGGGTCAAATTCTCTAACAGTTGGTCTCACGTTTTTCGATGCTAGCCCTATCTCCCTTTCTCTGGTCGGTCTATCAGGGTAAGGTACTAAATCCTGACTTCTCTTCCTAACCCTAACTTGACGTTTTCACCTACAAGCTTGGGTTTATAGCAATCCTGGGTGATCAATCCTATCATGCATATACTATACTAATCAAAGCCAGAATAACAGATACAACTTGCTGAATTAAGATAACAATCATGAATCCATAAACGAAGTAGTCATAAAATCTGGATATGAAACCCTAGGTTCACTGAGAACCTAGGTAAGAAGTTTAGCTACGAATAGACATAATACTAAACACAGTTTCTGAATATAAAGAGAGAGAACGAAATCAAACTAAGTCTTCGAATCTCGAATCGCTCTTCCGTGCTCTCCGTGAATGCTCTGACTTGCCCTTCGGTTGTGCTGAGAATTGTGTGTCTTCAAAACGAGTCTGGACGAGTCTTTAAGTAGTGCTGTTTTTCCCCGATACGCGTGCGCCAGAAATTACGAAATCTGCCATCGGTCCACCGACTTTGAAAAAAAGTCAAACTGGCTGCGGATATACGCAAGGCTGCGTATATACGCAACCAGGGGCCAAAATCCTCCCACCTCCACCTTCCCTGCCTGCGTATATACGCAAGGCTGCGTATATACGCAAGTAGGGGGTGGTGATGGTGGCCCTGCTTGGTCCTCTGGTGGGCCCGGTTGGGTCTCCTGGGTCCCACTCTTCTGCCTGATGCTCCCGGTTTGCCTCCCTTGGTGTTCTCCTGCTTTTCCGTGTTCCCGTCTTGACCCGGTCCTATGCACGTTTCCCGAGACGGTCTCGGCTTGGTCCCGTCACGCTTCCCGATGCACCTTCCGAACCTGTTCCTGAAAAGGCAACATGAACGAAAACCCGCGATCATATCCAATAAAAGCAATAAATAAGCAGAAATCCAGAAAGTACAAATAAACGTTTCGTTCTAAATTCCCGAGGCATTCTGGGGCAATTTCCGGCAAAATACGCTATTTCCGGCACAAACACTCGTGAAATCAGGCTATAAGATAACCCCTCACTCAGCTTTTTATTTAAATAACAAAAGCGTAAAATAAAACTAAAAACTAGAACATGACTTTTTTCTTTTTTTCTTTTCTGTTTCTTTTTTTTTTCTTTTCTTTTTCTTCTTTTTTTTCCTTTTTTTCTTCTTTTTTTTATAATAATAATCACACGAATATATACAGACATACACGAATACTGAAACTACTAAACTGACTAAACTTGAGTGAGTGAAAATAAATCTCTGTCGTGGGGTACGTAAAATGTCCTCATGTGAAGTACCCCCACACTGATCTTGAAGCGCTGATCCTGCAGTCGAAATGATACTGTGCAGTCCCACCGAGCCTCCTCATCACCAAAGATGTAGAAAAACGGCACAACCACCAATTAATCCTACAACCCCCCCCCCCCCGGAACCCCGTTTTGTGCGAAAAGATGCTCGCACGCGACTAACTCCTCCTGTGGTCACTATGTAATGCCGTGATCCACCTCCGCAAATTAATGTACTGTCGCCACTAACTCACCCTGTCCTTCCCTCGAAAAACGTGTAAATGTCAAAACTGTCCAATACTGATGAATCATGAAGCTATCCCATCTAAAAACCCACCCTACTCACTCCCTCTGTCATAACACGTAGAATAGCCAACTATCGACTGATGAGGTCTCAACAAAGGCTGCCTAGGCTAAGTGGCTAAGAAGAAAGAGGGTAAATGGCTTCAAACGGGTTGACTAATTGGACCTAGGGGTAAGAAACAGGACGTGAGGTCCCTTGATAGCCAGTCACTCCACCTAAAAATGCGATGACCGTGACGGCGCCCGTGGGCGGGTTGTTGACTACCTAAGTGACGGCGGTGTAGCAACTAGTCGGATTCTTAGCTCAGGTGATAATTACTTGCGGATTCCAAAAGGTCGCTGGCTCTCACCTATCTACTATACCTCGGTGCAAGTTTTCTTCTCTTTCAAAGGATTCAACCTCAATTTCTTCACTGTTTTTGTTATCTCGATTGCCCTTTCTCAAACTTTTCTGATGATTTTTTTTTTTAAATATATACAATGCATGGCTAGAATGTTTGTGGTGGGTTGACTCAAATAACAAAAATATGCTGACTCAAAAATATAAAATAGAACTGCAAATAAACATGAAAAAACGTGCAGACCGAGTTAATGCAGACACGACTACCACCCCCACACTAAGAGGTGGCATGCCCTCATGGCACTCACTCGTCCGGAAAAAATGTCGGGTCGGACCCGGTCTCGGAAGTACCGGATATGCTGCCCGGAGAGCTGCTGCCAGAATCAGTCCTGTAGACGACCGGCTGAAGCACGCGTGCACGGGGCCGGTAATCGGAGGACTGCGACTCTGACCCAGTCCAACTGCTAGGTGGCTGGGAACGCAATCTCGTCCTGCCACTCGAAGGCTGCTGGGTGCGGGACCCAGTCTGACGACCTGTAGGCTGCTGGGATCGTGTCCCAGGCTGACGTCTCTCCTGTCTCGCAGGTGGCGAAGATGGCTGAGTCGGGGGAGGTGGTTGGGTCGGGGGAGGTGGAGCGGAGGTATACTCGCTAGAGTCCCCGTCATCAGACCAACTCGTGGTAAAGCTGCTGGAGTAGGTAGGGGGAAAATACAGCGGGAGCGGCGGTTCTCGGCCTGCGTGCCGAGCTGTCTCCCGCTGCTCCTCTCGAATACTGGCAAGAGCAGCGTGGGTGTCTTTCGTGACCTTCCGCTGAGTCCGGCGGGTATGTGTGAGAGCTCTCCAAAGCTTGCTCGCTTTCTCGAGCACTCTCTCCCCAACGGACTTGTGTCCTCCACGACACCCCTCAAATCCCTCGTCAACTCGGGGCAACCTACGTGGTGGGGCTGGTCTAGCTCTCGGGGTCGGGTCGGCCCGTGGGGCCGGCTCACCTCGCTCTCGGGCTGGCTGAGTATGGGAATTCCTCTCAGTCCCCTGCGGACTCAACTCGGGACGCTCACTCTTTCGACTAGTACGGCATCGCCGAAGTCCGGCCGATGCCTGGCGACTGGCTGGTCGCTCCTGAGTCGATCGCCTACTAGGGGCAGGGGCAGGGTCCTCTTCCATAATTTCGTCATCCTCATCGAGGTCAACGACCGGCTCCTGTGGGCCCGGGTTACGGGCCATGATCTTCCTAAAAGGCCGTGGACGAGGAGGGTCTAAGTCGCCCTCAAGGATCTCCATGGGAACCTCAAAATCCCGCGCCAGTTTGGCGATGAGGTTGGCATACCCCAACCCCTTATGGCTCGCGGTGTTGTTTCGCTCCTGCATGTAAATCCAAATGCGACGAGGAATGTCGACCTCTCGCCGAAGAACTAGGCAGTAGACTTAAAGTACGTACTCAGAGTCTAGATGGGTGAAATGTTTGATACCCACCACCCGGTTCACAACCCACTCGGCCCACCATCGTGGTGGTCCGGTAATAAAACGAGAGTGCAGTTTCTTTCCTATCTGTCCATCACCCTCTCTCACGAAATGGGCCCCGAGTACCCACTAGTCACAACCCGCAAAATCTCAGTATCGCTCGGCGGGTAATCCTCACACTCAGCAAAGGCGCACGGGACATATCTCAATGGGATCCCGTACGCCTGGCGGATACTGTCCGCCGTGACTAATATGAACTGCCTTCGGCAGTACACCCATCGGGTGTCACCGTTGGCCTCACCCGCCCCCTTATGCATAAGGTTATTGTAAAACTCACGCACTAAGGAGGAGCTAGACACCTCCGGAAACCCGGCCAAGGACTGTCCGAAAAGTTCAGGACGACTAGCAAACTGTGCCATCTCTGGTGGCATGCTCATATGGTCGACCTCAAAGCGGTAGTCCTTGGGCAGTTTATGACCCATTTTCGTCGCGGTCATATAATAATAATGAGCATAATGGTTCACGAAACGAAAATTGTCAAACTTCCTAGAGTGGATTTGCTCCGCAGGGTACTCAGTTGGGAACTCGTCCCAGTTTGGTCAATGACCGGCACTCCGAACTCCATAATAGGCGGAACCCTCGAAAAACGTGCCTACTCGGGAATTAAGCTAAAAGTGTGAAACGTGCACGTAACAAGTGTCTCTCAATAGATAGTCCACCTAAGAGCTACCAGAGGTCCACACGGCAAGTGCCGCTCCGAAAGCAAAAATACCGAAAAATAACGGACCCGGCTACGGGTCGTGCCAAAACGGAAAATAAAGAGAGAGATGAAAATTTTCGACCTTCCCTAAACAGGGGTGAAGACCGAAGATTCTGCCCGGAAGTCGCCGGAAAAGTCGCCGGCGGTCGCCGGAAAATTCGCCGGAAAACGTACTGCCCGGAATTGAAATTCGTACCCACCAAATCGAAGCTCTCGCTCTCCTCGTTCAACTTCCCTTGTTCGGTTTTTGCTAGTTCTTGCCCTAACACCTTCGAATCGGCCCTTTTCCTCAAGAACACGCCATTCCTAGATGGGAATTTCCCGCTCGATTCTCGCTTGTTTCTGAATTTTGATGGATGATAATTGCTCCTTGCGACGAGGGGATTCCAGAAATGTGACCGGAATTTGATTTGGAGGTCCGGGGCGAATTTGTGTTCTTCAAGTTTGAGAGAAAATGGAGGAAGAGAGAGAGAGAGGGAGGTGCAACAATGGAGGGCCGGCCTCCTTCCCTCCTTTTAAACCCTAAAAATGCAAAATGACCAAAATGCCCCTCTGGTTTTGAAAAAATTACAATTTTTTTTTCTTCTTCTAGTTTGCGTATATACGCAATGCTGCGTATATACTCAATCAGAAATCAAAAGAAAACAAAAAAATAAAAAAAATTATTCCCCTGGTTGCGTATATACGCAGGGTTGCGTATATACGCAACCAGCAGATTAATTTTTTTTTTTCATTTTTAGGTCTCTCTTTCTTCCTCTATTTTCCCGGTTTTGCCTGATTTCTATTCTGCTGCATCTGCACAATCTCAATTTCAAGTCAAAAACCCGCTCATCTCGCCTCTCTCAACAATTCAGAACTGAATATAATAACTTAATAAAATAACGAAAATAAATTAATTAACGATTACTTTGGGTTGCCTCCCAAACAGCGCTTTGTGATTTACGGTCGACGGCTCGACCCTGTTACCTCTTACGGGTCATCAAAATAGACCGGGTCTATTTTGACGACTTCGGCGGTCTCGAGATACGGCTTTATCCGATTTCCGTTCACCCTGAAACTGGACTTATCTTTTGGATTCTCCAGCTCGAACGCTCCCCATGCAAAAATCTGCTTGATGATGAACAGGCCCGACCAACGAGACCTCAGTTTTCCCGGAAAAAACCGCATTCGGGTATTGTAGAGAAGCACTTTATCGCCTTCGTTAAACTGCTTTGGCGTGATGCGCTGATCATGCCACTTATTTGTCTTCTCTTTGTAAATTTTGGCGCTCTCAAAATCCGTTCTGCGGAACTCCTCTAATTCCAGCAGTGCCATCTTCCTCTTATCTCCCGCCAGATTCTGATCCAAGTTGAGCAGCTTGATGGCCCAATACGCTTTGTGCTCCAATTCCACCGGTAAGTGGAACGCTTTCCCAAACACGAGCTGGTATGGCGACATACCCAGCGGTGTTTTGAAAGCTGTCTTGTAGGCCCAGAGCGCATCGTCCAGCCTGATGGACCAATCTTTTCGGCCGAGATTCACCGTTTTCTCGAGTATGCTCTTGATCTCTCGGTTCAAAACCTCGGCTTGCCCGTTTGTCTGCGGATGGTAGGGTAACGACACCTTGTGAACTGACACACCGTACTGTTTCACAACTTTCGCAAAGACTCAATTGATGAAGTGTGAGCCCTCGTCACTGATCATTGCCCTGGGAGTTCCGAAACGAGTGAAAATGTTACGTTTCAGAAAACGCTCAACGGTGGCTGCATCGTTTTTCTGACACGCGATCGCCTCGATCCACTTTGTCACGTAATCCACTGCCAGCAGAATGTAGAGATTACCCATGGAGGACGGGAATGGCCCCATAAAGTCAATTCCCCATACATCAAAAGGCTCTACTTCCTGCCACACGGTCTTCGGCATCTCGTCCCGATGTGACGTGTTTCCTGTTCTCTGGCATCTATCACATCCCTGCACATAGTCTTGACAATCTTTAAAGATTGTCGGCCAGAAAAACCCGGACTGCAGTATTTTATGTGTTGTTCGCATTCCCCCAAAATGACCCCCACACTGTGATGAGTGGCAGTGTCTGATTATGTTCCAGGCCTCGTGGGTCGGGATACACCTTCTCAGGATGTTGTCGGCCCCCTGTTTGAATAGGTACGGGTCCTCCCAGAAATAATGTCGGCTTTTGGAAATGAATCGTTTCCGCTGAGACAGGGTAAGATCCTCGGGAAGCGTGCCAGTTACCAAGTAATTGGCTATGGCATAGTACCACGGTCTCCCGATTTTTACTGCCATGATGTGCTCATCCGGGAAGTTTCCTTGATCGGTACCGGGTCTACCTTCACATTCTCGAGTCTGGATAGGTGATCCGCTACCACGTTCTCAACTCCCTTCTTGTCCCGGATTTCCACATCGAACTCCTGCATCAGTAGTACCCACCTCAACAGTCTCTGTTTCGCGTCCTTCTTGTCCAGCAGGTATTTCAGGGCACTATGGTCGGTAAAAACGATAACTTTTGACCCGACCAAATAGGGCCTGAATTTGTCCAGGGCATACACCACAGCCAGCAGTTCCTTTTCTGTCGTGCCATAGTTGAGCTGGGCATCGTTGAGTACCCGGCCCGCATAATATATGACGTGGCAGACTTTATCCTTCTGCTGCCCCAAAACTGCCCCGACTGCGTAGTCGATGGCGTCACACATCAGCTCAAATGGGAGTGACCAATCCGGCGTAGTAATAACCGGGGCTGTGGTCAGCTTCTCTTTTAAATGGTCAAAAGCCTGCCGATATGCTGCATCGAAATCAAAGGGTACGTCCTTTCTGAGTAAAGCACAGAGTGGCTTTGTGATATTGAAAAAGTCTTTGATGAACCTCCGGTAAAATCCTGCATGTCCCAGAAAACTTTTGATCGCCTTTACGTTTGTCGGGTATGGAAGCTGCTTTATCACCTCGATCTTGGCCCTGTCCACCTCGAGTCCCTTGCTGGAATTCTGTGAACCAGCACGATCCCCTCGGTGACCATAAAGTGACACTTTTCCCAATTGAGCACCAAATTTGCCTTTTTTCACCGGACCAGAACCTGACCGAGATGGTGCAGGCAGTCATCGAAACTGTCCCCGAATAGTGAAAAGTCGTCCATAAAGACCTCCAGGTTTTTCTCGATCATGTCGGAAAAACTCGCCATCATACATCTCTGGAACGTGGCTGGAGCGTTACACAACCCGAACGGCATGCGTCGAAACGCGAACGTACCGTATGGGAAGGTAAACGTCGTCTTTTCCTGATCTTCCGGGGCTATGCAAATCTGGTTGTACCCGGAATCTCTGTCCAGAAAACAGTAATAGGCGTGGTGGGCGAGCCGGTCCAGCATCTGGTCCATGAAGGGTAGCGGGAAGTGGTCTTTTAGTGTTGCGTTGTGGAGCCTCCGATAGTCCATGCAGATCCGCCAGCCTGTGACGGTGCGCTGCGCAATCTGCTCCTGGTCATTATTCTGCACCACCGTAATACCCCCCTTTTTGGGCAAGCACTGGACCGGGCTGATCCAAGTGCTGTCAGATATGGGGTATATGATTCCTGCTTCCAGCCACTTCATGACCTCTTTTCGCACAACGTCCTTCATGTTCGGATTCAGTCGCCGCTGGGGCTGAATCACTGGTTTCTTGCCTTCTTCAATTCGGATCTTGTGCATGCAATAGGAGGGGCTGATCCCCTTGATATCTGAAATCGTCCGGGCGATTGCTTCCTTATGCTCTCGCAGTACCTCCAGCAGTTTCTGCTCCTGTTCCTGAGATAAACGAGACGAAACAATTACGGGCAGAGTACTATTATCACCAATGTACGCATACCTGAGATGGCTCGGGAGCGGTTTCAGCTCCAGTGGGGGCAGCTCCCTGAGTGATGGGACCAGAATCATCTTTTGCCCGCCGTCTTCGTCCCGGTGCAAAGTGGTCCAGTCCTCGGCTCTCATGGCGTGCTCGCACCGAGTCTTCTCCTTTTCTTCCCCGTACATGCTGTCTATCTCTTCCAACAATTGGTCCATCTCGTCGTATTCCCAGCTTTCATCAACCACGTCTATGGCGAAGATATCCTCGTGGTCGTAGTAATTTGGCAGTTGCAGATTTTTGAAAACGTTGAATTTCACCTTTTCCTCGTTAATCTGCATGGTCAGCTCCCCACTCTTGCAGTTTATCATTGCTTCGCCCGTGGCCAAAAATGGCCTGCCAAGTATGAGCGGTACCTCCCCTGCCTCCATGTCCAGGATGACGAAATCTGCCGGAAAAATTAGCTCACCGACTTTGACCAGAATGTCCTCAATAACCCCATAGGCCTGTTTTACGGACCTGTCTGCCATCTGCAGCATGATTCTGGTGGGTCGGGGTTCACCGACTTTCAAACTCTTGAAAATCGTCAACAGCATCAGGTTGATGCTGGCCCCTAGGTCACACAGAGCCTTTCCTGTGTAAGCATTACCTAGGGTAACCGGTATAACAAAACTGCCAGGATCCTTTCTTTTCCTCGGTAGCCCATTCTTCACACAATTGCTCACTTCTG
Source organism: Linanthus parryae (assembly GCA_023055425.1). Classification (NCBI taxonomy): domain Eukaryota; kingdom Viridiplantae; phylum Streptophyta; class Magnoliopsida; order Ericales; family Polemoniaceae; genus Linanthus; species Linanthus parryae. Next base: position 84,158,166 of record JALGPY010000008.1, on the reverse strand, counting down.
CCGTCAGGTTTATGGTCTCGAAATCGCTCATCCTCCTCCTTCCATACAAGATGTCCTTGAGGAATTTGGCATAAGTGGGCATCTTAGCCAAAGCCTCGGCAAAAGGTATGTTGATCTGCAGCTGTTTAAACATCTCGAGAAACCTGGCGTAGTCCTTGCTGTCATCCCTCTTTCGTGTTTGCAAATGGTATGGCACCTCCTTGGAGACAGGTTCCGCTTCTGCATCTGTCTCGTTTTGCACTGCATCCAGCTCAACCGAGCCCTTCGGCTGGGGGCGGTTGACTGTGCTGTTATCCTGGCCCGACAAGTTGCGTTCTACTTCTTTCGAATTTTCTGCGCGAGCGTGGCTAGGATACGGTGGATCCTGCAGTGCCAATCCACTCCGAGTGGAGATAGCATTGATTTGAGCCCGTGGATTATTTACTGTATTTGAGGGTAGGTTTCCTGGCTGTCTCTCTGTTAGCTGCTGTGCTAATTGCCCCACTTGTACTTCCAAAGCGCGCAGTGACGTGTTGGTTGTCTGCATGTCTGCTGTCAGGGCGTCCATGTGCTTGAACCGGGACTCCATGGTCTGGAACATGGACTCGATCTTCTTCATCTGAGCGTCGTACTGCTGTGCAGATGGGCCCGACTGAACCTGCTGGGCCGGTGCAGCCTGCTGGGCTGGTGGCCTGTACTGGAACCCCGGTGCATAAACTGCTGCATTCGGGTTTCCGTACCGGAACCCGGGATGGTCTCTCGTACCCGGTCGGTACCGGCTCGGGTCCCACTGCTGCTGTACGTAATTGGTGTCTTCGGTCCTTAGTTCCTCAATGGCTGTGTCCAAATCAGGTTCTTCGACTGCTGCAACAGTCTTCTTATCCGAATAGACTTTCTTGACCAAGTCATGAACGATCTTGGCCAGGTTGTCTATCCGGTCATCCTCTGCTCGTTCGGCTCTAGCCGTCATCCTGCGATCGTCAAACAGTCGGGTGTTCTGCTTGGCCAACTGCTTCATCAGGTCATACGCACCTTCTTTGTCCACGTGATACAAGAAGTTTCCCCCGGCTTCTCTGTCAATCCTGTCGGCGTTCTCCCTGTCTAGGGCATGGTAGAAAACCTGCAGGATCTTCGCGTCTCCAAAACCGTGGTTCGGGCACCGTTTTACCAATCTCATGAGCTTGTCCCATGCGTCTACCACCGTCGCCCCCATCTTCTGCTTGAATGACAGAATCTCGCTCTGTAACTGTATGACTCGGGAGGCGGGATAGAACTTTGCCAGAAAATCTGTGACACACTCCTCCCATGTGGTGATGGATCGGGGTGGTCGGGATTCGAGCCAGTCTTTGGCCACTCCGTATAGGCAGTATGGGAATAAGATCAGCATGATTGCCTTTGCTTCTACCCCCTTGTATCGGACCTTGTTGCAGTAATCCTAGAATTTCCCAATAAAATCGTTCCGGTCTTCGTCGGCCCTGCCATGAAACGGGCAGAGAGTCTGTACCGTCTGGATGGTGGATGGTTTGATGTCAAAGTGCTCGGCGGTGATCTCGGGCACCACAATAGCTCACTCATGCCCCCCGGTGGGGACTTCGAAATATTCCACCAACGCTCTCCAGGATCGGTTATACGTTCTCTGGTTGCTTCGGGCAGCAAGTCCCGCTGTGACAAGTTCTTCGATGTATCGAGCCATCTGGGCTGGGGTACGTGTCTCTCGTTCGTGCCCACCGGCTTCAGTGTTCTCGGGCGTATCTCTCTGGTTGGTTGCCATCCTGCTTTCTCGGTTTCTGCGGTTCTGTTCGGTGTACAGTTTTTCTGGATTGTCGAGTGGTGGTACCAAATCGCGAGGCAATCTGGGCATCAACTGAACAGTCCTGCAAACGCAGATTCAAAAACGCAGTGAGATAAAAAGAAAAATAACAAAACTGCAAAATAAACAAAAACTCAGAAAACTAATTCTGACAACTAAATAGACCCTAAAAAGTCCCCGGCAACGGCGCCAAAAACTTGATGCGCAAACTAACGTGCTTTCGCAAGTATACGAATCTTGTAATACCGGGTGTAATTAAACTCGGGTGATCGTTCCCACGAGGACTATTTCGGGTTTTCTCACGTCGTCAGTTTTGGTTAACCGAGTGTAGTAACAAGGAGGAGTAGGTTGTGATTGCAGTTTACTAAACTAAACAGAAATTAAAAACGCAAACGTAAATATATTTTGTGACGTTTTCTGAAATAATCTGAATCGGTTGTTACGATAATAGATGGGAACTAGGCTCCAGGATCCCCTAGGGTTTCTACAGATTTCAGTTTTACGTTTGATTATGAAAACACTCAGCAGTTTCGATATCTGTGCAACGTACCAGTTGTGCAGTGACTTTTCAGATTCCACACGTAATCCCGATCCTGCAGACTTTTGGATTCTTGTTAAGCTTCCTAAATCTGCAGTCTCGGTCTAATCCTGTTTGGGTTTCTAACCTGTCCGAATGGCCCGGGTCAAATTCTCTAACAGTTGGTCTCACGTTTTTCGATGCTAGCCCTATCTCCCTTTCTCTGGTCGGTCTATCAGGGTAAGTTACTAAATCCTGACTTCTCTTCCTAACCCTAACTTGACGTTTTCACCTACAAGCTCGGGTTTATAGCAATCCTGGGTGATCAATCCTATCATGCATATACTATACTAATCAAAGCCAGAATAACATATACAACTTGCTGAATTAAGATAACAATCATGAATCCATAAACGAAGTAGTCATAAAATCTGGATACGAAACTCTAGGTTCACCGAGAACCTAGGTAAGAAGTTTAGCTACGACTAGACATAATACTAAACACAGTTTCTGAATATAAGGAGAGAGAACGAAATCAAACTAAGTCTTCGAATCTCGAATCGCTCTTACGTGCTCTCCGTGAATGCTCTGACTTGCCCTTCCGTTGTGCTGAGAATTGTGCGTCTTCAAAACGAGTCTGGACGAGTCTTTAAATAGTGTTGTTTTTCCCCGAAACGCGTGTGCCAAAAATTACAGAATTTGCCATCGGTCCACCGGCTTTGAAAAAAAGTCAAACTGGCTGCGTATATACGCAACCAGGGGCCAAAATCCTCCCACCTCCACCTTCCCTGCATGCGTATATACGCAAGGCTGCGTATATACGCAAGCCTGCGTATATAAGCAAGCAGGGGGTGGTGATGGTGGCCCAGCTTGGTCCTCTGGTGGGCCCGGTTGGGTCTCCTGGGTCCCACTCTTCTGCCTGATGCTCCCGGTTTGCCTCCCTTTGTGTTCTCCTGCTTTTCTGTGTTCCCGTCTTGACCCGGTCCTGTGCACGTTTCCCGAGACGGTCCCAGCTTGGTCCCGACACGCTTCCCGATGCACACTCTGAACCTGTTCCTGAAAAGGCAACGTGAACGAAAACCCGCGATCATATCCAATAAAAGCAATAAATAAGCAGGAATCCAGAAAAGTACAAATAAACGTTTCGTTCTAAATTCCCGAGGCATTCTAGGGCAATTTTCGGCAATGCAATTTGATCACGTCAATTTATTAATAGTAATAACTAATAAATGGTAATGCAATTTTTCATTTTAATTAGCTTACTCTTCTCATATATATATTTCACTAAACCAAGAGAAAGAAGTTCATATAACTCAATACCCAACGACCAAGCAACGGAATTAGCGATTGACCACGCAATCGATCTGGGTTGCTCTGAAGTTTCCATTGCAAGGGGATGACCAGGTCATCATCGACCAAGTTGCCGGAAAAAAATGAAGTGCTAGTGGAGGGTCGGACTTACTCAATCATCTGCGACAGAGCTATCGATAAGACCAGAAGTTTCGAGACCATCCACTGAAAGTGGATTTCTAGAGAAAGCAACAGCCATGCCTACGAACTCTCGGTAATAGGACTGAACCTATAAGATGGTGAAATGAGCAAGTGGACCAACAAATTTCCTTTCAGTACAATGTATTTAAGTTCGGTTCTCTCCTCCCCATGTAACCAGTTTGACAGAGAGTTTTTCTAATACAATGTTAGGTTCCTCAAAAAAAAATCACACTGATGTTTATTAATTGAGGTTTTCGATCTTTGTTCCCGATTTATCTTTTTGAGCTGGGTTTTCTTCATTTATTGTATTATTTTTGCTTTATAATTTTTTATTTATTCCTTTTGTGTAGTTTATTTCGAGTTAATTATGACGAGATACATAGTTAGAGAGATTAAAAAAAAGTTTCTAGATGCGCTCCAAAGATCATACTAAAAGTAAAAGAATTTATACTTTATCTTAGTCAAGCGTCCACTAATTAACTCATTTTCACTCATATAATCTTTTAGTATTTTGTGGTAGTCCATTCACAATATATAATGAAATTTGAGCTGACTATAAAACATCAATGTCATCCTTCATTTCAAACTAAGAATGCCCAACTTAACAGCATAGATATCTTAGAATCTTTTTATTGCTATTTGAATTGCAAGATAGAGTACATGGAGCGTGCGGTAGTAATAATATATAGTCATTCATCTTCTTCTTTTTAGAATTACATCATATAACATTGCATGAGATAATAAAAGGTCACAATCATAATAGACTTAATAATATTCTTAAACTGTACATGTATATGGTGCATGTTACCGTGCATCACACGGGTTTAAAGCTAGTAGCAGAGCTATTTCAAGGCCTTGAAATAGGATTCAAAGCCTTGAAACTGTCTGACATGTATGCATACACTTAGGGAGAGTTTCTCTGAACTCTTCTAGTCTGATTTTACTTCTCTCACTCCTATGCTTGATATACTCTTTCTTGATAATGAAAGACAAACGATTTTGTTATATCTAACACCAATTAATCCATTTGTTTGACTTAGTTTTACAGGGAAATATTGTTTCCTAGTTTGAAGGATTGGTTTCCTAATCTGGATTTTGCAAGAAAGGAAACTGGGAGAGAATGTGATTATGTGATCAATCAGACACTCTTGAGCGCTTCCCAATCTGTTTAAAGACAATATCAGATCAATATCTCAGAAGATTATGATCAACTATCCGTTGGAGAAGGCTGTTAAAAGAGTCAAAGTTGTTGCCTACAAAACAGAAAGTTGTTGCTGAAAATCTGGGAAGATTTGTAGAGCATTTGAGATGTATAAATAGAGATCATTTCGAAGCAACTAGACACAACACTCAACGAGCAAAAAGAGAGACATATTCCAGGATTGACATGAATCAAAGAAGCACATCATTCTCACAATCCATCTCACAGAAGATCACTGCATTCTTCACTACAGTTTTACACTTCAGTGTTCTTCTGACTTGTACTTTATTTGTAGATCATTCTTAGACTACTTATTTCTCTCATTCTCAAGGATTGTTCAAATTGAATAATAGAGAATTCATAGTTAATCAGTTAGCTAGAGCAGGTACTAGATAGGTTAGAGAGCCACAAGATGTAACAGAGTAAGGCATATCTCTGTGCTTGAGATCTAGGGCTTAGCTTTTGATTAATAAGAATTGTGGTCAAAATCCTACAGGGAGAAGATCACTGAGGTAGAGAAGTAGGTCCAAGTGGACTGAATTCTATAAATCCTGTGTCTCTTCCATTTACAGTTTCATTTGCTCTCTTAGTTTTTGCAGCATTCAAACTAGTCTGTTTTCAAGGGTTTGAAACTCTTTTCATGGCCTTGAAAAAGACTTGTCTGTTTTCTTTAAAACTGTATTTCATTTAAAAGGCTTGAAACGGTTTTCAAGGCCTTGAACTTCACTACTCTTCAACATAAACCTTTCTCCTATGCAAGTTTTGTAAAAGTAGGCATAATCTATTCAACCCCCCCCCTTCTAGAGTATCTATACTGTACTTCTACCTGCATTCTCCCCTTTCAATGTTCAAGATCAATACCCTATTCATGCACGAAGAACAGTATGAAGAACACAAAACCTAGATTTGGATGCGTGCCTATCTGATTCTTACTATCAAAACAAGAGTTTACTTGAGAAGAAGATAGGATCTACTAACCTTGTCGATTTCGAATTAACTGGAGTGCTTGATTGATTTCAACAAACAGATGATTAAAATCTTGAATCTGTTGGCGAAGGGTTTATCTCTTGCTCATAAACCTTGGCAGCAGCACTGGTGTGATGATGGTGTGAAAAGGCCTAATTGTTAAGGCAAAAGGGTTTATATAGAGCCTCTGAAGAGTCACGACCTTTCAAAATCACTTATCAATCGTCGCCTCGGTAATCGGCGGAAATATGTGGATATCGTCGCAATCCACGCGATCCACATCACGCCCACGCCACATTAAAGGCTATACGAAGTTACAGAGACCTAGGCAATCATGGCTACTTTAGGGGGCTAGAGATTCCGAATATTATTCGAATTGATACGAGAACCTGCATGGAGTCAAGCATGGCTGGTTTTGCGTGTTTACACAATGATGCGCGTCGTATACGCGCAAAAGGGGGCTAATATTGTAACACCCCGTACTTTTATGAATATTTTCAACGTATTTTTCGTAAAATTTAAACAGTTATTTTGAATTATATGACTAGTAGGGGAGGTAGATGTAATTTTGGATAATATTATATAGTTGTTGTTGGGGGTATATTTTGTCTTTTAAGAAACTTTTAGTATTTAATACTTATCTTTATGTATTTGTACCATATGTAGTGTATATTGTACCTATACTAAGACATGTACGTATTTAATACCGTATTTTTATACTTGTACACATAATAATAATAATAATAATAATAATAATAATAATAATAATAATAATAATAATAATAATAATAATAATAATAATAATAATAATAATAATAATAATAATAATAATAATACTATTAAAAAATATGTTATCCAACCTCTCCTGACCTTCTCCCCCGTTCCCCAACACTTCTCAATTCCCCAACTTTTCTCCCACTCCCCTAGATTTTCTCCCTCTCTTCTCTCACTCTCACCCGTCTCTCTCTCTCTCTCTCTCCTACCTCTTCTCCTATAAGTCTCCTCCCTCTCCTCCCCTTCGGCACCATCACCACCCGAAACCACCATCCCCCTCAGCACCTCGTCTCCCTCCATCTCTCCCTCTGCCTCTCTTCCACTCTCTCTCTCTCTCTCCTCAGTTCTGGCCAAGAGAAGACCCACCACCATCATCGCCAACAACAACCACCCGAGACAACCACCACAACTCCCAACACCATCACCTCTCCTACCTCTCTGCCTTCCCTATTCTCTGTCGAGCACCACCAGGAGAAGGCAGCAGCAGCAGCAGCAGATGGAAGCCACGACCAGCCATCACCGTCGCTGCTACCGGCGAGAAGACCCCGACGCCACCAACACCATCACCACCTCCTTCCTCTCCACCCTCTGCTCATCCCTGTCCCCTCAATCTCTCCCTTCCCTCTGTTTTGCCGGCAAGAACGCAGCAGCAACAGCAGCGGCAATGGCCGCTGCCACCACCGGAAGGCCGCCGGAAAAGATGGTCGCCACCATCACTCACTTCACTGTTCTCTCTCTCTCTCTCAACCCACTCTCTGTTTCGAACCCAGAAGACGATGAAGAACTTGAAACAGAGGAAGCAGCAGCTTCCATGGCCGCCAGAAACAAGAACCCACCGGCGACCTCCATAGTTTCCGGCGAGAAATTAGCCGGAGCCCAACCGTGACAACCCACCTATCAAAACCTGTACCATTTAGATGTCCGACTAAGCTGATGGAGGCCTCAACCGAAGCCAAGAACAGCCGGAGAAGCCCCGACGAAGCTCCAACTCCGTCGACCCGACGACGATCTTGACCCGTTCGAATTCTTGACCGTTTCTCGCGAAATTTTGATATGGGTATGCTTAAAATCTTCTCTTGTGTTGTTTTCTGTAGTCAAAATCAAGTTTTAAGGCCTCGAATACACAGTTTAATCAGTTAGTTTGAATATTCATGCTTAGGAGTGTAAAGTGTCATTTTTAGAAGGTTTTTTGGGGAGTTATAATGTCGTTTCAGAAACTTAGGGGAGGCAGTTAACATTTCAGAAAATTTTGGGGTACTAAATATAATTTTTTATTTCAGATTCATTTATAAAATTAGGTTTTCTATATTATTGTTTATAAGAATATTTTGGGGATAAATATTATATGTTTTTGGGTTAATAAATAAGTTAAAATGAATACTTTATTGAGAAAAATAAAAGGAGCTATAATTATATATAGGTTGTATATTTGTTGAGATTTTATTAAGTTAGAAGCCCCAATTTGTAGGTGACGATTCCGTGGACGAGAACGAATTATAGGACGTGCTTGGATTTCGGTAAGTTAATATGCTTAGCCTCGCGTGCCTTTCCTTCTTTCGCGTATCGCGTGTGTATTTGTGAAATACTACCGTATTTGATTTATTTAAGTTTTTTATTTGTTTTGAAATACTCCTATTTGAAGTCTCGTTTGACATTGGTATCCAAATCTAAATAACAATCCGAAAGACGGACATCTAAAGTGATATTGTGAAATACTTGTAAAAGTGATTCCCCAAGACGGACCACGTCATTGGGTTGGAAGTACGAAATTTCAAAATTATTGCCTAGGTTATCCAAGAGTAGCACACCGCTCACTTTTTGGTCAAATCTGATTATCTCTCAATCATACATCGAATATTCTGTTATTTTCCACACCGGCTTTAGTTCGGAGCTCCTTACTCGATTCTACATCTTAAAAGAAAATTTGTAATTATGTAAAGTGGAAGTTGTTGTGCGTGGGTTTGTGCCATATCCCTGATACGATACATTTCTGACATATTGTGTTTGGTTACTGAGTATGAGATTATGAGATTATGAGGCTCTGACCTCCTTTTGATTGAGTTATGGTTATGAGGCGCTGTGATGCGAACCTCCTGTGATTGAGTTATGGTTATGAGGCGCTGTGATGCGAACCTCCTGTGATTGAGTTATGGTTATGTGGTAGTGCTTTTTCACATATGAGAAAGAGGTTGTGGATTGGATATGGTCACGCCCCGTATCAACTAGTTACTAAAATGAATTTTTGGACTCGATTCATATCGATGAGAATGTTATTATCTTGAGATTAAAGTAATATTGTGAATTGTTATTAACAGTGATTTCCCGAGATGGGCCACATCTTCGGGTTGGAATACGAAATTTGAGATCGTTACGGAGTTTGACACATCAAATCAACGTGAACGCTTTTCTCGCTAATATTTGATATTTATCGGCAAATATGTTATTCCCGTCATATGTCTCATAATTTGTTTACGTGCTATGGGTGTTAGCTTACTCAGCCGTTTGTTGATCATTTTCTGTAAAATTGCATAGGCTTTTGCTATTTTAAAACCGCATGTTGGCTATCGAGATGGGGGAACGTTCACGACACATCGGACAGGAATACTTGTTGCTAGAATATCACATAGTAATATCATTTCATTTGTACTCGTGACTTTTCAAACGTTATCACTTCTTTATTTGGAAAATTGTAATAAATTATGTTTTGAATTATTATCGATGGTTGTACTAGTTGTGAACCGACGATCCTTATCCGTTCCCAATGAGGCTCATCACCTCGGGCGGAGACATCTCTTTCCTAACGTGGGGCCCGGCCGACCTTGCGATTTGGGAGGGTGTTGCAGTTGGTATCAGAGCCGACGGTTCTAAGTTAGTACGACCCTTCGGTTCCAACTAAAAAGATCTTTTCAAAATTAAAATGGATATAGGACAACTAAAACCGGTAATAAAATTGAACAAGCCGGGTTTGCGGGATAGCTTAAGTCCTTAGATGCCAGGAGTGCTTATTTGTGATTCTTGTTAGCTTGAGTTTCTAATAGCTGTTATGTGATCATTTGTTTTGTTTGTTATTTAGTTTCGTGTGCTGACACGATAAGTGATATGATTGACTTTAGAACCTTTCCGAGACTTATCGACCTTAGCTTCGAGGACGAAGCTCTCTTTAAGGGGGGAAGGATGTAACACCCCGTATTTTTCTGAATATTTTCGACGTATTTTTCGTAAAATTTAAACAGTTATTTTGAATTATATGACTAGTAGGGGAGGTAGATGTAATTTTGGATAATATTATATAGTTGTTGTTGGGGGTATATTTTGTCTTTTAAGAAACTTTTAGTATCTAATACTTATATTTATGTATTTGTACCATATGTAGTGTATACTGTACCTATACTAATACATGTACGTATTTAATACCGTATTTTCATACTTGTACACATAATATAATACTAATAATAATAATAATAATAATAATAATAATAATAATAATAATAATAATAATAATAATAATAATAATAATAATAGTACTATTAAAAAATATGTTATCCAACCTCTCTTGACCTTCTCCCCCGTTCCCCAACACTTCTCAATTCCCCAACTTTTCTCCCACTCCCCTAGATTTTCTCCCTCTCTTCTCTCACTCTCACCCGTCTCTCTCTCTCTCTCTCTCTCTCTCTCTCTCTCTCTCTCTCTCTCTCTCTCTCTCTCTCTCTCCTACCTCTTCTCCTATAAGTCTCCTCCCTCTCCTCCCCTTCGGCACCATCACCACCCGAAACCACCATCCCCCTCACCACCTCGTCTCCCTCCATCTCTCCCTCTGCCTCTTGTAGATAGTGCTTTCTGTGCACACAGATCTTGACCACGTGGCAACCATCCAGCACACCATATTGTGCTCCATACACACTGGATCACCAGCCGAGCTGATCCATGTGGGGGCTGCGAGACAGAGCCCTCGCATACCACTGCACGGGACTTGTAGGGACTTAGTGGTTTGGAGGCTAGAGTAAACCCTGTCGCGTGCGAGCCAAGCCCGTGCGCGACCTTTTGTAACTGCTTTGAGAGATTTGTGGCACGAGCTCCATAAACCCGGTCAATCCGGTCAAACCCGGTCAACCTCGTAACGGTTCCGGTATTCGCGCATGACGTGCTGTAACGGTCCCTATATATGAGGACGAACGTGCTGTTGTGGTTAAGCTAATTAAGCCGCAATTAATGGGCGCATTAACCACACTACAACGGTCACGTTCCCTGCTATATATAGGACGTTAACCTTTCCATTCAAAGGAGAACACACTTGCCATACGCGGAAGCTCTGTCAAACCTCTGTCTCTCTCTCAAACATTACTACTGCCTTACTCTCTCCCTACACACAACCCAACTCTTCATGTGCTATCTCTGATCCTCTACATACGGTGTACACGGAGGTCTCCCCGCCGGAATCTCTTGTGCACATTTTGGTGAACCCGACATGAACTTACCAACAAAAGCAGCCATGTCTCAGGAGGATGATATCAGCAACAGATCGCCTTCCACCGAAGCTGCCTCGGGAGAGGAGACCCGCCGTACTCCTACGACCCCCGGCGAGGCACCGACGCTAGAATCCTTGGACGCCACTTTCCAAAGTCAGGCGAAAGATCTCAAAGCTTAGTCTGCGCAACTAGAACAGATCTTGGCCGTTCTGGGCACCCTTGCGCCAAATCCTTCACCAGCCACCGCCGTCCCTCAAGGAGGAGGAGCCTCTACCGCTCCAGGACTGGGAGTGTCAACCACATCTCCCAACCCTAATCTGCAGACTCCACCGGCGACTACGCAACTGCCTTCAATTCAGGGGTCAACAGCTCAGATGTTGCCTCTCACTGCTCACACCCCTCAGCCTCCGGCTTTGGCATCTAACCTGGCTTCGCAGTACCCCTTGCCTCCTCCAACGGCGATCTGGGGCAACGCGGGCAGCCAATATGTCCCCAATCCTTCGGCGGCGTATGTGTCGCCTCCGCCTGCGGCAACTCCTCCTGCTACCGAGGGAAGCATTCCAGAATGCATGACGTCTCTGCAGAAGCGCATGGACACTATTCTGGCTCACCAATCATTCGCGGATACTATTATCCCGAAGCTAGACAACGATCCACCCATTCCGCGGGAGATCTATCTCATGCCTAACCCGGTGGGGTATAAGGCTCCTAAATGGGACAAATTCGAGGATGTCAACGGGAACGCTCATGAGCATGTCATGCGTTTCATCGATGTCATGGGGCCATACGGAGCTGATCCCAAATTACTGATGCGAGAGTTCCCAAAATCTTTGGGGAACGTAGCGTACAAGTGGTACCGAACGTTGGAAGCCGGATCCGTGAAGACTTGGGACGACATGGTCCAGAAGTTCTATACCAAGTTCTTCCAGATGGAAGAAAAGGTGACGATGATCCATCTCTCGCGGATGTATCAGAAGCACGAGGAGGACGTGTAATACCCCGATATTTTATGGGGTAGTTTTAGACGTTTAACGAGTATGCCGGGTCATTATTTGAAATTATAAAAGTTTTCTTCTTTTTTTTTAGATAGTCATTATTATCATTATTTATTATTTTTATTATTATTATTATTATCAACTTTTCTTATAAAAAGTATTTTTTTTATGACACTTTTATTTTAATAGTTACTTGTATGTTTAATAGTTGGTGAAGGGTAGCGGGTCGTGTAATGTTTTAACGTGACAAAAGTATAGCTTTTAGTTAATAACGCGTAGCCACCACCGCGCTTAGTGGTACACCCGCCACACCACACGCTTTCTCTCATCATCTCCTTCCCCTTCCATTTTTGAGCAGAGACTTTCTCTGCGAATTCTCCGGCCGAAATCACCCACGACAAGAACCAAAATTGGCCACCTCTTTTCCCAAAATTCGTCCCGATTCATTCCAATCGAGTCAAAGACCAATCTCGCAATCAATTCCATCGAATTGACATTTCCTAAATCGAACCCGGAAATCACTCCCGTCGATTTCTCAATCGGGTTAATCCAAGCAAAACCCAGCTCTCTCTCTCTCGCCCCTGTCTCTCTCTCTCGCTACCTTCCTCTCTCACCCTCTGCCTCTCTCTCTCGCTGTCCCTCTCTCTCGCCCTCCCTCTCTGTTCTCTGTCGACCGCCGAGCAAAGGCCCAGGCCGAAGCCCAGAACCGCCCGACGCCGTCGCCCCTCTGCGTCGCCGAACCGCCCGCCGCCGCCGCCCGTCGTCCCTCTGCGTCGCCGAACCACCCGGCGTCGTCGTCCCCTGCTTCGTCCGCCATCACCACCACCGCTCGCCTCTCTGTCCCGGCGAACCCCAAGCAGCGGCAGGAACAAATCACCGCCGCCGCCACTTTTCCCCTCCGTGCTTTTCAATCGGTAAACACCAGTCAAGTGTTTTGCTACTATCAATTGAATTCTTGGTTGTTCATGTGAGTTGTGGAGTGATTGTGGAGGAACAAATGTTGCAGATGGGTTTTGTCAGAGAAGAAATTGGGTGGGTTTTGTTTGTAAAAGCAGGGGGTGTGAAAGTGTCTTTTTACAAAAATGGGGGTAGGCTTTTGTATGAAGTGAAACTGTTTAGGGGGCTGATTGTATATCAACTTATTGTAATTTAAGTTATTCTTTATCATAATATAAATTAGTATTTCTTATTTGTATATATATTTTATCAATTGTAAGTTAATTATCCTTTTCAAAAAAATAAATATGCAACTTTATAATCAAATTAAAATAGTATTTTATAAGTGTATATTATTTATACTATATTCTCTTAAACAACTAAATAATTATGTTTTCGATTTTTATCGCAAAATAAATTATTTTCACTTATAACATGGTTTTCGCTAATATAACTTTATAAAAAAAAAATAGTTAAGCTTTAGCTTTAGTTTAAAACTCCCATTTTCATTTATCTAAACTTTAAAATTTATATAGCTATCTTTGTGTATATAATTTCACCTTAGTAATTTAAATAAATATTCTAGAACATCTAATAAAGTTTTCTTTACCTCAAATATTACTTTTATAATTATAAGTCACTATCTTTCTTATTTTAATTTATATTCTAAACGTAAAATTATAGCTAGTGTAATATATTTTGTTTGGGGAATTAATTGGGGATTTCACTTGCATTTCATATAGGACAATTTAATTGCAATTTGTTGTGTGATGTATATGTGTTAATATAGGATTATGTGATTATTGTAGATACCGAGTTCGTAGGAGGCGAGTTCATCGAGGACCCCTACTACTAGTTCAGTGCTAGCTTGTGTGTGTGAAGTTCTCACCCCATTCCAGGTAAGCTTATGCGCACAATACTTTAACTATCAAAATGTTTCTTGACGTGTGTACTTGTGTTTCAAACAACGGTTTAAAGTCTTGAAATTTTGAGAATCTCTATTGCAAATATTCTTTTGAAAGATATGTGGTTACTTCTGAATTTCGAACCGATGTTTCTAAAATGCTCCTGTGGAATATAAATGAACGATAAATGAAATGGGGCGATGTACAGAGGATGTGTGTGAAGGCTATGGCCGGAGGCGCACGTGAGACGACCTCCTAGGGTTTCATACCCTACCCTATACGGGTTTATAAAATTGTGAAAGCTATAGAGTACTACCTATGCATGTGTGGGTCACAACTGTATAGGGGTGTCGACACTTAAGGTCCTTTAGCTATGTGATGGGCGGGGTAGTGTCGGGCTACCTACAAACGCCCTGGGTGAATTGGGATGGACTGTGATATCCCAAGAGGTACCTGTGTGATGATATTATTGCATCGTGACCTCTCTGTGGGCAATCGTTACCCGCTGGGCTCTAATACGCCTCAGCTCAACTAATAATTTAAATGTGGAATCTCTTCAGTTACTTTCTTTTCATTCTTTCAGCCAAAACTCTGTTTTACATATTGTGGTATATTTCTTACTCAGTTTTCACTGACAAATGTTTTTCTGCGTCGGCTTTTGCCATTTGAAAACCCGCAGGTTATGAATAAAGGTGGGGGAACGCGCACACGCAATTGAAGGCGAATAAGAAGCTAGGAATCACCTAGTTAAATTGTTAACTTTTAGTTGAACTTTGAGAATTCAAACTTTGTCATCGTTGATTCCTGTTAAAACTTTGTAAGGAGGGTTTCTCCTTTACTATTATGTCAATAAAGCACTCTTGGATATCGTTGAGTTGTACTAGCAAGGAACCGTAGGTTCCGGGTTGTTTCAGGACGGGATCACTTTTATCAAGAAATTCAGGGCGAAGTCCTTAGAATGCAAAGATCCAATGCTCGAAAGCCGGCTCGTAGAGATATGCCTGCAGTGCATGCGAGACGAATACAAAGGTATGCTCATCAATCTGCAAACACCTACGTTTTCAAAGCTCATCGAATGCACCAAGAACATCGAGCCTATAGTAGAGAGGCAGAAAAAGAAGAACGCCCCAGAGCGATCTTCGAGCGGCACTACCTACAAAATCGGGAGGTTCAGTTACAAGAGGGGACGCGAAGCTGAGGTCAATACAGTTTCACCCCAGAAGCAGGCGAAGGTGGTGAACTTCGACGTACCACCTCTGCCATGTTCGGTGGAGGAGGCAAGCGACCTCTGCAGACAATGGCGCAAGGACAGTGTCCTGCCACCGCTCGAAAAGGTACCTTCCAAGGAGATGGTGAGGGACCCGAAGTGGTGCGAGTACCACGGCAAGGTCATGCATCCTACAGCGGAATGTAAGAAGCTCAGGATTGTGTTCAATCAGAAGATGAAGAATGGCGAGCTGATCGTCAGCGATCACAGGAAGGATGTGCGCAACAATCCACTTCCTGCCCATGCAGAGCAAGACTCGAAAGGAAAAGAGGTCGCCATGATCTCGATTGTGGACTTGGAAGAAGTCGCAGAAGATGGTCTACCCATCATTGCCGAAGTCCATGAAGACGAAGAATACCGCATGGACACAGAGGATGAACGTGCTGACCGGATGAAGGGGTCGCACGGCTTCAGCAGATTCTTCGACGAGATGAACTTCTCGGAGAAATGCCGGACAGAAATGACGAAAGCGATCTTAAGGATAGCAGAGGACTACGAGGAGGATCTTGTAGTCTCCAACGGGAAAGTCATCAGGGCGTCTCACTCTACAGAAAAGATTATGACCTTTTCTGCCAGCGACAAAAAGACAGATGCGAGCCACCAGAGGCCTCTGTATGTGACAGCCACCATCAATGGTGTCGAGTTCAAACGAGAATTTGTAGATGGAGGAGCAGCGGTCAACGTTGTTTCGCTCCACACACTGAAGCTAGCAGGGATCCCCGAGCACAAGATTGTCAGGCGTCCATCTCCGTTGATGGGATTTGGAAGCGACTCTAGGATGACGATCGGATGGATCCGCCTGGGCGTTCAGATTGGCAAAATCAAGTGCTCAGCGAAGTTCTATGTCATAGATGTGAACACTACGTATCACATGATCATAGGTCGAGCCTGGATTCATCGCTTCGACGCGGTCCCTTCGAAAGCTCACCAGGTTATGAAAGCTATCAGCGAGGCGGTGTGGTTCACCAAGATGGCGGACGAGCAAACACCGAGACCATTCAATCCTACTCCTTTACCTCTATGGGAGGACATCAAGGACCAGTCACCTGCGGGAGTAATGGTGACAAGGGAAGACGCTAAAGAAAAGTCGCCCACACGCGAAGAGGCGCCGCGAGTCGCTTACCATCGAAAGAACGTGTACACGCTGAAGCGAATTGCAAAGCATGACCCCGAAGGCAAGGAGATCGAGAGCTTCTACGCCAATGGGAAGAAGTGCTATCGCATATGAAGGTGCGCGGGGATGTCCTCACACGGGCACGGGGACATCCCTGGGCAAATCAACCAAATCGAACAGATTGCGGTAACGGAAGAGCCAATGCAGAGCACTCCAGACGAGAAGCTCAAAGAAGCACCTGAATGCATGGAAGACAGGCCCAGACCACAAAATCAAGAGCTAAAGGAAGTGTTCCTCAGCCCGAACGAGGAAAAGAAAAGGCCAGTCTTTCTAAGTGCGGACCTCACAAGCGAGGAGGAGCAAGGACTGCTACAACTCCTAACTGAATACAAGGATGTGTTCGCATGGGAGTATGATGAGATGCCAGGTCTGGATACAAGAATTACCATGCACCGTTTAGACATCATCCCAGGGTCTAAGCCGGTAAAGCAGAGCACAAGAAGCTTCAGACCGGAGCTTAACGTGAAGATCAAACAGGAGATTGTCAAACTCCTGGATGCCAAGTTCATAGAGCCGAATCATCATCCCACATGGCTGGCTAACATCGTGCCAGTGGTAAAAAAGAACGGACAGCTTCGCATCTGTGTGGAATTCCGGGATCTCAATCGTTTCTGCCCAAAAGACGATTTTCCACTGCCCAACATCGATTTGCTTATCGATTCAACGGCGGGCCATCGCATGTTCAGTTTCATGGACGGCTTTAGTGGGTACAACCAGATCAAGATGGACCCCGAGGATGCGCGGAAGACTGCATTCATCACTCCGGTGGGGGTGTTTAACTACACGGTGATGTCGTTCGGTCTCAAAAACGCGGGTGCGACCTATCAGCGGGCCATGATGGCCCTATTCCACGACATGATGCACAAAGAAGTGGAATTTTATGTGGACGACCTAGTGGTTAAATCCAAGCAGGAAGCAGATCATCTCACGGATTTGCGGAAAGTGTTCAATAGATGTAGACGCTTTCAACTGAAGATGAATCCCATGAAGTGCGCATTCGGGGTAACATCAGGGACGTTCTTGGGATGCGTGGTTCATCGCCAAGGAATCGAGCCTGACCCTGCGAAAGTATCAGCCATCACTGGCATGACGCCGCCCCATAACCAAAGTGCCTTGAAGACATTTTTGGGAAAACTATCATACCTGCGGAGATTCATCCCAGCGATTGCCGAAATCACCTGCTGCTTTAGTGCCCTTCTCAAGAAAGATGCCGCGTACAGCTGGACTCCGGAACACGAGGCTGCGTTCGAAAAGCTGAAGGATCTGCTGACGTCTTCAAAAATAATGATCGCACCTCAACTTGGATCACCGCTTCTGCTATATCTGACGTCAACAAGGAGATCCATAGGAGCACTCTTGGCTCAGGAGTACGAAGGCCAAGAGAGGCCTATCTACTATATCTCTCGCATTGTGCAGCCTGCTGAATCAAGGTACACAGACATCGAACGTCATTGCCTTGCCTTGTTCTTCGTGATAGAGAAGTTGAAACACTACTTTGCGTCGCACAAAGTGGTAGTGGTCACCAAGAGCGACCCCATACGATATCTGCTAACTCACACTACTCCTGGAGGAAGATTGGCGAAATGGTACATGACCATCTCTCAATACTATATTACATGCGTGCGACCACGAGCGATCAAGTCGCAGGCGGTAGCGGATCTGTTAGCACAGTTCCCCGACAACAACCACGAGCCCGTGATCGAAGAAGAGCTCGAAGGACCTGAAATCTATGCAATCGACGTGCCCTATTGGACGCTCCACTTCGACGGCTCGTCAACAAGAAAAGGCGGAGGCATTGGGATAGTCTTGACCAAGCCGGATGGAGAGGTCATACAGATGTCCGCCAAGCTCAACTTCGCAGTCACAAACAATGAAGCGGAATATGAGGCTCTCATCGCGGGGCTCCGTGCGGCGAAAGCTTTGGAAGTAAGCAATCTGACGGTCATGGGAGACTCCAAGTTGATCGTCAAGCAAGCCTCGGGCGAGTACGGTTTGAAGGAGATTAACCTTCTGTCTTACCGCACCCTAGTACAAAAGCTGGTACAGCAATTCTGCGATGTGAGGTACGAGCACAAGCCACGAGCAGACAACAAGCATGCAGATGCTCTGGCTACCTTGGGATCTAAGGTCAATACAGACAAATGTCCCGCAAGGATCTCGATCGAAGTGCGAACATCGTCGGCATTGACAGAAGATGCGTGCGACGACGAACACATGGATGATTCGGACTGGAGAAAAGCAGTCTTACGAGCTATTGCAGAAGGCACAAGCTAGTAAAAGCTGGGCGCTCACAAAAGGGTATTGCATACATGACAACACCCTTTACTACAAGGGTCCTGGCGGAATACTCATGCGATGCGTCTCCGAGCAAGAGGGACAGCTATTGTTAGAAAAGATTCACCAACATGCTTGCGGAGAAAGTGAGGTATCAATCTATCGGAAGGCTCAGAGATACGGCATTCATTGGCCAGACATGTCAACAGCCGCGGCCCTGATACAGGGGAAGTGCGAAAGTTGCGCACTAATCAAAGATTCTCTACTCATCGCTCTAACTGATGATGGAACGGATTGGAGGAAGCCACTCTTTGACTTTCTCACTCAGGGCACCTTACCTGAATCAAGAAAGGAAGCTGAGAAATTGAAAAGGAAAGCATCCCGATATGTGGTGCAGGAGAACTTGATTTGGCGAAGAGGTCATTAGGGAAACTTGCTGCGATGTCTAGACGACAGGGAAGCACAAGAAGTCATGGACCTTTCTCATCAGGTAGAACACCAAGGAGGTGCGAAATTATGCAGACAGCTCCTATCAATTGGATACTTCTGGCCCACGATGGAGGCTGATTGTCGCACCAACGTACGACGCTGTCAGGAGTGTCAATTCAAAGGAAACCTAGTGCACGCTCCTGATGTGGATCTACATGCATTAGGAACGCCATGACCATTTCATACATGGGCTCTAGACTTCATTGGTCCCATTCGACCAACTTCGCACGGGAATCATTTTATTCTCACCGCAACTGAGCTATTCACCAAATGGGTAGAAGCGATACCACTGAAGACGGCAAATGCGCTAGCTGTGTTTCATCCAGGAAAACATCATATGCAGGTTCGGAATTCCAAACACCATTCTTTCAGATAATGGTACTCCTTTTGTTAATCGCCAGGTGGCTGCGAAGCTAGCAGAATACAATATCAGGCAAATATGTTCCACCCCTTACTACCCGAAGGGGAACGGGCAAGCCGAAGCGACCAACAAAACGCTGTTGAGGATTTTGAGCAAGATGGTCGCAGATGACCACAAGAAGTGGGCCGATTCTTTAAGCATAGCTCTGTGGGCTTACCGAACTTCTCCAAGGACACCCACGGGGGCCTCACCATTCCTACTATGCTATGGAGCCGAGGGCGTGGTACCTGCGGAGGTGAGAGTCAATTCGGCGAGACTGGCCTTCCACGCGCTCTACGAAAATCAACGCGATCATGATTTAGTCTTGCTGGAGGAAAAGCGAGAACAAGCTAAAAGGACCAACAAGCGGTATCAAGAAAGGATCGCTCGTGCTTACAATAAGACGGTCCAGCGAAGAGATTTCGCAGTTGGAGACTTGGTCCTGCGCGCATCTGACCACTGCATGCGAGAAGCGGCTCACCAAAAATTCGCAGCCAATTGGGAAGGACCCTTCGAAGTCACAGAAGTCTTTGACAGTGGCTACTGTAGCATACAAAGGTTGCACGGCACAACCTCAACCCCGAGTTCAGTCAACATGCGCTGGATTAAGAAGTACTATCCTTGACTTCTCTCATTTCATGCGTTTTATTATAACGTCGCTTAATGTCTTGTATGGCTATGATTTAGACAATCTTCTCTCCCATATGAGAGAATTGTAATCTCATCTCTCCCATATGAGAGCATTATAATAAGAGAATTCTCCCAAATGAGAACTTCATATTTCAGGCTGTTAATTTTGCTTCATTTAGTTTGTAATTACATTAACAATGGGCCATCCGCCACAATAGCAATGTATGCGAAATACGATCTTGATTGATCTTCTAAGCCTATCTGCTACGATAGCACCCTCTGCGACATGCGATCTTAATTGATCCTCTAAGCCTATCTGTCACGATAGCAGCCCATGCAAATGCGATCTTAATTGATCCTCTAAGCCTATCTGTCACGATAGCAGCCCATGCAAATGCGATCTTAATTGATCCTCTAAGCCTATCTGCCACGATAGCAACCTATGCAAATGCGATCTTGATTGATCCTCTAAGCCTATCTGCCACGATAGCAGCCTATGCAAATGCGATCTTAACTGATCCTTTATGCAGCCTATGCAAAACGATCTTAATTGATCTTCCAAAGCCTATCCGCAGCGATAGCAACTCATGCGAAGAATGATCTTAATTGATTCTCTAAGCCTATCTGTCATGATAGCAGCATATGCAAAACGATCTTAATTGATCTTCCAAAGCCTATCTGCCACGATAGCAGCCCATGCGAAGAGTGATCTTAATTGATCTCCTAAAGCCTATCTGTCATGATAGCAGTCTATGCAAAATGATCTTAATTGATCTTCCAAAGCTTGTTTGCCACGATAGCAACTCGTACGAATGCGATCTAAAATTCATCCTTAAGCCTATCTATTGTGATAGCAACATCATAGATAATGATCTCGAGTGATCTACAAAAGCCTATCTGATGTGATAGCACTTATTGAATCTGAAGGCAAATCGCAAGCCCATCTGCCAAGATGGCACAGCTGCGCACACACGATCTCGAACGATCTAATAAAACATTTGCGAATTTATACGGCAGATAGCAAATGCGAAGTATGTATACAGCATTATACAGGGCGAAATATGCCGAAACGCATGCGAAACTGTATTTTTTTGTAATGACACAGCAGATAATACAAAAGCTATTTATCATTATGAGTCAAAAAGACTTGCGATTTATCTGTCTAGATAGCAGCTTACAAGCGAAAAAGCTCAAATCTAACTACGTAGCCAACATGGCTTACGATACATTCGAAAAGTAACTGACAAGCCAGCAGTGACACAACACGAGAATCCTGACTGAGAAAGGATGAACCCAACGGTCCTAATACCGTCTATGCGATACGCAGATCTGCGGCCAAAGATCAATAGCAAAAGGGATGCTGCTGCGAAGAGATCAACTCGTCATTCGCTACGTCCCTAGCAGCAAGATCTGGGTGACGGTACGTCCAAGATCCCAGGATCTGACAAAGACCTCTGTCTGATCAAGATATGTACCGGAGGAACCTCCTGTTCCGGCGTATGCCGTCGTGCAAAACAGGAGAAGCAGTCATTCCTCTGGTGATGGGCTCCTTGTCATGATTGACAAGGGCATTGACGAGCCTCCTGAGTTCAAGAACGAAGAGGCAAGAAATCCTCCTCCAGGGATGCTGGAGGAGAATTCCGCCGTTCATTACGAATTGGTAGCACGGTCACTACGGCGCTGCACCTCTCCGGGAGGCGGCCGGAAACATGACCTGCAAACATAATACACGAAGAAAATTCTTCGAACACACATGAGATATCATATCCATCTTCTTTACGATGGTTATAAAGACCAATGAGCCTCATAAAGCGGATCTTGGAAACTATTTCTATAGCACAAAGCGCAAACTCAGAATTCACAACTTGGAGTTGCCATGAATCAACGAAAAACAAGCGTTGAAGCCAGCAGTCGTAAGGACTCACGGCAAAGCACATTTTTGGGATGAAGAACCCAAATGGCAAAGACAGGGTTTATATAGACCTTGTGGAGACTCTTCAGTTGCCAAGATGAGTCAGCAGAATTTGAAAAGAGGGTAAGGTCAATCACTTACGCCTTGAAAAGCGGTAACGATCAATTACCCTACTAATGGCTACGACGATTCAGTTGCGTGTCCTAATTAATGACGGATGGTCATGAATCGGATGGACTTCCCAAGGGAAGCGTGCTTATCTTCCGAGAAATTAGCGCGAAAATCAAGCAGAGTATCAATTGTTGATGTCACAATTGGATATGCACAGAGATATCCTATCAAATCCCGGAAAGGGCAAAACGGGCAAGTCGACTCTTTTGTTAAAAAAAAGGGGGGGAGAAACCCTAGCATTACATTAATGTTTCAGCATTACATTAATGTTCCAGCTATTTCCTTGCTACTTTTCAAATTCAAAAAAAAAAGTCAAAGCAAATTCTTGATCAAGGAGTCATGGGGCGCGAACTGATGGCTCAGCTTCTCTACCTGCTCCACTTCTTGCTTCAGCTGCTCGCACTTAGCATTCATCTCATGATAGAGCTTCATAGCCTCTTCAGCCTTTTGCTTTTGCTGCTCCACCTTCTGCTTCTCAGCTGCGAGGTTCTGGTGGCCGAGTTTCAAAGTTACGGCTGCGCGAATCAGGGTAACTCTTTTCATAAGAAATCTGAAACCCAGACTGCCTTGGACTTTGGCAAGAAGATTTTGGCACATGCCAAAAAGCAGCTCGGCACTCTGAACAGAAATGATCGCAGGCGTGGCCATAGACAGCTGCTCCAAATTACAAATGGCTTCGGTAAGAAACAGCCTCCTATCGAAAGGCCCTATCTCCAGAGATCTTTCAAATGATTGGGGGTAGGTGAGGCGCATCCGAACTACCCAGTCCACATCAGTTTGCTTCAGACCTAAAGCAATGTCAAAGATAAGTTATGATGTCAAACTCGCAAATGAATAATGCGAGATGCAAACAGCAAATCTCTACTTACCAGTTCCTTCGAGAATCTCACGAAGAGAAGGGATGCGCACTGCCGGAGTGGTCGAAGACTGTCCTCGCTCCATAGCCCTCCTGTCAGCTGCGAGCTCTAACCCCTCGTAGTTAGGAGGAAGAATATAAGCCGCACCAGCTGCGACTGCATTCCCAACCTGCGAGCCCCAAAAGCTCCACGCAGGAAGAGGTGCCGCCGACTCAGTCATTGCCGGAGGTGAAGTGACAGCCGAAGTTGCTTGGCCAGGGACACTCTCAGATGCGGAAGCATCAGCAGCACTTGTTCTTACTTCCTCAACGCCAGTATGGGCATCTTCCTCCATTAGCACAGCGTCAGCTTCAGCATCATCAGAAAGTTCGATGATGTCCTCAAGAGGCTCTCCTGTATATGTGGCAGCTGCGACGGGCTTCTCGGTATGGGAACTCGGAATCGGAACATAGGATGCAGAAGGCTGACTTCTCTGCTCCAGCACAGGTTCCTCAACATTGCCTGCGACACAAAATGCGATAGTATGAGGTAAATCGCATTGTATGCTATTTTACTATCTTTGCCAAAGCTAAGAGCAAGCACCTCCACGCGAAGGTGGGATTGACGTATCTTCGTCATACACTAAAGACGTGGAACCATGCACTATTAGTGTGTCCTCATTAAGCAGGTTTTCAAAATGAGCATGACCTGGGACGCGAAGAAACCAGTCATGATTCTGTTTCAAGTTGCTAAGGTCTAGTCCATGCATATCGTTCAAATGATTACCTGAAGGTTCTCCGCATTTGCCTACTAGCCAACGGCGAATGTCAGCTTTTGACACACCATGCTTTAATGCACCCACTACAACATCTCTATAAGTTACTGCGAGATTGAAGATCTCACCTTTGTTGCCGCCTGCGATTTCTTCAAAATTTGCCTGGGCTTGCTCCAAAGCTGCTGCATCCTCTTCTGGAGCCACATCCTCCTCCTCAGTCTGAGGAGCTATCTCTTCGGGAAACATATCTTCCTCATCAGTGGGATGCACTAAGTCGTCAACATGTTGCTCTTCGAGGATCCGCTGCCTCACACGCTCGAGCTCCTCCTATTCGCGCTGCCTTCTTCTTTCAGCAGCTTCCGCAGCTGTCTTCCTGGACTCGGCAAGAACGTCCTCGCTTATGGGTTCGTCTGGAATACCAGAATGCGCATTCCTCTTTTGTCTCTTGGCCAAAAGGCCACCGATGGTCTCGTCATCATCATCATCTGTGAAGGAACGATTGGTTTAAGAAAGAGTTGCAAAAGAATTACGATAATGAGGGAAACGCGATGGAGGTACCTCCTGATTCTTCCTCATGCATCACATGTGTTCTTTCTTCTTCTTCTTCATCACCTTCTCTGGGCTCCTGCCTCTCCTCTTCCTCCTCTTGGTTGAATGGAACAAAGGTCTCAACTGCGAGCTCCTTCCGCGCTCTACTGGGCATGCGACCTTTGCCTTTATCCTTGACAGAAAGGGACCTCGCTGGAGGTGAAGTTGGAGCACTTCTAGGGGAAGAAATTGTAATTCCCTTTTGCCTGGGTCTCTTCGCTCTCGGCGCGGCAGTCGCTGGAGGAGACGGATTATCTCTGGGTGGAGACAAGGCCGGAGCATTATCTATTAGCGAGTCAGCAAAAGCATTCATGACTGCGCGAATCCTGGTTTCGACCTCGGGGTCTATCCTCCATGCTAGCAGGAACGACTGTCCTTGTCTTTTGGTGGCAACAATGGTGTTAACCAACGACTTGGAACGATCACCAGATGCGAATCTCCGCACATGACACTACAGCAAACGGTACAGAATAAAGGCATCAACATGTGGAAATCAAGAAGTTTAACGCACGCGAAAAAAAAAAGTTGCTTACCTTAGCAAATGCCTCGCTATATCTGATGACATGCGAGTCGCCTTTCTTAACAGCGGCAATCTTTTCCTTCAGAATGACGTCAGGGCACAAATGGTTCTCATGATCCAACAATGAGTAGCAACCATATTCAGACTCGCTCAGACTGCAATTGGGGCGAAACGGAAAAGAGTTTCTTTTGATCAAGGGAGCTCTACTCGGCTGGGCGGCCGACTATGTCTCGATCCTCGTTTGCTGGGCGACCCAGTATGCGAGCCAGTTCTGGGAACAACCTCCCTCGCGGTTACCCGCAGGCTGCTCAAAGGGAAGATTGTTCATGAAGACTGTCTTGCACTCCTTTGTTAGCAAGCGCTTATAGCAACCTCTGATAATGGACTGGGGCCAGATTGATGGTGCCACTGCATCAAAGCCGAACTGGGGAGAAACTCGAGTGGGGTCAACATCCACGGTAATCCTCTCATACCTTAGCGCGAGCTCACGAATATGCTCTGCAAGAGCAGGAAGAGAACCTCGCAGACACCAGCAAAAGAACTCGCGATAGCGCTCATGGAAATACGATCCCTCTTCGAAGAGAAGCTCTTCTGAGAAGACAACACCCTTAGAAGGGTACAGCTCTGGAAACCATCGCACGTTCTCAATGCGCGTGGCATAGGGCGTGGCAGTAAACTCTTGTCGCTTGTCGCATATCAGGCTCCAAACGCACTTGGTATTGTTCGCTCCGAACCACCTCGCAGCCCTGCCACTGTTACGCTCCTCCGTCTCGCCTGGGGGACACCACTTGTTGGGTTTAAGAGCAGTTGGAGCATAGGACGGCCATCGCTCGAAGACCCACATCGTCAAGAAGGAAATGTTGACGAAAGTCAGTATATCGAGGCGGCCACGCGACTCCTTCATGGCTGCAACCAGCTGATCAAGTCTATAGTACAGCGTGCCCAAGACCAAGGGTCCGAGTGCGACTCTCTGGCCAAGGGCGAGCTTCACAGCAAGCGGCAGAACGTGGTAGAAGACCCCATCATGTGGGTGACCATCGATTAAGTACCTCGACAACCATGCACAGAGGAAAGCACAAAGGGTCAAGTGATAGACTTTACCCTCCACGTAATTCTTGGCCTCTGGGTTCTCATTCAGAAGCTTCTTGGTGATGCTACTGTTCGCGTAGTCACGAAAGAAGTACTGCACCCATTTGTTCCAAGTATTCTTCGCGGATGTATCAACCAACTGCCAGTTCGGAAGGGCTTTGGTAGTGGTCCACCGGGTGGAGATTTTCTTCACCTCTGATAAGCATTCCTCCATCTGTGTGTACAAACTGATCTCCGCAGCCGTCCTCAAGGGACTGAAAGGGTCCACTTCACCCATGGGAGAAATATCGTACAGCATGTGCACGTCCTCGAGTGTGGGGGCAGCCTCGAACTCGGCAAAGTGAAAAGTGTGAGTCGCAGGCGAGTAGCGGGAAAGAAGGTTTAGAAGCATGGACTGGTCCAGCTTCACAGCAGCACCCTTCATAGCACGAACAGCGAAGTATACGCCGGCCTCATTAAGAGTCGCAGCATGATCGGTCAACACGTGGTCAATCCACTCATCCATGTAGTCCAATTTCTGGACAAAATCTTGCGTAGAAATCGCAGCGTAGGGGAAGTACCCATTTTCGATTCCCAATCGAACCACATCCTCGGAGCCAATTAACTCGAGCAGGGCTGAGTTAATCGAGGGAGTCAGTGTTAGCAATCCCTCATTAGGGACAGGAGCAGGCATCTTCTTTGCCTTAACCCACGCGTGGTAGAAATCTTTGCCACCCAGATAGGGGGCTTTTTGCCACAAAGCTTGCGGAAGATCAGGTATCTCTTTGTCCTCCTTGGTGGGTTTGGTTCCTTTTGTCTTGGCCATTCCTGCGGAAGAGCAAGAAAAATAGGGGGAGAAATATGCCACACTTCAGTTTGAATTTCGAGATTCAAGATCTATGGAAAGGAAGATGAACAGTTTCTGGTATCAATTTCAGAATTCAGAGGATTAAAGCATTATCAATGATTTCAAAACCCCACATCCGAAGTCCTTATTATTGAAGGATTAAAGCAAAAGCGGATTCGAAGATCAAAGCTTCTTCACAAGTTTCAACAGATAATATGTCATGAGTTTGCAGATCCAACACAGTTCAAAGCATACACTGTTATTTTAAATCGAAATTGAACAAGGCCAACCTTGTTTATGCGAAGTCTGCTTGGATACACACAGTTGAAGAAGACGATTTGCAGTTCTGAACTGGTGATTGATTATCTGAATCTGCTCTCGAAGACTTCCGAGTACCATTCACTTTAAGAGAAAGAAGTGATGCTTTGCAGCAATGGGGGATACAAAGTATTTATCCAAAAACAATGAAGGGTTGCGTCCTTTCAGTAGTCGAATCGCAACCGTCACCGTCGAATCGCGCAATCACAGGACAAGCTGACGTCACGCCTAAAACCCTAAAGGCCAGACGGCACGAATCTAGGGGTTTTAGGTCATAATGGCACGCATGGGGGCTGAACTTACCCGTATTTGAATTGGTGCATGGCGGCGACGCGTATGTTGGTTTCCGCGCATGGAAGTCTATACAGCTATGAGTCTTCACGCGCAGAAAGGGGGCTAATGTAGATAGTGCTTTCTGTGCACACAGATCCTGGCCACGTGGCAACCATCCAGCACACCATATTGTGCTCCATACACACTGGATCACCAGCCGAGCTGATCCATGGGGGGCTGCGAGACAGAGCCCTCGCATACCACTGCACGGGACTTGTAGGGACTTAGTGGTTTGGAGGCTAGAGTAAGCCCTGTCGCGTGCGAGCCAAGCCCGCGCGCGACCTTTAGTAACTGCTTTGAGAGATTTGTGGCACGAGCTCCATAAACCCTGTCAATCCGGTCAAACCCGGTCAACCTCGTAACGGTTCCGGTATTCGCGCATGACGTGCTGTAACGGTCCCTATATATGAGGACGAACGTGCTGTTGTGGTTAAGCTAATTAAGCCGCCATTAATGGGCGCATTAACCACACTACAACGGTCACGTTCCCTGCTATATATAGGACGTTAGCCTTTCCATACAAAGGAGAACACACTTGCCATACGCGGAAGCTCTGTCAAACCTCTGTCTCTCTCTCAGACATTACTACTGCCTTACTCTCTCCCTACACACAACCCAACTCTTCCTGTGCTATCTCTGATCCTCTACATACGGTGTACACGGAGGTCTCCCCGCCGGAATCTCTTGTGCACACCTCTCTTCCACTCCCTCTCTCTCTCTCCTCTGTTCTGGCCAAGAGAAGACCCACCACCATCATCGCCAACAACAACCACCCGAGACAACCACCACAACTCCCAACACCATCACCTCTCCTACCTCTCTGCCTTCCCTCATCTCTGTCGAGCACCACCAGGAGAAGGCAGCAGCAGCAGCAGTTGGAAGCCACGACCAGCCATCACCACCGCTGCTACCGGCGAGAAGACCCCGACGCCACCAACACCATCACCACCTCCTTCCTCTCCACCCTCTGCTCATCCCTGTCCCCTCAATCTCTCCCTTCCCTATGTTTTGCCGGCAAGAACGCAGAAACAACAGCAGCGGCAATAGCCGCTGCCACCACCGGAAGGCCGCCGGAAAAGATGGTCGCCACCATCACTCACTTCACTGTTCTCTCTCTCTCTCTCAACCCACTCTCTGTTTCGAACCCAGAAGACGATGAAGAACTTGAAACAAAGGAAGCAGTAGCTTCCATGGCCGCCAGAAACAAGAACCCACCGGCGACCTCCATAGTTTCCGGCGAGAAATTAGCCGGAGCCCAACCGTGACGACCCACCTATCAAAACCTGTACCGTTTAGATGTCCGACTAAGCTGATGGTGGCCTCAACCGAAGCCAAGAACAGCCGGAGAAGCCCCGGCGAAGGTCCAACTCCTTCGACCCGACGGCGATCTTGACCCGTTCGAATTCTTGACCGTTTCTCGCAAAATTTGATATGGGTATGCTTAAAATCTTCTCTTATGTTGTTTTCTGTAGTCAAAATCAAGTTTTAAGGCCTCGAATACACAGTTTAATCAGTTAGTTGGAATATTCATGCTTAGGAGTGTAAAGTGTCATTTTCAGAAGGTTTTCTGGGGGGTTATAATGTCGTTTCAGAAACTTAGGGGGAGGCAGTTAACATTTCAGAAAATTTTGGGGTACTAAATATAATTTTTTATTTCAGATTCATTTATAAAATTAGGTTTTCTAGATTATTGTTTATAAGAATATTTTGGGGATAAATATTATTAAAGAAAATATATTTTTGGGTTAATAAATAAGTTAAAATGAATACTTTATTGAGAAAAATAAAAGGAGCTATAATTATATATAGGTTGTATATTTGTTGAGATTTTATTAAGTTAGAAGCCCCGATTTGTAGGTGACGATTCCGTAGACGAGAACGAATTATAGGACGTGCTTGGATTTCGGTAAGTTAATATGCTTAGCCTCGCGTGCATTTCCTTCTTTCGCGTATCGCGTGTGTATTTGTGAAATACTACCGTATTTGATTTATTTAAGTTTTTTATTTGTTTTGAAATACTCCTATTTGAAGTCTCGTTTGACATTGGTATCCAAATCTAAATAACAATCCGAAAGACGAACATCTAAAGTGATATTGTGAAATACTTGTAAAAGTGATTCCCCAAGACGGACCACGTCATTGGGTTGGAAGTACGAAATTTCAAAATTATTGCCTAGGTTATCCAAGAGTAGCACACCGCTCACTTTTTGGTCAAATCTGATTATCTCTCAATCATACATCGAATATTCTGTTATTTTCCACACCGGCTTTAGTTCGGAGCTCCTTACTCGATTCTACATCTTAAAAGAAAATTTGTAATTATGTAAAGTGGAAGCTGTTGTGCGTGGGTTTGTGCCATATCCCTGATACGATACATTTCTGACATATTGTGTTTGGTTACTGAGTATGAGAATATGAGATTATGAGGCTCTGACCTCCTTTTGATTGAGTTATGGTTATGAGGCGCTGTGATGCGAACCTCCTGTGATTGAGTTATGGTTATGTGGTAGTGCTTTTTCACATATGAGAAAGAGGTTGTGGATTGGATATGGTCACGCCCCGTATCAACTAGTTACTAAAATGAATTTTTGGACTCGATTCATATCGATGAGAATGTTATTATCTTGAGATTAAAGTAATATTGTGAATTGTTATTAACAGTGATTTCCCGAGATGGGCCACATCTTCGGGTTGGAATACGAAATTTGAGATCGTTACGGAGTTTGGCACATCAAATCAACGTGAACGCTTTTTTCGCTAATATTTGATATTTATCGGCGAATATGTTATTCCCGTCATATGTCTCATAATTTGTTTACGTGCTATGGGTGTTAGCTTACTCAGCCGTTTGTTGATCATTTTCTGTAAAATTGCATAGGCTTTTGCTATTTTAAAACCGCATGTTGGCTATCGAGATGGGGGAACGTTCACGACACATCGGACAGGAAGATTTGTTGCTAGAATATCACATAGTAATATCATTTCATTTGTACTCGTGACTTTTCAAACGTTATCACTTCTTTATTTGGAAAATTGTAATAAATTATGTTTTGAATTATTATCGATGGTTGTACTAGTTGTGAACCGACGATCCTTATCCGTTCCCAATGAGGCTCATCACCTCGGGCGGAGACATCTCTTTCCTAACGTGGGGCCCGGCCGACCTTGCGATTTGGGAGGGTGTTGCAGTTGGTATCAGAGCCGACGGTTCTAAGTTAGTACGACCCTTCGGTTCCAACTAAAAAGATCTTTTCAAAATTAAAATGGATATAGGACAACTAAAACCGGTAATAAAATTGAACAAGCCGGGTTTGCGGGATAGCTTAAGTCCTTAGATGCCAGGAGTGCTTATTTGTGATTCTTGTTAGCTTGAGTTTCTAATAGCTGTTATGTTAAAACATATTTTGTTTGTTATTTAGTTTCGTGTGCTGACACGATAAGTGATATGATTGACTTTAGAACCTTTCCGAGACTTATCGACCTTAGCTTCGAGGACGAAGCTCTCTTTAAGGGGGAAAGGATGTAACACCCCGTATTTTTCTGAATATTTTCGACGTATTTTTCGTAAAATTTAAACAGTTATTTTGAATTATATGACTAGTAGGGGAGGTAGATGTAATTTTGGATAATATTATATAGTTGTTGTTGGGGGTATATTTTGTCTTTTAAGAAACTTTTAGTATTTAATACTTATATTTATGTATTTGTACCATATGTAGTGTATACTGTACCTATACTAATACATGTACGTATTTAATACCGTATTTTCATACTTGTACACATAATATAATAATAATAATAATAATAATAATAATAATAATAATAATAATAATAATAATAATAATAATAATAATAATAATAATAATAATAATAATAATAATAATAATAATAATAATAATAATAATAATAATAGTACTATTAAAAAATATGTTATCCAACCTCTCTTGACCTTCTCCCCCGTTCCCCAACACTTCTCAATTCCCCAACTTTTCTCCCACTCCCCTACATTTTCTCCCTCTCTTTTCTCACTCTCACCGTCTCTCTCTCTCTCTCTCTCTCTCTCCTACCTCTTCTCCTATAAGTCTCCTCCCTCTCCTCCCCTTCGGCACCATCACCACCCGAAACCACCATCCCCCTCACCACCTCGTCTCCCTCCATCTCTCCCTCTGCCTCTCTTCAACTCTCTCTCTCTCTCTCCTCTGTTCTGGCCAAGAGAAGACCCACCACCATCATCGCCAACAACAACCACCCGAGACAACCACCACAACTCTGAACACCATCACCTCTCCTACCTCTCTGCCTTCCCTCATCTCTGTCGAGCACCACCAGGAGAAGGCAGCAGCAACAGCAGTTGGAAGCCACGACCAGCCATCACCACCGCTGCTACCGGCGAGAAGACCCCGACGCCACCAACACCATCACCACCTCCTTCCTCTCCACCCTCTGCTCATCCCTGTCCCCTCAATCTCTCCCTTCCCTCTGTTTTGCCGGCAAGAACGCAGCAACAACAGCAGCGGCAATAGCCGGTGCCACCACCGGAAGGCCGCCGGAAAAGATGGTCGCCACCATCACTCACTTCACTGTTCTCTCTCTCTCTCAACCCACTCTCTGTTTCGAACCCAGAAGACGATGAAGAACTTGAAACAGAGGAAGCAGCAGCTTCCATGGCCGCCAGAAACAAGAACCCACCGGCGACCTCCATAGTTTCCGGCGAGAAATTAGCCGGAGCCCAACCGTGACGACCCACCTATCAAAACATGTACCGTTTAGATGTCCGACTAAGCTGATGGAGGCCTCAACCGAAGCCAAGAACAGCCGGAGAAGCCCCGGCGAAGCTCCAACTCCGCCGACCCGACGGCGATCTTGACCCGTTCGAATTCTTGACCGTTTCTCGCAAAATTTGATATGGGTATGCTTAAAATCTTCTCTTATGTTGTTTTCTGTAGTCAAAATCAAGTTTTAAGGCCTCGAATACACAGTTTAATCAGTTAGTTGGAATATTCATGCTTAGGAGTGTAAAGTGTCATTTTGAGAAGGTTTTCTGGGGAGTTATAATGTCGTTTCAGAAACTTAGGGGGAGGCAGTTAACATTTCAGAAAATTTTGGGGTACTAAATATAATTTTTTATTTCAGATTCATTTATAAAATTAGGTTTTCTAGATTATTGTTTATAAGAATATTTTGGGGATAAATATTATTAAAGAAAATATATTTTTGGGTTAATATATAAGTTAAAATGAATACTTTATTGAGAAAAATAAAAGGAGCTATAATTATATATAGGTTGTATATTTGTTGAGATTTTATTAAGTTAGAAGCCCCGATTTGTAGGTGACGATCCCGTAGACGAGAACGAATTATAGGAAGTGCTTGGATTTCGGTAAGTTAATATGCTTAGCCTCGCGTGCATTTCCTTCTTTCGCGTATCGCGTGTGTATTTTTGAAATACTACTTTAAGTTTTTTATTTGTTTTGAAATACTCCTATTTGAAGTCTTGTTTGACATTGGTATCCAAATCTAAATAACAATCCGAAAGACGAACATCTAAAGTGATATTGTGAAATACTTGTAATAGTGATTCCCCAAGACGGACCACGTCATTGGGTTGGAAGTACGAAATTTCAAAATTATTGCCTAGGTTATCCAAGAGTAGCACACCGCTCACTTTTTGGTCAAATCTGATTATCTCTCAATCATACATCGAATATTCTGTTATTTTCCGCACCGACTTTAGTTCGGAGCTCCTTACTCGATTCTACATCTTAAAAGAAAATTTGTAATTATGTAAAGTGGAAGCTGTTGTGCGTGGGTTTGTGCCATATCTCTGATACGATACATTTCTGACATATTGTGTTTGGTTACTGAGTATGAGATTATGAGATTATGAGGCTCTGACCTCCTTTTGATTGAGTTATGGTTATGAGGCGCTGTGATGCGAACCTCCTGTGATTGAGTTATGGTTATGAGGCGCTGTGATGCGAACCTCCTGTGATTGAGTTATGGTTATGTGGTAGTGCTTTTGCACATATGAGAAAGAGGTTGTGGATTGGATATGGTCACGCCCCGTATCAACTAGTTACTAAAATGAATTTCTGGACTCGATTCATATCGATGAGAATGTTATTATCTTGAGATTAAAGTAATATTGTGAATTGTTATTAACAGTGATTTCCCGAGATGGGCCACATCTTCGGGTTGGAATACGAAATTTGAGATCGTTACGGAGTTTGGCACATCAAATCAACGTGAACGCTTTTCTCGCGAATATTTGATATTTATCGGCGAATATGTTATTCCCGTCATATGTCTCATAATTTGTTTACGTGCTATGGGTGTTAGCTTACTCAGCCGTTTGCTGATCATTTTCTGTAAAATTGCATAGGCTTTTGCTATTTTAAAACCGCATGTTGGCTATCGAGATGGGGGAACGTTCACGACACATCGGACAGGAAGATTTGTTGCTAGAATATCACATAGTAATATCATTTCATTTGTACTCGTGACTTTTCAAACTTTATCACTTCTTTATTTGGAAAATTGTAATAAATTATGTTTTGAATTATTATCGATGGTTGTACTAGTTGTGAACCGACGATCCTTATCCGTTCCCAATGAGGCTCATCACCTCGGGCGGAGACATCTCTTTCCAAACGTGGGGCCCGGCCGACCTTGCAATTTGGGAGGGTGTTGCAGTTGGTATCAGAGCCGACGGTTCTAAGTTAGTACGACCCTTCGGTTCCAACTAAAAAGATCTTTTCAAAATTAAAATGGATATAGGACAACTAAAACCGGTAATAAAATTGAACAAGCCGGGTTTGCGGGATAGCTTAAGTCCTTAGATGCCAGGAGTGCTTATTCGTGATTCTTGTTAGCTTGAGTTTCTAATAGCTGTTATGTGATCATTTGTTTTGTTTGTTATTTAGTATCGTGTGCTGACACGATAAGTGATATGATTGACTTTAGAACCTTTCCGAGACTTATCGACCTTAGCTTCGAGGACGAAGCTCTCTTTAAGGGGGGAAGGATGTAACACCCCATATTTTTCTTAATATTTTCGACGTATTTTTCGTAAAATTTAAACAGATTTTGAATTATATGACTAGTAGGGGAGGTAGTTGTAATTCTTGATAATATTATATAGTCGTTGTTGGGGGTATATTTTGTCTTTTACGAAACTTTTAGTATTTAATACTTATATTTCTGTATTTATACCACATGTAGTGTATACCGTACCTACACTAATACATGTACGTATTTAATCTCGTATTTTTATACTTGTACACATAATAATATAATAATAATAATAATAATAATAATAATACTAATAAAAAAATGTTATCCAACCTCTCCTGACCTTCTCCCTCGTTCCCCAACACTTCTCAATTCCCCAACTTTTCTCCCACTCCCCTAGATTTTCTCCCCCTCTTCTCTCACTCTCAGCCGTCTCTCTCTCTCTCTCTCCTCCCTCTTCTCCTATAAGTCTCCTCCCTCTCCTCCCCTTCGGCACCATCACCACCCGACGCCACCATCCCCCTCACCACCTCATCTCCCTCCATCTCTCCATCTGCCTCTCTTCCACTCTCTCTCTCTCTCTCTCTCTCTCCTCTGTTCTGGCCAAGAGAATACCCACCACCATCATCGCCAACAACGACCACCCGAGACAAACACCACCACTCCCAACACCATCACCTCTCCTCCCTCTCTGCCTTCCCTCCTCTCAGTTGAGCACTACCAGGAGAAGGCAGCAGCAGCAGCAGCTGGAAGCCACGACCAGCCATCACCGCCGCTGCTACCGGCGAGAAGACCTTGACGCCACCAAAGCCATTACCACCTCCTTCCTCTCCACCCTCTTATCATCCCTCACCCCTCAATCTCTCCCTTCCCTATGTTTTGCCGGTAAGAACGCAGCAGCAGCAACAGCAGCGGCAATAGCCGCTTCCACCACCGGAAGGCTGCCGAAAAAGATGGCCACCACCATCACTCACTTCACTGTTCTCTCTCTCTCTCTCTCTCTCTCTCTCTCTCTCTCTCGTCCCACTCTCTGTTTCGAACCCATAAGACGATGAAGAACTTGAAACAGAGGAAGCAGCAGCTTCCATGGGCGCCAGAAACCAGAACCCACCGGCGACCCCCATAGTTTCCGGCGAGAAATTTGCCGGAGCCCAACCGTGACGACCCACCAATCAAAACATGTACCGTTCACCTCCTCGAGGTCCGACTAAGCTGATGGAGGCCTTAACCGAAGCCAAGAATAGCCAGAGAAGCCCCAACGAAGCTCCACCTCCGGCGACCCGACGGCGATCTTGACCCGTTTGAATTCTTGACTGTTTCTCGCAAAATTTGATATGGGTATGCTTAAAACCTTCTCTTATGTTGTTTTCTGTAGTCAAAATCAATTTTTAAGGCCTCGAATCCACGTTTTAATCAGTTAGTTTGAATGTTCATGCTTCATGGGTTAAAGTGTCATTTTCAGAAAGTTTTCTGGGGGGTTATAATGTCGTTTCAGAAACTTAGGGGGAGGCAGTTGAAATTTCAGAAAATTTTGGGATACTAAATATAATTTTTAATTTCAGATTCATTTACGAAATTAGTTTTTCTAGATTATTATTTATAAGAATATTTTGGGGATAAATATTATTAAAGAAAATATATTTTTGGGTTGATAAATAAGTTAAAATGAATATTTTATTGAGAAAAATAAAAGGAGCTAGAACTATATATAGGTTGTATATTTGTTGAGATTTTATTAAGTTAGAAGCCCCGATTTGTAGGTGACGATTTCGTAGACGAGAAAGAAATATAGAACGTGCTTGGATTTTGGTAAGTTAATATGCCTAGCCTCGCGTGCCTTTCCTTCTTTCGCGTATCGCGTGTGTATTTATGAAATACTACCGTAATTGAATTATTTAAGTTGTTTATTTGTTTTGAAATACTCCTCTTTGAAGTCTCGTTTGAAATTCTTATCCGAATCTAAATAACAATCCGAAAGACGAACATCTAAAGTGATATTGTGAAATTCTTGTAAAATTGATTCCCCAAGACGGACCACGTCATTGGGTTGGAAGTACGAAATTACAAAATTGTTGCCTCGGTTATCCAAGAGTAGCACACCGCTCACTTTTTGGTCAAATCTGATTATCTCTCAATCATACATCGAATATTCTGTTATTTGCCACACCGGATTTAGTTCGGAGCTCCTTACTCGATTCTACATCTTAAAAGAAAATTCGTAATTATGTAAAGTGGAAGCTGTTGTGCGTGAGTTTGTGCCATATCCCTGATACGATACATTTCTGACATATTGTGTTTGGTTACTGAGTATGAGATTATGAGATTATGAGGCTCTGACCTCCTTTTGATTGAGTTATGGTCATTGAATAAATAGGAACAATGTATTTAATTTGTTTAACTTTTCAAGAAACAATACTAGTTTACTTTATAATACATATATCCTATAAAATTCAATGCCAAAATCACATTTACATAATTGGCATGAAAACTACAATACTTAAAAAATAATTTTAAAGCTAGATTTTCTATTTTTAATTTCATATCTATATATAATGTTGTGTAAACAATATTCAGCTCCCCTAATTTTCCTTAAAAGACAAACAATAACCCCCCTCACTTAATAAATGCAGTTTCAGATGCAGCAATATACACCGCATAAGTTTCAGATTGTGCAATTATTACACCCAAGTTCAACAATATTCTCAAATTATCACCTTCTTTACCCATGAATTCTCAAATCAAAATCTAGCTATCAAGAATATATTTTAATGGCATAAAACGATTATTCGAAAGATATCGAGCGTACCCATACCAAAAATCGTTGAAACGATCATGAAATAAGGCGGGTAGAGCCTCCGGAAAAGTTGCCGGTGATGGTGGACAACCGGAGCTTTTCCTGTCACTTCTGAGCACGGGTGAGTCCTCCTTGGTACTGGTCGGCGTCTCTGGAGGCTGAAGATATAGAGATATGGAGGTGGGTGGCCTTGTTTTGATCGGGCTAATCTTGTTGCCGGAAAAAATGGTGGACAGCGGCGCAGTGGCTTCGCTACTCTATTGCTGCTGCCTCTTTGTTTCTTCGGGAGCTTCCTTAGATCGCCATAGAGTGGGGAGAGACAAGAGAGGCTGGGGAACAGAGGGGAAGCAGGTGGTGGTGGCGGGTGTGGCATCGTCGGGGTGGTCGCCTCCGGCTCAGTCGGTGGCGGCTCCGGCTGGGAAGCAGCTGCTGCTGCTGCTTGCTGCGAGTGACAGAGAGGGGACAGAGAGATAGAGGGGAGAAGAGGGAGAGAGAGAGAGAGAGATGTAAGTTGTGGTGGTGGTGGGTGTGATGCCGGTGGTGGTGGCCGGTTGTTTTTGAAGAAGATGAAGAAGAAATGGTGTTCAAGTAGGGGAGGATGACTAGCTTTGAGTTTGCCCATTTTTCTCTTGTTTTTGGGAGGAAAAACATCAGATGGTTACGTGTGAGTGGGACAAAACCATTATCTCTTCTTCTTCTTTTTTATCCACTTTTATTTAATTAATCCCAAGGCTTTGGAGCTTCTACAAACTACAATTCTCACCCCAACTAACTATTTAATTACATAACTTGTACTTCCTGAAACTACAACTATCTCCTCTCTTAACAAATAGCTCCAAAAATTGTCTTATAAACTTTACAAAAACGTAATCAGTTACCCATATAATAAAAATGGGTTATTACAGCCTATGTGGGTGTTCTTAATTGATGATATCATTATATAAAAATCTGAAAATAATTAGTTATAAACAATCATATCTTGACAAATAAGAGGTAGAATATAAAGGCGTGAAGAATAAATTGTGAAAAATAGAGGCATATTAATATCCTTATTTACATTCACATCTAACTTTTTACAAAAAAAAAAAAAAAAGAGGAGAAAAGAAAAAGAAAACCTATCAACCTGAGCCTCTCTCATTACCTACAGGAATTACTGACATTTAACAGACAGCTATATTAAAAAATGAAATGTTTAATAGACAACCACCATCCCATCAATAAATCATAAATCGTAAAGTTATTTTACTACTTTAAGATAATATTTTTCGACTACAATGGAGAAAATGTATACAGAAAAAATAAATTTCACTTAATATGGTTGACTCGGCGCACTATGATTATTATATTTTTCAAGTTTACCAAAACGGTAATTTTTGCGTTAACTAGTTGACTCATAAATAGATAACTGTTATGAAATATATGATTGATATTGTGAATGTTCATACCATATTATATCACCATATTTAGATGGTAATGATTGACCCCCACACTCTATATAAATGGTGGTTTGGTGGAGAATAATACACATTTGCCTTTCCTCCCTATAAAAACTTCTATTCAAGGATGTACATGAGACCTTTTAAGACTCACATTGGTAGCTTTTTAGCACCTTGCATTTGACTGTATACAATAAATCCCCTTGAATATTGAGATTTGAAGTATTGAAACTATGAAAGTTTCGTACTTGATTTTACATACTTGCCAATTGAATATTTGCTTATATATAATCATAGTTAGTAAAATACGGGACGGAAATAAAACGTGATACGGTACGTACGTGTATTATACGATTTTATGTTAAAAATACGTTAGTAAAAATTCGGCTTAAAAATACGCGATTTGATTTGTTCGAGTTTTCTATACGTACGTGTATAGTTCGTATACTAGTTATTCATTTGGAATAAAAAATACGGGTGCATTTCTTAGTATTTTAGCATATATATTGAGTTTTTTGTGTCACACATTGCCATCTTTTCATATAATTATAAAATATTTAAAAATAATTTGTAAAGCATGTACTCAATTTTTTATTATTTTCGATATTTATAATATTTACTCATGACTAATTACTTGTGTAAAATAATATCATACTATTCAAACTACTTCTGTAAAAAAAGTTACTACGCATTCCTAATCTTAAACATGTATTATTTTAAAACTTAATAATATAACACATAAGACTAAAGATGCATGTACACACATATATATATAATTATATTTTTTTAACTATTTTTTTAACTAAATATTTTCAAAGTTTTATAATAATATTTGCAAATATTTATAACAATAATTATTTAAAATAGATAAATAATAATTTTTTTTTAATAATAACTAATTAGTAAGAGTTACACTATTTTGGATGATAATTTATTCACCGTAATATTGTTTTCAAGAAGTTTTATTCGGAAGTATTGTACGTTAAAACGTGAAATACGAGTATTAAACGTTTTTGCTCAAAAATTCGAGTATTTTTCATTAGGTCCAGCAATAGTACGAAATACGGAAGTATTTTTCATTTATACGTACGGACGAGTATTAAACGGAAAAATTCGGAGTATTTACTAACTAGGTGTATAATTTACAAATAAATTTCATTCTCCGTAGAGAATTTTATCATAAAATGGCTTGATGAATTACACAGCCCATCCAATGCCTAGTTGATGCGTTGTGAACTCATATCAAACTTTAAAGAAACGTCCAAGTGCATTATTCAGCCCTTGAAATGGATTTGATGTTGTTAATCTCACAGTTGAAAATGTTTATCTTATATAAAGCAACGAGAAGATGTTTCGTCTCTAGAAAAATCAATGTTTTTTTATGAAGTCGTGAAAAGATTTCAATATTGAGTTCATCACCGTTGACAGCACCAAAAGTGATTGGTTGTTTCAATAATTGATATACCATTTTAAATAATCTCCACGTTTAGTTCACGATTATTTTTGATTGATTATATGTGCACTCCTTAGATATTGTGCAAAATTATTCATTTGGATGAAGAAATTTTGAATATGAGTATTGTTTTTACATGCTCTATGTTCCTCATAGAAAAATAATCAATTCACTTTAACCCCTTTTGAAGGAGTATGCATATTCGAATACATGTGACTCATATCCCAAAGATGATAGTATTATAGATTTCTTGAGAATTACAAATTTAATGTATGGAAAATCTTATCTCCTAAAAAAGACACATTATGTAAATCTGACCTCGCCTACATTCTTTTGGCTTGAGTATATAAAAATATATCAAAATTATATCTTTTTGACATTTATTATATGATTCATGTCATGAGGGGGAGAGAGACCCTATTACATGACATGAACTTCATTGTCTTCTAGATACTTGAGTATATGTGACTTCAAACTTCAAGTTGAAATAATTATGAGTTTTGATGTATATGAAGCATGTAAAGGTTGCTTATGCAATCACATAGTTCCAATATAAGGATCATGTTCTTGTTAGTTCCAATTCGAATGAAATTGAGAATACAAGAGAATCATCAATAAATGATCAAACCACCGTTGAAAAATCAATGTCCTTCAAGAGCCAAAACTCCTGTAGAAGCTAATATTTTACCTACATTTGAGTATATGCATATGATCGTTGATGATATTCACTTTGAAAATGGCTTGAAATCATATGCTATCCTTACACCACTATAAGTGAAAATGTGTTGACTGTATTGACCAAAATCAAAGTCAACACACGTGTGTGTAAAAATACACAAGCTCTGCAGTTAATGCATTAAAAAATATATGTGAAGTACTTTGAAGTACTTGAGATGCCTCAAACATCCATATTCGCATAGAACAACATATTCAATGTCCGCACCCTAATGTTAAATGTGTGAGACTAGTGAAAGAGAAACATGCTATATTGCAAGTGATGCCCATATATTTCTCATGGTTATAATTATAACTCACAAATTCTCTACTTATAAGAGTGATCGTTTAGTCTTAAGACTACGAATATGAAAGTAACTAGTTACACAAAATGATCGTCCAAATCACTATATGTGAAATCCATGGAGGCTATTGCCCATGAGATATACTTCTCTGCTAAAGCAAATCGAATACACACACTCGCGAGTAGTTTAGGTGCATATGCATATTATTTAAAATCACATGTCATGAGTATATAACATGTCATACTAATAGTTTTTATTACAATTTGGAACGATCATGTAGCATCATCTTATGTTACACATTATGTATTTCCAATAGAATAATTTTTCAGGTCTGAAGTGTGACATCAAGATGATGCAATAGTGGAGATTAAATTAAACGGCGCTGTGCTCTTTTTCCTTAGCCGAGATTTTTATCCTAGTTTTTCTAGCAAAGTTTTAATGAGGCATGCAGCCATGGAAGAGTTCGAGATTGAACCAAGCTCCCCTTTGATAAGATGTACTCTTTTTCCATCGTCAGAGTTTTTGTCCCAACGGATTTTTCTCGACCGAGTTTTAGAGAGGCACCATGTTAGTGAATATGCAAGGGGAGTGTTATGAAATATATGACTGATATTGCGAATATTCATAACGTATTAGATTACCATAATTGAATGATACCGATTGGCCCCCACTCTATATAAATGGTAGTTTGGAGAGAATAATACACACTTGATTTTCCTCCTTACTTCGTCTTTCTTTTATCCTTCTTGAGTTTACACTGAATATGGTTGACTCGGCGCAGTATAATTTTTTTAATATGTAATTATATATAATAATAAACAACGTCACATCACCTAAATTTTAGATTGCGTATTATGAACTCATATTACATATAATAATTACATATAATAATTACATGTAATAATTATTTATTTTTTTAACATATATATTTTTGAGTTTATAAATGTTATTTATTAATTATTTTGACATATAAACTTTAATTTTTTTTTAAGTGGGTGTTTAAGTCTTCAGGGAAGCTCTCACCACTGGAGACAGTCTCATAACATAATTGTAATTTTCTTTATTTTTCATGTTTGGTTTTCGGACTAACCGAATAGAACTAGATTAAATGTTCACCATTGTATTGGATGAATTAGCTAAATTATAATTAATATTATGTTTGGTTTGTGCAGTATTAATTAAGTATTAATACACGAATAGTCCAATCTAGCTCATCCCCTCATGCAAGATCGGACTAATTTGAGGTATTAAACACAATCTTTTCACAATTTAGTATCGGTATTAAAATTAGTCCAGAATAACCAAACACTTTTAAACTACTATCTAGACTATATTTGATCCAATTCGAACTAATACTTTTAATCCCCGAAAACGCAACGTAACATTACATTATATGAGGGGTCTTATGTAGATTTGAAAGTTTTCAAAGGATCTTAAAATATTGCCTTTATAGTACATTTGGTTTTCCGTAATTAGAAGTATTAATTCGGACTGGACTAAATGTAGTACATATATTAATATGTGAGCTAATTCTTACAAAGTAATTTTTTATTCTTACAAAGCCACTGAGTAATCTTGTGTACCATATGACAAATTTACCCTCACAATTAAATGGCAACCTCCACATTTAATTAGTAACTTTGAGCTTTCAAGTTTCCATAACCTCATCTTGTCTAACTATGTGGTTATCTATTTATGGGTTAACTAGTTAAAACAAAAATTAACATTCGGACACTATATGTTCTCTTAATTCTGATGAGTTTATAATACGCAAACTAAAGTATAGGTGTTGTGACGTTGTTTATTAACATATATAGTTACAAATTATAATTTTTTTATTAACATATATAATTACATATAATAATTATCTATTCATAAATACTATTCATATGTCAAAATTAGTTTAACGTGTAGTTTAATGGTACATATATGATAATAATTCGACACTATATTAAAGTTTATATGAAATATTATATTATGTAATAAAATTTTATAAAAAATTTGTAAGGAATATTATGTTCATTCATTTTCCAAATTTTGTATTGAAGTTGCGTAATTTAAAGTAATAAAAATACTAAAAAATATTAAGCAAGGATGCTATAACATCAAAACAGGTTAATACCAGTATATACAACAAAATAGATTCATGCGAATAATCACCGCCGCTCCAACTACTCTACTATTGTGATGTGTACAACCTGATAGAATTTCTCACAAATAGTTTCACCTCCTATATATTCTAGGGCTGCAAATTAAACCGCCTAAACCATAAACAGGACCAAACCGAAGTTAAATAGTTCGATTAGGTTTCAGCTTCTTACAAATCGACTAAACCGTTTATATTAGTAAATAACTATTATATGTAATATATACTAAGTTC
Organism: Linanthus parryae; assembly: GCA_023055425.1. NCBI lineage: Eukaryota > Viridiplantae > Streptophyta > Magnoliopsida > Ericales > Polemoniaceae > Linanthus > Linanthus parryae. The sequence continues at coordinate 84,114,431 of JALGPY010000008.1, read as the reverse complement.
TCTTTTTTCGGACGCTATATGTTCTCTTTAATATGATGAGTTCATAATACGCAATCTAAAATTTAGGTGTTTTGACGTTGTTTACTGAAATTGAGCAATTTGAATGCTTAGACTAATGATGCTATATATTCTCCTTATATTCATGTTGGCTTATATTCATTTAGTTTGATTAAGGTTCCACGTTCTATTGATTTCAGATAAATTTGTGAGTTTTTGAAATTTTTGAGACTAAATTTATATTATAGAAAATGATATCAGGTTAACCGTGATTTGAACTGGACCGAACCGGTTCGGTTTAGATTCGGGTTTCTCCCACCGAGAATTTAGGTTCGGTTAACCAACCGTACGCCACACAGACCCCACCACCCACCCACAAGACCCCACCCTCGCCAAGTTTCCTCAAGCCATCCCACGGGCTCCCGAAGCCCTCCTTCTCGCCTAATTACCAGAAAATTCTCCCGTCACCCGAGGCCAGCACCAACGACTGAAGCGCTAATCGAGCTACGGCCTAGCCAGGAGCTCACCACTGGAGATAGTCTAACTTGGAAAACGATCTGCAAACTTACCAAGAACAGAGCCACCGTGTAACGAGTGACAACGACGGTAAACTATACCATTTAGGCCGGCTCTGTCGGAAACTAGCAGAGAATTGAGGAAACCCCGACGGTTGTGCTTCGGTGCTCACTGGTTTTCGAAGAATTGAAGCTCGTAAGGCGAATTTACTCTAGGATTAGGTAAGAAAAGGCCCAGTATCCTAAAAATGTTCCCATATACGAGATTTGTTCCTCTTCTTCGAGTACGTTAGTTTAATTATATGTAGAAAAGTCCATAATTTTTAAGTATTTCTTAATCTTTTTCCTGATTCTTTGATCCATGGTGTTGGAGTTCAACAGTTACATGTTATGTGATTGGGTTTTCTTAGCTACTCAAGATTATAAGAAAGTAGAGTCTTGTAGTAATATTATGTGAGTTTCAAAGGTCAATAAATCATGAATTGATATCTGAGGGCGTATGCAGTGTACTACTCTCCTCATTATTGGATTCAGAAAGTAGGTAATTATGATTGCTCTTGCAAATTGAATGTTGTAGTTAAATTAACTTTGTTATGGGAAATGGAATTTCATTATTGAAAGGTTTTGGGTTATTTTCTGTGTCCTTTGTAGTAAAAGAAGGCTCTCTGGATCGCTATAAAAATTTGTCTCTTTTCTGTATTCTTGTATAATTCATGTTTTATGGTTAATAAAATATCACTTCTTTACCTCTTTGAATGAAGCTAGGCATACACGATTAGCAAACATTCCTTCTCTATTAGTATACGGATCACACTTTTTGTTTTTTTTTTTTTTTTTATTATTAAATTTGTTATATTACTCTCTAGATTTTGTCTTTGCATTTATCATGATATTTTATCCGCTACTGAGGTAACTTCCTGGATCCACCCCTACTCCATCTGATGTCGTTTCCCTTGACACCATCAGTAATGGAAGATAACCCCCACTCATTTCTCTCTGTAGCAGCAACCAGTGCTCCATGTGCAGAGACTCATTGAGTTCGATCTTTAATTGTAGTGTACTTGTTCTATATTCCTTGTAATTGTTAGAGATGATCAGTGTGTATGTTTGCGATTTAGATTTCTACAGTTGATGAATCCTAGTCATCTTTAAGTTGGGAATTGGGGAATTCTGGTATTATGTCTATTTGATTCCAGATGATCTTGCTGTTAGAATTTTAATGCTAAAAAGCCTTCAGGAATTTCCAATTGCTGCAGCTCTATGATCTGAGAGACTTTGAGTTATAGTCCTCAGGACATGGGAATGGCTTGCGTGGTTTTCCGCTATGGATGGAAAGATTTTTGTTTGAAGTTTAGTTGGTTTACCAATTCTCTTTTTGCTACCTTGTTTGAATTTGGGCCAAGTGTGGGCAAAGAAATTTCTTAGGTCTTCATTTCGTATCTTCTAATTGTTAAATAGCAAAAATTGAGTTGCATGACCTGTGAATTATACAGATGGAAACTTTGTTTGCTGTTTATCTCTACTCTTAGAGTTTAATGAGAGGAGCTCTAGCTATTTGGTGCGTTAAGGTGTATATTTTATGGTGGTTGATGTTTATCTTGGTAGAAAGATGTTATGGTATGGTACCATGGTGAGAGTTCTTTATGTCTAGTGTCACCAGACAGATGCTAGGTATTAGGCCCCATGAAGAGAGAAGTTACAAAGTCATGTCAGTATATGTATGCTCAAATTGACGAGTCTTTATTTCTTTTGCTCCCCTGAAGTTCTTTTCTTACAAATTTGTGTTTGTGTATTTCATTTGATTTCAAATGCATGGTTTGGTTTGCTAGTGAATTAGGTGTATAAAGGAGTTTCTTTTTTCTCAATATGCTTATTTCAAATTTTCAGCTTCTTATCAGACTAAGAAAATAGGATTTCTCTGGTGTCAATATTTGCTATTTGTCATCTATGCATTGTTCTTAGAGCTTATCTATGATTCTCGATATCACAGGCTAAGGCTTAGGTAGTCTGCTTTCTTTCTTTCTTCCTGCTGGTGATAACGTCTGATGATTTTTTGTGCATATCGTGTTTTTCGGGTTGAAGTCTACTGAATTTTTATATATTTTCTTTCATGTCTCAGGTAGGGATTTGGAAAAAGGAAAAGAGATCAAACTGTCCTTTCTCTATTGGTTGGTTGCCTCTCTTCATGGTCTTCATTGGTTGGGAGTTTGGAGGAGAGGTTAATCGGCTTGGCTTTAGTGACCTCTACTCTTTGGTTTAGTACTGGTTCCATGTGTTTCCATTCACATTATTCTGTTAAATCAGAAGCATATTCTACTCCAGAATGACTGGGGAAGATGACCACAGCACTAATCTCTCTCACACTTTCAAGTACTTATTTGGTTAGTTAACTGCTTAACTCTTACTCTCAACAGTCTAATACTTTTTCTTTTTTATCTGAAATGAATATTTTCTCTCCTTCCATCTATGCATATGGCTATGTGTGGGGTGAACAGCCACTCAATTCTTTTCGAGGGGAATTCCATTTATATTCAATTCTTGGATTATCAGACGTCTCACTGAACAAGATTATGCGGTAACTATTCTTAATTAGATTCTTCATAATTTTTAGATACTATGTCACTTATTTCTTACTCCGGGAGAAATACAGGCTACAGTAGGGGTCTGGGTGGGAGATATCTTTAGCTCTTGTGGCACCATAAGAAGTGTGGTTGCCTTGGTAATTAAGAAGTTTTAGTTTCTTTGTATGCATTGAAATTGAATTGGTTGCCCCTTTTTCCTAGTTGCTGGCTGGTTATTATGTCTAATGTGCTAACACACATGATAATGCCTAAGGATTCTTGTCAATGTCTATAAGTTGTCTTATGTTTATTTCTTGCTGGGAGGCATGGCTGAAACCTGTCAGTGCATTATGATCCATTTCTTTTGTATGCCTGGAGTCGCCGACTGTAAATGGCAGAACTCAGAAGTGTTGAAAAGTTATTTACAGAAACACTGAAACATTTATAAGTAAATGTATGCTCTCACAAATATATCTGTAACATATGCAAGCAATTTTCTTTACTACATAAGGTAACAATTAACACAGATAAAGGAGCTATCATGTACCGAAAAAGCACAGAAATGAAGACTCGGAGAAACTTAAGAGCCTATACAGTTCCGAAGTTTCCAGTAAAACGATCTTTAAAAAATGCCTTTAATATAACCTCTGCAAAGGTCAATGCTGTACTCACAACATTATTAACTTCATAACAAAAAGAATGATTCATGTAGATTTATCAGCTGATCAATGTAGCAGAAGATGGTTGACCAGCTCCATGTCAATGCAAAACTGTTAACTTGTCAGTTGTCACCTTGTTCACAAGATCAGTCCCTATGTTGGAATGTAGTGATGCAAAATGTCTCACACGGCTAAGGCTAATGGTTTGTGTCAAATGAATTGTTATCATTGGCTGCCCATGGTTAAGTTCTTTGCTTTCTATTGCCAAGGACCCCATCTCAATTCATTTCCAGCCTGTTCCTATCTTAACCGTCATCCGCTTACCTGGATCTATCTCCTTAATTTCCTTCTTTCTATTCGATACTTAAGTGTACTTTAAATCTCGTCTAACAGTCTATCTGGTTTCACTTTGGTATCTACCTCGTCTCCCACCCTTGAATTGTTTTTTTTTTCCTAAAAAAATTATTGTACATGAGCTATAATTTGTCTTGCCTTATACTTTATTGCTTTCCTATGCAGCTTTATGCTGTCCAGTTCCATTTATTTGTTACATGTGTCTTATTCCTCAGTCGAGAGGGATTTCGCCGAGCATGCATGAGAGAAGACATTAAATGGTAAGTACTCGTACTCAGATTGATTCCATTGACTTATACCTATTTTCTGCTAGTGTTTGACCCACTTTTAATTCTTTCTTTTTTTCTATCTGCCAGTTTGGACTATTGTATAACTTATGCCTTCATAAATTTAACTATATTAGTTTAAGTGATCTCAACTATCTTAAATTTATCACTGTGGAAGACTGCAAAAGGAAGGAATTTACTTACTGAAACAACCTCATAATATGGGTGATCAGTAATCTGATCAAGACATTAGCGATAATGTTGGGGATTCTGTGTAAGAAGTTGCAGTTATTAAAGGTTGATTTGAAGAGATGGAAAAAGATGGGTTTGGGATATCAAAATTCAAGGACATTGCTTGCATTAAATTATTCAGGTAGTAGATAATCTGGAAAGGGAAGGGCAAATGAATGAGGAGTTTAATCTGAAAAGGGAGGCAGCAAAAGTTGATTTTGGGAATTCATTCCTAATGTTTGAAATTATTTGACACCATAAAGGCGTAAAGAACCTTTTTATGGCTAAACGAAGGCGATAGTAATACAAGAATTTTCGTCGTAGGAGACATTGCCACTATAATCAATTTCACAATTATAAGTTGTGGGAAATGATATCACTAACCAGCATCAGATTAGTGATGACATGCTCTCTTCTTAAAAAGATTTGTACATGGAAACTTACGAGCGCAGACTGCTCCCAGGCAATTACATTTTGTACGAGACTCCACAACTTGTTAAAAAAAAAGCTAGAGGCACCTTTCTCAGAGGATGAGGTGCGGAAAGCATTGCTATTCTGCGGCGGGGATAAAGTTCTAGGTTCAGATGGGTCACTACATCATTCTGCACTTTTGCTTGGAGACTGTGTTAAGCTGATGTTATGGCAGTGTTCTATAATTTCCTCAAGGATATAACTTTGCCAGCAAAGTTTTAGTGCTTTAATTGCTTTGTTTCCAAAGAAGCAGGGATGAGGGATCTGTTCATTTGATTGATTTTTGTCCTATGCATAGTGTTTGTAACTAAAGAATTGGTGTTAAGGCTTAAGAAAGTTGAAGGCAAAGTGGTACTGCAAGAACAATATGCTTTTGTTGGTGGACGATAGATCCTAGATGCAGCTCTAATGGAAGATGAAGTAGTCCATTCCCATTGAAACAAGGCAACCCTGGGGTAGTTTGCATGTTGGATATTCATAAACCATAGGAATGCTAATTGGAGAATTGTGATCTTTGATTTAGAGTGGATAGGGTTTGGACACAAATGATGCCCTTGTTAAATGGTGTATTACAACAGCTGGATTTTCTCTTCTTGTTAATGGCACACCAGCGGGTTGCCTCTCCACTTCCAGGGGTTACGACAATGGATCCTATTTCTTTACCTTTATTTATTCTTTTAACAGAAGCACTTGATAAGATGGTAAAGAAGTTGGTGGGAGCAGATTTGCTTGCCAGTTTTCAGATAAGTGGGAGAGGTGGTGTCTCTCTCCAAATCTCTCATTTCTTATTTGCTGATGACACTCTTATGTTGTGATGCTGATCCAGACCAAATGCAATGGCTACATGTTGATGGCTCTCGAAGCAGTTTCAGGCTTTAAGGTTAATATGGCTCCGAGTAAATTGGTTATTGGTAGTGTTCACAATTTACTGCCGTTTCTAATTGCAATAGTTTTCAAAGTGGGGTCGTTGCTGGTATACTTGGAGAAAATTTTAACAGTTTCCATTTCGGACCAGATAATAGAACATATGGAGAGACAGTTGGCAAATTGGTAAAAAGCTATGTATTATTGGAAGGAGGGAAGATTACTTCACTGAGCAGCTTTTAATACAGTATCCATGTGGGACCAGATAATACGACTTTCCTCCATTAGTTTATGGAGGAGAGTTGTAGCTGCAAAGTTTGGAGTTCCAGTGGGAGGATGGATAACCAAGGAAGGGAGAGAGTTATGGGGTTTTGGAGGGAGAATGACTGACTAAGGAAGGGAAAGAGAGAGTTACGGTATTGTAGTGTGGAAGTTTATGCGACTAACTAGTCTGATTTTCTAATGTAAGTTTACTTTCACGTTGGTGTGTGTGTGTACTTGCATATGCTTTGGAGGGTTCTTTTTACCGGAAATGAGTCCTTATCTACATCCTATTCTATTTTATTTCAGACGTCCACCAATAAAGATGCCAAGGTTGTAGAGTTTTTGAAGATCACAAATGGAATTGTTGATTGCCACCTGTGTTTCTTTGTAACTTGCACAATCGTGTCAATATATTCCAAAAGTTTTTTTCAAAAGTTGTACGCTATACTAATGGATGTGGGCAACAGTGTTAAGATTCGGCTGGGTTTTAAAAATAAGTTCTGAGCGAATGGTTTTTATTTTACTTTTGTTTACTCTGAGCTAAACTTTCCATTTAGAGCAATTTGGAAATATGAGGCTCCATTGAAGGTAAGTTTCTTTGAATGGACGTCTATAAAAGTGCAATCTCAACGCTGGCTAATTCACTGGAAGAAGATTCAAACTGCTAAAATAGTGAGTGATGTGCTGAAGAAACGGTGTTACACTTGTTGCATTGTCAGGTTGTTAGGGTACTTAGGGGGACTGGTCGAGGTTTTTTCAGTACTCAGTTACTCCAAGAAGGTTACATAATTATCCAGTTTCAAGGTTGGTCAGATTGGAAGGAGTGATAACGTCGTATTCTTGATGGCCAGGAGGTGTCTATTCACCAATCAAGGGAGTAGTTTGTAAATGCTTCATTGTTTTGGTTCGACTGGAATGATTTCATCTCTGCCTTTTCCTTGTCCGATATGTTGAATTCGATCAACACCTGAGCTCATCAATGTATTTAATTTCCCATTTTGTTGAATAACATTTTCTTTACCTATAAAAAATAAAAAACCTACTGACCATGTTTCCTCTGGACTACATTCCTCTGCTTTCCTTTCGCTAAAATATGCACAATTGAGCTGTTATCTTTGTATCTGCTTTGTTTTACTCGCATTTGGTGATCACTTCTTGATTGTATATAAACATATGTTTCTTTTGTTCATGTCTTAAGATGCGTCATTTTACTGCAGTGATGCTTCAAATGCTGAAACATCAAAGCTTTTGAAGGTAGCATGGTTTTCTGTGCCAATTGGAATCTTAATTACTGTCGTGGCATGCATACTTGTCTTCTGGTGGCAGGGACTGAGTTATTCTAGCCCTTACGGACAAGCCATCTTGATTAACGGTAAAGCAGTTCTCGATTCCAAATTTAAAAGCTCAGACATTACGTTTGTTACATACTCGAAGTTGAAGCTGTCTTACGATTGCAGTAACTAGTACAGTTCCTTGTCAGTTTTGCATTTGAACTGGATTCCTTTGTTATTCTTTTAATCTTTTTTGCTTGTTTCGGACACGAAATTCGTGTTGAAAGATAGAGGGCATGCACATAGAGTTCGCATAATTTGATTGACCAGTAGCTATTTAAGTAATACATGTCTCTTTTTGTGATGCCGACTTCTGTGGCTAGACGGTTGGAGATAATTCAGCGTGATTCTTGTGGGAAGTAATGGGGGATGAGTTTAAGTATCATGTGGTTTACTGGGGTACGGTGTGTTGACCAGATGATAGTGGAAGTATAGACATCCGTCGTTTGGTCCTTTTCAATCAAGCATTACTAGGGGGGAAGTGGTTTTCGAGGTAAGGGCTTGAGCGTGATAGCCTGTGGAGGAGAGTGATCGCTTATAAGTTTCGAGATTGGGTGGGGCGGGTCGAGCTCCAATGTGGTTAAAGGTCCTTATGGGTGTGGTTTTGTGGAACGGCATTAGAGCTGGTTGGAATCGTTTTGAGGGGATGGTCCCGTTTAAGGTTGGGTGAGGAAATAGGGTTCGGTTCTGGGTGCACCAATGGTTAGGTGCGGAGTCCTTATCTCGTCAGTTTTGTTGCTCTTTTTTGTGTAACTCAGGATCCTATGGTTCTCGCGAGGCAGTGCTTTAGTGTGGGAGACTGAGGCAGAGGGGGATGGGAGTGTAGTGAAATATTTGGTTCCAATGTGTTTTGAATGACTGGGGTACTTAATGTTTTTACGATTCTTCACCGTATGGTACCTCCTCAATGAGGTCCTGACTTTCTTGAGTGGCACCTGTATTCGACTGGTCTGTTCTTTGTCCGCTCCTATTATTCTTCCCTGTGTGGGAACATGCTTCCTCACTTCCTGCTCCTTTGATATGGAAAGTAGGGGCTCGTGTACGGGTTTCTTTCTTTGTTTGGTGTGCTGCTTGGATCCTGACAATTGACAACTTGGTTCATATGCGACATGTGTTAAGTTAATTAGTGCTGTTTCTGCAAGTCTAATCTTTCATTCTCAAGAAACAAATAAGACACGGTATTACTAAGTTCCCAACCCAAATGGAACTGGGCTTGCAAAGCGTTGAACCGCCAATGTCTGCCATTCCTCCGAGGCTGATGCCATTGGAAAAGCAATTGATACTTGAGCGGTTAGGGCAGGTAACAAAGCTTTGGCTCAAGGACCATACCCCTGAAGTAGGGCTCGCAAGTGGAGAGTTAAAAGACGAGCTCCCATTATCATTCTATCTGGCTTATTCCAAATCGGTTGACCATCTCCTGCTGCATCGTCCTGCTGTGCGGTCTTTCTGGGGCCTGATCTTATCGACCTTCAGCATTGTTGGGTTGCACCTGCTACAGCTTCGGAGTTCTTGACTGCATGGCGTAGTGCTCGGGTGGATAAAGAGAGGTGGAAGGTTTGGCATTTGGCTCCTCTGGTGGTTATGTGGATTATTTGGAGGATCCGCAATAAACAGATAATTGATGGCACACGTTTTTTGGATCACTTTGTTAGAGGCATTATTCTTCACTTGCTTTCCGAATGACGCACCGGCATGCCTATTAGTTCTGTTGACCATTTGCTGGATTTCATAGATCCCTTATATTGCTTTTGTAGATTTTCTTCCTTCTTTCACTGCGTAGGTTATGAGAGTATGACCTATCACTTACTCTATAATTGTTCTTGTTTTCAGCTTTATAAATTTTTTATTACCTATCAAAGATAAAATAAAATGAAGTAGTACATTAAAGTACATATGTGTAGCACTTGACAGAAGCGAATACTCTGATTCATGTCATGGAGAAGTTTACAGGTGAAGTGATTTTGTTTGCCAGGTCTTGCTTGTGTTTTGGAGCTATGGGCAGAGCCGTTGTACATTCTTTCTCAGAACCTGCTTCTTCTCAGACTACGGTTGGTAGCAGAAACAGCTTCCACCATTTTGCGTTGCATTACAATCTGCCTCCTCATTTTGAAGTATCCTGTAATGGTAAAATGTTAAACAATATACTATATAAACTGTTTCATGTTTAGGATACTGTCTGCTGAACTTGAATCAGAAGCTAGTTTAGAGAGTTCTTTGATCTCCTATGAGACTTGAGAGACGATATATCACAGCCAATTTCGTATCAAATTATTAATATTTTGTTGAGTTCTTTGATACTTTGAACATGAGTAGTTTAGACTAATATTTTTAATTCACCATTAAATTGCAGGAGAAAGCAATTCTATTTGCATGGTCACAGGCTGCATATGGAGCCTGCACATTGTTCTGCTACTGGAGCTACTTTCTTCTCTTTTCTGTATTTAGAAGTACTGTTCTTTTCCCATTCAGGTATTATTTCTTTCCACCATGAATCAATATGCGGTGACAGATAACACTAGAGGACACACGATGCATGCACAAATAACGACAATATAGTAGAGAACTGAATTTCACAATGTTGAAATGTAAAATAAAAGTGTAGCACATGTATTACATCTTTAATATTTAATTTTTGGACTTATTTGTGATTAGTAAATAACTAAATATGGATGACCAAATCAAATGGGTTTTTCAAGGATTGATGTCACAGGTGCGGGTGCGGCAAATTCCCAAAAATCAAGGGTGCGGGTGTGGCGGGGATACGGCAACTTAATTTATATTTTTATCTTATGTTATTTGTTATACCATCATTCTGATATAAAAAGAACAATAATAGTAATCCAAATTATAATCAAACAGAAATTCGTACACAGATTCAAAGATAGGAGTTGCTATATCAACCATATAATCTCTTCCGGTCTTTGTTCGTAGCTGTGGAGACGAGTAATCTACAGGTTAGAATTGTTTACATAGATGCACGTTATTTGGTTAAATTGTAGTTGTATTTTAGAAGACCTCTCAACTAAAACTTTCTAAATGACCCTGCCTTATGCGCAAAGCACCCAATGAACCATCTGGCGCGGGTCGCGACCTCCCAGAAGCACCCGTGCAACATAGGTGGTTAGATAAGAAATAGGACCAACTGGGTGGATTTAGAAAAGTAAAGAATCACATGCTTCACTTTTAGTGTGACAATTGCTGGTTTCATCCATTAGAATAGCTTGTGACAACAGAAGGTAGCTGATATCAGTACAAGTCCACTAGAAAACTTTTGCGATCTTTAAATAGGAAAAAACTGTAATAAATATTTAATTACTGAAACTCTAGATTGTACTTACAGGGCATGTTATTCATATGTGATGCTGGAAGTTTTTTAATTGTTAGTTTTCCTTTTGGTGAAGTAAATTATGTCTATATGTACATTGTGGATCGTTAATGAAACAATGATTGATGAATTTGCTTCTTTATGATCTGACAATTATCCTATTTCTAATCTTTTCGGTGTCTTAAAGTGTTTTGCTTAGTCCAGAGTATGGCTGAGCCGTTGAATGGCGCATTTCAATCAATCCGGGTTGAATCATGATATTTATTGCTAATATATAATTTGTTTTTGAAGTAGATGTCTTGTTTAGCTCTTTATTAAATAGTTCTTACATGACTTTATATGCATTTCTTTTCAGAATAGGATCTAGCATTGGTTTGGACAGCCATCTATCAAAGATGTGCATTATATTTACCTTCCAATCTATCCAGAAGTTAATACTTCAAGAAGGAGAGAAAATGGTCCTTGTCTCATTTGATACACCATATAACCAAGCTGTGTATGGACTTGTTGACAAATTAGGTAAGTGTTCCCCGACTTAACACATGGTGTCTTGATCTATTTCGTTGTGGTCCTTTACTCGCTATATAGAAAGAAAAAAAAAAAAAATTAACAGAAAACTCATAGCTCTGCCAACTAGGCGATGGAAACTATATAGAGTAGAGGCCAATGGAACAAAGAGTACCCGTTAGCGGAAGCTGCCAAAAGGTGCTTTGTAGTCCTTTGTTCACTCAGTCACTCGTATGAACCAAGCTCTTCTAGCCTAGCTGCAGCCTTCTATCACCTTCTTTACCATTTTGGCTACCACATATCATAGCTCAAGTACAAAATATTAATATATTAACCCAGTTCATGCTTAAGTGGGGGTGTGGTACCCAAGTGTTGTTACATTGGTGGTTTAATTATTGTGTTAGTCCAGTCAAGTTAGTGCTGTGCCTTTCCGGGAAAACATTACTTGAAGAAAGTTATGGAAATAATGAAAATGTTATGGTTGATGACAACATTTTTGTAACTTTTAAGTTATCCATTTTTCAATTCAGATTTATGTTTACTGGTGACTTGCTATTCATCTAAAAAGCTCAAGTATGTGAACCCCTCGTGCAGCTGGGCAATATAACATTTTTAAGATTCAGGGTCACCTGCCACACTTTTAACTGATTAGGGCCGCAAGCCTGCAACTGCAAATTCCATGTTCTAGTATTCTGCTCAGAGCGAGTTGTTATAGGTTTCACTGGAGTGACAATGGGAAATAATTGGTAATAGAATTTCCAGTTCTTTTTTTATTGTTTTTCTTGCAATACCCGCGTTTATTATTTTTCACCCTGACCATACCATGATTAATTATGTTTCACCCTACAGGGAGTCTGGTAGTAAGGTTGGTTTTCCTTCCTTTTGAAGAAAGCTCATATACTACATTTGCAAGGTCGGCATCAGGTTTATTTCTTATCCTTTGTTTTCATCAAATAGCATTTGCTTGTCATCTTTTTATTTTTCTCCTTTCTTGATATATATATATTATCATTTAGCTTATTTCTTGTTTATTTTGTTGTTTACTTGCTGTTACGAAAATAAGTTTACCATTTGGGTGCAAGCTTGAAATTCTTTTGCATTTCCATATTATGTGGGATTTCTCCAGTCACCAAGCTGAATACGTTTTTTTTTATCAAGAAGGTCCCAGGTTAAGGATTGGCATTACATAACAAGCTATTGTATTCCAAGATATCGCCAAGTTTTCAACAATTTGTTATTTAATTTGCCAAGAAACATTCTTACTCGAACAACAAAATGCTCAACTTACCGATTCTTAAAAAAAAGAACCATCCACACATTTTTCAAGATATCTGTGTTGCTAGTATTTAGTAGCGCAGTATCTCTACCTGGGATTTGATCTTTCCTTTTAAATTATTTATGGGAAGAAATCCACTTATGAACCTTTTGGCTGGGATGAGTACCACAAGTTACCTTCATGTTTCAGAAATAACAACATTTTAAGTTACAACACTATTGTGTGTTAAATAGTAAAACTGGGGACATTGTCCCAGTTCAATTAGTGTATCTGTCACTATCCATGTTAACATGCTGTTTTCGATATGTGCTATACTACTGTCTCTAATTATTATCAATGTTATATCTAGTGTGTTGTACTTTAGTTAGTAAGTTGAATTTAATCTAGAACCTACAGTTGGTTGTTATTGCTGTGTTATTCCATATTATCTATACAGTAACAATTAGCTATTCTTTGCAGCTGAAAATGAACGCAAAAGCTCGAAGTTGAAAAGTTGTCTGACTGATGCTCTGAAACTAGTTTCATTAATTGGTATGTTCGGTTTCTCGTAGCTTTTGTTATGTAAAAGTTTGCTATTTGTTTATCTTAATCATAGTTGTCAAATCGGGATTCAGATAGTGAATCGAAATTCACCTTCACTGAATCGTAAATCGAATCGAATCGTGAATCGTAAAGATTCAGCTTGTATTATTTTTATGTAGATATAATAAAATATTTAATAAATCTACAACATTATTGAACAAAATATTCATATTTTAACAAAAAGAAAGCTCAAATTATTGGAAACTCGCATCCATAACTAGTGATTAGGAGTTTCACACGTCTAAAAGATAAAAAAATAATATAGATATAGATAGGCATGTGGAGCAAGGAACTACTGGATGCCAAGGAGATTGAAAATATTAGAAAACTATTAGCCTTGGACTTGAGAAAAATGCACTAGTAAGTTAAAACAAATGTATGTCGCAAAACAGACATAAATGTAGGAAGTAATGTAGGAAATATTATATCTTAGACTGATGCTGCAACTCAATTAGACCTTGAGATGAATCGAAGGTGAATCGTAGAATCGGTCTGAATCGCAACTGAATCGTAAGATTCGGACTTTTGAATCGGGATTCAAATAATATTTTGTACATTAAAGATTCACTAAGGGATTCGCATCGTTTCATGGGTGAATCGAATCGAATCGTAGGATACGAATCGTGAATCGTAAGATTTTGACAACTATGATCTTAATCACTTTCTCATGCATAAAAATTGCAACGGTCCTATTATTTTTGTTTGGTGGGACTGTCAGCTTGATTAGTGCTGACATACTTGATCTTATCACTATGAATATGATTTACCAGATTAGTGAATTCCAGCTAAATAGTTATCTATGGTTTCTCTAAGTGCGCTCCTTTAAATTTTCGGTAGTTTCATGCTGCAAAATTTGGTTGTCATGGATCAGGCTCCAGCGATGTAAACTGATACTAGAAGGATTTTATATTATCTAGGATTTTTTTAACTCATGACCATTGTTATAAAATCTGTGACGCAGTTCTGGTTTTAGTGCTTCATTCAATTCTCAGCCACGTAAAGAACAAATTCCCACTTGAATATTAAACTGCAGGAAAATTGTTCGAATCTAGGTTCAGCACGCTGGATTCGAGATAATTTATCAGTTTGAATCAAATTACATCGTGCTTCCTTGATCCAATTGGTTAATCAAAGAGAGATAGGAGCATTCCAGGCAAGTCAAGTGAATTGTATTTCTCTTGATTTCTCTGTTACGCTACCTATGTTTTAAACGCATAGTGTATTCTCTGAAAGGACTTAGACTAGACATATACATTTTGAACTTCTCCTTCCCCTTCCCTTCTCTCTCTCTCTCTCGTGCACACTCACACTCATTCCACGCACACAGACACACACACTTTCTCACTCCAGAATCCTCATGTCAGCCACCTGGTCTTATGTATTCATTATTATTTTTTGTGAGGACTTATTGTTAGAATCCATGGGGTACCACCTCAGAGCCACTGTCAATGAGTAGCCCAGGAAGTAATTAACTACACACAAGGCTCTCAAATTCCCGATGTGGGACAAATCTCAACACGCCCCGTCATGTGTGGCATCACGTGGATCCCATGACCAATATGAGGATCTTATAGATTAACATTTGATACATCACTTTTATTGGCTCCTATAGAAGAACACAGGTGAGGTGTTTGAGCTACCTGTGTTGACACTTTATAAAGTGAGGGACTTTGTGGTTAAGCATATCCTAGTAAGAATTTCTCTCCTAATGTTATTAAAAGAATAGTTCCCCTCCGACAAACCCTTGCATTGGAGCTCTAGTAAAGCAAGATTTTCCTGGACAATATATCCTTCCACTTTTGAAAATCATTGGTGAAAAGTGAAAACGGTGCTTCTAAGTTTGTCCTGCGTGCTCGCATTCTTTGTTTACTTGATATATTAAATAATTGGAAAGTAAAGAATAAATTAAAAGAAAAGAAAAGTTAATCTATATATATATACATATATATACATATATAGTCAATTACTTATTACCCACTTCTAGTATGGGGTAATTATCCATGTGCCCCTTCCAGTTCGTATTTTGCAAATTATTCACCTCCGGTTGTTGATTGATTGCAAGCAATCAGCAACTGTGGTACATTTTGATAAAAACTAACTCTGTCAGGGGTATAATTGTCCTTCACAAATAAAAAAATTATTTAAAAAAAAGAAGATGAAAAAAAGAAGAGGCGCAGAAAGAAGAAGAAGAAGAAGAAGAAGAGACTATCTCTTGGCCTTTCTCTCTCTGTCTCTCCCTCTCTGATCTCGATCTGCTTCCTCTCTCTCACTTGATTTCATTTCATTCCCCCTCGATCTCTTCCTCAGTCTCCTCTCTGTGTCTCTGTGAATAAGTCGGTGGTAAATATGACGTGGTGGTGAACTGGGTCCGGTGTTTGGCAGGAGCTTCACCGGATTCAAAGACGACCAGTGTTTCTGATCGGGTTTAGAGGACAAGAAAAAGGAGATCCGCAAGCTACTGGGCCGGAATCTAAGATCAAATCGGCTACCCTCGCCTTCGCCTGAATCCATGGTGGTCGCCTGATTCAAAGGCGACTAGTGTTTCTGCCCCTATCTCAGTCTCTCGATTTGTTTCTCTCTCTCTCTCTCTCATTATGATCTGCTTTTCTCCATGGGTGTAGAAAACTCGATTGTCTTGAATTCTTGATAATTGATATAGCCTTCAGAAGAGAAAGAATGAAGAAGAAAATGCCAGATAGAACATAGAAGACAAATTGTTCTATTTACATGACTTTAGTGGAATACGGTTGTGTTTGTAGTGGGGACTGATTAGAGATCCCCTAACATTAGTATTCCAGTTTTATGCTCCATTTAATTGGGTGCTTTTGCCACGCATAAGCAAGAATATTGAACTACTAAAACAATGCCACATAGATATACCCTACATGTAACTGACAATCCACTCAATTCTTCTAATTACTATTCATTATTGGACGTGAATCTAAAAATATTAACACCCCCTTATGATGGGACTATATAATCTTGCTGCATACCAAAAATATTAATCTGTGCTTGTTAGACTACCTAATCAACCTCTATATGTCTTTAAGACATACTGTATACGAAAGTAAAAGCCAGATGCAACCAATAAACTCTTCACTATAACGGTCAGTATATTTTTTTTAACCTGTTTTAAGAAGGGTGTGCGTATCGTTTCGATACACGATATGATACGATACACGATACAAAAATCTTACTGTCGATACACGATACATATCAAACGTTGACAACTATAGGGGTAGCTGAGTTTGTTGAAGACAGAGTGTGCTGGATTGGGTTTGGTTTGGGTGTTGAGATGGCGGTGATGGTGATGCTACGGCGGTGGAGGTCACCGTGTTCATTGTGTTGGTTTGGGTGTTGAGATGGCGGTGATGGTGATGCTACGGCGGTGGAGGTCACCGTGTTCATTGTGTTCATAATTTTGTGAGTGGACCACTTTGCCCCTCAATAACGGTTAACTAACCAAAATTTTTGGAAGGAAGTTATCCCAGTTGTTGATTGATTGCAATCAGAAACTGGAGGTGGCAATAAGAGGGTTCTGAAATTGGGGGTTGTAAGTGGATCATTACCCCAATCTGGAAGTGATTACGAAGGAATTGATCCTATATATTTTACCTCTTTGAGACATATATACACTTAGACAAAAACAAAGTACATCCCGTCTCCTGGGTCTGAATTCGACCTTGTACCCCCTCCTGAAGTCAAATTTCGGGAGCTAACTGTTACTCCCAATGTTAATGTGTGGATGGACAGTTTTGTTTCTCATAGAATATTTTGATGATGCGTTTACTCAATATTGGATACATACATACAAAGATACCCTAATTGCCATCAATTCCAGTTAGTTTATGGACACAAGTGTTGTTGCCACTGTGGAATGTAGGTGTTTGCCTTCTGGATCAGGTAATAAGTGGAATTTTATTTGGGAGGTGGCAACCTGAAATTTCAGTAAGCTAAAGGGGGGGGGGGGTAATTATCTGAAATATTTTATAAAATACACGAGTTTAGGTCACTTGTTTGCCATGTAATTTATTTACAAGTAAGAAGAAAGGAAGTGATAGAATCTTAGAAGCCAATGGAACTCTCTTGAGCTGCTTCATTATGTATGGGGCAAATTTCTAGGAAATGGTCTCATTGAGGCTGAATTCTGAAATCCAATCTATGAACTGCTTGTTTGTTTGTTGTATTGTTTGCGACCACAATATCCTTAGTTATCTTTCACTGGGTTTCTGGTCTCCAGATTGTAAACCAATGAATTGAGAAGAAACTCCTATCCATAAAGGATTTGCTAGAACTGGACAATTTGGTGAACCGTATTCATTTAATTTGAATTGCTCCACATCCGTTTCTGCCTTAGACTCAAATTTCGTATTGTGTATCTGATAGGCCATCCAGACAAAACAATAAATAAATACACATCAGCGAGATTTATATTTGAAACATCCTGTTGGTTTGATCTATAATAACATATTTTTTTATTCCCTTTGCTGTATTTACCTATTTATTTAATTAGTTATCATAACTCATAATTTGCATTAAATGTGACAAATAGTCTGAACTTTGAATACATGAATTGTGTAAAGCGAATGTGGTGGTATTAAGACGTTGGAGCATCATAATTTTTTCCAGTTTAAGGGAAATTAAGTGCAGAGTGCCTCAGCCAAAAAAAGAAAGAAACAGAAACGTTGCAGAAATCCAAATCCGAAGCGTGGGATAGACTTGTATGCCTTAAATCCAACGTAAAGCAAATCATCCCTATCAAACCCTTCTTGTTACTCAACACTTCCATTAAGTCTCCCCCAGGGAGCGATGACAATAGTCTGAGTTGTTCGAGGAGTCTGTGGGATACTTCAAATTGTCAAAAATGGTTGAAACATATATGGAAACGTGAACTCTCTTCTATGATAGTACGCCAGACTGGGGATCAAACATACCGTCAATTTTAATCTCCAAAACATCAAAACTTGTAGAGGGATTAGCTTTATCTTTGGTCGTGCTAGATTTCTTCAGGCAGCCGTTCTTAACTTGTCGAGGATTTTATACACTGTTTGAACCAATTCTTGTTTGTTTTAGACTTAAGTTATCTTTGGTCTTGCAGGGCTTGTAGTTGTGGCATTTGGGCCAAGCTACTCTTACTCTCTCATCAGATTGTTGTATGGCCAAAAATGGAGTGATGGAGAAGCATCGACTGCCCTCCGATATTACTGCCTTTATATCATTGCTTTAGCTATGAACGGTAAGTAATCTTGTGTTATTTGACTGAAAAAATATGACTGTTGTCTGGATGCGTGCTTTCCGTATTCTACAATATCCAGGAGCTGTACTATTTAAGATTTTCCGGATTCAAATGTTTCAGTTTGACTCAAATGTTTCGTGTTGGTGATTTTCAATAGGCCATTGTGGTCGCCTGGCAGCTTTCCTGCTTATATATGCTTGCTGCACATCTTTTCACACAAACCACTTTAGTTTCTTAAATATTTCTTCTCTTCCAAACTTTTCTTTCGTTGTAGCTTGCAGTTACCTCTTTGTTTCTGGGCTTCTTGTTTCTCTACTATCTTCTCCTTCGCTATTGTCTGCACGCTTCTCATGTTTAGCCCGTCATCCTTCCTTCAGACTGGTACCAAACCATCCATTTCTGTTTCGAGACCAAACCTCGCTCCGGCGCTTTCGAGACCAAACCTCGCTCTAAAGGCGCTCCGGAAAACAGAAAGCACGGTTTCGTGAGCGAATTACTTTTTAAAGACTTATCTACTATTAGTTTGGACTGTACTTTATGATTAATCTTGGCTTATTACTTATCAGTTTGATAATTCAACTATTTAAGCATAATGCTTTCTTATAAAAGCAACCAATGATACAGGCCAGTAGGCTTGCGTCGTTGGCTGAAGCTAAAACAAAGCTTAGTCAACGAGAAATGGTCCTGGGAATTCAACGTTGCTAATCGTGGATGTCACAACGCGACCAAGCCACAAGCTTGATTACGGGAGAGAACACTCAGTCCACTCAAAAAACTCCTTGTTTTATAAAACTCAATCTTAATGTCTGCCCCTTTCCATTCAATGAAATCACAGCATAAATAGAGTAGCTTGGAAAACTTCTCCAGCCGCATACACTTCCCAATATTAGTGACTAGACTCAACAATTCTCAAGTTACTAACCAGACTTGACACTTCCAATAAAGAAGTTGGACAGACTTCCATATTGGAGAACCCAATTCTCAAGATACTAACCAGACTTGACACTTCCAATAAAGAAGTTGGACAGACTTCCATATTGGAGAACACAAAACTCTTAAATGACTTATTGAAAAATGAAAAACTTTATCTAAAACAACTCATTGACCGACTCTTGATATATCGAGCAATTAAATCCAAGATAATTAGGACGTATTTCGTAATCTGATCCGAATTTGCATTCAGGAAATTCTGGGCTGCATCAACCTATTTGACATTTAAATACTTACAACTCATTTAATAAGAAGGATTATCATCCGTTATTCCCTTCATCATATGAATATAGTAGTTTTCTTTATAAAATTATGTTAAATAAATATTATATATAGACGCTCTCATGGCGCTCTCAAATGCGATCTTTTTTAAATTTTACGTTTTCCCGCTCCCGCTCCAGGTGGTTTGGGTTGTGATACCACTTATGGATTTTGTGGCATTTTTTTTGTTATTGTCCCTTACCTTTTTGTATATCAAGAGTGAATATAATGGACTGAAGAAATTTATAGGATTTTCTGGGAATAAAAGGAGGATTAGGGCATCGTTTAGGTTAGGGTAGGCGATTAAAGTAGCAGCGTGGAGGAGGGGCGCTTCAGTACGCGTAGAGAACATCATTTTGTTTCTATTTAGTTTAGTTCAATTTCCCTCGATTTCAGTTTGGTTACTTGAAGAAGCATGTTAAAGAAGATATAAGGCGGAAAAAAAACGCTTAGTTTTATCCAGTTAAACATTATTGATGGTTAATTAAAATAAACTGTTCAAGTCTACATGTAGTCCTTCATGATGACTACGTGATGATTGGTTTTCTATGCATTCCCTGAAATTGTTCTTTCGGAATGTAAAGTTTTCCTTTGATTTGTGTCAGGAACATCTGAAGCATTTTTGCACGCAACTGCTACGGCGGAGGAACTCAAGCGTTCAAATATCTCTCTAGTTTTTTTCTCAATCATCTACGTACTAATGAACCTTTTATTGATACGATTTGCTGGAGCAGTTGGGTTGATCTTCGCTAATTCTTTAAGTATCCTTTTATCTCCGGTTTGATTTCTCGGCCGCTATCAATTTATTCAAGACATAGTTAGTTAGTTGTTTTAAGTTAGCCTGGCACCATTGTATGTGCTTCAACACATTTTCTTGTTTTCCTTTTTCTTTATGATGCTAGACGACTCGGGTAACTTTAAAGGGGTGGGCACTCTTTGGTGCTCTGTGGGATGCTTCTGTTATAGTGGTATCTTGTCTAGTATTTTCTATAGACCAAAAGATCTCACTTTCCCATCTTATTCTTCAGCAACATGTTGACTTGTAATCTTAATAGTGTGAGGTGTGTTGGGATTTTGTTTTGATTATGAAACTGTAGAATATATTAAAATTTGACGATTTTTTTGCCTAGTGAAAATTCAGATTCTAGGAGGATTCTACTTGGGTGAGTTTCCTAATATTGGTGGTTCTAGAACTTTCCTTGTCAAATTGTTGCCTATTTTCAAAGATATTAGGATTTCTTGGGGAGACAAAAAAATAGGATTCCGTAGCAGCCTATAAATATCTGTCTGTACGGGAGTGTTGGAGGAGCCTGGTTCTGGCAACCCATTTCATGCAAAACAGAGACTACAATTTTGAGAGAGAACTAATAAGGTGACCTTTGTCATCACAAAGGTCACCTTATTAGTTCTCTCTCAAAATTGTAGTCTCATTGAATAGTGAATTTCTCCTCTGTGGATGTAGGGGTGTGAGGAAAATTTTGGGGTTTCTTCTTCTCCTATATTGCATGTGTTGATCGTGTGGTGACTTTCTTCCGTTATTGCTCTGTGATTTGGTGTTAAAATTCCTACAAAGTGTTCCGGAAGGTAGTTGTGGTGGTGCTTGGGGGTTGTGATGTAGATTTTATGACGAGGGGGATCAATCATGTGGATGTAGCTTGATGAATGGGGATATGTTGACGACAACTGGTTACAATGAACATTACAAGTTACATTCAGCCGGCTAAGTGTTTCCTATCCATATATTACAGAGCTACTGAAAAGCTATCCTGGTTTTCAACGTAGAGTGTCATACTAATAATGAAGGTTAATACTCCGCCTGCTGAAGAAGTTGACATGAAGGTAATGAAGTGCTTTCTGTTATTTATGGGAGGAGAAATGGTTGCAGACTAAACTTTAGTGGGTCTTTATCAAGTCTCTGGAGCCAAAATTCTTAGTTAAATTCACGCGTTTGTAAGGGCAGACACGTTTCATGAGTTCTATGTGCAGTTGTGCAGTTGGCTGTATTCGTACCTTTGGTGTTTAGAGAGGCAAGTAGCTTGATTTTTCCTGTTTGTGCTTTACTCAGGCAAGAATTTACTTTTTTTTGAGATCAAGCTTGCTTTCTTGACCACAAATAGATATGTTATTTAGAATTATCTACTCGGCTTTATTCATCAAAGGTTATTTCAAGGTATGTACTCTGCGAATGCTGATTGGTATATCTTCAATGCTATCAATCACTCTTGTCTACTTTTTAGATTACAACCTAACAATTGCAGACTTTTGCATGAATCTATATTTTCTGCGCTCCCTAACTTTGCGGTGTCTTCTCTGCAGGATTTTCAACAATTCAACTTCCGCGACTGCTTACCTTCAGGGTGGATGGTGGTATTATTTTCAGGCATGATCACTCTCATTTCAGAGAAACTGTTTATGGATCGGCAGAACTTCTGGAGAACATTTCCTGTTCATTTCTCTGTTGGGTTAATCTGCTTCTGTTTCTCATCCTTGGTTATGTAAGTACATGATTATTTCTCTCTATGTAGTTGTTACGACTCAACTTCAGCTATTTTTATTGTTTTGATCTTTCGCTAGTTGCGCATCTTGATGCCTTTAAAGTTTGGTGATCATAAGTACACTCACAGCGGATGATATTTTGAACAGTTATCGCAATGAGAGACCATTTATTAACAAAACTGTACGCTTCAGAGACCATGCTGATTGAGGAGACGGAAAATTTCTGAACTGCTTGAGGTCAGAACATAGTTCTTCTGATAGATTTTGTTCATATCCTGCATTGCATATCTTTTGGGGCATGATTTGGCAATGATGCTTATGAATTAATTTGATATGCTATAGTATAAATAACTGAGAGTTCCCTAGGCTTCCTTAACTGTGTCTACTTTTATTAGAATGAACAAAGGTTTACGTAGACCCAGGATGGAGTGAGCGAGGGTGGTTCTACCTCAAACTTTGACCATCCCTCTTCCAAAATGATTTGAATCCCTGGGACCTCACCAATGTAAGCAGAAATCTATAACCTGACTATATATCGTGACTTGTCTTATTCACTTGGTTAGTGATGTTTCATCTTATTCACTTAATTCTGTTGTATGTTACTTCTGGCATCAGTTCATAATACGGTATCACGGAAGCTCAGATGACGAGTTCTGGGCTTATGGGTCAAGGGTGTGTTAGGAAGTTGAATTATTGGATTAAAATCTAATTTAATTTTTAATGTTTGGTTAGGATGAAAACAGAAAAAAAACTTAGATCAAATCCTAGCCGCATATTCAAAAGCTGGTTAGATTTCAACCCAATAAATTTTACTTCTCAAGCACCCCATTTCTTGAGGGACCGAGTAAGAGAACAAAGAATACAGGCTTCATATATGCAAAAGATAAAAGACGTCAGAGAGCCATTACTTGATCTTTTCTGTAGGTCGTGTTGTTCAGGAGGTGTTCATTGTAGTGTAGGGATAAATGCAAATCTGGAACACAGGATATGGTATTCTATGGGAGCTGGTAGAGTACGGGTATGCTTTATTTGTATCAATTAGATTCTACCATTACTATCGCGTCAAAGCTCTTCTGATAGCCACATTTAAGTTATCATGATTTCCCGTTCTCTGGAACCTTTCAGGCATGAACAGTTAAAAAGCTGATGGATCATGTATCTTTCAGCAGTTCGTAATGCATGATCTAACTGCCATTGGGGTTGGGAATGAGAGAATCCGTGGTAAAGGTTGATTCTGGTCTTTTATTAACGGCGTCATCCAATACACCATTGAAAATCATCTTTCCAGATTAAGGAGCTTTCTGTTTAAAGTGTCGAAGGTCGTGGATGAACCACCCATCGATTGGAGCAGGGCATCTTCAATATGATGATGCGGATGCTAACGATCTCCCCTAGTGTAGAAGCTAAGAAGCACGGATACGGATACGGGTGTCGGATACGATACGGGACACATGATATGACATTTTCTGAAACATGAGGGTATGACATGGCTGGGATACATCAATAGTATTATTATCTTATATGTTTTTGAACTTTTACACTAATTGATGACAAAATATTGGTTTCAACTTCTTTAATATGTATAACCTAAATATCATGGGAAAGCATTTACTAAGATAAGAACGCGTAGAGGAAGAGGCGTAGCTTACATGGGTTTGAGCTTGATGATTGTGTCTGGATAACCTTGAAGCTGTCGCATGTGAGAACTTAATACCTCACTTGAACTTTCCGTTCAAAAGGATAACCTTTTCATATAGTGACCCCTCATTTAATCATATATGTTATATCTACTTTAGCTTTATTATATTTTAACTCATTAAAGTTCTAATAATTCATAAGCAACCCGTGTAAAAGTCTAATAACACCAAGGGGTGACTGTCGTCTCTCATTAAGTGCCCCTAACGTGTACCCTAAGTGTCCCCACCAAGTGTGCAATCCAATAAAGTTATCTAAAATACGCGGTCATGCCAACCGTAGTGTATGACACGTATTTCGGAGTGTCGTACTAGTGTCCGAGTGTCACAAGTGTCCGACACGGATACAGCCCCTAATTTGGAGTGTCCATGCTTTCTAGTGTAGATAACTGTCCTTTCGTTACCAAATGTCAAGGGATATGATGGTGAAATCTTAACTCGCAAACGCAGCGAAATATGTTAGATTCTAGAACAAATCACCAAAACTCCCTGCCATTTAAGATAGTACGAATATCCCCTTGCATTTGAAGTTATAGAGCATCCCTTTCATTCCGCTGCTACGTAGGAAGTAGTGGATTTAAATAGTTGGTCAAAAGAACTATATTCCCAGTCTAAGCGCCACACAACTTTTCAAGAATAAAAGAAAAGCAAGCCACATTTGGCAATTTTTCAGCTTACCCCACCAACATTGCTACTGATCCCTACTATTTGACTACGTAGACATCGATAATCCACAATCACATCCGTCTCCACCAACAATAAGATTTCTGAATACACCACTATAGCAGGAAAATTAACCTTTCCAAATCCTGATAATTCACCACCTACGAGTATGATGAAGGAATTAGCGCGAGAAAGAGAAAGTTATCTATGGTCTGTAACTTGAGTTCCATGTAGCTCACAGATTGTGCAAGAGTCTCCAGTTGAAAGCACACATACCAGGCTAATTGATCTAAAGTCCATGTAAGCTGAAAATCCCCTTACTCACGACCTCTAACCACCATCAGATAGAGGTGGATTGTTTACTCAGCCCCTCTCCAATCCCATTCTAGTCAATGGGCTCAGTTACCTGGACTCTTCAATCGTAGTACCATACCCGTATTGGACACGATCCTTGCGGATAAGGGTCTGGGATATGTGAAGGATATGTCCTCCATCAATCCAACACTAAGGTTTTAATTCATGCTCAGTTGATAGGCAGCGAGAGTCCAGGCCCTGGTAGAGGCATCAGAAGGCCGGGTCCCCTCCCCCCTTCCCCCCCAAATTTTTCCGAAGTGCAATAAAACCCCTATTTTTGTAGAATATATTCAATTGTGCCACTACAGAAAGTACAAAAAGGCCCCACATTATTGACACTTGTGCCCTACGATATTCAGATTTGCCCCTTTAAAGAAAAGAAGAAATTACCCTACAATTTGTTGAAAAATATGTAATTACCCATTTAAGTTCTAGGCACCACTATACACAATCTACATTAGAGTTGACCTTGATTTAATATTTTTCTGCCGAGTAATAACTTTGCATACAGAAATTATGCCCACCCCCCCTCTATCGGATTCCTGGCTCCGTCACTGTGAGTCGTGGTCATTTGAATCTCGCCGACATCCTCTAAACTCATTCCCTTGTTCCTCTTTCTTATTGATCGCGAATACTAAATTCGTTTTGGGTCAAAATAATCATCCGACTTCAGTTTTTATACATATATATGTGTGTGCGTGTGTGTACTAAGGAAGGTAAGGGTTTTACTGTACATCTGAGCATTTGTGGCAAATATCTATCCGCCCAGTTTTTTTGGGATCAATAGTAGAAACCATACATGGGAATGTCGGATTTGGTATATATATGGCTAAATTGCACTGGAGGTAGCCATATTTTGTAAAAACAGGCAAGTGCGCACCCAAATTTCAAAATCGAGCACCACGGATACCCAAATATTGATTTTCGAGCAAGTAGGTACCCTTCCGTTAACTTTCTGTTAATATTTGACGGAAAAATATTAAAAAGACTATTGTACCCCTTATTTTTAATTCCATCTTTTTTTAAAAAAGTTTTAAAAAATGCACAAAGATACTCGTATGTTATTGTTTTTAAAAAAATCATTTTATAAAACTTGTTTTAAAAAAAATGGAGGTGAAAATAAGGGGTACAAAAGTCTTTTTATATTTTTTCCGTCCAATATTAACGGAAAGTTAAAGGAAGGGTACCTACTTGCTCGAAAATCAAAATGTGGGTACCCGTGGTGCTCGATTTTGAAATTTGGGTACCCACTTGCCTGTTTTTGCAAAATATGGGTACTTCCGGTACAATTTAGCATATATATATATATATAGAGAGAGAGAGGGAGAGGGAGAGGGAGAGGGAGAGGGAGAGGGAGAGGGAGAGGGAGAGGGAGAGGGAGAGGGAGAGGGAGAGGGAGAGGGAGAGGGAGAGGGAGAGGGAGAGGGAGAGGGGGAGGGGGAGGGGGAGGGGGAGGGAGGGAGGGAGGGAGTAAAATAATTGCAATAACTGCGTATCCTTGCATCGTGCACAAATTTGGACCCTTTTTAGCCCAGCCCCCGGATCCAAAATTTCCACCAGGGGGTAAATCTGATTCTCGGATACATATCCCACGTGACACCTGCTCCCAAGTCCACGCTACCTTGTTCATAGATCATAATGCTCTATTGTGTATTGCTTTGTTTTATTGCAACGTATGATTGATCAATGAAAATATAACTATCTGAAATCAACCTTAGTAAACATGGAGATATTTGTAAATGCATGTTGCAAAATGATATTGCAAACTTCTAAGGCTATTGTGTAGATACACTTCCAAAGTGATCCTGTTTGGAATTTTTGGTGGCTGACGTGGCAAATGGAAGGCTTCTCATAGGGTTGAAGAGGTGCTGACATCCTGATGGGATAAAGGTAGTTGATCCTGATGCATCTCATGGGTTTCGTTTAGATGATGCATCTGGAGTAAGATACTAATAGGGAAAAGGCTGCTAGCAGGACGTTGGTTAGTCACTGAACTTCGGTCATAGATAAGCTGGTTAGCGAGATTGAACTATGTTCATGGATGAGTTCACTATATAAGGGAGCTTCGGTTAGCGTTGAAAACACTTAACAGCCTAGTGTAGCAATGGGTATGAAGCATAGTTGTCAAATTGAAAACACTTTACCCTTGTTTGTAACCATTGTCAACACTGTTATCATCATCATTGTCAGAGTCGGTATTTTCACCTCCTGTTTCATGTTGAACTGTTCTCTATATCTATTGCGTCCTTTAATCAAAGAACCACTGGTGTAATTGCATCCCATCAACAATGACATGCATGCATAGAATTATGAGAGCACATGTTACACACAAATATAGTATCATTCACCCAAATCAACAGGGATTGTATTCTAACTGCTTAGCTCACTTGGTAAGGCTTCTGCATCTTGATGTATTTACATGTAATTAGAAAAGTACGAATATCAGAAAAAAAGTCGAAAGGGATGATACAATAGTAAGTGGTCTGTTTTGAGCCTTGCTGTTTCTTAGATCCGGTAGCATGTTTTTGTTTATTTTTAGGGTAAAAGACATTGACCACCCAGGACTTTTGGATTAAATCCACTCCACTACCCTGACTTTTGAAAAAAGACACTTTGCACCTTTTTTTGGATGGAGAGTAACGACTGACTAACTGCACATGAGAAGAGACGATTTTACCCCTGAGATATTATAAGATTACCCCTTATATATTCTTCACCTCATTTATCACCCTAATCCCCCTCCCTCCCTCCCTCTCTTCCCCCTCCTTCTCTGCCTCTCTCTCGTCGCACCTCAATCCTCAGAAAATGCCCTCAAATCTCTACGGTGGATTCGCCGTCGTCCGCGGTCTCCGATTTCCCGGTCGATTCCACAGCAATCGCCATGCTCACTGTCCCTCCTCCTGCAACGAAGGTGAATCCCCTCGCGACGGCTTCCATACTCCCGCCGACGAAGAACAGAACCGTCCTCCGGTAACCGTTGTTTCCCACTCTTCCGGTGCCGGTGAAGCTATGGCGTTCGACGATGGATGTACGGATACCAAGGTAGTGTTTGATTTGGGTATTGAATCGGACAACTCCAGAGAAACCATGGTCCTCGAGGACACCGAGGTCATCGACGATTTGGGGGAAAGAGTCTCAAAGTTTGGGTTTTTATGAAGCTGGATTGACGATGGAGATTGAGTCCGACCCCGATGATGAAGATGCCTGTGGTAATGACATTGCAGATCCTCCTCACAAAAACGAATTCGCCCTGGAGAAATTAGGGTTCTTGATGACTATTGTAAGGACAAAGAGATATTGGTCGATGTGGGTACACAACTCGGCGATTCCGGTGTTTTGGGGCTGGAATCGAGCCAGGTGATTGACTCCGGCAGTGAAGATCCACTAAAATCAGGAGCTTCATATGCTGATGAAGAATATGCCAAAAGTGCAGGCCAAGTGACTGACAAATTGCCTCAGAGAGAAACTGAAGTGGATGAACAAATGACTAAACACAGTGAAGATCTGGCAACAGTTAAAGAAAATTTGCCCATAAAGAGCATAAATGATACTGATAAGTTCAAGTACATGAGTTCAAATGGCAGTACCCAAACAGGGAAGGGTTTTGGCTCATCAGAAGCTAGCAACAAAGCTATGGAGGATCTCGTGGGAATGTTGGTGAAGGGTTTGGGTGCTTCAAAAGCTAGAGACAAAGCTATAAAGGGTTGTCTTGAAATGTTGATGACTGTGGCAATGAACATGGACAAGGTTTCAGAGGATGATGATGATGATGATGAGGACATCAACGGTGCAAGTCAGTTGTGGTTTTAAGGGTGTTTTTAATATTTTGGATTAAAAGTGAAAATGGGAGGTGCTGATATAGTTTTGATGTTCTTGATGAACTTGGTGTTCTTGATTATAACATAGGCCAAAAAGTTAAAAAAATTGCAGGGGTAATATGGTCCGAAAAAAATAATTCACCCACTTTTCTAACAGAACATAACAGAAGGGTGCTAAATGTCCACAGAATAATCCGTTAAATGGGTGCAAAGTGTTTTTTTCAAAACACAAGGTAGCGGGATGAATTTAATCCTAAAGTCAGGGGTGGTCAGTGTCTTTTACCCTTATTTTTATAATCAGCATTCAAATCCTATCTACACATGATCTCGTCTGACTTGATTGGGGGCTGAAATTGGTTTTCATATTGATTAAAAATCAAGTGTCTATGGCGTAATGAATCATAGGTCAAGGGTATAAAACCAAGTCAGTCCAGAGGCACCTTTTGTGTCACGAGTTGTTTGTGATGGTGGTTCATGTTAAAGCGCTCCAATCGCATGTAGTAATAATTTCATCGATTTCCTGGTGTCTCATTTGCGCCCTTCTGTATGCAGAGTTTGACGGGGGAATTTCATATTTCATCGGTATCTCCACACAGATGAACTGTCATTTGCTTCAGCAAATTGGAAGCAGAAAAGTCCAGATAGCATGGCAGGAGATAAGCTTAGGTTATCCAGGATGACAGATATATGATAGTTTTGAAAGTGAAGAGCAGATGTATTTCATGTGATATTTCTGCTTTTGTCTCTTGGTTGATTTCTGAAAGAAATTCTGTTCCAACTGTTGAGATTAAGGGAATATTGATTTTCTTTATTACAATAATCGTCAGTACCGAAATGTCTGTCTACTTAAAGCCGAGGAGAAATGAAAAAACTCTGCTTTGCTGCGTTGCACTGCTCACTGTGTCAATGGATGCTTTTCGACGCACTCAGAGAATGTGTGTCAATTTATGGGCTTCAGAGAATGTCAATATATGCTTTTGGTTAGGATTGACCAGATTTTATCTCTATGCATGTACGCAAGGCTCCTTTCCGCTTTTCTATTATTGGAAGTTATATTTTATGATAAAATAATAAAAATAGAACTCTAATATAGAGTAACGACCAACATCAGTCTCTTTTATTTAAGTTTATTCTATTACTGTAATAAAACTCAATTTTAGTCGGTTATGACCACCCACCTACTGTTCCATGGTTGTTTGGGCCTCTTAGGCGTTATGTCCTTTTTAGGGTTGGAGTACTGGAGTCGGGCAAATAATGGCGACGCAAAGTCATTTTTTAGCAGCGGGAGTACTGGAGTCGTGCAAATAATTGATGCATTATATGTCGGGCAAATAGTTGTGTTCCATGATTGATTTTAGCAGTCGGAGTACTGGAGTCGGGCAAATAATGGCGACGCAAGGTTATTTTTTCTGTAAAAGACGGGTAATTGTTGCATTACATATCAAACAAGGGTGATAAAACTGTATCTGGTGGAGATTCTTAAGAGTTGTATTGGTATTTTGCTTTCAGTCTTGCCGGGATTTGACTTCTGTGTCGGTTTTGTATTTTCTCTGTAAACAAATTTTGTTGAAAAGATTTCATGTAAAATGTTTTTTTTCTCCGAAAATTCATTTTCTGAAACTTGCTCTACATGATAAGATAATGTAGGACTTTCAATCATTTCACTGTCTTTTTCCATGATACAATTCTCTTGAGGTCTGTTTAACATTTCTACCATATTCGTAAGAATTTGTTTATAATTTGTCTGTCTTAATGAAACAAAATTAGTCAAATTAGCAAGTGTAAAAGAGCAGTTCCTACTTCCTAATATGTATATTTTCTACAGAGTAATAAGTCAGTATTCCCTCCTTGTGCACAACTAGAGATTCTTGGACTTAATGGATCAAAAACCCTGAGAAAGGGTGAAGCAATGGTAGCGGGTTCTGTCTCTCTGCTCCTTCTCTCTTCATCCAATTTGTGTGTGGATTTGAAATTCTAAAATGTTAAATACCAGACAACTATAAATTTTCCGTTTGGATGCTTTTTTTACTCTAGTTATGAATTTGGATTTGTTGTTTGTTTGTTTTTATTGTTCGAAATTCGGTTCTTAGTTTATTATCTAATTGAATGAATGAACATAGATGTAAACTTGACTAAGTAGTAAACTGTGAACTCACAAGAGTCTGTGTAGTGTGTACTAGGTGAAAACCTGTGCCCGAAGGGCACTAATCATTTTTTTCATTTATTTAAAATAAATTAATGAAACTAATTTTGTAAAATATGTATTTTAGTAAAATTTTGTTAATATGTTTATCTACGGATTTAGATGAACTATTTTCAATCATAGATTAAAATTACATAAAAGTTTCTCAAAAAAAAAAAAAAAAATTACACGAAGATTGCACTAAGCCCCCCTTAAATATGGCAACATACTTACACCCCCGTTCACCTGCAGCTTTGCTACTGTTGAACCATAATTCATCCACCGCCTCCACAATCACGGCTCACCAGAACACCTGACCCAACTACAGCAGACCGTTCTCCCTCTCTCTCTAAACCCACCACAACCATAGCAATTGGGTCAATTTTGGGCATCGATCGAATAGCTTCATCTTGGGATCGATTTGGGGCTTTGCCCTACTGATTTCTCCATCTTTGCAAATCTGTGTATTACAAACAACACAGTTGGTGTAATTAATGGTTCAATTTTGTTTGATTTTCAATTTGATTTATCAGAGCATTGGTAGATGTTGATAGTGGTCGGTCGAGAACAGTGAAAATAGAGCGAGGAGAGGGGGAGTCACAGAGTACAAATTTGAGAGGGTTTTGAGACAGGTAAAAGTTGTGTACTTTCAAACTCTCTCGTGGTTTCATCCAACGGCGGAAATGAATTCAATCGAGCGGCTGTAGAGACAAAGATTTGGACTAAAAGCATCTTTCAGAGTTCATATCAAATTTTACACTACATTCTATATTTGACGGAGAAAAATGATATGATCTTCCACAGTTAACCCTCAAAAATACCATTTCACCATTTTTGGTGAAAAAATTAGTACTTTTGGTCTAAAACATTTTTCACCAATTTTTGAAACAGATAATTATTTCACTATTTTATCAAATTTAGAGAATGATGTTTTTGGACTCCCACAACAAATCATCAAATTTATCACCAAATCATGAATTCCATAACTATCAAAACAAAACAAAAAAATGATTACTAAAAAAATATTACACGAAATTGTAAAATGATTAAATACAACTTCAAAATATTTAATTGACCGGTCTAATCTATTTGACCATAATTATCCGATAAGTGTGCAATAAGTCTTCTTCTTAGTTCGTTATGAGCTCCTTGGTTTATCAAGTCTCGATGTTGACTTAGAAATTGGATAAATGTTGAATTAGTGATATCTCTTGCAACCTCAGCATGCGGTACAGACGGTGAACTTTCATAATCAAGATCTGTGGGAATGTGAGAAGCATCAAAAGTTAGGTGT
The DNA here is from genome assembly GCA_023055425.1 of Linanthus parryae. NCBI lineage: Eukaryota > Viridiplantae > Streptophyta > Magnoliopsida > Ericales > Polemoniaceae > Linanthus > Linanthus parryae. The sequence continues at coordinate 84,082,240 of JALGPY010000008.1, read as the reverse complement.
TGAGATACGCGCTACGTTCCTCTTCGACTATCACATTGTGTATAATAATGCAGACTAACATGATCTTGTGAATGTCATTTTTCTTCCAAAATCGAGTGGCTCCTCCAACAATTGCAAATCGAGCTTGGAGAACTCCAAATGCCCGCTCAACTTCCTTGTGATAAACTTCATGTTTCTGTGTGAAATACTTTTCATGCTAATAATTTGATCTATTTTCATTTTTCTGAGTTTATTATTAATGCATTGTTCTTGTCGTTATTTTTTTTAATATATTATTTTCTATCACTAAGATTAATTATATTAGGCGTCAAATATAATTTTTAACACTTATCATTTATAAAATATGACACTATGTCTCCAATTGTATAAAGGTAATGTAAAAACATGCCCTAAACACTAATTAAGAATTTGGTGTAGACTACACCAAATTCTATTTTTGCCAACAAATTTGATGGTAAAAATAGGATTTGGTGATATAGGATAGGATTTGGGAGTACTGTGGGAGATGCACTTCACCATTTCTCAAAAGCTAAACAAAAATATAGGATTTGGTGATTTGATATTTTTTTGGTCGACTATGGGAGGCCTACAAAAAAAATCACAATTTTGTTGGTGATTTGATGATTTGGTGATTCGTTGTGGGGGGCCAAAAACACTAAATTTACCATCAAATATAGGATTTGGTGCACTGTTGAAGATGCTCTAAGTGTCCATGTATATATAGACTAGAGTATTGCACGTGCCAGATGACACTATCTCTAAATTGGATAGTTTTTGAATTTTGAGGCGTTTTTTTTTAAATGAATTTAGAGGTGTTATCCAAAAATTATATTTACAAATGTGGTGAAAAAAAAGAAACAACTTCCAAGTATGTGATGAGCAATGGACGTGGGAATCACTCACAACATATCTCCTATTAGTTAGGGATGTAGTTGAGAAAAATCTCTCTCCTATTAGTTAGAAATGTCCAAAGAGAGTGGGTGGTTAGAGATGTCCAAAGAGAATGGGTAGTTAGAGATGTAATAAGTAGGTGAGATCTAATGTTGGATATGAGGTTTATTCATTCTAACGGTTGAAAAATCATAAATTAGTTAAACCATGCTATTTTATAATATAGAAGATGTGGGAGGTTTGTGTATGTGGGAGGTTTAGGTAGGATCCAGATTCAATTCTCACCATAAGCAATTTTATACAGTTCACGGCTTCATTTCAGAAAACCAAAGGTTACTAATTCGGCTTAAAAGCCACCACGCGCGCTGATTTCAAATGACAGGGTATTTATTGGAATTCAAAATTATTAACAATATAGAGGTACGGATTTGTCCCAAATCAAATTCAAACCTCTTATAAATATTTAAACACACCAATGGGAGTTGGTCCAAGTAGTAAGCAATGTGACAGCCCCGTATTCCCGCCGGGGAGGAAATACGAGAATGCCACTCCGCACCCGAGATTGCTCCCGGATGCTTGGAACAATGGTAACTGAAACAAACACCAACATAATCATATATTACAACTCACAAATTGTCTTAACACGATATTCAACTTACTATTACACAAGGTGAGGTTTGACTAAGAGTTCGCCTTATTTAAATTACTACTAGACATCATATGATACGATGACTCCCTTACGCCGAGCTCCCTTCTCCTAGCCCTGCGGGGGAGATAAAACAAAGACCGCAGTTTTTCCAAAGTCAGCGCGAAATGCTGAGTAAGTAAACACCCAAACGTGTAAACAGATTATGAGGCATACTTTCATTTTGAAAAATAATGAGGAATAGATATCCACTTTAATAAAGTACCTTATCATGATCTCACGTAGTGAAGAAATGTAGTAAGACTTCTTTCTCAAAAATGAGTCCTTCAACTTTCCTTTGTATCTCAATACAGGGGATATATTCCCCAAACTTTTCTTGTCTTTATTATAAACTTCCTTTTCTCAAAACTCATTTAATCATCTTGTTGATACGGGGATAATCTATCATTTCCTTTCCTTTCCTTTCCTTTCCTTTCACTAGCAACCATGACCATAAGTGTCGACACCCCCTAAAGACTCCTCGCGGCCAGAAGGGTAAGTACATGGAGCGACTCGGCAGGTTGCGACCGAGTTAAATATATAAGTAACCAAATACTGTTCACCCGCACAACTCTTTCCACTTTACGTTATTACGTATTATTACTTTTCATGTAAGAGTTTCAAAAATCATTTATTTATGAGCAAAGCAAGCTTTCAAGTAGGACACATAAAGCAATTATTCATTTTGAGACGAGATATAACGAAATCACAATTTCGACACGAATGAAGATAAGGCTCTAAGTCTGGCATATTTACTTACCTCCCGTAGCAACAACAAATATCACGAAATAGCTCCTACAGGTAGACGTAGCCTTCGTCTACGAACTCGTCGCCTACAAATTATAATCCCTAATCAAAATCTAAGTTTCAACTACCATGTATAATGCAAGTAATGCGATGTGTGTTCTAAATACTAGTTTACTTCTTATTTTAAAACTTTCGTGCCAACCAAACTCCCTATTTATTTATGTAGAATAAGTACTCCTTTATTTTTAGTTTTCATTTAGCAAACTAAGTGGCAAACTTATAATTAGCTAGAGAATTATTAAATAAACTCATATTTAATTAAACACATAATTAGGCATAAGCCTCCTTTTTAAATTGTAACTTTAGTATTATTTCACAAAATAATTTGGTTAACTTTAATACAATAATAGCATATAAATTTCAAGACAAAGTAAATTCTTAGATTTTATCCAATAATTAGAAAATAATTAAAACACGTCTTTTTCCTTACAATATATATATATATATATATATTTAATTCATAAAATTTTCCGATGAAATGCTTTATAGTTATTTAGTCGTGATAACTTTTCTAAGTTATAAAGATATTACATTTTTCTTACATTACTTGGGTAGTTATATATTTTTATTTATTTAAATCAATAAGTTCATTAATTAGGAGCTAAAGTCTCATTTAAAAATATCTATTTATGTTTAGTTCATAACGTTGCAAGTAAAAGATTATAAACATGGCCAAATTTACACAAATACTCCCTTCTTACTTTATTATACAAGAATATATATTTATATGAGAAAATCATAAAAAATCTCTTTTAGTTTGTTTAAGAAATTGTTATATTTATTTATAAAATCAGATTATATAAACTATAACAAGATCCCCAAGTTTTATAAATTTAACACTTGCTTACCCCCTAGCAGCTTAATTAGTTTCTGAGTTAACACTTAGTACCCTTAACTTTCTGTTAATGACAAAATCAGCCCCCCTAACCCCTTTCATCGTTCTTCATCTTCTTCCCCATATCCAAAACCATGAATCTTCAAATCCAAGTCTACCCATACAATTTTGATGTTATAAAACTTTAATTCAGGTTAAAACAAGTATATTTATGCTAGAAATCAATCGAGTTGGTTACCGATTGGCCAAGAAATTGACCGCCGAACTTTCGTCGGAAACCCGCCGGAGAAGATGGCGTTCCGGCGGTTCAGGCTGCTGAAATTGACCTTCGGGGTCTGTTCGGACCTCAAGGTGGTGGGGGAGCACCGGGAATCAAGGGAGAGAAGTGGGGAGGCGCGGGGCGCCGGGCTGCCGTCGGGTCGGCCTTCGGGTCTGGTTCGGCGGCGGCTTGGCTCGGCGAACAGAGCAAGGGAGTGAGAGAGAGAGACCGAGGGGTGAGAGAGAGGATGGAGGGAGGTGGAGGTGATGGGTGCCGGTGGAGATGGCGGCAGTGGTGGTGGCGTCGTGGATGGTGGTGACGATGGCGATGCTGGGGTGCTGGTGATGTCGTTGTGTGAGAGAGAGGGAGAGAACAGAGGGTGAAGGAGACAGAGAAGAGAGGGAGGTGGGAAGGGATGGTGGTGACGGTGATGGTGTCGATGGTGGAGATGCGGGTGGTGTTGTGGTGGTGTTGGGGTTGTTGTTGTTGTTGTTGTTGGGTTTAGGAGAGAGAAAAACAGAGGTGGGGGCAGAGAGTTATGGAGGGAGATTGGGAGGCATGGTGGTGATGGTGGTGGTGACGAGGATGGAGATGGAGGTGGTGTGGTGGTGGTGATTTTGGTGATGGTGGCAGTGGGGTTTTGGTGGTGTGGTGGCTGCTGGGTTTTGCCCAGAGGGAGAGAGGGTGAGATTGTGAGGGCTAGACAGAGAGTGGTAAGGAGGTGATGGTGGTGGTGGTGTAATACCCCGTTTTAAAACGAAGGGTAAATTGGTAATTTATGCAAGACATTTGATTTATTTTATTTGAGAATGATGGATTGAGTAATTTCCGGGTTAAAAATATAGTCGGAAAATTTGAATATTAATTTAGAAAACGAAGCCTTTATTGCGTATTTAATTTTAACATTTTATTTTATGTTATTAAAGTTATTGTAGTAGTGCTCCCAACTCACCATAGCATAACTCAAATAATAATAATAATAATAATAATAATAATAATAATAATAATAATAATAATAAATAAATAAATAAATAAATAAATAAAATGAAAAATTTGTTCACTCCAAGAAACCTGCAAAATTTTTTTGGAGAACACAACCTGCTTTCTCCTCCCCCTCACGCAATTTCTCCTTCCTCCTCCTCTTAAACCCCCTCTTCTCCCTCTTCTCAGCCGAACACCACCACCATCACAGCCCCTCTCACCACCACCTCTTCCTCCTCCACCTCTCTCTCTCTCTCTGCTCCCGTCTGCCCCAAACAGAACAACAACAACACCAGCAGCAGCTGGTGGCAGCGGCCAAACCCACCACCAAAGCTGCTGCCATTCCCCACGACCATCACCACCAACACCATCGCCACCCCATCACCGGCAACACCACCTGCACCACCACCTCCACCTCTCAGCATATCTCTCTGTCTCCCTCTATTGTCTCTGTTTTGGCCGGCGAGAAGCAGCAGGAGCAGCGGCGGCGTTGAGCCGCTGCCATCCCGACGACAAGACCAACACCGCCACCACCACTGGTCTCTCTCTCTCCCTATATTTCGACCCCCTATCCCCCCTCTACTCTCTGCTGCGACCTGAGACGGAGCAGCAGCAGATCGCTGCAAATGAGACCCGGCGCCACCACAGTCGCCGGCAACACCATTAACGCCGGCGACGAAGCTCGACCCTCCAATCTGGCGACACCCATCCCCCAATCCTTACATGTCCTTGTTCGTGAGAGCCTAAGGAGCACAAATAGACTCTGATCTTCACCCAGAAGCAACCGGAGTCGAAGTAACAACCCACCGCCGCCGCCGGCAACTCCATTAACGCCGGCAAGGAGCTCGGCCCGGGCTAATCGGAGTGACCCGTCTTCTCAAATTGCCACCAATCGCCTCCGGGGAACCTGAGGAGGCCATTAGCAGCCTCAGACGGAACCATTAACGCCGGAGTAATCGCCGTCGAGCACCACCACCGGCCACCACCTTCGGAGCCGCGACCCACTCCGTGTGTTAACCATTTCTCGCGATTTTTCGATGGGGTAAACTCTAAATCACCCTCTGATTCATTATTGATCATAAAAATCTGATTTTGTTAGCTTTAAATCGAATCGGGTTGTGGGATTGAGAAGCTTGTACGGGTGTTCATGCTTGGGGGATACTTTTTGTATTTTCAGAAAAGTTGGGGGACCTATTTGTCGTTTACATAAACTGCATATAAGATATAAAATTAAATTTGTAAATTTGTATGAGAATTAATTTATAATATTTCTAGTTATTGTCTTAATTATGTAAAAGATGTTTTTGCTATTAGAATTATGTATGTATTATTTAATATGAAATATTGTTGTTTTCTTGAAAAATAAGCAAAGATAAATTATATAGTTGATTTAATCATATAAATTAGTGTGATTAAATAAATATTTCAAGTATTTATAAATTAGTGTAAAATATTTTATTTTCTTAATGTTGATAAAATAACATAAGTTAGAAAGTTAAAAGGAAAATAACTTTTAAGAAAATTCCTCCATTTATAAATAATTAGAGTTTGATTATTATTTGTAGATATTATAAAATAATTTCTCCAAAATAAAGTTATAATTTATGTGTGACTAAACACTTATTTTATGTGAATAAACATTTTGTGAGTTTTATTTATGAAATTTAATCAGTAAATAGAATATACATTTTATAATAATTGATTAGCAATAATTAAATAAGTTTGAATTAAATTTTGTAGTAACTTACAAATAAATGTGTTGTAAAATAGATTATTATTTCTAAGTATAAATTTAATATGCAATTTCTTACTTAACAATTTTTAAGAGTTAGTATTTATATAAGTAATGATTTTATGAAGAAAAATACAATTGTTTACGTCATCGTTTTATTATATAAATATGGCACGCTAGTAAATAATGTGATAATGGGGGTAATTTCAGATGAGACTTATAGAGATTTTGCATAGCATACTTGCACACTTTGGACTTGAAATTGATTTAGGAATTATAAATTGTAGGTGACGAGTTCGTAGATGAGGGCTACGTGTACTCGTAGGAGCTTTATCGTGATAATTGTCGTGCTACTTGAGTTAAGTAAACGTGCCTAACCTAGTGTGCCGTCCTCCTTTCGTGTCCAAATATTTTTATGATTTTATGTCTCAAAATGTGACTTGTGATATACGCGCTCGACTTGAGATTTCAAATACCTGTCTAAATGATTCTTTTGGAAACTATCACTTGACATTGATAATGCGTAATAACGTAAAGTGGAAACAGTTGTGCGGTGGAACCATATTGGATACTTTTATATTGTGATATTTTGCTCGGTTGCAATTAGCCCCGAGCTGCTCCATGTACTCACCTCTCTGGCCGCAAGAAGTCTTAGGGGGGTGCCGGCACTTAAGGTCTTGGATGCATGGGATATGGTTGGTTACTCATGAGATACCGTGATGGATTATTGCGATGGATTGGTTCGTTCCCCGCTACAACTAATTAATAAACGTGGATTTTCATGATAAAATGAAAAGGAATTACATACTTGAGATTTTCCCTAATGGGGACAGTATTATGAGATTATCCCTAGTCGGGACAGTATGGTGGTTTGGAAATATTTCATTGGAATAATAAATGGTAATATTTTGAGAATATTGGAAATTTATATCATCTCATACTCAGTCATTTTACACTACTATACCTGATTCCTTGTTATTATTCGTGTTCTTTAAAGAAAAGCATGCCTCTTTCCTGTTTACATGTTGGGGTGTTTACTTATTCAGCATTTCTTGCTGACTTTGGAAAAACTGCGGTCTTGTTTCCTTCCCCCGCAGGTCTAAGAGCTGGGATTATGGAGTAGCGGGATTCGAGACTCACCTAGTACTTGAGATTCACTTTTAACAAGGCGCACTCTTAGTATCATATCATCTTGTGTAACAACATATTGCAGACAAATTAAGAGTTGTAATATATATTTATCGAATGTGTTGTTCTTGATTTCCGCCGCTTCATTTTTGAGTAGCACCCTCCTAGGCTCTCCGGTCCGGAATGGAAAGCTCGGGAATGAGGGGTGTTACAGGTGGTATCAGAGCAGTTCGTTCTAAAAGGGAATTTAAAACCTGTAGGGCAAACTAAAATTAACATAGGGTAAGATAATAAAACTGGAAAAGCCGATCGGATTATGGGTAGTCTAAGTGCTGGTATTGGTCCCACCCATGTCCTTTCTTGCTGATTGTTACGTATTTAAAAGGTACTTGGATTATTTTGTTTGAGTTGGTAATGTCATTCCCGATGGATTGATTGACCAGTGTTACTCTTGTTATGGAGATTGAGAAATATGGATTGTCAGAACCAGATTCTGAATTGCAAGTGATTTGAGAATATGAGGAATATATCGGTGAAAACAATTATCCAGTACATAATTTGACCCCCATGAGGTCGTTGATACTTGAACTATTTGGAGTCTTTATCTTTTTGATTGATTATTGGATAAATAATGCTCTTAGAATAAGAGGAAGTATGTTATGAGTTATAAAAGTTGGATTGTGAATCATGAATGATGCATTGCTCTATTTGAAGATTTATATGATGTGTATAAGATTCGTATGAATTGCTAAAAGTGATATGATATTTATCCCTTTATACGATGATTTAAATCCCTGAGACCAGGATGGAATAGATAAAAGCGTCATAGGTGGCTACTGAAATTATGACTAACCACTGCGGTTATATACTAGGAAGACCCGATAATGATAGACGACCTAGGGCAACAACTACTCATAGTAACTCTTCGTCTGCTAGTAATGTTGTAGATACATGACTCTTTTGATAACTCTTGGGGGAAGTATTGGGTTTGGGCCATTGGAGACTTTGGGTCAAAGAGACGTAACAGGAATGTTGAAACATTTGACTGGTGAACCCCAGTTTCTTTAACTAGATCTGAGAAGACTTTGATGATATATTTGAGGTACCGTTGAGTTGCTAATTTAGAATTATGGGTCAAGATAAAATTATTTTGGGAGTCTTTTCTGGTGATCAAAGAAAGTTATTCGAACAAGGTCCCACCCACCCTCACCTGAGAAGTTGTGAAGACGATCCGTTAAGTCTTGACTTGTTTTGAATACAGTTTCACAGCCTTGTTGATCGGAGAGATTTTGCTACGTTAACAGTTGACTGTAGTCCACTTTTTCATGGTTTATATTTTGAGGGTCGCGCTAGACTGCTTTGTCATTTGAGGTTACTGTCGATATTTAACTATTTGATGCTTACTTGTATTCTAGTTACTCTAATGTTTCTTGATGATAGGGATGTCTATTCGGTTACGTATTACTTTCGGAATTATAGGATCTAATTGGGAGAAATGGTGTATAAACTGTGAAAGAATTATTGTTGGGTCATTAATGATCGTATATAAGATTTGGACGCACCCTATGACGGATCTAGGCAGGTTTATTCAGAAGTTACACATTTAGTAATGCATTGGAGTTCTGACTCAGATTTTGAAAGTTATGTTTAGAGCCCAATAAATTTATATTTGGGAGTCTCCTATTTTAAGAAGATTGCTCGAGAGATATTATTATACAAGAATTATGGAAGTATCTTATATATAATTATAGCATAGTCGGAGTGTCGTAGCAATATTGTTTCTCATGGTCGGGGTATATGCACGGATATGGGTTATTTCTAAGGGATGTATGCTTCGCATATACCATTCTAAAATTCTGTTGGGGTTAGTGGAAATATTGTGCACTCTTCAACTTCGCATCTTTTGGTATATGGAGTGAGATACGAACTGTACGAAGATGATGCTACCAGCTACCAAGACATGAGACATTAAGGAAAGCTTGGAGTTCGTGTAGAAAGTCGGAGGCAATACTAGCTTTATATTTGGAGACTTGTTAGGATATAGCCATGAGGTCAGTAAGTGTTCTGTTATTTGGCTAAATCCACCGTTATAAGTCGAGTAACAAATTCGGACTAAGAAGAACTATGGATCTAAATGGTTGGTTGGAGTTCAACAAGAATACTCGGTAGAAGCGCATGGGTGATGATCGTCAAATGGAATGTGAAGACTTTAGTACCCTCTAGGTACAACAAGTGGTTGTAGAAGTACTACCCTAAGTTTTCTTAGGTACTGGACACATAGAAAAACCTAACCTAAAAAAAACTCAGCTCCGGATATGACCATAAGATATAGTTAGAATCATAGAGAGTAATCGCTTCGATGCTTGATTAGAAACAGTGTCATTTGAGGTATATTTGGGTAACATGTGATCAAAGGGGGGCTCTTTCATGAAGGATTTTGGAGGAACTTCGAAGAAATGTTGGCATTCGAATCAAAGGTCAGGGGACCAAACCACTAAGTTTTAGATACCCTCAGCTAACTTGGTTTGGAGACACTATGTTCAATTTTAGGATGTCTATTTGGAGTTCTATTATTTAGATCAACCACCCTAAGGAATCTAGTTATTGATGTGGTCGGGAATTCTCTACAATGTGTATGGACTAGCAAGTTTGCAAGCTTTTTGGAGTTATGTAACAAAATAATTTGTCTCGGTAACCTAACTTTCCCTTTCGTGGGGTACATACTCTTCCAATAAAACTTAATCGAGGTCTTGTTGTTAATGTCTTGATGTGGTATACACTTCTACTTAATCAAGGTTGGGTTACAAGGATTGAATCTTGATAAGTTGCTTGATAGTTTGCCTTCAGAATCGAGCCTTCTCTAATCAATTGAAACGGTATTTTGGGATTCTTGAGAAGTGTCGTGAAATTTTGGGTCGGTAGCTAGATTTCAAGTAACAATATGAACTGTTGTGCACAAGAGATTCCGGCGGGGAGACCTCCGTGTACACCGTATGTAGAGGATCAGAGATGGCACAGGAAGAGTTGGGTTGTGTGTAGGGAGAGAGTAAGGCAGTAGTAATGTCTGAGAGAGAGACAGAGGTTTGGCAGAGCTTCCGCGTATGGCTAGTGTGTCCCCCCTTTTGTATGGAAAGGTTAACGTCCTATATATAACGGAGAATGTGACCGTTGCAGTGTGGTTAATGCGCCCATCAATGGCGGCTTAATTAGCTTAACCGCAACGGCACGTTCGTCCGCCGATATAGGGACCGTTACAGCACGTTATGCGCGAATACCGGAACCGTTATGGGATTGACCGGGTTTGACCGGATTGACCGGGTTTATGGAGCTCGTGCCATAAATCTCTCAAAAGCAGTTACTAAAGGTCACGTGCGGGCTTGGCTCGCACGCGACAGGACTTACTCTAGCCTCCAAACCACTAAGTCCCTACAAGTCCCGTGCAGTGGTATGCGAGGGCTCTGTCTCGCAGCCCCCACATGGATCAGCCCGGCTGGTGATCCAGTGTGTGTGGAGCACAATATGGTGTGCTAGATGGTTGCCACGTTGCCAAGATCTGCTAGCTCAGAAAGCACTATCTACATTAGCCCCCTTTCTGCGCGTGAAGGCTCATAGCTGTATAGACTTCCATGCGCGGAAACCAACATGCGCGTCGCCGCCACGCACCAATTCAAACACGAGCAAATTCAGCCCCCGTGCGTGCCATTATGACCTAAAACCCCTAGAGTCGTGCCGTCTGGCCTTTAGGGTTTTAGGCGTGACGTCAGCTTGTCCTGTGATTGCGCGATTCGACGGTGACGGTTGCGATTCGACTACTGAAAGGACGCAACCCTTCATTGTTTTTGGATAAATACTTTGTACTCTCCATTTTTGCAAAGCATCACTTCTTTCTCTTAAAGTGAATGGTACCCGAAAGTCTTCGAGAGCAGATTCAGATAATCAATCACCAGTTCAGAACTGCAAACCGTCTTCTTCAACTGTGTGTATCCAAGCAGGCTTCACGAAAACAAGGTTGGCCTTGTTCAATTTTGATTTATATGCTTCAAACTGCGTTGAATCTGTAAACCCATGACATGTAATCTGTTGAAACTTGTGAAGAAGCTTCAAGCTTTGGACCCAATTTTGGCTGAATCCTTCGATGATAAAGATCTTGGATGTAGGGTTTTTGAAATTCTCGATAATGCAAACAATTTCCAACTTCTAATTTCTGAAATTGATACCAGAAACTGTTCATCTTTCTTTCCATAGATCTTGAATCTCGAAATTCAAACTGAAGTGTGGCGTATTTCTCCCCCTTTTTTTCTTTCTCTTCCGCAGGAATGGCCAAGACAAAAGGAACCAAACCTACCAAGGAGGACGAAGAGATACCTGATCTTCCGCAAGCTTTGTGGCGAAAAGCCCCCTTTCTGGGTGGCAAAGATTTCTACCACGCGAGGGTTAAGGCGAAGAGAATGCCTGCTTCTGTCCCTAATGAGGGATTGCTAACATTGACTCCCCCAGTTAACTCAGCCTTGCTCGAGTTGATTGGCTGCGAGGATGTGGTTCGATTGGGAATCGAAAATGGGTACTTCCCCTACGCTGCAATTTCCACCCAAGCTTTTGTCCAGAAATTGGACTACATGGATGAGTGGATTGACCATGTGTTGACCGATCATGCTGCGACCCTCAATGAGGCCGGCGTATACTTCGCTGTTCGTGCTATGAAGGGTGCTGCCGTGAAGCTGGACCAGTCCATGCTTCTAAACCTTCTTTCCCGCTACTCGCCTGCGACTCACGCTTTTCACTTTGCTGAGTTCGAGGCTGCCCCCACAGTCGAGGACGTGCATATGCTGTACGATCTGTCCCCTATGGGTGAAGTGGACCCTTTGAGTCCCTTGAGGACGGATGCGGAGATCGCTTTGTACACGCAGATGGAGGAGTGCCTATCAGAGGTAAAGAAAATCTCCACACGGTTGACCACTACCAAAGCCCTTCCCAATTGGCAGTTGGTTGACACGTCTGCGAAGAATACTTGGAATAAATGGGTGCAATACTTCTTCCGTGACTATGCGAACAGCAGCATCACCAAGAAGCTTCTGAGTCAAGACCCGGAGGCCAAGAATTACGTGGAGGGTAAAGGCTATCACTTGACCCTTTGTGCTTTCCTCTGTGCCTGGCTGTCGAGGTACTTAATCGATGGTCACCCGCACGATGGGGTCTTCTACCATGTTCTGCCACTCGCCGTGAAACTGGCCCTTGGCCAAAGGGTCGCACTCGGACCCTTGGTCTTGGGCACACTGTACTACAGATTGGATCAGCTGGTTGTGGCCATGAAAGAGTCGCGTGGCCGCCTCGACATACTGACCTTCGTCAACATTGCCTTCTTGACGATGTGGGTCTTTGAGCGGTGGCCTTCTTATGCCCCAACTGCTCTTAAGCCCAACAAGTTGTGTCCCCCAGGCGAGACGGAGGAGCGTAACAGTGGCAGAGCTGCGAGGTGGTTCGGAGCGAACAATACCAAGTGCGTTTGGAGCCTGATATGCGACAAGCGGCAAGAGTTCACTGCCAGGCCCTATGCCGTGCGCATTGAGAACGTGCGATGGTTCCAAAGCTGTACCCTTCTAAGGGTGTCGTTTTCTCAGAAGAGCTCCTCTTCGAAGAAGGATCGCATTTCCATGAGCGCTATCGCGAATTCTTTTGCTGGTGTCTGCGAGGTTCCCTTCCTGCTCTCGCAGAGCATATTCGTGAGCTCGCGCCAAGGTATGAGAGGATTACCGTGGATGTTGACCCCACTCGAGTTTCTCCCCAGTTCGGCTTTGATGCAGTGGCACCATCAATCTGGCCCCAGTCCATTATCAGAGGTTGCTATAAGCGCTTGCTAACAAAGGAGTGCAAGACAGTCTTCATGAACAATCTTCCCTTTGAGCAGCCTGCGGGTAACCGCGAGGGCGGTTGTTCCCAGAACTGGCTCGCATACTGGGTCGCCCAGCAAACGAGGATCGAGACACAGTCGGCCGCCCAGCCGAGTAGAGCTCCCTTGATCAAAAGAAACTCTTTTCCGTTTCGCCCCAATCGCAGTCTGAGCGAGTCTGAATATGGTTGCTACTCATTGTTGGATCATGAGAACCATTTGTGCCCTGACGTCATCTTGAAGGAAAAGATCGTCGCAGTTAAGAAAGGCGACTCGCATGTCATCAAATATAGCGAGACATTTGCTAAGGTAAGCAACTTTTTTGCCGTATGCGTTAAGCTTCTTGATTTCTACATGTTGATGCCTTTATTCTACACTGTTTGCTGTAGTGTAATGTGCGGAGATTCGCATCTGGTGATCGTTCCAAGTCGCTGGTTAACACCATTGTTGCCACAAAAAGACAAGGACAGTCGTTCCTGCTAGCATCGAGGATGGACCCCGAGGTCGAAACCAGTATTCGCGCAGTCATGAATGCTTTTGCTGACTCGCTGATAGATAATGCTCCGGCCTTGTCTCCACCCAGAGATAATCCATCTCCTCCAGCGACTGCAGCGCCGAGAGCGAAGAGACCCAGGCAAAAGGGAATTACAATACCTTCCCCTAGGAGCGCTCCAACTTCCCCTCCAGCTAAGTCCCTTTCTGCCAAGGACAAAGGCAAAGGTCGCATGCCCAGTAAAGCACGGAAGGAGCTCGCAGTTGAGACCTTCGTCCCATTCAACAAGGAGGAAGAAGAGGAGAGGCAGGAGCCCAGAGAAGGTGATGAAGAAGAAGAAAGAACAATTGTGATACATGAGGAAGAATCAGGAGGTACCTCCATCGCGTTTCCCTTCTCATTATCATAATTCTTTTGCAACTTGGTCTTGAACCAATTGTTTCTTCGCAGATGATGATGATGATGAGACCATCGGCGGCCTTTTGGCCAAGAGACAGAAGAGGGATGCTCATTCTGGCATCTCGGACGAACCCATAAGCGAGGACGTTCTCGCCGAGTCTAGGAAGACAGCCGCGGAAGCTGCTGAAAGGAGGAGGCAACGAGAAGAGGAGGAGCTCGAGCGTGTGAGGCAGCGGAGCCTCGAAGAGCAACATGTCGACGACTTAGTGCGTCCAGCTGATGAGGAAGATGTGCTTCCCGAAGAGGTGACTCCTCAAGCTGAGGAGGAGGATGCGGCTCCAGAAGAGGATGCAGCAGCCTTGGAGCAGGCCCAGGCAGATTTTGAAGAAATCGCAGGCGGCGATAAAGGTGAGATTTTTAATCTCGCAGTAACTTATCGAGATGTTATTGTGGGTGCGTTAAAGCATGGTGTGTCAAAGGCTGACATTCGCCGTTGGCTAGTAGGCAAGTGCGGTGAACCCTCAGGTAATCACTTGATCGATATGCATGAACTAAGATTAGTAACTCGAAGCATAATCATGCCTAGCTTCTTCGCGCCCCAGGTCATGCCCCTTTTAAAGACATGCTTAATGAGGACACACTAATAGGGCATGGTTCCACGTCCTTAGTATATGACGAAGACACTGCAATCCCACCTTCGTGTGGAGGTGCTTGCTCTAAGCTTTAGCAAAAGATAGTAAAATAACGTATGATACAATTTACCTCACATCATCGCATTTTGTATCGCAGGTACTGCTGATGAACCCATGTTGGAGAAAAGAAGTCAAACTTCTGCATCCTATGTCCCAGTGCCGAGTTCTCATACCGAGAAGCCCGTCGCAGCTGCTGAACATGCAGGAGAGCCTCTTGAGGACATCATCGAACTTTCTGATGATGCTGAAGCTGACGCTGTGCTAATGGAAGAAGATGCCCGTACTGGCACTGAGGAAGTTGATGCTTCCGCATCTGAAAGTGTCCCTTGCCAAGCAACTTTGGCTGTCACTTCGCCTCCGGCGATGACTGAGTCGGTGGCACCTCTTCCTGCGTGGAGCTTTTGGGGCTCGCAGGTCGGGAATGCAGTCGCAGCTGGTGCGGCTTATACTCTTCCTCCTAACTATGAGGGGTTAGAGCTCGCAGCTGACAGGAGAGCTATGGAGCGAGGACAGTCTTCGACTACTCCAGCAATGCGCATTCCTTCCCTTCGTGAGATTCTTGAAGGAACTGGTAAGTAGAGATTTGCTGTTTGCATCTCGCATTATTCATTTGCGAGCATAACTTAGCTTTGACATTGCTTTAGGTTTGAAGAAAACTGATGTGGACTGGCTAGTTCGAATGCGCCTCACCCTACCCCCAATCATTTGCGAGATCTCTAGAGATAGGGCCCTTTGACAGGAGGCTGTTTCTTACCGAAGCCATTTGGATTTTGGAGCAGCTGTCTGCGGCCACGCCTGCGACCATTTCTGTCCAGAGTGCCGAATTGCTTTTTGGCATGTGCCAAAATCTTCTTACCAAAGTTCAAGGCAGACTGGGTTTCAGATTTCTTATGAAAAGAGTTACCCTGATTCGCGCAGCCGTAACTTTGAAACTCGGCCACCAGAACCTCGCAGCTGAGAAGCAGAAGGTGGAGCAGCAGAAGCAAAAGGCTGAAGAGGCTATGAAGCTCTATCATGAGATGAATGCCAAGTGCGAGCAATTGAAGCAGGAAGTGGAGCAGGTAGAGAATCTGAGCCATCAGTTCGCCCCTCATGATTCCTTGATCAAGAATTTGCTTTGACTTTTTGAATTTGAAAAGTAGCAAGGAAATAGCTGGAAAATTAATGTAATGCTGAAACATTAATGTAATGGTGCTAGGGTTTCTCCCCCCTTTTTTTTTAACAAAAGAATCGACATGCCCGTTTTGCCCTTTCCGGGATTTGATGGGATATCTCTGTGCATATCCAATTATGACATCAGCAATTGATATTCTGCTTGATTTTCGCGCTAATTTCTCGTAAGATAAGCACGCCTTCCTTGGGAAGTCCATCCGAATCATGACCATCCGTCATTAATTAGGATACGCAACTGAATCGTCGTAGCCTTTAGTAGGGTAATTGATCGTTACCGCTTTTCAAGGCGTAAGTGATTGACCTTACCCTCTTTTCAAATTCTGCTGACTCATCTTGGGAACTGAAGAGTCTCCACAAGGTCTATATAAACCCTGTCTTTTTCATTTGGGTTCTTCATCCCAAAAATGTGCTTTGCCGTGAGTCCTTACGACTGCTGGCTTCAACGCTTGTTTTTCGTTGATTCATGGCAACTCCAAGTCATGAGATCTGAGTTTGCGCTTTGTGCCATAGAAATAGTTTCCAAAATCCGCTTTATGAGGCTTACTAATCTTTGTAACCTTCATAAAGAAAATGGAGATGATATCTCATGTGTGTTCGAAGAATTTTCTTCGTGTATTATGTTTGCAGGCCATGTTTCCGGCCGCCTCCCGATGAGGTGCAGCGCCGTAGTGACCGTGCTACCGATTCGTAATGAACGGCGGAATTCTCCTCCAGCATCCCTGGAAGAGAATTTACTGCCCCCATGTTCGTGAGCTCAGGGTGGCGAACCGTTGCGTTCATCCCCGTCTACAAGGAACCCTTGCCCTTCGGAGCTTCTGCTTGCCTGTTGAACGCCGGAACCGGTGGTTTCTCAAGCACATCTCATGGGATGTTGATCTGACAAGGGCTTTGTCAAATACTGGGATCTTGAACGTATGGCTTCTTGTGGCTCTCGTAGGACGTTCCTTTTATAGCAAGATCCTACTTGCAACAGATCTTTGGCCGCAGATCCGTGCACTACATAGCCGGTGTAAGGACCGTTAGGTTCATCCTTTTTCAGCTAGGATTCCTGTGGTGTGTCACTGCTGGCTTGCCAGTTACTTTTCGAATGCATTGTAAGCCATGTTGGCTTCGTAGTTAGATTTGAGCTTTTTCGCTTGTAAGCTGCTATCTAGACAGATAAATTGTAAGTCTTTTCGACTCATAATGATAAATGGCTTTTGTATTATCTGCTGTCTCGTTACAACAAAATACAATTTCGCATGCGTATCAGCATATTTCGCCTTTTGGAATGCCACATACATACTTCGCATTTGCTATCTGCCGTATACACTCGCAGATATGTTATTGGATCGTTCGAGATCGTATTTGCGTAGCTGTGCCATCCTTGTAGATGGGCTTGTGATTCATCTTCAAATTCAAGTGTAGGTGCTATGTCATTAGACAGACCTTTTGGAGATCACTTAAGATTATGACAGATTTAAATACGAATTTCTTAAATCACATTCGTATAACGCCGCTATCACATTAGATAGGCTTGAGGAATCATTTAAGATCACGTTCGCATATGCTGCCATCACAATAGATAGGCTTGAAATATCACTTGATACTGCTTTCACATGAACTGCTATCGTGGCAGATAGGTTTAGTAGATCAATTAAGATCATTTTTCGCATGAGCTGCTATCGTAGCAGATAGGCTTAGATGACCAATTAAGATCGCATTCGCATAGACTGCTATCGTGACAGATAGGCTTAGAAGATCAGTTAAGATCGCATTTGCGTAGGCTGCTATCGTGACAGATAGGCTTAGAAGATCAGTTAAGATCGCATTTGCATAGGTTGCTATCGTGACAGATAGGCTTAGAAGATCAGTTAAGATCGCATTTTCATAGGTTGCTATCGTAACAGATAGGCTTCGATGATCAGTTAAGATCGCATTTGCATAGGTTGCTATCGTAACAGATAGGCTTCGATGATCAATAAAGATCGCATTTCGCATAGGCTGCTATCGTGATAGATAGGCTTGGAAGATCAGTTAAGATCGCAGTTGCATAGATTGCTATTGTGGCGGATAGCCCATTGTTAACAGTAATAACAAACTAAATAAAGCAACATTAATAGCTAGAAATATGAAATTCTCATTTGGGAGAATCCTTTTATTATAATGCTCTCATATGGGAGAGATAAGCTTACAATTCTCTCATTTGGGAGAGAAGATTGTGTGAATCATAGCCATACGATACATGAGGCAATGTTATAATAAAACGCATAAAATGAGAGAAGTCAAGGATAGTACTTCCTAATCCAGCGCGTGTTGACTGAGCTTGGGGTTGAGGTCGTTCCGTGCAACCTCCGTATGCTGCAGTAACCACTGTCGAAGACTTCTGTGACTTCGAAGGGTCCTTCCCAATTAGCTGCGAACTTTGGGTGAGCCGCTTCTCGCATGCAATGATCAGATGCGCGTAGGACCAAATCTCCAACTGCGAAATCTCTTCGCCGGACCGTCTTATTGTAAGCACGAGCGATCCTCTCTTGATACCGCTTGTTGGTCCTTTTAGCTTGCTCCCGCTTTTCCTCTAGCAAGACTAAGTCATGATCGCGTTGATTGTCGTACAATGCATGGAAGGCCAATCTCGCCGAATTGACTCTCACCTCCGCAGGTACCACGGCCTCGGCTCCATAGCATAGGAGGAACGGTGAGACCCCCGTGGGTGTCCTTGGAGAAGTCCGGTAAGCCCACAGGGCTATGTTTAAAGAATCAGCCCACTTCTTGTGGTCATCTGCGACCATCTTGCTCAAAATCCTCAACAGCGTTTTGTTGGTTGCTTCGGCTTGCCCGTTCCCCTTCGGGTAGTAGGGGGTGGAACATATTTGCCTGATATTGTACTCTGCTAGCTTTGCAGCCACCTGGCGATTAACAAAAGGAGTACCATTATCCGAAAGGATAGTGTTGGGAATTCCGAACCTGCATATAATGTTTTCTTGGATGGAATTGACCACAGCTAACGCATTTGCCGTCTTTAATGGTATCGCCTCCACCCATTTAGTGAACAGCTCGGTTGCGGTGAGAATAAAATGATTTCCGTGTGAAGTTGGTCGGATGGGGCCAATGAAATCCAGCGCCCATGTGTGAAATGGCCATGGCGTTCCCAATGCATGTAGGTCCACAGCAGGAGCATGCACTAGGTTTCCTTTGAATTGACACTCCTGGCAGCGTTGTACTTTGGTGCGGCAATCGGCCTCCATCGTGGGCCAGAAATATCCGATTGAGAGGAGCTGCCTGCATAGTTTCGCACCTCCTTGGTGTTCTACCTGATGGGAAAGGTCCATGACTTCTTGTGCTTCCCTGCCGTCCAGACATCGCAGCAAGTTGCCCTCATGACCTCTTCTCCAAAGCACGTTCTCTTGCACACATATCGAGACGCTTTCCTTTTCAGCTTCTCCGCTTCTTTTCTCGATTCAGGTACGATGCCCTGGGTGAGGAAGTCGAAGAGTGGTTTTCTCCAATCCGCATCATCGTCGGGTGATGAGTAAAGAATCTTTAATCAGTGCACAACTCTCGCACTTCCCTTGTATCAGGGCAGCGGCTGTTGACATATCCGGCCAATGAATGCCATATCTCTGAGCCTTCCGATAGATTGACACCTCGCTTTCTCCGCAAGCATGTCGGTGAATCTTCTCCAGCAGCAATTGTCCCTCTTGCTCGGAAACACATCGCATGAGTATTCCGCCAGGGCCTTTGTAGTAAAGAGTGTTGTCATGTATGCAATACCCCTTTGTGAGTGCCCAGTTTTCGCTGCTTGTGCCTTCTGCAATAGCTCGCAAAATTGTTTTTCTCCAGTCCGTATCATCCATGTGTTCATCGTCGCCCGCGTCTTCTGTCAACGCCGACGATGTTCGCACCTCAATGGAGATCCTTGCGGGACATTTGTCTGTACTGACCTTGGATCCTAAGGTGGCCAAAGCATCTGCATGTCTGTTGTCTGCTCGGGGTTTGTGCTCGTACCTCACATCGCAGAATTGCTGCACTAGCTTTTGTACCAGAGTGCGGTAGGACAGAAGGTTAATCTCCTTCAAACCGTACTCGCCCGAGGCTTGCTTGACGATCAACTTGGAGTCTCCCATGACCGTCAGGTTGCTTACTTCCAAAGCCTTTGCTGCACGCAGCCCCGCTATGAGGGCTTCATATTCTGCCTCGTTGTTGGTGACTGCGAAGTCGAGTTTTGCGGACATCTGTATGACCTCCCCATCTGGCTTGGTCAAGACTATCCCAATGCCTCCGCATTTCCTTGTTGACGACCCGTCGAAATGGAGCGTCCAATAAGGTACATCGATTGCATAGATTTCAGGTCCCTCGAGTTCTTCTTCGATCACGGGCTCATGACTATTGTCAAGGAATTGTGCCAACAAATCCGCTACCGCCTGCGACTTGATCGCTCGCGGTCGCACACATGTGATATCGTATTGAGAGATGGTCATGTACCATTTCGCCAATCTTCCTCCAGGAGTAGTGTGAGTTAACAGATATCGTATGGGATCACTTTTTGTAACCACCACCACTTTGTGCGACGCAAAGTAGTGTCTCAACTTCTCTATTATGAAGAATAAAGCAAGGCAATGACGCTCGATGTCTGTGTACCTTGATTCTGCGGGCTGCACAATGCGAGAAATGTAATAGATGGGCCTTTCCTGACCTTCGTGCTCCTGAGCCAAAAGCGCTCCTATGGATTTCCTGGTTGACGTCAGATATAGTAAAAGCGGTGACCCCAACTGAGGTGCGATCATTACTTTTGAAGACGTCAGCAGTTCTTTCAGCTTCCCGAACGCAGCTTCGTGCTCCGGGGTCCAGTCATATGCGGCATCTTTCTTGAGGAGATTACTGAAGCATAAAGTAATCGCGGCGATCGCAGGGATGAATCTTCGCAGATATGATAGTTTCCCCAAGAATGTCTTCAAGGCACTCTGATCGTGCGGTGGGGTCATGCTGACGATGGCTGAAACCTTTGCAGGGTCAGGCTCTATTCCTTGGCGATGTACCACGCATCCCAAGAATTTTCCCGATGTTACCCCGAATGCGCATTTCATAGGGTTCATCTTCAGCTGAAAGCGTCTGCATCTGTTGAACACCTTCCGCATATCTGCTAAGTGGTCTGCCTCTTGCTTGGATTTAACCACGAGGTCATCCACGTAAAACTCCACTTCTTTGTGCATCATGTCGTGGAATAGGGCCATCATGGCCCGCTGGTAGGTTGCACCCGCGTTTTTGAGACCAAAGGGCATCACCGTGTAGTTGAACACTCCCACAGGGGTGATGAAGGCAGTCTTTCGTGCATCTTCGGGGTCCATCTTGATTTGGTTGTACCCGCTGAAGCCGTCCATGAAACTGAACATGCGATGTCCCGCTGTCGAATCGATTAGCAAATCGATGTTTGGGAGCGGAAAATCGTCCTTGGGGCAGAATCGATTGAGATCTCGGAAGTCCACGCAGATGCGGAGCTGTCCGTTCTTCTTTACCACTGGCACAATGTTGGCCAGCCATGTTGGATGATGATTTGGCTCTATAAACTCGGCATCCAGGAGTTTGACGATCTCCTGTTTGATCTTCACATTAAGCTCCGGCCTGAAGCTTCTTGTGCTTTGCTTTATCGGTTTAGAACCCGGGATGATGTCTAAACGATGTATAGTGATGCTGGTGTCCAGTCCGGGCATCTCATCATACTCCCATGCGAACACGTCTCTGTACTCAGTCAGGAGCTGTAGCAGTCCTTTCTCCCCCTCGCTTGTGAGGTCCGCACTTAGAAAGACTTGCCTCTTCTTTTCCTCGTTCGGGCTGAGGAACACTTCCTTTAGTTCTTGCTTCTGTGGTCTGGGTCTGTCCTCCATGCATTCGGGTTCTTCTTTGAGCTTCTCATCTAGAGTGCTCTGCATTGGCCTTTCTGTGAGCGCAATCTGCTCGATTTGGTTGATTTGCCCAGGGATATCCCCATGCCCGTGTGAGGACATCCCCGCGCACCTTCATATGCGATAGCACTTCTTTCCATTGGCGTAGAAGCACTCTATCTCCTTGCCCTCAGGGTCGTGCTTTGCTATTCTCTTCAAAGTGTACACGTTCTTTCGCTGGTAAGCGATTCGCGGCGCCTCTTCACGTGTGTGCGGCTTTTCCTTGGTATCCTCCCTTGTCACCATCACTCCCGCAGGTGACTGGTCCTTGATATCTTCCCAAAGAGGTAAAGGAGTAGGGTTGAACGGCCCTGGTGTTTGCTCATCCGCCATCTCGGTGAACCACACCGCCTCGCTGAGATGTGCTTCATCCATGTTGAATGGATTCGTTGAAGCCGGTATCTCGACTGTTCTGTCGTTCCATATGGATTTCATGACTTGGTGGGCTGTTGAAGGGACCGCGTCAAAGCAATGAATCCAGGCTCGACCTATGATCATGTGATACGTAGTGTTCGCATCTATGACATAGAACTTTGCTGAGCACCTGATTTTGCCGATCTGCACGCCCAGGCGGATCCATCCAATTGTCATTCTAGAATCGCTTCCAAATCCCATCAGCGGAGATGGACGCCTGACAATCTTATCGGGGATACCTGCTAGCTTCAGCGTGTGGAGCGAAACGACATTGACCGCTGCTCCTCCATCGACGAATGCTCGTTTGAACTCGACGCCGTTGATGATGGACGTCACGTACAGAGGCCTCTTGTGAGTCGCGTCTGTCTTTTTGTCGCTGGCAGAAAAGGTCATAATCTTTTCTGTAGAGCGAGACGCCCTGATGACTTTCCCGTTGGAGACTACAAGATCCTCCTCGTAGTCCTCTGCTATCCTCAAGATTGCTTTCGTCATTTCTGTCCGGCACTTCTCGGAGAAGTTCATCTCGTCGAAGAATCTGCTAAAGCCGTGCGACCCCTTCATCCGATCGGCACGTTCATCCTCTGTGTCTATACTGTAGTCCTCGTCATCATGGACTTCGACA
This sequence comes from Linanthus parryae, assembly GCA_023055425.1. NCBI lineage: Eukaryota > Viridiplantae > Streptophyta > Magnoliopsida > Ericales > Polemoniaceae > Linanthus > Linanthus parryae. The sequence continues at coordinate 84,059,321 of JALGPY010000008.1, read as the reverse complement.
ATGATGGGTAGACCATCCTCTGCGACTTCTTCCAAGTCTACGATCGAGATCATAGCGACCTCTTTGCCTTTTGAGTCTTGCTCCGCATGGGCAGGAAGCGGGTTGTTGCGCACATCCTTCCTGTGATCGCTGACGATCAGCTCGCCATTCTTCATCTTCTGATTGAATACAATCCTGAGCTTCTTACATTCCGCTGTGGGATGCATGACCTTGCCGTGGTACTCACACCACTTCGGGTCCCTCACCATTTCCTTGGAGGGTATCTTCTCGAGCGGCGGTAGGACACCGTCCTTGCGCCACTGCCTGCAGAGGTCGCTTGCCTCCTCCACCGAACATGGCAGAGGTGGTACGTCGAAGTTCACAACTTTCGCTTGCTTCTGGGGTGAAACTGTATTGACCTCAGCTTCGCGTCCCCTCTTGTAACTGAATCTCCCGATCTTGTAGGTGGTGCCGCTCGAAGATCGCTCCGGTGCGTTCTTCTTTTTCTGCCTCTCAACTATAGGCTCGATGTTCTTCGTGCATTCGATTAGCTTTGAAAACGTAGGTGTTTGAAAATTGATGAGCATACCTTTGTATTCGTCTCGCATGCACTGCAGGCATATCTCTACAAGCCGGCTTTCGAGCATTGGATCTTTGCATTCCAATGACTTCGCCCTGAACTTCTTGATGAAAGTTATCCCATCCTCCTCGCGCTTCTGATACATCCGCGAGAGGTGGATCATCGTCACCTTTTCTTCCATCTGGAAGAACTTGGTATAGAACTTTTGGACCATGTCGTCCCAAGTCTTCACGGATCCAGCTTCCAACGTTCGATACCACTTGTACGCTACGTTTCCCTAGGATTTTGGGAACTCTCGCATCAGCAGTTTGGAATCGGCTCCGTATGGTCCCATGACATCAATGAAACGCATGACATGCTCGTGAGCGTTCCCTTTGACATCCTCGAACTTATCCCATTTGGGAGCCTTGTACCCCACCGGGTTAGGCATGAGATAGATCTCCCGCGGGATGGGTGGATCGTTGTCTAGCTTCGGGATGATGGTATCCGCGAATGATTGATGAGCCAGAATAGTGTCCATGCGCTTCTGCAGAGACGTCATACATTCTGGAATACTTCCCTCGGTAACAGGAGGAGGGGTTGCCGCGGACGGAGGCGACACGTATGCCGCCGGAGGATTGGGGACATATTGGCCATTCGCATTGCCCCAGATCGCCGTTGGCGGAGGCAAGGGATACTGCGAAGCCGGATTGGAAGCCAAAGCCGGAGGCTGAGGAGTATGAGCTGTGAGAGGCAACATCTGAGCTGTTGACCTCTGAACTGAAGGCAGCTGCGTAGTCGCCGGCGGAGTCTGCAGATTAGGGTTGGGAGGTGTGGTCCACACTCCCAGTCCCGAAGCGATAGGGGCTCCTCCTCCTTGAGAGACGGCGGTGGCTGGTGAAGGGTTCGGTGCAAGGGTGCCCAGAACGGCCAGGATCCGTTCTAGCTGCGCAGACTGAGCTTTGAGAGCTTTCGCCTTACCTTGGACGGTGGCGTCCAAGGATTCTAGCGTCGGTGCCTCGCTGGGGGTCGCAGGAGTACGGCGGGTCTCCTCTCCTGAGGCAGTTTCGGTGGAAGGCGATCTGTTGCTAACATCATCCTCCTGAGACATGGTTGCTTTTGTTGGTAAGTTCACGTCGGGTTCACCAAAATGTGCACAAGAGATTCCGGCGGGGAGACCTCCGTGTACACCGTATGTAGAGGATCAGAGATGGCACAGGAAGAGTTGGGTTGTGTGTAGGGAGAGAATAAGGCAGTAGTAATGTCTGAGAGAGAGACAGAGGTTTGGCAGAGCTTCCGCGTATGGCTAGTGTGTCCCCCCTTTTGTATGGAAAGGTTAACGTCCTATATATAACGGAGAATGTGACCGTTGCAGTGTGGTTAATGCGCCCATCAATGGCAGCTTAATTAGCTTAACCCCAACGGCACGTTCGTCCGCCGATATAGGGACCGTTACAGCACGTTATGCGCGAATACCGGAACCGTTATGGGATTGACCGGGTTTGACCGGATTTATGGAGCTCGTGCCATAAATCTCTCAAAAGCAGTTACTAAAGGTCGCGTGCGGGCTTGGCTCGCACGCGACAGGACTTACTCTAGCCTCCAAACCACTAAGTCCCTACAAGTCCCGTGCAGTGGTATGCGAGGGCTCTGTCTCGCAGCCCCCACATGGATCAGCGCGGCTGGTGATCCAGTGTGTGTGGAGCACAATATGGTGTGCTAGATGGTTGCCACGTGGCCAAGATCTGCTAGCTCAGAAAGCACTATCTACAGCTGTATAATGTGAAGACTTGTTCGCTATTTTCTTAAAACATGATTGGAAAGAATAAAGTGATTTGAGTACTTAAGAAGTTGGTAGTTTCCTTGGACATCATTGTATGTAATATTGTCACTTGATCATCACCGGAGGAGCATAAACGTTGAGTCATGAATTACCATTGGAGTCAGAAACTCGTAGGATTATGTGTTAGGTATCATGGGAATACATTCTAATTTCTTTATTGATCGATGTTTTGAACTACTGGTAATATCAAGTAAGTATTAAATGTGGTTTTAGCAGTTCATAAGGACTTTGGAGGTTTTTGTTGAAATATTTCTATTACTTAGTGTAATTAGACTCTGTCCATCGAATCATGGTATAGATTCGGATTTCAGATAGTTAGTATGTTCCGCTAGTGGTAGTGTGCAATTTGAAGTCTTATCGCTATACAGACATTTGGGAGCCAATGGGATGATCGTTCACTTATCAACTAATCCTTGATGTTATACGACGTTATCGGGCTACTTACGTTTCATTTGAACCAAGGGTAATAACTGTTATTTAGAGAACTCGGTGAACTGGGTTCTCTTGATGGAAGCGACTAGTGAAGACAATATATTTCGTGATAAAATGGGAAATAGTTAGTGGGTAAGAGGAGAAAAGAGACTTCCTAAATTCATGGAGAACACCTGATTCAATTCAGTATGGAAGGTTATGCATGATTTTACGTCGTAGCTTCTTGAACTAGTACGTGACAGTCAGTCGACCCTGGAACAAAAGTAATAGCGTCCGTGAACACAACTGGCGACATATACTCCCCAAGTATGACAATCCATTGCGACTATTGTTCCGGGGACGTCACTCTCTAGGGGGGCAGAGGATGTAACCTTTCGCTTCAATACCCTTACGTTTTAGCTAAAGTAAACATTCCTTAGCACCTAAAATAAGTTTAAGCATTTCATGTTATCTTTGATTAGTCTCATGACATATTTTGTGCATCATCATAAAGACATATCATTACATCAAGAAGAAACTATTTGCTCATTAAGTAGTATCAGCTTCGAGGACGAAGCTCTCTTTAAGGGGGGAAGGATGTAATACCCCGTTTTAAAACGAATGGTAAATTGGTAATTTATGCAAGACATTTGATTTATTTTATTTGAGAATGATGGATTGAGTAATTTCCGGGTTAAAAATATAGTCGGAAAATTTGAATATTAATTTAGAAAACGAAGCCTTTATTGCGTATTTAATTTTAACATTTTATTTTATGTTATTAAAGTTATTGTAGTAGTGCTCCCAACTCACCATAGCATAACTCAAATAATAATAATAATAATAATAATAATAATAATAATAATAATAAATAAATAAATAAATAAATAAAATGAAAAATTTGTTCACTCCAAGAAACCTGCAAAAATTTTTTGGAGAACACAACCTGCTTTCTCCTCCCCCTCACGCAATTTCTCCTTCCTCCTCCTCTTAAACCCCCTCTTCTCCCTCTTCTCAGCCGAACACCACCACCATCACAGCCCCTCTCACCACCACCTCTTCCTCCTCCACCTCTCTCTCTCTCTACTCCCGTCTGCCCCAAACAGAACAACAACAACACCAGCAGCAGCTGGTGGCAGCGGCCAAACCCACCACCAAAGCTGCTGCCATTCCCCGCGACCATCACCACCAACACCATCGCCATCCCATCACCGACAACACCACCTGCACCACCACCTCCACCTCTCAGCATATCTCTCTGTCTCCCTCTATTGTCTCTGTTTTGGCCGGCGAGAAGCAGCAGGAGCAGCGGCGGCGTTGAGCCGCTGCCATCCCGACGACAAGACCAACACCGCCACCACCACTGGTCTCTCTCTCTCCCTCTATTTCGACCCCGTATCCCCCCTCTACTCTCTGCTGCGACCTGAGACGAAGCAGCAGCAGCAGATCGCTGAAAATGAGACCCGGCGCCACCACTGTCGCCGGCAACACCATTAACGCCGGCGACGAAGCTCGACCCTCCAATCTGGCGACACCCATCCCCCAATCCTTACATGTCCTTGTTCGTGAGAGCCTAAGGAGCACAAATAGACTCTGATCTTCACCCAGAAGCAACCGGAGTCGAAGTAACAACCCACCGCCGCCGCCGGCAACTCCATTAACGCCGGCACGGAGCTCGGCCCGGGCTAATCGGAGTGACCCGTCTTCTCAAATTGCCACCAATCGCCTCCGGGGAACCTGAGGAGGCCATTAGCAGCCTCAAACGGAACCATTAACGCCGGAGTAATCGCCGTCGAGCACCACCACCGGCCACCACCTTCGGAGCCGCGACCCACTCCGTGTGTTAACCATTTCTCGCGATTTTTCGATGGGGTAAACTCTAAATCACCCTCTGATTCATTATTGATCATAAAAAACTGATTTTGTTAGCTTTAAATTGAATCGGGTTGTGGGATTGAGAAGCTTGTACGGGTGTTCATGCTTGGGGGATACTTTTTGTATTTTCAGAAAAGTTGGGGGACCTATTTGTCGTTTACATAAACTGCATATAAGATATAAAATTAAATTTGTAAATTTGTATGAGAATTAATTTATAATATTTCTACTTATTATCTTAATTATGTAAAAGATGTTTTTGCTATTAGAATTATGTATGTATTATTTAATATGAAATATTGTTGTTTTCTTGAAAAATAAGCAAAGATAAATATATAGTTGATTTAATCATATAAATTAGTGTGATTAAATAAATATTTCAAGTATTTATAAATTAGTGTAAAATATGTTATTTTCTTAATGTTGATAAAATAACATAAGTTAGAAAGTTAAAAGGAAAATAACTTTTAAGAAAATTCCTCCATTTATAAATAATTAGAGTTTGATTATTATTTGTAGATATTATAAAATAATTTCTCCAAAATAAATTTATAATTTATGTGTGACTAAACACTTATTTTATGTGAATAAACATTTTGTGAGTTTTATTTATGAAATTTAATCCTTTAATAGAATATATATTTTATAATAATTGATTAGCAATAATTAAATAAGTTTGAATTAAATTTTTTAGTAACTTACAAATAAATGTGTTGTAATATTTTCTAAGTATAAATTTAATATGCAATTTCTTACTTAACAATCTTTAAGAGTTAGTATTTATATAAGTAATGATTTTATGAAGAAAAATACAATTGTTTACGTCATCGTTTTATTATATAAATATGGCACGCTAGTAAATAATGGGATAATGGGGGTAATTTCAGATGAGACTTATAGAGATTTTGCATAGCATACTTGCACACTTTGGACTTGAAATTGATTTAGGAATTATAAATTGTAGGTGACGAGTTCGTAGATGAGGGCTACGTGTACTCGTATGAGCTTTATCGTGATAATTGTCGTGCTACTTGAGGTAAGTAAACGTGCCTAACCTAGTGTGCCGTCCTCCTTTCGTGTCCAAATATTTTTATGATTTTATGTCTCAAAATGTGACTTGTGATATACGCGCTCAACTTGAGATTTCAAATACCTGTCTAATGATTCTTTTGGAAACTATCACTTGAAATTAATAATGCGTAATAACGTAAAGTGGAAACAGTTGTGCGGTGGAACCATATTGGATACTTTTATATTGTGATATTTTGCTCGGTTGCAATTAGCCCCGAGCTGCTCCATGTACTCACCTCTCTGGCCGCAAGAAGTCTTAGGGGGGTGCCGGCACTTAAGGTCTTGGATGCATGGGATATGGTTGGTTACTCATGAGATACTGTGATGGATTATTGCGATGGATTGGTTCGTTCCCCGCTACAACTAATTAATAAACGTGGATTTTCATGATAAAATGAAAAAGAATTACATACTTAAGATTTTCCCTAATTGGGACAGTATTATGAGATTATCCCTAATCGGGACAGTATGGTGGTTTGGAAATATTTCATTGGAATAATAAATGGTAATATTTTGAGAATATTGGAAATTTATATCATCTCATACTCAGTCATTTTACACTACTATACCTGATTCCTTGTTATTATTCGTGTTCTTTAAGGAAAAGCATGCCACTTTCCTGTTTACATGTTGGGGTGTTTACTTATTCAGCATTTCTTGCTGACTTTGGAAAAACTGCGGTTTTTTTTCCTTCCCCCGCAGGTCTAAAAGCTGGGATTATGGAGTAGCGGGATTCGAGACTCACCTACTACTTGAGATTCACTTTTAACAAGGCGCACTCTTAGTATCATATCATCTTGTGTAACAACATATTGCAGACAAATTAAGAGTTGTAATATATATTTATCGAATGTGTTGTTCTTGATTTCCGCCACTTCATTTTTGAGTAGCACCCTCCTAGGCTCTCCGGTCCGTAACGGAAAGCTCGGGAACGAGGGGTGTTACAGGTGGTGTCGGCAGTGGTAGTGGTGGTGGTGTTTTACCGAGAGGGAGAGGGAGGAGGATGGAGAGTGAGGGAGATGGGTGTTGTTGGCAGGTGATGATTGTGATTGTGGTGGTGATGAAGGAGAAGAATGAAGTGTGGGTGGTGAAAATGAGAAGGAGGATGGTTCTATTTATAGTGAAATTTGGAGAGGAGGGTGATTAAAATATTGAGGGAGGAGATGAATTGTAAGAGGAGGTAGGAGGAGGAAGGGGATAGAGGTGTAAGAGAAGGATGGTGATGGAGGGGGAGGAAGGAGATGGTGAATTTAATATGGGTGTAGGAGGAGGAAGGGGATGTATTAAATTAGAAGAGTTATTAAATTAGAAGAGGGGAGGAGGAGTTGGGTGAGTGTGAGTGTGTGTGTGTGTGTGTACGGGTGAATGAAGAGAAACAAGAGGGAGGAGGTTGAGAAAAATGTGGGAGGAGGGGGCTGCCCGTGAGAGAGAGAGAGAGAGAGAGAGAGAAATAAGGGAGAAAAATAATAAGAGAGAAAAATATGGGAAGAGGTTGGGAGAGAAAATAAAATATAATAATAATAATAATTTTTAATTAAAAATACGGGTAATACGGTATACATCACCGGGTATACGGATATACGGGTCGGGTTATGTAAAATACGGGTTAAAGATAATTATACTATACGTATATACATACAAATATTCATCTAAAGTACAACTAACTCCCCAACTTTTAATTAATTTCAATATTAACTCTTCTAAACTACAGTCACCTCCCCTAAACCTCATTTCAACTAATTTATTACTTCTCAAAACTAAAAATATAACCCAATTCTTTAATTTAGTTGTTTTGAAACTTCTTAAAACTACAATTAAGGCCCCTCACTTAGTTTGATTAATATTATATAATTTCTTTAAAATACAACTACATCCCTATTCTTTAAATTATCAACTTTATGTTCTTGGAAACTTTAATTATAACCTTCTAAATAATATCCAACTACTTTATAACTTCCTCAAAACCAGAATTACAACCCTTTTCTTTGATTTAATTAATTCATAACTTCTATAAATCGCAACTATACTCCCAAACTTTATGTAAAATTATCAAATTAGCTTCTTTTATAAAATCGGGGTATTACATCCTTCCCCCCTTAAACTGAGCTTCGTCCTCGAAGCTTAACTCCATACTTGACGGGAGTGAAATCCTTTTATGTTTAACTAGCATATAAGATATAATGGAGTATGATATGCAAATCTAATATGGCATGCAATCGTGTTACTACTTTTGTGATGTAATGTGTGAATACTTAGTGTGATGGCGTGTTGGGTTATGGTATGAAAATTCAAAGGGTTACATCCTCTCCCCCTTAGGAGAGTGACGTCCCCGGAACTCAAATTACCTCGTCAAATAGGTGCGGGTATTTCTTTCGCATCTCATCCTCAGCTTCCCAAGTAGCTTCTTCTGTCTGATGGTTTGTCCATAGGACTTTCACCAGCTTAATGCTCTTGGTACGCGTGTCCCTCGTTTCGGTATCTAGGATCTTGACTGGATGCTCCTCGTATGTCAAAGACGGGTCTAACTCTACTGGTTCAGGGTCCAAAACATGGGATGAGTCAGGTACATACTTCTTCAGCTGTGAAACGTGAAAAACATTGTGTACTCGCCCCAAGTTGGATGGTAGATCTAGTCGGTAAACGACTTCACCAATTCTCTCCAAAATGTTGTATGGTCCGATGAACTTTGGGCTAAGTTTCCCCTTCTGATTGAATCTCGTTACTCCTTTTGTTGGCGAAACCTTAAGAAACGCCTTTTCACCCACTTGAAATTCTAACGGCCTTCTCTTCTGATCTACATAAGACTTTTGCCTGTCTTGAGCTGCCTTCATTCGTTGTTGGATAAGCCTCACTTGATCCGTCATCTCCTCGATAATCTGCGGACCAATAACCACTGTTTCGCTTATGTCGCTCCAGCACAAGGGCGTTCGACACTTCCTTCCATACAAAGCCTCGTGCGGTGCCATGCCAATACTAGCGTGATAGCTGTTGTTATACGAGAACTCTATCAGTGGCAGTCTGTCGAACCATGATCCTTGGAAGTCCATAACGCAAGCCCTAAGCATGTCTTCCAACGTCTGAATCGTCCTTTCTGTTTGTCCATCTGTGGCTGGGTGGAAAGCTGTACTAAATCTCAATTGAGTTCCCAATGCTTCTTGAAGCGCCTTCCAGAAATGAGAGAGGAAATTAGGGTCCCGGTCTGAAATGATCGAGCTTGGAACCCCATGATACCTTACTATATTCTTGACATACGCGTCAGCTCTCTGCTCCATGTCCCACGTGTCCTTCATCGGGATGAACCTTGCTGTCTTCGTTAGTCTGTCTACTACAACCCAAATCTGATTGAATCCATTCTTCGTCGTTGGCAAGGCAGTCACAAAATCCATCGAAATGGAATCCCACTTCCAAACTGGTACGTCCAAAGGTTGAACGAGTCCTCCCATTCTCTTGTGCTCGAACTTCACCTTCTGGCATGTCAAACATCTAGCCACGAACTCTGCTACTTCCTTCTTCATGTTTGGCCACCAAAATGCCTTCTTCAAGTCTTTGTAGAGCTTGTCGCCTCCAGGGTGTACTGAGTAAGGTGTGTTGTGTGCTTCACGCATCAGCTTTTCCTTCGTCTCTGCACATTTCTGTGGAACACACCACCTTCCTTTGTAGCGAATGCTTCCATCCTCGTGAATCTAGAATCCTATAGCTTGTCCTGCGACGATCTTCTTCTTGATTCTCTCCAGCTTCACATCTCCTGCCCGGTTGCTTCTTATCTCTTCCAACAAGTCTGGTACGACTGTCATACTCCCGAGCAGGTTCTTTACTCCTCCTTGACCTACTACTTCAATTTCGAGCTTCCTGAACTCGTGGCATAGCCAGCCTGGCAAGTCTAGCATGGAGTTCACTACATGGCTCGATTTTCGACTCAATGCGTCAGCAACCACATTTGCTTTCCCTTCGTGGTACTGTATTCGCAAGTCATAGTCTTTGATGACCTCTAGCCATCTTCGCTGCCTGTTGTTCAGCTCCTTCTGAGTGAAGATGTACTTTAGACTTCGGTGATCCGTGTAAAGCTTGCAAACAGCTCCATACAAGTGATGTCTCCATATCTTTAAGGCAAAGACTACTGCTGCCAACTCCAAGTCGTGAGTGGCATAGTTTTCCTCGTGGGGTTTTAGCTGCCTTGACGCATAGGCAATCACCCTTCTTTCCTGCATAAGCACACATCCTAGCCCCTTCTTTGATGCATCACTGTACACCTCAAACTCACCTGAATCATTTGGAAGAGCCAATACTGGTGCTGTAGTTAATTTCTCCTTCAGGGTCTGGAACGCCTCTTCACAGCTTTCGCTCCACTGGTACTTGACTGCTTTCTTTGTCAACGCAGTTAATGGCCTAGCAATTTTGGAGAAGTCCTTCACAAAACGCCTGTAGTATCCTGCTAAGCCAAGGAAACTCCTTATCTCGGATACGTTCTTCGGTGTTGGCCAATCCTTGACTGCTGAAATCTTTCCTGGATCCACTGATATTCCCTCCTTCGAGATGATGTGACCCAGAAATGGGACACGATCCAGCCAAAACTCGCACTTGGACAGCTTAGCATATAGCTGTTCTTGTCTCAGAGTCTGCAAAACTTCTCTGAGATGTTCCTCGTGGTTTTCCTTGCTCTTCGAGTACACGAGGATGTCATCAATGAAGATGACTACAAATTTGTCTAGGAATGGCCTCATGACTCGATTCATCAAGTCCATAAACACTGCAGGTGCATTGGTCAAACCAAAAGGCATCACAGTGAACTCATAATGGCCATACCTCGTTCTAAAGGCTGTCTTCGGGATATCCTTCTCGGCTACCCGAAGCTGATGGTACCCTGATCTCAAATCAATCTTCGAGAAGACACTAGCCCCTTGTAATTGATCGAACAAATCGTCAATCCGGGGTAGAGGGTACTTATTCTTGATGGTTGCATTGTTCAACTCACGGTAGTCAATGCATAGTCTCAAGCTTCCATCTTTCTTCTTCACAAAAAGCACTGGTGCTCCCCAAGGTGAAACACTTGGTCGTATGTATCCCTTCTCCAGAAGTTCTTGTAATTGTTCTTTCAGCTCCTTCAATTCTGCTGGCGCCATCCGGTACGGTGCTTTCGAGATAGGTGCGGTTCCAGGCGCCAAGTCCAGGGTAAACTCCAATTCTCTTTTAGGGGGCATTCCTGGAATCTCATCTGGGAATACGTCAGGAAATTCCCTCACGACTGGTATCTCTTCCAGCACGTTCTCATTATTGGATACATCCTGGATGTAACACAAGTAGGCGAAATTCCCCTTCTTCACTTGCTTGACTATGGTCATTGCTGACACTAGTCTAATGCAGGGCTCCTTCTTGATCCCACGATACGAGATCTTCTCCCCGTTCGGTCCTCTTAATCGAACCTTTTGATCATAACAATCAATGACGGCCCGGTATTTACTAAGCCAATCCATCCCTAGGATGAAATCTATGCCTTTAAGATCGAACTTAATCAAGTCCGTGGGCAAGGTACAGGCTAGAATTTTCACTCCTACTCCTTCAAATACGGTGTCACATACTTCTATTTGGCCAGTGGGTGTTGCTATAGGGGCGAATATGCTAGATGACTTTTCCAATCTCAATTTCTCAACAAATGATGATGATATGAAAGAGTATGATGCACCGGAATCAAATAATACGAAAGCTGGGTGCTCATGGACGAGGAATGTACCCGTGACAACTCCATGTGCAGCATCAGCCTCAGTCTTGGTCATGACTGCAATTCTTCCCACATTGGCGTTATGGGCCCCAGCTCCTCCTGCTACACCAGCTCCATTGTTGATGTTAGCCCCCTGACCAGCATTGTTGTTGCGGTTCTGGGCTCCATTCTGCCTAGCGTTCCCTTGGTTAAAGTTCTGCTGCCTTCCATAGCCATTTCCTCCATTGTTCTGGGGGTTTCCAAAGTTCCCATATCCAATTTGTAAGGTCCTGGGCTGCTGGTTCCCTGCTGGTTGCGATCTACATTCATAGGCTCGATGTCCCTTCCTGCCGCAGTTGTTGCAAGTGACTACGTTTCCCGCACAGTCCTCACCTGGATGGTTCCTTGGGCACTTCTTGCAGAAATAGCGGCGAACTCTCTGAGTTGCATGGTTTTGCTGGTTTCCCCGGTACTGTCCTTGATTACCTCCGCCGTTGGTTGGCCTGAGCCTCTTGTCTTGACCGTTTTGGTTGCCTCTAGAAGCGTTAGTGTTGCTTCCTGAACCTTCCATCTTGCGCTTTCCCCGTATGTTGTCTTGGATCTCCTGAATTCGCCAAAGGTTTGCTGCCCTATCATAGGCCTCCTGAAGAGTGGGGTAGGTCCTGTTGGACATATCTTTTTGCAAGTGCAGGTGTAGCCCTGACATAAACTTGTCAACCTTTTCTTCCTCGTCAGGCACCATGTTGCCTGCAAACCGAGCCAGTTCCATAAACTTCCGGAAATACTCGGTCACATAGTCACTTCCCTGTTGTAAGTTCAGAAACTCTCGCCTCTTATTGCTCTTCACGTGATAAGGATAGAAGCGAGACCTGAGGGCAGACTGGAGGGCTTCCCAATTGAAGTTGGGTCGGGCCAACAGAGTATCTCGTGAGGTTCTCCACTAGAGATTGGCCGTACTTTTCAGATAGAATACTGCACAGTTCACCTTTCGGTCATCTGGGCATTCCACGTATTCTAGGACTTTGTCCATCTCCATGATCCAGTCCTCCAGCTCGACGGGATCTTCGTTCCCCATGAAACTCGGTGGCTTCATGTCTGCCACCTTCTTGGCCCAGTTAGGTCCTCCCTGGGCTTCATTAATATTCATCACTTGAGTCATCTGGGTGAAAAATTGCTCCATGCTGTTGTTTTGTGACATCTGTTCTTGTTGAGCTCTCCTGGTGTAGTATCGCAGTGGTCTATCAGTCATATTCCTACACTATCACCTATTGTATTATTGCTTATTCTATCGCGGGGTAATGAACTTTAGATGATGAAATTCACACTTATCTCTTCTTATCACACGAATATTACTCGTAGAGTCTTCCCTAGCAAGTAAGATTGAAGCATGCATCATTTAACAAATAATACACATAACTTTATCCTTTCTATTTCCTTCTCATAATCTCAAATTATTCTATTCTTTTCACCATCTAGGGAATTATATACGTCCAAAGGATGATCAATTCTGAATAAAATATCTCATGATCAATCAGTCAATGCATGTATTATCAAGCAATAAGCCACATCTGGCAGCGAAAATAAAGGTCGTGGGTGGGTGGGACTTAGTAAGACTCGGACTACCCATACCCCAATCGGCTTGACAAATTTTAGATTTTCTTGCCCTAAATTCATTTTATATAACCCTACATGTTTTAATTCCTTTTTGGATTGCCTGCTCTGATACCACCTGTGACAGCCCCGTATTCCCGCCGGGGAGGAAATACGAGAATGCCACTCCGCACCCGAGATTGCTCCCGGATGCTAGGAACAATGGTAACTGAAACAAACACCAACATAATCATATATTACAACTCACAAATTGTCTTAACACAATATTCAACTTACTATTACACAAGGTGAGGTTTGACTAAGAGTTCGCCTTATTTAAATTACTACTAGACATCGTATGATACGATGACTCCCTTACGCCGAGCTCCCTTCTCCTAGCCCTGCGGGGGAAATAAAACAAAGACCGCAGTTTTTTCAAAGTCAGCGAGAAATGCTGAGTAAGTAAACACCCAAACGTGTAAAAAGATTATGAGGCATACTTTCATTTTGAAAAATAATGAGGAATAGATATCCACTTTAATAAAGTAACTTATCATGATCTCACGTAGTGAAGAAATGTAGTAAGACTTCTTTCTCAAAAATGAGTCCTTCAACTTTCCTTTGTATCTCAATACGGGGGATATATTCCCCAAACTTTTCTTGTCTTTATTATAAACTTCCTTTTCTCAAAACTCATTTAATCATCTTGTTGATACGGGGATAATCTATCATTTCCTTTCCTTTCCTTTCCTTTCCTTTCACTAGCAACCATGACCATAAGTGTCGACACCCCCTAAAGACTCCTCGCGGCCAGAAGGGTAAGTACATGGAGCGACTCGGCAGGTTGCGACCGAGTTAAATATATAAGTAACCAAATACTGTTCACCCGCACAACTCTTTCCACTTTACGTTATTACGTATTATTACTTTTCATGTAAGAGTTTCAAAAATCATTTATTGATAAGCAAAGCAAGATTTCAAGTAGGACACATAAAGCAATTATTCTTTTTGAGACGAGATATAACGAAATCACAATTTCGACACGAATGAAGATAAGGCTCTAAGTCTGGCATATTTACTTACCTCCCGTAGCAACAGCAAATATCACGAAATAGCTCCTACAGGTAGACGTAGCCTTCGTCTACGAACTCGTCGCCTACAAATTATAATCCCTAATCAAAATCTAAGTTTCAACTACCATGTATAATGCAAGTAATGCGATGTGTGTTCTAAATATTAGTTTACTTCTTATTTTAAAACTTTCGTGCCAACCAAACTCCCTATTTATTTATGTAGAATAAGTACCTCTTAATTTTTATTTTTCATTTAGCAAACTAAGTGTCAAACTTATAATTAGCTAGAGAATTATTAAATAAACTCATATTTAATTAAACACATAATTAGGCATAAGCCTCCTTTTTAAATTGTAACTTTAGTATTATTTCACAAAATAATTTGGTTAACTTTAATACAATAATAGAATATAAATTTCAAGACAAAGTAAATTCTTAGATTTTATCCAATAATTAGAAAATAATTAAAACGCGTCTTTTTCCTTACAATATATATATATATATATATATTTAATTAATAAAATTTTCCCATGAAATGCTTTATAGTTATTTAGTCGTGATAACTTTCCTAAGTTATAAAGATATTACATTTTTCTTACATTACTTGGTATTTATATATTTTTATTTATTTAAATCAACAAGTTCATTAATTAGGAGCTAAAGTCTCATTTAAAAATATCTATTTATGTTTAGTTCATAACGTTGCAAGTAAAAGATTATAAACATGGCCAAATTTACACAAATACTCCCTTCTTACTTTATTATACAAGAATATATATTTATATGAGAAAATCATAAAAAACCTCTTTTAGTTTGTTTAAGAAATTATTATATTTATTTATAAAATCAGATTATATAAACTATAACAAGATCCCCAAGTTTTATAAATTTAACACTTGCTTACCCCCTAGCAGCTTAATTAGTTTCTTAGTTAACACTTAGTACCCTAAACTTTCTGTTAATGACAAAATCAGCCCCCCCTAACCCCTTTCATCGTTCTTCATCTTCTTCCCCATATCCAAAATCATGAATCTTCAAATCCAAGTCTACCCATACAATTTTGATGTTATAAAACTTTAATTCAGGTTAAAACAAGTATATTTATGCCAGAAATCAATCGAATTGGTTACCGATTGGCCAAGAAATTGACCGCCGAACTTTCGTCGGAAACCCGCCGGAGAAGATGGCGTTCCGGCGGTTCAGGCTGCTGAAATTGACCTTCGGGGTCTGTTCGGACCTCAAGGTGGTGGGGGAGCACCGGGAATCAAGGGAGAGAAGTGGGGGAGGCGCGGGGCGCCGGGCTGCCGTCGGGTCGGCCTTCGGGTCTGGTTCGGCGGCGGCTTGGCCCGGCGAACAGAGCAAGGGAGTGAGAGAGAGAGACCGAGGGGTGAGAGAGAGGATGGAGGGAGGTGGAGGTGATGGGTGCCGGTGGAGATGGCGGCAGTGGTGGTGGCGTCGTGGATGGTGGTGACGATGGCGATGCTGGGGTGCTGGTGATGTCGTTGTGTGAGAGAGAGGGAGAGAACAGAGGGTGAAGGGGACAGAGAAGAGAGGGAGGTGGGAAGGGATGGTGGTGACGGTGATGGTGTCGATGGTGGAGATGCGGGTGGTGTTGTGGTGGTGTTGGGGTTGTTGTTGTTGTTGTTGTTGGGTTTAGGAGAGAGAAAAACAGAGGTGGGGGCAGAGAGTTATGGAGGGAGATTGGGAGGCATGGTGGTGATGGTGGTGGTGACGAGGATGGAGATGGAGGTGGTGTGGTGGTGGTGATTTTTGGTGATGGTGGCAGTGGGGTTTTGGTGGTGTGGTGGCTGCTGGGTTTTGCCGAGAGGGAGAGAGGGTGAGATTGTGAGGGCTGGACAGAGAGTGGTAAGGTGGTAATGGTGGTGGTGGTGTCGGCAATGGTAGTGGTGGTGGTGTTTTACCGAGAGGGAGAGGGAGGAGGATGGAGAGTGAGCGAGATGGGTGTTGTTGGCAGGTGATGATGGTGATTGTGGTGGTGATGAAGGAGAAGAATGAAGTGTGGGTGGTGAAAATGAGAAGGAGGATGGTTCTATTTATAGTGAAATTTGGAGAGGAGGGTGATTAAAATATTGAGGGAGGAGATGAATTGTAAGAGGAGGTAGGAGGAGGAAGGGGATAGAGGTGTAAGAGAAGGATGGTGACGGAGGGGGAGGAAGGAGATGGTGAATTTAATATGGGTGTAGGAGGAGGAAGGGGATGTATTAAATTAGAAGAGTTATTAAATTAGAAGAGGGGAGGAGGAGTTGGGTGAGTGTGAGTGTGTGTGTGTGTGTACAGGTGAATGAAGAGAAACAAGAGGGAGGAGGTTGAGAAAAATGTGGGAGGAGGGGGCTGCCCGTGAGAGAGAGAGAGAGAGAGAGAGAGAGAGAGAGAGAGAGAGAGAGAGAGAGAGAGAGAGAGAGAAATAAGGGAGAAAAATAATAAGAGAGAAAAATATGGGAAGAGGTTGGGAGAGAAAATAAAATATAATAATAATAATAATAATAATAATAATAATTTTTAATTAAAAATACGGGTAATACGGTATACATCACCGGGTTATACGGATATACGGGTCGGGTTATGTAAAATACGGGTTAAAGATAATTATACTATACGTATATACATACAAATATTCATCTAAAGTACAACTAACTCCCCAACTTTTAATTAATTTCAATATTAACTCTTCTAAACTACAGTCACCTCCCCTAAACCTCATTTCAACTAATTTATTACTTCTCAAAACTACAAATATAATCCAATTCTTTAATTTAGTTGATTTGAAACTTCTTAAAACTACAATTAAGGCCCCTCACTTAGTTTGATTAATATATATAACTTCTATTAAATACAACTACATCCCTATTTTTTAAATTATCAACTTTATATTCTTGGAAACTTTAATTATAACCTTCTAAATAATATCCAACTACTTTATAACTTCCTCAAAACCAGAATTACAACCCTTTTCTTTGATTTAATTCATTCATAACTTCTATAAATCGCAACTATACTCCCAAACTTTATGTAAAATTATCAAATTAGCTTCTTTTATAAAATCGGGGTATTACAAGCAACTTGGTTCTGCTTAAGCAGATATCGGGTTCGAGTCCTTGTGTATGCAGAAAACTCCCACTGGTAGACTCACCTGCCATATCCAGGCATGCGACGCGGGTCGGACCGGATTATGAGGCGAAGACCCCGAACCGGTTGGGAAACCAAAAAAAATATCCAAACATCGAATTTGATTTCAAATCTCACCAAATCCAAATTCAACCCCAAATGCACGCCTATCCAAACAGACCGAATAGGTATTAGAGTTTTTTTAAGTAAGCTATTACTATATTCATTTCTTAAATTCTGATTTGTAAACAGCAATTAAGATTCACGGTTATTAATAAGACAATCGAAAAAAATCAACATGACTCAATCTATAGAAGCATCCCACTAACACACATAGTTAATCGAGTGGAGAAAATTGATATTATTAAGAGCCTGTTTTGGTATTCGTTTTAAAACAGAAAAAATGATGAGAAAACATTCTAAAAAACACGTTTAAAAACAAAATAATAAACGGTTTGATATGTACTGAAAGACGGTGTTTAAAATAAAATAAAAACGCATTTCACAACATCTCTAAACTTTAATGTTAATTAATTTAATATTATTTTACATACAATAACGACATGTATTTGTGACTTTATGCATCTAACAATGATTGAAATGTTTTCAACCACCTAAATTATGAAAAAGACACATAAACACCAGCATTTATGTTTCTCTAAACAGCTATTTTTAACTTTATTTTTATTTTTAAACGGATAAGCAGAATGTACTGCAGAATGAGTTTTTTTGAAAAACTGTGTTTTAAACAAAAGTGTTTTAAAACAAAGATACTAAACATTACATGCCCCAAGTGTAATAAATTGAACCATTGAAGGCTACTAGAACAAAGAAGCATAGAGTGATGATTTATAGGACAATCACGGGGTAATGGGTTGTCCTCCAATTACTCCACTTGGTAATTATGTGGTTTGCAAAAGTAGTGGTAAAAAAGGTGGAGTAAAAGCTATGATTAAAGGAGTGGACTCTTATTATCACAACTACCGTACTAGGCTTGGAGTAAACCAGTTAGCTCATTCGAGACAAAGAAAAGACAAACAAGAAGCAAGAAGGGAGGGTATCCAATCTCCATCAACAAACCGGATTGATAGAAAGGCTTCCAATATTCTAAAACAACATGATGACGAGGTTTAAGTTTTTGCTAAAAACGGGTAAGACTCAATTTGCAATGGCCTTTTTGGAGTCCCACAGTCAATTTGCAATGGCCTTAATGGAGTCCCACAGTCACCCACGCGTATTTGAGTGCCAAAAATACAAGTGGAGGAATTTCTCCTGTCACTTGTAAACATCTTTATACTATTTAAAAGTTTAAAGTGGTATTATTCAGACTAATACTTTTACAATACTTATGCTAACCTCGATTCTTAATTTAATTATTAAAAAACGATTAAAACCTTAATAAGAAAAGAGCCCTTACATACGTGGGATTAAAAAGAGTCCTATTACACTGCATCTTAACCCTCATTGATATAACTAGATTTGTAATCGTCTTCCCCGTACATAATATGACTCTCTTCTTTCACACCTATTTTGAATCTCACTATAGGGTTTTTTTTTTTTTTTTTTTTTGCGGGAAAACGGAGAACTTCATTACTAGATAAAAGTAGCACGACTTAATAGTTAGTACAAGCTACGAGCAAAACAAAGTGAGTACCCCAAAACATGAGTACCCCAAAACAAGACGAGCTACGAAGCAAGGCCAAAATACAAGGCCAACAAACAACCTAAAACAACCATGAGGAAAGGAATATCCACCCACCAAAACTGCCTCTAAGGAAGCAGGCAGTAGCCAAAGACAAAAGCAAAAAAACCAAACTACCAACGACGATCCAAAAACAGGAAAAGAGAAGAAATAGCGTAGATCCATAGCATAGTTCCAGCAGCAGAGACATCAACCGTCAATGAAAGGGATGATAGCCGACATAAGCTCATCTCCAGGGATAGGAGGAGGGGAAGGAGCATCAAAAGCACTAGGCGAAGGAGCCGAAGGAGGATCATCAGTAGGAGCTTCGGTGGAAGCAGCAGCAAAAGAGCTTCCCACAGCTGAAGAAAGAACAACTTGAGAAGCAACAATTGAGCACGGACATGAAACAAGAGGCAGGACTGCCAACGGAGTAGCTCCATAAACAGGAACCAAAGCAGAAGGCGAGAACTGAACACGACCTGGAACCCAATTGGAAGATCCTGGAAGGACTGCAACTTTAACCCACTTCTCATTGTCTGCTTCAAAAGAGAAATTAGAAACCAGCAAGGAATATGATAGGTCAAGCAGAAGTGGCATCCAAAATACAATTCTCCAGAGCCTCAACTTGAAAGAACATCTAAGTTTCATCAGGATTAAAGTCGTCAAACAAACGCTTGTTCCTGGTGATCCACAAAATCCAGAATATAGCTGGGATCCAATGCCAATTTAAAACATGATGCAACTTTTTTTCTTTCTCACCCAATTAAGGATCCAAAATTGTAAAGGCCTATTACATAAGGGTATGTGATCAGGAGGAAGAGGAGCCAATGTACACAGTCTCAGAGCCAAATGACAGGACACGAAGATATGGGATTCGGATTCAGGTTGATTAGGACAAAAGGGACACATTGGTCCGATTGATCTAATTTTAGCATGAAGATTAGCTAAGCAAGACAATGAATTGGTAGCAATTCTCCAAAACAGATGCTGAATGTTTGCTGGAAGGCCAGAAGACCAAAAATTTCTCCAGTTTGCAGAAGAAGAAATAGGATTAAAAAGAATCTTTTTAGAAGACAAGTTTGGAGAGGAATTATTAAAGTTTTGCAGATTATATGCTGATTTTACTGAATAGATTCCATTTGAGCTTACATGCCAGAAAGGGGTGTCTATACCACTATCACTTGGCATCACATTTTGTGCAATATGCTCACATAGCCATCTGGGGAATAACTGAGTGAAAAGGGGATAATTCCACTGATTATTGTTGTCATGCTTAAGCTGGGAGATCCATTTATAGTTGATACTTCTATCAGTACTTTAGAGGCACTCATTTATAGAGGAGCCCGGGACATTCTTAACCCAACCTCCTGCTCTAATCCAAATCTTGCTTCCATCAGCAACCTTCCAAGATAAACCTAGTTGAAGAGTGGTTTTTCCCTTGCAAATATACTTATAAGAACAAGAAGAGCTGGGATTACACTTAATGCGTAAAAATGGTTTTCTCTTACAATATCTTAAGTTGAGATAAGTACTAAAAAGAGTTGAATTGTTGTGAATAATTCTCCAGGAGGAGCCACCAGGGCATTATTAAAACATTGAATATTTTTGAATTCAAATCCTCCTTTGCTAGGTTTATTGCAAAGGAAATCCCAAGAGAGCCAATGTATACCTTTCTTGGTTGTATTGCCAAACCAGAAGAATTTAGAGAACATGGATTGGATGAGATCACAATCAGCTTTTGGGAAAAGACAGATAGACATGGGATAAACAAGATAGCTATTTAATACAGGCGTAATCAGGGTATCCCTACCAAAGGTATTTAGGAGAAGCCCCTTCCAGCCAGAACACTTTTGCGCAATCTTAGAGGTGGTAGACTTGATGATCTCTTTATTAGACCCTCTATTATCTAAGATAACTCCTAAATATTTCCCAATGTTATCCTGGGGGGTCACTCCCAAATTAGTAGAAAACATGAGTTTATCCCTTTCTTTACAGTTAGGACTAAATACAAGAGAGGACTTATCCTGATTAATTGCTTGGCCAGTTTTCTTAGCAAATTCATCAAGGATTCTTCTAATCTGAATAACAGTCTGATCCTGGATTGTAAAAAATAGAAGTGTGTCATCTGCAAATTGCAGATGAGTGATGCTATGATGTCTGGAATAGGGAATTCCAGTGATAAGCTTTTCTCTTTCAGCCATATGAAGGGAGCTATAAAGTGCTTTTGCACAAATAGTAAATAAGAAAGGAGACAAAGGATCTCCTTTTCTTAAGCCTCTATGAGGGACAAAGAATGGGGACTGAGATCCATTTATCAAAACTGAATAGGATACATTGGTGATACACTGCATAATAAGTCTAATAAAGTGAGAGAGAAAGTGCATTTGAACTAAAATCTTCTCAAGGAAATCCCATCGAATTCTATCAAATGCCTTAGAGATATCTAGCTTAAGAGTGCCAAGCTTAGGTTTGTTGGGAGTATTAGCTTTGTGAATGATATGAACAAGATCTTGCCCAATCAAAATGTTATCTTGAATCAGTCTGTGTGGAACAAACCCATTTTGGTTGACTGAAATAAGGGAAGGAAGAACTAGTTTCAACCTATTAGCAAGTACTTTTGCTATGATTCTATATAGAACATAACATAAACTAATTGGTCTAAAGTCAGTAACTCTTTGGGGATTGTTGTTTTTAGGGATAAGAACATTGTGTGTTTTATTAAGCTCCTTAAGCATGAAACCTGAGTTGAGAAAGGACAGAACATCAGATATGACTGGGGTGGAGACCGTGTGCCAAGAGTTCTGGAAAAAAGCTGGCTGGAAGCCATCAGGGCCTGGAGCCTTCAAAGGGGCCATTTCAATGACGACTCACTTGGTACACCTATTTTGAATCTCTCTAGATCCTCTGTATCCTTTGTGTGTATCATTGTCTGTATCCTTACTACGATTGATATATTTTATATCTTTTTATTCAATTTGATAGAATTTTAAAATTATTAAATTGAATAAAAATATATGAAATATATCAATTATATTAGGGATACAGAGAAGGGTACACACAGAGGATACAGAGGATCCGGACTCGTCAACCACCCCTTCTGCGAATAAAGTGGTAATGTTTCTGACTTCATTCCATCAAACATGATTATTTTGTTTGCCAAAATTGTTGTTTGAGGTAAGATTACTTAAATCATTGTAGTAATTGCTATATGTTGCCCAACGATTAATTGATTCTCCTCATTGAGTTCTCTGAGGCCATAGTACAAGGTAGGGCTGAGCACAGGTCGGGTCAGCCTTTTTTTTGGCATTTCGGCACCCGACCCGACCTCTCGGGTATGGAAAATCACGACCTGACCCCAATCGTTACACTAGTAAAACCCACTGTTTTCGGGTTCATCGTTTTCGGCCGGGTACGGCCGGGTTCGCCTGGTTCGGAAAAGTGAAAAACAATCAAGCCCCATATCGGATTTACAGAGGGAGGGAGAAGAATACGCCGAGGTACGATGCCAGATTTCGACTCCGAACAAGCACATTGCCGCCAGCGCTCGACCATTGTCGTGGACGATCTATTTCGCTCCGAACAGGTGACACGATTTACTAACGCGTTTAAACGCAAGCGCACGGTCAAGTGATATAGGGGTGGTATTTCAACCCCGAGTTATCGATCCCACGAGGACAGACTTGAGATTATTAAATTAGTTACTTAATTTAGAGTACGGTACAAGAGGAAGGGTTTGATTGATTTATGAATTAAAATAACAATTAAGCTACTATTTTTGTATTTTTTTATATTTAAGAAATAGATATGGAGAAACTAGGCAATCTCTAGATCACCTAGGACGATTTCCAGTTCAGCTATGTAACACGTCTATCCTATTCTAGTTCAGCCGGGTAATAAACTATGACAATATCCTGTCGGTCTCATGTCACTTTACGTCTCGGTTAACTACAATCTCCTCTCGGTCTCATGTTGTCTACCGGTCCGTTCTAGCAGGTCATCTACTGGTACGATAACGGGTCCCGTCGGCCCACCGTTTCACGGAACAGCTAAATAATCCTACCGAATCTACCCACACTAGGCCAATCCTAACACTTCTCCTTTTCGGTCTCGGTGATTCGAGATTGTGTTCAAATTCTCTATACAATTAGGTTGAGTCACTGTCATGCACTCATCTAATTAGCTAGTACGTCCGGGTAGCTACTCCATTCATACAAAATTAAGCATAGAACAAGAACATGTAACTAGAACGAATATTAAATTTAAGCAAGAAATTGATTCACAAAATAAACCCTAGTTTCGTTGAATATCAAATCATATCCTAATCGTGTCAATAAGACTAAGATCAACAAGTGCAAGAAACTAACATTCAATTGAAGAATCAAATCCAAATGCATGAAACAAAGTCTGAAATCCGGAAAATAACCGTCTACATAAACCCTAGGCTCTCGTAGAGATGCCTAGCAAAGTATTAAGCTAGGAAGAATCAACCAAACACGGTGCAATAGTTTATCCATACAAAGATTGAGAAACAAGAAGAAGAAAATAAAAAACCTAGCTCTCCAATGGTGGCTTTTGTGTTCTCTTCGTCCCCGTCGTCGTCCTTGTCGTCCTCCCCATTTTCCTGCTCCAAATATGCGTGAATACTCCCCCAAAGTCGTCCCTCTATGTTAGATTAGGTCTGGAGTCTTCAAACTTTCAAAAAATAGCAAAAAGCCCCAAAAATACGCGCTGGTCCTCTCTGTTCGTGCGAACAACTTTTTGTTCGTGTGAACAAGATTTTACTCTCTGTTCACACGAACAACTTTCTTGTTCGTACAATTTAACAACCTCTTTTTCTCATATTTGCATCCTCTTTGACGGACCATAACTTTCTCGTCCGATCTCCGTTTTAGCTCCGTGACCTATCGTTGGAAAGCTCTTTGAGTCTACTTTCATTTGCCACTGGTCTCACTCCAAATGTATTGTATAACTCAAGATACTATCAAAATAGTGGAGATTGGTCACTTTTGCTCCTCCGACTTTGCTTCTCTTGCTTTCTCTTGAATTTGCTTTGTTTCCGAAGTTCGTTTCATGCCTCCTAGCCATCGTTTAGCATCCGTTCCTGTCAAGGCAACATGAAAAACCATACCAAGCGATTATATTTTATAAATAACATCGAAATATGCATCGAAACGCCCGGATTAACAATAAAGTGCTAAAAACTCAACTTTCTACGTTTTCTCAACATTCATAGTGTAAAACTCATATTTCAACCCCGGAATCACGCAATATGATATAAAATATGCAAGAAATATAACTCTAATAAAGAGTTATCAAATTCCCCCACACTACCCTTTTGCGCGTCCCGAGCAAAATCAATCCTCACACTACTTTTTAATCCACCGAATTGCATACAACTACACTAGCCATGTGACACACACAACACACACACCCAATGCAATCTACATGACTATAAACAATGCAATTCGATTATCAAACAATGCAAAAATTGAAACAACATAAATATTTTTTCTTTTTCGTTAGAGATCGGGCAATCTCGCTATCACTAACCAAAATCATCAAGTTCTCACAAGTCTCTTTTGCAATTCACACAACCGCAATAAGGAAGTGAGAATACAATGATCCTACGCAAAAGATCACTAAGGAGTCCCCAAACATCCATCAAACTCAATCCAAGATCCGGGCACGTCCTTTAGCTCAGAGGGTTCAGGCATCCTTAGTCCTGTTGTAGTCTTTCGTCGCCAAGTCATATGAGGTTTTCAGACCCTCTTAGCTGTGATTGCATTGAATGCAAATTGTCCCAGTGACAGGAGACACAACTCCGTGTAATACGGCTTGACTTTAATTTTCCCTAGTTTCTCTAATTGGATTGAATCCAAATTCTCCACGTGAATGGAGGCACATTAGGTTGTTCACCTTATCTAATCCAAGAGAAGATTTTGATTCATTTTTTTTTTCATTTTCTTCTATTTTTTTTTCAACCGTGCATTTAGAGCAACTAAGTGTGGGCTTTTTCGAATTTTCTCTTAGAAACACCTTAAGGGATGGTGGAGTACGCTCCCCGACTTCGCTTAGGCCGAAGACTCGTACCACATAGAACCGACTCTACACGTCGGTCCACCCCAGATTCTAAGAGTCCACAAGTTTCCACTCGAAAACAGACTATTCGACTTCTTAGGACTAAATCCTCCTAGCACAATATAGGAACTAAAGGTATGCCCTCGTCTACATTCCACTTTTCCCTGAATACCCGGGACATCCTTTCATGAAAACGGTGTGCAAGATACTAAAAGTTAAGGTTTTCCCCATTACGGTGCTTCCTATTCATTGAGACTCTTTCATTGAACTCTCTCTAGTTTCAAGCATCATCAATTGCCCTTATTCTCAAAAAAAAAAAAAAAAAAAAATTATGGATTCTTTTTTGTATTTTTTTGTTTTTGTTTTTTTTTTTTCAATTTTTCTAGACTCTATATGCTTTTGGCCAACTCGATTAAACACAAGTTTTGGGTAGGGGACTCAATAATTAAACGTGCAACAATTCAAAAATATTAAACTAGCACAGTACGACACCAAAACACCACTCTACACTAACCACATTAACACAATACTACACAAACTACATGTAACAAGCCTATGCAAGACAAAACATGGATGGTGAAATTATACACAAACTCCCCCACACTTGAGCGTTTCGTTGCCCTCAACGAATTTAGAGATAATGAAGGAGGACTCATCGCTTAAATGTATTGGCGGTGGATCTACACAATTATCGCTCAAAACGTAGAACAGAGAGAGTTAGAGGTACCTGGGGTGCCCGGACCTACATGGGCATCGTGTCCGCAAAACTGCAACAAGAAGGGGTCTTGTGGACCGTTGACAGTTTCCGGAAAAGTCTCATCTCGCGCCCGGATTCCGATGCGCCTACTCAACCTTTCTATCGCACGCATCAAGAAGGGGAACCCGAAGCGTCTTTTGTACCCGTGTCCCTGCACACTGATTGGAAGAATTAACACTACTCTCTCTCACCCCTCATGACCATGTATGGAGAACTAAAAGAAAAAACAGAAATAAAGAGCATCCTACTCTACATTGGGTTGCCTCCCAAGCAGCGCTTGTAATTTAAGGTCGAAGGCCCGTCCCAGTTACCTGAACTGAAAAGGATAGTGGAGACTTCTTTATCCCTCCACTTCTTCTTATTCCACCATCTCTTCTCGATAAGCCTTTTCTCACGAGCAACCCTGTGCTTTGGTGATGGTGGACAACTGTGAAAGCTAACTCTTTTCATCTTGCAATTTATCTTTTTTATCAGCTTCCACCAAGTACCGTTGGGTTCAAATGTGTTGCTCTCCATAAAGTCATCCCAATAATAACTCTTTGGTGCTAGATTCTCATCAAATGACCCATGCAATTCATCCACACCCCCACACTTATTAATTTCCAAATCCTTGACTATGGCATGTATATCATCAATAGAGTAGCCAATATGACAAGAAATTGAAAATTTCTCATGATGCTCTTCCCCATAAGAATCTCCATACACAAGTCTTTCCAACTCATCACAGACTTGATTAATATGAGATACGGAGAATTCTTCGAAAGTATGAGTAGGGGCTTTTACCTCAATAGGTATGGACACGAGTGCTTCATCAGCTTCATCATTAGCACACCATAGGCTTCCAATGCTGGTGTCTTCCCATTCATGCCAAGGCTGTGAGGGCGTCTGCGGTCTTGGCTCGCAATATGGCAGATCTTCCCATCTTCGGCACACAGGTCCACCCCAGTCTGAATCAGAGTCTGAGTCCTCATAAATGGCAGAGTCCACCAATGGTTCCTGGACACTGCACTCTTCGTTCATCTCAGGTATCTCTTCTTCCACTTGTGGTGGGGATGATGAAGGTTCAATTGTTGGCTCACTGTCATATGGCACGGTCTCTTCTTGTGGCTCTTGAATGCTTGATTCCCCTGCTGTTGACAGTTTTTCTATTCGTTTCTTTATCCTCTCCATCATCTCCCTCACGTATTCCCTACCTGTGGCAGAATCCTCTTGTGGAACTTGTGCAGCTATGGACAAAATTTTGGCGCACACTTCGATGTCCTCCATAATACTACGCCGTTCTTCCATAATCGCCGATGAGTCTTCCTGGTGCTGATGAAGTTGGGGGGCATGTACTCGACATGAGTCTCTACGGTCGTGCCAAATGCCGCATACGTAGCACCAAATTATGCATGCGTCCTCGTCTTCATGGTTACCCCTGCAGTGGAAACAGTAGGGGGACCCGAATAACAGTCTTCGCTCCACATGCTTATATTTTCTCTTGCTTCCTGCGTTCCTGAAAAACAGACTCACAAGAAACTCGTGAAGCACAGAGATATAGAATAAATAAATAAATAAATAAATAAATAAATAAATAAATAAAAGTAAAACTAAAATATAAGTACTCAAAACTAACTCCTAACTAAATAATCTACCTTTGTCCCCGGCAACGGCGCCAAAAACTTGACGCGATTTACTAACGCGTTTAAACGCAAGCGCACGGTCAAGTAATATAGGGGTGGTATTTCAACCCCGATTTATCGAACCCACGAGGACAGACTTGAGATTATTTAATTAGTTAATTAATTTAGAGTACAGTACAAGAGGAAGGGTTTGATTGATTTATGAATTAAAATAACAACTAAGCTACTATTTTTGTATTTTTTTATATTTAAGAAATAGATATGGAGAAACAAGGCAATCTCTAGATCATCTAGGGCTGTAGACGATTTCCAGTTCAGCTATGTAACACGTCAATCCTATTCTAGTTC
Organism: Linanthus parryae; assembly: GCA_023055425.1. Taxonomy (NCBI): domain Eukaryota; kingdom Viridiplantae; phylum Streptophyta; class Magnoliopsida; order Ericales; family Polemoniaceae; genus Linanthus; species Linanthus parryae. The sequence goes on along the minus strand of JALGPY010000008.1, from coordinate 84,031,610 downwards.
AGCCGAGTAATAAACTACGACAATATCCTGTGGGTCTCATGTCACTTTACGTCTCGGTTAATGTTCGATGTCGATAATCCCAAGTATTGGATATTGCTATAAGTAGTACCCGAGTAAGAACATGGTCGATTTCCACAAGGATTGGGAAAGAGATTAAACACTCTAAGCTAACTAGTAAACTACTAAGCAACTAACTAAATTGACAAAACGAGTTTCTCAAAGGCTTTAGAGCTAGCCAAGCTTTGAATCCACCACTCAAGTGATGGAGCAAGAGTTGGTGATATTGCTAGAGCAAATAACTAAGAAAGAAAAAAAACAACTACTAACACTATTACTAGTATGATTCAAACGAGTTTGTCAATAAGAGAGTAAGTTGGGTCAATCGATTCCAATAGAGGCCTTGTGTGTGAGCATCAACACCCAAAGTTTATGTTAAAGGAAAGCATGAATTATATAGTAAGAGGATTTGTCTAGCTCTTGTATTAGAGAGTGAAATGCAAAATCGAGTTATGTCAAGCATCTTTCATATGTAAACGAGAGCGTTTCCATATGAAAGATCAAGCCACAATTCGGATTTGATATTCAATACTTGAATACCACGAATTCGACATCCAACTTATAAGACTAGAAGCACAATTGAATTTCTCACACACAAGTCATCTATCTTCATCAATCAACCCAACAAGTAGCTTAGTTGTTCATATTCAAGAGCAAGACACAAGAATCAAGAGCATTCATGAAAATAGTCATTATATTCAAGCTCAATTACTCTTCAATTCAACCAAATAACACCAACTTGCTACCAAATGATGAACAAACTACTAGTGTTTGATTCAAACTACACTTTAATCAATATAAAGCAGCTAACAACCCAACAAATTCAAAGCTAACAGCAGCTAAAACACAGGTTTCTGCTGCTTCAGCAACACAGTGACGAACAGAGCTAAGAACAGTGCTCAAAACAGAGCAATTCGAACCTTGAATTAACCCATACCTAACCCTATCTCCCTTGGTTGTTGCTGGCTCCGTAATAGCTCGGGACGAGCTCGGAATCACCAGAACGAACCCAGAAATCGGTCAAATACCGAGAGAGAAGATAGAGAAGCAGAGTTTCGGCTAAGCCTTGTGCGTGGGTCGTTGTCCTCTTCTTCTTCTTTCTCTTCATATTATATAGGCAATGAGGGAGGGTTTCGTAGCCCCCAAGTCTTCAATCTTCACCCTCCAATTCGTCCTAGACCTCCCCCTTCGTTGATTTGAAGAAGCTTCACGAAACCTAACTGATTGGGGCTTTTTGTTTGAGTTGTTCTTGGGCCGAATTGAGTGAAGAGGGAGGTAGAGATTGGGTTGGGGAGCGTTTTGGTACCGGATTCAAGAGATTTGGTGGCGATTTGGGGGTCCAACGGGGCGGCTGAGGAAGCTCTCTGTTCTGTGCTGTGTAATGCGACGGGGGAGAGAGAGAGGATGAACCGCGTGAGAGAAGACCTGTTTCGCCGAAACTACACTCGGCTCCCCCCTTAGTTGCTGATGTGTTTTAAAATACCCCCGTCTCCTCTTAAAAGGTTTGGTAAAATTGTAAAAACACCCCAAGTCCGTTAAAGCTCATTCATAGCAACCCTTTTCAACTTTAGAAAACTGCACTAAGCTCCCGAAATACGTTAAAGTTACTTCAAACAAGCCCCCTTATGTAACTTTGTCCTTGAAAAGTGGCCTCTTGTCTTCTTAGTCTTCACTTTTTGGCCTCTATCTTCAAATATTCTTCAAATTAGGTCCTCCAAATCCCTTCTTCATGGCTCTTGATCCGCAAATCCTATTTAAATTAATCGTTTAAGCTCCTCCTAGCTAGCCTCTTGCGTTCTAAATCACGTCTTTGCCTACAAAACAAGTTAAAAGCAACCAAAACTACAAAAACAAGCATAAGTCTAGAAAAAGAGATATAACACGCAAATAACACATAAAAGTAAGTTAAGAGGAGTTCAATAACCAACTAAAATATGCGATTTTAAGTCGTTAACACACCCCCAACTAGCCTTTTGCTCGTCCTCGAGCAAAGAGAGCGATATGTAAAATATTTAAGAACCAATCATGAGAGACACACACACTCAACTAGACAAGGCTTGACTCAATTCTAAACTAGACTCAAATATTTACAAAAACGCACACACACATTATCTATCTTAAGTGAGAACTCAAAGAAATAAAATACTAAGAGTTACTAGCTAATTTTTAATTTTTTTTTGGTGGGGGGAAAAAGAAGAATGCATAAATGTCTCCTCAAATAAATTCTCAAAGTCCAAGAAGATTGAGAAAGAAGCCTATGGACGTCTAAGCATATACTCATAAAAATGTGGACGGTGTTTGGTAGAAGGTGACTCATGCAAACCACAAAACTTGTTAAATTAAGTCCAATTTGCGAGAAAGTATGCCTTCAAAAATAAAGATCACAAGAAACTAGACATTCTCATACTTATTCAAAAGAACCCATGTAGGATGGACTTCCAAAGCTTTGAACAAAATTTTTTAAGAAGGGGAGATGTGGTTGTGGGCTTGTATGATCCTTTTGTGGATTTTGGTAGATGGTGCGATTTATCATGATTTTTTTTTTATTATTTTTTTTAACTTCAAATCCAAGGCTCTCCAAGACCCACAACAAAATAGAGGAATATACAAGCGAGTGGACTTTTTAAGCTAAACCAAGGGAGCTATCTAGGTGGTGATGTAACATTATCCCCGGACACCCCTCTATTTCTTAGACATCGCATGGGGTGTCATTGGTAACCACCTCTCCAATGGGCTACAAGTTTCCACCGCAAAAACGAATAGAGTAAAATCTTTTTGTGAAGTTCAAATAGCTTTTGAAAATGCACCCTTTATCAAAAGTAGAAGACGTCAAAGTTTATGTGATCAACTTAGCTTGAAGGACTTAAACATGAAACGTAAATTTAGTGTGTCGCTTTGTGAGAACGCATGATGTCGCGGAATGTGGGATATTGGTGTAGATGTATTGAGTATAAGCAAAAATTCCTTTCTAAAATAAAAATAAAAAGAATATGGACTAAGAACTTTCATTATTTGAAAACATCTAGCTTCCCAAAATTCCCCCCTTTTCACTTTTTCTTATTTTTTTTTCAAAATAAGTGACTCAACTATAACTTCCTAAGACTCAATAAAGCTATCAAATAAGAAAATAAAATCTAGACTCAAGATGAAAGGTTAAAATAAAACTACCAAAGAAAGAAGAATAAAAAAAAAATCTATGGTTTGACACGGGGAAAGAGTGATGCTTCTCATGAATGGTTCACACACATTTTTTTTTCAAAATTTTCAATTTTTTAATTTTTGTGGATTTTCATTTTTCATTTTTTTTTTGTATTTTTCATGTAAATCACTAATGAAGAAGAAGCATGCTTGTAATCATTTAAGCAAGAAATAAAATCTACTCCAACCCCCAACTAAAATATCACCTTGTCCTCAATGTCTGAGATCAGTGGAAGAGCATACAAATTCATATAAGAGACAAGGGATAGATGGACCTCATTTTTCGCTTTCTTGGCCAGCAAGCATAAGTCGTCCTCCAAGAGCAACCTACAAAATAATCAAGAGCAAAAGAACTACAACTAATATTTACAAAGGTGATACTTTTGGTGAACACTAGTTAGTATATGTTGGGTCCATAAAAGAAATGGACTCAACCTTGGCCTCAAAATTTTCAACATATGGTTTCAATCTTTGGCCATTCACCTTAAAACTTTCCCCACTTTTGGGGTTCAAAATTTCAATGGTCCCATAAGGATATACATGCTTCACAATATTTGGACCATTTCATTTTGATTTCAACTTTCCTCCAAAGAGTTTCATCCTTGAGTTAAAGAGAAGAACTTTTTGATTAGGCTCAAAAGACTTAGGAACAAAATGTTTGTCATGAAAAGCCTTTGTCCTTGCCTTAGAGATCCTAGTGTTCTCATGAGCCTCATTTCTAAGCTCTTCTAACTCATTCAAGTTTAACTTCCTTTCTTCTCCCGCTTTTGCAAGATCAAAATTCAAGAATTTGATGGCCCAATAGGCCTTGTGCTCTAACTCCACCTGAAGATGGCATGCTTTACCATACACTAGTCTATATGGAGACACACCAATGGGAGTCTTTTAAGCGGTACGGTAAGCCCAAAGAGCATCAACCAACCTCAAAGACCAATCTTTGCGATTTGGGTTTACCGTTTTCTCCAAAATTCTTTTAATTTCCCTATTAGAAACTTCCACTTGCCCACTAGTTTGTGGGTGGTATGGTGTGCCAACTTTATGCACAATCCCATACTTTTTCATGAGGCTCTCAAAAGGCCTATTGCAAAAATGTGTCCCTTCATCGCTAATGATAGCTCGGGCATGCCAAAACGAGATAAAATGTGGTGTTGAAGAAACTTAATCACAACTCTATGATCATTGGTTTTTGAAGGTATAGCTTCAACCCACTTTGACACATAATCCACCGCCAAGAGTATATATATGTTGCCAAAGGATGATGGAAATGGACCCATGAAGTCAATACCCCAACAATCAAATATATCAATAATTAAAATGGGGTTCAAGGGCATCATATTTCTTTTTCCAATATTTCCTCCCATCCTCTGGCACCTATCACATGCTTTGCAAAAATGGAATGCATCACTAAAAAGAGTAGGCCAATATAAACCACTTTGCAAAAGCTTGGCGGCGGTTTTTTTAGCCGAAAAATGGCCTCCACAAGCATACTCATGGCAAAATGAAAGAACACTATGAAACTCTTCATTTGGGATGCACCTTCTAACAATTTGATCGGGGCAATATTTAAACAAGTAAGGGTCATCCCAAAAGAAATTCCGGCATTCTCTCACAAATCTCAACTTCTCTTTCCCTTTTAAATTTTCCGGAAAAATTCCACAAGCAAGATAATTAGCAATATCGGCAAACCAAGAAACATTTAAAAGGGCAAAGAGATGTTCATCCGGAAAAGTTTCAAGAATAGGCAAGGAGATTTTTGGCTTAGGAATGTCAATCCTAGACAAGTGATCCGCCACAACATTTTCCACACCTCGTTTATCCTTGATTTCAATATCAAACTCTTAAAGCAAAAGTACCCAATGGATTAAACGAGGTTTGGATATTTCTTTGTGAAAAAGTATTTCAAGGAGGCATGGTCGGTGTAGACAAGCACTTTTGAACCAAGCAAGTATGGCCTAAATTTTTCAATAGCAAACACCATGGCCAAAACCTCTTTTTCCGTAGTGGAATAATTTAATTGAGCATCATTCAAGGTTTTAATTGCATAGTAGATAACATGTGGTTTCTTATCTTCACCTCTTTGACCCAAAACGGCACCAACCGCATGGTCACTAGCATCACACATGATTTCAAAAGGAAGAGTCCATTTGGGTGGTTGCATGATAGGGGACACTACCAATAAATTCTTCAACTTTTCAAAGGCCTCTTGGCATGCACTAGACCACTCAAATGAATTTTCCTTTTGAAGGAGATTGCTGAAGGGCTTAGTAAGTGAGCTAAAGTGTAATACCCCGTCTATTTGAGAAGGTAAATTGGGAAATTGGGAAATACAAAATTAATTTTTTATTACAAGTGGTGATTTAAATTATTTTTGGGTTGAAAATACAATCGGGAATCTCATAGTGTTTATTTAGCATTTTATGTGATTTGTGTGATTCTAGCATGTGTGTACCCAACCCACTAGATTGACCACCCTTTTGGTACTCCCTAAACATTCTAGTAAAGCTAACTAGTAGACAAAAAAAAAATAATAATAATAATAAATGTTTGGGGCGGTTGAGGAAGTTAACTCCTCCAAGTAACAAAGTAATATTTAATACCTCTCTTCTCCTCTTGTTTTTCACATCAGAAACAAAACACAAGCTAACCCAACTCACATCTCTCTCTCTCTTCTTTGCACACCCACGACAGCCCCCACCCTCACACCCATCACCACCACCGCACCCTTCATCACCACCACATCAGCCCTCTCCACCATCTCTCTTCCATCTCTTCTCCCTCTCCGCCTCTGCTACTCACCACCACCAGCAGCAGCAGCTGCTGCCGCCAAGCCACCAGCCACCTCCGGCGAGAAGCCCGACGGGAACACCACAGCCACCCGTCTCTCTCCCTCTTCTCCCTCACTGTTTTAAACCTCTGAAAACCCTCCTCTCTTCCTCTCTACTGCACCCTACCCGTCGTAGCAGCAGCAGCAGCCGCCGAGAAGGCCGCCTGCAAACTCCGGCGAACCAACCCGACGGCAAAACGCCGAACCCACCACTGCCTCTCTCACTCTCTCGCTGTTTGAGCCTCTGAACCACCTCACCCTCTCTGTTTCGACCCAAGGTGAAGCTTTTGCAGCAGCAGTTGGCTGCAGAACACCCCGAGCCGCCACCATCGCCGCCGCCACCATTAAATCCGGCGAGAAGCTCTTCCGAGCTAACCGGAGCGACCCACTTGCTCCCGTTTGAACCAAAACACTCCTGGAGGTCCGAGGAGTACTCTAGCAACATCAAACAGAGCCCCCATCGTCCGATTCGTCGTTGGTGTTCATCACCGCCGACCGCCGCCTTCGGAGACGTGACCCGCTTCGTTTTTTTGACCGTTTCTCGCGATTTTTCGCGTAGGTGAGTCCTAAATCACTCTCTGGTTCATTTCCAATCATCAAAATCACATTTTGTTAGCTCTAACACGAATCGAGTATGTTAGGTTTGAGTTGTATGCTTGTGTTCATAAAGGGGGGTAGATTATGTCATTTCTGAAAAGTTGTGGGCAAGATGTTAACTGCATGTTTAATTTCTGAAAAGTTGGGGGAGATGTATGTATATTATCAAACTGCTTATTTTTATAAACTTTAAAGTGTTATTTTTGGATTAATGATATAAACCAATAATTGCTATATATTATTTTGACTAAATAAAAGTAAATAAGTTGTTAAAATTACATAGAGTTATATTTATTTGAAGTATTGTTGTTTTTACAAGCAAGTTAAAAATGTACACTTTGGTTTAATTAGATATTTCGGTTTATTCAACTAAATAGTTTAAATTGCTTGTAAATTGTTATTTTGAGTAAAAGAGATTGTTTTGTTAAAAATCAATAAGTTGGAAGTTAGTTTGTGAAATAATTATAAAGTAGATTTTTTTAAATAAAAATCCATATTATTGTTGATATTACATGATTATTTTCTAGATATTAGAAATTATTTATTTAACCTAAGTTTATAATTATATATGACTTGTTTTATTGAAATAAGCATTTTTGTGAATTTTATTTGAGTATCTAATTATTATATAGTGTATATATTTTCTAATAAGTAAATAGCTATAATTGATTTAGTTTGAATTTACTTTTATAGTCACTTATAAATAAATAGTTTGTTTATTAGATTATTATTTTCTATAAAATAAGAGTGTATAAACTTAATATTAATTTTATTACTCAATAATTTTATGAGCTTGTATTTATATGAGTTATAATATTTTTATAAGGAAAATATAAGTGTTATTTTAAATAATTGTTTTGTGATATTAATTAATGGGGTTAAGGGGGATAAAGAAAATGAGAAATTAGGAGATATAGCATTTTTGCTTATTTGCATAATTAGACTTGTAATTAATTTAGGAATTATAAATTGTAGGTGAAGAATTCGTAGACGAGGGCTACGTGTATCTTTAGGAGCTATCGTGATTTTGGTCGTGCTACTTGAGGTGAGTAAATATGCCTAACCTAGTGTGCCCGTCCTTCTTTCGTGTCAAATTATTTTTTTTATGATTTATACGTCTCAAAATGTGATTTGTGATTTAAATGCTTGACTTGATATTTCAAATACTTGTTTATTGATTCTTTTGGAAACTGTCACATGAAATTAATAATATGTAATAACTTAAAGTGGAAACAGTTGTGCGGCGGAACCCTATTCAAATTCTTCTACATATTGTGATTATTATATTTGGCTCGGTTGCCATTGCCCCGAGTCGCACCATGTACTCACCCTTCTGGCCGCTAGAGTCTTAAGGGGGTGTCGACACTTAAGGTCTTGGTTGCATGCGAGATGGTTGTATCTATATTTTTGGATTGGTTTGTTCCCCGCCACAACTAAATAATAAATGTGGATTTTTCATGGATGATGGATGGACTTGGTTTATTTTGGAAATTATGGAAATGGATTGGGAATATTAAATGATGAGTTGGATAATTTATATTGGTCATTTGAAACGATTTGTTGTTTACTTACTCATTATTCCTCTTTTATTTAAAATAAAATATGCCTCTTTCCGATTTACATGTTGGGGTGTTTACTTGCTCAGCGTTTGTGCTGACTTTGGAAAAACTGCGGTCTTGTTTCTTTCCCCCGCAGGTCTAGGTGAAGGGAGCTCGGCTTAAGGGGATATCGCGGACTCACCTAACTTATCTAGTATTTAAATAATTGAAACACCTAGACTTTGTTTCATCCTGTTTAATAGTATGTAATGTATCGCCTTGAAGACTTCTGGTTTGTAATAAATAATTATGCGATGTTTGTTTTGTTTACCGTCCTTTTCCCTTGCACCCGGGAGCAATCTCGGGCGCGGGACGGCATTCCCGTATCTCTCCCCACGGCGAGGTGCATGGCATGAGTATTCCTCTTGGGCCTTTGTAGTAGAGGGTGTTGTCATGTATGCAGTACCCCTTAGTGGATGTCCAGTTCTCTTTGCTCATTCCCTCAGCAATCGCATGCAATATCGGTTTTCTCCAGTCTTCATCATTCATGGATTCATCGTCGCGTATGTCCTCTGTTAATGCCGGTGACATTCGGACTTCGATCGAGATTCTCGCAGGGCACTTGTCTGTACTCACTTTAGATCCCAAAGCATAGTTTTAAAAACCGGACCGGACCGGCCGGTTCGACCGGTTGAACCGGTGAACCGGCCTATGACCGGTCCGGTTAGCTAATTCGACCGCCCATGCAAGAACCGGTCAAGAATCGGTCAAAACCGGCGGGTTCGTGCTTGAACCAGTGAACCGGTTTGACCGGTTCGACCGGTTTAATTGGTCAATTCAGTTTATTCAAAAAAAATATGAGAGATAAGAAGAAGAAGAAGAAGAAGAAGAAGAGAAGGTGGGCGCAGAATCGATCTGCCGGGAGGAGATCCGCCAACACCGCCGGCGTCCTCGTCGGCCTATTCCCCTGTCTCCTCATCCTTGCCAATACCGCCGGAATCATCTTCCTCTCCATCCCTCGATCCGCCAACTCCACAGCATCGTTCAGCTATGAACACACACACACAGGAGAGAGAGAGAGAGAGAGAGAGAGAGAGAGAGAGAGAGAGAGAGAGAGAGAGAGAGAGAGAGAGAGAGAGAGAGAGAGAGGGAGAGAGAGAGAGAGAGACGAGAAGGTATGAGATCTGTGGGTTTCCTCTGTGAGTTTATTTCTCACTGCAAAAATTGGTGTTGAGCCGTGGGTCTGTGGTCAAGAGAGGGGGGGTATTGGATAAGGTTGGGGGAGTTTTATTTGTGAAGGTTGGGTATTTATGAGTGGGTAAAGTGTAGAGTAAAAGTGGGGTATTTTTTTACAAGAAAAGTGGGGTATTTTTGAATAAACATTTACTGTTTTTTGTATAAAAATAATACAAATATATTATTAAAACGTGCGATTGAACCGGTCCGACCACCGGTCCGACCGGTCCGACCATAAACCGGTGCCTCCCCGGTTCGATGGCCGGTCCGGTTTTTAAAACTTTGTCCCAAAGTGGCTAAAGCATCAGCATGCCTATTATCAGCTCTAGGCGTGTGCTCATACCTAACATCACAAAATTGTTTACCAGCTTCTGCACCAAAGTCCGGTAGGGCAACAGATTTACCTCTTTCAATACGTATTCGCCTGAAGCTTGTTTTACATTTAATTTAGAATCCCCCATAACCGTCAGATTGCTTACTTCTAGTTCCCTGGCTGCACGGAGACCTGCGATGAGAGCCTCATACTCCGCTTCATTGTTGGTTACCGGGAAATCAAGTTTCGTGGACATTTGGATGACCTCCCCGTCTGTTTTAGTCAAAACGATTCCAATTCCTCCACCTTTCCTTGTTGAAGATCCATCAATATGAAGCGTCCAGCAAGGTAACTCGACTGCATAGATCTCGGGTCCTTCCAGTTCCTCCTCGATCATGGGCTCATAGCTGTTATCCGGGAACTGTGCCAGAAGATCTACCACTGCTTGCGATTTGATTGCTCGTGGCCGAACACACGTGATATCATATTGCGAAATAGTCATATACCATTTTGCCAGTCTTCCGCAGGGAGAGGTGTGAGCCAAGAGATACCGTATGAGGTCGCTCTTTGTAACCACTACTACTTTGTGCGAGGCGAAGTAATGCTTTAACTTTTCTATTACGAAGAATAAGGCAAGACAATTTCATTCGATATTTGTTTACCTTGATTCAGCTGGTTGCACTATGCGAGAAATATAATAAATCGGCCTTTCTTGCCCTTCATATTCTTGAGCCAAAATCGCCCCTATAGACTTCTTTGTCGACGTCAGATACAACAAAAGCGGCGATCCAAGCTGCGGTGCGATCATTACCCTTGGTGATGTCAGCAGGTCCTTTAGCCTCCCGAATGCGGCCTCATGTTCCTCTGTCCAATTGTACATAGCATTCTTCTTGAGGAGATCGCTGAAGTAGAAGGTTATTTCTGCGATTGTTGGGATGAACCTCCGCAGGTAAGATAATTTCCCAAAGAACGTCTTCAGGGCGCTATGATTGCGTGGCGACGTCATGCTTGTGATATCCGAGACCTTCGCGGGGTCAGGCTCGATGCCCTGGCGATGTATTACGCATCCCAAGAATTTCCCCGAAGTCACTCCGAATGCACACTTCATGGGATTCGTCTTTAGCTGGAAACTTCTGCATCTTTCAAATACTTTCCGCAGGTCCCCCAAATGGTCCGCTTCCTCTCTGGACTTGACAACCAAGTCATCAACATAGAACTCCACTTCCTGGTGCATCATGTCGTAAAATAGAGCCATCATGGCTCACTGATAAGTCGCGCTCGCGTTCTTGAGCCCAAACGGCATCACCGTGTAATTAAAGACTCCCACCGGCGTGATGAACGCGGTTTTCCATGTATCTTCAGGGTCCATTTTGATCTGGTTGTACCCACTGAAACCATCCATGAAGCTAAACATCCGATGACCCGCAGTAGAATCGATGAACAGATCGATGTTGGGCAGCGGAAAATCGTCCTTGGGGCAGAAGAGGTTGAGATCTCTGAATTCTACGCAGATGCGAAGCTGCCCATTCTTCTTTACCAAGGCACGATGTTAGCCAACCATGTGGGATGATGATTTGGCTCGATGAACCTGGCAGTCAATAACTTGACAATTTCTTGCTTGATTTTTCATATTTATCTCCGGTCTGAAGCTTCTCGTGCTTTGCTTTACTGGTTTAGATCCTTGGATAACATCTAACCTGTGCATAGTGATGCTCGTGTCCAGGCCATGCATTTCATCGTATTCCCAGGCAAACACATCTTTGTATTCAGTCAGCAGCTGCAGCAATCTTGCTTCTTCCTCGCTTTTGAGGTCAGCACTTAGAAAGACGGGTCTCCTCTTTTCTTCGCCTGGGCTCAGGAACACTTCCTTCAGCTCCTGCTTCTGAGGTTTCGGCTTATCCTCCATGCATTCAGGAGCTTCTTTTAGCTTTTCCTCTAAAGCGTCTGGTGTCGGTTTGTCTACCTCCGTGGCACGTGATTTGCCCAGGGATATCCCCATGCTCAATGGGGGTACCCCCACGCATATTCATATGCGGTAGCATTTCTTTCCATTGGAGTAAAAACTTTCCATCTCTTTGCCTGCGAGATCATGCTTTACCACTCTTTTCAGAGTGTACACGTTCTTTCTTTGATAGGCGACCGGCGGTGCCTCCTCGCGTGTGGACAACTTTTCCTTAGCATCTTCCCTCGTCACCATCACTCCTGCTGGTGATTGATCCTTGATGTCTTCCCATCGAGGCAAGGGAGTCGGATTAAACGGCCCTGGCGTTTGCTCGTCCGCCATTTCAGTAAGCCACACTGCTTCAGTGAGGTGCGCCTCGTCTAGATTGAAGGGGTTTATCGAAGCTGGTATCTCCACTATTCTGTTGTTCCAGATGGCCTTCATCACTTGGTGAGTTGTCGAGGGGACTGCATCGAAACGATGAATCCAAGCTCGCCCCATGATCATGTGATACGTAGTATTCGCATCAATGACGTAGAATTTGGCTGAACATTTGATTTTTCCTATCTGAACACCCAGACGAATCCATCCTATCGTCATCCTGGAATCACTCCCAAATCCCATCAGCGGGGATGGACGTCTGACAATCATCTTCTCCGGGATTCCTGCCAACTTTAGAGTGTTGAGCGAGACTACGTTGACGGCTGCTCCTGTAATACCCCGTATTTTAGTTGGGGATTATATAGTAATTTCGAAATATAAAAGAGATTTTAAAGAAAGTTATATTTCAAACTTGTTCTTGAATTATTATTGGTTTCAAAGTATAAGGGTGTCATTTGACATTTATGATTTTATAAAATTTCATTTAATGAGTATTTTGTAGTTTTGGTTACTTGAGTAATACTATCTAAAATTTATTTCGTATACTTGGGACATTTATGTAGTTTTGTAAATGTAGAATTTGATACTTATACACATAGTAACTTGTTTGAAATGTTCTAATTTATAAAATTAACTTGTATGTGATAGTTAGTAATTGAAAATTACATTTTTATCCCCTTTACTATTGGTTTTATTATTTCAACTTCATCCATCAATTCATGTAAAAGATATTTTTACCCCAAGTGCTCTTACCATCCTTTTGGTCAACATCAATAAACTAATGTACTCATGACTACTCTTATACACACACACACACACTCCCACACTAACTCTCACACCATATGCATCATCATCATCTTCTCCTCCACTGATTTTCTACATTGAAGAACACTCAAAAGTTTCATTCTCTCTCCAAAAAACTCCATTCCCGGATTGGAGTGTTGACCTCACAAAAACACCTCCAAAACATCATTTTTCACCTTCAAATTCATGAAAAACTCAAGTCCAAGGTCATACTATGCATGGGGGGGAGCTATTTTCTTCATCTTCTTCATGATTTTAAGCTCCTTAAGGTCTTGTAACCATCTCTTTTCTCTTTTCATTTGTGTGATGTTAGTTTCATCATCTTCTTCTTCATCATCTCATTCCTCTTACATCAAAATTCCCTCCACTGAAGGGGTTTTCAGGCTCTCATGGACTTCAAGCTTATCCAAGCACCATCATTTTCCAAAATGTCTCTCTTAGGGATCATTCATAAGCTTTCATTCCTGTTTAAATTTGTGCATTTTGATGTTACTTTCATCATCATGATAGAAAACTTCTTGATCTTTGCTTGCATGTGTGTCTAGAATATGAATTGGAGACTTTAAACTTGTTTTTCTTCAAGTTCTTCACATGATTCCCTAAGTTTCTTGTTTGATATCTTTTGTATGTTTAATTTGTATTTGAGTATAAAAACATATTTCTCAAGTTGCATGTATGATGTAAGTGGATTGATCATGTTTTGAGTGTTCTAGGTGAAAATTGCATGTCTTTACAATCTGACTCGTTTGTCAAAAACGTAGTATATCTTAATCTTATGTCTCTGTAAAATTTTCAAATCTCACATTTTATGAAACTAGACTCAGAGTGGGTCATTTTGAGAAAAAAATCAACTCAATAGCCATTTTGGTTAGGGAGATATGCTCATTCTAAGTTGTATATTTTCTGAAACTCCGTTTTTGGACAAGTTTTGCTATTTTTGTTAAAAATCTCATTTCCAGAGACATATGGCACCCAATATTTCTTTTGATGAAACTAGACACATAAGGAATTCATTCTGGAGAATATGGGCATCTTTCCTATTCTCCAAGTAGTTGTAATTGTTCTTTAAAGTTGAAACTTTCTTCCAAACGTGTCTCTGCAGAGCAGTGTTTGTTATTTTTGTAACTTGAGTTTTATAATAGGCTATGCATGATTTTCTTGGTGTTTCTGAAAATAGACACATGTAGGTTAATCATACATTAATTTCAAAATTTTAGGAGATGATTTGATATGGTAAATATTTCTCCAAAGTCAGAGCTACAATTCTGTCCAGAATTGTAGTTTCACATTTTTTAGAAAACTTGAATTTTTGAACTTCTAGATGTTTTGTTGGACTTACTTTGATAATTAAACATCATTATATGTGCATTAGTTAAATTTAGGACTATGTACATGTAGGTTTGCATTTTTAGTATGCATGTGTAAATTGGTTATAACGAGTACGTCATACGTGTGATTGTAGACATCGACCCCGTAGGAGAGAGCGGTTGTCGTCGGAGTGCTAGACTTAGTTTCTTGATTTTGATTGTGCTCCATCTCAGTGGTAAGTACATATGTACGGCCTTTTCATATCAAATGTGCGCATGTGTGTGATGTTTCAAACGAATGCTTGTTATATGAAAAAGTACGAGAAAGCATGTTTTCTATTCGAAAGTTGTTAAACTATTTTCTTCATCTCCTTTGAGAAATCTCGGAAATTACTTGTGAAATGTTGATATTCTGATTCTGGTTATGTGAAAGAGAAGAAATAAAATACCTCTAATAGACTTAGGACGATGTACAGAGTACTGTTATTAATGAGAGGCGTCAAGCGATCCTCCATTTTCTTATGGCTAAGCCCATTGAAGCAATGCTTCTTATTATTGGATAGAACGTTAATGTTCAAAAATCCGCCCCCGATGAGCCAAAAGGTATCAAGATATTGAGGCCAAGGGGTTTATAGAGCTATAGAGTGCTACTTATACTTGTAAGGGTCACTACGGTATAGGGGTGTCGACACTTAAGGCCTTTTAGCTAATGTTATGAGCGGGGTTGACGAATGGGCTCCCTTAACGCTCGGGTGAAATAGGGTTTGATAGACCCTAGAAGGAACCCTTAGTGATTATTTCGTGATCCCTCTGTCTACATCGATCCTGATGGTGGCTCTAGACATGCCTCAGCTAAACTTAACTGTTAAATTGGAATTGAAAGAAAGTTTGATTACTCTATTGATATTGTATGTGGCTCTTGATTGCCTAATCTAATCAAATGATTTGAAAAGCTTTGGCTACTTGTGATTTAATATCATTATCAGGTCAAATGGACTTGTTTACTGTCGATATTCTACTTGTTTAAGAATATGTTGACTACGTGTGGTTTATAAATGTTTTAAAGATGATGGTTCTCGCTACGCGGTTACTCATAAATGTTCCGAATTGTTCCAACTCTTTTTCTCATTGATTTTCAAATCTCGTTATTTGCTTCAACTCATGCTTCCGTGCCACTCGTTGCTTTACACGTCGTAGTATGTATTTACTCAGTTTTTACTGATCATTTCTTCAAAACTGCGTCGGCTTTTGCTATTTTAAAACCGCAGGTCATAAATCAAGGTTGGGGAATGGGAACGCGAATCGAGACGAAGAAGTTTAGTTAAGTCAGATCACATAGTAGATCACAAACGCTTTGTTTTAAATTGTACTTATTATCGAGATTTTGTAACGTACTTTAATCGAAATGTAAACTTAATAGTTAATAATCTACTTTTGGTTATCGATTGTCGCTTTAACCCTGAACCGAGATCCGGGTTGTTTCAGCTCCTCCATCAACAAACGCCCTCTTGAATTCGACATCATTAATCATCGCCGTTACGTACAAAGGCTTCTGGTGACTCGATTCCGTCTTCTTGTCACTTGCGGAGAAGGTCATAACCTTTTCCGTAGAGCGAGACGCCCTAACAAATTTCCCATTGGAGACCACGATGTCTTCCTAGAAGTCTTCTGCTACCCTTAGAATCGCCTTTGTAATTTCTTTTCGGCATTTCTCCGAAAAGTTCATTTCATCGAAGAACTTGCTGAACCCGTGCGACCCCTTCATTCGATCAGCACGCTCGTCCTCCGTGTCTATATTGTAGTCCTCATTATTGTAAATTTCAGCAATGATAGGCAAGTTGTCTTCCGCAATCTCTTCGAGATCCATAATCGCAATCATGGCTATCTCTTTGCCTTTCGGCTCTTGCTCCGCATGAGCTGGCAGCGGATTGCTTCGCACATCCTGCCTCTGATCGCTTACAATCAACTCGCCTTCCTTCATTTTTCGGCTTACCATGTTCCTGAGTTTCTTGCAATCAATTGTGGGGTGCATAATTTTTCCGTGGCATTCGCACCACTTCGGGTCCCTCAACATATCCTTAGAGGGTATCCTTTCGAGTGGAGGCAAGATTCCATCTTTACGCCACTATTTACACAAGTCAGTCACCTCCTCTATCGAGCATGGTAGAGGTGGCGCGTATGAGTTTGTAACCCTGGGCTGCTTGTGCTGCGAGACTGTATTAACCTCAGCTTCACGCCCCTCTTGTAACTAAACCTTCCAATCTTGAAAGTGGTTCCGCCTGAGGGTCGTTCAGGGGTGTTCTTCTTCTTCTGCCTCTCCACTATAGGTTCTATGTTTTTCGTGCATTCGATCAACTTTTAAAAGGTAGGAGTTTGTAGGTTGATCAGCATACCTTTGAACTCATCTCACATGCCTTGTAAGCATATCTCCACGAGCCTGCCCTCAAGCACTTCGTCTCTGCACTCCAAGGATTTGCCCCTGAATTTCTTGATGAAGGTGACTCCATCTTCCTCGTGCTTGTGATACATACGGGAGAGATAATCATCGTAACCTTCTCTTCCATCTAGAATAATTTCGTGTAGAACTTCTGGACCATGTCGTCCCAGGTTTTGACGGATCCGGCCTCCAACGTTTTATACCATTTGTAGGCCACATTTCCCAAAGATTTCGGGAACTCGCACATTAGCAAATTGGGATCAGCCCCATATGGTCCCATTACATCGATGAAACGCATGACATGCTTGTGGGCATTCCCGTTGACATCTTCAAACTTGTCCCACTTAGGAGCCTTATACCCCGCGGGGTTAGGCATGAGATAGATCTCGCGTGGGATAGGCATATCGTTATCAACCTTCGGGATAATGGTGTCTGCAAACGGTTGATTGGCCAGGAATGTCTCTATGCGCCGCTGCAGCGACGTCTTACATTCTGGAGCGCTTCCCCCAGCGGCAGGAAGAAGGGTTGTAGCCGGCGGGGACACATATGCTGCGGTTGGGCTAGGGGTGTAAGTCACGTTGCCCAGCAGTGCCGGCTGAGGAGGCAAGGGGTATTGTGAAGAGAGGTTAGGTGCCACAGTTGGTGGTTGAGGAATATGTGTGGTAAGGGGCGGTATTTGAGCTGTTTGCCCCTGAACAGAGGGTAACTGCACCATTTTTGGTGGGGTTTGCGAATTAGGGTTAGGTGGTGTCGGTACCACCCCAGTCCCCTGAGTGGTAGAGGTTCCCCCTCCCTGAGAGACAGCAGTGCCCGATGTAGGATTCGGAGCAAGGGTTCCCAGGATGGCCATTATCCGTTCCATCTGTGCGGATTGAGCCTGAAGGGCCTTTCCCTGATTCTGGATGGTAGCGTTTAGAGCCTCCAACGTCGGAGTCCCACTGGCGGCCGCAGAAGTGTGACGGGTCTCCTCTCCCGAGGTGGTCTCCGTGGAGGGCGATCTGTTAACGACGTCGTCTTCGTGAGACATGGTTGCTTGCAGTGGTAAGTTTCACGTCGGGTTCACCAAATATGTACGAGAGAATCCTTTAGGGAGAATTCAATATACACCAAGAGCAGGGGATAAAAAAAAGGAAGAGTAGGGTTGTGTGCAGGGAGAGAGTAAGACAGTAGTACTGTATGAGAGAGAGACAGAATTTTGGCAGAGCTTCCGCGTATCTCAGGTGATTCGCCCCCTGTATGGAAGGGTTAACAATTCTATATATATAACGGAGAATGTGACCGTTGTAGTGGGTTAATGCGCCCATTAATGGCGGCTTAATTAGCTTAACCACAACGGCACGTTCGTCCGCGTATATAGGAACCGTTACGCACGTCGTTCGCGTATACCGAAACCGTTATGAGGTTGACCGGGTTTATGGAGCTCGTGCCATAAATCTCTCAAAGCAGTTACTAAGGGTCGCGCGCGGGCTTGGTTGTCACTCGAGCGCGACAGGACTTACTCTAGCCTCCAAACCAGTAAGTCCCTACAAGTCCCGTGGGGTGGTATGCGAGGGCCCTGTCTTGCAGCCCCCACATGGATCAGCACGGGTGGTGATCCAGTGTGTGTGGAGCACAGCTAGGTTTGCTGGATGATCGCCACGTGGCTAAGATCTGTCTGTCTAGAAATCACTATCTACAGTTGTTATTGATCTTTTTTGCTTCAGATCTGATCTTGTATCCCAGTTGAGATTGTCTTGTAACTTCTTAGCATTGTCTATGTCAAGTTACTTGTTGCCCGTGGGTCTATGATTATGTTAGTCTTATCTAAAGTATGCTATTCCTTGCAAGCTGTTGTTTCCAAGTATCTACTTGTGATACAATTGTTCACTCACTAATTAAGGTGTTAGAGTTGTTCACTTGACGAACTACGGTGGAAGAAGGCGGATCACGTGTATCTCAGGTCACCAGTTCAACGGACGGTGCCGGTGTGTTAGTTCCCAATTTGATTGAATGGAGTACTTGGATGGCCACTGCGTGGGGTGCTACACAAGCGGTTATAGAAGCTATGCAATTAAAGGTGTTGTTGTAAGTAGCTGATCTGTGTGATAGCCTGTCATATATCTTCTATCAGATGATTTATGGAAATACAGTTGTCTAATGCTGGTTGGTGCTAGCAGGTGAGGTTTTTTAATTTAATCCTGACTGTCATTCTCAACCGTAGAACACAATGAATGTTTTCCCATGGTAAAAAGTTGTGTGCCATGCATCCTTACTTTTCATATAACTGTCGTATTGTTAGATTGGCTTTACAATTATACCGGCGCGTCGACAAATGATCTCGACACAATCCTTGATTTGTGTCTTGTCAAATATCTCTTCTATTATGTAGGGCAACGACCGATCCAATTGGCTCTACGAAGTAAACTTCTGATGTCTCGCGGTTTGCGGGTATAAATAAGTAAACACACTCGTACTTGTGTGCTTGTTTGTCGTCTACCGACTCTATGTTCACTCTCAGCAGTGTTGAGCCGTTCTCTAGCCGTTGTCAAGCCGTCTCAAGTCATGCTCATATGTAGAAACTAGCTCTATAGAAACTAAATTTTTACCTATTTGCAGCATAAACACCTCTGAAATTTTCGATTTTAATTCTCTTTATGTCTATAGAAATTACAGAACAGCCCTTTAAGTACATAATGTAATATCCGTAGGGAATTGATTCTTACCCTGGTCTTTTTTGTTTCTTACACCGGATTTTACTTGTCAAGACGATATTGTCCTTTTCGATCAATTAGTAATAATCTTTTCATTTATTAAATAATCATTTATTTTAAGAAAGTTTACCATTCAAATATGCTTAAACGTTTTGGTCATTAATATTGACATTTTTATAAGGCAAATAGCTTATAAAATGGTAGACAAACATGTTCACGTGATTAGAATTACAATTGGGCTTGATTTATATGCATTGTTCGTCGTCACACTTACACCAAGGCAATGTTTACTGACAGGAATTCGTTCATGAATTAGTCTAATCAAGGAAAAACATGGACTGCTATGAACACATCGGTATTCAAACTTTGAGCTTATTCGTGCATGCATTAAAATTTGACTTGATTATATTGGGCTAGATCAATATCAATAAACGGTACTACTCGTGTTCTTTAACGAATATTTGTTATGAATTTCATATTTAAATCGGTTATTCAAACTTTGAGCTTAGTCGTGCATGCAGTAAAATATGACTTGATTATCTTGGGCTAGATCAATATCGATAAACGGTACTACTCGTGTTCTTTAACGAATATTTGTTACGAATTTCAGATTTTGATCAGTGGTACTAGATCAAAACCTCTTGATTCACATATTTGGTTTACATTAATATCTTTTACAAAGCAATCTGGTTGTTGAATTGTCGGTACAATGTTTTTGGGAGTTGAAATTCGATACAAATTTTGGTTTATTTCTTCTACACACAAAATAAACAGGAATAATAGATTAAAAAAAAAAAAAATATGCCCGGTCAGTACATTGAGATGGAGCTTTTACTTTCAAGCAAAACTCGGTGCAGAGAGGCAAAGATCACGTAATGAAGGTAATGTCAAATTGTCAATATTACTGGCCAAGATAGAGTGTATTTGAATTGTAAACTTTCCTAATATAAATGATTACAAAATAAATACAAAATTACTACTAATTTATTAAAAATTGGGTAATAATATCATGACAAGTAAAATTCGGTGTAAGAAACAAAAATGACCGGTGTAAGAATCAATTCCCTATCTGTAACATATATAATACGTAATCTTTTGCCATTGACGGAAAAAGGGCAAAACATTTAGTTTGTTTGTTTTGATCAAAAGGAAATAGTATTTAATGAATAAAGTCTCACACTCACACTCACACTCACACTCACACTCACACTCACACGCACATGACTAATGGCCTACAAAGGCCTCCTGAAGGATTCAATTTTTACCACGACTCTCATCCACCAACGACTGCCTATTATCAATTATAAAAAAAATTATAAAAAGTTTCAAAAAGGAAGTTGTTACTAAATTTAGGGGTCAGTTTGGTAGTGCTGTAGTGTCTTGGAAAACTGTTGTAGAGAAAATGTTGTTTGGTAATATTGTTATAAGTGTCAAAATGATAACATTGGACAAAATAAAATAAACAATCTATTTTTATTACATAGATAAAATGTTCGTTAATAAATTTATCCGAAAGTAGGTCTTCAAAAACTATCTCATACTTTTTAAAAGCTGTTATCAAAATTGTTTTTCTGAAAAAATACAAAATTTACCAGAACAAAAATACCGATTTCGAATTCGAAAAGTAACGTGCTAGAAAACAAAATAATTCCCAAACGGGCTCTAAATAAAAGTATATGAGCTTTTGACATAAATTCGAGCATGTTCATTGAAATTCTACGATAATAATGACAGCCCAGTGAAGCATGAAAAACAAAAGCATAATACTCTCAAAAAAAACAAAAAAAAAAAAAACAAAAAAAAACAAAAGCATAACAACTTAAATAATAATGAAAACAAAAAATAAGCCTAACAGATTATTCCTTCATGTATTTGAGTGAGTACACGTTATACTTGGATCAAACGATATTTTCAATCTATCCATATTGCTGACAGTGTCTACGCTATGGCGAAAATGCATAAATGTTTCACTTAAAAAAAGTACACAAATTATCTCAAAAAATAAAATAAAAAGTAAAAATACACAAATGAGAGAAAAGGAGTAGGAAGTGGAGGAATGATTTGATTTTCTCTGTAGACACTGAGCAATAAAGCAATTTCTTTTTGGCAGTACCAAATGATAAAACATGTCATATAATGATGTCTACGGGGGCCATCACTTTGAAATCCGTTGGTCATCTAAACTTGACATTTTGCTTTGAAGTAAAGAGTTTCAATTGTATGATTATGATGGGTTTTTATGATTTCATCACTCAGAGACTTAAAGAATTATCACCAACCAAAGTTTTCATATTCTCTTTTGCGCTATCTCGTGTAAAAATAAAAGAAAAATCCAATCACACATTTTTGTGGTATTGAAAACATAAGTAATTTTAGCCGTTGTCGAGATACGACAATATTTCTCGGATAGTCGGATGCTAATTTAGAAACCACTTTCTTTGTCCTTGTGACGCAATCGACATGAATCCACATACATATGTGAGTTTATTAAAGACCCGTCGCTAAACTATAACCAAACATTGCCACCTATAACCAAACAGCTCCACATTCACCTCATAACCATTTCACCCTAATGTAACATATAGACGACCAATCACCATTTAATCCCAATTCACCAACACCCATGACCACCGACCCAATTAAACCCTAGGTGAATTTAGTGAATGTCTAGTCTTTCCATTTTTTTTAATAAAAATAAAAATTCAGAAATATTAGTTTAGTTGTTTATTTTATTTCAGTAGCCTGTTTGAGGGTGACAACTCTTAAATCAAAATTCTTCTTCCCTGTACCGTATTCTAAACAAATAACTAATTAAATAGTCTCAAGCCTGTCCTCGTGGGATCGATAACTCGGGGTTGAAATATTATCCTATATTACTTGAACCGTGCACTTGCGGAAACACTTCAAATTCTTGCTATTGGTTGTGAAATTTCGAAAGATACTTGTGAGAGCTTGATGAGTATGGTTAGTGATAGCGAGATTGGCAAATCTCTACAGAAAAAAATGTGTTGCGTTTCAATTCTTGCATTGTGAAATATCGAGTTGCATTGTATATAGCATGTAGATTACATAGTCGTGTGCGTGTGTTGTTTGTGTCACATGGCTGGGGAAGACGTATGCAAAACATTGGATTGATATGTCATAGTGTGATGGAATTTAAGCGAGATTTTGCACAGGATGCGCAAAAATGTAGTGTCGGGGTATTTGATAACCGCGTTTACGGTTTTATATTTACACATGAAATATTACCGTTTTGCGTGATTCCGAGTAAAATACATGAGAATTACACTATGAATGTGAAGTATTTTAGTACTTGAGCTGTTTGTGCTTAATTGATAGTCTGGGCGTTTTCTAGTTAATTTGAGTTTTTTATATCACATTTAATTTTCCGGTATGTTCAGTTTTATGTGTCTCAGGTACCGAAGGCTCGAGAAAGACATTGAGGACAGAAACAAACTTCGGAATCGATTAGAAGCTCAAGAAATTGGCCAAGTAGAATGAGTAAAGCAGAGAGGAAGTTGCAAGCAAGTTGTTTTAAGAGGCAAAGAGGAACAAGCTGCTCAATCACCAATCGCACCACCAGTGCCACCTATAACCAAACAACTCCACATTCACCTCATAACCATTTCACCCGACCGTAACATATAGACCACCAATCACCATTTAATCCTAATTCACCAACACCCATGACCACCGACCCAATTCAACCTCTGTTCCATCTAACCTTCAACCCATCACCAAACCACCAATTAATTACCTGCGACCAAAATCCACCAAAGCCCGATTACCCAACATAACCCATAATTACCCTGTCCAAAATCAAATCAAATTAACCACTGCAACCACCTGAAATCGCCATAGCCACAGACAAGAATTCGCCCAATTCACCAGACCCTGCAATCACGAAGAAACCCACCTGAAGCTCCTAGGAACCCGATCAAACTAGCACAACAGCAAAGCAAGAAGAACCCAGACCCAGCAGCGTAACAAAACCAATCAAGACCGCAAAATCAGTACAGAGAAAAGAAGAAGAAAGTCGTGAAGAAATTGAGAGAGACAGAGAGTAGTCGCAGAAAATTGGAAGAGAATGAGAAGAAAAAGCCCTGACTTTCAGCTTAAGTAGGTTGAAAAGGATGAGTCATAAAAGGACTCTGCAATATCTACGTGCAAAAATAGAATCTTGATGATATAATATTTGATGATCCATTTTTTTTTAAAAAAATTACAGATATTATCAAGACCTGGAGAACAATCTCAAGGCCTTGAGATTTTCTGTAGTTTGAGAAACTTCAAAGCTTTGAGCTATACTTTCAAGGCTTAAGAAAGTATAATCTCAAGGCTTTGAGATTCCAATACATATACACATATAGATACTAATACTCCCCCTAAATCAATGCATCCTTGTTTAACATCCCCAATTCAAGCCTTAGAGATGAAAACCTATCATCTGGCAAAGGTTTAGTGAAAATATCAGCAATCTGCATTGAAGTAGAGATAAAATTTAAAACAACATCACCTTGTTCTGCATGATCTCTAAGGAAATGATGTCTCACATCTATGTTCTTTGTCATTGAGTGCTGAACTGGATTCTTAGAGATTGAAATAGCACTTGTATTGTCACAATGAATTGGCACATTTCTGAAGTTGTATCCAAGATCTCTAAGTTGCTGAGCAATCCATAGCACTTGTGAACAGCAGGCACCAGCTGCAATATATTCAGCTTCTGCAGTTGATAATGCTACAGAATTTTGCTTTTTGGAATGCCAACTGATCAATGAAGATCCAAGAAATTGACAGCATCCAAAGTACTTTTCCTGTTAACTTTATAACCTGCAAAATCTGCATCTGAATAGCCACTCAACATAAAATTAGATCTTCTTGGATACCAAAGCCCTAAGTCTCTGGTTCCATTCAAATATCTAAAAATTCTTTTAACTGCAGTTAGATGACTTTCCTTAGGATCTGCTTGGAATCTAGCACACATACAGACACTGAACATAATGTCAGGTCTGCTAGCAGTTAGATATAATAGTGATCCAATCATACCTCTGTATTCGTTCTGATTCACACTCTTACCAGTTGAATCTTTGTCTAAAGAGAGTGATGAACTCATAGGGGTCTTAAGCACCTTGGACTGTGACATGTTGTACTTATTCAATAAGTCCTTGGTATATTTTCCTTGATGCAAAAAAATTCCTTTCTTCATTTGTAATATATGAAGTCCAAGAAAGAAATTCAGTTCACCCATTAAGCTCATCGCAAACTCCTTGCACATCAGACTAGAAAACTCTTTTGAAAGAGCATCATTAGTAGCACCAAATAATATATCATCTACATAAATCTGAACTACTAACAAATCACTTTGTTGGTGTTTAATGAAAAGAGTTTTGTCAACTAAGCCTCTTCTGAAATTGTTTTCAAGTAGAAATTTTGAAAGTCTGTCATACCAAGCCCTTGGAGCTTGTTTTAAACCATAAAGAGCTTTATCCAGTTTATAAACATGATCAGGAAAATTTTCATCTTCAAAACCAGGAGGTTGTGCTACAAAAACATCTTCTTGTAAATATCCATTTAGAAAAGCACATTTAACATCCATTTGATAAAGCTTTATGTGATTGTGAGATGCAAATGCAAGAAGTATTCTAATAGCTTCTAACCTGGCAACAGGAGCAAAAGTCTCCTCATAATCTATACCTTCTTCCTGATTATATCCTTGAGCTACCAGTCTGGCTTTATTTCTTACCACTTTGCCATTCTCATCAAGCTTGTTTCTGAATACCCATCTGGTTCCAATAACTGATTTCTCTTTAGGTATGGGGACCAGATTCCAAACCTTGTTCCTTTCAAACTCATTCAGCTCACTCTGCATTGCAATAATCCATTCTGCATCTTTCAGAGCTTCCTTGGTATTCTTAGGCTCAATCAAAGATACAAATGCACTAAAAGCACACAAGTTCTTTAACTGTCCTCTTGTCTGTGTTCCAGTTGATGGATCTGATATAATGTTGTCAGCTGGATGGTCTGCAAGGTACTTAAACTTCTTTCTTGGTACCCATGAGTATTCTTCTTCAAGGCTTTGAGTCCTTGAAACAGTAGAGGGAGCATCATAGAAAGTTTCAGCTTCTGTCTCAAGGCTTTGAGATTTTGGTTCAGCAGGAGATTCAAGACCTTGAGATTCTGCTGGTTGATTCTGTACATCAGTTTTGCCTTTATCTTCTTTCACAGCATCATCATCTGATTCAAGCTTGTTCAAATCTAGATCTGCAAAACTTTCACTCAGAGAATACTTAGTACTTTCATCAAAAATCACATGAATGCTCTCTTCCACAATCTTGGTTTTTCTATTATAAACTCTATAAGCTTTGCTAGTTTGAGAATATCCAAGAAATACACCTTCATCACTTCTAGCATCGAACTTACCAAGATTGTCTCTACCATTATTATGCACAAAATAGATACAACCAAATGGCTTAAAATAAGAAACAGTAGACTTTCTCCCTTTAAACAGTTCATAGGGAGTCTTTTTCGAAATAGGTCTGATCAAGCATCTATTCAGCACATAATTGGCAGTGTTAACAGCTTCTGCCCATAAAAACTTTGGAAAATTACTTTCAAGCAGCATGGTTCTGGACATATCCTCAAGTGTTCTATTTTTCCTTTCAACTACTCCATTTTGCTGTGGAGTTCTAGGTGCAGAAAAGTTGTGTGAAATGCCATGCTGTGCACAAAATAAATCAAAGTCAAGTTGATCAAACTCTCTACCATGATCACTTCTAATTGATGCAACAGGTAAGTTTTTCAAAGTTTGAAGCTCTTTACACAATCTAGAAAACTCAGATAAAGCTTCAGTTTTGTCTCTAATAAACATCACCCAAGTAAATCTAAAATAATCATCAATTATAACAAGCATGTACCTCTTACCTTTTGGGGTCTGAACTCTCATAGGACCACACAAGTCCATATGCAGCAATTCTAAGGGTCTAGAAGTACTTACAAAGTTCTTTGGCTTGAAAGAGCTTCTGGTCTGTTTACCTTGTACACATGCCTTGCAAACCTCATCATCTGAAAATTTCTGTGATGGTAAACCTCTTACCAAGTCCTTTGAGATGATTTTATTCAAAGTATGTATACTAATATGCCCAAGCTTTCTGTGCCAAAGCTTTGAATCTTCCTTCAAGGTCTTGAGGCATTTTAGCTTGTCACCTGCAACACTGTTAGTATTCATAGCATATAGATTATATGATCTAGGAGCAGTGAGTATGCAATCACCAGATTTCTCATCTTGCACCACACATTTCTCCTTGTCAAATACAGCTTTATAACCTTTATCACATAACTGAGAGACACTAAGCAAATTATACTTAAGTCCATCTACCAGATAAACATCAGATATAGAATTTGTAGAACCATTACCAATACTAGCTATACCAATGATATTGCATTTTGCTTTGTCACCAAGTGTGATTGTTCCTCCATATTTTTCTGTAAGTTCAGTAAAGAGAGACCTCTTTCCACTCATATGTCTGGAACATCCACTTTCTAAAGTCCATTTCTGATCTTTCAAGGCCTTGGTGACATCCTGCAAAAACAAATCATTGCCTCAACAGGCTGTTAGACCAAGTGCAGAACTTTGAGTCATACTCAGAATCAGCCATATTTGGTGGCCTAATTCCTTTTGGAACCCAAATCTGCCTAACTTGTCCCTTAAGCTGATAAGGATAAGTATTCCTCATAATGTGAGGTTCTGATCTTCTGAAGGGGCAAGTTAATCTGACATGACCAAGTTTTCCACAGTAATGACATTTTGGAGAATGTCTGCCACCAGATTTGAAAAAAGTAGTTTGGCCTTTCTTTGGAAAATTTAGATTATAGCCAATCCCACTTTTTTGCATTGATTTCAGACTTCCTCCAAGAATGAGATTCAAATTATGTTCTGAGCCTGTAAACTTAGCCAGGACCTTCTTTGACTCTTGAAGTTTCTCAGTCAAAGAGCAGATCTGTTGTTCTAAATTCTCAGAATGAGTCTTTAGATCAGCATATCTTTCAGTTAAAAGAGTGTTTTGATCAACAACCTCTTTTATCTGTGCCTTCAAGACTTTGAATCTGCTGTCCAAGGCCTTGAAGTCTTTTTCCAAGTTTGTCTTAGAAACTTCAACAGTTTTGTTTGAAAAAACTAGGTCCAGGTTTTCTTTTACCTGCTCATGAATCTTAATCTTTAAAGCAGAAATCTCATTTCTATAACTTTCGTCATTCAGAAACATACTTTTGAGAATTTCAGGAAGTACATCAGAAGGACTAGCAAGAAAATTTTTTACCATGTCTTCAATGTGTCTGTCTGATGAACTTTCCTCATTATGCTTTGCCATGAAGCATAAGTTTGCTTGCTCTTCTTCTGTGTCTGAGTCACTTGATGAATCAGAATCACTCCAAGATGTCATCATGGCTTTCTTCCTTCTGTTGTCACCATCCTTCTTCTGAAAGTTCATGTTCTTCTTCTTTTGTGGACAGTCCCTTACTAAATGATCTGCATCACCACACTCAAAACAATTCATTACTTTAGTTTAATGTGACTGTGATGAAGATTTACCTTTGTAATCCTTGCTGCTTGAGGGTCTTGATCTCTCTCTGTTGTAATCCCTGTTACCAGAGTTTCTTTTCTTTTTGAGAATCCTGGCCAAGGCCTTGGAGATCAATGCTAAAGCCTCTTCATCATTAGGTTCCTCCTCAGTCTCAAGGCTTTGAGACTTTTCATTGTCTTTTGCCTTAAGTGCTAGGTTCCTGATATTTTCACTCAAATCACCTTCCACATCCTTCATGGACATTTCAT
This sequence comes from Linanthus parryae, assembly GCA_023055425.1. Taxonomy (NCBI): domain Eukaryota; kingdom Viridiplantae; phylum Streptophyta; class Magnoliopsida; order Ericales; family Polemoniaceae; genus Linanthus; species Linanthus parryae. Next base: position 84,003,459 of record JALGPY010000008.1, on the reverse strand, counting down.
GAGTGAGCATCTTTCCTTGTAGATCATCTAGCTGAAGAAGACTCAAGTCCTGAGCTTCCTCAATGGCTGTTGTCTTTGGCTCCCACTTGGCTTTTGGCAAACTTCTCAGAATTTTTCTGACCTTCTCTTCATTTGAGAACTTCTTTCCCAATGACTCCAGGTTGTTCACCACATCAGTGAATCTTTTGAACATTTCCTTGATGGTCTCATCTGAATTCATCTTGAACAACTCATATTGCCTCAGAAGAATGTTGATTTTTGTCTCCTTAACCTGGCTGGTTCCTTCATATGTCACCACGAGTTTATCCCACACTTCTTTGGCACTCTTGCAGTTTGACACTCTGTTGAACTCATCTGCATTTAAAGCACAGTATAGCAAATTCATAGCCTTGTTATTTTTGGATACCTTTTTCAGTTCAGTGAGTGAAAGATTTTCTTCAGATTTGACATATCTGACTCCATCAATTGTAGTGTAGTACTCATGAGGACCATTCTGGACTATTGACCATAGTTCCATGTCTTGATCTATGATGAACATCTTCATCAATGCCTTCAAGTGCATGAAGTTGTCGCCACAAAATAGTGGAGGTCTGTTGGCTTCCCTTCCTTGTGAGAATCCACCATCTCCTACATTACTCATAGTCACCAGATTGTTAGATCTAAAAAACAGTGACACATGCTCTGATACCAATTGAAAGTGTGTAATGTAGACTAAATACAGGACCTAAAATGTCTAGAAGAAGGGGGGTTGAATAGAGTATAAAAACTTTTTGCAAAACTTGAAGTTTAACAGGAAAGCTTTGTGTGAAACTCAAATCTCAAGGCCTTGAGATTTTGTAAACTGTCTGAAACATACTAAGGCAAAATTGTAAGCTTCAAGGCCTTAAGCTGTGAACAATTCTAAACAGCTTTTAAACCCTAGTTTGATTTGAGTTGTGTGCAGCAGATAATAATCAAACAGAAAAGTAAAGAACACAAAAAAATTTACAGAGTTCAGTCCCAATGGACCTAATCTCTGCCTGAGGGATCTAATCCCACCAGGATTGGCAAAACACTTCTTATTACTCACACAGAAACAGCCCTAGATCTTCAAGCCTAAGTGATCTCCCTTACACCTATGTAGCTTGTGGTTCCAAACCTATCTAGTTCAAGCTACTACCCGTTGAGCTAACAAGAACCTCTTGTTGTTCACTTGAACGACCAACCACTAGGTTAAGTGAAGCTTGAATGATTGTGCGTTTGAATGGATGATTTCCCACAATTTTGTCACACCTCTCAGAGTATTCTGCAAGCCTCTCTCCTTCAAAATTCAAACCAGGCTCTTTTATCCACAGCTGCAACTGATTGAGAGATTTTAGGATCTCAGTTCCTACAAATCCTCCTCCTGTTTTCAACTCAAATTCAAACAGCTTCAAGTGGATATCCGTTGGAGTTTGTTGAGATTGCTCCTGCACGTTTAAAAACCCTGCAACAGCATAGAAACACTGCAAGAAAAACATTTCTGATAAAAATGTTTAATAAACTTAGAACAATAACCTGCATATCTTCTAAAATATATGAATCAAGAAAACAAGTTTAAGACACTTAGAAGTGAGTAAATAATCACAATACTAAGAGTCATAACCTGCAAGAAAGAATCAATTAAGTTCTGTAAAAACTGTCAGCAGCTCACGGCATATCTCAAGGCCTTGGAGCTCTGAACCTGCTTCACATAATTTCAAAGTTAAACCCAGATAACTTTGATTCTTTCTGTTCTGATCATCTGCAATTGTGTTAGATATATAAATAGTATAATCCACAAGTATATGCAGTAAACCACTGATTTGCATAATCATATATCCAATTCTGCGACACAGAAATGTTAGAACACACAGCAGGATAAGATAACTCAAGGCTTTGAAGTTCAGTCAATCTCAAGGCCTTGAGATTACTGGAATGCTTTGCTACTTCTTTCTTAGCCTTCTGTCTTTCATCACTCAAAACAATTACCAGCCAAAGCACATTCAGGGATCTTGACTCAACAGAACAGAATTCGCCCAATTCACCAGACCCTGCAACCACGAAGAAACCCACGTGAATCTCCTCTGAACCCGATCAAACTAACACAACAGCAGACCAAGAAGAACCCATCAAGAAGCAACGCCAATCACAGACCCAGCAGAGTAACAAAACCAATCAAGACCGCAAAATCAGAATAGAGAAAAGAATAAGGAAGCCGCAAACAGATCAGAGAAGAGAAACCCAGAAGCACCGATCAAGAACAGAGCATCAAATCTGAGCGCAAGGGGATTTCGTGCGAAATCGCTGGATTTCGTACGAAATACGCGACACTTAGCCGAAATTCTCATATCTATTTCGTGCGAATTGAAATCATCCCCTATTCAATTCTTCGAATATATTTCTTCCGTGCAAATCAGTGATTTCGTGCGAAATCACTTATCCTGGCGGCTGTATTTTGTGGGGGCAGGAGTGCAATCACGGGGGTTTGTTTTATAACAGCCCTAGGTTTCTTTAATTAAAATCTAAAGTTTGGTGGGTAAATTTGGAAATATTACAACAATTCAAAAGGGGCTGATTGGGATTAATTCAAGTATTCTATCATACACTAAACATGATATCTGGTCTACTAGAAGTAAGGTATAGCAATGATCCAATCATACCTCTATACTCTTTCATATTGACACTCTTACCAGATTCATCTTTATCTAAATAAAGTGTAGAACTCATGGGAGTTTCGATCTCTTTGGATTGAGACATGTTTTACTTGTTCAGCAAGTCCCTTATATACTTGCTTTGATGCAGAATGAAACCCTTCTTCAATTGATGTATTTGAAGTCCAAGGAAGAAGTTCAACTCTCCCATCATACTCATTTTAAATTCCCTGCTCATAAGACTTGAGAATTCTTTGCATAGAAGATCATTAGTAGCTCCAAACATAATATCATCAACATAAATCTGAACTACAAGTAATTCTTTCTCATGAGTCTTTATGAAAAGGGTCTTGTCTACCAATCCTCTTTTGAAATCATTTTCAAGCAGAAACTTTGAAAATCTTTCATACTAAGCCCTTGGATCTTGTTTCAAACCAAAAATAGCTTTGTCAAGTTTATAAACATGATCCAGAAACTTATCACTTTCAAAACCAGAAGGTTGTGCAACATAAACTTCTTCTTGTAAGTAGCCATTCAGGAATGCACATTTGACATCCATTTGAAAATAGTTTCATGTTTTTGAAAGATGCAAATGCAAGCAGAATTCTAATTGCTTCTAACCTGGAAACTGGAGAAAAATTTTCCTCATAAACAATACCTTCTTCTTGATTGTAACCTTGAGAAACTAACATTGCTTTTTTTCTGATCACTTTGCCATTTTCATCCAATTTGTTTCTGAACACCCATCTGGTACCAATGACAGACTGGTTTGTAGGTGGAGGAACTGGGTTCCACACCTTATTTCTTTCAAACTCATTGAGTTCACTTTGCATAGCTATAATCCAGTCTGCTTCTTGTAAAGCTTCCTTCACAGTTTTGGGTTCTACAAGAGAAATGAAAGCATTGAAGGCACAAAGATTCTTCAACTGTGACCTTGTTTGTGTACCAGTGGTTGGGTCAGAGATGATATTGTCAACTGGATGAGATGAAATATATTTGAATCTATTTCTTGGAGACCATGGCTCAGGCTCCCCATATTTCTCTGGCATTGAAGTAGTGACCTGATCATTCATCTCTTTCTGATCATCTTTGTCAAGGCTTTGATATCGATTTTCAAGGCCATGAGATCTGTTTTCAAGGTCTTGAAAATGTCTTATGTTACCTTCTGAACCTTTCTTGAACCCAAGAGATTTCTCAGCTTCTTCTTCTGATTCATGCTTGTTCAGATTCAAGTCTGCAAAACTTTCACTCAAAGAACCATCATAGCTTTCATCAAAAATAACATGTATACTTTCTTCAACCAGCTTGGTTCTTTTATTATAGATTCTATAAGCTTTTCTAGTAAGAGAGTAACCAAGAAATATACCTTCATCACTTCTTGCATCAAACTTACCCAAGTTGTCCTTACCATTGTTGTGTACATAGCATGTGCAACCAGAGGGTCTGAAGTATGAGATGTTTGGTTTTCTCCCTTCGAAGAATTCATAGGGGTTTTCTTCAAGATAGGTCTGATCAAGCACATGTTCAGAATATAATTTGCTGTATTCACAGCTTCGGCCCAGTAATGTTTTGGCAGCTTATTTTCTAGAAGCATCGTTCTTGACATATCTTCAATAGTCATGTTCTTTCTTACAACAACTCCATTCTGTTGAGGAGTTCTAGGAGCAGAGAAATTGTGAGAGATACCATGCCTAGCACAGAACAAATTAAATTCTAATTGATTAAACTCTCTACCATGATCACTTCTAATTGAAGCAATGGGTAGTTTTTTCAGGTTTTGAAGTTCTCTGCAAAGCTTTGCTTCAGATTTTTCTTTCAGAAACATAACCCAAGTATATCTAGAATAATCATCTACAATAACTAGCATATACCTCTTATCTTTTGGAGTTTGTGTCCTCATAGGACCACACAAATCCATGTGAAGTAGTTCATAGGTCTAGAAGTACTTACAAACTTCTTTGGTTTGAATGAGCTTATGGTCTGCTTACCCTGAGCACAAGCTTTGCATACTTCATCTTCTTTGAACTTGATAGATGGTAATCCTGTTACCAGATCTTTGGATATCAATTTGTTCAATGTATGCAAGCTAATGTGACCAATCTTTCTGTGCCAAACCCTTGCATCCTCTTTCAAGGCCATGAGGCACTTTAAGCTTTTACCTGCAACTTTGTTAGTCTGAAAAGTATAAACATTGTTTGATCTAGAGGCTGTGAGAATGCAATTGCCTGATTTCTCATTTTGCACCACACACTTCTCTTTATCAAAGGTAACCTTATTACCATTATCACAAAGCTGAGATACACTAAGAAAGTTAAATTTCAAACCATGAACTAGATATACATCATAAATAGAATTTTCAGAATCTGTACAAACTTTACAAATACCAAGAATGTTGCATTTCCCTTTGTCACCAAGAGTAATTGAACCTTCAGATTGCTCTTTCAATTTTGAGAATAGGGATCTCTTTCCACTCATGTGTCTTGAGCAACCACTGTCCATAAACCACTTCTGTTCTTTGGTATTGGTGACAACCTGCAAACACCAATCACTGCCTTACCCAGCTGTTAGACCAAGTGGTGAAATTGGACTCATACTCAGGATCAACCATGTTTGGTGGTCTGACCCCTTTAGGAACCCAAATCTGTCTGACTTGTCCTTTAAGTTGAAATTGAAATGTGCTCCTCATTATATGAGGGTCTCTTCTTCTGAAAACTTGGATTTGACTTGTCCTGCAAACACCAATCATTGCTATTTCTTGGAAAACTTGGATTGTATCAAATACCAGTTTTGTGAACAGACTTTGAACTTCCTCCAAGAATCAAGTTTGACTTGTTTTCTGGCCTGCAAGCTTGACCTTGACTAATTCAGATTCTTGAAGTTTCTCAGGAAGAGTAGTCTTTTGTTTATCTCATTCATCAACCTGATGTTTCAGATTAAAAAGGTTGTTACTCAGTACAGAGTTCTCAGTGACTACTTCCTTGACTTGTGTTTTTAAGGCTTTGAAACTGGTTTTCAACGCCTTGAAATCACTGTCAGTTTTCTTCTGAGATATTTCAAGATTCTGATTCTGAAAAACAAGTTGTAGATTCTCTTTTTCCTGCTCATGAACTTTTTCTTTCAAAAGTCTAATCTCTTTCAGATAATCTTCTTCATTTAAAAACATTGTTCTGAGATAATCTGAAAGAGCATCTTTTGGTTTTGAAATCAGACAGTTTACCATTACCTAAATGTTCTTCTTAGAAATTTCATCATGCTTGGCCATGAAGCATAGGTTGGCATGTTCTTCTTCAGATTCAGATTCACTTGAGCTATCTGAATCACTCCATGAAGCTATCATAGCTTTGTTTCTCCAGTCATGGTCTTTCTTCTGAAAGCTCTTGCTTTTCTTGTGTGGGAAATCTCTTATCAAATGTCCTGCATCACCACACTCAAAGAAGTTCATGAATTTGGATTTATTTTGTGAAGAAGACTTACCTTTGTATTCCTTGCTACTGGATGATCTGTTTCTTTCTTTGTTGAAGTCTTTGTTTCCAAATGTTTTATTCATCTTGAGAATTCTGGTCAAGGCTTTGGGAATCAATGAAAACGGATCTTCATCATCATCATCTTCAATGTCAAGGCTTTGAATTTTCTCATTCTCTTTGGCCTTGAGTGCCAGGTTCTTGACACCTTCAGGTAGCTCTCCATCAGCTTCATTCATGGATATTTCATGTGTTAGGAGCTTCCCTTGTAGATCACAAGTTGTAGTGATGAAAGATCTTGAGCTTCTTCAATAGATTTTTCTTTGGTTCCCATTTGGCATTTGGAAGACTTCTCAGTATCTTCCTCACCTTTTCTTCATTGGAAATATGTTTTTCCAAAGAGTCAAGGTTATTTACAATGTCTATGAACCTCTTGAACATCTTTGATTGACTCATCTGCATTCATCTTGAATAACTCATATTTTCTGAGATAGATATTGATCTTGGTTAGCTTGACTTGACTGATTCCTTCAATGTCACCACAAGCTTATCCCAGATTTCTTTGGCAGTCTTGTAGCCTGAAATTATGTTGAATTCATCTGTACTCAAAGCACAATACAAGATGTTAAAAGCTTTGTAATTCTTAGAAAATTGTTCCAGTTCATAAGAGGAGAGTGATTCTTCATATTTGGGAGTTTTGATCCCATCTTTCTCTGTAAAGAAAGATGGTCCATTCTGAATAATGGTCCAACGCTCTATGTCTTGACCAATGATGAACATCTTCATCAGGGCTTTCCAGTGAGAAAAGTTGTCTCCGCAAAATAGAGGAGGTCTATTGGAGGCTCTTCCCTGTGAGAAACCACCATCACTTGCAGTACTCATGATCACCAGATGGTTAAATCTTATACAGTGATACAAGCTCTGATACCAATTGAAGGGGGAGTATGCAGATGGATATGCAGCGCAGATACTCTAGAAGGGGGGGGGGGTTGAATAGAGTATGCCAACTTTTTGCAAAACTTGTGGAGGAAAAGAGTTTTAGTTCAAGTGCGAAAAAATTCAAGGCCTTGAACACAAATTCAAGCCTTTGAAAAGAAATAGAGTTTGCAATGAAACAGACAAGTCTTTTTCAAGGCCTTGAAAAAAGTTTCAAATCCTTGAAAACATACTTGTTTGAATGCTGTAAAAACTATGAATGTGAATTGACTGTAAATGCAAGAGACACAGCATTTATAGAGTTCACTCCACTTGGACCTACGTCTCTACCTCAGGGATCTTCTCCCTGCAGGATTTTCAACTCAATTATTATTAATCAAAAGCTAAGCCCTAAATCTCAAGCACAAAGAGTTCCCTTACTCTGTTATAGCTTATGGTTCTCCCTAACCTATCTAATACCTGCTCTAGCTAATTGATTAACTAAGAAATATCTATTTTTCACCTTGAATAATCATTTAGAATGAAGTATAGAAGTATACAGAAATGATCTACCAATAAAGCAGAATACAGAAGAACACTAGAATGTAGAACTGCAGTGAACTTCTGTGAGTTGGATTGTGAGAGTGATGAACTTCTTTGATGCTTGTCAATCCAGAATTGTGTCTCTCTTTTTGCCCGTTGAGTTTTGTGTATTTTTGCTTCAAAATGAGCTCCATTTATACAGTTTAAAGCTCTGCAAATATTCCTAGATTTTCAGCAACAACTTTCTATTTTGTAGGCAAGAACTTTGACTCTCTTTATCATCCTTCTCCAATGGATAGTTGATCACAATCTTTAGAGATATTATTGTGATCTTGTCTTTAAACAATCTGAGAAGCTGTCATGAGTCTTTGATTGATCACAGGATCATATTCAATAAGTAATTTCCTTCCTGCAAAAGTCAATTACGGAAACAAATGCTGCATATTTAGGAAATAAAATTTCCCTGCAAAACTGAGTCAAAATGATGGATTAAAACATGTTAGATATATCAAAACAGTTTGTCTTTCATCATCAAATAATAACACATCAAGTACAGGGGTGAGAGGGATAGATTTAAATAAAAAGAGTTTAGAGAAACTTCCACTCAGAACATGTATGCAGGTCAGACAGTTTCAAGGCTTTGAATCCTGGTTCAAGCTATTTCAAGCCTGTGAAACCTGATTCAAGGCTTTGAAAACTGGTTCAAGGCCTTGAAATACCTAAGTATTTCAAGTCCATGAAACCTGTGACCTTACAGAGTGGGTAGGTGCGAAGATGGTCTATATCAAATGGGGATGTCTAGTGCTAGGAGAAAGGCAGTGATGGTGGCTAGTGATTTATGGCATAAACGGCTCGGACATGCGGGTGATGAGAAGTTATCCCAAATAAAGTTTCTTAGCAATTTTTCTCTCTCTCAAAACTCCATTCTCATTTTTGTGTGTTGACCTCCACAAAACACCAACAAAAGTTCAATTTCTAGTCTCCCAAGCATGAAAAAGTTGATTACAAGCTTCGTATAACTATGGAGGGGAGTCATTTCACCATTCTACTCATGGATTGAAGCCCAATTTCACCTTTTTCATCACAATTTCTTGAATCTTGGGGTAAATATTTCTTCTAGTCTTAAATTCATACATGCATGTTCATGTTTTGCTTTGATTGATGATATTTCATCTTAGATTTCTTCCTATCCATGTTTGATTCTTCATTTTCATGGTTTGATCAAGAGTTAAACTCCAAAATTTTGAGTATTTCATGAAACCCACACTAGAACCCACATGCATGTTGTGAATGTCATCTTCTTTGCATTTGTTACTCAAGAGAGTTTTGATAATTTGTGTCAAGATCATGTAAAAATGTTATTTTCATGATTAAAATGGTGCTATTTGGGTGAATATCACGTCTTCTTAACTTGCATGTACTACTAGAACCATTCTTGTTGATTTTTGAAAATTGCATGTTCATACAATCTGACCAGTTTGTAAAAAACGTCTATTATCTCTAAATTTTATCTCTGTCGAATTTTTAACTCTTTCATATTCTGAGACTAGACATAGAGGGGGTCATTTTGAAAGAAAATTCAACTCCATAGCCTTTTTGGTTAGGGAGATATGCTCATTCTAAGTTGCATGTTTTCTGAAACTCTGTTTTTGGACAAGTTTTGCCATTTTTGTTAAAAATCTCATTTCCAGAAACTTATGGAACCCAATATTTCTTGTGATGAAACTATACACATAAGGGATTCATTCTGGAGAAGATGGGCATTTTTCCTATTCTTCAAGTAGTAGTAATTGTTCTTCAAAGTTGAAACTTTCTTCCAAACTTGTCTCTGCATAGCAGTGTTTGATATTTTTGTAACTTGAGTTTTATAATATCTATGCTTGATTTTAATGGTGTTTCTGAAATTAGACACTTATAGGTTCATCATATAATAATTTCATGATTTTAAGAGATGCTTTGAAATGGTAAATATGCCTCTAAAGTCAAAGCTACAACTCTTTCCAGAATTGTAGTTTCAATGTTTTTAGAAAACTTAATTTTTTGAAATTCTAAGTGTATGGTTTGAATTATTTGTACATGTGAACATCATTATATGTGAATTTTTGACATATAGGACTATGGATCATGTAGGTTTGCATTTAGTTTAGCGATGTATAAATTGGTTGTGACGAATACGTTATACTTGTGATTGTAGACGTCGACCTCGTAGGAGAGAGCGGTTGTCGTTGGAGTGCTAGGATTAGTTTGTTTCTTTTGGTTGTGCTTCGTCTCAATGATAAGTACATATGTGCAACTTTTACTTATCGAAATGGAGTGTTTGTGTGATGTCTCGAATGAATATTTGTTGATTGAAAAAGTATGCAAAGCATGATTTATACTCGAAATTGTTTGGATATAAAAATGAATCCTCTTTATAAGCCGTGGAACTTTAATTGTGATAAGTTGATAATCTGGTTTTGTCTATGGTAAAAAGAATAAATAAAATACGTATGTGCGAAAATTTAATTATTACATTGTGCCCATGTGTGTGAAGTAATAAATGAATATCGTCTTATTTGGAAGAGTATGAAAAGCATGATTTATACTAAAAAATTCCGATTATTGATTTATACTGAGAACTCTTGGAACTGACTTGTGAAGATTGTATACCAACATTGGTTATGAGAAATAAAGGTAATAAGATACCTCTAATAGATTTAGGACGATGTACATAGTTGTGTTATTATTGGAAGGCGCCAAGCGGTCCTCCATTTTCTTATGGCTAAGACCATTGAAGCAATGCTTCTTATTATTGTTCTGTAACTTAATTGTTCAAAAATTTCCCCTGATGAGCCAAAATTTACTAAAGTATTGAGGTCAAGAGGTTTGTTAGAGCTATAGAGTGCTACTTATACTTGTAAGGGTCACTACGGTATATGTGTGTCGACACTTAAGGCCTTTTAGATAATATTGTGAGCGGGGTTGACGAATGGGCTCCCTTAACGCTCGGTTGAAATAGGGTTTTATAGACCCTATAAGGAACCATTTGTGATTACTTCGTGATCCCTCTGTTTACATCGATCCGCTGGTGGCTCTGGATATGCCTCAACTAAACTTAACGGTTAATTGAACTTGAAAAGCAAATTGACTACTCTATTGATGTTGTTTGTGGCTCTAGATATGCCTTAATCAAATTAAATAAGTTTAAAAGCATTGGGTACTCGTGATTTAATATCATTATCAGTTCAAATGAACTTTTTTATTGGTGATATCTTACTTGTTTAAGAATATGTAGAATAATCATGGTTTACTGATATTTTAAAGATGAGAAGTACTTGATATGCGACTACTTATACTTGCTCAGACATTCCTACCTCTTTACTTATTAATATTTTAAATGAAACAACCCGAAATTTAATTGCGTATTTTAAGAATAAATATGCATGTTTTATGGTAATATAGAGTGTAAACTGACATCTTGACCTTAATATTTGGTGGTATTATTTTTATAATGCTAAGTTATAATAAAAATAACATGGTGCTATATGTCTACCACAATAATATTTGATAACGTGTACACTATTATAGTATCACATATTTTATGTGGCGACTTTTATCGTGCTATGCCTATTATTACGGTACAATCATCACACCCGATTATTTACAACATGTCGGTAAGATTTTTCTGCAAGTTTCCAACTGCAACAAAGAAAAATAGGCACGGTAATGAATTCCATGAAAAATGGATCTTGTCCAGGTGAAGACCAATTCATATTCACCTTCTGACAACTCTTTACCCTTATTTTCTATTCATTCACCTTCCTACAATTATTCACCTACCTTTACTATTCTTTTCTTCATTTTTCTACCTATAAATAGCCATACAACTCCATGACTTCTCCACGGAAACTTCAAGCTCCATAGCCACCGCCACCATCATCCTCACTGTCAACACCAACTCTTCCATCTCCAACACCAACACCACCTCCACCAACACAACTCATTCACCTTGCCAAGAAAACACCATAGCCACCAAGTTGTTACCTTCCCGAGAGCTTCACGTAACCACCCCATCCACCAATAACACCAACGACCACCGTTTGAGTCACGGCTACTACTAATCATTCCGTGACACTCCAAAGACTCCTTCTCAACCATTCGTAGAGACTCACGACGTCCCAAAAGCTCATTCCATTTCACCGCCTACTTTAGCGAAAAATCGGTACAACTTCCTTACCTTACTTCGCATTCAACATATTCTTGCATATTCTTGCTCACACATGTCCCTAGAGTCATCCATGTTAATTTGGTCGAAAACGGAACGTTAGAAATCGTCATAGCTAATTATTTCATATTTTGGGGTAGTAGTTGTCTTTAACAATTACTTTCAGTCAATTTTTTTAGGAATTAAACGATCTAAAAAGAGCAGTGTTTGAAACTACCGTCCATATATTTTTACATAAAAATGATAATTAGTGTCCCGGGAACCACCCACGTTATTTTCTTCGAAATCGGAAAAGTTAAAAAAATAATATTTTGTAATGGGGTTAAAGTGTCTTTTAAGAAACTAGCAACAACTTATTTTTGAGAATTTGATTACTTTAAGGGTAAATGTGCTATTTCCTACCCTACCCATACTTTACTATAAATACAAATGACTACCCGTGTTTTATTTTAGTATTTTATTAGTAAACTAATATTAATTAAAATTAGGACTAGTGGTTAGCGTATAAATAATTAGAGTTATTAAACTAAGATTAAGACGTGTAGATTAGTATTAGTTTAGTAATTAAATAAATAAATAAATATTAACTATTTTGGACCAATAAAAATGTCCTAAGATTTTAATTAGAGGAACACCGTTAAGACTTAAGTAGGTCACGTGCCTAATTATTAACTAGGATCAACACGCATATCATACATATTATATTAGCACTTGCATATTAAGCGATTAAGTGTTAATTAGGGTTTATCCTTATTTGTAGACACCGAGTTTACCGACGAAGGCTACGTCGAGTACATTTGAACCACAAACGGACGTGTAGGTGAGTTCGTAGGCTCAACCCTTACTCTCAAAACGCGTGTTTAACTATAATGCCTCTACTTGCTTTGACTTGGATATTAAATATTTTTAAATCATGTTTACTTAATACTTGTGTTTACTAAATATTTCATTTCGTTAATTGATCTACATTCTTTAACACGTTCAAATTAAATATTTCGGGAAGTTTACATGGTTGACCAAGCAAAGCTTGGGACTTAATATGGTAGACCAAGCAAGGCTTGGGACATGAGTCGAAGGTGACTCTATGAGTACCCCTGGGGCACATTAGCACAGGGTAAGGCTCTAGTGCTACTCTCTTGGGACAAAAGTTTCCCTCATAGGGGGTGTCGACACTTAAGGTCTAGTTGCCGAGGTGGAATTGGTTCGGACACGCGAATTACTTCGTCGTCCACACTGGATACGATATTGGTTATGGATCATCCTGATTAAATAATTAAACTGCTTTTTCGGAATAAATAAATTTGGAATAACTTGTTGTGCCTCATTCTTGTTTACTCGTTGTGATACGTTCTCGCTCAGTTTTCACTGACTTTTCAACTGTGGTGTCCTTGTTTTGTAAAACCACCACAGGAGAGGCCTACGCTGGGGATGGGAACGTCGAGTACTAGCGCAAGCATCACCTAGCCTAAATAAAGTAGTAATCTCACTATTTTCCGCTGTTTGTAAGATATTGGTTTGTAATAACTCTGAACAAGGTTGTGAACGCTTTTATGTATTGAAGTATGTTTTTCTGAATCCGAAGCAAAGATCCTTTTCCTGATCATGCTGGGTAACTCTCCATGAGAAGGGCACGCCCAGACTTTCAGTAATGAAAATTTGGGGGTGTTACAGTTGGTATCAGAGCATCTTTGGATTCAAAGTTTAATACACCCTAATTAAAGTGGAAATCGATTTCCGAAAAAAATAAATAAATAAAACACAAGATCTTTTTTTCACAAAAATGGATTAGGGAAAGATAAAATATGAACTTAAGGAATGAGAACGGGGGAAAAAGGGTACCAACGATAATGTGAGAAGCATGCTCTATTTACGTGGTATAACAGGACACTAAACGTGTAATTCCTTTCTAGATGGAAATCTGGAAGAGTCGCGAGCTAGACAGTGACCACCCGGTCAACACCACCTTGGGTGATGGGGAGGATTTTACCGACTACCTCGAGCGTATGATTGACCGATGTTCCGATTGGGTGGACATGCATGAGGGCTACACCGAGAGCAGATTTTTGAACCCGAAGGCCATTACGTACTGCATGCTAGCGGCCTTACCCAATCGACAACCCTGGATCCTACTCAAGGAGCGATACCAAGATGCCATCACAGGCAATTTCTTCCCGAACCCCTATGTGTACCCCCTCATACCCTGTCCACGAACACTTCCAGACCTAATGCTAGGAGTCAAGGAGCACTGGGAGAGACGAAGATTTTCTGGTAATGTCTATAGGAGGCGTAGAAAGTGCAAACCGAGACCGAGATGCAGAATAACAACTGCGAGGAAGAGTGTGTTAGCCCGCCCAGGTTTTCCTAAATGAATGGTTGGGTCTAGCTAAGCGTGTTATTATGATGCCTAAGTATTATGTGTGCGAATAATTATGTGGTGTGCCTTAATGATCTTGTTGTGTGTACTTGTACTACGTAGTCATGTTGATCTTGTAATAAAAGGCTTCTTGTTAGAAATATTGGTAACTCATTGCAAAAAAAAAAATGTGCCTTTTATTCAAAAAGTAAAAATAGGAAATAACTACATCACTGGTACTTCATCCTTTCGTACATTGCTGTCTCCTGTTTTTCCCAACGAAATGCTACCAACATGAGAATGAAGCCGAACAACCAAATCAGAAGGAAAGGGAGCAATGGCCGATTGATGAAGGGGAAGCCGAGTCGCACGAAGAGGACCACCACATACAACGTAAGGATTAGTGCCATAATAGCCATAGTACCCTCCGAAGACATTTCTATATATGTTTGAGTTGTGGGAGTCGTATGGTACGAAGCTTCTATTTATAGAAACCCCAAGGACATCAATTTACGTTTCTAACCTCCCTACTAGCCGTTATACGCATAGGTTGAAGGGTATAATTGACTTTTAGCCTTTTATAGCCGTTGGAGGGACTGCTGACCGTTGGAGGAAAAAAAAATTCCTTTTCTGTAATTATAACCGTTGGGGGGCAATTAGGTCTTTTAATAATAATAATAATATTCTGCTAAACATGCTTAGGACTAATAATTCATTACTTCCTTAAGAACGGAGAAAATACAATGCCGAGACCATTACACTTAGAGACACATAGTACAACACTGAATATGACCATGGACTATCTAGGAACGAGCATTCTGTGACCCTTCATTACGTGTCTGTCTTCTAGGATCAGCTAGATCCCGAATAGCATGACGAGCGTGCCGAAAAAGCCATTCAATAACTTGGGTGTCATTGTGGAGCCTAAGCAACCGCCCCAATTGACCCAGGCGAACGTGAACCTCTTCTGAGAGCATGACCGAACATGCACGAGCAGCGAAACGTGGCCGACCCACTGGTTGGGATGCTGCATAGCCAAGGGAGGGGACCTGAAGAATCTCTATGGAAAGAAGAAATACCAAAGATAGCCTCTGCCTCTGAAATAACGCACACCGGCTCAGGCTCTGTTATAGGCACCGAGGGATTCGGAAGAGCTAAGGACCACGAGGACGGAGAAGGAGGGGAGTCCTTGTGGGAGACTCAGACATGGCGATGCCTAAAGGACCATAGCAACTTAGAAAATGAGTTCATGGAGGGGTGTGGTACGTTCTATCTGAGGTGAAGGTCTAATATAGGCAATAAGAAGAACTGTTAGGGGAACCATACCCGCAAACTAAGAAGAGTGCATCGGAAACTTGTCTCCTTATTCCATGCCACTGAGACTTTTGACTACGAATGTTTGACCATCGACCTAGTTGGCAACACATCAGGGAACACAGCATAGATATTGTAACCCCTAAGTTATAATGCTTAGATACGTGTTACCATTAGCCTTTCCCTGAGTGAACTAATCTAACTGCGCTATTGTAATAGGAACTCGAAAATATCGGCAGCAAGGAGGAGCGCCCAAATGGAGGAACTACTCATACACTATTATGATCTCGTTGCGCGGAGAGAAGAGAAGGAACAAAGAGAAGAGAGGGAAAGAGAAGAGAGAGAACAAAGGGAACATGTTGGGACAAACTGGGCTAAGAGAGTTTCCGAGAGAAACCCAACCTACTACCTGGGGCAAGAGGACCCAGTAACCCTCGAGAACTGGATCCGAAAAATGGAGAAAATCCTGATCTCTGTCGGTTGCCCACCCGACCAAAAGGTGGATATAGTGGCACTCTACCTCGACGAAGAGGCAGATACCTGGTGGACCCTCAATAAGGACAGGTTGATGGCCCATGGTAACCTTGACTGGGAAACATTTTTGGAAGCACTGAGGGAACGCTTCTATCCCTTCCATGTTAGGGACCTGAAGTATGAAGAGTTTTTGACCCTGAGGCAAGCCAACATGACAGTGTCGGAATACTACAGTAAGTTCACAGAATTGTCGCGCTTTGCCGGGGCACTGGTGGAAACCGAAGAATTGAAGGTCAGACGCTTCGTCAAAGGACTTCGCTACGGCATCCAGAGGGACGTGATTCCTGCTAGGAGTGCTAACCTAAGGGAGGCGTACGAAGTAGCAGCTCTCATTGGAGAAGTCGAGGGAGTGCAAGGGAATCGGGCCAACAAGAGGAAGGAGGAAGAAGTAAACAACTCCAAGGAACACAACCATGCTAACAAGAGGTCCAAACCCAACACATCCGAGGGATACCGTGGAATGAACCGCACTAACTTCGGGAACTACAACACTGACGCCAACGGACGACCCCGTCACTACCATTGCAAGCAATGTGGTAGAGACCACCCTGGAGTTGACTGCGAAGGAAAGACCGTGGAATGTTTCTACTGTAAGAAGCGTGGCCACCGAGTGTTTGAGTGTAACGCTAAGAAAGCTGATCTCCAGAATGGTATGGCAGGAGGGAGCGGATACCCGAGACAGAACTAGGGAAACCCTCGCCCGAACTACCAGCATGGAAACAAGTACCCACCTAACAATAACCAATTCGGAGGAAATGGTCGTGGAAACATCAACAATCAGGCAGGGAAAACCCAAGGGAACAACTACAACGCACCTGCAGGAAGCAACAACCGGAATGCACAACCAGCTGGGAACGGGAACAATAACAACAAGGGGAACGGAAACCCGAGGAGCGCGGGGCAAATCTATGCCATGAACCAGACGGAAGCAGACGCTGCGACGAACGTGGTTACTGGTACATTCTTAGTTCACAACACTCCTGCTTACGTACTCTTTGATAGTGGAGCATCCTATTCTTTCATATCGTCATCTCTTGCTAGAAAACTAGGACTTCAATCCTCTCCTATGAACCCTGTGTCTATATCTACGCCTGCAAAACGGGTAGTAAATTGTGATTCCATCATAAGGGGAGTAGTCATAACCATCCAGAAAAGTGAGATACCCACTGACTTAATCCTCTTTGACCTACAAAACCTTGACGTTATCCTAGGAATGGACTGGCTAGGAAAACACCATGCTCATATAGATTGTCGTAACCAAAAGGTAAGCCTTAGAGGACCAGATGGGAATAGAATCTCTCACATAGGAATCACCGAGAAACCCAATGTCAAAATTGTGTCTGCACTTTCTGTAGTTAAATCCATAAGCAAGGGTCACCAAGCCTATCTATGTTCTGTACGCGACGATAGTGTGGGAACGATGAAACTTGAGGACATCCCAGTTGTTCATGAGTTTCCCGATGTATTTCCCGACGAGATTCCAGGAATGCCACCTCAAAGAGCCGTCGAGTTTACCATCGACCTTGTACCAGGGACAGGACCGATCTGCAAAGCACCTTATAGGATGGCGCCAGTAGAGCTAGAAGAGTTGAAGGAACAACTAAGGGAGCTTTTGGATAAGGGGTATATCAAGCCGAGTGTTTCACCATGGGGGGCACCAGTCTTGTTTGTCAAGAAGAATGATGGTAGTTTAAGACTGTGCATTGATTACAGGGAGCTTAACAATGTGACCGTCAAAAACCGATACCCACTTCCAAGGATAGATGACCTCTTTGACCAGCTACAGGGAGCCGATACCTTTTACAAGATCGACTTAAGGTCAGGTTATCACCAGTTAAGGGTAGTCGAGAAGGACATCCCTAAGACTGCCTTTAGAACCAGATATGGGCATTACGAGTTCACTGTTATGCCTTTTGGTCTAACCAATGCTCCTGCTGTATTCATGGATGTGATGAATCGGGTCATGAAACCTTACTTGGACCGCTTTGTGGTAGTGTTCATTGATGACATTTTGGTGTACTCTAAGGGGAAAGAAGAACACAAGGAACACCTTAGAGCAGTTTTGCAAACCCTGAGGCAAGAACAGTTGTATGCTAAGTTCTCCAAGTGCGAATTTTGGCTGGATAGGGTACCTTTCTTGGGACACATAATATCTGAGGAGGGTATTTCTGTAGACCCAGGAAAGATAACCGCTGTTAGGGATTGGCAACGACCCGAGAGTGCAACAGACATCCGTAGTTTCTTGGGACTAGCAGGTTATTACCGGAGATTCGTGAAGGATTTTTCCAAAATAGCCAGACCACTGACCAATCTGATGAAGAAAACCACCAAATACCATTGGGATGAGAAATGTGAGGAAGCCTTCCAAACCCTAAAAGAAAGGCTAACCACAGCACCTATTCTGACCCTACCATCAGAGTCGAGGGAGTTTGAGGTCTATAGTGATGCTTCGAAACACGGGTTAGGATGTGTTCTAATGCAAGAAGGGAAGGTGATTGCATATGCTTCACGACAGCTAAAATCTTATGAGGAGAATTACCCAACTCATGACCTAGAGCTAGCCGCGATTGTCCACGCATTGAAAATTTGGAGACACTACCTTTATGGTGCAACCTGTAAGATTTTCACCGACCACGGAAGCCTTAAGTATTTGTTTACCCAAAAGGACTTGAACATGAGGCAAAGGAGATGGTTGGATTTGATCAAGGACTATGAACTGCAAATCCAATACCATGAAGGAAAGGCAAATGTAGTTGCAGACGCCTTAAGCAGGAAGACGAGCCATACCATCAATGCGTTAAGAATCTTACCGAGGGAGTTGCGAAATGACATTCAGAAAATAGGAATTGAAATCAATAAGAACGGAGCAA
Organism: Linanthus parryae; assembly: GCA_023055425.1. Lineage (NCBI taxonomy): Eukaryota > Viridiplantae > Streptophyta > Magnoliopsida > Ericales > Polemoniaceae > Linanthus > Linanthus parryae. The sequence continues at coordinate 83,984,614 of JALGPY010000008.1, read as the reverse complement.
GGGAAGAAGTGTTGTGCAATTTAGTAGCCACCCTAGACATCTTTGAAGAAATTAGAAAAGGACAACCAGGAGATGTAAAGCTAGAAAGGATCAGGAAGAAGATCGAGGATGGATCGACCAAGGACTTCCGAGTACACGACGATGGGAGCATAAGGTACAAAGAGAGATGGTGTGTACCCCAGAAGTGTACGGAGGTTAAGGAACGACTAATGAAGGAAGCCCACAACACGCCATACTCAGTCCATCCAGGAGGTGATAAATTTTACAAGGACCTGAAGAAGCAGTTCTGGTGGCCAAGGATGAAGAACGAAGTTGCAGAGTTTGTAGCTCGATGCCTCACTTGCCAAAAGGTGAAGTTCGAACACAAGAGGAAAGGAGGTTCGGTGCAACCTTTAGAAGTACCCATGTGGAAATGGGATTCCATCTCGATGGACTTTGTGACTGCTTTGCCAGTGACGAAGAATGGCCTCAACCAGATTTGGGTTGTGGTGGACAGATTGACAAAGACGGCAAGGTTCATCCCAATGAAGGACACTTGGGATATGGAACAGCGAGCGGACGCATACATTAAAAATATCGTTCGATACCATGGAGTGCCAAAGGACATCGTGTCAGACCGAGACCCAAACTTTCTGTCACATTTCTGGCAAGCATTACAGAAAGCCTTAGGAACTCAGCTAAAGTTCAGTACCGCTTTCCACCCAGCTACTGATGGACAGACAGAACGAACCATACAGACCCTGGAGGATATGCTACGGGCATGTGTCATGGATTTCTAAGGTTCTTGGGTAGACCGGTTGCCGCTAATAGAGTTCTCGTACAACAACAGTTACCACGCAAGTATAGGGATGGCACCCTATGAGGCACTGTACGGGCGAAAATGTAGGACACCCTTATGTTGGAACGACATCAGCGAGACGCTAGTATTAGGGCCACAAATGATTGAGGAGATGATGAGTCAGGTCAGAATCATCCAACAGCGGATGAAAGCAGCTCAGGATCGACAGCAGTCTTATGCTGACCAGAAACGAAGACCCGTGGAGTTTCAGGTTGGAGAAAAGGTCTTCCTAAAGGTATCACCGACCAAAGGAGTCTCTCGTTTCAATCAGAAAGGAAAACTCAGTCCCAAGTTCATCGGTCCCTATGACGTACTAGACAGGATAGGAGAAGTAGCCTACCGCTTAGATCTTCCTTCCAATTTAGGTCGAGTCCATAACGTCTTCCATGTGTCTCAACTTAAGAAGTACATTCCAGACCCATCACATATCCTAGATCCTGAACCCTTGGAATTAGACCCTATTCCTACATCCAAAGAACATCCTGTTAAAATCCTAGACTCAAAAACTAGAAAGACTCGTACTACGTCAACCACGTTAGTCAAAGTGTTATGGAACAGTCATCTGACTGAAAATGCCACCTGGGAAGCTGAAGCCGACATGAAACAACGATATCCACAATTATTTGACCAGGTACTAACTCGAGTGACGAGGACGTCACTCCTTTAAGGGGGAGGAGATCGTCGCACTTTTATTGTCACACGTTCATACTACATTACATACATTGCATTCTTATCATTACATTTACCTCTATGAGATATTATCTTTGCGCTTCGAGGACGAAGCTTGATCTTAAGGAGGGAAGGATGAAACAACCCGAAATTTAATTGCGTATGTTAAGAATAAATATGCATGTTTTATGGTAATATAGAGTGTAAACTGACATCTTGACCTTAATATTTGGTGGTATTATTTTTATAATGCTAAGTTATAATAAAAATAACATGGTGCTATATGTCTACCACAATAATATTTGATAACGTGTACACTATTATCGTATCACATATTTTATGTGGCGACTTTTATCGTGCTATGCCTATTATTACGGTACAATCATCACACCCGATTATTTACAACATGTCGGTAAGATTTTTCTGCAAGTTTCCAACTGCAACAAAGAAAAATAGGCACGGTAATGAATTCCATGAAAAATGGATCTTGTCCAGGTGAAGACCAATTCATATTCACCTTCTGACAACTCTTTACCCTTATTTTCTATTCATTCACCTTCCTACAATTATTCACCTACCTTTACTATTCTTTTCTTCATTTTTCTACCTATAAATAGCCATACAACTCCATGACTTCTCCACGGAAACTTCAAGCTCCATAGCCACCGCCACCATCATCCTCACTGTCAACACCAACTCTTCCATCTCCAACACCAACACCACCTCCACCAACACAACTCATTCACCTTGCCAAGAAAACACCATAGCCACCAAGTTGTTACCTTCCCGAGAGCTTCACGTAACCACCCCATCCACCAATAACACCAACGACCACCGTTTGAGTCACGGCTACTACTAATCATTCCGTGACACTCCAAAGACTCCTTCTCAACCATTCGTAGAGACTCACGACGTCCCAAAAGCTCATTCCATTTCACCGCCTACTTTAGCGAAAAATCGGTACAACTTCCTTACCTTACTTCGCATTCAACATATTCTTGCATATTCTTGCTCACACATGTCCCTAGAGTCATCCATGTTAATTTGGTCGAAAACGGAACGTTAGAAATCGTCATAGCTAATTATTTCATATTTTGGGGTAGTAGTTGTCTTTAACAATTACTTTCAGTCAATTTTTTTAGGAATTAAACGATCTAAAAAGAGCAGTGTTTGAAACTACCGTCCATATATTTTTACATAAAAATGATAATTAGTGTCCCGGAACCACCCACGTTATTTTCTTCGAAATCGGAAAAGTTAAAAAAATAATATTTTGTAATGGGGTTAAAGTGTCTTTTAAGAAACTAGCAACAACTTGTTTTTGAGAATTTGATTACTTTAAGGGTAAATGTGCTATTTCCTACCCTACCCATACTTTACTATAAATACAAATGACTACCCTTGTTTTATTTTAGTATTTTATTAGTAAACTAATATTAATTAAAATTAGGACTAGTGGTTAGCGTATAAATAATTAGAGTTATTAAACTAAGATTAAGACGCGTAGATTAGTATTAGTTTAGTAATTAAATAAATAAATAAATATTAACTATTTTGGACCAATAAAAATGTCCTAAGATTTTAATTAGAGGAACACCGTTAAGACTTAAGTAGGTCACGTGCCTAATCATTAACTAGGATCAACACGCATATCATACATATTATATTAGCACTTGCATATTAAGCGATTAAGTGTTAATTAGGGTTTATTCTTATTTGTAGACACCGAGTTTACCGACGAAGGCTACGTCGAGTACATTTGAACCACAAACGGACGTGTAGGTGAGTTCGTAGGCTCAACCCTTACTCTCAAAACGCGTGTTTAACTATAATGCCTCTACTTGCTTTGACTTGGATATTAAATGTTTTTAAATCATGTTTACTTAATACTTGTGTTTACTAAATATTTCATTTCGTTAATTGATCTACATTCTTTAACACGTTCAAATTAAATATTTCGGGAAGTTTACATGGTTGACCAAGCAAAGCTTGGGACTTAATATGGTAGACCAAGCAAGGCTTGGGACATGAGTCGAAGGTGACTCTATGAGTACCCCTGGGGCACATTAGCACAGGGTAAGGCTCTAGTGCTACTCTCTTGGGACAAAAGTTTCCCTCATAGGGGGTGTCGACACTTAAGGTCTAGTTGCCGAGGTGGAATTGGTTCGGACACGCGAATTACTTCGTCGTCCACACTGGATACGATATTGGTTATGGATCATCCTGATTAAATAATTAAACTGCTTTTTCGGAATAAATAAATTTGGAATAACTTGTTGTGCCTCATTCTTGTTTACTCGTTGTGATACGTTCTCGCTCAGTTTTCACTGACTTTTCAACTGTGGTGTCCTTGTTTTGTAAAACCACCACAGGAGAGGCCTACGCTGGGGATGGGAACGTCGAGTACTAGCGCAAGCATCACCTAGCCTAAATAAAGTAGTAATCTCACTATTTTCCGCTGTTTGTAAGATATTGGTTTGTAATAACTCTGAACAAGGTTGTGAACGCTTTTATGTATTGAAGTATGTTTTTCTGAATCCGAAGCAAAGATCCTTTTCCTGATCATGGTGGGTAACTCTCCATGAGAAGGGCACGCCCAGACTTTCAGTAATGAAAATTTGGGGGTGTTACATTAAATCTCATGACTTATTTCACCCATGCTTTCGTGCCACTCGTTGCTTTACATGTCGTAGTGTGTATTTACTCAGGTTTTACTAATCATTTTCTTCAAAACTGCATCGGTCTTTGCCATTTTAAAATGGCAGGTCATCAATCAAGGTGGGGGATGGGAACTCGAATCGAGACAAAACTTTTAGTTTAAATTAGATCACTTAGTATATCACATAGCTTATTTTAAACACATTACATTTGTATATATATCTTCTCAAGATTTTTGTATTTATTGGATGAAATGTAATCTTAATAGTTATATTCTACTTTTGGTTATCGATTGTCTCCTTGACCCTGAACCGAGATCTTGAGTTGTTTCAATTATAATGATTAATGGGACAATCATCTATAGACTAGTATGGGATTGGATTGATATGGAGATATCATGATCCAACACATGGGTATGCATTAGGAGTAATGGCATACTGGATTGACTCAATTCCGAGAAGGCTACATACAAGTTATGTAAAGTCACAAGTGCTTCTCGCGGGGACAACGTCATTGTCATCCTTAGACTTTAAGTCACTAGTTCATCTAGTTGCGGAATATTGTGTTTTGGTAGCGTCAAACGCTACACCGTGATTCGGTAGTCATAAAGGCGCGTATTAGACACAATAAGAAGCAAGCTTAGATATCGTAGTGATGTGGATATAATTTGTCTCTCCCACATAACGGGAGCAAATATGCTAGGCCACTCGAGGGATAGTGCTTATAGAATGTCTGTCCAGACTCAAATGAATCGATATAGGATATTGATGTTATTTGCACGGATAAGGGTATTCCCAGGATCGAGAAACTATGGATTATATATACGAGTGTGACTTATATGTCTCGTGTCCGATTTGGATATTGAAGCAAAGGGATGAGACAATACTTGCACAAGGTTTGTGATGATGACTATTTCTATTTGTTGGCTAGAATGGATGTATTGCTAGAGGCCACTCCATATTAGTAAATAGTTACTACGAACTAAATAGAACCTATGGGGTCACACGCCATATAGGGTTGAACTAGACTTTGGAATTAATTAATTAATTAATTAATTAATTAATATGATTAATTAATTAAAAGGATCAAATTGCAACATCTTGCTAACTTAGTAGGACTAATATGCAAGGTGGACTAATCCGAACTTGAGTAGGATTAGGAGAGGGTCTTTATGTAGTAACAAGGAGTTGTTGGACTATATAAAGGATGCTCCTAGCTTCCTTACCTACAACTAATGCTCATAACATACATTGAGTAGGAGAGAAGTAAGGAAAGAGCAAGACAACAAGGAGGCCGAACCCCCTTGCGTCCAACCGTCGGCCACAAAGAGAGGGCCGCCCCTCTCTCTTGGTGCTCCGTTGTGTGATTTCTTCTTCTTCTTCCATTCATCCTAGCTAGCACAAGATGTTTGGAAGATCTAGATCTCAATCCTATGCGTGGATCAACCGTAGAGATGTGATTTTTTTTTGCGTTACAAGTCATCAAGGAGACCCACAAAACACAAATCCTTTACCATCGTCATGATTTCTCTTCTTGTGATCCTTGGAGGGTCTTGATCGGATAAATTTATTGTTTTTCCGCTGTGTATCCATGATCAAAACCCTACAATATATGGGGTAAGTACCGTACTCCTTCGTCTACAAAGGCCAACTATTTTCTAACATTAGTTGATGACTACAGCAGAACCGCATGGTTCTACCTTCTGAGACATAAACATGAAGCGAGCACGTGCATAATGCATTTTTACGAGATGGTCAAAACACAGTTTGAGAATAAAACAAAAAGGATAAGGTGCGACAACGGTGGGGAATTCATTTCCAACTGAATGATGTATTTCTATGAAGAACGAGGAATCATTTTGGAAACAACGTGTCCACATACTCCTCAACAAAACGGAATCGTGGAAAGAAAACATAGGCACTTGCTTGATACGGTGTGTGCCCTCATGTTCGAAGCAAGTCTCCTGAAAAGATTTTGGGGTGAATGTATCTTGACCGCAACATACATCATAAATAGGTTACCCTTAAAATTCATTGAAGACAAAAATCCATACGAGTTGCTAAACGGCGAGAAACCGAACTACGACCACATGAGGGTCCTAGGTTGTTTAGCGTATTATCGAAGCATTGAAACAAATGGATACAAATTTGATATAAGAGGGAGACCGAGTGTATTCATGGGGTATCCTAATGGAACAAAAGGATACAAAATTTATGACCCAAAAAGTGGGAAAATTACTACTTCAAGAGATGTTCGATTTGCTGAAAAGACTTTTCCATCTTCCACAAGAATCGAGCAGACTAAATATGAAGAGGAGGATTTTTGTATCACATTCATGGATGAAGAAGAAGGGCCCAGCAGGCCCAACGAAGCAAGCATCAAAAATTTGGTTTTAGGCGATCCAAAAGACCAACATGATGAAGAAGAATAACTAGAAATGCTAAACCAATTCAGCTCAAGTAATGTTGATATTGGGCCGATCCTTGATGGGCCGAGTAATACCACTCCTCAAACATAAACAACAAATGAGTCTTTTGTTGGTAAATGAAAATGGTGAAAATGTCGCACAAGGAAGGGAGAGACGAGCTCGAACTAGACCCGCAATACTTAAAGACTATGATGTGAAGCTTCCTCCATCTATAGACCATTCGCCCCCGCCTCCGATCAAGAACCCTCAACCGTATAACCCATTGCCAACTTTGTTTCTTATGAATTTTTTTTAAATCTCATAAAGCCTTCCTAGCGGCCATCACCGAAAATGATGAGCCTAAAAGTTTAGGCAAGTCATACAGGACCAACATTGGAGGGATGCCATGCAAAGTGAGATAAAGGCCCATGAAGAAAATGGTACTTGGACCATCGAAGACTTGCCCGACGGAAAACGAGTTATAGACTCGAAGTGGGTGTACAAAACGAAATTTAAACCGAATGGTGAGGTTGAAAGATACAAGGCAAGACTCGTCGCCAAAGGCTATACACAAATGGAAGGTGTCGATTACCATGAAAAGTTTTCCCCTGTAGCAAAGTTGGTGACCGTAAGAAGCCTCATTGTCGTCGCCATCAAAAGGGATTGGAGTATTCATCAACTTTACGTGAACAATGCGTTCTTGCACAGTGACTTACATGAAGAGGTATACATGCGAATATCACAAGGTTACGATAAATGGGGAGGAACAAAGGTGTGTAGGCTGAGGAAATCACTATATGGGTTGAAGCAAGCCTCGAGAAATTGGTATCAAAAGTTTACATTGGCCATTTTGGAACCCAATTACAAGCAATCCGATGCGGCCCACACGCTTTTTATATACAAGGAAGGAAGTATCTTTTTGACCGCTGTAGATACTGCTTTCTGACATGACAGATCTTGGCCACGTGGCGGCCATCCAGCACACCAAATTGTGCTCCACACACACAGGATCACCATCCAAGCTGATCCATGTGGGGGCTGCGAGACAGAGCCCTCGCATACCACCGCACGGGACTTGTAGGGACTTAGTGGTTTGGAGGCTAGAGTAAGCCCTGTCGCGTGCGAGCCAAGCCCGCACGCGACCTTTAGTAACTGTTTTGAGAGATTTATGGCACGAGCTCCATAAACCCGGTCAATCCGGTCAAACCCGGTCAACCTCGTAACGGTTCCGGTATTCGCGCACCACGTGCTCTAACGGTTCCTATATACTCGGGCGAACGTGCCGTTATGGTTAAGCTAATTAAGCCGCCATTAATGGGCGCATTAACCACACTACAACGGTCACGTTCTCCAGTATATATAGATCGTCAACCTTTCCATACAAGGGAGAACGCACTGCCATACGCGGAAGCTCTGCCAAACCTCTGTCTCTCTCTCAGACATTGCTACTGACTTACTCTCTCCCTACACACACCCCTATTCTTCCTGTGCGATCCTTGATCCACTACACACGGTGCACACGGAGGTCTCCCCGCCGGAATCTCTCGTGCACATTTTGGTGAACCCGACGTGAATCTTACCAGCAAAAGCAACCATGTCTCAGGAGGATGATGTCAGCAACCGATCGCCTTCCACCGAAGCTCCCTCGGGAGACGAGACCCGCCGTACTCCGACGACTCCCGGCGAAGCACCGACGTTAGAGTCTTTGGACGCCACCGTCCAAAGTCAGGCGAAAGCTCTCAAATCCCAATCTGCGCAATTAGAACAAATCTTGGCTGTTCTGGGCACCCTCGCGCCAAATCCTCCGCCAGTCACCGCTATCCCTCAAGGAGGAGGAACCCCTACTGCTCCAGGATTGGGAGTGCCAGCCACACCTCCCAACCCTCATCTGCAGACTCCACCGTCGGCTGCGCAACTGCCTTCGGTTCAAGGACGGCACAAATGCTGCCTCCTGCTGCTCACGCTCCTCAGCCCTCGGCTTTGGCGTCCAACCCAACTCTGCAGTACCCTTTGCCTCCCCCAACGATGATATGGGGAAACGCGGGTACTCAGTACGCTCCCAATCCTCCGGCGGCATATGTGTCGCCACCGCCTACGGCAACCCCTCCGGCGACTACCGAGGGAAGCATTCCAGAATGCATGACGTCTTTGCAAAAGCGCGTGGACACCATCCTGGCTCATCAGTCATTCGCGGATACCATTATCCCGAAGTTAGACAATGATCCACCTATTCCACGAGAAATCTATCTCATGCCTAACCCGGCGGGGTACAAGGCTCCCAAATGGGATAAGTTCGAGGACGTCAATGGAAACGCTCATGAGCATGTCATGCGTTTCATCGACGTCATGGGTCCGTACGGAGCCGATCCCAAACTGTTGATGCGAGAGTTCCCGAAATCTCTGGGGAACGTAGCATACAAATGGTACCGGACATTGGAGGCCGGATCCGTGAAGACTTGGGACGACATGGTCCAAAAGTTCTATACCAAGTTCTTTCAAATGGAGGAAAAGGTGACAATGATCCATCTCTCGCGGATGTACCAGAAGCGCGAAGAGGACGGGATCACCTTCATCAAGAAATTCCGGGCGAAATCCTTGGAGTGCAAAGATCCAATGCCCGAAAGCCGGCTCGTGGAGATATGCCTACAGTGCATGCGAGATGAATACAAAGGTATGCTCATCAATTTGCAAACACCTACGTTTTCAAAGCTAATCGAATGCACAAAGAACATCGAGCCCATAGTCGAGAGACAGAAAAAGAAGAACGCTCCAGAGCGACCTGCGAGCGGCACCACTTACAAGATCGGAAGGTTCAGCTACAAGCGGGGACGCGAAGCTGAGGTCAATACAGTTTCGCCCCAGAAACAAGCGAAGGTTGTGAACTTCGATGTACCGCCTCTGCCATGCTCGATAGAGGAAGCGAGTGACCTCTGCAAACAGTGGCGCAAGGACGGCGTCCTGCCACCGCTCGAGAAAACACCCTCCAAGGAGATGGTGAGGGACCCTAAGTGGTGCGAGTACCACGGCAAGATCATGCATCCCACCGCCGAGTGCAAGAAACTCAGGTTCGCGTTCGATCAGAAGATGAAGAACGGCGAGCTAATCGTCAGCGACAACAGGAAGGACGTGCGCAACAACCCACTTCCTGCCCATACAGAGTCAGGCTCGAAAGGCAAAGAGGTCGCCATGATCTCGATCGTAGACTTGGAGGAAGTCGCAGAGGATGGTCTACCCATCATTGCTGAGGTCCATCAAGACGAAGATTATAGCATGGACACGGAGGACGAACGTGCCGACCGCATGAGAGGGTCGCACGGCTTCAACAAATTCTTCGACGAGATGAATTTCTCCGAGAGGTGCCGGACTGATATGACAAAAGCAATCTTAAGGATAGCGGAGGACTACGAGGAGGACCTCGTGGTCTCCAACGGGAAAGTCATCAGGGCGTCTCGTTCCACAGAAAAGATCATGACCTTTTCTGCCAGCGACAAGAAGACGGATGCGAGTCATCAGAGACCTCTGTACGTGACCGCCATCATCAACGGTGTTGAATTCAGCGAGCATTCGTTGACGGAGGAGCAGCGGTCAACGTTGTTCCACTCCACACACTGAAGCTAGCAGGGATCCCCGAGCACAAGGTAGTCAAACGTCCATCTCCACTGGTGGGATTCGGAAGCGACTCTAGAATGACGATCGGATGGATCCGCCTGGGCGTCCAAATTGGCAAGATCAAGTGCTCGGCGAAGTTCTATGTCATAGACGCGAACACCACATACCACATGATCATAGGTCGAGCCTGGATTCATCGCTTCGACGCAGTCCCTTCGACGGCTCACCAGGTTATTAAAGCTATCTGGAACGACAGAATAGTCGAGATACCGGCTTCGACTAACCCGTTCAGCTTGGACAAAGCACATCTCAGCGAGGCGGTGTGGTTCACTGAGATGGCGGACGAGCAAACACCCGGGCCTTTCAACCCTACTCCTTTGCCTCTCTGGGAGGACATCAAGGACCAGTCACCTGCGGGCGTGATGGTGACAAGGGAAGATGCCAAGGAAAAGCTGCCTACACGCAAAGAGGCGCCACGTATCGCATATCATCGAAAGAATGTGTACACTTTGAAGAGGATCGCAAAGCATGACCCCGAGGGCAAGGAGATAGAGAGCTTCTACGCCAATGGGAAGAAATGCTATCGCATATGAAGGTGCGCGGGGATGTCCTCACACGGGCATGGGGATGTCCCTGGGCAAATCAATCAAATCGAGCAAGTTGCGCTGGCGGAAGCGCCAACACAAGGCATTCCAGACGAGAAACTCAAAGAAGCGCCTGAATGCATGGAAGACAGGCCAAGACCACAAAAGCAAGAACTAAAGGAAGTGTTCCTTAGCCCGAGCGAGGAAAAGAAAAGGCCAGTCTTCCTGAGTGCGGACCTCACAAGCGAAGAGGAACAAGGGCTGCTGCAGCTCCTAACTGAGTACAAGGACGTGTTCGCATGGGAATATGATGAGATGCCAGGTCTGGATACAAGCATCACCATGCACCGTTTAGACATCATCCCAGGGTCTAAGCCGGTCAAGCAAAGCACCAGAAGCTTCAGGCCAGAACTCAACGTGAAGATCAAGCAGGAGATTATCAAACTCCTGGATGCCAAGTTCATAGAGCCAAATCATAATCCCACATGGCTGGCCAACATCGTGCCGGTGGTGAAGAAGAACGGACAGCTCCGCATCTGCGTGGACTTCCGAGATCTCAATCGCTTCTGCCCGAAGGACGATTTCCCACTGCCCAACATCGATCTGCTCATCGATTCAACAGCAGGCCATCGTATGTTCAGTTTCATGGACGGTTTCAGCGGGTACAATCAAATCAAGATGGATCCTGAAGATGCGCGGAAAACCGCATTCATCACTCCTGTGGGGGTTTTCAACTACACAGTAATGCCGTTCGGTCTTAAGAACGCGGGCGCAACCTATCAGCGGGCCATGATGGCTCTATTCCACGACATGATGCACCAAGAGGTGGAATTCTACGTGGATGACCTGGTGGTTAAATCCAAGCATGAAGCGGATCACCTTGCAGACCTGCGAAAGGTGTTCAACAGATGCAGGAGCTTTCAACTGAAAATGAACCCCATGAAATGCGCGTTCGGCGTGACCTCGGGGAAGTTCTTGGGATGCGTGGTCCATCGCCAAGGGATCGAGCCTGACCCCGCGAAAGTGTCAGCCATCACCAGCATGACGCCACCCCATAACCAAAGTACCTTGAAAACATTCTTGGGAAAACTGTCGTACCTGCGGAGATTCATCCCAGCAATTGCAGAAATCACATGCTGTTTCAGCACTCTTCTCAAGAAGGACGCCGCGTACAACTGGGCTCCAGACCACGAAGCCGCATTCGAAAAGCTGAAAGAACTGCTCACGTCCTCAAAGATCATGATCGCGCCTCAGCTGGGATCACCGCTTCTGTTATATCTTACATCAACAAGGAGATCTATAGGAGCACTCTTGGCTCAGGAGCATGAAGGCCAAGAGAGGCCCATCTACTATATCTCTCGCATTGTGCAGCCTGCTGAATCAAGGTACACAGACATCGAACGTCATTGCCTTGCTTTATTCTTTGTGATAGAAAAGTTGAGACACTATTTTGCGTCACACAAAGTAGTGGTGGTCACCAAGAGCGACCCCATAAGATATTTGCTAACTCACACTACTCCGGGCGGGAGATTGGCAAAATGGTACATGACCATCTCTCAATACGATATCACATGCGTGAAACCAAGAGCGATCAAGTCGCAGGCAGTGGCGGATCTGTTGGCACAGTTTCCCGACAACAGCCACGAACCCGTGATCGAAGAAGAGCTCGAAGGCCCTGAAATCTACGCAATCGATGTGCCCTATTGGACCCTCCACTTCGACGGTTCGTCAACCAGGAAAGGCGGAGGCATTGGGATAGTCTTGACAAAACCAGATGGGGAAGTCATACAGATGTCCGCAAAGCTCAACTTCGCAGTCACAAACAACGAAGCGGAATACGAGGCTCTCATCGTGGGGCTCCGTGCGGCGAAAGCCTTGGAAGTGAGCAACTTAACAGTTATGGGAGATTCCAAGCTGATTGTTAAGCAAGCCTCGGGCGAATACGGTTTGAAGGAGATCAACCTCCTGTCTTATCGTACACTAGTGCAGAAACTGATGCAACAATTCTGCGATGTGAAGTACGAGCACAAGCCTCGAGCAGACAACAGACACGCAGACGCCTTAGCAACTCTGGGATCTAAGGTCAGCATAGACAAATGCCCCGCAAGGATTTCCATCGAGGTGCGAACATCGTCGGCATTAACGGAAGATGCGTGCGACGACGAACACATGGATGACGCAGACTGGCGGAAAGCAATCCTACAAGCTATTGCAAAAGGCACCAGCAGCGAAAGCTGGGCACTCACAAAAGGATACTGCATCCACGACAACACCCTTTACTACAAGGGTCCTGGAGGAATACTCATGCGGTGTGTCTCCGAGCAAGAGGGACAACAGCTGTTAGAAAAGATTCACCAACACGCTTGCGGAGAAAGCGAGGTGTCAATCTACAGAAAGGCTCAGAGATATGGCATTCATTGGCCAGGCATGTCAACAGCCGCAGCCCTGATACAAGGGAAGTGCGAAAGCTGCGCGCTAATCAAAGACTCTCTACTCGTCGCCCTAACCGATGACGACACGGACTGGAGGAAGCCACTGTTTGATTTCCTCACCCAGGGCACCGTGCCCGAATCGAGAAAAGAGGCCGAAAAATTGAAAAGGAAAGCGTCTCGATACGTGGTACAGGAAAACCTGCTTTGGCGAAGAGGTCACGAGGGCAACTTGCTGCGATGCCTAGACGGCAGAGAAGCACAAGAAGTCATGGACCTTTCTCATCAGGTGGAGCATCAAGGAGGTGCGAAATTATGCAGACAGCTCCTCTCAATCGGATACTTCTGGCCCACAATGGAAGTCGATTGCCGCACCAAAGTGCGACGCTGCCAAGAATGCCAATTCAAAGGGAACCTAGTGCACGCTCCCGCCGTGGACTTACATGCATTAGGGACGCCATGGACATTTCACACATGGGCTCTGGACTTCATCGGTCCCATCCGACCGACGTCGCATGGGAACCATTTCATTCTCACTGCAACCGAGCTGTTCACTAAGTGGGTGGAGGCAATACCACTAAAGACGGCAAATGCGCTGGCTGTGGTCAATTTCATCCAGGAAAGCATCGTATGCAGGTTCGGAATCCCAAACACCATTCTTTCAGATAACGGTACTCCTTTTGTTAATCGCCAGGTAGCTGCGAAATTAGCGGAGTACAACATCAGGCAGATATGTTCTACCCCTTACTACCCAAAGGGAAACGGACAAGCCGAAGCGACTAACAAGACGCTGTTGAGAATATTGAGCAAAATGGTCGCAGACGACCACAAGAAGTGGGCCAACTCTCTAAGCATAGCTCTGTGGGCCTACAGAACTTCTGCAAGGACACCCACAGGGGCCTCGCCATTTCTACTGTGTTATGGGGCCGAAGCTGTGGTACCTGCGGAGGTTAGAGTCAACTCGGCAAGGCTGGCCTTCCATGCACTCTATGAAAATCAACGCGATCATGACTTAATCTTGCTGGAAGAAAAGCGAGAACAAGCCAAAAGGACTAACAAGCGGTACCAGGAAAGAATCGCTCGCGCCTACAACAAGACAGTCCAGCGAAGGGATTTCGCAGTCGGAGACCTGGTCTTGCGCGCATCTGACCACTGCATGCGAGAAGCAACTCACCCAAAGTTCGCAGCTAATTGGGAAGGACCCTTCGAAGTCACAGAAGTCTTCGATAGTGGCTACTGCAGCATACGAAGGTTGCACGGTACAACCTCAACTCCCAGTTCAATCAATATGCGCTGGATCAAGAAGTACTATCCCTGACTTCTCTCATTCCATACGTTTTATGGTAACGTGCTTAATGTCTCATGTGGCTATGATTTACGCAATATCCTCTCCCATATGAGAGGATTGTAATCCCATCTCTCCCATATGAGAGCGTTATAATAAAAGAATTCTCCCAAATGAGAAGTTCATATTTCTAGCTGTTTATGTTGCTCTATTTAATTTGTTATTACTGTTAACAATGGTTTATTCACTGCAATAGCAATTCATACAAACTGCGATCTCAATTGATCATCTAAGCCTATCTCTAACGATAGCAGCTAATGCAAATACGATCTTAAGTGATCATCTAAAGCCTATCTCTAACGATAGCAGCTAATGCAAATACGATCTTAAGTGATCATCTAAAGCCTATCTCTAACGATAGCAGCTAATGCAAATACGATCTTAAGTGATCATCTAAAGCCTATCTCTAACGATAGCAGCTAATGCAAATACGATCTTAAGTGATCATCTAAGCCTATCTCTAACGATAGCAGCTAATTCAAATGCGATCTTAAGCGATCATCCAAGCCTATCTCTCACGATAGCAGCCAACACAAGTGCGATCTTAATTGATCATCTAAAGCCTATCTCTCACGATAGCAGCCAACTCAAATGCGATCTTAATTGATCATCTAAAGCCTATCTCTCATGATAGCAGCCAAGCGCAAATGCGATCTTAATTGATCATGTAAAGCCTATCTCTCACGATAGCAGCCAAGCGCAAATGCGATCTTAATTGATCATGTAAAGCCTATCTCTTACGATAGCAGCCAAACGCAAAAGCGATCTTAATTGATCATGTAAAGCATATCTCTTACGATAGCAGCCAAACGCAAATGCGATCTTAATTGATCTTGTAAAGCCTATCTCTTACGATAGCAGCCAAACGCAAATGCGATCTCAATCGATCATCTAAGCCTATCTCTCAAGATAGCGGTCTATACAAGTGCGATCTCAAGCCTATCTGTTACGATAGTGACTTATACACAACGATTTTACCTGATCCTCTCAAGCCTATCTGTTACGATAGCAACTTATATGCAAAGTGATCTTAATTGATCCGCTAAAGACTATCTGTTACGATAGCAATGTTGCGAACATGATCTTAAATGATTTGCAACGGCCAACTGCAAGCCCATCCGCCGAGACGGCACAGCTGCGACGATACGATCTCGAACGATCTAGCGAAACACCCGCGAATCAATATATCGCAGATGCGAAACAATTACATAGCATTATGCAAGGCGAAATATGCCGAAACGCATGCGAAATTGTATTTGTTGTAAATAGACAGCAGATAATACAGAAAGCTATTTATCATTACGAGTCAAATGACTTACAATTTATCTGTCTAGATAGCAGCTTACAAGCGAAAAGCTCGAATCTAACTACGCAGCCAACATGGCTTACAATACATTCGAAAAGTGGTTGGTAAGCCAGCAGAGACATAGTACGGAAACCCGGACTGCAAAGGATGAACCCACCGGTTTCAAAAACCGGCTACGCAACGCCCAGATCTGCGGGTGAACATCTGTAGCAGAGGGGATCTTGCTCTGAAAGAGCCACATGAAGCCATACGCTCGAGATCCCGCTATCCAACAAGACCGTTGTCAGATATACACCCCATAACATTTGCCCAAGGAACCACCGGTTCCGGCGATCCACAGGCAAGCAGAAGCTCCAAAGGGCAAGGGCTCCTTGTAGACGGGGATGAACGCGACGGTTCGTCATCCCGAGCCCACAAACGTGAAAGTGACGGATTCTTCTTCGGAGATGCTGAAGAAGAATTCCGCCGTTCATTACGAGACGGTAGCACGGTCACTTCGGCGCTGCACCTCGCCACGAGGCGTCCGGAAACATGACCTGCACACATAATACACGAAGAAATTTCTTCGAACACGCATGAGATATTATCTGCATCTTCTTTATGATGATTATAAAGAGCAATAAGCCTCATAAAGTGGATCTTGGAAACTATTTCTATAGCACAAAGCGCAAACTCAGGATTCAAAACTTGAAGTTGCCATGAATCAACGAAAAACAAGCGTTGAAGCCAGCAGTCGTAAGGACTCACGGCAAAGCACATGTTTGGGATGAAGAACCCAAATAGCAAAGACAGGGTTTATATAGACCCTGTACAGACTCTTCGGTTGCCTAAGATGAGTCAGCAAAATTCAAAAAGAGGGTAAGTTCAATCACTTACGCCTTGAAAAGCGGTAACAATCAATTACCCTACTAAAGGCTATGACGATTCAGTTGCGTACCCTAATAAATGACGGATAGTCATGATTCGGATGGACTTCCCAACGGAAGCGTGCTTATCTGCCGAGAAATTAGCGCGAAAATCAAGCAGAGAATCAATTGCTGATGTCATAATTGGATATGCACAGAAATGTCCAATCAAATCCCGGAAAAGGGCAAAACGGGAAGTTCATTGTTCTTGTTAAAAAAAAAGGGGAGAAACCCTAGCAACATTACATTAATGTTCAAAATATTACATTAATGTTTCAGCTATTTTTTCGAACTATTTTTGGCAAGATTCGAAAAATCAAAGCAAATTCTTGATTAAGGAGTCTTGGGGCGCGAACTGCTCGCTCAGCTTCTCCACCTGTTCCACTTCTTGCTTCAGTAGCTCGCATCTAGCATTCATCTCATGATACAGCTTCAGAGCTTCATCAACCTTTTGCTTCTGCTGCTCCACCTTCTGCATCTCGACTGCGAGATTCTGGTGACCGAGTTTCAAAGTTACGGCCGCGCGAATCAGCGTGACTCTGTCCTTAAGAAACTTAAAGCCCATTCTGCCTTGGACTTTGGTCACGAGGTTTTGACACATGCCACATAGCAATTCAGCACTCTGGACCGAAATGGTCGCAGGCGTAGCCGCAGATAGCTGCTCCAAAATCCAAATGGCCAGTAAGGAACAGCCTCCTGTCAAAGGGCCCGATCTCCAGAGATCTCACAAACGAGCGAGGGTACCTGAGACGCATTCGAACCACCCAGTCTACGTCGTTTTGCTTCAAACCTGAGGAGATGTCAAAGATAAGTTATGATGTCAAAAACTCGCAAGCGAATAATGTGACGCGCGAACAGTAAAGCTCTACTTACCAGTTCCTTCCAGAATCTCATGAAGAGAAGGAATGCGCGCTGCAGGGGCGGCTGAAGACTGTCCTCGCTCCATAGCTCTCCTATCAGCTGCGAGCTCTAATCTCTCGTAGTCGGGAGGAAGAATGTAGGCCGCGCCAGCTGCGACTACGTTCCCAACCTGCGAGCCCCAAAAGCTCCACGCAGGAATGGGTGCCTCTGACTCAGTCATCGCCGGAGGTGAAGGGACAGCCGTAGTCGCTTGTCGAAGGACACTCTCGGATGCGGAAGCATTAGCAGCAGTTGTCCTTACCTCGTCAGCACTAGCATGGACATCTTCATCCATCAACACAGTGTCAGCTCCAACATCGTCGGAAAGCTCGATGATGTCCTCACGAGGCACACCCGCGTGGTCAGCAGCTGCGACGGGCTTCTCGGTATGGGAGCTCGGAATTGGAACATAGGGCGCAGAAGGCTGACTTCTCTGTTCCAGCTCAGGTCCCTCAGCATGACCTGCGACATCGAATGCGATGATATGAGGTAACTTGCGTTATAAGTTATTTTGCTATCTTTACTAAAGCTAAGAATAAGCACCTCCACGCGAAGGTGGGATTGAGGTATCTTCGTCATACACTAAGGACGTGGAACCATGCCCTATCAGTGTATCCTCACTAAGCAAGTCTGTAAGAGGAGCGTGACCTGGGATGCGAATAAACCAGTCATGAGTTTGCCTCAAGTTGCTAAAGCCTAGTACATGCGTATCACTCAAATGATTACCTGAAGGTTCTCCGCATTTGTCTACTAACCAATGGCGAATGTCAGCCTTCGACACGCCATGCTTTAACGCACCCACAATAACATCTCTATAAGTTACTGCGAGATTGAAGATCTCACCTTTATCGCCGCCTGCGATTTCCTCGAAATCCGCTTGGACTTGCTCCAAGGCTGCTGCATCCTCTCCGAGAACCTCATCTTCCTCCTCCGCATGAGGAGCCACTTCTTCGGGAAGCTCGTCCTCCTCGACAGTTGGACGCGCTAAGTCGTCAACATGCCGCTCTTCGAGGCTCCGCTGCTTCACACGCTCAAGCTCCTCTTCTTCCCGACGCCTTCTTCTCTCAGCAGCCTCCGCGGCTGTCTTCCGGGACTCAGCCAGAATGTCCTCGCTTATGGGATCATCTGGGATGCCAGAATGGGCATCTCTCTTTTGCCTCTTGGCCGCGAGGCCACCAGCGGTCTCATCATCATCATCTGCGAATACACGAATGGTTTAAAGAAAAGAAGTGCAAAGAAGTTACGATGACGGGAAATGAAATGCGACGGAGGTACCTCCTGACTCTTCCTCATGCATCACAACTGTTGCTTCTTCTTCTTCATCACTTGCTTGGGGCTCCTGCCTCTCTTCCTCTCCCTCTTGATCGAAGGGAACGAAAGACTCAACTGCGAGCTCTTTCCGCACTTTGCTGGGCATACGACCTTTGCCTTTGTCCTTGATAGAAAGGGACTTCACTGGAGGAGAAGCTGGAGCGCTTCTAGGGGAAGAAATGGTAATTCCCTTTTGCCTAGGTCTTTTCACTCTTGGCGCCGCAGTCGCTGGAGGAGACGGGTCATCTCCGGGAGGAGACGGAGCCGGAGGATTGTCTATCAGCGAGTCAGCAAAGACATTCATGACTGCGCGAACCTTTGTTTCAACCTCAGCGTCCATCCTCCATGAAAGCCGGAACGGCTGCTGTTGTCTTCTGGTGGCAACAATGGTGTTGACCAGCGACTTGGAGCGATCACCAGCTGCGAATCTCCGCACATGACACTACAACAGTACAGAATAAAAGTGTCAGCACAAGGAAATCGAGAAAACTTAACACATGCGAAGAAAAGTGCTTACGTCAGCAAAAGCCTTGCTGTATCTGACGACTTGCGTGTCGCCCTTCTTGATTGCGGCAACCTGCTCCTTCAGAATGAAATCAGGGCACAAATGGCTCTCACGGTCCCACAGTGAGTAGCAACCATACTCAGACTTGCTCAAGCTGCAATTGGGGCGAAACGGAAAAGAGTTTCTTTTGAGCAAGGGGGCCCTACCTGGCTGCGCCGCCGACTCCGTCTCAATCCTCGTTTGCTGGGCAGCCCAGTATGCGAGCCAGTTCTGGGAACAACCACCCTCGCGGGTTCCCGCAGGCTGCTCGAAAGGAAGGTTGTTCATAAAAACCGTCTTGCACTCCTTTGTGAGCAAGCGCTTGTAGCATCCTCTGACAATGGACTGGGGCCAGATTGATGGGGCCACCGCATCAAATCCAAACTGAGGAGAGACTCGAGTGGGGTCAACATCCACTGTAAGCTTTTCATACCTTGGCGCGAGCTCACGAATATGCTCTGCAAGGGTAGGAAGGGAACCTCGAAGACACCAGCAAAAGAACTCGCGATAGCGCTCGTGGAAATGCGGTCCCTTCTCAAAGAGAAGTTCTTCTGAGAAGACCATACCTTTGGAGGGGTATAGCCTTGGAAACCATCTCACATTCTCAATGCGCGTGGCATAGGGCCTGGCAGTAAACTCCTTCCGTTTGTCGCATATCAAACTCCAAACGCACTTGGTGTTGCTTGCTCCAAACCATCTCGCAGCTCTCCCGCTGTTGCGTGCTTCAGTCTCGCCTGGGGGACACCACTTATCAAGTTGAAGAGCGGTTGGAGCATAAGACGGCCAGCGCTCGAAAACCCACATTGTCAAAAAGGAAATATTGACAAAGGTCAGGACATCGAGACGGCCACGCGACTCCCTCATAGCCAAAACCAGCTGATCGAGCCTATAATACAGCGTGCCCAAAACCAAGGGTCCGAGTGCGACTCTTTGGCCAAGAGCGAGCCTCACAGCAAGTGGCAAAACATGGTAGAAAACTCCATCATGGGGGTGACCATCGATCAGGTACCTCGACAGCCAAGCACAGAGAAAAGCACAGAGGGTCAGGTGATAACCCTTGCCCTCTACGTAATTTTCGGCTTCTGGGTCCTCACTCAGAAGTTTCTTAGTGATGCTGCTGTTTGCATAGTCTCGGAAGAAGTACTGCAACCATTTGTTCCAAGTATTCTTCGCAGACGTATCAACCAGCTGCCAGTTCGGAAGGGGCTTTGTAGTGGTCCACCGAGTGGAGATTTTCTTCACTTCTGCTAGGCATTCCTCCATCTGCGTATACAAGGCAATCTCCGCAGATGTCCTCAAGGGACTCAGAGGGTCCACTTCACCCATGGGGGAAAGCTCGTACAGCATTTGCACATCCTCGAGCGTGGGGGCAGCCTCGAACTCAGCAAAATGGAACGTGTGAGTCGCAGGCGAGTAGCGGGACAGAAGGTCTAGAAGCATGGATTGATCCAGCTTCACGGCAGCACCCTTCATAGCACGGATAGCAAAGAACACGCCGGCTTCGTTAAGAGTCTCGGCGTGATGATCCAACACGTGGTCAATCCACTCATCCATATAGTCCAATTTCTGGACGAACGCCTGAGTAGAAATCGCAGTATACGGGAAGTGCCCGTTCTCGATCCCCAATCGAACTACATCCTCGGAACCAACCCACTCGAGCAGGGCTGAGTTAACTGGGCGAGTCAACGTCAGCAATCGCTCAGCGGGAACAGGATCAGGCATCCTCTTCGCCTTTATCCTCGCATGGTAGAAATCTTTGCCGCCTAAAAAGGGGGCTTTTCGCCACAAGGCCTGTGGAAGGTCGGGTATCTCTTCATCTTCCTTGACGGGTCTGGTTACTCTTGTCTTGGCCATTCCTGCGAAAGAGCAAGAAAAAGGGGGGAGAAATACCACACTTCAGTTTGAATTTTGGGAATTCAAGATCTGTGCGAAGGAAAACGAACAGTTCCGGTATCGATTTCAGAAATTGGGGAATTACAAGATCCAATATTGTTGAAAGATTAAAACGAAGCGGGTTCAAAGATCGAAACCTCTTCACAAATCCCACGGGTTTACAGATTCAACGCAGTTCAAGGCAAACACTGGTATCTTAAATCAAAAGTAAACGAGGCCAACCTTGTTTTCTTGAAGCTTGCTTGGATATGCACAATTGAAGAACACGGATTGCAGTTCTGAACTGGTGATTGATTATCTGGATCTGCTCTTGAAGATCTCCGGGTACCATTCACTTTAAGAGGAAAAAGTAGTGCTTTGCAATAATGGGGGATACAAGGTATTTATCCAAAACAATGAAGGGTTGCGTCCTTTCGATAGTCGAATCGCAACCGTCACCGTCGAATCGCGCAATCACAGGACAAGCTGACGTCACGCCTAAAACCCTAAAGGTCAGACGGCACGACTCTAGGGGTTTTAGGTCATAATGACACGCACGGGGGCTGAACTTACCCGTATTTGAATTGGTGCGTGGCGGCGACGCGTATGTTGGTTTCCGCGCATGGAAGACTATACGGCTATGAATCTTCACGCGCAGAAAGGGGGCTAATGTAGATACTGCTTTCTGACATGACAGATCTTGGCCACGTGGCGGCCATCCAGCACACCAAATTGTGCTCCACACACACAGGATCACCATCCAAGCTGATCCATGTGGGGGCTGCGAGACAGAGCCCTCGCATACCACCGCACGGGACTTGTAGGGACTTAGTGGTTTGGAGGCTAGAGTAAGCCCTGTCGCGTGCGAGCCAAGCCCGCACGCGACCTTTAGTAACTGTTTTGAGAGATTTATGGCACGAGCTCCATAAACCCGGTCAATCCGGTCAAACCCGGTCAACCTCGTAACGGTTCCGGTATTCGCGCACCACGTGCTCTAACGGTTCCTATATACTCGGGCGAACGTGCCGTTATGGTTAAGCTAATTAAGCCGCCATTAATGGGCGCATTAACCACACTACAACGGTCACGTTCTCCAGTATATATAGATCGTCAACCTTTCCATACAAGGGAGAACGCACTGCCATACGCGGAAGCTCTGCCAAACCTCTGTCTCTCTCTCAGACATTGCTACTGACTTACTCTCTCCCTACACACACCCCTATTCTTCCTGTGCGATCCTTGATCCACTACACACGGTGCACACGGAGGTCTCCCCGCCGGAATCTCTCGTGCACAACCTCACTCATATACATAGACGACATCATTATGGCGGGAAATGATGAACTCAAAGTCAAAGAAACAAAGAGGTTCCTGATGACAAGTTTAGCATCAAAGCTCTCGGGCCGCTAAAGTATTTTCTCGGGATAGAAGCCGCTCGAACCAAAGACGGGATAGTGCTAAGTCAACCAAAATACACCCTTGACATCATTGAAGATAGTGGAATGCTAGGATGTAGACCATGCACCTTTCCCATGGAACATAACGTGGTGCTGGATAAAGGAGAAGAGGACGTTCATGTCGACGCTGGCAAATATCGAAGACTAGTTGGCCGATTGCTTTACCTCCAAGCCACGAGACCAAATCTTGCCTACTCGGAAAACGTCCTAAGCCAGTTGGTCTCAGACCCTCGACAGAAACACATGGACGCAGCCATGAGAGTTCTTCGCTACCTAAAAGCAACTCCGGGCCAAGGTATTTTCTTTCTGAAAGAAGGAGGAATGGATTTGGTAGCATACTGTGATGCAGACTGGATGGGTTGCTCACTCACTCGGAGGTCTAGGACATGACATGTTCTTCTTTTGGGGGGGGGGGGGAGTTCCTATTTCATGGAAATCAAAGAAACAATAAGTCGTTCCGCGCTCCTCGGCTGAAACACAATATCGCGCCATGGCTAACGCCACTAGTGAAATATTGTGGATGTGTTGGTTGTTAGAAGGACTAGAAATAATACAACATATCTCTACACCTCTCTTCTGTGATAACAATGTGGCACGACATATTGCTAATAACCCGGTCTTTCACGAACGAACAAAGCACGTGGAAATGGAATGTTAGCCGCTGTAGACACGAAGACGCAGATAGCCGATCTCCTCACAAATGCTTTGGAGGCTAAACAACTCGAGCTTCTTCTAGTCAAGATGGGCATGCGGAATCTACACGCTCCACCTTGAGGGGGAGTATTGAGTTGCATATTTCTCTCCCTTTTTACTCTCAATCAAAAATATTCTCTCCCCTTATTTTACTCTGAGTCAAATATTCATGCACATTCACAGCCGTGCATTTTAGCCACCATTCACTATGTTTCCATATGTACTGCCTATTTAGGGTTGTATATATTCTTGTTCATTGTATCAAAAACATACACAGTGAATAAAACAAAAACTTTTGCACCATATTTTTCATCATCAGCAAACAATAAGTGGCTTACATCTTTGTTTACACAACTACAGCTGAAAAGTTGACTCGTTGCCACATGAAATTGGCTAAAACCACATATGTCCGCCTTAATTGAATTAAAAAATGGGATGTTCTTGTCAAAAAAAAAAAAGGGATGTCGAACATGAACTCCCTATACTATTTCCCTGCTAACACATTTTTCTCTCTACTACTACCTCCGTTTCTCACTTTCAATTTTGAGTTGTTTCGTAGGATCTTCCCACTTATCTAAAATAGTACTACCTCCGTTTCTTCTTTATCACACCGATTTGACTTTTATCACTATTCACTAGGTCACTTTGACCCGGTGATTCGTGTAGCAAAACAATGCAATTTTGTTATAATTATTTTATGGTGTTTTAGAGTAAAAGTTCTTCTATGACACAGTGAAAAGGGTTATCAAAAATCACATCATTTTGCTATCCAATCACCCGGTAAAATTGA
Source organism: Linanthus parryae (assembly GCA_023055425.1). Taxonomy (NCBI): domain Eukaryota; kingdom Viridiplantae; phylum Streptophyta; class Magnoliopsida; order Ericales; family Polemoniaceae; genus Linanthus; species Linanthus parryae. The sequence continues at coordinate 83,960,297 of JALGPY010000008.1, read as the reverse complement.
CATAAATACAAGTCAAAAAGTCAAACCGACAGAGATGAAACGAAAAGAGCCCCTAAGCCCAACAATTAATCCTAATAACCAATTTTTCCAGTTCACACTACTATCACTTTTAAGGGCAAACTTGTCCAAAGTCCTCTACCTTATTAGTTGTGCCCATTTCTTGTGGGTAGTACTATGTCAACCCCACCATATATATTTGTACTTATAATCACAAAGTCAGTCCGCCAAAGAACATTTAAGCTTGTACCACTCCGTTTCTTATGAATAGCCCCTTTTTGACTTTTACCACTATTCACTGGGTCACTTTGACCCGGTGATTTGGATAGTAAAACGAAGTAATTTTTTAATATACTTTCATGGTATTGTAGAATAAAAGTTACTCTACAACATCATGAAAAATTGTCTAAAAATTACATCGTTTTGCTATCCAAATTGCCGGGTCAAAGTGACCCAACTACAAGTGAAAAAATCAAAAGGGGGCTATTCACAAGAAACGGAGTGGTATCTCAATAAATGCTATCATAGTGAAACCGATTTATGTGATTAAACTATCTCAAAAATACATTTACACACCAAATGCTTTCGTAGTGAAACTATCCAAATAAATGAATTGATTAGCCAAATGCATTCATTGTTATGTCTATTAATGGGACTAACCCGTCTCACCAAATGCAGTTACATAACAAATGCATTCATAGTGAGCTTATTAATGATGGTAAACAAAAAATGACTTAATGGGATTAATAAGAGAAAAAAAATAGAATTATGAATTTGAGATCCTTTCTTGGATCCTGTGAGGGACAATCAAAATTCATCAGAATGTTTTGCTAAAGATAACTAAAGGAACCAAGGAATGATGAAAGGTAGAAGAGAAAAAGAAAAGTACAGACACAAATCACAGAAAATGAAAGTATGCTATTGTGGGAGGCCAAACAAAGATGAAAATTACTAGTGATGATAGGCAAACAAAAGAAATACTAGTACAGTTCTGTACTGTGATGGAGACAGACCTGTGTCTGCACTTCTTGCTTTCAAATTCAGAGGTTAACAGAGAATTGGAAGAATGAGGTAGAAGAAGAAACAGTAGTACTAGCGGGTAGTTTTCACTTGGTATCCATCACACACTCTCTTTCTTTCTCTCTCTATAATTCATCTTCGCATGCCAACAGAACCCACTCAAGAAACTAATCATCATGAAACACCCTCTGCACCCAACACTCCAAAAAAGCATTTCTCACCATCATCATCATCAAAACCTCCGTTCCATTCAATTTAACCTCCTTCTTCATCCCACACTCAACACCACCCCCACCCAACAACAAAGACAACCATGAACCAATTCTACAACTATTACCGATTTCCCTCTCCTCCCCTGTTTTTCCCAGCCATCTTTTTCTTCTTCTTCCTCTTCCTCATCACCACCGCCTCCGCCGCCGCGACACTTCCTCTGCAACTCATCTCCCTCCTCTCATTAAAATCATCCCTCACAGACCCTCACAACACATTTCAAGATTGGAGCCCCAATGCCTCAGAACCCATGTGGTGTTCATGGTCTGGCATCAAATGCGACCACCAGAATTCGCAAATCACCTCCCTCAATCTCTCCAGGCGCAACCTCTCCGGCAACATTCCGCCGGAGATCCGCTACCTGGGTCATTTATCTCACCTAAATCTGAGCGGGAACTCTTTCAACGGTCCCTTTCAGACAGCCATTTTCGAACTGCCGTATCTCAGAACTCTCGATATTAGCCACAATGACTTCAATTCGTCCTTCCCACCTGGCGTGTCGAAGCTGAAATACCTCACTGTCTTCAATGCTTACAGTAATAGCTTCACCGGGCCGTTGCCGGAGGAGTTCACACGCCTTAGATTCCTCAGTTACCTCAACCTCACCGGGAGCTACTTTGAAGGAGAAATTCCGACTTCGTATGGTAATTTCCCGAGGCTAAAGTCCCTTGGTCTTGCGGGGAACTCTCTCACAGGTCCAATTCCGGCGGAATTGGGCTCCCTGAGTCAACTCGAGAGGTTGGAGATTGGGTATAACGAGTTCTCCGGTGGGATACCGGCGGGATTGGGAAATCTGACGAACTTGAAGTACTTGGACGTCTCGTGTGCGAATCTCTCCGGCGAGCTCTTTCCCGAGCTCGGTGATCTAACCAATCTCGAAACGCTGCTGCTCTTTAAAAACCAATTCACGGGCGAAATTCCGGCGAACCTGAAGAAATTGAAGGCGCTTACAGCACTAGATTTATCAGACAACCACTTCTCCGGGAATATTCCGGCGGAAATTGCTAATCTGACGGAACTTAACGTCTTGAGTTTGATGAACAACAATCTCACTGGCGATATACCTCAAGGAATCGGAGAGCTTCCGGAGCTCGGATTTCTCTCTCTATGGAACAATTCCCTCACCGGAACTCTGCCTCAGAAGTTGGGTTCCAACCAGAAATTACAGAAACTGGACGTTTCTTCCAACTTTCTCACTGGTCCGGTGCCGTCGGGGCTCTGCTCCGGCAACATGCTCGTGAAACTCATCCTCTTCGGCAACAACTTTTCCGGCGAGCTTCCTTCTTCCCTTGGGAATTGTACTTCACTGACACGTGTCAGAATTCAGAGCAACAATCTCAATGGTTCAATTCCATATGGGTTTGGGTCTCTCCCAAACTTAACATACATGGATATGAGTCAAAACGCTTTCGCCGGAATCATCCCAGCCGATTTGGGACACGCGGCAATGTTACAGAACCTGAACCTATCTCAGAACTCATTCAACTCCAAATTACCCAACAACATTTGGTCGGCGCCCAATCTGCAAATATTTTCAGCCTCGTCGGCAAAGATCACCGGCGAAATCCCCGATTTCATTGGCTGCCGGAGTTTGTATAAGATCGAATTAGAGGGTAATTACCTCAACGGAACCATTCCATGGGACATCGGTCATTGTCAGAAGCTGATTACTCTGAAACTGGGACACAATTCGCTTTCTGGTATCATCCCGTGGGAGATTTCGACTCTGGAATCGATCACCGACGTCGATTTGTCGCATAATTTTCTCACAGGGACGATCCCTTCGAATTTCAACAACTGTAGCACTTTGGAGAATTTCAATGTCTCGTATAACCACCTCACCGGGCCAATACCGTCGTCAGGGACGATCTTCCCTAACCTCCACCCGTCGTCGTTCGTCGGAAACGATGGTCTCTGCGGTAGAATTCTACCCAAGAGGTGTAACACCGAGGGGCTAAACCCCGGTGCATTGGAAGTCCAGCAACAGCCGAAGAAGACCGCTGGAGCAATTGTCTGGATCATAGCGGCGGCTTTCGGTGTCGGTTTATTCATCTTAATCGCGGCTACCCGGTGCTTCCACAACCGGAGACGATACGCCGCCGAGAAGGAGTTGGGGCCGTGGAAGCTAACGGCGTTCCAGAGGCTGAATTTCTCGGCGGACGACGTTCTGGAGTGCTTGTCGATGAGTGAGAAGGTACTCGGGATGGGATCCACTGGGACGGTGTACAAAGCAGAGATGCCAGGTGGCGAGATCATAGCGGTGAAGAAACTGTGGGCGAAACAAAAAGAGGCGATCAGGAGACGACGTGGCGTGTTGGCAGAAGTGGAGGTTCTGGGTAACGTCAGGCACCGTAACATAGTGAGATTGTTAGGCTGTTGCAGCAACAGCGAGTCCACGATGCTGCTGTACGAGTACATGCCTAACGGAAGCTTAGACGACTTGTTGCATGGGAAAAACAAAGGTGACAATTTGGTGGCGGATTGGTACACACGGTACAAGATAGTTCTGGGCGTGGCGCAGGGGATTTGCTATCTCCACCATGATTGTGATCCGGTGATCGTCCATCGTGATCTCAAACCGAGCAACATTTTGTTGGACGGTGAGATGGAGGCTAGGGTGGCGGACTTTGGGGTGGCGAAGCTGATCCAGTGCGACGAATCCATGTCGGTCATCGCTGGATCCTACGGCTACATTGCACCAGGTACGTCGATGATGCATTCTTTTTGTTTCTTCTACACGTTGACGGGATTGTATCATGCTAAAGTGACCCAGGGTCATGCCACTTTGGTGGGGTTTGCATGTTGGAATTATTCATCTAATGCGTTTTGCTGGGTGACGAAATCCGACTAGTGATGGGTCTTTCTCCACCAGTTGTAGTAGTTCAATTTTAGGGGAATTAATTAATTTCGAAAAATATCATGATTTGTTTTGAGATTTGAGATAAGTATTAGAAGACAGTCTTAAAAGGAGTGGAGCCAAGATTTCAAACTTTTTTCGTTAAAGGAAATCGCAATAGTTATGGTTCGATTTATTTCCTTTTATTGTCTATAAGTGATGTATATTCTGTGGCCAAGAACTGAAAGTAAAGAGTTTTTCGGTCTAGATAGGCTTTTTTTTTTTCTTTTTTGAGTTGGTCGTAATTGTTTGTGAAAGTTAAATTAAAACTCACAACATATCATGTTTTTGGTAGAACTAACTTATTCGCTAAAGTACTAGGAGATTACAAAAACATCAATTTCAACATGACCTCAAAAACAGCATACAACAAGAGTGGTTGGATTTCCTCTGGAAGAAAAATAATAATCTACCTCAAAAAAAAAAAAAAAAAAAAAAAAAAAAAAAAAAAAAAAATCCTTGATTACCATTTTTTTAATCTTCAACTACCAAAGTTTAGAGAGGAAGAAGAGTATTTCAATCACATCGACTAATGATTCTTGTGAGTTACGTACGCATAAATACTTGTATGAAAATACTACAATCGAGTTTCTTAATGTCTCATTGTAAAGTAAAATGGCATTACATAAGTTATAGAAAAGTATATTTTAAGTCCTCTTTCGAGACATGCTCATTTTCCTATTGTTGACATGGTATATCAATGATCCAATCCATATTTAAAATTTTATCAGGACTCAAAAGTAAATCGTTTACAATTTTGTCATTTGTTACATTTTATTTTCTCACAAAGTACATACAAAATTGCTTGCGTGTTATTTTTCAATCGTTGTAGTTGAAACTGTATAATGAAAAGCACCATAGCTGTACGAATAGCGTTTGATAGCTTCAACATTAAAAGTTCTTCTGTGTTAAGTTAGAGTCTTCACGTTTCTATTCCCTTTGCTTTAACGGTTTCCCCACGAAAGCAACGATATTTAGGTACTGTAGCTTTAACCTAGTCTGTTTGTTTGTGGTTCAATAGCATGCTACTAACGGACACTATTTTCGCGCCGTGGCAGAGCGTGCATTGTGCCACTATTGCGCGTGAAACACCCCCTTTTCTCTTTTACTTTATCTTTAAATTGTTTCATTGGCCCCACATTTTATTTATCATTCACATTGACCCTATAGTGCGATCGGACGGTGAAGAACAAATGTCTTATCCTCCTCCACCACGTTTGTCTCCACTCTCCACTTTGATGAATAAAAGTCAATGATTTTGGGCGGCAAAATTCGAAATCACTAGATTAGGGAATTGCTAACATGTGTGTTTTTCATCTTGCAGAGTATGCTTACACACTACAAGTTGATGAGAAGAGCGATATCTATAGCTATGGGGTCGTACTGATGGAAGTTTTGACGGGGAAGAGATCAGTTGACTCGGAATTTGGCGATGGCAACAGCATTGTCGATTGGGTCAGGTCTAAGATCAAGACCAAAGATGGGTTTCTTCAAGTGCTGGATAAGAATGCAGGGGCTTCATGTGCACCTGTAAGGGAAGAGATGATGCTAGTGTTACGAGTTGCGTTGATTTGTACTAGTCGGAATCCGGCGGACCGCCCGTCGATGAGGGACGTAGTGTCGATGTTGCAAGAGGCCAAGCCCAATAGGAAGTTGCTCGGGACAGGTCGTGGAAATACTGGGAGCGACGAGAAAATTATAGTGTCGCAGAAGTTAACGTCTGAATGTTAATATAATCTGGCTTTGATCGTGTTTTTCCTGTTTTCCTTTTCTTTTCTTTTCTCAAATATAATTGGTATAGGAGTTGGTGATGTTTTCTCTTGTTCTTTTCTTTTGGTTTTGGAATGAAATTATGGTCTTGCTCTTCTTCTATATACCTTAAAAAAATTTAATCGTTACGGTAGATGGTTGGTCTATGGGCGGATCAAAAAGATCACAAAGTATATCCTAATCCAGAACAGATCATTCTTTTGAAACAGTACTTGATATTGTGGCTTACCGGCAGGGATGGCAATTAGATCCGATCCGAAAGGTTCTCCAGCGTGATCCGACCCTAATGCAGCATATTTGATCCGGTCCATTTACAAATGAATCAGATATAGATCACATGTTTCCAAATTCCAAAACCCGATCCGATACGATTATGTTATTATACCTAATAAGTTCAGTAATATACACATATTATATAATTATAAAAAATTATTTTCTGTTTTAACTTTAAATAACATCAGAAGTCTTACATGAATATGATTTTGTTATGATTAAATTGGTGAAATTTATACTTGTAAGGTGGAAATGAATCTAGTTTTGATTGTAATTCATGATTATCGTTTGTTAGATGAACTAAAAATATTGTCCGTTGTGATCTGATAGATAATTCAATTCCAATTCCGTGAAATTCAGATCCGTATATGATACGGACCGAATCACTGTGGATCGGATTTGAATATAGGTTTATGTGATGCAAACCCGTTCCGTTTGAAGGGAGGCGAATCCCAAGACCAGACCGAATGCCTGTCTGCTATAAAGATTAAAATTCGTTCGTTTATCAACAAGAATGCCATAACCCTACTAGGTAGAATTAGGGTTCATACCTGCATCCTAGCTAGTTTTATGTATGATTGATTCACTCCAGATCTTCTCCCGTATTCGTGAAGTTCCTCCTGAATGAAAGTGTGGGCTTGCTGCTTCTAGAATCCTTCTTGGCCTCCAGACGTATTTCTCTCACTCTCGAAACCTTAGATTTCGGTGTGCATTGTAAGCATACAAAAATCAGCAGGCTAAGGCTACTTATATAGGCTACGGAAGGGATCTGGAGGACAAATTACGAATCAGACTCCCAACTTTATTAGGACTTCTAGTTCAACTCGAACCGAGTCCAAATAAAGTCCATAACAGTTAGCACCACTAAATAAATGTTATTGCACTCATGTCCATATTCTCAAAATAATATTTCGAGCTCATATTATTAAATACTTATTATCTCTCAATGTTAAGATTACAGATATCCCTCGATTAAATTAATTACTGAATAATTCATTTAATCGACATCTTCCAAATTCCTTGTTCCATACGACTTAACTTATTTGACATATCCGGATTACCAAGTAATCTACTTGCAGGGTATGACGTGAACAGTACTTATAACCTTCATCAAGGGGATATGATCAATCTCATAACAGGAACACGAATCATTCGATGCATCAATTGTAGGGTTTTGATTCATGGATCGCGCAACGGAAGCATAATCAAACAAATAACCATGCAAAACCCTCCAAGGATCACAAGTCTAGATGCATAACGATAGTGAAGGTAAGAAATCATAAACACACCTTTGGGTTCTCCTTGATGACTTCAAACGCGAATAGTGTCACGTTCTCTATAGTTGATCCACGCCTAGAGTTGTTCCTAGATCTCCAATCACCTTGGTGCTAGCCCGGATTGAAAGGAGGGTGAAGAAATCACGCAAAACGAGACACCAAAAGGGGTTCGGCACCCTTTGTGGCGTCGGGGACAAGGAGCGGCGGCAATAGGGGGCGGCGTCCCTCTTTGCTTGCTCTCTCTCTCCTTTGTTCTCTCCTACTCTTGTTATGTTCTCTCTAGAGCATAAGTGTGTAGGGAAGGAAGGAGGAGGGTCCTTTATATAGTCCAACAACTCCTTGTTAACTACCTAAAGGACTTATTCTAGTCCTACTAGAATTCAATTTAGTCCCTTCCTTGCAAATTAGTCCCTACTAAGTTTGCAAGGGTTTGCAAAGTGATCCTTCTAATTAATTAATCTAATTAATTAATTCCACAATCTAGTACAACTCTATATAGCGTGTGACCCCATAGGTTCTATCTAGTTGGTAGCAACTCTTTGCTAATATGGAGCGGTTTCTAGCAAAACATCCATTCTAGCCAACTAATAGAATAGTCATCTAGACAACCTTGTACAAGTAATTGTCTCATCCCTTTGCCTCCATATCCGGATCGGACACGAGACATACAAGTCACACTCGTATATCCAATCCCTAGTTCCTCGATCCATGGAATAGCCTTATTCGTGCAAATAACATCAATATCCCATATATTGATTTATTTGAGTCTGGCCAGACATTCTATAAGCACTATCCTCGAGTGGCCTTGGATATTTGCTCCCGTTATGTGGGAGGGGCAAATCCTCTCTACGTCCACTACGATCTCTAAGCTTGCTTCTCATTGTATCCAGTACACGCCTTTATAACTACCCAGTTACGGTGTAGCGTTTAACGCTACCAAGATCACAATGATCCACAACTAGAATATCTAGTGACTTCAAGTCTAAGGATGACAATACCATTGTACCCGAGAAGCACTTGTGACTCAACATAACGTGCATGTAGCCTTCTCGGTAATGGGTCAATCCAGTGCAACATTCCGTAATGCACACCTATGTGTTGGATCGTGATATCTCCATATCAATCCAACCCCATACTAGTCTATAGATGATTGTCCCATTTAATCATTATACTTGACTAGGGATATTTAAGATAAACAACACAATTGTAAATCTAAGGACTTCATTATATTAAATATCCAATAAATAATAAATGAATTTCTAGCCAATTACAAATTCATACTAAACTAGATTGCCTCTAGGGCATCTATTCCAACAGTCTCCCACTTGCACTAGAGCCAATCTGGCGCATCTCGTATGCCCATACTCCTAGTGTGCCCTTCATGCTTCCACTGCGTGAGAGGCTTCGTAAGCGGGTCTGACAGATTATCATCTGTAGGAATCTTGCATATCCGAACGTCTCCTCTATCGATAATATCTCGAATCAGATGGAACTTCCTGAGCACGTGTTTGGACTTCTGGTGCGACCTGGGTTCCTTTGATTGCGCGATCGCCCCAGTGTTGTCACAGAACAACTCCACTGGATCCGCAATGCTAGGGACCACACCAAGTTCAGAAACAAACTTTCTGATCCAAACAGCCTCCTTCGCTGCGCCATTTGCAGCAATGTACTCAGCCTCTGTTGTAGAATCAGCTACCGTCTCTTGCTTGGAACTCTTCCAGCTCACCGCTGCTCCATTCAGGCAAAACACATATCCCGACTGTGATCTAAAGTCATCTCTATCGGTTTGGAAGCTTGCATCAGTGTAACCCCTTACACGCAACTCTTCCTCACCGCCAAACATCAAGAAAGCATCCTTAGTTCTTCTCAAGTACTTTAGGATGTTCTTGACAGCAATCCAGTGACTCTCACCCGGATTGGATTGGTATCTGCTTGTCATACTCAAGGCATATGACACATCTGGTCTAGTACATAACATGGCGTACATGATGGATCCTATGGCCGAGGCATAGGGAATCCTACTCATGCGTTCCTTCTCAATCTCATTGGAAGGACAACCACTCTTCGAAAGAGTGATTCCATGTGACATGGGCAAGAATCCCTTCTTGGAATCTTGCATGTTGAACCGTTTCAACACCTTGTCAATATATGTACTTTGACTTAGGCCTAGCAACCTCTTAGATCTATCTCTATAGATCTTTATACCGAGTATATAGGCTGCTTCCCCTAAGTCTTTCATTGAGAAACACTTTCCTAGCCAATCTTTCACAGATTGCAGCATGGGAATGTCGTTTCCAATGAGTAGTATGTCATCCACATACAAGACCAGAAAAGCTACAGAGCTCCCACTAACCTTCTTGTAGACACAAGACTCATCTTCGTTTCTGATGAAGCCAAACTCTTTGACCACTTCATCAAAACGTCGATTCCAACTCCTAGAAGCTTGCTTCAACCCATAAATGGATCGTTGCAGCTTACAGACTTTGTTGGCTTGCTTTGGATCCTCAAAACCCTCCGGCTGTATCATATACACGTCCTCGAGGAGATTCCCATAAAGGAATGCTGTTTTGACATCCATCTGCCAAATCTCATAGTCGTAGTATGCTGCAATTGCAAGTAGGATTCGGATGGATTTGGTCATAGCGACTGGTGAAAAGGTTTCATCATAGTCAATACCATGAATCTGTCTGAATCCTTTAGCCACCAATCGGCCCTTATAGGTAATCACATTACCATCCATGTCGATCTTCTTCTTGAAGACCCACTTGCACCCTATGGGTCGCGCCCCATCAGGTGGTTCCACCAAAGTCCATACTTTGTTGGTATACATGGATTCCATCTCGGATCTCATGGCCTCAAGCCACTTCTGCGAGTCTGGGCCATTCATGGCCTCCTCATAGGTAGTAGGCTCATCATCTATGAGCATCGTGTCACCGGAATCAGTTACGAGAAGTCCATACCTCTCGGGTTCCTGGCGCACTCTACTAGATCTACGAAGCTCTTGTGTTACCTGAACAGGTGGATCCACAACTGCTTGTGATTCCTGTTCATGTTCCATAATCGGTTCAGTAATTTGTGGTTCTTGAACTTTTTCAAGTTCTACATTCCTCCCACTTGCTTCTTTAGAGACAAACTCTCTTTCTAGAAACACGCCGGTCCGAGCAACAAACACTTTGTTCTCGGTTGGATTGTAGAAGTAGTATCCCTTAGTTTCCTTAGGGTACCCCACAAATTTACACTTATCCGATTTAGGCCCTAGCTTGTCTGATTGTAAACGTTTTACATAGACATCGCAGCCCCAAATCCTCATGAACGACAGTGTGGGACGCCTCCCACTCCACATCTCATATGGTGTCTTCATGACTGATTTAGATGGAACACGGTTAATGGTAAAAGCTGCACTTAATAGAGCGTAGCCCCAAAACGATAATGGAAGATCGGTTTGACACATCATAGACCGAACCATATCCAATAGGGTTCGATTCCTCCTCTCGGACACGCCATTCCATTGTGGCGTTCCGGGTGGAGTGAGTTGGGACACGATCCCACACTCTCTAAGATAGTCGTCAAACTCTTGGCTCAAGTATTCTCCTCCACGATCCGATCGTAGAGCCTTGATACTTTTGCCAAGTTGCTTTTCTACTTCATTCTTGAATTCTTTGAACACTTCAAAGGATTCGGATTTTGCCCTCATAAGGTACACAAATCCATATCTACTGTAATCATCAGTAAACGTAATGAAATAGACATAACCACCCCTGGCAGGCGTGGCAAATGGCCCACACACATCAGTATGTATGAGCGCCAATTGCTCACTAGTCCTCTCACCTTTCTTATTGAAAGGGGACTTTGTCATTTTTCCCAATAAACAAGCTTCACATGTCTCATACGATTCAAAATCAAATGAGTCTAGCAATCCATCCTTATGGAGTCTAGATACACGTTTCTCATTTATGTGGCCTAAACGACAATGCCATAAATAAGCAGGATTTAAATCATTTATTTTAATCCGCTTGGTATTAATGTTGTAGACAGGATTACTTAGATCAAGGACATAAAGTCCATTAAATAATTGCGCACTAAAATAGTGAATATTATTCAAATAAAAGGAACAACAATTGTTCTTTATTGAAATAATAAAACCTTCCTTGTCCAAACAAGAAATAGAAATAATGTTTCTGCTCATAGCAGGCACAAAATAGCAATTATTTAATTCTAAAACTAATCCTGAAGGCAGAGATAGTTCGCAAACGCCTATGGCCAACGCAGCAACCTTTGCTCCATTCCCAACGCGCAGATCTACCTCCCCTTTAGCCAATCTTTTACTTCTCTTTAGATCCTGCATATTTCGACAAATATGAGATCCACATCCAGTATCTAATACCCATGATGTAGAGACAGTTAAATTGACATCTACAACAAAAATACCTGGTGGTGGTGGAATCACTATTCCAAGCCGCTTGTCCTCCAAATATTTTGGGCAGTTCCTCTTCCAGTGTCCCGGTTGACTACAGTAGTGACATTCACCCTTAGTCACGACCTTGGCAATCCCACCAACAGGCTTAAGGGCTTGTTCCTTGGACTTAGCAACTGACTTGCCTTTGCCCTTGGAGGAAGAGGCAAACTTTTTACCCTTTCCTTTATGTACCATCATAATGGCCTTGCCCTTACCCTTGTTGATGCTCTGTTCAGCCGTCCTCAACATGTTGAGCAAATCTGGCAGTGGTTTAACGATCTCGTTCATGTTATAGTTCATAATGAACTGTCCATAACTTTCGGGCAACGATTGCAACACGAGATCCGTTGCCAACTCTTGGCCGACCGGGAACCCAAGCCGGGCGAGATTCTCCAAGTACCCGATCATTCGGAGTACATGGGGTCCCACCGGGTTCCCTTCTGCCAGATGACATTTGAACAGTGCCTTTGAGACCTCATACCTCTCTACCCTCGCCTGCTCTTGGAAGAGCTGCTTTAGATGTTCGATCATATCGACAGCATTCATGTTCTCATGTTGCTTCTGAAGCTCAGAGGTCATGGTGCAAAGCATTAGGCAGGCCGCATCATTAGCATCATCAACATGCTTTTGATACGCCTTTAAGGCAGCAGGTGTCTGATTGTCTGGACCTTCTGGAACTTGCTCCTCTATTGCGTACAGCTTCTTTTCTTGCTTGAGAACAATTCTCAAGTTTCTGTACCAATCGAGAAAGTTGATTCCTGAGAGCTTGTCCTTCTCAAGGACAGATCGTAGGGAATGTTGTGAACTCGATGAGTTGTTTGCCATTTGGAATTCTACAAAAGGAAAATACGCAAGTTTTAGTATTTGTGAATTTTTGACTATATTTAATAATGGCTAGTTTATTAAATATAGCTCCCACTATTTTTCTACGGATTAATAACCCTCAAGATATTAATGCGGAAAATATCCTTATATTTTCTAGTGGGCCAAGATCCATCTTTTTCATCTCCTTATGAGCTTGCTTTGGCAAGTCACCCATAATTCGATTACTTCTTAGGTAGGAACAATTCCAATTGCATCCCATATGCAACTCTTGGTTCAATCGGGCAAATAACTCCTTATTTATCCATCCACATGGATAATCCCAATTGATTGCCTCTAGGTTTCTTAATCAAATTAATAGCCTAGTTGTGTTCAACCTCTTATCTAAACAATTGCACATTGTTACGTGCCATCGCATTCCATCATTATGAACCAAGTCGCCATGCTTTGGCACGCACGAACTTGATAAATAATGATGATAATGAGTGTTTAAATAACGAGAAGGCAAGAACACAATATTTTAAAATTTGAGGGATTTTTCAATTCAATTTTTAATTGTTTTGTTGATCAATATCAACTAATCTATCTATTTGAGTTTGGGCACAACTCCAAATAATAGATCCGGGTTGTCTAATTATCTTATTATCCTAATTGCATGCATCATCCATACACCAACCACACAAATAATAAGACAATAAATAAACAACCACAAAACAGAAATTAAACGTGATGTGGATATGGCCTTTTCTTAGACTAAGATAATTCCAAGCCAATGGAATTATCTATGAACCCTAAACAAACACACATCTCCATGCGTCTTGATCTTTTGGTCCATCCTTCATAGTCATGTGGAATGCTCCATGCTCCATGCTCCATCTTTTGTGGCTTCTTTGGCTTTGGGCTTCTTTTCTTCAATCTTGGCTAACAATCTACTTTATCTAGCACTAGCTAATATCTATACTAAATAAAATAAATCTCACAAGTTGAGAAAAAAATGGCACGCAGGCCATAAAACCCTAATTAATTATTACAATTAATTGATCGGCTCGCAGGCCGTAAAACCAAACCACAAAATTAAACATCCACATCAAACCACATCCTAAGGCCATATCCAATCACCATGCGATTTGCACATAAACAGTTAAAATCCAATTTTAACGCGCTTGGTCAATTTTAATTGATTTTAGGATTTCTAGGGTTAAAACGGTCCATGGGCCCAACAATCAAATTGCCCGGGCCCAAATAAGTGAACCATAAAGCCCTAGGGCCGGCCCGGCCCAAAACCCGCAAGCTAGGCCCGCGGGTTAGGGCCGCCCGGCCCCTTAGGGCGCCAAGCTTGGGCGGCAAGCAAGGGGGGCGGCTCCCTAGGGGGCCGAGCCTCCTTGTGGAGGTTGTTTCCAAAACAACCTCCTTGCTTGGAGCCCAAGTTTGGTTGTTTCCTTGTTGTGGGAGAACTCCTTCTTCCCCAAGGATGCCCAAACCCTAGATCTAAGATCCTAAAATTTCTCAAACTCACCAATTCATGCATCCAATGCAATAATTGGGTCTTGTTATGATTAATTCTTTGACAAATTGCATCCAATGCTTGATTTGTCTTGTTTTACGCGATAAACAACAAATTAAGGTGTAAAACAACAAGAATGTAACACATAAACTACGTTTATGCTCTATGACCTGTGGCTCTGATACCACTGTAGGGTTTTGATTCATGGATCGCGCAACGGAAGCATAATCAAACAAATAACCATGCAAAACCCTCCAAGGATCACAAGTCTAGATGCATAACGATAGTGAAGGTAAGAAATCATAAACACACCTTTGGGTTCTCCTTGATGACTTCAAACGCGAATAGTGTCACGTTCTCTATAGTTGATCCACGCCTAGAGTTGTTCCTAGATCTCCAATCACCTTGGTGCTAGCCCGGATTGAAAGGAGGGTGAAGAAATCACGCAAAACGAGACACCAAAAGGGGTTCGGCACCCTTTGTGGCGTCGGGGACAAGGAGCGGCGGCAATAGGGGGCGGCGTCCCTCTTTGCTTGCTCTCTCTCTCCTTTGTTCTCTCCTACTCTTGTTATGTTCTCTCTAGAGCATAAGTGTGTAGGGAAGGAAGGAGGAGGGTCCTTTATATAGTCCAACAACTCCTTGTTAACTACCTAAAGGACTTATTCTAGTCCTACTAGAATTCAATTTAGTCCCTTCCTTGCAAATTAGTCCCTACTAAGTTTGCAAGGGTTTGCAAAGTGATCCTTCTAATTAATTAATCTAATTAATTAATTCCACAATCTAGTACAACTCTATATAGCGTGTGACCCCATAGGTTCTATCTAGTTGGTAGCAACTCTTTGCTAATATGGAGCGGTTTCTAGCAAAACATCCATTCTAGCCAACTAATAGAATAGTCATCTAGACAACCTTGTACAAGTAATTGTCTCATCCCTTTGCCTCCATATCCGGATCGGACACGAGACATACAAGTCACACTCGTATATCCAATCCCTAGTTCCTCGATCCATGGAATAGCCTTATTCGTGCAAATAACATCAATATCCCATATATTGATTTATTTGAGTCTGGCCAGACATTCTATAAGCACTATCCTCGAGTGGCCTTGGATATTTGCTCCCGTTATGTGGGAGGGGCAAATCCTCTCTACGTCCACTACGATCTCTAAGCTTGCTTCTCATTGTATCCAGTACACGCCTTTATAACTACCCAGTTACGGTGTAGCGTTTAACGCTACCAAGATCACAATGATCCACAACTAGAATATCTAGTGACTTCAAGTCTAAGGATGACAATACCATTGTACCCGAGAAGCACTTGTGACTCAACATAACGTGCATGTAGCCTTCTCGGTAATGGGTCAATCCAGTGCAACATTCCGTAATGCACACCTATGTGTTGGATCGTGATATCTCCATATCAATCCAACCCCATACTAGTCTATAGATGATTGTCCCATTTAATCATTATACTTGACTAGGGATATTTAAGATAAACAACACAATTGTAAATCTAAGGACTTCATTATATTAAATATCCAATAAATAATAAATGAATTTCTAGCCAATTACAAATTCATACTAAACTAGATTGCCTCTAGGGCATCTATTCCAACATCAATTTACACCATGGACTTAGTAGCATTACGCAACTCATGGAGATTATTGACTCAGTAAGAATCTCACTCACTTGACTTGTCAAAGCAACAACCACTAAATACATGTTCATATTAACTCTCTAATGATTAAGAGCATATGTAATGATTATAACCATGAGACACAACTTGTATTGTTATGTCAGTACAAGGACAATGATCTCAACTTGGTCATGTTCAATATACACATAGTATACTAGTACACTAAGTTGAAACTATAGTATGAACTATGCCGTCTCCAGTAGCCAAGACAGACCTAATAAAACAATGTGCTACAATCGTTCCGATGGTTTGTCTAATTCCAGCTAGATTGTGAACTCATAACTTTCATTCACCAAGAATCGAAGATCTGATCATCTGTGTAAAAGCCAGACTCTACACACTAGATCTTCTACTATCGTCCGAAATATACGAGAATTGTTTATGGTGAAATGGTTTATGGTGGAAAAACTGGTTTTTAGATTGCGGTGGAATTTTTTGGTTTTTTTTTAGAGATTATGTTTAAACCAGTGTGTTTGGTTGTACTTTTTAAACTAGATTAAAAACTGTAGAAACGTGTTCGGAAGTGGTTTTTAAACTAGATGATGTATATTAAATGACAAATATACCCTACACTTATTTTTCTTTTACAAATTCAAGAAGAACAAAGGCAATGTAAAACAATTCACGATTTCATGAGCTTCAACAGTTTTATGAAAGTAACAAAGTGAAGAAAAAATTAACAGTATTATGACATCTAATATTCGAACTTTTTTACTTAAATTCAAAAAAAATTACCGATTTCATGAAATTCCATTCACACTCGAGGGCACGTTGAGTAACGAACAACAACAAAATAATAAACTAAAGAAAGAACACCAAAAATGATTGATCCTTAATAATAAGAACATCACACATAAAATATATCGTCCGAAATATACGAGAATTAAGTTTTGTGGAAAAAAATTAAGGCAAAAGTATTAAAAAATTGCAATCTTTTTAATCATCTTGATGACTAAAAATTCATAGAGCTACCGAAATGTGAGACGATTTTCAATTTAATACGTCTACGATGTGAGGGTAATATCGTACGTGTGTGTCATATAAACCAAAAGAAAAACCACCAAAAGTTTTTTTCACCAAGACAACATGTCAAAAAAACTAGATTAAAAACTGGTTTTTAAACCACTGTAAACAAACACTTTCGATAAACCATTTGGTTCTTAAACCATAAACCCAAAAAAAATACTCTACCAAACGCACCCATAGACAAATATGCATAATAATAACATAATACAAAAACATTGCACAAACTATTCTCATAAATTTTAAATTTAAATAACCAATATAAAGGGCATGACTTTTAGTATTCAATCCAACAATCTCCACTAAGACCTAAAGCCATGCAGCAACACACCTCAAACTTATTCCCTCTATGTGACCATAAAAACCCTTAGTTGTTAAACTCCTTGTAAGTGGGTCTACTAGGTTATCAGCAGATGCAATCTTCATCACTCCCACATCACCTATGTGCACAAATTCTCTAATCAAATGATACTTACGCTCTATGTGTTTTCCTTTCTTGTGAGCTCTTGGTTCCCTTGAGTTTGCAACCGCGCCGCTATTATCGTAATAAAGCGGTATAGCCGATTCTGCACTCGGTACCACTCTAAGATCCATTATAAAGTTTCTAAGACAAACAACTTCCTTAGCAGCTTCTGAAGTAGCCACATAGTCAGCTTCCATGGTGGAATCAGCAATGCAAGATTGCTTGATGCTCCTCCAAGTAATGGCTCCACCTCCTAAGGTGAAAATATATCCGGAGGTAGACTTCCTAGAATTCCTATCTGACTGAAAATATGAGTATGTGTACCCGACGGGTACAAGACTATCTTCATGGTAAACCAACATATAGTCTCGAGTCCTTTTCAGGTACTTTAGTATATGCTTTACCGCAGTCCAACGTTTTGATCCTGGGCTAGACTGATATCTGTTAACCAGGCCAAAATCAAAGCAAAAACCTGGTCTAGTACATATCATCGTATACATGAGGCTTCCTACTACAGAAGCATAAGGAACTGACTTCATGCTTTCTATCTAATCAAGTGTTTTAGGACATTGATCCTTAGATACACGGATTCCATGTCTTAAATTGATAAACCCTTTCTTGGAATCTTGCATGCTAAACCTTTCCAGAATAGTATCAATGTAACTAGCTTCTGACAAGCCCAACATCCTATTTTTTCCGATATCACATAAGCTTGATCCCTAGAATGTATGCTGCTTCTCCGAAGTCTTTCATATCAAATTTACTTCATAACCATACACGCTCACTAGATAATACACCCACAGCAGTTATAATGAGCAATATATCATCAACGTAAAGTATCAAGAATACTACCACGTTTTCTAAAAACTTCTTGTACACACACGGCTCATCCAGACATTGATCAAAACCAAAAGATTTAATTTCCTGATCAAACAGAATGTTCCATGAACTAGATGCCTGCTTAAGTACATAAATAGACCTCTTAATCTTGCCCAACTTATGCTCTGGCCCTTAGCTATGAATCCTTCTAGCTGCATCAATAAATGCACTCATCAATACTCCCATTAAAGAAAAATGTCTTGACAACCATTTTCCAAATTTCGTAATCGAAATGAGCCTCAGTGGAAAAAATAATCGCGATAGACTTAATCATGGCCACCGGCGAAAAAGTTTCCTCATAAACGATCCCTTCTTTCTAGGTAAATCGTTTTGCAACAAGTCTTGCTTTGAAGGTTTCAACCTTCCCGTCTACCACTCTCCTTTTCTTATAAATCCACTTACATCCGATGGGTTTTACCCCATATGTTGGATCTACAAGATCACATACCTGATTATAGTACATGGATGATAACTCTCTATTAGAGTTATATTTCTGGCACGTATTATATCATTTTGCGTGATTTTATGGGTTGATAATCTTAGCTTTACCATGATCAGAGAGATAACGAACAAGTTTAGCTTTGCACATGAATTCCTTAATCGTAGAATTTCTCAGATGATTTTATGTATTTTTGTAACGTTTGATCGCACGGGTTTTGTTTGGTGTTGTTTCGACAAGAGACGGAGCTTGGAGATGAAGCGAAGAGAAGAAACAAGCTTGAGTGATTAATAGGAAGCTAAAACGATGAAGAAATCATGAAGAATTGGTGAAAAGACACTTTAACCCCCCTAGAAGAGAGCCCAATACTTAGTGAAAAATTCGGTGCCCATCGTGAGAGCAACTCAATGGAAGTAGAGGATCACAAATTGTGATCACAAGATCAAGAGTAAGACCAGATGTAGGATCAAACGTGATTTACAACCACAAAAGGTGGTCCTATGATCACAAGATCAGAAACAAGATCACATAACTTAAAAAAATAATAGAACGGCGATTATTTTCATTTTTATTCTATAGAAGGACGGAAATTAAAAAAAAAAAAAAAAGAGAAAGAAAAAAGAGGGAAAAATGCACGCGAGGAAAAGAAATAAAGAGAGGGGGCTACGGGTTCAAGAGGAGGGCTCCTCCATTGGAGATCTAGGTTTTTATTCTTCTTCTTCTTCCTCTCTCAATCTTGTAATGGTGAAACTCTTGTACCTTGTTTGGTTGATTACTATTAGCTAAACTCCGTTGCTAGGCTTCTCTAGAGAGCCTAGGGTTATGTAGATGATAACTCCGTTTTCGGAGTTATTTTATGCCTTTTATTTCTACGTTTTGCGTGCTTATCATGGAGAATTCGTCGTCTTTTGAGTAAATTGAGCTTAAATGTGATCATGTGAGTTCATATGCATTACTTGTTAAATCCGGGCGTTTCTTTAGATTTTTGAGCTTTTATTGTGATATGATCGCGGGTTGTGTTTTCGTGTTGTGATTCGCAGGAAAACAGGGCTTGGAGGATCATGCGGGATATGGAAGCGAACTTCGGAAACAAGGAACTCAAAGGCAAGTCAAAAGGAAGGAGAAAGTCAAAGGAACTCAAAGGAAGGTCAATGGAAGAAGGAAGGAAGAGGAAAGTCAAAGGAAGGAAGAGAAAGTCAACGAAAAGAGGGCTGGAACAGAGAGTCTTCGTGCGAAGACAAATGTCTTCGTACGAAGACAAAATACTTAGCCAAATTTTGGCTCGGCAAAATTGTCTTCCACAACATGCTTGCAGTATCTAAGTGAGAAGATCTTCGCACGAAGAGCAGATGTCTTCGTACGAAGACTCTTCGTGCGAAGACAAATGTCTTCGTACGAAGAGATCGCTGAAAGTGCAGAATTTTTCCGGGGCTTTTTCGTGGTTTATCCAAACTTTGTAATAAGATTATGGAAACGTATTTAAGCATTCTAGGTCGACTTTTTCAGTAGTTTTTGACATTAGAGACATCTTTTGGAGATCAAGAAGCTTTTGGGGAGAGCTTAGGAGCTTTGGATCATTCGTTTGGATTCTAAACTCTCTTCTTTTCTTGATTTTTATGGTTAAACTCATTAGACTTGTCGTTTTGATTATGAATATGAGTAGCTAAACACTTTTTGCTGGGAATTCTCGTTTGGTGTAGCTAGGGTTTGATCTAAAGTTGATGTTTTGATGATTGTAATGCATGCTCTAGCTTAATCTCACGTGTTTATTCACTATTATGGATTATTTACGTTCCTCATTATATTATCTTTGCGAGTAGCTAACGTAGAGGTAAATTCAATTAGTTTTCACGCGGTAACTCCGTGAGAATTAGTCGGTAAATTGAATAATCCACCTAGTCGTATCAATGTTTGCTAACTCGGCATCGTTAACTAGGATCGTTAAAGTAGAATTATGGTCTTAATGCATGCTTAAAGCTAAATTAGACTTGGTAACTCGGTTTGGTTTAGTTTAAAGTATAGTGAACTTGCTTGGTAACTCGGTAAGTTTGATATTGCTTGATTAATAGTGAACGACACGTGGTTGTTTTACGAATCAAAATATAAATTTAGATCAACCTAGTGAACCTAGAGAATTCCCGGTACTTTTCTCTTATTTGACAAAAACCCCCAAATATTCATTCTTTATTAATCGTGAACTATTTCACTTGGTTAATTGAGAATATTGCGTTTATTTTCTTAGAATTAGATAAAAACACAACTTGCGACGTACCCACATAAGGTTTAGAATAGTAATTAATTTACACAAAGTCCCTTGGGTTCGACAACCCGGATTTCCGGTTTATTACTACACACGACAGCTGTACACTTGCAGTTGGAGCGTGTCAAGTTTTTGGCGCCGTTGCCGGGGACTTCGGCTAAATTAGTTATAATTCCTAGCCTTAGGGATTTTAATTTATTGTTTATATCCGTTACTCACCTACGTTTTGCGTATTTCGTGATTTCAGGTTGATTTACACGGTGCATGACCCGTTCTCGAGACGAGCCTTTGTATCCAACGTTTGAAGACCCGGAATCCTTATTAAAAGCACAGCGTAGAGACAAGAGGAATTCAAGCTCAGTAGTTATGGATGAAGAGACGAGAGCTGAGTTTGAGAGGATCCGCAAAGGTATGCAAGATGCGGAAGCAGCTAGAGCTGCAGCTGTAGAGGAGGCTGCAAACAGAGCCGCGGAAGCTGAGGAGGTGAGAGCTCAAATGGCTGAGATGCAGGCAAGGATGGATCGCTTGGCTCCCCCAAATCCACAACCACGTCCTGGTGTGGGGGCACAAGTAGCGAACATCGGTGGGAACAATAATGGGAATAATGGGGAAAACAACAGGCAGAACAATGCTGAGATTGAAGAACGCCCTATGGTGGATTATTTCAGGACTACTCCAGCGTGTTATCAGCCTACCATTGTCAGGCCACAGATCAATGCCCAACACTTCGAGTTGCGCCAACATATGATCAATATGGTTCGTGATGAGTGCGCATTCAACGGAGCTCCAGGAGATGATCCCAATCACCATCTGCTGGTATTTGAGCAAATCACATCAACCCTGCACGACCAACGAGTTCCAGATGAAACAGTTAAGCTGTTACTATTTCCCTTCTCCTTATCTGGAAAAGCCAAGAAGTGGCTTATGGAGCTGCCAGCTGGTAGCATAGTGACATGGGCGGATTGTTGTCATGAGTTTCTGAGGAAGTATTTTCCACCATCCAGAGTCGCTCAGCAGATGGCTGAGATTGCAAAATTCACTCAGGATGAAGACAGCTCGTTGGGAGATGCGTGGAGGAAGTTCAGCCAGATTCTCCGTAGATGTCCGAATCATGGGGAGCCATGGCACAAGCTCTTCCATTATTTCTACACTGCATTAGACAAGGAGACAGCTGACCAGTTAGATATGCTAGCTGGAGGTAATTCTATGGGACTTGGAGCACAGCGAGCTCAAGATCTGCTGAACAACGCGTCAAAGAGAGAGTCTACACGAACTGAAACTCGTAGGTACTCCAAACCGGGGGATGCATCCTTAGTCAACAAGATTGAATCTATGGAACAAAAGCTGGAATCCATGACCTCAGCATTTCACGGTATGCACCCTCCATCACAGAAGCCCATGGGTGAATTACTAGCAGATGAAAGCCAGGGATATGATAATAGTGTTGAAGATGTGAATTTTATGCGACAGCAGCAATGGCCTAACACCTATCATCCCAACAATCGTAATCATCCCAACTTCAGCTATGCCAATCCGAACAGTGGATTATATGCACCCGGTCAGAGACCCAATGTTCCATATCAAGCGCAAAGGCAAGTTCCACAACAGCAGGCTCCACAAAAAGAAGAGCAAGAGACGAATGCTCTATTGAGAAAGCTCCTAGCTAATCAAGACAGGATGGAGAGCACGATTGTCTCAATAAAAGCCACAATGAAAAGCCACGAGACTCAGATTGGGCAGATCGCCAATCAAAATATCAAGCTTCCACCAGGTATGCTTCCAGCAAATACCATCACTCCTAATGAGCAGCTAAATGCCATCACAACTCGCAGTGGCATCACTACTGAGGACCCCCCCATATCCTAGCCACGCGCGAGCTGAGGCGACTAAGGCCACTGAGAAAGCCTTGGATGAAGAGATTCCCGTGCCTACCGTGAATCCCCAATCAAAGGACACGGTGAGGAAGTCGGATGAGAAACAGAAGCCAAGGGAGGAATACAGTGTGCGAGTGCCATACCCGCAAAGATTGAAGAGTCAAGAGGATGCCAAGCATTTCAAGAAGTTTGTGGATATCTTCAAGAAACTGCACATTAATATACCTTTCGCGGAGGCAATTTCACAAATGCCTAAATATGCCAAATTTCTCAAGGACCTCCTTTCTAATAGGAGGCGCATGGATGATTTTGAAACCGTGACTCTGAATGAGGAGTGTAGCGCAGTTGTGCAAAAAGCGCTACCAAAGAAGATGAAAGATCCGGGCGGTTTCATCATCCCGGTTACATTGGGAGATGCGTTTCATGGGAGGGCATTATGTGATCTTGGTGCAAGTATTAATTTGATGCCCACATCGGTTTTTGAGCAACTTGGTGTTGGAGATCCTAAGCCTACCAGGATGTGCTTGCAGATGGCTGATCGCACAATAAAACGCCCCAGGGGTGTTTTAGAGGATGTATTAGTGAGAGTTTAAGGACTCATCTTCCCAGCGGATTTTGTGATCTTAGACATGGAGGCCGACGATGATGTTCCTCTTATTTTGGGTCGTCCATTCCTGGCCACTGGGAGAACTATCATTGATGTGGCCAATGGGGAGCTGACTATGCAGATCAACGATGAGAAGGTGGCCTTCAATGTATTTGAGGCTATGAGGTTTCCCGCATACGCGGTGAGCGAGCAGTGCTTTGGGGTGGAGGCATACACGCCGGACGAGGAGGACGATATTTTGTTGGAGCAACTATATGAGGAGCTTGCTCTACTTGATTCCAGCGAGAAAGAGCAAGCCTTAGATGTTCATTGGCGCCCACCATTACCCCTCTTTAATGAGGGAAGCAGGAAGATTCTTACTCCTTCTCTTATTACTGCTCCTGTTTTAGAATTAAAGCCGTTACCTGTTCATTTGAAATATTTATACTTGGGATCTAATGATACTTTACCTGTGATTGTATCTGCATGTTTGGACAGGGAACAGGAGGAGCAGCTTCTCAAGGTACTACAGGAGAGGAAAGCAGCTATGGGATGGACCATAGCAGATATTAAGGGGATCAGCCCCACAGTTTGCCAGCATAAGATCAGGCTCATGGAAGACAAGAAGCCGGTAGTTCAATTTCAGCGCCGCCTCAACCCTCACATGCAGGAGGTGGTGAAGAAAGAGGTGCTTAAATGGTTGGAAGCAGGTATCATCTATCCGATTTCCGACAGCACGTGGACTAGCCCGGTACAATGTGTCCCCAAGAAGGGAGGTATAACTGTGGTGGAAGGGAAAAAAGGTGATCAAATTGCCACCCGTACCGTTACTGGGTGGAGAGTTTGCATGGACTACCGCAAACTCAATGATGCCACTTTGAAGGATCATTTTCCCCTCCCATTTGTGGACCAGATGCTTGATAGGCTGGCTCACCATTCACACTACTGCTTTTTGGATGGATATTCTGGGTATAATCAGATAGCGATTGAGCCAGCTGACCAGGAGAAGACGACATTTACTTGTCCATATGGGACTTTTGCATTCAGACGCATGCCCTTTGGGCTATGCAATGCCCCAGCTACGTTTCAGAGGTGTATGATGTCTATCTTCTCAGACATGATGGAGCAAAATTTTGAAGTCTTCATGGATGATTTTTCGCTTTATGGTGATGGGTTCGAAGACTGTCTCCAGCAGCTAGCTCGGGTACTGGACAGATGTATTGACACCAACCTAGTGCTCAACTGGGAGAAGTGCCATTTCATGGTGACCGAGGGAATAGTTTTGGGACACAAGATCTCCAGTAAAGGTTTAGAGGTAGACCGGGCGAAGATTGAGGTGATTGAGAAGCTTCCTTACCCTACGTCTGTCAAAGGGGTACGGAGTTTCTTGGGACATGCAGGATTCTATCGGCGCTTCATTAAGGATTTTTCGAAAATAACAAAGCCTTTATCTGGTTTGCTTGAGAAAGATGCCGTGTTTGATTTCAATGAAGACTGCAAGACAGCTTTTGATTTGCTCAAGAAAAAGCTGATTAGTTCTCCCATTATAGCCACCCCAGACTGGACCTTACCGTTCGAACTTATGTGTGATGCCAGCGATTACGCGGTGGGAGCAGTGCTGGGACAGCGGAAAGACAAGGTAGCTCATGTAATTTATTATGCTAGTCGTACTCTTAATACTGCACAGGTTAATTATGCCACCACGGAGAAAGAGATGCTGGCTATTATCTTCGCATTGGACAAGTTTCGTCCATACCTTGTGGGTTCTCAGGTGACTATTTTCACGGACCATGCAGCCCTCAAATATCTTCTTGCTAAGAAGGATGCGAAGCCTAGATTGATCCGATGGGTGTTGCTAATGCAAGAGTTTGACATAGTGATAAAGGACAAGAAGGGTGTAGAGAACGTTGTTGCAGACCATTTGTCACGACTGGAGAACGAAAAACAAGAAGATGTGCCGATTAGAGAAGATTTTCCAGATGAACAACTTATGGTAGTGGTAGCAGCTGTGCCTTGGTTTGCGGATTTGGCAAATTTCAAGGCGCTCAAGATTGTCCCAAAAGACATGTCTTTCCATCAGAAAAAGAAATTTTTCGCAGATGCACGACACTATTTCTAGGATGACCCTTATTTGTTTAGGTTGGGAGCCGACAATGTGTTGAGAAGATGCGTAGCTGAGCCAGACACTTTGGACATTCTTAGACACTGCCACGAATTGAATTGCGGAGGACATTTTGGCAAAACGCGTACTGTGGCAAAGGTATTGCAAAGTGGATTTTACTGGCCTTCTTTACATAAAGATGCTCATCTATTTGTACAGCAATGTGATCGATGTCAGAGAACCGGCAATATCTCCAACCGAAACGAGATGCCTCAAAATTTCGTGTTGGAAGTAGAGCCCTTTGATGTCTGGGGCATTGATTTCATGGGACCATTCCCGTCTTCACTTGGCAATCTTTATATACTGTTAGCTGTGGATTATGTGACCAAGTGGGTGGAGGCAATGGCTTGCCCCAAAAACGATGGAGCTACTGTAGAGAGATTCGTGCGTAAGAGCATTTTTACACGGTTTGGAACTCCCAGAGCCATAATCAGTGATGAAGGATCGCATTTCGTGAATAAAGTCTTTGCCAATGTCTTGAGCAAATATGGGGTAAAGACGCATAAGATATCACTGGCTTATCATCCGCAGTCGAATGGGCAAGCAGAAGTTTCTAACCGAGAGATAAAAGGGATTCTGGAGAAGACAGTCAACCCGGGACGCAAGGATTGGTCTCTGCATTTAGATGATAGCTTATGGGCGTATAGGACTGCTTACAAGACTCCTTTAGGCATGTCTCCATACCAGTTAGTATTTGGAAAGTCATGTCATCTTCCGGTGGAACTTGAGCACAAGGCATTCTGGGCCTTGAAGAAGATCAATTTGGACGCTAAGCTCTCAGGTGAGCTACGAAAGCAAGCACTACTCGAACTTGAAGAATTTCGATTGATGGCGTATGAAAGTGCGAGAATCTATAAGGAGAGGACAAAACTGTGGCACGACAGGCACATCATCCCGAGAGACTTCAAGGTAGGACAGAAAGTATTGATCTTCAATGCCAGACTAAAGCTGTTTCCAGGGAAATTGAAATCTAGGTGGAGTGGTCCCTACACGATTACTGCAGTTTATCCATGGGGATCTCTTGAGGTAGAGGATGCAAATGGGAACAGGTTTAAGGTGAATGGACAGAGAGCGAAACCGTACGTGGACGGGAATTTCATTGGAGTCATTGAATGGCTTCATGCAACTCCCGCAATTTGAGAAATCTCTGAGGTAACTGGGTCGGGCCGTCGACCTTAAATTACAAAGCGCTTGTTGGGAGGCAACCCAACCTATTTATTGCGTTAGGATAGGTGTTAGTACTGTCTTGTAATTTTTATTCGGTTTGATTTTATTGAGAGGTGCGAGAGAGTGGATTTAATATTTCCAATGAGTATGTGCAGGAATACGAGGTGAAAGGCCTATTTCGGATCCCCCTTCTTGATGCGCGCGTGCGAAACAGAGCAAAAAGTCAAGATTTGCAGCCCAATACGCGTATCGGGATCCGAAGTGAAGGAATTGAAGATAGAAGCCATTTCTTGCACCTATTCAACACACGCACCTGGGGAAGATCATGTTCCCGGACTCCCCGTCTTGATTTGCGCAAGAATTTAATTAGTGAACGGAGAAAGCTAGCACGCCGGCACGGATTACGAGGTGAAATTTTGAAGGACAGACTGAAATAAGGATTGAATAGTGCCAACGTGTGGGGGTGGTCGAGAGCTTTCTGTAGACAGGTGGATCGCGCAAATCGGAGTCCGGATGAAGAAGTTACGCCAAAAAGGATGCTTTAGCGAGTAAAACGAGGCCAAAAGCATCCGGAAATGCAAAACGTGCCTTGGAACGCGTGAAAGTGACAAATGAAATACTCCCCGGATTTTGGGAGTGTTTTAAGGTAAAAAGGGAGTCTCGAGGTCGAGGAGATCCTTTGGAAAGCAAAGGCACGATCGGATACGCGAAAATTTGACGAAAAGGATGTTTTTGGCAAGCTCCAGCATTGTCTTCGTAGGAAGACAAATTGTCTTCGTACGAAGACTTTGTACTTAGAAAAATTTTTGAGCTCTGAATTTGTCTTCCTATAACACTATGCAGTATCTATATAGGAAGACCTTCGTAGGAAGACAAATTGTCTTCGTATGAAGACTCTTCGCACGAAGACATTTGTCTTCCTACGAAGACATCGGGCGAAAAGTCTTCTCAGCCCACGCACGGACAAAGGATGGAGGCAAGTTATCAGGGGATTTTTAGACTTTTTGCACGAAGAGAGGAGCTTCATCAACATCAGTTCGTCCCTCTTCCTCATTATTCAAGCTTCAACAGTTCTTCTCCTCCATAGCCGCGACATCACCAAATCGCCCCCCTCCCTTGATTCTTCATCAAACTCAGCAAGCTACCATAGGTTTTGCTCGCAATTCAGAGGAGAACAAAGATTGAGAGGTGTTTTTGAGTGATATTGAGAGACGACAGAGAAATCAGTGAAGGAAGAAACTAGGGTTTTGAAGCAAAATTGAGGAATTGGACAAGTTGGAGCTTGATTCAGCTTACGGTCGAGAAGGCAACGATAACGGGGACTACACAAGGAGTACGGAGCATCAACCAATTCAACGTTTCGACAAATTCGTTCGGCAACCTCAAAATCAGCCCGGTTTGTAAAAATCTGAATTTCTTGTGTCCGTAAGACTTGCTCCGGACACGTAGGTACACTCTAAACTTGTTATTTCAATATTCGAGTCCTAGGCACAAATTGAGTAAAAGCCCAATTATTGTTTGTTGCGCTTAGTAGCGTGCTTTGGGGGCGATTGCGTAAAGTCCTAGGAATTATTTGCTTACGTGCCTACGTGTTTCATTCAGTACACACTTCTTGTCACGTGCACAATAGTTGAATTTCTCGTTTAATTTGAAATTGTGGTCTTAATGGCGGGTGGAAAGAAACGGAAGACGGGCGAGGGTACTTCGCAAGAAGCATCGGGGTCGGGCGAGCCTCAATTAGAAATATCGCCCATTACCCAATATGCTATCTTGAATGCCCCTTTCCCGGCTAAACCGGGCATTGTAGGCCGACGAAAGGCTAAGGTTAATTTGAAAGACAGTAGTGTTGGGCCCGGGTGCTATGATAGCTTCCGTTTCGTCACTTACGAGGCCCATATTGACTCTCGCAAAGATACCTACTTGACTAAGAACGGGCAGCCCGAAAAGGCATTTCCATTGCACGAGGACATGCCTCAAGCAATCAAGGAAATTTTTGAGCGCGAGAAGCTTACCAATTGGTTTAAGCTAGTAGGGCCGTCTAGTTCGCATATTGCGCGAGAGTTTTGTGTCAATTTGCGTTATGAAAAAGATGGTGAGAGCCAAGACCCTCGTCTTGTGTACTGTCGGAACGAGTGGATAGTCTTCACGCCAGAGACTATCGCTTTGGCCATGGGTTTCCCCGCATTGAAAGAGGGTTGTGGGTACGAGACTGTTCTTCGTAGTGAGAATCTTTGGTCTCGTTTGAATGCATTTTGTTTTGCGAAAGGGGTAGATCCATGGGACAGAAAAGGGGAGGTGATTCATTGGAAGGCCGAAAAGAAGCATTATAGGCCGGAGGCAAGGTGGTGCTGTGAATTGCTAGAGAACTGGGTTTTGGGAATCACACGAAACCCTAGTTACACTTTCCGCCTATCGGTCTGGGCTCTCTGTCTTTACACCGGGGTTAGAATCAATATCCCTAAACTGATTTGGGAGAATTTTCTTGAGAGGGTGTCGAGGACTAACAAGTTGGGTCCCGGTCATACTTGCTTGCTTACTCACCTAGCCAAAACTTCCGAAGTAGTCATTGGGAGAGACATGGATTTGAAACCGTTTACTGCTAGGAAGTGGCATAGGTTTGATGAGACAGCAAGGAAGAAGGGCAAGGGTAGGAGGATGAACTCCTCTAGGTTTGATAACCAGGTTGCTTATGACCACCTGAGAGAGGAGATGGCCCGGGATAGAATCGAGAGAAGACGCCAGTTTGCCCACACTCGGGACAATCAGGCGAAGCTGGGGGGATTAATCCAGATGGTGGGCCAGTGGGTCATACAGTCGAGTGGTCAGGCGGCGAGGGAGTTTGTTCCACCGTTCCCGAAAGCGGATCCGTGGTTCCAGGAGGATGACTTTGAGTATCCGGTTCCGCCGAGTGAGGATGAGGAAGAAGAAGATGATGAGGAAGAAGATGAAGAGGAGGAAGAAGACGACGAGTAGTGGAGTGTGCCCTCGTGCTAGAATTGTTGAGTCCTCGTGTTATCGTTGAGGACAATGATGCATTCTGGTGTGGGGGTGGTTGAGTCCTTTTTACTAGTCAGTGTTGAGTCTTTGCATCGCCCGTGTCAGCATGTAGTTAGAAATTTTTGGTTATGTCCTTATTTTTCTTTTTATTATTCATCTTTTTGCGTGCACGTTTTGGTATTATTGAGTCATCCCACCATTATTGAGTCATTAGTCGAGTTGGCCGTGCATATAGTATAGGTATAAAAAAAAAAAAAAAAAAAAAAAAACTAAAAATGTGAAAGCACCAAAAAAATTAAAAATTTGAGAAAGGGCAAATCGAAAGAAGCTGAAAATTCGGTAAAATCGAGAAGTGTGAGACTTTTAGGCATGGGGTGTGAATTGCGATCGAGAGTGACAATGTGAGTTTCCCTTAGTAAGTATAGAGAAACTTTCTTTACGGGAATGCGTGCCTATTTTACACACGAACTTAATTTTTCAAATCTAAAGTGTGTGCCTAGTTTTCTTACGAGAGTTGAGCTAGGTGTGAGCTAAACAAGCCGAACGTTCTTGTGTACGTCTTAGGTAGTCGCCAACCCGCCTCGTAGTGGCACACAGAACAGCTGTGCGAGGTGTGTATTAGAGCACTCACTGCTTATAGAACTTACCTTGTAGGACCACTAGTAAACCCTGATTTGAACCATGGATTCTTTGACAGCCTTTGGACTTAGGGTGACGATTCTTGGACTTCATCACTGATTGGTTAGAATCACCGCTTTAGTGCGTCACGAGGGTGTTGTAGTTGAGGGGGTTCGATGAGGGAGTACTTCATGCTATATTTGTGTGAGTCTTACATATCGCATGCACTTCATTTGTGATCTTCGAGGGGAATGCGAGGGTGAGTGAGAGCAGGCTTGCGCACTTCGGTGTGGCGGTGTTCCATGGCATTACAACATGGACACAAGTGAGGAGAGCCGTGAGTGTGTACCATCTAATACACACAAAACTTGGGTTGGGGGAAATTAATAGGTGGATCGTGCTAGGTACCGGATCTTACTCATCATGGTGTAGGAGGTTTGGTTGGATTAGGCACGAGACAGATATTTGATTGACTACTTGAGAGGGGACAGGATTACATTCGAGTGTGGGGGTGTCGACATTTGACTTCGGACATCGAGATTGCGCTTGCGACGACTCCATCCCCATACGTGTTCTATTATGTTAGCGGCTTCGTTTGTTACACCGAGGAGTTCATCGAGATAGGGAGAGACATTTATTTGTGATTTATATATGTTGATTTGGATAATGTCTCCCCTTACTATCATATGTTAGATTGACACTTGGAAGACCACTCGAGAGAGATATTGAAGGAATTGTGCAGGATTTTGAGAGATTATTATAAATAAAATAAAAAAAAGAAGAAAAAAAAACAAAAAAAAAAAATCAGAAAAAAAAAGAAAAGAGAGAAAAAAAAAAAGGAGAGATGAATAAAGGAAGAATGAAAATCTTTGTGGAAGAACGAGTGGAGAAGCGACTAGTTCACGAACGGGAAATTTTGGCTTATACATCATTCATGACAATAGCCGCGGAGATCGTAATTGTACCGGGGTGTGAGGGGATCGAGGGCCGGAGATGGTGAGTTTCGGGCTTGGTTTCTATCATTGTTGTGAGGGTGTGTGAGCTATGGTATTTGTGAGAATGTGACGCCTTAGGACTTGTGTTTGATTATTATCCTATTTGTCCCTAAAGCCTCATCATTCTAAACCCGTTAGCGGATTAGGAGCTCGGACCTTGAACGTGGCTTAGCCTAGCGTAGCCTCTTATTTTGTGGCACACATGAAAAGGTATTGCATTCTTGTACTTAGTAAAGTTAGGTTCTCTATACTAGCTAGGGGGGATTCATGTTGCCGAATTTGATTTCGAATCATTCCTTGTGTCTAGATTTCTCATCGCTTCGTGTGAACCGGTTTAAGCTAATGGAGATTGCCCAATCTCACAAAAGAAAAAGAAAATTTGTTATTTCAATACTTGCATTGTGAATATTGCATTTGCATATAGGTGCATTGTGTATAATCGAGTCGTGTCGACTAGTAAGAAGGATGGTTGGTGAATTGTTCTACTCGGATTAGTATGCAAGTGTTAATGGTTTTGTATGCAATGTGAGGTGAAAGTATGCAAATGGCGTAGGGAAGTTATGCAATGAGTAATTAGGTTGATATGCAAAGTTGGATGAATTGCGGGAAAGCGAGAAAAGTTTTGGCTTGAGAGAAAGGAAATTGACTTGGGAGATTTGCTCGGGACGAGCAAAAAGGTAGTGTGGGGGTAGTTGATAACTCCGTTTTCGGAGTTATTTTATGCCTTTTATTTCAACGTTTTGCGTGCTTATCATGGAGAATTCGTCGTCTTTTGAGTAAATTGAGCTTAAATGTGATAATGTGAGTTCATATGCATTACTTGTTAAATCCGGGCGTTTCTTTAGATTTTTGAGCTTTTATTGTGATATGATCGCGGGTTGTGTTTTCGTGTTGTGATTCGCAGGAAAACAGGGCTTGGAGGATCATGCGGGATATGGAAGCGAACTTCGGAAACAAGGAACTCAAAGGCAAGTCAAAAGGAAGGAGAAAGTCAAAGGAACTCAAAGGAAGGTCAATGGAAGAAGGAAGGAAGAGGAAAGTCAAAGGAAGGAAGAGAAAGTCAACGAAAAGAGGGCTGGAACAGAGAGTCTTCGTGCGAAGACAAATGTCTTCGTACGAAGACAAAATACTTAGCCAAATTTTGGCTCGGCAAAATTGTCTTCCACAACATGCTTGCAGTATCTAAGTGAGAAGATCTTCGCACGAAGAGCAGATGTCTTCGTACGAAGACTCTTCGTGCGAAGACAAATGTCTTCGTACGAAGAGATCGCTGAAAGTGCAGAATTTTTCCGGGGCTTTTTCGTAGTTTATCCAAACTTTGTAATAAGATTATGGAAACGTATTTAAGCATTCTAGGTCGACTTTTTCAGTAGTTTTTGACATTAGAGACATCTTTTGGAGATCAAGAAGATTTTGGGGAGAGCTTAGGAGCTTTGGATCATTCGTTTGGATTCTAAACTCTCTTCTTTTCTTGATTTTTATGGTTAAACTCATTAGACTTGTCGTTTTGATTATGAATATGAGTAGCTAAACACTTTTTGCTGGGAATTCTCGTTTGGTGTAGCTAGGGTTTGATCTGAAGTTGTTGTTTTGATGATTGTAATGCATGCTCTAGCTTAATCTCACGTGTTTATTCACTATTATGGATTATTTACGTTCCTCATTATATTATCTTTGCGAGTAGCTAACGTAGAGGTAAATTCAATTAGTTTTCACGCGGTAACTCCGTGAGAATTAGTCGGTAAATTGAATAATCCACCTAGTCGTATCAATGTTTGGTAACTCGGCATCGTTAACTAGGATCGTTAAAGTAGAATTATGGTCTTAATGCATGCTTAAAGCTAAATTAGACTTGGTAACTCGGTTTGGTTTAGTTTAAAGTATAGTGAACTTGCTTGGTAACTCGGTAAGTTTGATATTGCTTGATTAATAGTGAACGACACGTGGTTGTTTTACGAATCAAAATATAAATTTAGATCAACCTAGTGAACCTAGAGAATTCCCGGTACTTTTCTCTTATTTGACAAAAACCCCCAAATATTCATTCTTTATTAATCGTGAACTATTTCACTTGGTTAATTGAGAATATTGCGTTTATTTTCTTAGAATTAGATAAAAACACAACTTGCGACGTACCCACATAAGGTTTAGAATAGTAATTAATTTACACAAAGTCCCTTGGGTTCGACAACCCGGATTTCCGGTTTATTACTACACACGACAGCTGTACACTTGCAGTTGGAGCGTGTCAGTAGACGATGGATTTTTCTGGATTTTTAATCTTTGTTTCATGCTAGTGAGTTCTCTTTATTGAATGGATTGTAGTTCTAGAATCTAGTTAATGATCCTAGTCTATTTAAACGATTAGGAGATGAACTAATATTCATGAAATAGGGTTTCCTCATAGGATGAATTATGCGTAGCCATGTTGTCTTGCATAGCCTTGTTACATGTAGTTGTGTAGTACTGTGTAGTAGCTGAAATTAGTGTAGAGTGTTAATATATTATTGTGATGTGTTAACAGTTTAGTTTTTCAATGCTTTGCACTTTTACTTTATTGAGTCCCCCTACCCAAAATTTGTGGTTAGTCGAGTTGGTCAAACCATATAGAGTTAGGAAAAAATGAAAAAAAAAATGAAAAAAAAATAAATGAATAGAAAAGGAGAAAAATTAGAAAAAACTGAAAATTTGAGTTGGGCAATTGATGAAGCTTGAAACCAGAGAGAGTTCAGTGAAAGAGTCTCAATGAGTAGGAAGAACCGTAGTGGAGAAAACCTTAATTTTTGGTATCCCGTGCACCAGTTTCAGGAAAGAAAGTAATGGGTATTCAGGCAAAAGTGGAATGTAGATTTTTGGGCATACATTTAGTTCCTATAGTGTGCTAGGAGGATTTGGTCTTTGAGGGCAGTCGAATAGTCTGTTTTCAGTGAATACTTATGGCCTCTTGAAATTTGGGGTTGACCTTCGTGTTGAGTTGGTTCCATGTGGTATGCTGCCTTAGCCTAAGTGAAGTTAGGGAGAGTACACCACCATCCCTTAAGGTAGTTTCAAGAATTAACCAAAAAAACCGAAACTTAGTTGCTCTAACTGCACGGATGAAAAAAAAAAGAGATAGAGAGAGAGAGAGAGAATGAAAAATAAAATTAATTAAAATCTTCTATTGGACTAGATACGGTGAACAGTCTAATCTACCCCCATTCGCGGGAGCAATTTGGATTCAAACCAATTCGAGCGTCTAAGGAAAATTAAATTCAAGTCGTATTACACGGAGTTGTGTCTCCCGTCACTGGGAAAATTTGCATTCAATGCAATAACGGCTAAGGATGATTTTGATTCAATGCCCAAAAACCTCATATGACTTGGCGACGAAAGACTACCATAAGAGTAAGGATGCCTAGACCCTATGAGCTAAAGGATGTGCCCGGATCTTCCATTGAGTTTGGTGGATGTTTGGGGACCCCTTAGTGAGCTCGTGTGTAGGGTCATTCTACTTAAATTTCTTGCTATTGGTCCTGAAATTTCGAAAGATACTTGTGAGAGCTTGATGATTTTGGTTAGTGATAGCGAGATTGCCCATCTCTTAAGAAAATAAAATTTGTGTTGTTTCAATTCTTGCATTGTTTATAATCGAGTTGCATTGTGCATAGTCATGTAGATTGCATTTGGTGTGTGTGTTTGTGTCACATATCTAGTGAAAGTGGATGCAATTCGGTGGATTGAAACGTAGAGTGAGACTTGATTTTGCTCGGGACGCGCAAAAAGGTAGTGTGGGGGGTTTGACAACTCTTTATTAGATTTATATTTCTTGCACATATTATATCGTTTGCGTGATGGGGTTGATAATCTTAGTTTACACCATGATTAGAGAGAAAACGAACAAGTTTAGCTTTACACATGAATTCGTTAATCGTAGTGTTTCTCATATGATTTTATGCATTTTTTGTCACGTTTGATCGCACGGGTTTTTTTTCGTCTTGCTTCGACAGGAGACGGAGCTTGGAAATGAAGCGTAGAGGATAAACAAGCTTGGGAGATTAATTGCTAGCTAAAACGATGAATAAATCATGAAGAATTGGTGAAAAGACACGTTAACCCCCGTAGAAGAGAGCCCCATACTTAGTGAAAAATTCGGTAGCCAACCTGAGAGCAACTCACTGGAACTAGAGGATAACAAATTGTGATAAAAAAGATCAAGAGCAAGACCAGATGTAGGATCAAACGTGATCTACAACCACAAAAGGTGATCCTATTATCACAAGATCAGCCACAAGATCAGAAACAAGAGGGAAAACGCACGCAAGGAAAAGAAAGAAATACAGGGGGCTACGGGTTCAAGAGGAGGGGTCCTCCATTGAAGATCTAGGTTTTTCTTCTTCTTATTCTTCCTCTCTCAATCTTGTTATCGAGAGACTCTTGTACCTTGTTTGGTTGATTACTATTAGCTAAACTCCATTGCTAGGCTTCTCTAGAGAGCCTAGGGTTATGTAGACGATCAAGTTTTCCGGATTTTTTATCTTTGCTTCATGCTAGTGATTTCTCTTTATTGAATGGATTGTAGTTCTTGAATCTTGTTAAAGATCCTAGTCTATTGACACGATTAGGAGATGAACTAATATTTCATGAAATAGGGTTTGCTCATAGGATGAATCATGCTTTAAGTTAATTAAGTTCTAGTTCAATTGTTCATAATCTACGCTTAACTCTTAATGGGGATGGAGTAATTAACCGGAACCGTTAGTTGGCTATTGAAGTGCGCGACAGTGACTTTAACTAGCTAGGATGAGAAATGAGCATCAATCCATAATCACCAAGGCCGGTAGGAGAAGTGATTAGGATTGGTTAGTGTGGGTAGATTCGGTAGGATTATTCAACTGTTCCGTGAAACGATGGACCGATAGGACCGGTTATCGTGCCAGTAGATGACCTGCTAGAACGGACCTCCAGACAACATGAGACCGAGAAGAGATTGTAGTCAAGCGAGACGTAAAATGACACGAGACCAAGAGGAGATTGTCATAGCCTATTACCCGGCTTGATTAGGATATAATTAACGTGTTACTCAAATAGTCCGGAAATCGTCTACAGCCCTAGGCGATCTAGAGATCGCCTAGTTTCTCCATATCTGTTTATTAAAAATAAAAATACAAAAATATTAGTTTAGTTGTTATTTCAATTTTTTCCGCTTGCTTGGGGGCGACAACGTATTTGATCACAATCTTTTCCTCCTGTTATCGTACTGTAAACTAATCTCTTAATTAAATAGTCTCGAGTCTGTCCTCGTGGGATCGATAACTCGGGGTTGAAATATCACCCCTATATTACTTGACCGTGCACTTGCGCATACGCGTTAAGAAATCGCGTCAATAGTCCCCATATCAGAAGTCGTAACCTTTTCCACTTTTCCGCATCCGTAATTCCAACAACTTCATTATAGTTACTGCGATCAGTATCATGATCGTCAGGGACCTTGTCAAAAGACTCTCCCACGTACATGTATCTGTCTGGTTTACGAGAAACCCTCCCACTATGACGAAGCTCTACTTGTAGTTCACTAGCAACAACATTCACCCCACTGCTCGGTTGTCGCGGAACGTCGCTACTATCTTTTGGATAACATTGACATCCCCCACTGCCCTCTTTCATTGGAATGTCAACACCATTTTTTTGTGTATCGCGAGTGTATATTTCTCTAACCACTACATGGTAATGAAATGTCAATATCATTTTCTTGCGGTATTTCTTCTTGTACAATTCGTATATTAAGATTTTGGACTACTTGGTTTCGTCACATTTCTTCCAGAATAATTTTACTTTTAGGCTTGTGATACATAATATAGTCTTCCTCTAGGAATCTCGCATTGGTGCTAAAAATGAATTTCTGATCCTTAGGACTATAAAATAATTGACCATTTGTTCCTTTCGGGTATCCTACAAAGACACATACTACTGTCCTTGATTCCAACTTACTTGCTTTCCCTTTCATCACATGTGTTGGACTACCCCAAATCTGAACATGCCCTAAACTAGGCTTGGGCCAGTCCAAAGCACAGTTGGTGTAGTTGGTACTGACTTAGTCGGAACCAAATTCAGAATATATGCAGCTGTCTCTAAATCATGCCCCAAAAAGGATGTTGGTAAATCTGAATTACTCATCATGGATCTCATCATTTATAAATGAGTCTTATTGCTTACCTCCGCCACACCATTCTTTTGTGGCACCATTCTGTTTTGGCGTACCTGGAGCGGAAAACTGAGATTGAATCCCTTGTTCCTCCAAGTAATCCCTACATTGTCCCAAGAGATACTCGCCACCTCGATCAGATCAAATGAATTGATATAATTCCTTGATATATTTTAAATTTCTCAAAGGCCTCCGACTTATGCTGCATCAAATAAATATATCCATATCTTTAGTAATCATCAATAGAAGTAATGAGATAATTTAAAAACTCCCCTCGCTTGGACGTTCATTGGTCCACAGACATCTGAATGGACAAGCTCCAACAGTTATTTGGCTCTATTACCCTTTCCCAAAAATGGCATCTTGTTCATCTTACATTCTAAACATGACTCACATGCTGGTAATGGCTACACTTTTAATGAACCTAATGTTCCATTTTGAACCACCCTTTTTATCATGTTTATATTGATATGACCAAGTCGTAAAAACCAACGATATGTTAGGTTTATCTCGCAAGGTTCCTTTCTCTTTTTAGGTGAGCTATCCAAGTTTTCCAGTTCATATAGCTGTGCTATGGGAGTCTCGGGATTTATGATGTAAAGACCATCCACCAATGTATCAGAACAAATAAAATGTTTATTTTTCTTAATAACCACATAGTCATTAAAATAAACTGAATATTTATTCTTAACTAACTTAGAAATTGGAATAAAATTCCTTGTAATGGAAGGTACATAAAGACAATCTTTTAAAACTAAAAATGTAAGAAAAAAATTCCTATTGCAACTGAAGCTACTTTATTGGTTTTGCCCAAGTGAAGATAAATCTCGCCATCACTAAGCGGTATGGTTTCCTAGAACCCCTGCAGTGAATTAGAGACATGTCGGTGGCTCTCGAATCTACACACTGGGTTCTATTAGATCGAACCGCTAAACATGATTCGACTTTTAGTAAAAGAGATATACCTTGATTTTTGTGGATTGGACGAGTTAGGACCTTCGGACATTGCTTTTTTCTAGTGCCCTTTGAGGTTACAGAAGAAACACTTGACTTTCGGCTTTCCCACTGTCCCTTGAGGAGAAAGTGCTTGTTGTGTCCCACGAGCTATTCCTTGAGGTGCGGTAGCAACCTTCGGAACGACTGCTTGTGCAAATTTTTTCTTCTTATTAGAATTGGGTTTAGAATTAGAAGCATTTTCCGCCATCATTACATTAACTAGTTTCTGAATGAGTCCCTCGGCTGCTTAAAGCTCATTCAACAATTCATCTAAAGAATAAATATTTTTGTTCATATTATAATTCAGCCAAAATTTGTTAAGTGAATCAGGAAGTGTCATGAGCACGATATCAAACTCGGTTTCCCTATCGATTACAGCTCCAATGATCTCTAGTTCACCTAGAAGACTTATCATCTTAAGAACATAATCTTTAATAGAGGTTCCTTGAACCATTTTTATGCTCATGAGATTCCTCATAGCAACCTACCTAGCAGCACGATCCTGATCCGCAAACATCTCTTGAGGTTCTCCATTATCTCATTGGCAGAGCCCATGCTCTCATGCTGAAGCTGCAACACATTAGACATGGATCCCAACATGTAGCATCCAGCCATCTAATTGGCTTTCTGCCACCTCTTATAAGTCTTGGCTTCTTATTCAGAAGCCCCTTCTAGAGGTTCTAGAGGACATTCCTCAATAAGCACAAATTTGTAATCTTCAGCAGTTAACACAATAATCAAACTCCTCTTCCGATCAGTATAGTTTGGTCCAGTGAGTTTGTTTTGACTCAAGAGAATAGATAGTGGGTTGAATGAGTTAGAAATTTTAAACCACAGAATCATGTAAATAAAATACATAAGGGAAATGTAAACCACCAGTTGTTTAACACAAATAAAAATAGTATGCCACGATGGGTGGATATCTACTATTCATTATATAGTCAGACATGGTACATTTGGTTTGGCAAGTCATAGCTATGAGTTCGATGGGGAGGGTACTACAACTTACATCTAAGTGTATACCATCATTTTACTTCTAAACCCATTACCCTATTGCATGCCTCTCAGATGGAGAAATGATACACAAATATTAATTATTATAAGTATCCTAATAGGAATTTATACCAGTGATACCATAGTGGTTATGTTAGATAAGAAGGTTAACTCCAAGGCTAACACACACAACCAACTACATCACTTACAAATCAATTATGGAGACCGCGAGATCTATCAGAACTAGACTCCCTCTTCCACTTAGTTGTTTTAATAATTTAATAAGAATTAAATTATTAATCCATGTTGTCTGTGATTAACATGCAAGCATCCCCAATAATCATACACATAGATACAATCAAGCAAATAATAAGCGTTCAACCACACACAACCCTGCTATTATGGTCCAAGCTTCATTGTCTGCGTTATCATGCTCCGGTCCCAGATTTTCCAAGATCGACCTTCATAGTTTCCAGTCGATCCAACTCGGCGCTAGGGTTCAAGGGGTGCGGTTTATGGACCGTTGTTTCTGGGATGTGATTTATGTACGTTGTTTTCAACCCGATGTGTCATTTTTTTTAAATCCTCATGCCATCTTTACCCTTACGTCTACACTCTAATTATAGTAAACCTAGCCTCCATGGATTCCGCAAATCAGTCTATAACAGAGTACCAGAGACTGCTACAAACTTTCAATGCCTCCAAGGAGTTCACATGTTCATCGAAAACAAGAATAAGAGAACATAGGGTTCACTATTATAGATTTCATCCATGAAAACCATCGTGAGAACCAAAACCAAATCAAACTACATACATTAAACGATATGACCATAATAGCAGGACACGGTTCAATATGCAAAAAAGAGTTAGACATTACAAACTTCCCACTTTAATATGCATAGCCGACTTTATTATTTGAGAACATGGTTGTATAGCAGATATGCAGAGTCGAACCTTGATCTGATATGAATTGAAGGGACGCTTTTGAGTGGACAAATAAATACCACTATTCCAAACATTGCCTCTAATCCCAAGAACATATTGAATGCATGTCTGCTATACGGATTAAAATTCGTTCGTTTATCAACAAGAACGCCATAACCCTACTATGCAGAATTAGGGTTCATATATGTGTCCTAGCAAGTTAATGTAGGTTTGAATCACTCTGGATCTTCTCATGTATTCATTAATTTTCTCCTGGATGAAAATGTGGGCTTGTTGCTTCAAGAATCCTTCTTCGCCTCCAGACGTATTGCTCTCACTCTCGAAACCCTAAATTTCATTGTGTATCTTAAGCATACAAAAATCTGAAGGCTAAGGCTACTTATATAGGCTACGGGAGGGACTAGGAGGAGAAAATAAGAATCAGACTCCCAACTTTATTGGGACTTCTGGTTCCACCCGAACCCCACCCAAATAAAGTTAATAAAAGTTAGCACCACTAAATAAATGTTATTGCTCTCCTGTGCATATTCTCAAAATAATATTTCGAGCTCCTACTATTAAATACTTATTATCTCCCCATGTTAAGATTACAGATATACCCGTTGATTAAATTAGTTACTGGCTAATTGATTTGATCGACCTCTTTTCACTAACTTGGTCCTTACCACTTAACTTAATTGACATGTCTGGATTACCAAGTAATCTACATGTAGGGTTTGACATGAACAAAACTTAGAAGGTTCATTAAGGGGATATCACCAATCCCATAACCGGGACATGGATTCCTTCGATACATCAATTTACACCATGGACTTAGTAGCATTACCCAACTCATCGAGATTATTGACTCAGTAAGAATCTTTCTCACTTGACTTTTCATAGAAACAACTAGTAAATACATGTTCATATTAACTCTCTAAGGATTAAGAGCATAAGTAATCATAATAAGCATGTGACGCATCTTGTCTTATTATGTCTGTACAAAGAAAATGATCTCAACTTGGTCATGGTCAATATAAACAAAGTATACAAGGACATTGAGTTGATACTATTGTACGAAAAATACTGTTTCTTGTAGCCAAGATAGGCCTACTAAAACAATGTGCTATAATCGTTCCGACGGTTTGTCGGATTCCGTCTAGGTTGTGAACTCATAAATTTCATTTACCAAGAACCGGAGATCTTCTCCTCTGTGTGTAAGCCAGACTCTAAACACCAGGTCTTCTAATATGTTGAATAATAGACAACTATGCATAATATTAGCAAAATGAAAAAATAATGCCCAAACCATTCTCAAACCTCTTTCATCGCAATCCATTAATTTTTATTAATCATCCTTGTTGGAATAACACAAATCGACTATATAAAGGCCATAGCAACAAAGCTATGAAGACAAGAGAAATTCAGAAATTCTTGGAAAGAATGAGCTCGCAAGAGAAACAATTTGTTCGCATGTAAAGGATTGTGCTCGTACGAGCAAGACAAATTTTGCACAAAGAGGAAGTGTTCACACGAACACAGGTTCTGTTTGCATAAACATGATAGGTATTTGTGTGAGCAGGTTCCGGTCTGTGGTGTTTTATTTTATTTCCTTGTTCGTTTTGGAGTTGCTATAAAGGCTATATGGTATGGCTTAGCTTGTTCGGTGTATTATGTGGCTTGTATCAGGTGTTGTATCTAAATAAAATCAGAGTTTTCAATCTGTGGAGGTAGCTAGCAACATCTCTAATGAACCACATTAATTCTGTTTCTCGTTCGTGATTATTTATTCATCATTCTTGCTCGATACTCCTTTTATAACAAACTGGTATCAGAGCCTGGTTTCACGTTCCATGTGGAGATATTAGCTAGTATTTCACAATCCGATGCAACTCAGAAGCTAGGATTTCACGATTTAGGTGGAGCATTCAGACAGGCTTTTTGGAGTAGCGGTTTTGAAATTCCGCCAAGAATGACATGTGGTTCAACAATCAAGATCGATCTGTCAAAGAGGAGAAACATTCTCAATTTGTTGGTCTCCCAAATAGGGGGCCCCTTGGGGGCTATCTAGGCTTCTATTATGGAGCATCTGGCGAGCATTTGGCGCACATCTGGCATTCTGGCGATTACCGTTCTTGTGCAGTCTATTTTCTGGTGTGAATTTGGATCCTGGAACAGAGCATCTGGCGCGATCCGATTTTGGTACACATTCTGCACGAGTCTTTGTATGGTGTGCATATGTTTCAGCGTGGTTGTGGCAAACTTCTGGCGCGATTGGTTTCTGGCGCGCATTGGTTTTGGAGCATCTGGCATGACACCTGTCTGGCACTCGTTATTGGTGCATCTGGTATGGTAATGATGTTTAGCACTTGTCATGGTCCATCTGGTTCTAGCTCTATCTGGAGCACATCAGGAATGCATTGTCTTCTCTCAGTGTGGAGCACTTGATTCTATTTTTGTAAGTGTATCTGCGGAAATGATGCATTCTTTGTAGGAACTTTTTGAGTTTCAGTAACATTTGGGGCCTATGGGAGGTGTGCTCGTTTATGGTTCTGGGAGATGCATTGTTTTCAGGTTCTAGAGAGAAGCATCGGTTCCGATTTGTATTGCTAGGTCGATTTGAGTTAATGTGGAGATTTGTAGGAATAACTCTGAGTGACTAGCAAATCAAGGAAAGCAACAAAGCAAGGAAGACAAGAGATATTCAGGACTTCGTGCGAAGAAGAAGAAGGAGCTTGAAGTGCGGCACTCTGTTCGCACGAACATGATTGTGCTCGTACGAGAAAGACCGGTTTTCGCACAAACAGAACATGTATTCGTGCGAACTGGTTCAGGTATGGGCGGTTTCTTTTGTTTCCTTGTTGGTTTTGGAGTTGCTTAGGCTGCAAGTTAGTGTCTTAGGTCTATATAAAGGCTGATAATCGGTTGTGGCTTAACTTGGGTGGTGTATTGTATGGCTTGTAATCGGGTGTTCTCTCTCAAGAAAATTAATTTTCAGGTTGTAGAGTTAGCTACCAACTTCGTTAATGAACTACGTTAGTTCTTCGTCTCGTTCTTGATTTATTCGTTCACTGTTCCTGCTTGATAATCCTGTTATACTAGTCCTAATGAATGCATCCCAAAGAAACAAAAGTTTCTATGCACGCACATGTAAAACTAGAACTCAAACCATGACTGCTACTCAATAAATAAATAAATAAATAAATAAATAAATAAATAAATAATAAAATAAACTCCCAGTAAACAGCATCATGCTAGTACACTATGGCGACGCACATCAAGCAATTTAGGTGGTGGTTGGTTTTATTTATCAGTTAAATTTGCTAAAAATCAATTATTCCATGACAAAATGATTAGTTTACAGTAGAGGGAATCTCAACTTTCACCTAAGCTGTTTAGCTTGCTTTTCCATTGGATGCCACTGAAGTCCACCTTCAAACAAGGGGTTTGATGTCAAACCTGTGACATGATGTTGCCTCTGGAATGTTTCTTCTGCTAATGATTTTACAGCCTTAGTGCATGTCTTTGAACACTGTTAGCTTTATAGGAAAAGTAAAATACTGTATACAAAAAAAGCTTCTAGATCAACTTGATTATCGAGTGATTTAACAATAAAATTGTAGTTGACGCAAAGGTTTAGAGATTTCTGATACATGTCTCGTTATCCCTTGTGCTCCTAGAATTCGTAAAACGATAACTCTAGAGACCTGTACTGTCCAGAGTTGGTAGATTCAACGATTTGACAACTGAACGGTACATTTCATTGAAGAATTGCATGATTGAGATCAACCCAACAACATGGAAGTTGGGAAGGGAGACATTTGAAGTCATC
Source organism: Linanthus parryae (assembly GCA_023055425.1). Classification (NCBI taxonomy): domain Eukaryota; kingdom Viridiplantae; phylum Streptophyta; class Magnoliopsida; order Ericales; family Polemoniaceae; genus Linanthus; species Linanthus parryae. The sequence goes on along the minus strand of JALGPY010000008.1, from coordinate 83,915,928 downwards.
ATAAAGCCTGTCTTTGGACAAAATGCGCCCTTAGACTCGCTTCTTTAGCCTGTTGAGAAAAATCAAACAATTAGAAGAAAGAAATATACACTTCAGATCAGTATAAAAGTAATGACATATGTATGCTATTGTTATATTCATCAATGATTTGAAAAGTACGTACCTGTAACAAAGAGACTGTAGAAACCCACTTTTGTAGTTCATTGGTATACACCTTCTCTTGCTTTTCCATGACTGCTACCTCCGTCATTTGAAAGCAGGCCTTCTCAATCTATGTTCCAATTTATTTATTTATTTTTAAAAAAAGTCACATTATTGTATAAAAGTAAGTCCGCAAATCTTATGTTTATGAGTTAAATTGTAAAGCATATCGTTTGCAAGAGAAAGACCTGTGGAAGGAACTTCGTGACAACCCCTTCCAAAGAGTCCATTGTTTCCATGGCCGTGATCATCGCGTCCAAGAGATGGAACACATCTCCCTGTTCAAATGAAACATATATGTTGTGAAAAAAAAACATTGGGGGCTTGATGTTGATGGTAGTATTAGAAACATAAAAATTCGAAACATACTGAAAACAAATTACTAATTAATATATAGCCCAAGAGTAGTACACACACCTTAGCTCCTTGCATTAAAGGGACTCTGACTGATATTGCTGACAACTTTCTGGTCAACTTCCCAACAGCTTCTGTATTTTTGATCTCCAACTTTGTTGTCCATTCCTTAAGCAAACATGCTTGCGGCTTGACTATCCGGTGCAACTTGGTTTGGTCTCTTAACTTTTGTATTTGTACTCGCTTATCCAATATCAAATTTCCCAGTAAATAGATGTGAAGCCAAACATTGAATACCTTGTCCTGAAACGAAAGTCCGTGTTAGCAACGAGAAGGTACAATTGGGCCGGGCGCACTCTTCTATTTAAAAGATATTATATATAAAATTGTTTAGTATCATTGTTTTTCCAACTCCGAATAAAAATTGCATGCTTCTGACTCACGATAGGCAATTCCATTTCTAGGAGATGCTAATTTTAATTCAGATCTTACTCCACATTAGCAAAAAGATGGCGAGTTTAGATTGAGGAGGATGCCAGGAGATGAAATTTGCTTGTCATAATAATTTCTCTTCTTGCAAGAAATCCAAAGACTATGAGCCAGTAGCCTTAATTGTAGCTGAGGTGTGCACAGACTTACTTGAACGAACCACGTTATTCAGAAAAAATATGTCAAATTTATTGGGTAAAGAGAAGCTTCGGCCCAAAATCAAGCTTGGTCCATGACCAGAGCTCAAATATTTTTGATGGCTTAGAAGCCCAAACTCCTTTGTGAAAGCATATTCTTCCTTTTCTTTAAGGTAGTTCCAAAATTAACTGATTTATTGTTAAAAGCCTATCCCAAACACTTGGAAGACAACAAACAAGCCACGAGTTTGACGAATTACTATATGAGCCAAACTTGAGCTTCATTTCTTGGCTCGTAGAAAGCTCGAGGTTGAACTTGAGCTTATGAAAAATATAGTAAGCCGGACTTAAAGTACCATGAAATTCGACTTGGCCCGGCTCGATTATAACCCTAAATAAGGAGCGCGCAAGTCAATACTCAAATTATAGAAGAAACTTTCTTAGTTGCTTTAATCACTTCTTGGATATTTAACACCTAAGACATTAGTTAGTTTTTGGGACTTTTGGCTCGCTGTGAAGTAAGAAAATAAGTCAATAACACTTACCTTTGCTAGTTTATTAGACGCGGTCATGGAAACTTGAGCTCGAGCATTCACAAACCTCCACTGCAACAATCTGTTCTGCATCACGCGAAACTGATGAAACTCTTCGGCTTGTACTTGTGAAACCTTCTTCTGCCTAAAATACTTCAAAACCCCACTAACACCACCACCACCACCACCACCCGCTTCCTTGTTAGACTTGCGAGCACTCGGTGACTTTGGCACGAGCACAGGAGGAGACGGCAAAGATCGTCCAGGAGACAAAGCCCAAGCAGATGGAGACTTCCTTGCAAGTCCGGGACTTCTACTAGTCATCGTTGAATAAGGGTTTATGTTCTCTTCATCTACTCTTTTCTTGGCTGTTCTTGAGGAGCTTGTGGTGGATTTAGAACGTTGGAGGGGCACCATTATCGGGCTGGAGCTTGGTCTGTTTGTGCGTATATCCGGCAGCAGTGGCGTGGTTGGATGCTGGCTTTTGCTCTTTAGAAGGTGGGGCGATGGCGGCATTCCGCCGGCGGGCTGATTCCTGCGTGATTGGTGGTGGCTTTGCATATCTTTTGGTAGTTATGTTCTGTCATGCATGAATTGTTCTTTGTGCTATTTGTAGTTTATTGAATTAAGTTAAAGAATTGTTAGTGTATGATTTATTATTTGACCTACCCATGCTGAGAATTTGTGACTTGTGGGCACGTTATTAGGATTTTTTGTTAGCTTGCTATTCAAGAACCCCACAATTCACCAGACTTTACAAGTAAAGGCCTCCACGAATGATCACACATGGTATATAGTATTCATATGTTCAAAGAACTAACCTTACAAACTAATATTTCATCATTATTGAGATTTCTGAGTTTTAGACCAACATTAAGTCATTGCTCATGGTCATAACCTGATGACGTGGCTGCCGTATTTATTTTAGATACTACGCTTTAAGTGCTCTTTTTTTTTTTTTTTTATTCTTCACTCGCATGTAGGCATTTTTATTAGAGAAATTATTAAAGGCATGTAGTCTATCTGATGAAACCCCCTGTGTAAATCTAAATATGAGCAAGTGTGCTAGGCACGTTTAATGCGGGGATAAAAAAGATGTACAATAATAATAATACCAGTAGGGGATAATAATTGGTGTTTGGTACAAGGATAATTTGAAGGGGATTCAATCCCCACTTATTATCAATACATCTTATATGTCTAAAATCTAATCCCACCATGTAGGTGGGATTGAATACTAAAGTCTTAATCCCCCTATTTATACGGGTGCAAACAAACATGTTATATAATCATTCATATATAATTATTACTCCCTTAATATCAATAAACCCTACAATACTGTAAGGCCCCCCGTACCCCAAATTTTTAATCCCGACACCAAATACGTGTCCTTAGGGTATGTATTAGTGCAACAGAATAAAGACACGATCACGTAAACTGAAGAGATTCGGGTGGATAAGGATTAGAAGTAAGCGAATCTATTACTATATAAAACAGTATGGTAACTTATGGTTTTTCAGCCTTTAGATTAAATAAATCAACATCAGTCCTTAGATTTCACCTACCACCCACTTAACTACCCACTACTTGAAAATTTATCCCCTTTCTCGAATGAATTTACGTAATTATCAAAAGTGTGTGATAGCATGACTTGATGGATATCATATAAAATTACCGAGAATGCCATTTTCATCTTCTCCTCCCACAAAATCGATTATGAAACGTATTTTTTGGATAATACCCTCGAGTACGGACAATCCCTTATTCACAAGAAAGAATATAAGACGATTTGTATATTTAACAATTGGACAGTAGAAGTAATTCCTATTATAGCCCTCAGACACGTGGATTGGGTCTCACTGGCAAAGTGAGTTAATGGGTGGTCGCTATGACCACTACTCGTAAACAAAACGATATCGTAACTGCACACAATTGACAATTGTGCAGTTATGCTCATACTCAAGACAGGTGGTCACGATTCCTAATAAAGCTTGTACAAATTCAGAGATAGGGGCACATAGGTAGAAACTGAAGGATAGAGAAACATATAGAGAGAGGATTAAGAAAGAGGCTGAGGTTGAATGCGATCTGCTCGGGTCTGGGTCAAACTCCGGCCTTTGTTGGAGTCCCGTTCTGTTGCAACAAGAACCCCAATTTTCCTCCAATTAAAATTATTCTCTCTTCTTACAGATAGAGGGAGAGAAATTGAGAGTGAGGCAGAAGTTGAGAGATAGCAGAGAAAGAGATGAGAGGTGGGAGATTGAGAAAACGCGGGAACCTTCATCTTCTACGATCTACTCCTTTTTTTTTCTTGAACCGTCAATTTTTTCTTCTTTTCTGTTTTTTAGTTTCATTTTGTTCTTTTTCTTTTTTTCTTTTTAATATTTTATGTGAAGTTGTGATTTTGAATGTACTATAATTTGAATCGACAATCATACCATTAACGTAGTTAAAACTTTTGACATAAAAGCTTCTCAATTGTAAATTATTTGCAATCGACAACTAGAGGTGATATTTTGTAGGTTTTGAAACTGGAGGAGTTGGAACATTACCATATTTTAGAAATGGACAATAATTGACCCTTGAAAAATTGAGTGGAAATAATAATTCAACTATTTCAACAACAAAACTATTATTAAAACATAGGCCCTGTTTGGATAACAAGGTTGGACTTGTTTGGTTAACCAAACTAGGTGGATGTTTGGATTTAATGGTTTTGATTTTTGAGATTTTGACTTTTATGTGAGTAGAAAAATGAGTGGAATGTGGGTCCTATAAATATTGGGTTGAAGTTTTGGTTAACTTTTTGTAGAGGTTAAAAAAACCGGGATATCCAAACAGGGCCATAGACATATGCAAATGAAAGTAGTCGATTCTTGTAAAATATGCAATGCAATTCTTTTATACAAAGTCAGATAATTCGGACTAGCCCGTTGTTTACTATTTATGCCCAATTCCTATACTAATATCAATTCTGACAGAGAATTTCTATCAAGCCCGGTCTAAATTACTGCCTAAGTTGTATTTAGTATGGGGTGGGCTCGGGTTCGCCAGGTTTTGCCCGTCTATCCAAGTTGCTTTAACAAAATAGTTATGGCTTAGCCATTGCTTTTTACAGTATAACCACAGCCTGTTACATTTCCAAGATTGCCATGAACATGGTCCGCGACGCATGTCAAACAACTACCAACGACTTTCTCTGTTTACTTCGACACTGGTCGCGGAACATTGTTTCAACACTCATCCCAGCTTCCTTTCACTGGCTCTCGAATGTACTTATTTCTTGGTTTAATATAGTTCTCAACTTCCATTAAAAAAAAAAAAAAAAAAAAAAAAAAAAACTATTCAGTCTGTACAAATGGACATAGCAAAGACAAATACCTAAGGACAAGAACAGAGCATACGATAAAATATTTGGTCATGTGTAAACCCACAATAAATTATTTCGCCTTTGTTACCTGTCACCCAATTCTATGGTTTTCCCTTCATTAACTCTGAGAAACAAAAAAAAAATGAAAAATCAAAATATTTGCAATACAGCTCCGGCTAAACCTTTTCCTGAAATACTCTATTCATGAGTCCTTGCAAAGAGTTTCCCATCCCAGCACCAACAGCATCAACAATGTATTTTGCCTGCATGGTTTTCAAAGAAACTGAATCTCAAGATGAAAAAAAATGAATAATATGCCCGAATTTCTTGAGGATAGTACCTCTTGAATCGACTTTTTCAAATCAAAAGCATCTCTAACCCGTCCATCCAAGAAACTCCACGTGTCTCGAAAATCTGCAAAAAAAACAAGGCATAAATACAATCACTGTTTCGTCTACACATGATGATTGACTTGTACAACAGCTGAATCAGAATATAGAACAACTGACCGTGGCAGTGCTACAAGTTGCAAAACACTAAGTAAACTGCAACTAATAATGGCCCAATTGGCCCTTTAAACTTGAGACTCAATGTGTAGCGCCTAAAACATCTTCCCTTTGGTTTGATAAACGAATGGATAGATAAGAAACACTTGGTATGCTAGCCAAGAAGTATCTGAAGTGTTTGTTAGCATGTTTGCCAAGATGTATTGGAGGTGATTTTCTTTGCAAACAGACAAACAGAGAGCCTGGTTTCAATATGCAGTTTCCACCTACTAAGAATACATTTGTAACAGTATCAGCACGTGAAGGTGCCTATCTTTTGGTGTGTCTGACCACAAAAGTAGCCAGGTAGATATGTTTTAAACATACTAACCTAAATTTGGGGTCTCAGAAATTTTGTTTGAAACAGAAGCCTATAAAAAATGTAACAGTAATCAAATTGGAGAAATAATTACCCCCATCAAATAATAGTGGGTAGTACCTGCAAAAAAAAATAGTGGGTAGTAGACACTAACAGCAGAAAGATGAACTACCACTATCCAATGGGGTTGTCTGAATGACCATTATACCCACATCAATCATTAAATTTCCAAGTCTACTATTTAGAAAAATTATAACACTCTCCTACACCACAGAGCCCATGTCACAATTGCGTTGTCGCCTCGACTGCTGCCTCAACCTCCTCCACCTTCTCCGCATCTACCAGATATGTGAGAGAAAGAGCAGAGAAGAAGCAGAGATATCGAACCATAAGTGGTGGCTGGGATGCCGTTGACTACAACGAACCACTGGGTCAGTTGTTATGTATCCGTCATTTCTCCTTTTTTCCCTCAAATTGGGACCTGATCAGGCACAATCTTTTATTAGGCTAATCTTTTATTTGAACGGTAAATATGTGATAAGTCAGCATCTGTTACAATCTGAATCCTGAAATTAAGGCTCAATTCTGGGAGTGACTTTGGCCTGGAATCACACAAGAATCACTCCCCATTGACTCTATAATTACTCGGTCATCTAATAGATTGACAGGATCTATATTCAGGCTTAATTATCTCTGTAGTCTGTATGAGGGTAATGAAGACATTATAGCCGGAAACGACCAACGAATGGAAATCAACCCTAAGTCATTTGTCAATTTATGTGATCAGCCAGGTCATGTTGCCTAATTCAGCAGAACTTGCTCGTGGCCACAAGTCAACCTCGCAACTCATGACAATGGATGAAACAAACAAGTCTAGATAGCAGACTCTTAGGCATCTTACCACATCACATCCGACTTGCAAAATCTATCTCTTCACTCAGTATGATGGTGATGAAAACATTATGGCCGGAAACGGTAATAACGTACATATTACTCGTATAGGATCTACTACTCTTAAGCTTAATGATTCTACTTTTGAACTCGAATAAAAGAATAACCTCTTGTCTGTCTCATAATTTTGCTCTCAAAATAATACCTCTATTGAGTTCTTTCTTTCTTCATTTCTTTCTAGTGAATGATCTAACTACGGGTGCATCCTTGGTTCAAAAGGAAACGTGTGTGAACGACCAAGATCAATGACGAAATCTCCACACCCGTTGGGCCTCTCAAAAACCATCTCCGATACTCCCTCCTCCACATTCAGTGTCACAGGCGTTTGGGGACATCCATCTTCCAAGATTCTCCATCAAATAATTTCTTCTCATAAATTACCTGATTCTAAGTCTAGTACTACTTCAAATTAATGCAATTCCTGCCTCTGTAATAGAAGTCACAGGCTCCTGTTTGCAACTTCCTCGTTACAATGTTCCCGTCAAGGATTTAAACAACGGTATCAGCCGGCGTATCGGTAACGGCCGCGGAAAACGGTTTCGACCCATAACGGACAAACCGTAACGGGAATCGAGAACCGGATGCGTGAATGTTAAAAAATCGTCAAAAGATGCCAAAAATGTATTTTTAAACATTATTTTGTTATATAAAATATATTTATGGTCTTTTCTAGTTGTTTAGACCTCGTCTAACTATTTTTAGGAGACAATTAGACATTACACTTCATTACTACCAAACATAACCTATCATTTCAAAATATTAAAAAATAAAAAATAACCTACAGCTCCTACTACTAGTAGTCAAATATAGTCAAATAGTCGAGGAATAAAATAGTCAAATAGTAAAAGATGAGATAAGAAAAGATGAGGATAAGAATTAAGGGGATGAGGAGGATCGTGAGAGAGAAGAGAAGAGAGAGAGAACCAGAAGAAGAGAAGAGATGCCGCGAAGAACGAATGAACGGGATACGGAATAAGTCACGCCAAGCCGGCTGCGACTGGTGGAAACACAGTTACGGCTCTGGTATGTCTTCTTTCTCCCCTTGAGTCTCGATGGAAAGACAACCCAAGTCGAGTCTTTTAAATCTAAAACCCGTTTTTTGTGCTTACTGCGTATCGCACGTTGTGTGCCGGAATCGGAGCGTATGGGCCGGTACCCCTGTGATTCCGATTCTCCCAATGCATATCGGGTGTATCGGTACCGGAGCCCTCCGGTACTGTTATGAATCGGGTGATATGTGCCGTTTCAGAGCGTTATTTGAATCCTTGGTTCCTATCCTCTTGAAATTCTATACATGGATGTTTGGGACCCTCTCCTCTTTTCTCATTTGATATTTTTCAATAGTATGTCATCCTTGTGGATTATTTTACAAAATATACCTGGATCTACCCACTGAAACATAAATCTGATGTTACATCTGTAGTTGCACGGTTAAAGGTCCTTGTGGAGAACTATTTCTCTACAAAGATTCAGACCGTTAACACAGACGCTCTTGGTCATTTTCTATCCAAAGTTGGCATACAATGACTACAATCCTCTCCTCATACGCCTAAACATGTACACCTCTGAGCGCAAAGTCGCAAACATCGCCATGTTGTTGAAACTTCCCTTACATTGCTTCTTCATGCCTCAATGCAACTAAAATATCGGTCATTGGCCTTTCAAGCTACAGGGTTATCTCATCAACCAAATGCAATCACACACCACACGCAGCAAATCTCCCTTTTCTCATCTCTTTCACATTTCGTTGCCTTTGTTTCCGGGGCTGCGACCATACACGACACAAAAACTTGAACCACGATTACGTCCATGTGTGTTTGTGGGCTATTCTACCTCCCATCATGCATATCTATGTCTTAATACATCGACAAACAAGATCTTCACATCCAGACATGTAGTTTTTGTCGAAAACATTTTCCCTTTCCAAAAGCATGCGTCCCGCACCAAGAACGCCACCAACTTACCATCTTTAGATGCCTGGTTTCTTAAACCAGCCCTGAAAATTTGTTGCCAAAAGACCTTCCAATTTCTACAGGTTCAACTCCAACAAGACCTTCCAATTTCTACAGGTCCAACTCCAGCGCCTCGCCACATCTCTAAGGGCATCTCCAACCCCATGGGTTCAACTCCAACCCCATGAGGGGAGGGGGACGGGGAGGGGGTGCTATGGGGAATTTTTTTGCCTTGGGTGTGGGATGGTTAGGGGGGATTTCCCCATGGACATGCCCACACCATAAGGCAAAATTCTCCCCATAGCACCCCGTCCCTATCCCCCTCCCCTCATGGGGTTGGAGTTGAACCATACTTTTATACGATTTCCCCTCCCTCTCCCCCTCCCTCTATGGGGTTGGAGATCCCCTAAAGTGCATGTATCGTCCCAGCTCACTAAATCTCCTCCAGGACACCCCTCGACACTACGGACCCTTTGAAGGATACTTTGTCCTCTCCATTCCCCTTGATATCACCAACAACGGACAAATTTGCTCCTCTGCGTTAAATTGATTCATCTCCTTCTCCTCCTTCGTCCTCACCTGCACCCTTACCCTCTCCTATTACCTTAAGACCCCATCCTTATAATACAATACTCGACTAAGAAACAACATTACTAAGCCTAGACAACCTGTAAATCTTCACACCACCATTCTTTCTTCAAATTCAGAACCATCCACCTTCAAACAAGCACAACAGCAACATTGCATGGCATGTCGCCATGAGTGATGAGTACAATGCTCTACTCTCTAACAAAACTTAGTCTCGTCCCTCGAACCCAGAATGTTATTGGCTGTAAGTGGGTCTATAAACTTAAGAAAAATCTTGATGAGACAATAGCTCGTTACAAAGTCCGTCTAGTGGCCAAGGGCTTTCATCAACGGAGTTGACTTCTCTGAGACATACAGCCCTGTAGTTAAGCCTACTACTCTTCGACTCTTACTCACAGTTGTTACTAATGGTTGGCCTCTTGTGAAGGGCTCTCAATATGATGAAGTTTATATGGACCAACCACCAGGATTCGTCAACACTGATTTTCCCACACATGTATGTACTGCAGAAAGCTACAAATGGACTGTGGCAAGCACCTCGTGCTTGGCACCATAAGCTTTGTAATTTTCTCGTCTCGAAGGCTTCAATAATTCTCACTCGGATCCCTCGTTATTTGTGCTTCATTCTTCAACTTCAGTTCTCTATCTGCTAGTTTATGTTGACGACATTATCATCACCGGATCGTCTACCACTGATGTGGCTGCATTTATCTCCACTCTTGCTGGGAGATTTTCCATCAGGATCTTGGTAACCTCTTGTACTTCCTTAGTGTTGAAGCTCAGGATCTTGGTAACATCTCGTACTTCCTTAGTGTTGAAGCTCACTTTACCTCTGATGGCTTGTATCTCACACAGCAGAAATACATCGAACGCATATGGCTGATGCAAAGCCGGTTTCACACCCCTTGCCTCTGCTGAAGCACTTAAGCAATTTGATGGCTTGCGCGCAGCAGATGCAACCCTTTATCATAGTACTCTTGGCTCTCTTCAATATATCTCCCTGACACGCCCCGATGTCTCATTTTCAATCAACAAGCTGTCCCAATTCATGCACAGCCCCTCCGCACCTCACTGGTTTGTTGTGACACGATTACTTCACTATCTAGTCGGCACACTCGAACATTGCTTATTCATCCATAGAGACCTCCTCAAACTCTTCATGCCTTCGCTGACGCGGATTGGGCTGGTGATCCTAATGATCGCACATCAACCTCTGCCTATATACTCTTTCTTGAAGCCAATCCCATCTCATCTCCTAGAGCTGTAAAAAGCAAAAAACGGTCGCTCGTTCTTCCACGGAGGCCGAATATTGAGCTATTGCCTCTGCTGTTGCTAATGAATTGGATACAAAATCTTCTCCATCCCTACCTCCTCCACTCTAGTTATTTACAGTGATAATGTTACTGCCGTTTGCACAAATCTATAAAACACATCACCATAGACTTTCATTTTGTCGGGGATCAAGTGGCTACAGCTCGCTTGTGTGTTGCTCACAACCATACTTCTGGTCAATTTGCAGATTCTCTCACAAAACTGTTGCCTCATTCCCAATTTCTTACTCATTGCACCAAGCTCAATCTTGCGGGGCCATGATAAGTCAGCATGGGTTACAATCTGAATCCTGGAATTCAGGCTCAATCCTGGGAGTGACTTTGGCCTGGAACCACACAAGAATCACTCCCCATTGACTCTGTAATTACTCGGTGATTAAATAGATTTATAGGGTCAATATTCAGGCTTAATTACCTCTGTATATATTTGGTAATAGAGCTGTATATATATAGCCATAGACCTTGCAGCAATAATACACAGTAATTTTACTTCTTCACTCTAATTCTTTAACAAGATCGTTTTTGTTACCTATACTAGGAGTGCCTAGGTTGACATCCATCCCTCAAAACACCAATAGCCAACTGAACTATGCTCTAAAACTAATTCTAAAAGACTACAACATAACCAACTAAAATTTAAGTGCATAAAGAGCACGAATTAAACTGTGCAAGACAACACAGCCACTACATCAAAATCACATCAGTTGGACTAATTCCTCCCCCCCCCCCCCCCCCCAAAAAAAAAAAAAAAAAAAAAAAAAAGATAATCATGCATGTTTATCCAGTCTTGTATTTTATGGTATGACCATGCCTATAGCAGCAGCAAAAACACACCACTTCAGCCATCGATTTGCTTTGGAAATTGAGCAATATTAAGAGTGGTACTTTGATTTTGAGGTGGCAAGGCTCCTTTCCCATTGACCCGAACATTTTCAACCCCAGAGAGTGAGTAGAAAGTGAAGGTAGCAGTTACATATATTCTCAAATGATAATCCCAGCAAAGCTTTAACATTGAGCGGCACACCGTTTATTCATGTTTAAAACAAGCCACAGCCAGCAAATTTCTACAAGCACGATACATTTCTCTAAATAAAAATCGGTCAGGTTACGATATCACAATGAACCAGGCAACTGTACCATCCAAACGAGAATTTAGTAAAGAACTAAGAGAAGAAATTGTCATCGGCCCAAGCAACTCTTTTCCGCAAACTGCACTCTTTTCGGACAGTAAGGAATACAGCTCTCGCAGCCACTCATTTTCAGTCGACGAAGCATGAACAGCACGTAAAATGAACCCTTATACCAAGCTGCCATTCTTTAGTTCAAATAGCAAACAAGTAGCTAGATTGCACTCTAGTTCAAGTCCCAAAAGCACCAGACGGAAGCTGCTGTAATGCGCAGACTTGCTAATATTAGACCAAAATACTGCCTTAGGCTTTGTCAAAAATCTAGACAGTGAGCTTGATGATCTACTCCAAGATTTTCGCAACTGCAAACCACTCCATGGAAGGAGAAACTAATACATGCAACAACACCACCAGAGGCTGTAGTCTATGATGCACGGGAACTCCATGGAGGGTGACGTCCCCATCCCGGGAACGTCTTGAACTTGGAAACTCCGCCGAAACTCCCCGGAATGCCACACGGCGTTCCCGTAAAATTACAAGTCCGGAACTTATGAGGAAGTTCATGGGTATGTGTTCCACTTTTTGAAACGTTTTGAAAAGGTAGGTGTCTTTTAATAAATTTTGAAAGATATGGGATGTTACAACTAAAATAAAATATAATGTATATTACTAATCGTATCAAGATGCCTGCGCCAATCTAAACCCAGCAGCTTAAAATTCAAAGGAGAGAGAACAATTTGGGAACTTTCAAGACTTTGACGACCTCGGATTTCTCAAGTACTTCGACGTGTTTATAGAGTATATGTGTCATTCTAGTATTGATCTTCTTAATTTTGTATTTATCTTGATTATTCTCTTCCAATTTCGTCTTATGATTTGTAAGGGTGTATTTAGGTATCATTTCCATTAGAATAAATTTGTGTTTCTATAGATACATAAATACACACACACACACACACACACATATGCCATTCCCCCGACATTTTGTCTCCCAAATTTCTGAAAACTACCACTTCGGCGGCATCCCCATCTCGTTTCGCCTCGCCCCCATCCCCATTTCAGTGCTACGTAGATGTACTTACACAAACCATCAGCCTTGCAATAACAAGTAATATCCATTCAATCCCCATACAGCAATCACTATAACAATTTTAAACTCAACTGATATAATTTTCACTCCATTCTAGTCTCGAAATCACTGTTTTGTTCCTCGTTTAACATTGCAGAGACATGACTACCTCTAAACTAACTCAAAGGGAAAAGATAAAACCGCATTGCGTCCTTCAAGTCCGCTAGGATCAGCTTTTGATGACTCACCTTTATGGAATCATGCCAAAGCGATCACTATCTCAGCTATTGGTAGTGGAAACTGATTGTGGTCATGTAATAACTGCAATTTATAATATGTGGGTACCTCACATGGGGTGAGGAACCCGTTACGGCAAACTTGGGAACGCGGAAATGCCGGAAACGTTCCCATAACACCGCCTGGTGTTCCCGTACTTTTTATGCTCGGGAAATTGAAGGGGTACTCCACAGGGAAGCTTGCCCCATTTTGGAGACTTCTGGGGGGGCGCATTTAAAATAAAATGAGTCTTTAGGTGAGTTTTCTGAAATACAAACAAGTTGAGGAATAATTGATGTATTTTCTCTTAGTTACAAATCAATTGTGGATCGGGTGAACAACCTTAGCCATACACAGAACAGAGTCAACAGAGGGAGAAGATGACGATGACGAAGATGATGCTTGAGGACATGCTCTTTATGTTGATTTTGGTTGTTAACTTTTAGATATTATGTCTATGACGTATGAACTTATTTGTGCTTTAACTTCTGTACAACTATCTTATTTATTAAGTTTCATCTATTGCATATTGTCAAACTTTTCGACTGCGTCTTGTTAGCGTCGGATTAAAACTTTGCAAATTACACAAATACTAGTAGGCCCATCACGCGCTATGCGTGTGAGGGTATCACATTTGGTTGTAAATACTGTTCTAGATATTACTTTGATGTGTTCCAACTCTTGTATTAACCCTTTCTTAGACTACTTTTCTCTAACGATAATGGACTCGCGTTGTATGTGATTGTTTTCCTCATCAAATGTCATACCAAAAGCTTGTAACATTTTATTTTGTTTTATATTTATTTCTCTCCAATCAAATAAAAATTCAATTTTGTTCTACCTTCTTAGTGATATCTCTATTCTAAATAAGATGTAATATATTTCTTCTAATATGTGTACGGAGCTCATTTTGTAATGCTAGTCATAATTGGAACTTCTAAATTACTATCTAAGAAATGTCAACTCTTTGAACATATTATGTGGTTCCAAAAGAAAGTATACACACACACACACACACACACACACACACACACACACACACACACACACACACACACACACACACATATATATATAAATATACAAACACATATACATACCTCATTATTAACCAAACCATAAAAATAGTGAGAAAATCAAATATGTATTAGGTGGACAATAATAACAACAATATTTCCTTCTTAACAAATAGTGATTTTTTGTTTCTTCTCTTTCCAGTACTTCAATCATGTCCTGTTCGAAAATGTCAAGGTAATTTTTGTTACTTTTGTACTTATAAAATGCTACGTATGAAACTCACAAATCATTTCTTCAGTTCCAATAAATATTAAATTGATCTCGAGTTCTTATGCTTTGTGCTCAATCAATCAAGATGAATTTGCAATATTTGAATTTCTAATAATAAAATTTGATAACCATTTACAACGGATTCAATCATAACATAATCTAAACAAGAAATCAAGTGAGCATCGCATAATTGCATGGACATCTAGTCAATATATTGTGTCATTTCTACTAAGTTGCTACACTGCACATTCGAAACAAATCACTCTCTAGATAATCCAAACACATAATCATTTTTTGAGCAGAAAACAGCACATAAACTATGCCACCATACTGCATCTTAACCCGCAAACTGGAGTGTTTACTAATTTGGACTAAACGTCCCCGTAATAAATCTAATTTATTGAGGATTAAGCCCTCTTGCAACTAATCAACTATATTATTGAATTTGATCGCTCTTCACGCCCTCGCGGGTCTCTGGATTTATTATGACATCCAAAATCCAACATCCACTTTACTGACCCCAAAAGTTATTGGAATTAAACCATGACGGCCTGACCCCTCGAGAGAAGTTGAAGTTGATTCCCGTTCCACTTCCAGATACAGGACAACGTCAGATACTGTCTTTCTTTGTGCCGTACTAATGAGGCCATGGCTGACTTCTAAACTTCTAAACCCAGTTCCTCAACCAACAGTACAAATTGCATCTTATTATTCACGATAAACTGGCATTTTCGGGATATTGAAGAATCATTATGTGATACATTTGAGAGGTGAACGTGTGATATTTCCTTGGTTTGAGATTGGTCACATTTATAATGACCCCGGAGTAGGAGAAAAGTTGAATTCAAACTCATAATTTTAACTAGGGCCTTTTCATGTCCATTAATTGATGAGTAAATTCTCTTGAATTTAATTTTACTAACCTAATATATAGTTAGTGGAGCTATTATTTGACACTTAAGTATCACAACTCACAAGAGAAAATGAAGAGATGTATCATCTTAGCAAAATCAATTACAAAAACATCATTAATAAGTATAACTCAATCTAGTACTTGCAAGTTAGAAAGAGGGGCAACATGGGTACAAAAGGGTGTTACTCTGCTACACACACACACACACATCCGCCATCCCCCGTACCCGCAATATTTGAAAATTTCTGTTTGTGTTCCTGTTTCGTCCCCATCCCGGTTTTGGTGCTACATGGACTGCAATAAACAAGTCGCAGGATCACAGTCTAAGGTGAAAGCTCGTCTACTAATGATTCCCAACTATGGAGTAGAAGTTCGTAAATTAACAGCTGAACCTGTTCATGAAGCTATTAAGGAACATGAAGATGATAAAACAAGGCAATTCAACAGATAAACGCCAGACAGAGTCCTCATCTTGTCTCGCTACCAAAAGGTTCGGATATGAAGCAAGAAAAGAAAAGGGGTAAATGGCCGTTGGGAAGGCATTCAACGTAATTGAAAGTGATACAGCCGACAAAATGGCTGCCCAGACTCCCGGATGTTCCATGAAGCTGCCCTATCTTTTAACTTTTCAAGATGTCCATATTTTCCGAAACACCCTCATCCACAACCTAGCTGGCTATAAACCTCCGTCATATGGAAGACTCAGAGCAACATTACTTGCTCAAAAAGATGCATATAAGAAATACGCTTCATCCGGTAAACGACACATGGGAAAATAAAGGGTGTAGCATTAGCTCATACGGATGGGCAGACGCACAAAGAAGACCACTTGTAATTGCCACGGCAGCAAATGTAGGAGGAGCAATGTTCTGTAGAGTCTGTTGATGCAAGTGCAAACATTAAAGATGGAGAATATGTAGCAAGCCTATATCTACTGGTGCTGGAAAAGTTGGGAGAACAAAATATTGTTCAAATAGTAACTGACAGTGGTTCCAATTTCAAGACAGCAGGTTTGGTAATTGGAAGTAGATATCCTACCATATTCTGGACGCCATGCCTGATTCATTTTTCAAATTAGCATTAAAGAGTGTGTGATCCTTCCGCAACTCATTTCAATATGAGCAATGTAAGTGGACCTCTATTCTGGTTGATAATGTGCCAACTATTAGAAACTTTGTGTGAACCACAGCATATCCCTTGCTGGTTTTGACTCAAACACAAAGCTCCGATTAATGCGGGTTGTGGAGACAAGATTTGCTTTAAGTATGATTATGGCAGGACAATTGCCTGAAGTTAGAACAGCCCTGGAAACATTGGTCAGGGATCCTGGTGGAAGATGTTTGAAATTAATGGAAAGAGCTCAGTTGAAGTTAAAGCGCGTGAAGTGAGCAATCAATTGTTGATGATGCTTGATGGGATGAATTGGATCACTTCTGACACCTTAGTGAGCCAATTACTGACAAGCTGAGGGCTTCTGATACAGATACACCTCGCTTTGCACCTTATTTATGATATGTCAGAATTCTGAGATTGAGAGCGTTAAGGTTGTGGTTTTTGAGCACAAGGAGAAGGACATTATTTCAGGGAAATCAAGTCTCTTGAATCAATTCACAAGATTCTTAAGGATAGATGGAAAAAAGGCAATAGCAGCACATATTCTGCAGCTTTAAGTTGCACACTTGTGGTATTGTTGATAATACTCATTAGTCATTATGTATGGCTTGCAATTCGTAGGGCAACAAGCCAACAAGTCCCTGAAGAAGGAGATGTTTGATCCAAATGACAAAAAAGGTAGTATGATTTGTTCTCTTATGTCTTAATTTTATCCTAACGTCATACTGGTTTTTGTTCTGGAAAGTAATGGATATGCTAACGTAATAATAGTAATAATAATAATAATAATAATAATAATAATAATAATAATAATAATAATAATAATAATAATAATAATAATAATAGTAATGTTACTATTTAATATAATAAAATTCTGCACCATATGTCCGTACCCGTATCCAAACTTCGAATACCTATATGCAGAGTCCCCAGTCCTAAATTTAGATGGATGTGTAAATCTGACCGCTGGATACATACCGGATATGACAGCTCACCCGCATCCGGGTAACCTATGAATTTAGAGGATAACTCGGCTGCTTTCATGCGCACAAACATACAACAAACTTATACAAAGGTTGACGCGTATTTCACACCTAAGGGAGAACTTCAGTGTAAGAACAAGTCCCAGAACACACAACACGGAGAGCAAACCTGGAGAGTTATCCGTAAGCATGTAGATCTCCGTTGAAGTGTAAATCGATCCAAGGATAGCACGTTTGGTGTACCATTCAACATCAACAGCCTCATCACCAGCAGCATGCCAGATCTCATCAACCAGCATTGCTCGCTGTTTGAGACTTGTTTTGATATTTTGGGGCTGTGCCTGTGGAGCAAGTTATATTAGTGAACTTTTTACAAACTAAATAGACTTGACATGCTGAACTTACAGGATGCTAACAGTCTCACCTGGATACTAAGTGCTTGAGGCCATTTTGATGTAAACGGAGCCTGCAACTCCAAGCGCATTCTGACCAGCTTCGTAATCCGCTCACTAGGAATCAAGTTCATTAAATCTTCTTCCGAGTCTATTTTATCAATAAGGCCTTGTAAACACTGGTCCATGAAAAACTGAATCGCAACGAAAGCAAAATTGACAAAATCAGGTAATATGTCATTGCTGGAGAAACCAAGTCAAGATAGTATGGACGGTTCAGTGAGATTATGTAAATATCAAGATGTTTAAAGACTGATCTTTCACAATGCCTGGGACAGATGCATCGTAATATGTCCGTTCAAGTGAATCGAAACCACAAGTAATTTCAGTGCCAATGCAGTTCGTAATTACTAACTGACAGTAAAAACTATGGCAACAGACAGAGTTCAAGAAATAATATCTTGAAAAGAAATAATCTCGATTAAATAAGTTTTCCAGTAACTTGTAATTGCTACATAATAATTTCCAGTATGAAGAGAAACATATTAGCCCAATTCTCGTCTCATGATACTCGCCTCATAAAGCAGTAGAGCCGTAAGTAATTGCATTGACGAACTAAAAATGAGAAGCATTTATAATGATACCTCAACAAGTGCAGCTTCCTTTCTAGGGAAACATCCGACCACAGAAGGAGATATACCAGCCTCCCTTGCACCGGCAATCATGGCTGCTTCAGTCCATCCCAGACGTAGCTGCAGACATAAATCAGTCCATAAATTAAGAAACTATGTCCAAATATACACTTCTGACGTCAATCATAAGAGCTAAAACCTAGGTAAAACTAAAATTCGTACCAATAGCAGAAGAGAATGATTTCTCTCTTTCTCTCAGCACAATACTTCGCTCCAGACCCCCAAATATGTAGAGTATTATTTATAAGTAATACACTGAGTACGTTTTTGGTGCAAGGAGTGTAATGTGGAGGTATTTTGGGGCCCACAACATGACGGAGTGTATTGATTCTAAGGGATTATTAGTTGTAGGAGAAAAGAAGCTAAGCCTCCTTGCAACTTCCTCACTTTGCCTCCAACCCCATTGCAACTCCAATTTGGACACAATTTTGAGACAATGTGCCCTGCACCCCTGACACCATTTGATTTATCTAACAAAATCGAGGACACCTTGTCTTTTTACAACTTCTCTCTCTCACCCTCTCTCAGTCTCCTCTCTAAGACCAGCCTCCACCATTACCACCATCGTCCTCCCAATCTCACCCTCTCTGTTGCCCTCACTCTCTTCCGATCTCCACACAACACAAATAACCGCCACCACCCTCCACCGCCACCCACCTCTCCACTGTCTCTCTCTCACCTCTTTGTTCTCCCTCTCCTTAATCCTCTCTATTATATATCTCGCCTTCTATAATCAAGAAATCCCCAAATCCAGACCCTAAATCCTCCATATTGAACGAGACCTAATCAATTCCTCCCTCTCTCCTCAACCTACAACCTCTTCATTCTTCCTCCACACTGAGCCGCCGCCATACCATGATTGCCCTTTTCTTCGACCAACCCTGAACCACGAAGAACAGAATCTAACCACTGTATACCAGGGCAACCCAACCCCCACTAATTACAACAAATTAAAGCGTACAGCCCACAATCAAACCCTTACTCCGCTGAATTACAAAATAACCCAAACCCAAAATCAGGCTTGAATTCCATACCTAATTTGGCATCTCATCGATGGATTTGGGTTGATTTTTTTATTTTATTTTTCTTGTTTCAAGATTTGGGTTGATTTGTTCAGCATTGACATAGAAGTGGTTTGGGGCTTTTATGATTATCAATTAGGTGGAAAAGAATAGCGAGTGTTGAGGTTGTTCAGGATAATAGATTGACAGTTGCATGGGATTTAGTGGTCATTTTTTAGGGGAACAAATTGAGTCGTGATAGTAATATGTTCATAACAGCAGTGATAATCACATTCAATGATCTCCATGAATTCATACTTTGTATTGATTCTAGTGAAGCTAGTTGAAGTTTATCTACTGCCTGAACACTAGTTTCCGTGTCTGTGTGCGAAGGAGAGAGAGAGAGAACATAGAGGTGGGCAGCGGCGGTGCTGGTGGTGAGGAGAATACGTAATAGAGCAGAGAGAGAGGTGGTGGTGGTGGTGGTAAGGACATTGGGAGAGAGAGCGACAACAAAGACGATGAGAGCAAGAGAAAGGATGGTACGGCGGAGGGGAGACTGGAGGAGAGGGTAACATAGATAAGGAGGTAGAAAAAGACCACTATTCCCTAAATTCATTCAAATAAATCAACAAGCGTAAGGTGTCACTTGCGCTGGAACTGTCATCGTGCAGGGTGTTTTGGGGTGTTTTGTGCCCAAATTGAGGATGCAACAGAAATGGTAGCAAAAATGAGAACCTGCAGCGGGGTATAGTGTCTTTTCTCCTTAGTTATACACATATATACGTAGGATTAAGTATTTTGATTGTTTAGAACATTACACGGAAGGGCATTAAGCTTAGCATTCAATCTGGCACCATCCCGATTAAATTTGTAGTGTAAGACCGTATTCTCTATAAGGGGAGTTGAATCTGGCTAAAACCATCCCTTCATCTACAACTGTTAACGAACTCAGCCGCTCAAGTAGCTCGGTGTTCAGCTCAACAGAAGACCGTTCAAGATTCTCTCTATTTTCAAACGAGTTACACCTCAGTTTGAATTTGGAGCTCGCCAAACTTAAGCACACTCACAGTCGACTTGTCAAGGTTTGTCGGTTTGCTAATTTATTGACTAGTGAGTTATACTTGTAAGCCCGTTCATTAAACAAACTCGTGAATTTAGTTCCAAACAATCTTGACTAGACACTCATGAAAGGGCTTACTTAAGAACTTGAATTTAAGCTCGTATAATATTTTACTTAAAAGTATGTGTACAATTAATGGTAGAAGTCTTCCGCACTTTGATAGAATGGCGTATTCTTTCTCTATTCCTATCCTCTAACGGTGGATTGTATTTTAATTATGGGAAAAAATTAATATTGCCGAGTCATATATCTATACTACTCTCTAAAAGTGTGTTTCAGAGTGTTTCCAGTTTTTTATTTTTGCCTAAATCACCCTTGCAAATTGACATATTTACAAATCCGAACAGTTGTGACTACTCAAATTTAGAATTCTAATTTAAAATTTAATTTAGCTCAGTTTAAACCTGACTATTCAGTTTCTGCCTTTTCACACGCGTATCTTCATCATACCCGAATAGTTGATTCAGTTTGTGCCTTTACAGATGGGTACCTTCACCATCATAAAAAGGAAGTCTCGAGTACCTAAAATTTTCACTCTTTCAATATTTTTTGTCTTCTTTTAAGTATTTTTCTATCATTTTCGTGACTACACCATACATTGGCAACTTAGCAAGGCCTAAGCAGACCGCACTCTGCAACTTAAGTGGAGAACGAAACAACTATCATCGGAGACATTTTTTCAGGCCCATTTGCATCATTGGGGGGGCATATAAATCTTAATAAAATTAGTTGTATGTCAAATATTGATTTTCACACATTTCTATTTGCACGGTTGAGTTTTAAATATTAAATATATCTATATATATATACATATATGCATCAACTTTAAAATATTACCGTACTTCTAGTCTTATTTTTTTCTTTCCAATATCAAAAATAAGTGTTTTGAGTTATATTTCTCATTAGTCTAATGTGTTGATAGTGTTCTATAGACAAAACCATTTGAATTTATATATTATAACAAATTAAATGTCACGTGCAACGCATGTTCTCATAACTAGTTCCATTAAGGAGGACAGCTAACATTTTGTTAGTTTAGTACTTAAGTTACAATGATTTGTGCTTTTCATGATATCTTATTTAACTTATAGCTATTTTTTTCCAATTTTCATATAATTTCATTTCATGCTTTAAACCGCAACCACCGCCACCACAACAACAACAATAACAACAAAATTGGGCTTGAAGAACCATGAAGCAAGCAAAGAATCAGCATCATTTTAGGGTTGTGCCAAGATCAAGCTTGTGTAAGCCCAGGAACTCAACTCGGCAAGACTTGATAACCCTAATTACCTCCCATGTTAAAAGTACCAATTACCTACACCAAACAGTACTAACTACCTCCCATGCTATTACCTACACAATAAAGCACTAATTACCTCTCATGCTATTATTACTGTTGTACCCCTTTATCCCCAAACATTTTAGATGAGCCAACTCTTTATGCCTAAACCAAACATACAAAAACATGACCCCAGATGAATTAAGGGTCGACTATAAGTTTATAACCACTTCCAGTTCGGGGTAATAATCCACTTACCCCACCCAATTTCAAAACTCTCTTGTTACCACTTTCCGCCCAAAAAAAGTTAACGGACAAAAGGGTATCGATGTCAATACTATTTCACCCACTGATTTGTATTTAATAAGCATAAAGAAGAAAAGTACTGGAAAGCAAAAATAATAAAAGAAGAAGAAGATGATGAAAGGAGACGTCTGCCTCTCCCTCCCTCCCGATCTCTCCTCTATTTCTCTAAATCCTGTCTCTGTTCTCTCGTTCTCTCCTATTTCGCTGGGTTTATAGATATACCCTATTGAGTACATAGAGGTTAACCGCCGGAGTTAATGGCGTTCGAGGTTCGATTTGTAAATCACGGGTGTATGGGTTTTGTGGTCTCGTCGTGGAATCTGTTTATTGATCACCGACTGGGTTTATGGTCTTCCTCGAATCTGTTCATAGGTCGAATAGGTGTGTATGTGTGTCGGTTTTGTGGTCTCGTCGTCGGTGTTCATGACAATCAGGTGGCAGGGTTCGATTGTAAATCAGGACTGAGTTTGTCTGGGTTTAAATCGGGTATGGGCTTGGTCTGGGTTTGTTTTATTGGATATTTGATAACAGCTTCAATCAACAAGAAGAAATTAGTTTGGGTCTTGGCTTGGTCTGGGGTATTTTGAGGCTGTAGCGACAACGGCGGGCGCCGGATTCTGGGTTTACTACGGCGGTGGTGGTGGCGCCGTGGCGGTGTGGTGATGGAGGTGATTGTATTCTGAGTGTTCATAAAGCATTAATTTGACCAGTTTGCCCCTAAAATACTGTCAACTAACGGTAAATTTTGGATGGAAAAAATCCCAGTTGGTGATTACTAACAATCATAAACAAGGAGTGCTAATAAGAGGGATATAAAACTGGGGTGGTAAGTGGATCATTACCCCAAACTGGGAGTGGGTAATAAGTAATTGACCCAAGAATTAAACTAAACAACCTAACTTTGAGAAGTGAAACCGATGTAGCACAAGGCCAGCAATCTCAGCAAGTCCTTCGGTCTTAGGAAAAGCTGCACCTTTTACTCCAGAAACAAGTCGGGAAGAACCCCTTGAGACGCGGAACCAATGTCCCTGCAATCTTCTTCAAAATTATCCAAACTACAAACAAACGGATCAACCTCCAAGCTCTCCTCTCACTCTTCCTAACACGAAAGCCATTCACGCTTTTTACCCGAGAAAAAGCCATCCGCGCTCTCAAGAATCCATGTTAACTTGGTAATAACTAACAACTTGACGATGGTTGAGGTGTGTATCATAAGGTTCATTAAACTTGAACATGGGATTGGATGAGAAATACGAGCTCAGCTGTTTGTTCCACAGTATATAATTTGGCATCTCTATAACACACTGATGGTTTATTTCTGCTGGCACAGCATGAAACTACAAGTTGAGGTACCAACCTAACACATACAGCAACTATATTTTTCTTCTAAACAAGAAAATTGCATCCAAGAAGACACTTAAACTAATCCACTTGCGTACAGACATATCATATGCGTATACACATACATATATACACTTCTTTTTTTGAAAAATCGCTAAATCTACGTAGTGCCATCATACAGCAACAGATTATGATGCAATTGAAAATTTCTGCGGAATGAGCTTGATAGCTAGCCTAGTTGGAAAGGCATTGTAAAATCATGCTCGTCACCAGGGTTCAAACATGGCCAAACATTGATCGTGTAGCTTGAATTTCTTTCTCTGTAATCGCAATATAATATTTTTCTATGTAAATGGCAAAAAATAAGATCCGTAGAAGATGACAATACCGACCACGTGAGTAATCGAGGCGCTGAGCACGCGGAATTGCTCGTCCTGGTATTCAGCTCTGGTTCGCGACCCTCCAGAGATCTTGTGGCCACGTGGTTCATCTTTTGAAAACTGCGACGACGAGAATGATTCTGAACTGGAAGTGTTCGAGGGTTCAGAGCGAGCTTCAGGGGATTGTTGATGAGGGAATAAAAGGTTCTGATCGGAGAAGTTCTGGGATGGAGAAGATGTCGAAGTAGAAGAAAAACGGGGTAATTTGAGTAGCATTGACATCCGGATGTGAGAAATCGAGAGGTGGCTTTTCCCCGGTAGAAGCCATCTCGCCGCCGATCGATACATCGCCTTTATTTACTACACGATTTTCAGTGGGAATGAAAACGAGAGAAAACCTTATGTTTGAATTTGTTCGAATTCCAGATCTGTTGAAATTTTGTTGAAACCACTCAACGTGGCGCGTAGCGAACGCTGACACTTGTTTCACCTCCCTGCCACTTGTTTTATCTCTTTTTTTTTCTTAACAAAAAACTAATATATTATTACGAGAATTTACAAGATGACGTTGCCAATCAAAAGTTCAGAATTATAAGGGCATCTCCAACTCTATGAGGAGAGGGGAAGGGTAAAATCGTATAAAAATACGGTTCAACTCCAACCTCGTGAGGGGAGGGGTGCTATGGAGAGAAATTTTGCCTTAAATGTGGGATGGTTAGGTGGGATTTCCACGTGAATATGCTCACACCCAAAGGCAAAAATTATCCCCATAACACCCCATCCCCCTCCCCTCATGGGTTGGAGTTGAACCACGTTTTTATACGATTTTTCCCTTCTCCCATCGGGTTGGAGATGTCCTAAAAGGGGACTTGAGGTCACCATTTGACAAAACATGTAAAATACATGAGAAGAAACTACAAAAGCAAAACATACAACCAAACAAGCCCATACTAGTTTGTGGGGAAAACAAGAAAAACTTAACACGACCAAACAGGTCTTAAATATATTCCTGAAGCCCAAAACCTGCAACGGGGGGGGGGGGGGGTGGAAGACCTACCGACTAGATGGTCGGTGAGGCGGTGAGTTGTGGTCGGTGAGGCGGTGAGGCGGCGGTGACCTTGTGAAACCCCGTTGGAGACCTTGGTAAGGCAGCAACAGTGAAGCGGTGTGAAACCGTGGGAGACGAGACGTCGTCGAAACCTCGGCGAGGACATCGGTGGCGGTGGAGGAACCTTGAAGGCACCGTCATGGAAACACCCAAGAACCCATAGTGATTTGACCTTAAGGGCTACTAGCTCCGGGGTACCTGAGAGCTCCGCAAAGGTCGGTGAGAAACAGGTGGCAAGAAAGCCACCAGAATCTGAAAAACAGTCAACAAACCGACAAGAAGAATCGAAGAGAAACCCGAAAAGAAGAACCGAAGAGAAACCCGAAAAGAATCTTCTCGGTCTGAAAACACCATAGCATAAGGCCCATAGTAGAAAACAACGACGAAAAGAAGGAGGAAATCGGTCGGGCAACGCCAAAACGGCGCTACCCGCCGGAGGAAAATATCATATCTGTTGTCTCTCTCTAGAAACTAGAGAGAGGTTTCATCTCTGTCTACCTAACCTAAAAGAAATTATCGCCCATTTAAACGTAGGCGCCACTTATGTGTTTGTTCCACCGTGGATGGGTCATTAACGTCCTCCTGGATTGTTCAAAAATGGCGCTATTAAAATGTCCGTATTTCCTAGTTATGTGTTGTAATAACTGCTTGGAAAAGTCTGAACACGAGTAATTTTTTGTGTCAATGCCCCTGCAAAGAAATGGCCCAAGTTGGTGGGTTAGTGCCTTTTCCGTGGCTTAGAAGATTGAGTGAGAAATGGGGTGTGAGAGAGTCTGACGTGGTAACTCTAATGGTAGCGGGAGAAGAAGTATGCCTACTTTGTTGGAGGGTTTCCACACATTGGTAAGTCGTGCTCTGTCGTTTGGAGCCCATGTTCCCATTATTGAATTCAATATCTCTCCCTTTCTATGCAGATTTGAAGATCAAGCGGTCCACAACTGCTACTTCACTACCGACTCGCAGTTCCTGCTCCCATCCGGTGTAGGAGGAAGAACGATTGTCATCCTCTCTGTCTATGCATGTTGAAGAAGTTGAAGATGAAGCAGTGGCATAACGCGGCGGCGGTGGTGACCTCCTCATCCTTCCTCCAGATTTTGCTTTGCTGAAGGACTGCGACGGAGTTCGGGTACTCAATTTATCCTCCTTGATTTCTCTTTCCATGTGTTTGCATGTTTCGAATATAGTCAGATCACACGGTTGTTGTTGATGATAAGCTTTTATGTGTTTTGTGTGCTAGAAAATGTCAATTAGGCTAAGATAAAGATGCAAAAGCAAGAGCCTGCAACTCCTCCTACTCTTGAAAGAGGCCCGGTATTCTGGATTGAAACCTCCAATTCCGTTTCTCATTGTTATCAGTGTAGGGTTTTGATTCATGGATACGCAACGGAAACACAAACAATCATAAAACCATGCAAAACCCTCCAAGGATCACAAGTCAAGAGACATAACGATGGTAAGGGTAAGAAATCATAACACACCTTAGGGTTCTCCTTTGATGACTTCAAACGCGAATTGTGTCACGTTCTCTATGGTTGATCCACGCCTAGATTTGATCCTAGAATCTCCCAAGTCCTTGGTGCTAGCCCGGAAGAGGAAGAGGAAGAAGAATCACGCAAAACGAGACCCAAAAGGAGGGTCTCGGCCTCCTTGTGGCCGACGGGGACGGGCGGCGGCAAAGGGGCGGTCGGTCCCTTTGTTGCTTGCTCTCTCTCCTTTTGTTCTCTCCCACTCTTTGTTATGTTCAATAATGAGCATAAGTTATGTGGGAAGGAAGGAAGGAAGGTCCTTTATATAGTCCAACAACTCCTTGCCAACTACCTAAAGGACTTATTCTAGTCCTACTAGAATTCAATTTAGTCCCTTCCTTGCAAATTAGTCCCTACTAAGTTTGTAAGGTTTTGCAAAGTGATCCTTCTAATTAATTAATCAAATCAATTAATTCCCAAATCTAGTTCAACTCTATATAGCGTGTGACCCCATAGGTTCTATCTAGTTGGTAGCAACCATTTGCTAATATGGAGCGGTCTCTAGCAAAACATCCATTCTAGCCAACTAATAGAATAGTCATCTTGACAACCTTTGTACAAGTAATTGTCTCATCCCTTTGTCTCTATATCCGGATTGGACACGAGACATACAATTCACACTCGTATATCCAATCCATAGTTTCTCGATCCATGGGAATAGCCTTATTCGTGCAAATAACATCAATATCCCATATTGATTTATTTGAGTCTGGCCAGACATTCTATAAGCACTATCCCTCGAGTGGCCTAGGATATTTGCTCCCGTTACGTGGGAGGGACAAATTCTATCTACGCCCACTACGATCTCTAAGCTTGCTTCTTATTGTATCCAGTACACGCCTTTATAACTACCCAGTTACGGTGAAGCGTTTAACGCTACCAAGATCACAATAATCCACAACTAGAATATCTAGTGACTTCAAGTCTAAGGATGACAATACCATTGCACCGCGAGAAGCGCTTGTGACTCAGCATAACGTGTATGTAGCCTTCTCGGAGATGGGTCAATCCAGTGCAACATTCCCTAATGCACACCTATGTGTTGGATCGTGATATCTCCATATCAATCCAACCCCATACTAGTCTATAGATGATTGTCCCATTAATCATTATACTTGACTAGGGATATTTAAGATAAACAACACAATTGTAAATCTAAGGACTTCATTATATTAAATATCCAATAAATAATAAATGAATTTCTAGCCACAAATAATTCATACTAAACTAGATTGCCTCTAGGCAATCTATTCCAACAGTCTCCCACTTGCACTAGAGCCAATCTGGCGCATCTCGTATGCCCATACTCCTAGTGTTCCCTTCATGCTTCCACTGCGTGAGAGGCTTTGTAAGTGGGTCTGACAGATTATCATCTGTAGGAATCTTGCATATCCGAACGTCTCCTCTATCGATAATATCTCGAATCAGATGAAACTTCCTGAGCACGTGCTTGGATTTCTGATGCGATCTTGGTTCCTTTGATTGCGCGATCGCCCCAGTGTTGTCACAGAACAACTCGACTGGATCTGCAATGCTAGGAACCACACCAATTTCAGAAACAAACTTTCTGATCCAAACAGCTTCCTTTGCTACGCCATTGCAGCAATGTACTCAGCCTCTGTTGTAGAATCAGCTACCGTCTCTTGCTTGGAACTCTTCCAACTCACCGCTGCTCCATTCAGGCAAAACACATATCCCGACTGTGATCTAAAGTCATCTCTGTCGGTTTGGAAGCTTGCATCAGTGTAACCCCTTACACGCAACTCTTCCTCATCGCCAAATATCAAGAAAGCATCCTTAGTTCTTCTCAAGTACTTTAGGATGTTCTTGACCGCAATCCAGTGACTCTCACCCGGATTGGATTGGTATCTGCTTGTCATACTCAAGGCATATGACACATCTGGTCTAGTACATAACATGGCGTACATGATAGATCCTATGGCCGAGGCATAGGGGATTCTACTCATGCGTTCCTTCTCAATCTCATTGGAAGGACAACCACTCTTTGAAAGAGTGATTCCATGTGACATGGGCAAGAATCCCTTCTTGGAATCTTGCATGTTGAACCGTTTCAACACCTTGTCAATATATGTACTTTGACTTAGGCCTAGCAACCTCTTAGATCTATCTCTATAGATCCTTATACCGAGTATATAGGCTGCTTCCCCTAAGTCCTTCATTGAGAAACACTTTCCTAGCCAATATTTAACAGATTGCAGCATGGGAATGTCGTTTCCAATGAGTAGTATGTCATCCACATACAAGACCAGAAAAGCTACAGAGCTCCCACTAACCTTCTTGTAGACACAAGACTCATCTTCGTTTCTGATGAAGCCAAACTCTTTGACAACTTCATCAAAACGTCGATTCCAACCCCTAGAAGCTTGCTTCAATCCATAAATGGACCGTTGCAGCTTACAGACTTTGTTGGCTTGCTTTGGATCCTCAAAACCCTCCGGTTGTATCATATACACGTCCTCGAGGAGATTCCCATAAAGGAATGTTGTTTTGACATCCATCTGCCAAATCTCATAGTCATGGTATGCTGCAATTGCAAGTAGGATTCGGATGGATTTGGTCATAGCGACTGGTGAAAAGGTTTCATCATAGTCAATACCATGAATCTGTCTGAATCCTTTAGCCACCAATCGGCCCTTATAGGTAATCACATTACCATCCATTTCGATCTTCTTCTTGAAGACCCACTTGCACCCTATGGGTCGCGCCCCATCGGGTGGTTCCACCAAAGTCCATACTTTGTTGGTATACATGGATTCCATCTCGGATCTCATGGCTTTCAGCCACTTCTGAGAGTCTGGGCCGCTCATGGCCTCCTCATAGGTAGTAGGCTAATTATCTATGAGCATCGTGTCACCGGAATTGGTCACGAGAAGTCCATACCTCTCGGGTTTCTGGCGCACTCTACTAGATCTACGAAGCTCTTGTGTTACCTGAACATGTTGCTCCACAACTGCTTGTGGTTCCTGTTCATGTTCCATAATCGGTTCAGTGATTTTTGGTTCTTGAACCTCTTCAAGTTCTACATTCCTCCCACTTGCTTCTTTAGAGACAAACTCTCTTTCTAGAAACACGCCGGTCCGAGCAACAAACACTTTGTTCTCGGTTGGATTGTAGAAGTAGTATCCCTTAGTTTCCTTAGGGTACCCCACAAATTTACACTTATCCGATTTAGGCCCTAGCTTGTCTGATTGTAAACGTTTTACATAGACATCGCAGCCCCAAATCCTCATGAACGACAGTGTGGGACGCCTCCCACTCCACATCTCATATGGTGTCTTCATGACTAATTTAGATGGAACACGGTTAATGGTGAAAGCTGCACTTAATAGAGCGTAGCCCCAAAATGACAATGGAAGATCGGTTTGACACATCATAGATCGAACCATATCTAATAGGGTTCGATTCCTCCTCTCGGACACGCCATTCCATTGTGGCGTTCCGGGTGGAGTGAGTTGGGACACGATCCCACACTCTCTAAGATAGTCGTCAAACTCTTGGCTTAAGTATTCTCCTCCACGATCCGATCGTAGAGCCTTGATAATTTTGCCAAGTTGCTTCTCTACTTCATTCTTGAATTCTTTGAACACTTCAAAGGATTCGGATTTTGCCCTCATGAGGTACACAAATCCATATCTACTGTAATCATCAGTAAATGTAATGAAGTAGACATAACCACCCCTGGCAGGCGTGGCAGATGGCCCGCACACATCGGTATGTATGAGTGCCAATTGCTCACTAGTCCTCTCACCTTTCTTATTGAAAGGGGACTTTGTCATATTTCCCAATAAACAAGCCTCACATGTTTCACATGATTCAAAATCAAATGAGTCTAGTAATCCATCCTTATGGAGCCTAGATACACGTTTCTCATTTATATGGCCTAGACGACAGTGCCATAAATAAGCAGGATTTAAATCATTTATTTTAATCCGCTTGGTACTAATGTTGTAGACAGGATTGCTTAGATCAAGGACATAAAGTCCATTAAATAATTGCGCACTAAAATAGTGAATATTATTTAAATAAAAGGAACAACAATTGTTCTTTATTGAAATAATAAAAACCATCCTTGTCCAAACAAGAAATAGAAATAATGTTTCTGCTCATAGCAGGCACAAAATAGCAATTATTTAATTCTAAAACTAATCCTGAAGGCAGAGATAGCTCGCACACGCCTATGGCCAACGCAACAACCTTTGCTCCATTCCCAACGCGCAGATCTACCTCTCCTTTAGCCAATCTTCTACTTCTCTTTAGATCCTGCATATTTCGACAAATATGAGATCCACATCCAGTATCCAATACCCATGATGTAGAGAAAGTTAAATTGACATCTACAACAAAAATACCTGGTGGTGGTGGAATCACTATTCCAAGCCTCTTGTCCTCCAGATATTTTGGGCAGTTCCTCCTCCAGTGTCCAGGCTGACTGCAGTAGTGACACTCACCTTTAGTCACACCTTTGGAAATGCCACCAACAGGCTTAAGGGCAGGTTCCTTGGACTTGGCAACTGACTTGTGATAACTCTATATTAGAGTTATATTTCTTCTACGTTTGTGTACCGTTTTGTGTAGTTTCCGGGTTGAATATATTAGAAATACACTATGAACTTGAGGAAATTGGATAAGTTTAGCTTTGAGTGATAAATTATTAATCCGGGCGTTTTTCACATTATTTACATATATTTTGTCACTTTTGATCGCACGGGGTGTTTTCGTGTTGTGTTGGACAGGAAACGGAGTTCATGGATCAAGAGGAGGAGGAAAACGAACTTCGGAACATATGCGGAAGCTTGGGAGAGAAAGAAATTGGAAGAAAAGAGGACAAAGATGGAAAAAGGGGGTCAAAGTGTCATTTTAGAAAGTTTGAAGTGTAGGATCAAAAGTTGATCCTAGGATCAAAGCAGATCGCATGATCAACTTTCGTGATCGTACGATCTGCTAGGGGAGAACTCACTGACTTATAGGATCAAGTAGCAGATCGTACGACCAAGTAGCAGATCGCACGATCAGCAAAAGCAAATCGTACGATCTGCTAGCAGACCCAGCAACGCACGGGGAAAGGCCAAGTTTTTAGGGTTATTAATTAATATGTTTTTGATTATTAATTAATGCACCCTAATTGAAGATAAAAGAGAGAGATAAAACAAAAGAAAAGGAAACACGTGAGAGAGGATCAACGTAGGAAGAAGAGACGGACGCAAGGAGAAGAGAAGGAGGACTCCTCCTCCATTGAAGCTCTAAGTTGATTTCTTCTTCTTCTCTCTCAATCTTTCTATGGAGAAACTAGTAAGTCTTGTTTGGTTTATTAGTATTAGCTAGACGTTTTGCTAGGCATCTCTTTGAGAGCCTAGGGTTTATGTAAACGATGATATTTTTCCGGATTTGATCTTTGCTTCATGATTTCTTGATTTCTTCTATTGAATCAATTCTAGTTTCTTGTTTATGTTAGTAATCCTAATTGAGTGACACGATTAGGAGATAAAACTAGGGTTCAAGAACTAGGGTTTCACTCAATAGTTGAATTCATGCTTAAAGTTAGCTTATTTTTATTCAATTGTTCTTGTTCTACGCTTAATCTTTAGTATGAATGGAGTAGCTACCCGGACGTGCTAGCTAATTAGATGAGTGCACGACAGTGACTCAACCTAATTGTGTAGAGAACTTGAACATCAATCCCGTATCACTGAGACTGAGAAGAGACGTGTTAGGATTGGCCAAATGTGGGTAGATTCGGTAGGTGAGATTCGACGATTTCGTGCAACGGTGGACCGACAGGACCCGTTGTCGTGCATGTCGTTAGCCTACTAGAACGGACCGGTAGACACATGAGACCGATAGGAGATTGTATTCTACCGTGAAGTAGAATGACTTGAGACCGATAGGAGATAGTCAGCGCTGTTACCCGGCTTAATTAGAATATAGTTAACGTGTTGCTCAGATAATCCGGAAATCGTCTACAACCCTAGGTGATCTAGAGATTGCCTAGTTTCTCCAAACTTATTTATTAAATATAAAAAAAATACAAAAATATTAGCTTAATTGTTATTTTAATTTATAAATCAATCAAACCCTTCCTCTTGTACCGTACTCTAAATTAAGTAACTAATTAGATAATCTCAAGCTTGTCCACGTGGGATCGATAACTCGGGGTTGAAATACCACCCCTATATTACTTGACCGTGCACTTGCGCATACGCGTTAAGAATCTGCGTCAAGTTTTTGGCGCCGTTGCCGGGGACAGCGGTAGATTATTTAGTTAGGAGTTAGTTTAGAGTACTTTTATTTCAGTTTGATTTTAATATTTTTATTCTATATCTCTGTGCTTCACGGGTGTCTTGTGAGTTTGTTTCTCAGGAACGCAGGAAGCAAGAGACAATTTAAGCATGTGGAGCGAAGACTGTTATTCGGGTCCCCCTTACTGTTTCCACTGCAGGGGTAACCACGAAGACGAGGACGCATGCATAACTTGGTGCTACGTATGCGGCATTTGGCACGAACGTAGAGACTCATGTCGAGTACATGCCCCCCAGCTTCATCAGCACCAGGAAGACTCATCAGCGGATATGGCAGAACGGCGTAGTATTATGAATGACATGGAAGTTTGCGCCAAATTTTTGTCCATAGATGCACAATTACCAAAAGAGGATTCAGCCAGAGGTAGGGAATACGTGAGGGAGATGTTGGAGAGGATAAAGAAACGAATAGAAAAACTGTCAACAGCAGGGGAATCAAGCATTCAAGAGCCAAAAGAGGAGCCCTTGCCACATGACAGTGAGCCTAAACTGAACCTTCATCATCCCCACCACAAGTGGAAGAAGAGATACCTGAGCTGAACGAAGACTGCAGCGTCCAGGAACCATTGGTGGACTCTGCCATATATGAGGACTCAGACTCTGATTCAGACTGGGGTGGACCTGTGTGCCGAAGATGGGAAGATTTGCCGTATTGCGAGCCAAGACCACAGGTTCCCTCACATCCTTGGTATGAATGGGAAGACACCGACATTAGAAGCCTGTGGTGTGCCGACGATGAAGCTGGTGAAACACTTGTGCTCAATGCTATTGAGGTAAAAGTCCCAACTTTGATTAATAATGAATTCTCCATATCCTATGTCACGCAAGTCTGCGATGAGCTGGAACAATTACTGTATGGGGATTCGTATGGGGAAGAATGTGATGAGCAACTCCCAATCTCTTGTTCTATGGGAGATTCTATTGATCATCCATATGCCATAGTCAAGGTGTTGGAAGTCAGCAAGTGTGGGGGTGTGGCTGAATTGCATGGGTCATTTGAAGAGCATATAGCATCAAGGAAGTACTACTGGGATGATTTTTATGGCCTGAGATTCATTTCAGCCCAGTGGTACTTGGTGGAAGTTTCTCAAGAAGATCAATTGCAAAATGAAAGGAGTCAGCTTCCACAATTGTCCACCTTCTTCAGAGCACAGGGGTGCACGTGAAGTTCTTGAGAAGAGATGGTGGAAGAAGAAGAAGTGGAGGGATAAAGCAGTCTCCACTATTCTTTTCGGTTGAGGTAACCGGGTCGGGCTGTCGACCTTAAATTACAAGCGCTGCTTGGGAGGCAACCCAATGTAGAGTAGGATGCAATTTGTTTCTGTTTTTGCTTTTAGTTCTCCATATTTGATTTTGAGGGGTGAGAGAGAGTTGCTTTAATACTTTCAATCAGTGTGCAGGGACACAGGTACATAAGATGCTCCGGGTTCCCCTTCTTGATGCGTGTGATAGAATGTTGAGTAGGCGCATCGGAATCCGGACGCGAGGTGAGACTTTTCCGGAAACTGTCAACGGTCCACAAGACCCCTTCTTGTTGCAGTTTCGCGGCAACGGTGCCCATGTAGGTCCGGGCACCCCAGGTACCTCTAACTCTCTCTGTTCTACGTTTGAGCGATAATTGTGTAGATCCACCGCCTACACATTTAAGCGATGAGTCCTCTTATTATATCTCTAAATTCGTTGAGGACAACGAAACGCTTAAGTGTGGGGGGGGGGGTTTGTGTATATTTTGCTAGCCATGTAAGTTATGCATCGCCAGTTACATGCAGTTTTGTCGTATTGTGGAGTACATGTGGTTAGTGTAGAGTGTTTGATATAGTGTCGTATTATGTTAGGATTGTTAGCATGCATTTTTTTAGCACTTTTACTTTATTGAGTCCCCTACCCAAAACTTGTGTTTAATCGAGTTGGCCAAAAGCATATAGAGTTAGGAAATATTAAAAAAAAAAATCATAAAATTTAAAATTTTTGAGAAAGGGCAATCGAAGAGAGTGAATGTGGAGAGGGCTTAATGATAGAATTCCTTAGGAGTATGAAAATCTGAGGTGAGGTAGACGCGAGAATCTGGAGTAGGAAGACTTATAGGGCTAATGCACATTAGAAATGCGAGTAGCTGCCTCTCAGACTAGTTATCCTACTAGCGCTACACCACCGTCACTTAGGTAGTCGTCAACCCTCCTCGTAGTGGCAACGGAACAGCTGTGCGAGTGATGTTTATGGGGGCCTCACGTCCCGTCTCCATCTCCTAGGTCCACTAATTACCCCTATTGATCCGTTTACCCCTTTTATTCACAGCCTCTAGCCTAGGAAGCCTTTCATTGTGACTGTCATCACTTGTTAGAATGGTCCTTTCCTATGCGTCATGATAGAGGGAGTTGAGTTAGGGAGGTTCGATGAGGGTGAGCTGATTTGATACATCTTATGTGGATTCTCTTACATGTCGTCTTTTGAGGGGATGTGAGGGTGAGTTAGAGACGGTAGCACACTTCGGTGTGGCGGTGAGTCGTGTCCTTACACCACGATCACAGGTGGAGTACCGTAGTGCGTGATATTTCTTTCGCACGTCATGGGGTGGGGGTTGGTTGATCTTATAGGAGGTCGTGCTTATGCTTTATTTATATTCTCTATATCTTAGGTGATGAGGAGGATCGGTTGGAAAAGCACGTTTACACATTGACTACTGGGTTCGTGATTTGCTTTGCATCAAGTGTGGGGTGTCGAAATCTATGTTATTACATCACTAATTTGACACATTCCACCCCCATGTTATCTAATTCTGATATTTGATCTCCTCGGATATTACTATCGTATTGTCGGCTCCATGTGCTTAATGTTATTGTGTGGAAATGAAAAAAAAAAGAGAAAAAAAAAGAAGTAAAATAGAAAGTGAAAGTGAAATTGAAAGGGAATAAAGGAGCAAGCTTGAAATTGAAGACCGGGGAGATTAGCTATTGTTCGAGATCACTTCTTCACATTTGTGGCCGCGAGAACGGCGTTGCACCAAGATTGAGGGAATGAGGGCCGGAGTAGTGAGATTCGGTGGGGTTCCTTGGATTTTGGTGAGGGAGTGTGAGAATCGGGTTTTGTGAGTTAGATCATGACGTCTAGGACTACGCTTCTAAATATCCTATCCTACCCGTCCTAAACCGTCAACAATTTAACCCGTGGATAAATAGCTCGGAAGGTAAGTGCTAGGGATACGTTTGATGAGTGTGCGGAAGCAACATTTTTTGTGTTCGTGCCCTCCTGTCTAACGAAACTGGCCGCAAGTTCTACCGATCACCAAAGTTATAGAACTTCCGAGGGAATATGAGAGCCTTATGACGTGCCGGTTTACTTTTTGAGATTGCCCAATCTCT
This sequence comes from Linanthus parryae, assembly GCA_023055425.1. Lineage (NCBI taxonomy): Eukaryota > Viridiplantae > Streptophyta > Magnoliopsida > Ericales > Polemoniaceae > Linanthus > Linanthus parryae. Next base: position 83,879,563 of record JALGPY010000008.1, on the reverse strand, counting down.
AACTAAAAAGAAAAAAATTGTGTTCTTTTAATTTTTGCATTGTTTAATAATCGAGTTGCATTGTATAGTCATGTAGATTGCATGGGTGTGTGTGTTGTTTGTGTCACATGGCTAGTGAAGTTAAATGCAAGTCGGTGGATTGAAAATCATAGTGTGAGAAGTGTTTTTGATTTTGCTCGGGACGCGCAAAAAGGTAGTGTGGGGGGATTTGATAACTCTATATTAGAGTTATATTTCTTCTACGTTTGTGTACCGTTTTGTGTAGTTTCCGGGTTGAATATATTAGAAATACACTATGAACTTGAGGAAATTGGATAAGTTTAGCTTTGAGTGATAAATTATTAATCCGGGCGTTTTTCACATTATTTACATATATTTTGTCACTTTTGATCGCACGGGGTGTTTTCGTGTTGTGTTGGACAGGAAACGGAGTTCATGGATCAAGAGGAGGAGGAAAACGAACTTCGGAACATATGCGGAAGCTTGGGAGAGAAATAAATTGGAAGAAAAGAGGACAAAGATGGAAAAAGGGGGTCAAAGTGTCATTTTAGAAAGTTTGAAGTGTAGGATCAAAAGTTGATCCTAGGATCAAAGCAGATCGCACGATCAACTTTCGTGATCGTACGATCTGCTAGGGGAGAACTCACTGACTTATAGGATCAAGTAGCAGATCGTACGACCAAGTAGCAGATCGCACGATCAGCAAAAGCAGATCGTACGATCTGCTAGCAGACCCAGCAACGCACGGGGAAAGGCCAAGTTTTTAGGGTTATTAATTAATATGTTTTTGATTATTAATTAATGCACCCTAATTGAAGATAAAATAGAGAGATAAAACAAAAGAAAAGGAGACACGCGAGAGAGGATCAACGTAGGAAGAAGAGACGGACGCAAGGAGAAGAGAAGGAGGACTCCTCCTCCATTGAAGCTCTAAGTTGATTTCTTCTTCTTCTCTCTCAATCTTTCTATGGAGAAACTAGTAAGTCTTGTTTGGTTTATTAGTATTAGCTAGACGTTTTGCTAGGCATCTCTTTGAGAGCCTAGGGTTTATGTAAACGATGATATTTTTCTGGATTTGATCTTTGCTTCATGATTTCTTGATTTCTTCTATTGAATCAATTCTAGTTTCTTGTTTATGTTAGTAATCCTAATTGAGTGACACGATTAGGAGATAAAACTAGGGTTCAAGAACTAGGGTTTCACTCAATAGTTGAATTCATGCTTAAAGTTAGCTTATTTTTATTCAATTGTTCTTGTTCTACGCTTAATCTTTAGTATGAATGGAGTAGCTACCCGGACGTGCTAGCTAATTAGATGAGTGCACGACAGTGACTCAACCTAATTGTGCAGAGAACTTGAACATCAATCCCGTATCACTGAGATTGAGAAGAGACATGTTAGGATTGGCCAAATGTGGGTAGATTCGGTAGGTGAGATTCGACGATTTCGTGCAACGGTGGACCGACAGGACCCATTGTCGTGCATGTCGTTAGCCTACTAGAAAGGACCGGTAGACACATGAGACCGATAGGAGATTGTATTCTACCGTGAAGTAGAATGACTTGAGACCGATAGGAGATAGTCAGCGCTGTTACCCGGCTTAATTAGAATATAGTTAACGTGTTGCTCAGATAATCCGGAAATCGTCTACAACCCTAGGTGATCTAGAGATTGCCTAGTTTCTCCAAACTTATTTATTAAATATAAAAAAAATACAAAAATATTAGCTTAATTGTTATTTTAATTTATAAATCAATCAAACCCTTCCTCTTGTACCGTACTCTAAATTAAGTAACTAATTAGATAATCTCAAGCTTGTCCTCGTGGGATCGATAACTCGGGGTTGAAATACCACCCCTATATTACTTGACCGTGCACTTGCGCATACGCGTTAAGAATCCGCGTCAACTTGCCTTTGCCCTTGGAGGAAGAGGCAAACCTTTTGCCCTTTCCTTTCTGCACCATCATAATGGCCTTGCCCTTACCCTTGTTGATGCTCTGTTCAGCCGTCCTCAACATATTGAGTAAATCTGGCAGTGGTTTAACGATCTCGTTCATGTTATAGTTCATAATGAACTGTCCATAACTCTCGGGCAACGATTGCAACACGAGATCGGTTGCCAACTCTTGGCCGACCGGGAACCCTATTCGGGCGAGATTCTCCAAGTACCCGATCATGCGGAGTACATGGGGTCCCACCGGGTTCCCTTCTGCCAGATGACACTTTAACAGTGCCTTAGAGACCTCATACCTCTCTACCCTCGCATGCTCTTGAAAGAGCTGCTTTAGATGTTCGATCATATCGACAGCATTCATGTTTTCGTGTTGCTTCTGAAGCTCAGAAGTCATGGTGCAAAGCATAAGGCAGGCCGCATCATTAGCGTCATCAACACGCTTTTGATACGCCTTTAGGGCAGCAGGTGTTTGGTTCTCTGGACCTTCTGGAACATGCTCCTCTATTGCGTACAGTTTCTTCTCTTGCTTGAGAACAATTCTCAAGTTTCTGTACCAATCAAGAAAGTTGGTTCGAGAGAGCTTGTCCTTCTCAAGGACAGATCGTAGGGAATGTTTTGAACTCGATGAGTTGTTTGCCATTTGGAATTCTACAAAAGGAAAATACGCAAGTTTTAGTATTTGTGAATTTTTGACTATATTCAATAATGGCTAGTTTATCAAATATAGCTCCCACTATTTTTCTACGGATTAATAACCCTCAAGATATTAATGCGGAAAATATCCTTATATTTTCTAGTGGGCCAAGATCCATCTTTCATCTCCTTATGAGCTTGCTTTGGCAAGTCACCCATAATTTGACTACTTTAGGTAGGAACAATTCCAATTGCATCCCATATGCAACTCTTGGTTCAATTGGGCAAATAACTTCTTATTTATCCATCCATATGGATAATCCCAATTGATTGCCTCTAGGTTTCTTAATCAAATTAATAGCCTAGTTGTGTTCAACCTCTTATCTAAACAATTGCACATTGTTACGTGCCATCGCATTCCATCATGATGAACCAAGTCGCCATGCTTTGGCACGCACGAGCTTGATAAATAATGATGATAATGAGTGTTTAAATAACGAGAAGGCAAGAACACAATATTTGAATTTTGAGGGATTTTAAATTCAATTTTAATTGTTTTGTTGATCAATATCAACTAATCTATCTATTTGAGTTTGGGCACAACTCCAAATAATAGATCCGGGTTGTCTAATTATCTTATTATCCTAATTGCATGCATCATCCATACACCAACCACACAATAATAAGACATTAAAATAAACAACCACAAAACAGAAATTAAACGTGATGTGGATATGGCCTTTTTCTAGACTAAGATAATTCCAAGCCAATGGAATTATCCATGAACCCTAAACAAACACATCTCCATGCGTCTTGATCTCTTGGTCCATCCTTCGTAGTCATGTGGAAGGCTCCATGCTCCATGCTCCATCTTTTGTGGCTTCTTTGGTTTCGGGCTTCTTTTCTTCAATCTTTGCTAACAATCTACTTTATCTAGCACTAGCTAATATCTATACTAAATAAAATAAATCTCACAAGTTGAGAAAAAAAAATGGCACGCAGGCCATAAAACCCTAATTAGTTATTAAAATTAATTGATCAGCTCGCAAGCCGTAAAACAAACCACAAAATTAAACATCCACATCAAACCACATCCTAAGGCCATATCCAATCACCATGCGATTTGCACATAAACAGTTAAAATCCAATTTTAACTCGCTTGGTCAATTTTAATTGATTTTAGGATTTCTAGGGTTAAAACGGTCCATGGGCCCAACAAGATGAACCACAAGGCCCTAGGGCCGGGCCGGCCCAAAACCCACAAGCCTAGGCCCGCGGGTTAGGGCCGCCCGGCCCCTAGGGCGGCCAAGCTTGGGCGGCAAGCAAGGGGGGGCGGCCCCTAGGGGGGCCGAACCTCCTTATGGGAGTTGTTTCCAAAACAACTCCCTTGCTTGGTGCCGAAGTTTGGTTGTTTCCTTGTTTTGGGAGAACTCCTTCTTCCCCAAGGATGCCCAAACCCTAGATCTAAGATCCTAAAATTTTTCAAACTCACCAATTCATACATCCAATGCAAAAATTGGATCTTGTTATGATTAATTATTGACAAATTGCATCCCATGCTTAATTTGTCTTGTTTTACGCGATAAACAATCAAATTAAGGTGTAAAACAACTAAAACGTAACACATAAACACGTTTATGCTCTACGACATGTGGCTCTGATACCACTGTAGGGTTTTGATTCATGGATGCGCAACGGAAACACAAACAATCATAAAACCATGCAAAACCCTCCAAGGATCACAAGTCAAGAGACATAACGATGGTAAGGGTAAGAAATCATAACACACCTTAGGGTTCTCCTTTGATGACTTCAAACGCGAATTGTGTCACGTTCTCTATGGTTGATCCACTCCTAGAGTTGATCCTAGAATCTCCCAAGTCCTTGGTGCTAGCCCGGAAGAGGAAGAGGAAGAAGAATCACGCAAAACGAGACCCAAAAGCAGGGTCTCGGCCTCCTTGTGGCCGACGGGGATGGGCGGCGGCAAAGGGGCGGTCGGGTCCCTTTGTTGCTTGCTCTCTCTCCTTTTGTTCTCTCCCACTCTTTGTTATGTTCAATAATGAGCATAAGTTATGTGGGAAGGAAGGAAGGAAGGTCATTTATATAGTCCAACAACTCCTTGCCAACTACCTAAAGGACTTATTCTAGTCCTACTAGAATTCAATTTAGTCACTTCCTTGCAAATTAGTCCCTACTAAGTTTGCAAGGTTTTGCAAAGTGATCCTTCTAATTAATTAATCCAATTAATTAATTCCCAAATCTAGTTCAAATCTATATAGCGTGTGACCCCATAGGTTCTATCTAGTTGGTAGCAACCATTTGCTAATATGGAGCGGTCTCTACCAAAACATCCATTCTAGCCAACTAATAGAATAGTCATCTTGACAACCTTTGTACAAGTAATTGTCTCATCCCTTTGTCTCTATATCCGGATTGGACACGAGATATACAATTCACACTCGTATATCCAATCCATAGTTTCTCGATCCATGGGAATAGCCTTATTCGTGCAAATAACATCAATATTCCATATTGATTTATTTGAGTCTGGCCAGACATTCTATAAGCACTATCCCTCGAGTGGCCTAGGATATTTGCTCCCGTTACGTGGGAGGGACAAATTCTATCTACGTCCACTACGATCTCTAAGCTTGCTTCTTATTGTATCCAGTACACGCCTTTATAACTACCCAGTTACGGTGAAGAGTTTAACGCTACCAAGATCACAATAATCCACAACTAGAATATCTAGTGACTTCAAGTCTAAGGATGACAATACCATTGCACCGCGAGAAGCGCTTGTGACTCAGCATAACGTGTATGTAGCCTTCTCGGAGATGGGTCAATCCAGTGCAACATTCCCCAATGCACACCTATGTGTTGGATCGTGATATCTCCGTATCAATCCAACCCCATACTAGTCTATAGATGATTGTCCCATTAATCATTATACTTGACTAGGGATATTTAAGATAAACAACACAATTGTAAATCTAAGGACTGCATTATATTAAATATCCAATAAATAATAAATGAATTTCTAGCCACAAATAATTCATACTAAACTAGATTGCCTCTAGGGCATCTATTCCAACAATCAGTTCGAAGAACCCTACGCTCGTCTCTCGGTGAATATTCAACCGCCTACGAACTTGGTCTTACCAATCTACCCGGTGGACTATAAGTGATGGTGGGGTCCTTTATGATTAGGGTTTAACCAAAAAATAAACACAATTTTAAAAATTAAACAAATGCTTATTAATAAAATACATACGGTTACTTTTTTCCCCATCAGAATCACTCTGCTCTCTCTCTCTCTCTGCAAGTGCGAAAAACAACCACATCTCTCTTCCTCCTCCATGGTGTCGTCTTCCACAACTGCTCTCTCCTCTTCATCATCGTCGTCCATGGCTGCCACGGCTCCGGCTCAGTCCCTGCCGGTGTTGATCAAACTCAGGTGGCCACTGTTACCCACCCCACCGTCGGGACTATCGGCTTCCTCAATCGCCCAATTCCCACAATTCGTGTCGCGAATGATGAGGTTAGAATTTTAGTTTCAGTTTGATTTGTAGTGTGTTTTCATTGTATATGATTCAACTTTGTGTTTGTTCAAAACCCGGACGACCTTAGATCTATTTTTTTTCACATAGACGATCTGGGTTCAAAATCTTGTGTTGTTGATTTAAAATCGTGAGGATCTTAGATCTAGTTTTTGTGGATAGGGAGACGAAACACCTGCCAATGACATTTTTACGAGACGATCTAGTCTGGACCAGATCGTGTGTGTTTAAACCGGATCGTCCGGGTTTATACCAGGTCGTCTGGTGGTAGACCAGATCATCCGGACAAGGTCTTCTCGGTTGAAATTAATTTTACCGAGACGACCTAGTCCAGACGATCTGGTTTGTACCCAGACGATCCGATATAAACGCTGACGACCGGGTATAAACGCAGACGACCTGATCCAGAGTTCGTCTCTGTGAATCATAGTTGCGAATACCGTTCCGGTCCCCGTTCCGTTTTGCTCTTGGGAACGGAACGGTCTCGGATCCGGACGGAACGGCGATCCGTTCCGGATTTACCGCACTTTTTACTATATTATATATACGATATGCAAAATAATGTACTAAACATTAGTGATGCCCACTAGCAACATCAATATACATTTTTTTTCAAAATACTACAATATATTTATTAACATTTTAATCTTCATTCACTTAATAGAGTTATATTGAAAATAATATTATTTAAGCTATCTAAATATGTGATCTTAAAAAACATGCAATTTGATCATGTTAACTTTTAAATCCTATAAAACAACTCACAAACACTTAATTAGTTGTGTTTAAATTTAATTTCATATATAATAAATTTGACTCAATAAAATGAGCTTTGTTTCAATTATTGGAAGTCATATAAACAAGAAATAAAACCAAACTATGTAATAATAATAATTAAAACCACCCCAGTTAACAACCAGCACCTTGTCCCAGCGGAAAGTATAGGTCCTTCTCAATTGAAGGTTCGCTGTTCGAAACTTGGCAGGGACAAATTCTTTTTGCAGAGCTGATCCGGATCAGCCCGGATTTCGGCCGGATCTGGGCGGATCGGCCGAATCTGGGCGGATCTAACCGGATCAGACCGGATTTTGACCCGGTACGGTATGAAGAGCGTTCCATTCCGTTTTAGTGTCAAACCGGAATGATCCGCCCCGTTCCGGCCGGAACGGAACGGATTCCACAACTATGCTGTGAATGGCATATAGGTCGTCCGTGCCTTTCCCGTTTCGTCTGGGTTTTTTTTTCTTATATCGTCTGTGTTCTACAGAACTACTGAACACTTTGACACAAAAATTTTGAAGTGTTCAACACTGAATACTAAATTGAACACACCTGAACACTTTTTTTGAACAAGAACAGCTGAACTCTTAGTTTTGACACCAAAACATTAACAAGACAGTTTATAACTTAGATTAGCTATAAATTGAAATCATTAGCTTAAACTCATTAATAAGTTAGATACACAGTTTATAACTTAGATTAACATTAATAACTTACCTACACAGTTTATAACTTAGATTAGAACTCATTAACTTATGTATGACAGTTATTTTACTAATTTGAGTTTTATATTGTAGGTTCAGTTACTTAAGGTTTCGAACTTGGTCCAATATTTGGGAGGAGACGTACAGCTCCCATTGTGTAAGAAATTGATTGAAAGAGGGAACATCACTACGAGGTGACATCTGAAATACTATGAGCTGACTATGAAATGCCTTAGTGAGGACGTACGGTCAGTGATACGGACTAGGCTCCCGCAGTTGAAGTTCTTGTTGCACCTTAATGGTGGCTCGTTCAACTATCCGGGCCAGATAGTAAATCTTGTTATGCATGCGAAGATCAACACGGAGAAAGAATACACTGAGTTGTGGTTCAACGTAAACAACATGCCGGTTCGTTTTGGATTGCAGGAGTTTTGCTTGGTGTCAGGGTTGAGAATCGGGAAAATCGATAGGGTAGGTGAGAAAGTCACTGACTATGGTTGGGCTGCGAAGTACCTCAAAAACCACAAGATGGGTCATAACATCAAAATCACTAAGGTTGAAGATGCACTTAGAAAGTTGCAAGAAGAAAAATACTTGAGCCCTGAGAAACTCACTGATTATGCTAAGTTGGCGATGGCTTGCCTAATGGGTAGACTGGTGTACACAAAAAGATCTAAATATGAGATGTGCATGGATCCATTCGAGTTGTTCACGGATCTCGATTGGGCTAACAGTTTCGCATGAGGGAGTTACTTGTGGAAAGATTCCCTTGATCAGGTGAAGACAGAGGTTTGCAATATGAATTTCGATCCTGAACGTCACAGGAAGTATAACATGAATTGCTTCCCACACATCTTTCTGGCATGGATTTGCGAGGCCATACCGGATCTCGGTGACATTGTGGGGAAGAAGAAGGAAGGTGCACCGATACGACCGAGGTTGGCCAACTGGGAGTGGAGAAATTGCAATGCAACCTTGGAAGAAGCCGCCAAATATTGGAAATCTGTAAAGAAAGTATATCCAACTCTCGTGCCAACGGAGGAAGATAAGAAGGAGCTGGGAAAGCGTCATTGAGCACCAGCTTAGTAACCCTGGCAAGCCTCTTTTCCCACGGTGGACTGCGGTCTTTCAAGAAAAGACTGTAATATTAGATGATCAACATGAGAATCGTGTTTTCGAACCTTCCTACAACTTTGATAAGGTACCAACGAAGATGATGTTGAAGCGGAATAAGATGACGTTGAAGTGGAAGAAGGTGATGTTGATGTGGAGGCTAGTAAGAAGCGGAAGAAGAAGGGCAAGAGTGTCGCTGCGGTTGGCCCATAAAGGAAGAAGAAGAATGCACCCCAAGCTAGTGATGCTGGTCCGATGAGGAAGAAGCAGAAGACTGTTCTCATCGATGAATCAGAAGAAGAACAAGGGGGAACAGAAACAATTAGAGAAGTCTCTATCCCCCATGCGGAAATGCCTGATCAGCAAAATGATGCAACTCCTGCACCTGAGGTCCCTAGACCTTCTGTTCAAGCTGGGGACTTTGAATTCAAGCAAGATTTGTTTTCCCTGGTCCGGGGGAGTTCAAGACAGTGAACGACAAAGTCGACAAGTTTGGCGAACGATTAGACTGCATCGAGAAGGAAATGAAAGACTTGCGAACGTTGGTTGAAAAGCATGGCACTGTATTACTGAAGACAAGCGCGCACAATCAGGGCATCACGGTTGAGAAGTTGGACAAACTTGGGAAAATGGCACACGTTACGGGAACTCTGGTGTCGGAAGTGTGGAAGGTGGCAAAAGGAATACCGGATGAGATACGAACTGAGTATGTTAGACCTCCCAGCCAGGTATACTTACAAGTATGATTGGTAGTCAACTAAGTATGTTTTTAATTTTAACATGTTCTTAATTTTAATGTAATATTCTTGTTAGTATGCAGAGCTCGAAGCTACCCGTAGATCCAACCAACCCGAGAAAACAACGAGCATGCAGCAACAGAGCAAACAAAAGCAGGGGGATTCGAGCCAAACGAGCAGGAAGCAACAGAGAAAACAGGATCAGGGGGATTCGAGCCAAAATAAGATGGATCCAATCAAATTGTGCTTGCATCGACAGCTGAAAGATCTAGGGGTTCAGAGCCATCAAGTTTCCAAGAAGCAGGGGGATCCCAGCAAGCAGTTTCCAAGAAGCAGGGGGATCCCAGCAAGCAGGGCCATCCCAGCAAGCAGGGCCATCAAGTTTCCAAAAAGCAGGGGGATCCCAGCAAGCAGTGGAAGAACTGAGTGATCCTGAACTAGAAAGTTGGTTTGATGCAGGTTACTCAACCCTTGCAGAAGAGGGAGGCTGACACGATCCAATCGCAAGTGTACGGCTGCCGCATGTAGTAATATCCGGTAATCCGGGTTTGTCGAACCCAAGAGACTTGTCGAGAATTAACTAAGATGATTAACTTCGCGTGGGCAAGAAATTGGATTGTTTTATTAAACAAATAATTTAAATAACAAATTATTAAAATTGAGACTAATACGAGGGATAAGTATCAGGATATCTCTACGGGTCACTAGGTATCTCACACCAATTATGATTTACGTTCAAGCAACACGAATGTGTTCTACTTAGCCAAACGAGCAATTATACTTTGAAGATTCCTCAACCAAAGTATATATTCAAACTCTTATACCTCATTCCTCTAGCCTACTCAAGTTTAAGTACGCATTATGTTCTTGCGATCTACTCATAGTTCTAGCTCACTAGCAAGATTCCTCAACCCTAGATACGGCTAGTGCTTGATTCAAATTCCGGCAAAAACTATTGATTCCTCTAATAATTATTACCTAGATCAATCCTGTTGTGATATCAAACAATATGAAAGATAGAATTAAGTACATAAATTAAGCATAGCTAAGCAAAAGACATTCAATTAGGCTCAAAGCATGAAGCATAATCCATAAATCACCAAACGTTGTGTTCAAACCCTAGCTCCCTATGAGATATCCCAAATTAAGGGTTTATCTACGATTACACATGATCAAGATACAAAGTTTCGTGATCATAAACCAAAAACTAGAGAGAGGGAAGAGGAAAGATCAAACAAAGCGTCTCCCAAGCTCCCCGTAGATCCAAGCACTTGTCTCCAACTCAAAGATACTCAAAAACTATGCCCTAACCCGTTCTAATATGTTTCCATAGTGTTTAGATGAAGTTCCAAGTAATTTTACAAAAGCCCCAACGTTTCTGCTGCTCCTGCCGTTCTCTTCGCACGAAGAGAATTTGTCTTCGTGCGAAGACTGTTCTTCTTCGTGCGAAAGTCTTCCTATTTTGAGACAGCAAGCATGTTCAAGAAGACTTTCTGAATTTTGGCCAAGTAAAGTCTTCGTGCGAAGACCCTGTAGCTCCAGAATTTTTTTTCGTCTTCAACGGTCCATAACTTTTTCGTCCGATGTCCGTTTTAGCTCCGTGACCCGCCGTTTGAAAGATCTTCGAGTCTACTTTCAATTGTCACCAATATCACTTCCATATTCATGTTAGAATCCAAAATATCCTCACAATATCCTTAATTTGCTCTAAAACATCCTGGAAAGGCAACTAAGCTTTTTGAAAAGCAAATAAGGACCCGGATTTTGATCCCGAACTCCGATGAATGTGATTTTTGCACCTTTTGATTCCTTTCGCGACATAGACTTTTCTCATGTTGAGAAATTCCCGTTTCCGGACCATTTTCTCATTTTTCTCAATTATTGCCCAAATTTGGCGAAAACATCCAAAACGCGCCAAATTCGCCTTTTTCTTCTATTCCGAAGCTCGTTTCTTCTCTCCACTTCATTTTCGCATGAGTAATTCCTGTCAAACAACAACACGAACACTACCGCGAAGATCAAATGTGATAAATTATGGAATCATACTCAAAACCATTAAGAAACGCCCGAATTGTACTTTAAAGTTCAAAAACATCCAAATGTGCATTTTCTTCATATTTTGGCTCAAATCTTGTCACTTTGCACCGAAACGCACAGAAATAACAATATAAAGTATATATAAGATAACTCTTATTAAGGAGTTATCAAATACCCCCACACTTGCCATTTGCGCGTCCCGAGCAAAGTCTCATCTACTGTATCTAACTGTATATTAGCCGACAAGACACAAACGACTCTAACATGACTCACAACACTCTAATGCAGCAATTTATTTATTCATCTCCTTTTTTTCTCTCTTTTTTCCTTTTTATTTTCTTTCTCTCATTAAAATATCAATGCCATCAACTAAATATGAGTGGTCCTCCTTCAAGAATCAAGCAATAGTAATCATGTTAGGGGGAGGAAATAGACGAACCGATGAATGAGTTTCACAAATAAAATCCATCTCCCCCTGACACGATCCAACCGCAAGTGTACGGCTGCCGCGTGTAGTAATATCCGGTAATCCGGGTTTGTCGAACCCAAGGGACTTGTCGTGAATTAACTAAGATGATTAACTTCGTGTGGGCAACAAATTGGATTGTTTTATTAAACTAATAATTTCAATAACAAATTATTAAAATTGAGACTAATACGAGGGATAAGTATCAGGATATGTCTACGGGTCACTAGGTATTTCACACTTTGACGGATTTATGCTTTGTTAGCACGATGATTCTTTAATCTAACCAAACGAGCACGAATGTGTTGAAGATGTCTCAACCAACACCAATACTTAGACTAACAAAGCCGATTTCTCTAGCCTAATCAAGTTCAAGTATGCATTAAGATCATTAATCTACTCTTTTTTCTTAGCTAACTAGCAAGATTTCTCAGCCCCAGATACGGCTAGTGTGTATTTCAATTTTCCGGGCAATGAATATCGATGTCTCTAACATTCATAACCTAGCTCTATCCTATCAATACGTCTACTGATAGCAAAGATGAATTAAACACATAAAATACACATAGCTAGATAAAAAGTTCATCAATTAAGCTAAAAGCATGAAATCAGATCCATAAATCACAAATATCGTGGTCAAACCCTAGCTCCCTACGAGATACCCTGAGAAAAGTGTTTAGATACGCATATTCATGATCACAAATACAATGTTTATGTGATCATGTACAAAAATAATGAAAAGATAAGAGTAGAGGGATCAAACGGATGAGTCCTCGCTTCCACGACGAACTCTAGCTCCAAGTTTCTCCTCAAATCTTCTTCTCTGTGTCTCCCTCTGTTCTAACCTGCCTTCTAGGTCTAAGAACCCGGTTTTCAAGGCCTGGGAACGATTTTTTAATGTATTTTGGCCGCATTTGCAATTCAGCCCCTCCAGTTTGCAATTCTCTGCCAGAATTCATAAGCTGACTTTGCGCGGGCCTTTTCTACCTTATTCGGACTCCGGATTGGGCCCATCTTATATCGTTGGAAAGATCTGAATGTATAATTTCCAATGGAGTAGGCCTTGATCCAAAATTGTATACATAAGTCCAGATACATCCAGAAGAGTGCACACTGGTCCAGTGAAACTTTACCAGATTTTCTTCGTTTTTGTGTCAACTTCGTCGGATCATATCTTTCTCGTCCAAACTTTGATTGAGCTCCGTGACCTACCGTTGGAAAGGTATTTGAGTCTACTTTTGTTTGGCACCGATCTCACTATAGCAGGATTTGTAGAACTCAAGATATCATCAAAATAGTGAAGGATGGTCACTTTTGCTCCTCTTACTTTGCTTCTCTTGCGTACTCTTTGACTTCCGAAGCTCGTTTCTTCTCTCCAATTGCTCTCCTCATGCAATGTTCCTGTAAATCACAAAACGAACACTACCGCGAAGATCAAATGTGACAAAATCATACAAATCATACGTAAAACTATTCAAGAAACGCCCGGATTGTACGTTTAAGCTCTAAAACATCATAAAACTCATTTTCTTCTCAAATAAACCCGAAATTCGTCACTTTGCACCGAAACGCACACAAATAACAATATAAAGTGTATATAGGATGACTCTTATTAAGTAGTTATCACCCCTAACTCAATAAAATGCACGGTGTCACCAAACAAAGCTACACTCCAATCAAAGCACGTGTGTGGAGGTGGATTCTCCAAAAGCACAATCTCTATGTCCGTAGTCAAATGTCGACACCCCCACACTAGAATGAAGTCACATCCCCCTCTCAAGTAGTCAAACAAGATATGTCATGTGCCTAATCCAACCGAACCTCCTACACCGAAATGATAGAAACCCAGTACCTAGCACATTCCACCAATTAAGTACAACCAACCCATTTTGTGCGGATTAGATGTCACACACTCAGGCTCTCCACTACTGTGTCCATAGTGTAATGACATGGAACACCGCCACACCTTAGTGTGCAAGTCAACTCACTCACCCTCGCATCCCCTTGTAGATATCAAATGAAGCACATGCGATAGGCAGAACTCACAAAAATCTTTAATGAAGCACTCCCTCAACAAACCCCCATCAACTACTGCTCCCTCGTGACGCTCTAGAAAGGTGATTCTAACCGATATATGATGATGGCCAAGAATCGTCTCCCTAGGTCAAATAAGCTAACAATGAATCCAAGGATCAATTATGGTATACTAGTGGTCCTACAAGGTAGGATCTAAAAAGCACTGAGTGCTCTAATAAACATCCTCGCACAGTTGTTCTGTGTGCCACTACGAGGCGGGCTGGCGACTACCTAATACGGACAACATGAACGTTCGACTTGTTTAGCAAACACCAAGCTCAACTCTTTTAAGAGAAAAACAGCACACACTTTAGCTTTTAAAATATAATTTTAGTTTAAAAAATAGATAGGCATTCCCGTAATGTGATTCTCTCTATACTTATTAGGGGGAACTAAAATTGTCACTCTCGGTCAAAATTCACACCCTATGCCTAAAGTGTTCACATCTCACTAATTCAACCAAGTCTAAGCTTCTCTCAATTGCCTTTTCTCAAAATTTTCAATTTTCTATATTTTTTATGGATATTCTATTTTTTTCATTTTTTTTTTAATTTTCATAATGTCCTAACTCTATATGCAAGGCTTAGACTCGGGAAAATTTGACTCTACACAATTTACTTTGTTGGCAGGTATACTCAATTATTTAAAAGTGCAAACAATATGTAAATCTATCTTACACAATACGACAATATAATTAAAAACTAAACATAAACCACAACACTAACTCACAATACACTATACACATCCTACATGTAACTAGCTATGCAAGATACATTTGGCTAATAGACAGTTAAACCACCCCCACATTGAATGCTTCGTTGTCCTCAACGAAATTAGAGATCAAACATAGGACTCAGCAATTCAAATGCGTAGGCCAGTAGATGAGATGGAGCTATGACATACTTATATAAAAGAAACACAAAATTTAACAAGAGAAAAAGATACTCACAACCACCTCAAGGGTGGGGAAGAAATCACGCCAAGCAGTCCCCAAGCACAGTAGTGGCGCCACCATGCTCCCAACAGTCAGTGTGTTCTCGCACAACGGGGTAGACTGCCCTCCTCTGCTAAAATCTGTGTCTTGGAGAATCCCCAACTCGCATACACGAGTCCCCATAAAGGTCGTGTGTGCCGTGACACACCGGGGTAGACTCTCCCATAACCTGCTCAAATATGTCACTTGGGAAACATAGTTAGTCCCTCTCTCTCATCTCTCCAAAAATAACATAAATAAATAACTGAATTTAAAAACACAACTAAATTAAAGCAAATAAATAGGTTGGGTTGCCTCCCAACAAGCGCCGTGTAATTAAAGGTCGACGACCTGACCCAGTTACCTCAAAAGATGTTTAAGGAGATTTTTCTCTCCACTTTTTCTTCTTCCACCATCGTCTCTCTTTTTGTCTCTTCTCAAGTGAGCATGCATGAGACACATATGGAAAGAAGAAGTTCCAGAAGACGGCCTTTGCAAATTTCTACGTCTTGTGCTTCCACTCCTTGATCACCTGTCTTCTCGAGAATTCATTCACCACATCAAGACCCATTGTACCTTTCCTCCTCTTCTTCTTCTTCTTCTTCTTCTTCTTCTTCTTCTTCTTCTTCTTCTTCTTCTTCTTCTTCTTCTTCTTCTTCTTCTTCTTCTTCTTCTTCTTCTTCTTCTTCTTCTTCTTCTTCTTCTTCTTCTTCTTCTTCTTCTTCTTCTTCTTCTTCTTCTTCTTCAAAATCGATATCCCTGAGGATGGTCACTTTTGCTCCTCTTACTTTGCTTCTCTTACGTACTCTTTGACTTCCGAAGCTCGTTTCTTCTCTCCAATTGCTCTCCTCATGCAATGTTCCGTTAAATCACAACACGAACACTACCGCGAAGATCAAATGTGACCAAATCATACAAATCATAAGTAAAACTATTCAAGAAACGCCCGGATTGTACGTTTAAGCTCTAAAACATCGTAAAACTCATTTTCTTCTCAAATAAACCCGAAATTCGTCACTTTGCACCGAAACGCACACAAATAACAATATAAAGTGTATATAGGATGACTCTTATTAAGGAGTTATCACCCCCTAACTCAATAAAATGCACTGTGTCACCAAACAAAGCTACACTCCAATCAAAGCACGTGTGTGGAGGTGGATTCTCCAAAAGCACAATCTCTATGTCCGTAGTCAAATGTCGACACCCCCACACTAGAATGAAGTCACATCCCCCTCTCAAGTATTCAAACAAGATATGTCATGTGCCTAATCCAACCGAACCTCCTACACCGAAATGATAGAAACCCAGTACCTAGCACATTCCACCAATTAAGTACAACCAACCCATTTTGTGCGGATTAGATGTCACACACTCAGGCTCTCCACTACTGTGTCCATAGTGTAATGACATGGAACACCGCCACACCTTAGTGTGCAAGTCAACTCACTCACCCTCGCATCCCCTTGTAGATATCAAATGAAGCACATGCGATAGGCAGAACTCACAAAAATCTTTAATGAAGCACTCCCTCAACAAACCCCCCTCAACTACTGCTCCCTCGTGACGCTCTAGAAAGGTGATTCTAACCGATATATGATGAAGGCCAAGAATCGTCTCCCTAGGTCAAATAAGCTAACAATGAATCCAAGGATCAATTATGGTATACTAGTGGTCCTACAAGGTAGGATCTAAAAAGCAGTGAGTGCTCTAATACACATCCTCGCACAGTTGTTCTGTGTGCCACTACGAGGTGGGCTGGCGACTACCTAATACGGACAACATGAACGTTCGACTTGTTTAGCAAACACCAAGCTCAACGCTTTTAAGAGAAAAACAGCACACACTTTAGCTTTTAAAATATAATTTTAGTTTAAAAAATAGATAGACATTCCCGTAATGTGATTCTCTCTATACTTATTAGGGGGAACTAAAATTGTCACTCTCGGTCAAAATTCACACCCTATGCCTAAAGTGTTCACATCTCACTAATTCAACCAAGTCTAAGCTTCTCTCAATTGCCTTTTCTCAAAATTTTCAATTTTCTATATTTTTTTATGGATATTCTATTTTTTTCATTTTTTTTTTAATTTTCATAATGTCCTAACTCTATATGCAAGGCTTAGACTCGGTAAAATTTGACTCTACACAATTTACTTTGTTGGCAGATATACTCAATTATTTAAAAGTGCAAACAATATGTAAATCTATCTTACACAATACGACAATATAATTAAAAACTAAACATAAACCACAACACTAACTCACAATACACTATAAACACATCCTACATGTAACTAGCTATGCAAGACACATTTGGCTAATAGACAGTTAAACCACCCCCACATTGAATGCTTCGTTGTCCTCAACGAAATTAGAGATCAAACTTAGGACTCAGCAATTCAAATGCGTAGGCCAGTAGATGAGATGGAGCTATGACATACTTATATAAAAGAAACACAAAATTTAACAAGAGAAAAAGATACTCACAACCACCTCAAGGGTGGGGAAGAAATCACGCCAAGCAGTCCCCAAGCACAGTAGTGGCGCCACCATGCTCCCAACAGTCAGTGTGTTCTCGCACAACGGGGTAGACTGCCCTCCTCTGCTAAAATCTGTGTCTTGGAGAATCCCCAACTCGCATACACGAGTTCCCATAAAGGTCGTGTGTGCCGTGACACACCGGGGTAGACTCTCCCATAACCTGCTCAAATATGTCACTTGGGAAACATAGTTAGTCCCTCTCTCTCATCTCTCCAAAAATAACATAAATAAATAACTGAATTTAAAAACACAACTAAATTAAAGCAAATAAATAGGTTGGGTTGCCTCCCAACAAGCGCCGTGTAATTAAAGGTCGACGACCTGACCCAGTTACCTCAAAAGATGTTTAAGGAGATTTTTCTCTCCACTTTTTCTTCTTCCACCATCGTCTCTCTTTTTGTCTCTTCTCAAGTGAGCATGCATGAGACACATATGGCAAGAAGAAGTTCCAGAAGACGGCCTTTGCAAATTTCTTCGTCTTGTGCTTCCACTCCTTGATCACCTGTCTTCTCGAGAATTCATTCACCACATCATGACCCACTGTACCTTTCCTCTTCTTCTTCTTCTTCTTCTTCTTCTTCTTCTTCTTCTTCTTCTTCTTCTTCTTCTTCTTCTTCTTCTTCTTCTTCTTCTTCTTCTTCTTCTTCTTCTTCTTCTTCTTCTTCTTCTTCTTCTTCTTCTTCTTCTTCTTCTTCTTCTTCTTCTTCTTCTTCTTCTTCTTCTTCTTCTTCTTCTTCTTCTTCTTCTTGCTCCTCTTCCTTTGCTTCTCTTGCGTACTCTTTGACTTCCGAAGCTCGTTTCTTCTCTCCAATTGCTCTCCTCATGCAATGTTCCGTTAAATCACAACACGAACACTACCGCGAAGATCAAATGTGACAAAATAATACAAATCATAAGTAAAACTATTCAAGAAACGCCCGGATTGTACGTTTAAGCTCTAAAACATCGTAAAACTCATTTTCTTCTCAAATAAACCCGAAATTCGTCACTTTGCACCGAAACGCACACAAATAACAATATAAAGTGTATATAGGATGACTCTTATTAAGGAGTTATCACCCCCTAACTCAATAAAATGCACTGTGTCACCAAACAAAGCTACACTCCAATCAAAGCACGTGTGTGGAGGTGGATTCTCCAAAAGCACAATCTCTATGTCCGTAGTCAAATGTCGACACCCCCACACTAGAATGAAGTCACATCCCCCTCTCAAGTAGTCAAACAAGATATGTCATGTTCCTAATCCAACCGAACCTCCTACACCGAAATGATAGAAACCCAGTACCTAGCACATTCCACCAATCAAGTACAACCAACCCATTTTGTGCGGATTAGATGTCACACACTCAGGCTCTCCACTACTGTGTCCATAGTGTAATGACATGGAACACCGCCACACCTTAGTGTGTAAGTCAACTCACTCACCCTCGCATCCCCTTGTAGATATCAAATGAAGCACATGCGATAGGCAGAACTCACAAAAATCTTTAATGAAGCACTCCCTCAACAAACCCCCTCAACTAATGCTCCCTCGTGACGCTCTAGAAAGGTGATTCTAACCGATATATGATGAAGGCCAGGAATCGTCTCCCTAAGTCAAATAAGCTAACAATGAATCCAAGGATCAATTATGGTATACTAGTGGTCCTACAAGGTAGGATCTAAAAAGCAGTGAGTGCTCTAATACACATCCTCGCATAGTTGTTCTGTGTGCCACTACGAGGCGGGCTGGCGACTACCTAATACGGACAACATGAACGTTCGACTTGTTTAGAAAACACCAAGCTCAACTCTTTTAAGAGAAAAACAGCACACACTTTAGCTTTTAAAATATAATTTTAGTTTAAAAAATAGATAGGCATTCCCGTAATGTGATTCTCTCTATACTTATTAGGGGGAACTAAAATTGTCACTCTCGGTCAAAATTCACACCCTATGCCTAAAGTGTTCACATCTCACTAATTCAACAAAGTCTAAGCTTCTCTCAATTGCCTTTTCTCAAAATTTTCAATTTTCTATATTTTTTAGGGATATTCTATTTTTTTCATTTTTTTTTTTAATTTTCATAATGTCCTAACTCTATATGCAAGGCTTAGACTCGGTAAAATTTGACTATACACAATTTACTTTGTTGGCAGGTATACTCAATTATTTAAAAGTGCAAACAATATGTAAATCTATCTTACACAATACGACAATATAATTAAAAACTAAACATAAACCACAACACTAACTCACAATACACTATAAACACATCCCACATGTAACTAGCTATGCAAGACACATTTGGCTAATAGACAGTTAAACCACCCCCACATTGAATGCTTCGTTGTCCTCAACCAATTTAGAGATCAAACATAGGACTCAGCAATTCAAATGCGTAGGCCAGTAGATGAGATGGAGCTATGACATACTTATATAAAAGAAACACAAAATTTAACAAGAGAAAAAGATACTCACAACCACCTCAAGGGTGGAGAAGAAATCACGCCAAGCAGTCCCCAAGCACAGTAGTGGCGCCACCATGCTCCCAACAGTCAGTGTGTTCTCGCACAACGGGGTAGACTGCCCTCCTCTGCTAAAATCTGTGTCTAGGAGAATCCCCAACTGGCATACACGAGTCCCCATAAAGGTTGTGTGTGCCATGACACACCGGGGTAGACTCTCCCATAACCTGCTCAAATATGTCACTTGGAAAACATAGTTAGTCCCTCTCTCTCATCTCTCCAAAAATAACATAAATAAATAACTGAATTTAAAAACACAACTAAGTTAAAGCAAATAAATAGGCTGGGTTGCCTCCCAACAAGCGCCGTGTAATTAAAGTTCGACGACCTGACCCAGTTACCTCGAAAGATGTTTAAGGAGATTTTTCTCTCCACTTTTTCTTCTTCCACCATCGTCTCTCTTTTTGTCTCTTCTCAAGTGAGCATGCATGAGACACATATGGCAAGAAGAAGTTCCAGAAGAAGGCCTTTGCAAATTTCTTCGTCTTGTGCTTCCATTCCTTGATCACCTGTCTTCTCGAGAATTCATTCACCACATCATGACCCATTGTACCTTTCCTCTTCTTCTTCTTCTTCTTCTTCTTCTTCTTCTTCTTCTTCTTCTTTTTCTTCTTCTTCTTCTTCTTCTTCTTCTTCTTCTTCTTCTTCCAATTCTTCAAAATCGATATCACTGAGGATCGGTTATGCGGAAATAGAACCTCAGTTGGAACATTAATGGCAAGGAGTGCCGTCTTGGCAGGTATTGTGCCAAAAGATCCAGTCACCATTGCTTCCTTCCCTAGCTCTTGTCTTGGAACCACAGGTGGCAAATCATGTATTGCATAAATATGGGGTCTTTGGTCTTCCTCATGTGATTCACTCCATTTTATTATCTCCAAAATATAAGGGTTAGAATGGAGACTTTCTTGATACATGTTCTTGCAAACATCTCCCTGCAGTAAGTCCTTAGCTTCATGACTTTCTTCAAAAAAAAATATCTTCAGTGGGCCATAAGTTAGCGATGTCCACACTCTCCCATACATGCCATGACTCCGGAATTATGCGAGGCACAAGTTGTATAGGCTTCACAATATCATCCCAATCTGAGTCCGAATCCGAGTCTGAAGCAGCCTGAGGATCTATTACTTTATGATGAACAGCATTGTAGACATAGACCTCTGGGGTTTCTTCGTCTTCCTCTTCACACTCCTCAAATAAGTCAGGAATGATGCTACTTGGCCCATCGTCATTATCTGCATATGCCAATGCACTCGAAAGTTCTGCCAAGTGTTGTCCCATCAGCTGGAGAGTTTCATCCATCCTATTAATCCCTTCCTCCATTCTGTCCATAATAGATATCATGAGCTTAAATACTTCTTTAATATGCTCATCTTCTTGATTGCAAGGAGGAGGGGTGTACATATCTCCATAGGGGTAGTACGGTTGGTAGACTAGAGAATGCCCATAGTAATTCTGCCCCCACATGATCACCAAGATACCTGCACAATAATTTTCTAGGAAGCAGGTGAGATCAACAAATAAATAAACAAAATCAAAAATAAAATTCCCTAAAGTTAATAATTCTAACTAATTCAACCGAAGTCCCCGGCAACGGCGCCAAAAACTTGACACGATCCAACCGCAAGTGTACGGATGCCGCATGTAGTAATATCCGGTAATCCGGGTTTGTCGAACCCAAGGGACTTTCGTGAATTAACTAAGATGATTAACTTCGTGTGTGCAAGAAATTGGATTGTTTTATTAAACTAATAATTTAAATAACAAATTATTAAAATTGAGACTAATACGAGGGATAAGTATAAGGATATCTCTACGGGTCACTAGGTATCTCACACCAATTATGATTTATGTTCAAGCAACACGAATGTGTTCTACTTAGCCAAACGAGCAATTATACTTTGAAGATTACTCAACCAAAGTCTATATTCAAACTCTTGTACCTGATTCCTCTAGCCTACTCAAGTTTAAGTACGCATTATGTTCTTGCGATCTACTCTTAGTTCTAGCTCACTAGCAAGATTCCTCAACCCTAGATACGGCTAGTGCTTGATTCAAATTCCGGCAACAACTATTGATTCCTCTAATAATTATTACCTAGATCAATCCTATTGTGATATCAAACAATATGAAAGATAGAATTAAGTACATAAATCAATCATAGTTAAGCAAAAGACATTCAATTAGGCTCAAAGCATGAAGCATAATCCATAAATCACCAAACGTTGTGTTCAAAACCTAGCTCCCTATGAGATATCCCAAATTAAGGGTTTAGCTACGATTACACATGATCAAGATACAAAGTTTCATGATCATAAACCAAAAACTAGAGAGAGGGAAGAGAAAAGATCAAACAAAGCGTCTCCCAAGCTCCCCGTAGCTCCAAGCACTTGTCTCCAACTCAAAGATACTGAAAAACTATGCCCTAACCCGTTCTAATATGTTTCCATAGTGTTTAGATGAAGTTACAAGTAATTTCACAAAAGCCCCAACGTTTCTGCTGCTCCTGCCGTTCTGTTCGCACGAAGAGAATTTGTCTTCGTGCGAAGACAGTTCTTCTTCGTGCGAAAGTCTTCCTATTTTGGGACAGCAAGCATGTTCAATAAGACTTTCTGAATTTTGGCTAAGTAAAGTCTTCTTGCGAAGACAAATTGTCTTCGTGCGAAGACTCTGTTGCTCCAGGATTCTTGTTCGTCTTCAAGGGTCCATAACTTTTTCGTCCGATGTTCGTTTTAGCTCCGTGACCCGCCGTTAGAAAGCTCTTCAAGTCTACTTTCAATTTTCACTGATATCACTTCCATATTCATCGTAGAATCCAAAATATCCTCAAAATATCCTTTATTTGCTCTAAAACATCCTCGAAAGGCAACTAAGCTTTTTGAGAAGCAAATAAGGACCCGGATTTTGATCCCGAACTCCGATGCATGTGATTTTTGCACCTTTGGATTCCTTTCGCGACGTATACTTTGCTCATGTAGAGAAATTCCCGTTTTCGGACCTTTTCTCGTTTTTCTCAATTATTGTCCAAATTTGGCGAAAACATCCAAAACGCGCCAAATTCGCCTTTTTCTTCTATTCCGAAGCTCGTTTCTTCTCTCCACTTCATTTCCGCATGCGTAATTCCTGTCAAACAACAACACTAACACTACCGCGAAGATCAAATGTGATAAATTATCGAAATCATACTCAAAACCATTAAGAAACGCCCGAATTGTACTTTAAAGTTCAAAAACATCCAAATTTGCATTTTCTTCTTATTTTAGCTCAAGTCTTGTCACTTTGCACCAAAACGCATAAAAATAACAATATAAAGTATATATAAGATAACTCTTATTAAGGAGTTATTAGAGGCGAAGAAGAAGGAGGCGTAGAAGAAGATGTAGAAGTGGTGTTGCCAAAATTAAAGTTACATGTACCTGAAGATTGTATACCGTACTTCGAGGCTCCAGAGCATACAGACCAAGAAGAGTGCTGGATTCCTCAGTCAACGTACAGTTATGATAAGCTAGGTTTGTATGACAAGATACATGTCGTGATAAGTTGTTTATTGTTCGAGAAGGTGGTGTGGCAGTGAAGTGGCGGCGTGATCGCGCAAGAATTGAGTGGGAGAGAACCAAGTATGTGGCTGCACTTGCTATAGAAGGAATTCACCCTGTGAAGTTTTTATATAGTGTGTCCACCGGAGTACCAACGTTCAACCTTATGATGCAACCCAAACCACCTCTAGTATAAGCCTTCCGTGCATGGTTATATGATCCTGAAGAGGAGTGGGCAGGTATATATTGTGGAATTAATATATTTGGGAGGGAATTATTTAATTACCTTAAAGCAGAATGTTCTACAATACTTTGGTATCATATGGACGAGATGACGTATGTGATTAGGCGCATGTATTCAAAAAAAGTGCGTGAAGCTAGAACAGACACGGTCGTTACTGACTATGGTTGGTACCATGCGTTCATGAATAAGTCACTCACTTACGAGGAGCTGAAGGAGAGAGTGGCCCCATATTTTGCAGGAAATCAGCCGTATCGGGGAACCGAGCTCGCCAAGGCTAGTAGGTGGTTCATGCCATGGTTTACAAAGAGAACGGGTAAAGGTCCAGGGCATTGGATTGTCATTTACATTGAATTAAAAGACATGGAGTTGCAAGTGTACGATCCGCAACAGTACTCTGGGTCCAAGCAATGTGATTTGGAGCGTCTTTGCACGAATTTCCCTAAGCTTCTGAAGGACTTTGGTGGCTGTAGAGCGAGTCCTGAATTGTTGGAAGTGGAGAAATTGAAGAATAAACATCTATTCCCAATAAGAGAGAAGAGGTTTGTGACAGCCTGGTATGTAGTTCAAATGATTGAGTGCTTAATTCAGTCAAATCCGATTAGGGGTTGGATATGTGTGGAAGACATAGTAATCAAAAAGAAGTTAGATTACTATACTTTGATTTGGATGGTCGCTTTTCACTTCCCTATTGTCACTAGAAAATGTGTGAGAGTGGACAAAGTAAGCTTCCAATGATATGTATTCTAGTTATGAAATGAAACTTTTGTTTTTTTCAATTGTCTATCGATTACATACTACGAAAAACGACTATCGATTACAAAACAACAAACAACGACTATCGATTACATAACAACGAACAACGACAATCGATTACAAACAACGAACAACGACTATCGATTACAAAACAACGAACAACGACTATCAATTACAAACAACGAACAACGACTATCGATAACATACTACGAACAACGATTACCGATTACAAACTACAAACAACGACTATCGATAACATACTACGAACAACGATTACCAATTACATACTATAAACTTATTAAGGTTCATAAGTGCAAGTTATTTTTGAGTGTCCTAGTCAACCGCACTTGCTGCATCTGTATGAACCCTTTCCTCCCCGATTTGAAAATATTTTTCAGCCGTGGACTTGCATCTGGTCTCCTGGTCCCTCCCTGGTGTCACCAATTTCTTCGGAGGCAATGGCCGGAGTGCTCTTATATCCTCAGGTAAAGTGTCTCTGTCCCACTGTGTGTGGTTGGAAGCAGTGTAAACTGTTCCGCTATAGGCCTCCTTAAAGTATTCTTTTGAATAGTACCTGCTAGTATGGTTGTACATGACCTCCATGTCGTGTTGCACGTCGTAATGGCCCAGCTCCTAAGTGCAGATGCACATGCACAAGCATGTACGCATGGGAACCACATTTGTTGGTATTCGCCACACGTGCAACTCCTGATGACATTTCCAGGGCTAAAATCCACCACATAACATTTCAGGTCACGGTCTCTTACTGCATGGTTGGAACATAATTGTTCGAACCGCGATGTCTTGCAAAAAGACCTAGGCCACTTCTCCAAACCGGCATCGCGAAAGTAACCTTCAACCGTCATTTTCTTCACGCTATGCACGTGCGATACAACAATGCCAATGTCCTTCAAAGATGTTTCACAGATCTCCCGGCCGAAGGTATATGCAGCTTTAAAAAAATATTTATCCCACTTCTTTGTGGGGTAATGCGACAGCCCGTTCATTTTCAGGTGATGATAGCAATGGACATGGTTGGAAATGGGGTACACTGCCTTAACTGAATTAATTATAGCTTGGTGTCGATCGGAAACAAAAGTCAGGTCATGCATGGCGGGCCTAATTTGTCATAGTTTGGTCAAGAACCATGTCCATGCATCTATATTCTCGTGATCCACCAATCCCCACACAATGGGATAGCAGTGTTGCTCGCTATCAACCATTGTGCACACAACTAACTGAACCGGTTCTTTCTTCATGTGCGACATATCAATAACAATTATAGGTCTCATATACTGTATACCTGCAATTTGTGCACCGAGGGCTACGAAGCAGTACTGAAATACATTATCTAGGCTCACCCCAATATCCCGCTTCAAACCAGGGTTCAACTCAGCGGTTAAATGCATGAACGCAGGTAGATCTGCATAATTTTGGGCCCTAGTGCCGCTAATAAGACTTTTACGCTTTTGAATTGCAATCCACGACGTATGGTACGAGAATTCGGTGCCCATATCTTTCGCACTAGCCTGAACATCAGCGATTGAGGGTGTCTTTGTCAGATCTTTAAACCGTCCCAGCAATTGCTTGGCTACAACCATGCTAGTGATGTTACGGTGGTTACCGTCAATCGTAATTGCGGTACATGTGTGAATGGGATTGTGTTTCTTAAGGAAATAGTTCACAGCCTCTTTGATCTTGTACGCCACCACCATCGACTTACAATTGTCATCACTACAACGCAGCACTATCCGCATAGCCTCTCGCTTGTAGACGTGAAAATACCATCCCCTCTTAGCAACAACTATCCTAATAGGCATTTATAGCGCGTCGGGTTCGGAAAACAAATCGCCAATCTTCAGAACCAGTCTGTCAGACCTACCAATGCCATCACTACAACAACCACTACCACCGGCCTCATCAACAAAACGAGTGCGGTCTATATGCACAGTTTCCAATGCAAGATTGTTATGCACATTTGGTTCATCTCTATCATACACATCATTGTCATTGACCACATTGGTGGCGTTGTCACGATCGAAGTCGGGTGGACTGAGAGCCATAACATTTTCCATTTCTGTGGGGACCAATGGAGGGTCAATGTCGTCAGCATAGC
Source organism: Linanthus parryae (assembly GCA_023055425.1). Taxonomy (NCBI): domain Eukaryota; kingdom Viridiplantae; phylum Streptophyta; class Magnoliopsida; order Ericales; family Polemoniaceae; genus Linanthus; species Linanthus parryae. Next base: position 83,852,832 of record JALGPY010000008.1, on the reverse strand, counting down.
CCTCGTGGATAATCTGCACACCAGGGAAGTATTCTTCTTCAATCAATGCATGGGGGCTATTGTGTTCATCCACGGGAATCAGCTGCATATTGTGGTCATCCATCGGAATCGGCTGCATATTGTGGTCATCAATCGGAATCTGGTCGTTATGTACTCTATCAAGAAATATATCTGAAATTACGTTTCCTTGAACATCATCCTCCAAAGTAACGTACATTCTAACAGTAAACCCCGCAGAACACCAATCAAATAAATCATCGATTTGTATGTCATCAGAAAGTACGTTTGGGGGGAACAAGTCTGCAACGTCTATCAAGTGATGATAGTGTAAGACGATATTCTTAGTAGACTCATGATCACCACCCATTCTAACAGAAACATCTTCCTTCAATAACTCTACAGGAACGCCTTTGCATATCTTGAAATGTGCTGTCTTCAATCTTTCACCCAAGTATTTGTACCTACCTTCGACACGATCCCATGCACCATTCCAGATGACAAGTACTCCTAATTTCTTCACCATCTCTGTCATATATAAACAAACTTCACATGTTAGAAGATAATGTTTGTTTTTTTTAATTAGGATTTAGGGTTTAAGAATAACCATAATGTGATAATAGTTATTTTTAATAATTAGGGTTTAGGTTTTTTTTTAATAATAAACAGTTGGTAGCGAAGACAGAGATGACCAATGTCCTTCGGGCGTCTCTGTCTTCCCAAGTGAATGACACAGACAAACCCCACGACCGTGGTCGTCTCTGTCTTCACCAGTGAACGAACCAGACGACCTTAGTCATTACCAGACGACCTTGTCGGCCGGACTTGGTCGTCCTGATAGTTTATTTTTTTAGAGGAACTTCACGGGGTGCCTTGCAAATTGATAAGCCACATCCTTTTTAAATGTGGATACGTTTTCAAGATGAAATCATCTAGAAAATGTATCCACATTATTACAAGCATGCACGACACACGAAACAAAAGAAACTATTGAGTCTCTTCGTCTACCCTCCACCACTGTAAATGTAGGAACAATTGAAACTCCCAAACCAGAATCTATTCACACTCTCAAATCACTCCATCAAAATGTCCAAACCAAGCTCCCCACCTAAGGAGTACGAAACTGACCACGGTGAAGAAGAAGAAGAAGAAGAAGAAGAAGAAGAAGAAGAAGAGGTGGTGGAAAGTGATGAAGAAGAAACAAGTCAAGAGAAGGAAAGTGATGAAGAAGAATAAAGTGAAGGGGAGGGAACTGAAGAGGAGGAAAGTGAAGAGGATGAAGAAATTGGTTATTCCTATAAAAGGGGTTCTGAAAAAACCATTCACTCATCCGATGAAGACAAAGAGGACACGGCTCACTGGACTAGTCTCCCACCTCCTCCACGTAAAAGAGACAGGGATGGTAGTGCTAGTGAAGAATCGGGCACTAGTTCGGATTGTGACCCAGAAGAAGAGATTCCTAGGGATAAGAAGAAGCCAAAAAAATGTGGTTTGTTTATTTTAAGTTTTGAAATTTCAATGTAATCTGCAATTTATTTTAAGTTTAATGCAATTTCTTTCAAGTTTTTGTTCATTTTTTGTCTTTAAGTGATTTGTGTAAAATTTGTTTTCAGTTTATGTTAATTTGATCTTTGCTACCCCGAATCTAATTTTTATGTTTGGGTCTTGATTAATGTTGGGTTGATATTATTTACCTTGATTTTACCTTGATTAATGTTTGAAGCCATGTTCCAGTTTTTGTGGTTTTGGAACTGTTGATTATTGTAATCTATTTGTTGATGTAATTTCTGAAGTATTTGTTCTTGGGGTTCTTCTTTTTTTTTTTGAAATAGTTCTTGGGGTTCTTCTTTTTTTTTTGAAATAGTTCTTGGGTTCTTGGGGTTCTTCACAAAAATATGTAAGTCTTATTTAAAGTATTTGATTATTGGAATTCTGATTGTTGTATTTGATTGTTGGGGTCTTATTTTAAGTCTTATTTAAACAATTCGATTGTTGGGGATCGTCTGGGAAGTTCGTTGAGACCGTCTGCCGATCCAGTTAACTCAGACACAGACGATCTAGAATCACAGAGACGACCTGTCTGTGGCGTCAGGGTCGTCGGGGTGTTCCCTCGGTGTTTTTCCAGTTCACTCAGACAGCGACGACCTAGAATCACCGAGACGACCACGGTGAATCGTCAGGGTCGTCAGGGTCGTCCGCGTGTTCCCTCTGTGGTTTCTCCGGACGATCCCTATACTTTATAGGTCGTCTCTGTGTCTTAGTGAATGAAGACCAGGACGAGCAAGCCCACTGCCTAGTCGTCGTGGTCTTACTCAAATCGTCCCCGACGAGTGTTACATTGGCATAAGAAAACACAGAAAGAACAGATGAATATGAACACATATAAAATTGAACAAATCAAAATAAAAAAATTTAAGTGATAAGCTAACATTAGGATCAAAAGACACAACAAATACAACAATCTCAACAAAATTACAGTTTACCTGTACTCTGAGCAGGTTCAAGAACAAATGGAGATGAGAGACTCAGATAGAGAGAAAATGTGAGAACTGGATAAAACAAGAGCAACTTAGTGTGACAAATGAGAAGTTGTTTGATGGCATTAAGGTTGGAGTACGCTGAAATCATAAATGATATGGTTGGAGTAATTTCTTGTTGTACTTTGTTAGGTAGAGGTAGATGAAAAAAAAATTGAATTTTCCTGAGGGAGAAACAAAAAGCAGTGAAGATTTGTAGTGAGAGAAGAAAATGGAAGGGTATTGAATATTAGGGTTGCAAGGGCATTGATGTCATTGAAAAAAAACCTTGGCTGACAACAAGTACTTTTGGCTGACAACAAGGGACCACATGGTTGCTAATAATCTCTTTAGAGATCAAATTACCCAGCCGGGTAGATTGGAAAGACCAAGTTTGGCCGAGGTTATAAAGTAAACACATGTTGGTAGAAAGGCATTTGAACAAAAAACCCCGATTTTCAGTGGGAATGAAAACGAGAGAAAACCTTATGTTTGAATTTGTTCAAATTCCAGATCTGTTGAATTTTGTTGAAACCCATTCAACGTGGCGCGTAGCGAACAATAACACTTGTTTCACCTCCCTGCCACTTGTTTTATCTCTCTCTTTTTTCGTAACAAAAAGCTAATCTATTATTACGAGAATTTACAAGATGTCGTTGCCAACCAAAAGTTCAGAATTATAAGGGCATCTCCAACTCCATGAGGGGAGTGGGAGGGGCAAAATCGTATAAAAATACGGTTCAACTCCAACCTTGTGAGGGGAGGGGTGCTATGGGGAGAAATTTTTCCTTGGATGTGGGATGGCTAGGTGGGATTTCCACGTGAATATGCTCACACCCTAAGGCAAAAATTATCCCCATAGCACCCCATCCCCATCCCCATCCCCTCATGGGTTGGAGTTGAACCACGTTTTTATACGATTTTCCCCTCCCCCCCATCGGGTTGGAGATGCACTAAAAGGGGACTTGAGGCCACCATTTGACAAAACATGTAAAATACATGAGAAGAAACTACAAAGCAGAACATACAACCAAACATGCCCAGACTAGTTTGTGAGGAAAACAAGAAAAACTTAACACGACCAAACAGGTCTTAAATATATTGTTGGAGCCCAAAACCTGCAACTGGCGGTGGTGGAAGACCTACCGAATAGATGGTCGGTGAGGCGGTGAGTTGTGGTCGGTGAGGCGGTGGTGACCTTGTGAAACCCCGTCGGAGACCTTGGTAAGGCAGCGACGATGAAGCGGTGTGGAACCGTGGGAGACGAGACGTCGTCGAAACCTCGGCGAGGACATAGGTGGCGGTGGAGGAACCTTGAAGGCACCGTCATGGAAACACCCAAGAACCCATAGTGATTTGACCTTAAGGGCTACTAGCTCCGGGGTACTTGAGAGCTCCGCAACGGTCGGTGAGAAACATGTGGCAAGAAAGCCACCAGAATCTGAAAAACAGTCGACAAACCGACAAGAGCTGAAGAGAAACCCGAAAAGAAACTTCTCGTTCTGTAAACACCATAGCATAAGGCCCATAGTAGAAAACAACGGCGAAAAGAAGGAGGAAGTCGGTCAGGCAACGCCAAAACGGCGCTACCCGCCGGAGGAAAATATCATATATGTTTTCTCTCTCTAGAAACTAGAGAGAGGTTTCATCTCTGTAAACCTAACCTAAAAGATACTATCGCCCATTTACACGTAGGCGCCACTTATGTGTTTGTTCCACCGCGGATGGGTCATTAAAGTCCTCCTGGATTGTTCAAAAATGGCGCTATTAAAATGTCGATATTTTCCTAGTTATGTGTTGTAATAACTGTTTGGAAAATTCTGAACATGAGTAATTTTTGGGTTTCGAATTCCGCCCCAAAGAATTGGCCCAAGTTGGTGGGTTCGTGCCTTTCCCGTGGCTTAGAAGATTGAGTGAGAAATGGGGTGTGAGAGAGTCTGTTGTGGTAACTCTAATGGTAGCGGGAGAAGAAGTATGACTGCTTTGTTGGAGGGTTTTCACACATTGGTAAGTCGTGCTCTGTCGTTTGGAGCCCATGTTTCGATTATTGAATTAAATATCTCTCCCTTTCTATGCAGATTTGAAGATAAAGCGGTCCACAACTGCTACTTCACTGCCGACTCGCAGTTCCTGCTCCCATCCGATGTAGGAGGAAGAACGATTGTCATCCTCTCTGTCTATGCATGTTGAAGAAGTTGAAGATGAAGCAGTGGCATAACACGGCGGCGGTGGTGGCCTCCTCATCCTTCCTCCAGATTTTGATTTGCTGAAGGACTGCGACGGAGTTCGGGTACTCAATTTATCCTCCTTGATTGCTCTTTCCATGTGTTTGCATGTTTCGAATATAGTCAGATCACACGGTTGTTGTTGATGATATGTGTTTTGTGTGCTTGAAAATGTCAATTAGGCTAAGATAAAGATGCAAAATCAAGAGCCTGCAACTCCTCCTACTCTTGAAAGAGGCCCGGTATTCTGGATTGAAACCTCCAATTCCGTTTCTCGTTGTTATCAGTTCGAAGAACCCTACGCTCGTCTCTCGGTGAATATTCAACCATTACTCTATTCCTCCTTCTTAGACCATTCAATAGTAATGTTTTTTAGTTTTGCTATTGTGCTTATAGCAGTAACAAGTAACATGGAAGCATCCTTTTGTTGATATTTATCTTTGGTTGTTGTTTAAGTCGGTGGTAATGTTTATGAAATTGTGATGCATTATAGATTAAGGTTACATTGCCGATGATGTGGAGGAATTGCATAAGTTTGGTCGGCTCCGTCAGGAAAACGGTGATTTTTAAGCCATGTTGAGTGAGAGTTCTAATTATACTCGATAGATTAATTTAACTTTTCCAGTGGATAGCACTTTCACTGAAGAGGATGATTGCAATTACTTCAGGTACCAATACTCAAATGATCATCAATTTTGTTTAAGCTCAAACACTCAAATGGAACGTTTGATTAAGCTTCATTGTTTTTTTTCATCCTCTTTTAAAGCGAGTTTGGACCAGTGATAGGGATTCTTTGTAGTTTTAAGCTTCCACAGTCCCCTGTAGTTAGCATATGGAAGTTATTCTTTTTTGATTAGTGGAATATTGTGCTTTAAATTTTCTGAACAGAGAGAGCAAACCAATTGATGAATCAATTGACGATGAACATCAATTGTACATTCAAACTATTATGTAGTCTATGTTCCCATGGAAGAAGCGAAGAAATTGATGATGAGCGGAGAGAGAAAGAGGGAGAGAGAGATAAATATATTTCTTCGTGGCTTCACCGACAAGGCTATGAGGAACGTCAGCGTAATCAGAACTCCGGAGTTGCAAATCCGATGGGTGAAAAAGGAGGAGGAGTCCACGACTTTGCTTTCTGCTTTTATTCCGCTCTACTTCTCTCGAATCCTGTGTTATATCTCTCTAATCAAGTGTCTGGTACTGGAAAGTTTCTGTTTTTACCTCCCCCACTCATGTTTTCTCGGTTATGCCATTTAGGGTTTTTTTTGCAATTGCCCGATCAATTGTCGTTTTCGTCTTCTTAATATCGTTGTTGCTTGGATTTATAAGTGACTTTAATGGTGTAAAATTTTGAATTCGTGTTTCTGTTACAAAATGTTAGAGATGCCCCTAAATGAACAACACCATGTAGGGAATTTTGGACCTTCACCCATGAATTTATTACTTGATATTGTGGAATTTTGATGGTTTCACTTTAAGGTAGATGAATTTAATGTCAGGATTGTTGTTATGTGTATAGCAAAATGGTTTCTTGAAAATATATTTGAGTTTCTTGCTCAAGTTCTTGGATTGGACTTGATTCCTAATAGAGTAGTAATTTGTATTGGTGCAGATATGGCATCGAGATAAATGGATAAAAAGCGACATTAAGGGGGGTCGTGATGCATCTTCGGTTTCACATCTTATTTTTTCATGAATCAATGAAGACTTGGTCTTCCGGTCTTCCACTAATACATCAGGTTCTGGTTTAAGCTCAGGTTCGGAACCTCCATGCACATTTCCTTTTTTACGGGTCTTCACTGTTTTGAATTTTTATTAAGTTTTATGTGATTTTGAAGGTAGTGGGAGAGATGGCGTTCTCTAGCCATAGCGGTAATTTTCATGTGAATACATGTCTTCATTTTAATGGGGTTGTTCATTATACAATTTCTGCTTCTCGGTATGTTCATTAAGCATTTTCTTCTTCCGGGTTTGTTCATTCAGCTCTTACTGTTTATTGGTTTGTTCATTAGGCTCATTCTATTTATGGTTTTGTTCATTTATCATTATATGTTCATGAGTTGTAATTTTGAGATTATCTATGTAGACAATGGAAGAAGACCAGGTCCCTTGAGCTTTAAAACCATAGAAAATGGTGGCCACAAGGGAGACGTGGCGCGAAGCTTCATCTTTTGTGAGATTGCATTGGCCACAAAGAACTTCTGGGAAGTTAATTTGCTCAGAGAAGGGGTCCGACAGAGTTTAGCAGGGATGCCTCGACTCAGCGCAGGCAAGTTTTTAAAACCTATACTCCGAATTCACTCCTCTTGAAAGAAAATAAATTTATGATTTGTAATGCTTATTCATGATCTACCATATTGGGATGGCGCTATTAGTGATATGTTTATGTCTTTGTTGTGAAAGAGATCTATCAATGGCAAATTTTGCATTTGTATTTGTTGTTAAGCGCATAAAAATGGTCAATTGAATCCCTCAACAGATTATTGCAGTTAAACAACTTAACATGGATGGACTTCAAGGAAATGATGAACTTATTGTGGAATTTCCTATGTTTAGTCTATCGCACCATCCGAATCTTGCTACCTTGCTTGTCTATTTCACCGACGGAGACTAACGACTTCTGGTTTATGAGTACATGGCAATGGGGAGCTTGGAGGATCATTATTTCGGTACTTTCTGGCTATGAATTCAAATCCGACAAAAAAAATTATTCATGAGATTCAGTACTGTTTGCACTTGCTATGATTCAGTATCTTTTTTAGGAGCATTTACACTGAGCTGTGTGAACTGGAAGAAACTATCTTGCGCAAATGCAGAAGATTGATCTGCATGAAAAAGTGAAACTTCAAGAACGGGTTTATGAATGCAGTAAATCATTTATTTCTATACTTAGATTTTCTTATTAGACGTGAGTTTTATCATTAAGAAGCAGTAGCCATCTTCATAATACAGTAGTTTGCAACACTTCAAGGACCTTGCTATAGTTAATGACTTGATGTATTTTCTAACAAACTAGAATGAAATTTGATATTTAGTTACTGTTTCATCAAACACTGTTGCTTGCTGATTTGGATGATTGAGGATCGATCAATAGATAATAATTGTCCTGCTTCTAAAGAGAAAGTTAAAAATGTTTCAAGTTATCCATCATGGTGTTGTTCGTTGTCATTCACGGGATGGCTTCTTTGTTAGTTTGGTGATTCTTAATTGAGAATTTCATATATATAAGAAAATTGATTTGTACTTCTTATTGACTGAGATTATAAGTTGTTTCATCAATTCCCTGGTCGAACTTTACCATAATATTCCATGCCTAAAACCAATTTGACATGGTTAATGCTTTATATTCTCAGATATAGAACTGGATAGAGAACCACGGGATTGGAGCACTCAGATGAAGAATGATGTTGGTGCTGCTTGGGATATTGAATATCTACATTGCAAATCAAACCGTCGAATAGTTTACCGTGACCTGAAATCTGAAAATATATTACTTGACGAAAACTTCAACCCCAAACACTCAGATTTTGACTTTCGAATCTTGGACATGTTGGTGACTACACTCATGTTTTACCTCGGCTGATGGGAACTTATGGATACAGTGCCCCAGAGTACGACATGACTGGAAAACTTACAATAAAGTCTGATATATATGGGTTCGGTGTTGTTCTACTGGAGCCTATCAGTGGGCGTAAGGTCATAGACACCTCCGAGAAGCCTGGAGAGCATAACCTTATGTTTGGGCGATTTTAAACTTGATCTATGTTTTTTTGTAGGGTAGAGGACATTTTCCACCATCAGTTTATCGATTAAATACATTGTGTCCATGATTTATTGATAAATACTCTTTGCACCCTTGACAGAGTTAAAACTGAAAGACAGTATGTAGGCACACAATAGAGGATCAATACTCTAAAAGGGGGGGGGGTGTTGAATAGAGTATGGAAGTGTTTGCCAAAAGGTGGAGTTTTTTTTTAAAAAAAAAAAAACTGAGGAAGCTAGGTGTATTTCAAGGCCTTGAATAAAGTTTCAAGCCCTTGGAATCAACTCAGACTAGAAAAAAAAAATCTGATCTTTTTCAAGGCCTTTGAAAGCCTTTCAAGCCCTGGAGCTGAAAACATTTTTTGAAGCTTTGAACAAGACAAGTACATAACCGAATGTAAAGAGCTAGAGACACAAAGGATTTATAAAATTCATTACTTAAGGACCTACGTCTCTACCTCAGAGATCTAATCCCTGCAGGATTTGAAACCCAATTCTTATTAATCAAAAGCTAAGCCCTAGATATCAAGCACATAGAAGTCCCTTACTCAATTACAGCTTCTGGTTCTCACTAACCTAGTACATGCTCTAGCTAACTGATCTAATAAGAATCTCTTTTTGTTCCTCTTGAAAAACACCACAAGATTAAATAATTATAAGAATAACAGAAAAGATAACAACTGAAGATTAGAAGAAGAACACTGTAAAATAGTATAAACAATGTAGCTTGAAGTGTTGTTCTGGATGCTGGATTGTATGGAATGATCTCCTTTAGTGACGCTTCTCAATCCTTGAAAGTGTTTGAAAGTATCTGTAAAAGTTGTTCACAAATTCTCACAGTAATCTTGTTGTTTGCTGCTTTGTTTGAAATGCAGATTTATAGGATCTTCTTCAAACAGAATTCCATAAAATCAAGCAAAATATCTTTAACTATCTAAAAACTCTTCCGACGGCTAGTTTCTCAGTATCTTCAAAGATACTGATTTGATCTTTTATCTGAGGATGTTTGGAAGGTTCAGGCATGATTCCACAAGTGTAGGATCCATTTGCTAGATGTATTTCCTTTCCTGCATATAGACACTTTAGGAAAGAGTTTCTGCAAAATAGGCAGCTAATTAATCCTTCAAGAAACTCAGTCAGAAAATGAGATTATGTCAAGATCAAGTATCTGATTAGTTTGTCTTTCATCATCAAATGGAGCATGATCAACCAAAGGAGGATAGAGATCAGAACACAAGGAAATCTCCCCCTGAGTTTATGCAGTAGTGCAGTGCTGCTTCAAAGGCTTTGAAAGCTGTTTCAAGACCTTAAAACAGTCTGTGAACTAACAATCTCCCCCTTGATGAAAGAAAAAACCACTAATCTGATTGGTTCTAATATTCTGCAACATAAGTACATTAGTAGCATGGCAGAACAATTGTATGGAATCCAAAACAGACATAGTAACTTCATAACATAATTAAAAACAAATAAGTAGACTCCAAAAACATACTGAAGCAGCTCAAGTAAACATACTTAAGCAGTTCAAGTAACCAAATAACCTACTGATCTTCACAAGATCTTATTATCCTAAAAAAGAACACCTAAATTTCTCCCCTGTTTGACTTTCATCAAAAACTAAGAGAAAATGTATGATCAAAAGTTCTTGCAAAATCTGAAAAGTTAGATTTTTTTTGAAAATGAGAATATTTTCAAGGTTTTGAAAAGGATTCCAAGGCTTTGAAAATGGGGTAGAAAGAAAGGCTAGAACCAATGCTTTGGGTCTGCATCTGGCTTGTCTCCAGCATCCTCCCCCTGATCACTTTTTTCCTCTTCCTCATCTTTAGCATCATCGCCCTGATCAGCTTCATCTCCAGATTCATCAGCAGCCACAGTTTCAAATAGTTCAGCAGAAGTCTTAGGTTCCCTTCCTTTCTTCTTATTCTCTTCTGCAATGACTCTTTAAGTAGCTCGTGAGTGTGAATGTTGTCTTATTCAATCAATCTCTTATCTTCTGCAACCACTTTCCAAGGTTCCTCTTTCAGCTTGTTTCTCAGTACCCTGATCTCCTGCAGCATCATCCTTAGTAGTGTTTCCATCAAACAAATTAGCTATAGAGCCTTCCTTATTTGATCCCTATGGAACTTGTGATACTTCTCCCTCAGCATGGATCAAATTGATACTTTTGAAGACACTTTCAACCATATATTTCATTTGTTTGAATTCAACACCTTGCTTAAACTGTCCCCGCTTCAATTCATCCAATTCATTGTCAATGAAGTCTAGCCTTTGAAACACCAGGGATAGGTCTTGAGATAAGGGATGTAGGGTTGAAGGAGAGGGTAGGGACTTAGGTTTGGGAAATTTCTTGGACTGTAGCTCCTCAGTAGACAACTCATAGAAGAGTTTCCAAACTCCCTCACTGTGAAATATCCCGATATTTATATAGAAGGTAAATTAATAGAGTTTGGGGGTTATATTGTGTTTTTGCAGAAGTTATATATTAACTAAATTGATAATTGGGTCAAAATTATAGATTTGAGAAAGTTATAAAGTAGTCGGATAAAATTCAGGGGGTTATAATTGTAGTTCTTGAAAATATAAAGTTGTTAATTTGAAGAATAGGGAGGTAGTTGTAGTTTCAGAAAATATAAACTAGTTAGCTAGATTGGTTGGGGATATATTATTTATAAATCCTTAAGGGGTTGTAGTTGTCTTTTATAAAAGCTAAAGTATGCAAATAATTTATACTCGTATGTAATACGTATTACATACTTGTCTACAACCCGTATTTTACGTAACCCAACCCGTGTATATTCGTATAACCTGATAATATATACCGTACAATTATACGTACCCGTATTTTTCATGATAACCCGACCGAAAACCCGTATTTTTTATTAAATATTACTTTTTTTCTTTTATCTCCCTCTCTTTGGTTTCTCTCTTTCTCTCTCTCTCTCCCTCTCTTTTTTTCTTCACCGGGAGACAACTCCCCTCCCTCATCTCTCACATCTCCATCCCTCCTCCCTCCTCCTTCCTCCATCACCATCCTTCCCTTCCACAACTCTCCCTCCCTACGCCTCTACCTTCCTAAACCTATCAACCAAATTCATCCTCCTTCCTCCTCCAATTCTTCTATAAATTAATCCTCCTCCTCCTCCATTTTTCTTCACCAAAATCACATTCATCCCCTCTCTTCTCTTGTCTCACCCGAGCACATCACCACCAAAACCTCCATCAAAACGACCACAACTTTTACCCCCACATCTCCTTCATCACCACATCCCTTTCAATCTCTCATCCTCCCTATTAACATCAACAACAATCAACAACAACAACAACAAACACCCAATATCGCCTCCCTCATCTTCTTTTTCTTCACCTTGGGTAAAACAACCATAATCAACAGCACCACCATAACAGCCCCCTTTCACCCTCACTCTCTCATCCTTTTTGCAAAACCCGTCAGAGACAACAACTACAACAACACCCACAACCACCATGGCCATCACCATCATCACCACCACTGCCGACACCACCACCTCCTCCATTACCGTCGGCAACCACATCCGTCACAACCCCTCCACTTCTCTTCTCTTCTCCCCTTCTCAATCAACCCATATGTTTCTCTTTCTCTGTTTTTCTGAGACACCCAGCAGCATCAACAACAACAACATCACCACCATCATCATCAACCTCGCCACCATCCCCGACGCTTCCACCAAAGCGGACCCGACGGGAATCACCACCACCACCCAGACCCTTCTCTCTCTCTCTCTCTGGTCTCCTCTCTACCCTCGTCCTCTCTCCCCTCCTTTATGGTCACAAAACAGAGCAGGAGCAGCAAGAAGAACGCCGACGAAGGCCACCAACGACGGCGACCCGAAGACCCGAACCAGTTGGGTCAAATCCAAACGCCACCGCCCTTCTTCCTCCTCCACCAACGCAGCCAAAACGCCATGAATTCCGGCGAGTTTCCGACCCCATTTTGGCGATTGATTTCTCCCTCATTCGGTAACAGTTTTTAACGTTTTTCAGCTTGAATCCACATGCTTCGAATTGAATTAGAGTTTAGTACAATCGAAACGACATGGGTATCAGTAAATTGAAAGATTCATAAATTGGCTTTAGTGGGTTGAAGAAGAGGTACGTAAGTGTGTTCTTGGGGGGGTAACTTTTGTCATTTCAGAAACTTTAAGGGTACAAAGTGTTAAATCTGAAACTTTAGGGGAGCCACCTGTCTTTTACCAAAACTTTATTATTTATCCAACTACTGGGACTCTTTCAACGAGCACTACATCTTTCCCACCCGACCTTCTTTTCTTACCAAAAAGGGACTTGCTTTGCTTGTTGAGGGTGGTGAATTAATAAATAAAAGAATGGAAATCTACTTCCGCTGTCATCCTGGTACTAATAATATATGGAGTCATAAATTTTCCGTTTTAATGAGAGTGAGACTTGGCAGCGTGCCCCAGCAATGTTCCCGATTCCGTTCCGATCCGATAGAAAGAAGAAAAGATTTTTTTTATTGGCGGATTTGTACCCAGGTACATCATGAACTCCCCTCTGCCAATCGTCACTCGACAGCTCTGTCCTTTCTTAGGAAAAGACCTAACCACTATCTCTTGATTCATCTTTTTTTTCTACCTTTAGAGCTCGCTCTGTCAGTCCACTAAGACCTTAGTGTTCACTAACAGCGGTATACAGTAAGTCAGTACACCCACTACTCTCTCTACACTATTCCTCTCTACAGGCCCTTTTTCTCTCTCCTCATTTCTGAGATAAGGGGCTCTTTTGATTGGTTTTGGCACTAGGGCGGATAGAGTTCAATCATTTATCGAGGGTGTTTTACATAAATGCCCTCTCCTTTCAGTCGAGTCTTTCACCCTCTGTCCCTCTTCCTCGATCGTAACAGGCTGCGTTAGCATCATTTCCTGTCTCGTCGGAAGCTAGCTGGATTCTCCCTTCTGCTAGCTTCCACTCCACCTTCGCACCTGGGACTGGGCCTTTAACAACAGAGCTTCGTTGCATCGCCCTCGGCCTTCGCCGTCGACCTTTTCTTCTATTCCAGTCGTTGCCGCAAGGAATGACGTCATAGCTCCTGCTAGCTTAGCTCGGGACTTTGGTTTGGCCATTGCTCCATACTTCACACCTCTCTGAACTGCGCGGAAGCAAGGGTCGAAAGTATAAAGTCACTTATATATGAGAATTAAGACTCACTTTGACTATAGTAAGAACTAGACTATTGTTAAGAGTCAGACCAGATGGTTGTAGCGAGCCTACCTTCTTATTGAAATAGATAGTCCTCTTGTCGAATGCGAAGGATGTTCAGAAGAAGAGAATGAGTTCCAGTTGTTAGGAGTAGTAGCTTTGAGTCCTTCCGTGAAAGCTTGAAGAAAGAGAGCCATATCTGATAAAGAGAGAGAAACACCTCGCGACTCTAGTTTAACTGATTCGATGAGCGATCCTTAAAGGGGTTCTTGCTCCAATGGCAGATTCCCAATTATATTATACTATATAAAACTTCCCACATTTATAGTAATGAAAAGGCTGACAGAGAATGTAGAAATCCTTCCATGGGAACTACTTGAGTAGCTTCTCCTCTACCTATAACCCCGGCCGGTTTGTTTGACTCTCCTTACAGGAAGCGGAGCTCCCTCTCTTCGCTCGAAGCACTTCGTTCCTTCATCTAAAGATCGAGAGGGAACGACTCGAGTAGTTCCAAAGGAAGAGCCCTTACTTCTTTGAGGAGTGACTAACTAATGTCATAAGTAGGATAGCGGTAATCTCACATGAGCTACGAGTTCTGAGTTGACTCTTTCTTAGTTGGTTGCTGCTTTCTAGTCCTGTTAGGAATCTGCCAATGGAAGTTGAAGTGGTAATCCCCTATAAGGAGTGCAACCCCAACTTTAGCATTCTAATTAAGTGTTCAGTTGGGCTGTACGAACAAACAAAGGCCTTTCCGTTTCAGTCGAAGAAACATGTACCCTTAGGTGGTGCCATCCTAGATTAAGCCTTTTCTTTTACCCAGAAAAGCTCTAGCTAAGCTCATCCTTTCTTTAAGTCAATTACCAGCCCTATAAAAGATAGCTATAGATCTGTCTGTGTCAGTATGAGATAAGAGAGAGTACTAACAAGGAGTGGTGATAGAGAAAACCAACATGGGAGCATACGTGATAGATGGCTTAGGGCCTCGACCTATCGGTCACTATTGAAGGCACTTCGCTATCTCCCTATTGGTCGAACGCTAAAGTAGGCGCAAGGGTTGGTCGAAGCATGATCAATAGAACCTGGCTGGATCCGGGATAGTGGCGCCCATTCCTAACCAGTTCTGAAAAGGTTCGCTCATGCTGCAACAAAACGAAAGACTATATTGGCTATATTGGTGTAAGGCCCCTGGAGGGGGTACGCCTTTCGTGCGGGTCGGAACTTACCCGACAAGGGCTCTTTCTTTCGATTGAGCGCCGGTACAAGCCCTCTCGAACTACGAAACTACTCGAAGGAGGAAGAAGATTTTGAGTATGATTGGTAACTTAGGCTTCAAAAGGGTTCCTACGGTCAAAAGAACCGCTCATCCAAGCTCGATTATTTGGAATCGAAGCCTGATTCCCGGGTTCCAATGGAACAGTGGAAGGGGAAGACGAGGAGAACATCTACATCATGTGCAGTTTTAACCTTTTCTCCCTCTCCCTTCGGTCTTCGCTAAAGCTCTCGATCTATCGATCGAAAGTAGACAATGAAACTATGTATTCCCAATCCAATTGAACTGGAAGCCCCGGAACCAGCAGCTGTAATATATTAAACAGCTGCCCAGAACGGGGAAGCATCTGGTAAGAGTTATACATTATCTTTTCAGCGGCAGTTACCCGCACACCGCACTCTCAAAAGGGCATGACATTGTAATCGATCATAAAAAGATATACGAACAGGCAGAAATGAGAAGGGAATGAGCTGACCAATCAATCACGTAAGAGAAGATTGAAGTAATACTCATAGAGCGGAAGAAGAAGAAAAGAAGTTGCTAGGAAAGCGCGTTCTCCAACGTCCTATCATGAGATAGAGTTAAGTAAGCTCAGAATGAGGAATAGGTCCCGAGTAGCGCGATATGCTATCAAAGCGCCTTTCCCTGAGATTCTATCTACGGAATAGCGTTTAATAAGATTTTATTTGACCTAGGGGGACCTGGGACTACCATCATTTAGGCTTTGGCAACACCTCGACGATAGCTATGAGGTCTCGTCCCCGGCAGCATAGACTTTTTTAGCCTAAGTTACCGGGTAATAGCTCACTGGTCTAGCTCCATGGCACCGAAAATTTATCAGGGCTCAAGTGATTCACCGAAGCGACGAGACCTTGAAAGCCGCATTTTCAAGTGTCAGTAGCGGGACGTTCTGTCAATCGGGGAAGGTTATTGGTGACAACACCCACTATCCCGGATCCAGCCAGGTTCTATTGATCATGTCCCCTTCCCAACAAAAGCGGTACGGAGGGTGTGAAAGCTAATGACGAACGATAGTTCGAGAGCTTTATCGAAGGAAGTCCGCAGGATCAGTATTCATTTCTAATTGAACAAAGGCGAGGGGGCGAAGACCGTAACATTCAGATTTTTTTTATTAGAAGATATTCCTTGAGGGGCAGGTATTGTGCCAAAAGATCCAGTCACCAGGATGGTGGAGAGGATGCCTTGGGAAGGAATGCTTGGAGTGGTTCGAATCCAGCCTCTCCCTCCAATTCCCTGTATGTTCAGACTAAACATACCGGAATCATTCAAATAAATTTCATATAGAAAAGGCATCCCGTATCAGCATAAGTAATCAGAGTTGGAAGCTACCTGTATACTATCAGGACACTCCTTTCGCGAAGGGTGATTCCGGAAGGTTCGGCAAGTAAGGCCTTTGGACGCCCCTTTACCGCTCCTTTCGTCCACTTCCGGCAACGCATCAAACCACTCATCCTAGTACTCGAGGGGGCGTAAGTCCGAAAAAAAGTAGTAGTAAGAGGCTATTTTTTGTACCACATGATGTCGATGGCCCGAGGTAGAGCACTCAATGGGCTAGGGTGGCCCCATTTCAACAGCCTTACCAACCCCAGGGAAACTCCGAATACAGGCCTAGATCGTTTGTGACAAGCCTTGACAGCTACCCTTTGTTCCCATTCCATTCTAGATTAGAAGAGCGCATTCAACACCAAAGGCGGAATAGAAGGTTACTTGGGACTTGCTTC